>JAZFAV010000002.1:2585500-3903500 GCA_037954035.1 Rosalia funebris | reverse complement strand
GGAAAGCAAAAGGTTACAAGGTACCAAATCGGGCGCATAAGGTGGATGGTCCAATTGGACGACTTGTCTTTTAGCCGAAAACTAGCGAATAGTTAATGCTGGGATGTTGCCAGGAAGAATGGCGAAGAAACTAATTCTTCGGCCGAAATTCGAGGGCGCTGTAATAACTTCTGTCTAGTCGTCTATCTAGTTGTAGTAGAATACGTTCCACATTGTCGCATGTTGGATGAGTTTCATATATCCAGACCTTCCTTAGAGATCATCTTTCAAGTTTTTATGTCCTTCATTGAACCTTTTACGCCATTCAAACACTACAGACTTCTTCATAGCATCAATTTCATATTAGAAACGCTTACCTTTTGAATTGTTATACAGCGTGTGGTTTAAACTGTCGTACAATATTCATAATTTTGTTATAAAATTATCTAAATAACAAATCCTCATTTCGGTATTATCTCCGGTCATTTCTTGACGATACTTTCCCTATCAAGATATAACGACGAAGACCAACTGAATGGCCACCACTTTCACCTGATTTAACACCCTTGGATTTCTTTTTGTGGGATTTAATAGGCCAAATAGTTTAGAGGATATGAAGCAACGAATTCAAATCGAAATAAAATATATCAGTCTGGAAGTTATTGTAGAAAGTTTATAGATCTATTATTTATAGACTACCACATATTTTACTTCATTTATTTTGCATTACAAATTATTTCCATTAGTTATTTATTATTTATATCCGTACAGTCGGGCTGAAATGTAATTTATATAATACATTCAAAACCACTTCAAATCAAAACTTAGGATAATCGGATATTAATTAGTTATTACCTAGTAGATTTCTCCGTTAATTGTACACTATTATACCCCGATTTACTTTCGACTGTCAAATATTAAACAAAAATTATTTACACACTACATTTGTTGACATATTTCACAAGCTAATAGAATGTCTTCGGATTTTTGTTTCACCACATACATAAAACACCTTAACTATGAACGAATGTGATCAAAATGTATTGTTATTAACCTTAATAATATTTACATAAGTTAAATTTTTAGTGTTGATCAGTTAGAATTGCTTATTAAAATTATTTTGTTCATATAGCCCTATAAAAATGTACGCCTCTGCTTAAAGTTCTTAAGGTGCGTCCAGACATGCAACAACGAAGCGTATCGTAACGCCGGCCCGTGATAATTTAAAGAGCGTAACATCGTAACGTAGTCGCGCAACATTGGAGCGTCCCATAGCTTGTTGGTTTTTCAGCGTCACATCAAAGGCTTATGTCTGGACGGAACTACAGCGACTACGATGGATGGAACGGCGTGGTGTTATGAACCGATGTTACGCGTCGATGTTCTGTTGCAGTAGAAAACTATGTGTCCTGTTGCGATATTGTGTCACGGTCAGGGGGCTGGCACTGCCTATATGTTACGTAGTGCCAGCTTGAAATTACGTGTACAACGGCCGCCAGGGGTGCTAGTAGTCTTGCAGTCTCGTTTCCCCCTTTCTCTTACGTCCCTCACCTACAGTAACAGTAAACATAACCTCGCGTACATGTAAAAAACGCGTAATCAAGGGTTGTAATAAATCTGTATAAATATAATAGTATAAAATGGAGGATCCGCCGAAAGTAAAAAAGAAAATGCGTCGTGTGATACGACGTTGCATAGTGCCTGCATACAATTACGAAAAGAATAAACTTGCTCGATTCTGCAAATCTTAATTCTAACTTCACTTAAAGGGAATTCACAATACACTGGAACACATAATTTACACTAAAAATACCTACCATGTTAAAACGTTATCCACAATTGTATAAAAGTGTGTTCAAAATTTGCGATATTGTGGCATGTTCTGTTTTCGGTAAAGTGCGGTGAAATAGATAGCTTCATTTTTCCTTCAACGATACTTTGATTACTTACAATTTACAATATTATAATTTGTAGTATATACTACAAACTTATATTATTTGTGTCTGTGAATTAATATTTTGAAATGATTTCTCTTATTTGTAACAGATGTTCATAGAATAAGTTTGAGCGCTTCAGACAGATTATATACGTATGTATACATATTACATGTAAATAAAAAATTATTGCAGGAACACACGAAAACATATTTTTTATAATTGCAAATTAACCTAATTCAATTTCACCTATACGGTAAACAATAACAATCGTTACGTAATGCATTGTGGCTCAGATAATTTACCTATAAATTCATTTTGTTATTAATTTTACATCATCCGTTACGTATATATTAAAATTTAAAAACATTTATGTTCAAATTGACCGGCAATTTCGTACTGCAAGACAACTAGCGCCCCTTGTACAATTTACACGCGACTACAGCAGTGCCAGGGAGCTGGTCACGATAGTAAGTTACGCGTCGGCGTTACGATACCCTTCGGTGTTTCATGTTTGGACGCACCTTTATATAAACAAATATTTATAGCGCCCTCTAGTTTATTAAACCAATACTTCTTTAGAATACGGAATTTTGTATCTATGTAGCTGTGGAAAGATTTGTTACTGTACAACATCCAGCGCCCTCTTATAGTCAGTAGCTGTATTACAATTTAAACGCGTGCCTATCTATCAGAAATCTACAAAATTGCAATTAATATGTATGCATTGAAAAGCTGTCTTGATCTGTGGACAAATAAATGATAATAAAATGATTATTTTAAAGATAAACAAACGAAAAATAATCTCACCTTGACGGCGTAGATTTGAGTGGTGGGATTCTGATGATTCTGGCTGATGTCAAGGAGGCGTTTTGCTAAACCGTCGATTTTGCTGGCAGTTATTTTCGCTTTAGTTTTTATCGTGCAATACATTATCGTCGATGCTGCGCTCGTGTGTATTTCTGGTCGCTAGTAACAAGAAGAGATAAGATGGTTGTCCACATATTTATGCAATTCTGAATAGATTGGGCCGTTACTTGGCGAAAATCCATATTTATACAAAATTAAAACCTTTGCTGGTTAGATTTTCACTTTTTATTTGTTATACATAACAATTGTTCCGCCAACAAAAGTGGCTTCATCAGATGTCGTATCTGATTTCAACTGTTGCACCTGAGTTCAACATCTGATGTTGGCGGAACAATTGTTATGTTTAACATATAAAAAGTGAAAATCTAACCAGCAAAGGTTTTAATTTTTTATGCAATTCGTTAAAAATTAACCGTCCTTTGTCCAAAATTAATAGGAGTGACCACTGGAAGAACATTTTTTATTAGAAATCCTACCTCGTCATGTAGGTATCTGTTCAGAGTTTCAAGGAAATTTATTTCTTGCGCCATTTTCTCGCCGGCTCTTGTGAATGTCAGTAATGTTAGGCAGTCGAGGGTTTTGGATACGACTCCGGTTTCGGTGCGTTCATCTAGTACGTCCATCTTAAAGAGACATTATTGTTGCCAACAGATATTAGAAATACTTTTACATTAAGTGAAAGGAAATGCAACCAATATACAGTAAATTATTGAATTATGAGATTAGGATGTTACGATAATACGGAAAACGCAATAACTTCGTTGTAAAGGGTGTCTCAGTTGGAACTATATGATTTGAATTGCGCGCCATTTGTGTTCCGTCAAAGATAGGGTGTTAATATCACAGGCTCACAAAAAAAAAGTTGTGTGTGCAAAGGATAAACCATACTTATTTTTTATATTCTTTCCCGCTGAACATGAATCTAATGTCAAAATTAGGGGTTACTAATCATACCGGTTTTTATGGAAAACCGTATTTTATGGTTTCTTTCCTTCTTTTTGGGTTTCTCTCTGCAAAACAGCGCGCCTTCGTTGGCAGCGTTTCTACTACGAAAATGTAGACTAAGGCTAGCCGCACACTGGCAACTTTAGTCAAGCAACCTTTTAATCACAAAAATAGAACACATTATTTCATATGAGAACCCGCGCACAGGCGATTATTTAGTTGCAGCAACTAAAAAATTCCAACACGTTCTATTTTCTTGGCGACTCGGTTGCTCTTGATTTTCCAGTTGCAATTTCGTCGTGCCCAAATCAACATGCCGCTAGACATATTAGCGAAGTATTTATTGAAGCTGTTAAATTACGCCCCGCGTTATATGACACAAAAATAAAAGAATATGCAGATAAAAATGTTGAAAAATAGTTGTGGATGGAAAATTGTCCATCTAAGCCTTGTGCTAATCATTGGATGGACCCAAAATTTTCTGTATTTTTTTCTCTTCCTTAAAACAAGGGCATAAGCGGATGCAGTCTCGACGAAATCCATTTTGAAACTGATGTTAAGCAACTATTCAGTTGCCAGTGGGCGCTTGCCAGCGGGCAACTTTCAACCGACTAGATATTTTAATCACCGAGACTGAAAGGTTACCAGTGTGCGGTTAGCCTAAACAAATCATTCTAGACATCCCATTTTTCAGAGCATGTGTCATCGCAGTCGAAACACTCCGTGGTAGCAGATTTCTGACGGTAGTACTTGTACCGATCGTGTAAAAAACAAAAACTTGAAGTACAAAAATAACGCAAAATTCCGTTTCCGGCGTAAATTTGTGCTCTATCAAAATCATGTGGTTATAAAAGTTTATTTTCCATATAGAAGCAAGCATATCATGAGATCCATGGTTTCTAATACTATTTGCTTATAGAATTTTTCCTTAAAGATAAAGAATTCGTTATACCTATGAGTGATCAAGAAAATGCATCATGGTTGAGTTTTGAAGAGGTGCCAGCTAAATTTGTAGGAAATAATAAAGATGCTGATTACAGAAACATTGTGGCAAATATCGGTTTTTATGGTTTTTCTTAGAAATTTGATCAGTAACCCTCAGTTTTGACTTTAGATTCGTGTCATCATCATCATTATATCGGTTTATAACGTCCTTCGCCGTCTTCCGATTCCTAATCTCCATTCCTCTCTATTTCTTCACATGTCCTCGTCCAGACCTCTCTCCCGAATTTCTTTATCAATGCCCTCTCTTCAGCTTTTTCGTGGTCTTCCTCGCCTTCTTCTTCCTTGTTTAGAATTTTTTTGGGTATTCTGTCATTTGGCATTGGCTGAACATGCCCGTACCATACGAGTTGTTTGGTTCTTATATCATCTACAATGTCATATGTTATTCCCATCATATTTCTTATTCTCTCATTTGTTACCCTTTCTCTCTTTGATTTTCCAACTGACCTCCTCCAAAAGTCCATTTCTGTGGTTCTTATCATTCTTTCTGTTCTTTCTTTTATTGGCTATACTTCACAACTATAGGTTACTATACTTTTAATTATTGAATTATATATTCTTCTTTTATTTTCTTTTGTTATTTGTTTATCCCATAGAATGCTGTTCAACATTGTAATTGCTCTCCTTCCTTGAGTGTTTCTTTCCGAAATCGCTTCATCAAGTGTCCCGTCGTTTTCATGCCTAGATACTTATATTCATTGCAGTGTTTGATGTTTTGCCCGGTTGACAGAAGTAGATCTTGTTGTTGTCCTCCAATACACATGTATTCCGTTTTCTTCACATTAACTTCTAAACCCCATTTTTCATACTCCTCGATAAGTTTGCGTGTCATATATTCCATATCATCGATATCTTGCGCAATAACAACTTGGTCATCCGCAAAGGATAATGTGTATAGTGTTGATGTATCATCTATTGGTATGCCCATATTGTGACATTTTCTTTTCCAAGTCATCAATGCGCGTTCTAAATATATCTTAAATAGTGTAGGAGATAGGCAGCATCCTTGTTTAAGTCCCTTAGTTACTATAAATCCCGTTGTTATATTGTGTCCTATTTTTATTCTAGATCTGGTATTATCATACAGAGACTTTACAGCCTTTATTAATTCTACATTTATATTAGTGTTTTGTAAAGTTTCCCAGAAGTATATAAGTGATCGATTGTGGATCTTCCTGCTCTGAAACCAGCCTGTTCTTCTGCCTCCATTTCACAATATTCGTTCTCCATACGGTTTTTTAATATATTCCCATATATTCTGCTGATGGAATTTGTAACAGATATTCCTCGGTAATTGTCACACTCACTTTTATCCCCTTTCTTATTAATTATGGATATATATGATACCTTCCACTCTTCTGGTACTTTTGATCTACTCGTACATCTTTGGAAAAGGTCTCTCAGTGAATCTTTCCTTTCATTGAATCTTTAGATTCGTGTTCAGCGGGAAAAAATACAAAAAATAAGTATTGTGTATTCATTAGCACTCACAACATTTGTTTTTTGTGGGCCTTTGTATTTAACGACTGTCATCTACAAACCATACGAGGTCAACATGCCGAGATTAACAGTTCAACAACGAATAGTTCATGTACAACTGTTTTATGAAAGTGAGCGAGCATTTACAGTTGCATTAAGAAAAATTCGCACAAAATTAGGACAAAATGAAGCGCCTACAGAGTTCGTTAACAATTCGTAACAATCAAGAAATTTGAAGAGACAGATTCTGTTATGGATAAGGCAATACCAATACGTCCTGGTCGTGGTCTGTCAGACGAAAATACTGCTGCAGTGAGAGAAAGTGTACGGGAGTATCCAAACAGATCAATTCGAGGTCGTGCACAACAATTGAATGAAATGAATATGTCAGCAAACAAAATTGTCGAATTTGGGGTGCTGAAAATTCACGAAAAAGAAACCGAAGAACCGTGCATATCTATACAGATATGCACGGTTTGGTGTGCATTTTGGAGTGGTGGATTAATTGGACCATACTTCCTTGAAAATGAAACTGGTAATGAGACACACAGGTATGTTAACGTCGTATGGTCTGTAGACGACAGTCGTTAAATATTGACGCCCTATCTTTGACAGAACACAAATGGCGCGTAATTCAAATCCCATGGATCCAACTGAGACACCTTCTAGCTTACAAAAGTATTAAATCCATCAGCGTCGATGGCTATCTTCTTTGCAGCTCCATACATCATGGATTTTAACGTCTCCAAATGGAGTTCTACGATAGAAGCTTCTTCCTCCAACAAGTTGCCTAATAAAACTTGTATAAATCCAAATTTAACCAGTATGTCTGCAGCTAAAACCAATACGGATAGAGTAAACTGTTTAAAGCTACCCACAGTCACTGTATTTTCGAGGTTTCATCTGATAATGCGCTGACTTACTTTTCCAAAATCTGGCAACCATTTCTAGCAGAGCAGCTACTTTGATTCGAACATCCACTAGCTGATCTTCTACGCAGTTTATAAGGTTGTCTAGGAGGCCGTCGTTGGCTACGATCGCTTCTTTTCCATCGGCCGATCTAGCTATAATTTCCAAAGCCACTAGGCTCCTTTCCCGAATGATGGGGTTTTCGTGAGCAGTCAAATCGACCATTCTGAAAATCAGATTTAAATATCCGTTGATTATACAGGGTTTCCGGATATCTTATGGCATAGCTTTACAGAGTAATGACCTTACTAAGAGAGACCCAAATTTCAAAGACAATTCAATAAATAAAAAAATGTCATGACATCTACGACAGGATGCTACTGTGTCGGGGTACATAAATTCTTAGATCCAAAACGCATACGGCTAGTGCAGTTGATGTTAATATTCCGTGTACCATCGACTATTGTTTTACATATTATATCTTTTTTCTAGGCGTTAAAACAGAAATAAGGTTAAAGACAAGTCGTTCAGAATAATAAACAATTAATCTGGCACATTGATCAATGTTCAATGACAATATCCGAGTGTGTAAATAATTTGTACGTAAATTTCCCACATTTTGACAGAAAAATGTAGCACAAATGCCTAATAATTAACCTAGTAGCCTGCCGTTTTCTGTATAAAATTATCATAATTTTGTATCTTGCCTATGAATCTTCACTTACCTGTCTACAATTCGCAACCTTACGGCTTCGTATCCCCTCTCTGGATCATGAGCCAGATCACATATACTTTCTATAGCGGCTATCACAACTTCTTGCTTGTAATGGTGCAGCTCTCTTCTCTGCAATTTTATAGTTTCATTATAATAATGATCTAAATACCAAATGTTCACTGGTATATCGACAATACTCTAATTTATTAGTGACTGACATATTGGTCATGCATTAATTCGGTATGATCTTATAAATATTTATGTTCGACATTTTTTATGTCCAAAAGGGCGTGATTTGTTGTATTTGGTAACACCAGTACATTAATCTTATGTTTCCATTAAACGTGTTTTTTTCGAGATAAGAACTGAGAGTAGTCGGAAGAGGAACAGACAAATTCAATGACGCTTTGTTTTTGTTCCAAGTCCAAATATTCTCCAGGTAGATATGAATTTCGGAAGTGATTATGTTAAACCTGGGATTCAGAAAAACTTTTTGGTATTTTATATCCAGTCTCGTGCGTTAGTTCGTTTACTTTTCGTTCTGCAATCTTCTCATATTTAAAATGTACTATATGTCCCTTAAATCTAGCATTTATTGCGCTTTTTGTCTGCCCTACGTGCAATTTATCGTAATTATAAACTACAGAAACACCGTTCAGTGTGGGTTATTTCTATGGCTTTCTACAGGGTCCGTCAGGGAGGTATGGTGTTTTTGAAAAGAATGACACAAGCTTATTTTTGAACGAATTTTAAAATTTATTATTGTTATACATTAGCCGTGTATTGCCATTGAAGAATACATAACATAAGTCAGTTCCATACTCCTTTCGAGCATGACACGAGAAATATTTTCAATTTCGCGTGTCATGGTTTCGGAAAGAGCTTCAAGAGTTGGCGGTTTTGGCGGTTTGTCTATGTAAACTTTAGCTTTTAAGTAGCCCCATAAAAAGTAGTCACAAGGTAATAGGTCTGGTGATCGAGGAGGCCATTCCACATCCCCACGCAACGAAATCAAGCGCTCAGGGAAACGTTCCAAAGAGCACCGCAGAATGACCAGTTTCAATGAAAGTGT
Source organism: Rosalia funebris (assembly GCA_037954035.1). Lineage (NCBI taxonomy): Eukaryota > Metazoa > Arthropoda > Insecta > Coleoptera > Cerambycidae > Rosalia > Rosalia funebris. Next base: position 3,894,592 of record JAZFAV010000002.1, on the reverse strand, counting down.
TGCAAACAAACACATGATGTGCCACAAATCATAGCTCCATGGCTGCAGGAATGGTATCCCGCAACGAGCAGATATCAACCATCCTGAAAACATTCGCTCCACGCAGGCGCGTATAAAAGTCGTGTCAAAAACAGCATACCTCCCTGGCGGAACCTGTACTTACAGAAATTACTATGTATTTTCTGCAATGTCTATTCAGAATTCGATTCAATTCAGGAGGTGACTTTTCGTCCACATTTTCGTCCACTTTAGGGACTCGTGTTTAGAAAGGGGAGGATAGGAACAAAATCCCCTTACTATAGATTCATCGAATTTTGTCTATTAAAATACGCATTCTCAAGGAGACAAATTGAATTGAACTGGATTTACGTTATTTTCTACATAATTTGCATCGATTTAGAAATTTCAAACTTCTCTTACTATGTATGCTCTGTAATTTTCTTAAAGCAAAAACCCTTTTCTTGAGAAATATACAAACATCGATTTAATTTAGGACACCTTTATATTTACCCTTGCAAAAATGTTCAAGTTAGGAATGTTAGAAGAAATTTAGAATAAAACTATTGATTACAATCAAATGATTTCAGTCGAAAAAATGAAATGCTATAATAAGGATAATATATGAAATCTAAGACGGTTTTGCAGATGTGCAAATTGCTTAGTACAATTTAAAACAATATTCTACCGGAACTAATATTCTGACCGCTGTTGCTGGACGTGTGTTGATGCACAATCAGCCGGTCACGAAATAATATATGGTTTGTATGATCCTTTGCGTGTGCGTCACAAGTAACAATTGTATGAATCAATCAACTGATATTTTTGAACAGTGTCCTGCCAAAAACACATTTTAGAATAACAGTTAGTACAATACAAATCCGTCAACCTATGACAGAGTAATGAAAAGGTTTTCCACAAAAACATTCAATGGAATGGATATTTCCATCAAAATAAATTAAATCATTTTAACAAAAATCAAAATAAATGAAACAAAAATGAAATAAATTTTACAGAAATATTGAGACGCCAATGAATCAAATTATAAAATAAAGCTAAGACGTGACTTCATAATGTCATTTTGTTGGGCAAATCATTAAGTGTCTATGCCGTACGTAGTTGATTGAAACATATATCGCTAAACATACGTGCTGGTAATTGTGGCATATTAGTGCTAATTGCGAGTGGTGTAGCATGTGATCCGTGCGTCGTCACTAAATTGATACACGCGCAAAGATCCATTTTACAAATTGTACCTACCAATTTAGGCATGGCCCATCGTCCATAAGCGACAGGTCTACGGGTGACGTTCACATTTTGTGCCGGAATAGTAGGCTGATCCGATGTCAAACGGTTAAAGGGAGGTTCCAAATCGTACACGTCTTGCCATTCGAATTCTCTCGCTAATTAGAAAAAGAAAAAACTAGCGGCGACAAGCTTCAGTAGTATTAGTGATTACCTTTTTGCACGCATCTGTTTATCAGCCTGGGGTTGATCTCCTCGTACTTGGAATGGAGATACGAGTTTTTGTTTATAGAAAATATGGTGGTGCCCATCAGGTCTGGGTCTCTGAATGGTTTGGCTTGCTCTAAAAAAATTAAACCAAGAGAACTGTAATGATAGTTCTAAAATGTTAAAATAGACGTTATAATACACTGAATAATTACTTACCATCCTTATCGCCATCTTTACTCATTTTCTCGACAAATTTTAAAATGATTTGACAGTTTTGGTTTGTCTTGGGTGTCAATAGACAGTCAAGTTCATTTTAATCTTGTTATGACATGACATGTCTTTAAATGTCACTTATTATTTTACAAGACGGCTTTTATAACTATATATTGTGATTAATCATTAATAAAATCATGGATCTCATTATAAAATTAAAGATGGAGCACCATTTGCTATAAATTTTGACTGATTTGATTTGCTATAACTACATTGCTTTAAATTTGGTTTATATAGGTTCCAAGATTTCGTATCTAAAAATGTCTGAAATATCGCTACACTCCCAGTACGCCCTTTAAAACCCCGATCTTCACTATAGATAACCCTTATGGGATTTACTAAGTCACTCTAAACATAAGACCCCCCTGATATTTTTTTAAAGATGCTGCGAATTTTTCATTGTAAAAAGTACAAGATTTTCATCACTATCCCACACACAAAAAAAATCATCACACTTTCAGTATACCCTCTAAATCTTCAATGTTCACTATAGACATCACTTATAGTCTCTATTAAGTCACTAAACCTAAGACTGCCCCGGATCATTTGTTCATAGGGGCTACGAATTTGTTAATGTACGAAGTGCAAGATTTTTAGAGAAGAAAAAATAAAACAAACACCACAACCACAGTAGACTATCGGAAACCTTGATATTCATCACAGATAACCCTTAGAGTATCTACTAGCGGTTGTGTTGAGGAGAGGAAATACGTAAAAAAATAGCTATTGTAAATATTATACCTGTACTGAACCCTCGGCAATCGACATTTCTATTGCTATTAGCTAGCAAAAGACTCACTGAGTGTACGGCCAATACAGTTAAGCAGGTGGTGCTGGAGACGAAAAATTTCAAGTGTCAACAAGCCAAATATATTGACGTTTGTGACCGATGCCGTTCTTTTTCACAACACGGTTGTAGATTGTTACATGTTACGTGTAAAGTGGATGCTTTACATCTCGTGGCAGAAACTATTCGATAATGTCGAAGCTGCAGCTATTAATAAAAGCCAGACACAATTTCTAGGTATTTCCATTGAAACTGATTTAAAAGCTATTTATACCAACTATAAAGGAGTGCATTATGCAATAGAGAAATTATAATTGGCATTAGCGAAGTCCCTGCAAAAGCGAACCAAGTAAATTCACTGCTACACGCTATAGATGATGCAAAAATTGAGCGCGTCAAGCAAAAGTTCGAAAGTGTGTTAAAGAAAGACACCGATTTTAACACATAGGCAAGTTTGTGATGGTACTGCTAATAGTGATAGTGCATCTACAGATCCGTGAAGCGAGTGCAAAGAGTATTTTATGCATGTCTGTATTACATCAGTAGATATCGAAAACATACCTGATGCTGCAAGTATTTACGGATTGTCTTCATTTCGTGATGATGATGTCAGTTCATTACGCTAGTTAAGAGGGTAAGTACATACAATGTTATATTTTTTACTTGTTGTTGTTAACAGTTTAGTGCGTTTGTTACCAATTACTTTATATTATTATTCTGTTACCCTTGTTACGATGCGTATGGTACGTCTATGGCGCGCAGCACATTTCCCACAGCCTTAGAAAGGCATTAGATGCACGGTTGATCCTGCATTTTCGTGTCTTCGGAGATGTATGAACACCCTTGCGTGCTATTTTATTGTAACAGTTGTAAACATTTTCATGGAACCTTGCCACTAATGACATTTAAGAATTATTTTAATACAAATAAATTGTAGATGTTATAATTGATAAGCAAACGGTCTGAGATTTCCAGAATAAAATTGTAATAGGTACCTATGTAGGTATATTATCTTGATATCTTGTTATGACGTTTTTAATAGTGTATGAATACTATTGTCTGCCTCATATCTCTTTTGTATTACTCACAGCTGCAACACAAAGGTGCATACTTAGATACTTATGCTCACGATTTGTACAAGTAATAATGAGCAATGAGGCCGACCAAAGCATACATTCAAAACAGCCGTTTATTTCCTTAATAGAAATAAACGTATGTACGTTAGTTAGAATAGAAATAAACGTAATAGAGTTAGCCGATTGTAGATTATAAAATGGAGCATGCGTGGCTCCGAGATAATTCCGCGATGTGCGGGATAACTGAGAAATACACAACGCTCGCCGCCCCACAGCGCGCCGTAAACACACCAACACCAACAGTTTACAGCTGATTTTGACAGAACGCTAGCGTCGTTACACGTTTGGCGTTGGCGAAGTGTTTTTGAATGTGCGCCTGATTACGTACGGCGAGTCCGACTTTAATTTCGCCGTGGTAACTCCCGAATTGTTGACCCCAACCTTGGTCCGGCCTGAAAACGATGACTTCTGTCGCCAAAGTGGTAAGTGACAAGACAATGGTGTTGCTTCCGATTTTAATTCATCTTTGTGATATTGGAGCGCGAGGCGAGGCGAGCTGAGGAATGTTTACCTGCATTTTTTTATTAATAGATGTAGTGTGTATTCGTTCGGGCCCAGCATTGATTTTAGGATTACTTCTTTTGCGTTCGCGGCAGGCCGGAGTGCCAATCGAGGTCACGGATCGCATACATATTTATATAAAACGATTATCTGATGTCGGAAACCTTATAAATTTGATTTATTTACCGGTAGGTATATGTAAATATATGTTTTACTTTCCTTAAAACGTTTTTTTTTTTTTTAATTATAGCTTGTCTGCATTTTAAGGAAGCGAAAATCACTTTTTTTTCCAAGAGTTGTAGTGCGACCCTTTTGCATAGCCTTTTTTATGTACCGGGTTGCTCATTTCGATGTTTTTCGAAGGGGAATATTGTTAACTATGGCCCCATTCTCGATCTCTTTTCAAAGTTAAAATTGGCTTTCTGGAAAATCGCTTTTCGTTGTAAAACTATAAACCAAAATTCGATTTTCTGAGTTCTCGATGCAATCGATATTTTAAAATTATTTGCACATTGTTTTGAGTATGAATAAGATACCTTTAAAATATTTTTAATATCTTTAGCGAGTTGTAACGTAAACTTATTTTTGTAAAGTATGTCATAGTTGGCTGCGATTTATGTAAAGGGAGAAAATGCCTTCTTTCAACGATATACTTTATACGAATAGCATTTGGGGAAATCCTGAATTTGTATACTGATTTTACCAATTGTATATCGAAGCTATTATTTTCACAATTTCTCATTTTGAAGAATCACGCAAATAAATACATTAATTGTTGATTGATTAGATATTTGATTGTTAGTTATATGTCGGTTTAGATGTTCGAAAAATATATAAAAATTACAAAAAGTCTGATTCAAAGTTATGGCTTGAATGGATATTTAGTTTTAAAACTAACCAGCTAGTTTGCAAAATAACTCAATACGCTGTTATTTTGAAGGAACCTAACCTAACCTAACCAGAATAAGTAGACAATTTACCAGGGGCGTAGCGTGAGAAAAAAATCTAGGGATGTAATAAAAATTTTATAAGAGGAAGAGGTATAGCCAGATGTATGCTAGGCCATATGAAAATGATAAAAATAAAAAAAGACACTAACCTAAAATGATTACGCGGAGGTATATATCCTAATTTTTAAAATGAAGATCAATTCTTCGATTTTTGTTTGTCCAGCGAAAACGTCTATCGCTGTTTCTTCAAATGTTGGAGACCATCTCATATCTTCTAACAAGGCGCTTTCAATATTTATTGATGCTAAAGCTGACAGTCTTTCTTGCCTTTGAGAATTTCGCAGATAAGTCTTTATTCTCTTTAAACATGAAAATGATCTTTCCGCGGAACTGCTTGTGACAGGAATAGTCAAAATTAAACGACATTTTGATGACTCCGGGAAAACAGAAGATAATTGAAGGGACATAATTATATTGGTGAAGCTCAAACACAGTGCTCCTTTTCATATCGCGATCACTATAAATCACTGGAAGTTCACTTTTTAAACGATTTGCTTCAAAGAACGTTCCATACGTATCTACTAAAGAAGAAAAAAGTTCGTCAGGAAAACGTTTCACGAATGAAGTAAATTGTGTGGAATCTAGATTTAAGAATTTCAGTTTAGAAATTTCACTAAACCCTTCACTAATGTTCAAAGTAATAACGTCCAAAATTTCATAAAACAATCGTGCGCAGGTGCTTTTCTTATCTTCTTCAGGAATTAAATCCAAACGCTCCAAATCTTTCACCAAATTCTTTCACTTGGTGGTTGATTTTCTAACACAAATCTGTCCATATGGTCCCAAATGTCACTAAACTTGTTTCTCATTTTTTGAAGATATGATTTGAAATCGGCGATTTTTTATTGCGGTAACTAATATCTGTTATTTTTTTCTCTAGAATTTCAAACAGACTCTCCGAAAGTGGGAATATTGCAGAAAACGCTGCTAAGAAAAAAATAAAATCAAAGTCGCGCAATAAAGTTAAAAGGCCTCTAGCACAAATAACGGTTTCTGGTTTCTCGATCCTACTCCACAGTTTAATTTTCTATAATTATCTGAAACAGCGCTTCCAAATCTTCCTTATGTTATGGCGACAGTCGCCAAGATGCGTCCACATAATCGCATAACTGAGTCCGGAAATAACGACAACACCCACTGGACGTTCCACTGTTGACTGCGTAAGATCACTGACCTTTTCGCCCATCTAACGCGTAGCTTGGATGTAATGTGGACCATCGCATTTCAGCACTGCAGCAAGTAACGCGAGAGTCCAATAATTTCGGGCGCCTTGATGGCCGATTTGAAATAAAAAAGTTGATGGTAGCGTTTAAAGTAAATAATGTATGATTGCGGTCGGTTTAAAATAATTAAAAAATTGTAATAATTGAATAAATCGATTGAACTTTTAAATAACTAATTTGCCAATTTTTTAAGGGATACAACGCATCACTCGCATCCATGTATGCTACGCCCCTGCAATTTACATATTGGTTAGGTTAGGTCACGTTCTTTTAAAATAACAGCGCATTTAGCCCAGTTCCTGATTCCTTCAAAATAATAGCGTATATAGTTAGTTTACAAACTAGGTGGTTAGTTATAAAACTAAGTACTCATTCTAGCTGTAACAACCTACCCATTAGTAGTAGATTAGATTAGTCACATTAGAACGAAGGACACACTTCAGTTATTTTCGCAAAATTTTTTTTTATGAAACGAAAAAAGCATCTAACACATTTTAAAATACAAGCTCGAGACTGTCAGCTTCAAAATGCTGACATGTTTAAAATTCGTCAAGGGCTTGTATTTTTGACCTCGCTGAACCCTCTTAATCTGATATTAATTTACTCGGTGTTAAGACTGTGTTACTATTCTAACGAGATAAATGAATATAACATAAACCAAGCACCGATTAAATCAATCTAAGATTAAAACTAACCCTAGAAATTTTATGAGCTTGTGCTTTTGATATTGTTTTATATCGCTTAGTATCTGAGAGATGTATATATAACTTTATGCCACGAACTATCCGGAAACCCTGTATGGTTAGCATTATCATAAAATTATAAACCATCACATAATCGAGAAATTGCTAGACAACTTGCCGTCCAATGAGAAACTAAATACATGTTTTCAACAAGATGAAGCACGATTTCATCAATAGAATCGTCTTATAATTAACTACGAATTTTGAAGGCTACTAGATAGGGATAAATGGTCCAAAAAGATGATCGTCCCTTTGGCAGGGTGCTAGATTTTTCTCTTTGAGGAATCAATTTATATATAAAAAAAAAACTAACCACTATGAATGAACCGACAGAAAATATGGTAAAGTGAATCAATCCTGTTTTTAATGTTGATAAACATATATAACACTTAGAAATGTTCCAACGCGATGTGAATTGTATTGCAAACAGACGCTAATTTGAAAACTTACTGTAAATACCATCCAGAATTATATATACAGTACATTCACGATGTAACTGCGTGTTACGCCATTTTCGGTATTCTCGACCTTACGGCTATTTTGTAAGAAATCACTAATCAGTCGTGTGAAATCTATGTGAAAGACGTTGGCTACGCCCCTGGCGTTTTTACAACGTCAAGGGGCTGTATGTATTTCCCTTTTATTCTTATTTTATGTATTTTTATTTTAATTAATATTAATTATATTCAAATAGCGTTACAATAATTTAGGTATATAATAATGTAATTAAATGTCTTAATGTTCTTAAATATTGTTGTATGTTCTTAAATGGCTAATTCTTTTGATTATTATTTCTTAAGATGTAAAAATCGTGAAAATAACATCTTACCTTAAAAACATTTGCTGCACTGCACTGACGAGAGCCAAGATAAGGTCGAAACCGGTCTGCAGTTAACGATATCCTGAGATATGTGACACTTTGCATCTTCCTTGTGGTTTTGGAATAATCTGAATCACTGTATTTTAGTGTTAACTCTGTTAGACAAAATACGGCAAATTTTGTCATGTAATTCAGCGCTCGGCGTTTGGCATATAGCCAGGAGAATAGCTGTTTTGACTTAATTTGTTTAGTCCCTATTATACAAGGCATTTGCAGATAGGTTGGAGTATAATCTCCTTATTTCTGTAGTATGAATTATTTTGTTCCAAAAATTACATTTTTCTGTAACTTTTTTATTTTTATAAAAAATCTTTTTTTACACTCGTCCTATATATGTTAGAATTCACCAAATCATTAGTATCTAAACTTATTAACATAAGAGACAGTCCACTGACCGGGCACCTGTCATTAGAGACATACAACCGTTTTATTTCTGTTTTAGGTAAAAAGCGTGGGCCCCAAGCTGGTGCCTTTCCTCAAAACAGTTGCCATATATTTCGTTGTGTTTATTCCTCAAGACAAGCCGTCTATTTTTAGTACCGTGTTGAAATGTTTGCCCATCGTGAGCCTGATGTTGTTCGTCGTGTTACACGGGATGAGCCTGGGAGATGAGTGAGTATAGAAAAATATGAATATGCATACAAAAATGTTTAAAATCAGAGAAACCGTGGCATAAAATAATTGCCAGCAAGTTTGAAGGAAAACATCCTTAAATATTCCCAACCAATTTTTCTATATTTTAAAATATACGATGTGGACAAAGAAATATAAGATTTCTCAAGTTCGTTTTGTTTTAACGAAACACCCCGTATATCCTTCCCTGTTTCGATTCACATTCTAAGCAAATACTGTTCCAACATACAGGCAATATGTAAGAAGGTACCAACTCTTCTTTAACATAATACAAAACGTATGGTCGTGACGCCATCAGGCATAAATATTAATAGTTGCTCTCCTGAATTTATTTAGCACCACCCTCGTAATTGCATATAATAGTAAGTCCGAAAATTTTCCTATAAACTATTTTACAATATCAGCAAATGGTCATTTGTTAATACAACACAATAGTTATTAATTAATCAATAAATGTTCGAGATATGTCGGATATTGGCTGCAGGGATATCCAGCGGTAACAGAAAGTCAGGGACCAGCCGGCGCAAATAGCCAGCGCGATGAGCTCGGTCGATGCCTTCGGAACTTGGATCACAATTGACCGTTGTTTATCAATTTGTTTTAATGTGTTCTTCCATTATGTTTGTTAACTGATATTTATTTTTGCTAGAATTTTATAAAATACAAAATTGTCAACAAAGTTTTGTAGTGTATTTGTATTTGAATTACAAATGAAGGTTTTTTCCGATTAAATTAAAAACGAACATATATACGCGATGAGTAAAAAACTATTATCGCATAAAGTGCCATAATATTGGGGATGTCGGGTAACATAATGATGACTACATAATAAACGGGACCACTTTGGGTAAGTATATTTCTTCTATCGAAACTGTTTTCGAAATATTACTTAGGAAAATGGATGTGGAACACCACACAGGCAGGAGATCTATCTATTGTAAAAAAAACATTTTCAACCTCAAAAGTTGAATAAAAAAAGAAAAAATCATCTTTAATTTGATTTTTAGCAGAAACGACAAATTCAATCATTCCGAACACAATGGGCAAAACTTGCAGCGCTTTAAAATTTCAGGGTTTCTTTGGGATACTTTAGAAACAGTCAACATCCTTAGTCTATCCATTATTTGCAAATTTATGTTAAACGAATATCCTTAAATACGCAATTTTTATCTCTTTTTCAATCAATATTCTCGCACCGAAAAAATTTTTCAAATCAAAAACCAATAACTAGAACTAGTAAAAAATACTTTGCAGTTTTTAAAACGTATTTAAATTTTCTGCACGATCATTATTTCCCGAATAATTAGTTACCAAGGTCAAAACTGACGTTTTTGCTTTGAACGGCGATAATTCAGCGAAAAATCATCGTACAAAGCTTTTAGATCACTATAATTAAAGATAATAAAATCATCTAAAAAAGCTTTATGATGAAATCACTTAAAACAATTATTGAAGTCCGTGGACGTTTTGAAAGGCAAGCAAAAATTTGGAAAAATTTTGTTCCGATGGTTTTCTTATGATAACTCAAAAACTGCTGATGGTGATAATTTTGAACTAATGATCTGAAAAGTAGAAACTTGTAGCTTCAATTTACATTTTTTAAAATTGCTTTGCGGCTGTTTTTCTCCAAGTTACAGCCCTTTGAAAATCACCTAAAAATTTGGTGATCTGAAATCTTTTACATCCCTTTTATGCCTAGTGAATACTACGATACATAGGTATATATATTGTACTCACGCCAGAATCTCGATTTTTTTTTCAAATCAGTTTTCAAATTCAATCAGTGATTGATGGAATGATAAAGACGTGATTTATCCCCAACAACTGAAAATTACAGTAATTAAACCGTGAGAATGTGACGTTTCTTATCTTTTGCGTATTATCTTTTAGATGTTTTGATATAAATACTGTGAGTGACAGCATATAAACATGCTAGTGACGATGAAAATACAATAAAATAAGTGGTACTCACGAATGCGATCGAAAGATACGTGAAAATAACCGGATTGATTATAAATACTAATAAGAATGGTTGCTCGTAGCCCATTTCATTACTGTTTACGATGTTAATTGGGATATTAAAAGGTTTGTTAATTAATTAAATAAACAGAAAATAAAATTAAAGTTACATTTTATATGCGCGATAACACAATAGGTATATTAGACAGGTATTTCATTTGGAAAAAAAACACGTTTTTGTTTCTGCATTTTTATCTTTGTCGTTCTCAATATCGAAGTTTATTACTTACGATTAGTTAAGACAGTGGCGACTCATGTGCGCGTTACATTGGAGCACCAATATTAATTGGTAGGCGTAATGGCTTTGATGGGTTTTGTCGGCAAGTCGAACGAGATTACCGCTCTTTACTCGCCCGTCGTGTAGACCTGGATCGTCGTACGAAGGTAAGCCGGGCTTTGTTTCAGTTTTCGCGGATCTCAACGCGAGAGGCAAGTGGCGCCCGCAAACAAGACCCGCGCGATTGGCAGCGGTTCGCTCCCCTCGACCTTCTTTGGTCCTGACGCCTTTAAGTCCCGCTAGCAGGGATTTCTTCTCGGTTTTTTCTTAATCTTTAGTCGCCTTGTTTACTGCATCGTTTCGCCAGCATCCACCCCCCGGGGGGTGTCTTGTCGTGGGCGCCGCGACCAGCACGACGCCCGGGAATTGGGTCATATCAGACGATCTTCCACGACAATGCGGACGAACCGCGTCGCTTGAATCGCCATCAGGAGAGTGAGTCTTGTTACTCGGGACCACAGACTACCTAAGGTAGTCTGTGCTCGGGACATTGGAGGTGGAACTTGTACAGGAAGTCAGCCAACAACACCTCTACATAAGGACAAAGCGCTCACAAAATTTTAGCTAGTGACGTCATGAATGTAGGCCTTTCCGATATGGAGCGAAGATGTAGGAAGCTAGCTTACGGGTGGCATAAACACGATCGAGACATCAGTGACACCACAGATGTTTGCAACGTTGCCAGACTACTACGATACTAGCGAATATTAGGATTCCAGTATATAAAGGATGTATCTCTTTCTCTTAAATTACCATTTTCTTCTTCAATATCGTAAAACACATATTTCCATAAGATGTTCTGTCCTCTTTTTTTAATGTGGCATTTCGTAATTTATTTATTTAATTATCAAATACTACTACCTTGTTCGACTTCCCTAACAAAAATACTTTCCTTACGGAGCTGGCAACAGCGCTCATCTGGTACGCTAACCTCTAAACTAAAAGTTGCTATAATCAGCGTTATTTCTTGTATTTTTCTGAAATCAGAACTATTTATGTGCTTTTAAGTGCGTGAAACTTGTTATTCAGTGGGTGTTGAGTCAGCTCGTCTATCAAGACAAGCAACGCGTTTGTTTCATTTAGGATATTCACAATAACCCTCAAATTTATCGTACACGTTACTATTAAATTTTCTTGCAAAATGACGAGATTTTCCAGCGTCGATTTTTGAAATATTTAAATTTATGGTGGCCGGATGAAGAGTCTAGCGTGTAGAATTGATATTATAAAAATTCTTTATAGCATAAAGGTATACAATTTATATATAAAATATTATTATATTTTTTAGAAAGTTTATTTATTATAAAATTAACAGAAAACAAGTGTTTTTTCAAGTGGAAAAATTGCCCCTGTACTTTATTACCAGTTGCCACTGAGTTACAGCATGGTTAATTGAATACCAAGCTACGCGTCTCTATTGATTATCATCGTTAAACGCTACCAAGTAATTCTAACTGATCGTAAAAATAAATGAATATTATAATATTTTAAATTAAAAAAAAATGTAATAGAGCTCAAAGTGCGGCTAATAATGTAAATATGTTTTATGCAACAAACTGGCACATTGTTTCATTACCTAATATACAAAGTTACGCGTATTGATTTAACCAACAAATATTATTAAAATTGCTTGATCTTTCACCTTACACAATTGTTGTAATCAATATTATATCGAAGGATATACTCATACCATCAGTCATCTAATAATAATTCGGCAAAGGTGACCCAATTTTAAAGCGAAATTGTCTAATTGTAAGTAAAGGACCATTTTGTAGCATACTTCACTTAGAAGTGAGACTTTTATCAGAATTATAGGCATCACAGAGAACTACAATTTTTAACACTTAATGGTACTTCAAAAAAGATGTTTGGGTGGTTTTCATAAGACACGTAAAAGGTGTATTGTACCAGGTATGTAAATATTTTTGAAACCGGTATTTATCCATAGATGGCCTAGCTGCTAATGTAGTTATCGTCATACCGCGTCATTGGCGCCATTTTATTGTAGTGATATCTGATAAAGGTTTGTATCTCACCATCATCATCATCATTAGGTCATCAGTCCTAAGACTGGTTGGACGCTAACCTCCAGCTTCTCCTATCTTGTGCTAACCTTGTATCTCACCAACAATACAATTTTCATACAACAACATCGTCTATAATATTGTTGAACGTGTCGAATGTTGTGCCTGGAAACTACGATTTGCGGACAGCGTTGATTTTCTGTTATAATTTGAAGAAAACTGCTGCAGAATCGCATCCAATGCAAAGATAGCGAATTGCAAGCATTGTTGGATGAGAGTGACGCTCAAACGCAACAAGAACTCGCGCAGCAATTAAATGTGACACGAGAAATCATCTCCATATGTTTGAAAGCCATGGGAAATATCCAGAAGATGGGAAAATAGGTTTCACATGAACTGAATGAAAGTCAGCAGGAAATCCGAAAAACCATTTGCGAAATGCTGCTTGCCATGTACAAAAGAAAGTCATTTCTCCATCGAATTGTGACTGGCGATGAAAAGTGGATATATTCCGAGAATCCTAAGCGTAAAAGATCATGGGTAACTCCAGGCGAACCATCGACATCGACTGCAAGGCCAAATCGCTATGGACGAAAGACAGTTCTCTGTGTTTGGTGTGATCAGAAAGGTGTGATCTATTATGAGCTGTTAAAACCTGACCAAACCGCTAATACTGAACGCTATCGATAACAAATGATTGATTTGGATCAAGCTTTTCGTGAAAAATTATCAGAATATCATAACTCAGCGAAAAATCATCGTACAAGGCTTTCAGACAACTCGAATTAAAGAGGATAAAATTATCTAAAAAAGCTTTATGATGAAATCGCTGAAAAAAATGTATTGAAGTCCGTGAACCTTTTGAGAGGCAAGCAAAAATTTGGAAATCTTTTTCCGATGGTTTTCTTAAGAATACTCAAAAATTTCTGGTAAAACATCTGGTAAACTTTAAACACATTCACGACGTCTAATTGATGTGTTTCGATACTCCCGTACATTTTCTCTCACTGCAGCAATATTTTCAGTTGACCGACCACAACGAGGACGTATTGGTTTTGCCTTATCAATAACCGAACTCTAACTTAAAATTTCTTGATTAAGATACAAACTATTAATTCTGTACGCGCTTCATTTTGTCCTAATTTTGTACGAATTTTCCTTAATTCAACTGTAAATGATCGCTCACTTTCATAAAACAGTTGTACACAAACAATTCGCTGTTAATCGCGGCAAGTTGACGTCCTAGTTTGCAGATGACAGCAGTTAAATATTGATGCTCTATTTCTGACAGAACACAAATGGCGCGCAATTCAAATCCTATAGTTCCAACTGAAACACCCTATATAAATAATATGTATCTAAATTTGTAACAGATCAAAATTGTCAAACATCAAAGGGAATTTTTTGGGACAAAGAGAATTTGCCCCGCTTCCTCCCAGCCACCGCCTATTGAACGATATCAAACTGGTATAAAAATCGTTGCCCCATAAAATACCGACAACTTGATATTCTTGTTACACGTACAAAAGAATGCAATAACACCTGGCATTTCATTTTTTGTAGTAAATATGAACGTAATTTATCAATGTCAAACTGAAATCGACTATTACGTTCTGTTATTATTATTACGTACTTTGCATGGAACAAAACGCGAGGACCTACATATGCCTCTGTGTTTGTTATTAATTTAATATGTATGATTTGTTGCCGCGTGCGAAGCTATCAGATAACCCATGGGTTTGATGTTGGCCATAAAAACAATTCTGTTAACAATCTGATCGTAGATATTTACGACAATTCGTATGGTATTTATGATATAATCACATATATAATTATATAAATATATTAAATGTAGATAGTTACTTTTAAAAATATTTAATTAACATGGTGTACACCGAAGAGGCGATTAATGTCGTAAAAGATTTATAAAATAGTGGATTTCGGGATTAAAGTACAGAAACTAAAAATGCTGAGATTCGCGGATGATATAGCAGTATTAGCTAGCATCTAATCTAGTAAAGAGGAATTAGAATCAGCGTTGAATGCAGAGGGCACGAGAGCAGAGCAAAAACGAAAGTTCAAATTAACAATGAAAGATTGGAGGAAGTTAAATACTTCACTTATTTAGGAAGTAAAATAAATTGGGATGGAAGAAGCGATAAAGATATAAAACAAAGAATAGCGCAGGATCGAGTAGCTTTTAACAAAAAAAAAAAAAAGCACTTTTATGCTCGGGGTAATAAACTTAGAAACAAGGAACAAGGAAGAGATTTTTGAAAACGTATGTATGGAGCACGGCACTATACGGTTGCGAAACCTGGACGGTGGGGGAAGCAAATAGGAAGAAATTAGAAGTGGTGTTACCGAAGAATGATGAAAATACCGTGGAGTGATAGGGTTAGAAACGAAGAAATATTAGAGAAAGTCGGCGAGAAAAGAAGTATGTGGAAAAACATAAAGAAGGGAAGAGATAGAATGGTAGGCCACTTGCTGAAACATGGGGGAATAGTCCGCGATATTTTGGAGGCAGAAATAGGAGTGAAGAAAGGCAGAGGTAGGCCTAGATTAGACTACTGCTCGCAAATAGTAAGGGATGTAGGTTGTAGCACAATTAATGAAATGCGTATGTTAGCACAAGATAGGAGAAGCTGGAGGTTAGCGTTCAACCAGTCTTAGGACTGATGACCTCATGATGGTGTATGCTTTTAATGTTTAATAAATAGAACATTTATTATGACATCAAACTGGAGTTCTACAAGGATCCATATTAAGGCCACTCCTCTTTGCAATATACATTAATTCAATATTGCTATTCTTGAATTTAACATCCATTTTCGTATATTTAACATGTATGTACCTTTAAGAAAGAATGAAATGATACACTTTCGATATGCCGTCCTAAAACATGGGCAATGAGTTAACTGTGCTCTTGGTCGATAGAGGGCGCGACCACTTTGAAGTCAAGAGCATAATTGATTCTAAAATGAATTTAGTTTTGACAATATTTGAAGGGGCCGTTTCGAAAGTGTTTCATCGCATTATTTCTCAATGGTACAATAATACGTAACGGTATGTCGGAATCTATTCACGTTAACGGTCCAAAAAACTTTCTCCGTTAAAAATGAACCACCATTTTACCAGTTTTTTCAAAATAATATTCAAACTACAATCAAAAAATCGTTTTCAATATTAGTTAAAAGATTTGTTGTATGTGCTGGGTTTATATTAGACATCTACCTATATATTTGTATTAATAGAATGCTTAAATGGACGGTAAATATTCTAATAATGACAAAAGTGATTGCAGCAATCTCAGGAATGTTATAACTGCAGCAATCTATAACTGTTTTCAATTGTTAATTGACATTATATGTCGACTAATTCATCACTTTCATCAGCAATCGCATGCTTTAGTGGTGATTAAGTAATTACAGTATTTATTAAATTGTTACATTGAATAATTGTAAATTTACTTGATATAATAATGACTAGTCGTTAGTAGTTACATTTGATTTAAAATATTGCATGTTTCTTTTACATGTAGAAAAATTCGCATTGGCGCGGAAAATGCCAACTCCGAACGTATTATTTTCTTCCAGAAATGCAGTAATAATTCTTGATGTACTGTAGTTGTTGCAGCCAATTCCACAGGAATTAGGATCTTTCGCCTAAAATATTTTTGTTTTTTTAATTCATTCTTCAGAGAGTTTTCATTCTATGTATCCTTCAGCGACAGTGGTACATTTCCAACAAATTCCAATAATATAGCGAAAGATGTTCGAAAACGGTGGCCGATATACCGTTCGACATCGACAATTTTAAAAGTACAGCTATGTTTTTTATTGCTCCAATGTGTTGATGTCAACAGGTTGAATAGAATATTTATTATTTTTATAAGGAATCAAAAAACCTCGTTCGAAATATATTCCATTAAGTTTATCTATTTTTACTTTTACTGTAAATTATCTCGATTGTTGTATTTTTATAGGTGTCTTAATAACTCACATAAGATTACTAAACCTTCAATAACATTAATTCTCATATAAATAGGGTAAGGTTAGGTGTCATATCGGTAAGATATTTTCTCTTCAAAAAGGTTCGTTATCGCCCAGAAGGAGCAATTGCCTCTCCAATGCATTGCGACCTATTAAATTATAATAAGTAAACTTTAGATGTATAAAAATAGAATAACAAATAAATATGTAGAGTTAATCATGTTCTTAGTCTCAAAATTAGCACGCCCCCTACCAACCAAAAGCATAATTAACTCAAAAATGATTCAGTATTTCATATATTTCAGGGAAATGTATCGATAGTGGTTCATTACTTTCTTATCATATGGTACATGCCTTATATTGGTATTCGTATTTTGTTGAACGTTTTAGTTTTTATATTTTTTAGTATATGTATATACTTTTAATATTATTTTTTAATGTTGGTTTTGATATTTCAATTTTATTTTACTATTTTGTTGTAATATATTGTTATTTGACGTATTTTAGAATATACATTTTTATTGTTTTTTTTTTATAAATATATTTTCCTTTAATTATGCGAATCGTTATAAATTTGCTCTGGAAATATTTCTGTGAGCTTCCCCGTATATGCCTCAAATAATACGACAATTAGGATGAACGTTTATACTAACGACACATTGTTGTAAACATTCTGAGAGGGAATTCTTAAAAAAATATATATAAAAAGAAACTTGCAAAAAACTTCAGTAACTTGCAGAGAACTTTCAAAACGTAATATTATTTTCTCAGTAGTACGTGGACAGTAAAAAACTAATAAAAATAAATGACGCAAAAAATGTTTTGCACATTGTGCAAAAAGAATCTGAAATATTTCTTCCCCTTTGGTGCAAACTTTTTGACATCAGTGTATATTGAGTATTATTAAAACTGTCGTTCATTAAAATTTACATCCATATATTTTTTTCATTAACAATTTTTCATTGACAATTTCAAACCCTAATGTTTAAAAATGTTCATTGCACTTCAGAGCCTCATTAAAATATAATGGATTTCTCTAAATATCTTTTGCAATTATTTTTTATGACATACCATTTCGAACAAAGTTAATAAAAACATATGTTTAACAAAACTTAAACGCAGCAGCATCTACTTCTTATTTTATATTATTTAAAACTGCAAAATTTATAAACATGCGAAAAAATTAATTTTCAAATAAAAAAAGTAATACCTTTGTTTAAGGAAGTTCTAGTTATACAACCTATTATAATACAATTGCAATTTATTAGTACGTTAGTGCTGCCATCTAGTAACTAGTTCCTAATATTAAACGAGAGAGATTAATACAGAATTTTATGAACTAATTTCGTACAGATTCATTAGATATCTTGGGATTAAATCATAAAGACGAGTTTGAGTGAATATACTAAGAATATTAGCAGCCTAATCTAACAATACTTACTTATAAATATTATGTTATTGTGCTATTACTATATCTCTATTATTACTATATGTTCTCTTTTTAGAATGATTTATAATATAACTACATGAAAATAAAGTTATATTAATTTGATGATACAGTTTTAATATGTATATTGTTTCAGGTACAAATATTCAAGGCGAATTCTGACGGGTCTAATATTTTGTTGTATTGGAGATGCCTTCC
This sequence comes from Rosalia funebris, assembly GCA_037954035.1. Taxonomy (NCBI): domain Eukaryota; kingdom Metazoa; phylum Arthropoda; class Insecta; order Coleoptera; family Cerambycidae; genus Rosalia; species Rosalia funebris. The sequence goes on along the minus strand of JAZFAV010000002.1, from coordinate 3,875,994 downwards.
TGATATGGCATCAGTATTTCGACGTGGGGATGTTAGCGTTTATCGTCGGCCACATATATTATATTCTGGCATTTGGATTCAAGCCTCTAAACCTGCCCGTGGCAGTCGTTTTGTATTTTATGGCCACATTGGGTAAGAATAATACTAATAATAAATAATCAAAACCCTTTTTTTCTTATATTTACTATATCATTTTTCATCCGCATCATAAAATGTATTTTTCTAGTCGTTTTCTACTTACTGCCAGATTTATACGGAGTGTTCATCGTGGGCGTGCCAATCTACATTCTTGTCATTACCACCATGCTGTGGAGAGCTATTGCACGTGTTCAATTCTTTGAGGTATTGCACCCTATTTTTTCTTTCAATTTTAATTAACGTATTGCTTCCAGGACTTATGGACTTGGAGTAAACTCTGCACATGCGCAGGCGGAGCCCTATTTGCCCTTTCCGACCTTTTCATAGGCATCGATAGGTTTAAATATAATATAGACTATGCTCAGGTGAGATGTCGTTCAACTCATGTTAATATTTCTCTCTTTCAATGTTCATTCACGGATATACATCTTTACATTAGACACATATTGAATTGTGGATTTCCTTGTTGCTTTTTAGGTCTTGGTGATGTCGACCTACTACGCAGCTCAAGTTGGCATAGCTCTAAGCGTGGTAGACGCCAAAGCTGCCCTAGATATAGGCAAAAGTAAAAAGGAGTAAATCTATCTTAGATGTATATGTAGCTCAATTACAAAACCAAAAGTTTTCCAGTTATTCTTATTAGTAAATCGTAACTATCGTCTTTCTTAGAATTATTTAATAATTGTATTATTGAAGGGTAAAATGGGTGATTATATTTGGGGGATTATTACCAAGAAAATCATATACAAGTAAAATATTTAGCTAGTTAGTAGGTACTTAAATATTTTTTAGTTTTGTAAATCGTATGATTTATAGGTAATTACAGATTTTGAGATTGTTCTCAATTTTCAAAACATCGCACAAATTATTTTATGGTATTCCAGATTCTTAGTTGTTTTTTGTATCTAGTAAATCATTCATGTTCATATCAGTCACAAAATGCTCATATTAAAAAATATAGTCTTCCTTATTTATTATATATCGTCGTATACTCTAGTAGTGTTTATCGCAACTATGATACATGTTGAAACTGTAAACGTAGACTGCACTGTATTTATCTGTGATGTTATATGTATATTTTCATATAGAAGGTACAATCAATGTATTTATAGACAATTATAGAGGAAAAATAAATGTTTTAAAAGTACTGCTTTATTAATTCAGTGTTAAGTATTGCTACAGTGGCCCTGAGCTTGTTCTTCGAGGCACTCCTTTAAGTTTAAAGTAATTGATCAGCTAATTTTTACACTTTGTGATATATTTGTCAAAGAATTAAAACTTATATACAGGAAACAACATTAAACAATATAAGTTAAAGGGTTTTATTAAACAACTGACATAAAATTGCCCTTATCTAGATGTATTTTAGGCTGTATGCAGTGGTGGCTCGTGGTATCCATATTAGGGTAGGCGATAGCGGCGTATGAGCTTCATCAACCCTTAAAAATAGCGAACATTTTTAAAATTTTCAAGGTCACGCGTTTTCCTGGTGCTTCAGAATTTCAATGATTGAATTTCATTTATACAAAAATATAGACTTTCACAAGAATTTTTTGAACTTAATATCTCTTTGTTATTCGTGAATAATAATAGTTATTGTGGGTATAAATAAATTGGAATAAACGAAATATATTTATTGAGTATTATACCTATATTATGTAAATTGGGTTGGCAATAATACATTATTTTAGGGCGCTTTAGGGTATAGGCCTCCTCCTCCCCTCACAGCCTTCCTTAACCATCGCCATTATTGACTGACAATTACAAAGTGGATACCTACTACTTTTTATAATTTCAATTAATGCGCCTATCTTTCATTAATGAAAATTTGTTGATTATATTTTCCGTGAAGTCATCAGATTTCTGAAGTGTGCTAAATAATTCCTTTTCAATTGAAATAAGTGCAAGCGACGATAAACGTTCATTCTTCATAGAGTTCCGACTATGCGTTTTAATACGTATTAAACAAGAAAAATGTCTTTCAACCAATGTACTTGTTGCTGGAATTGTAGCAATTAAAACAATAAGTTTAAAAACCTCTGGAAATATTTCTTGAAATTCATATTCCACAAAATATTTCAACATTGACTCGATATTTAATGTTTCAAATTGATCATCACAATAGGTATATAACCCAATATCCCCAGTAATGTCACGGCTTATTCAATGCGAAGGCGTCTTCGGGTCTGCTGAAGAACGCCGATCTACTTCAGGCGCCGATTGCATTCGCTTCAACTGCTTTATTTAAAGAGTATAATTGACTGCAGACGTCTAAGCTACGATTATTTTGCCATTACAACAACGCTGTTTGTCGTCTTACCGACATCTGGTTGACGTGTAGCTATCGATTTTCAGGCGGTGGGATGGAGAACCGAGCCTGGTCTGGTTGTTCTGTTTAGGAATAAAATGATTTAATTCGGTGTAGCGCGGCGCCGTGCGGACTTCGGTGGTATATATAAAGGGTGTTCACGGCACCAGCGCCGCCGACGGCGATAGATAATTTAATTAGTATAAAGTAGTTATTATTAATTATATTAAATATTTCTGTATTATCAGGGACGTTAACAGTTGATTGTAATTGCGCTGTTATGAGAAATGACATAAAATTTTAAAGGTAGGCGGCGCCTACCTTGCCTACCCCGACGAGCCGCTACTGGCTGTATGTGGTTTATTATGTAGTTTGGGTCTTTACTTTAGAAATACATACTAAATAATATGATTTATTAATGGTATTTTTAAAACTTACACTTTGTTTCTAGGATTAGAAAAATACTATGTAAAATATTTTGCATTTATTTCTTTATACCCCGCTAACAAATTTCATATAAAAATATCATTTACAAATTTTCTTATATACATAATGTAATATTTACATCATTTTTTCATATTGTCTTCAACCACACCGAACATAATACATTCAGCAGATATAATGACATTTCGTTTAGTGTCAAAAATAAACCTTTACTCTAATACACTTATTTCTTAATTTATTTTAAAAATGTATACTCAATTCAATCGCCCCTGGATTTGTGTGTCTTAAGGACCTTAAATTTATTTCTTAATTGGTTTATAGTTTTTTTTCACGTTTACTACAATAATGCTATTAGTCCTGGAGAAAAATATTTTGCTCAAGAGTAATTTCTTGCGATCTAATAATGTTATATTTTCTTAATGTAAATGTATTTTTTTTTTTTTCAATATTCTTCAAATACTTTTTTCGCATAATCTTGTATTCTTTATATAGAGGTATAGTGTGAAATTGTAAAACATGGTATTTATTATTTAATATTGATGGATATATTTATAAACTTCATGATAATTCATTATATTTTAAGGTTAATTTAGATTAAGAGTAGTGTTAAGGTGCGCTCATAGTAGCAGTAAAGTTAACTTTAAAAAGTAAACAGTAAGAAGTTAGCATTAAGCATTATGGATTTAGAAGTAATGTGTTCATAGTTTAAAATAAGTTAAGAAGTAGTCATGCGCACTAAATTGAGCCTGCATTTGTTTTGACAATGTCAAATGTCAGATCACGTCATTCTCGATTTACTTGTAGATTTGTTGTCGACATTAAAAATAAAAGTGTGAAGAAATTGAAGGTGTTTTAAGGTAGAAAAAATGCAATTAGATGAAGATGAACTATTCTGAGTGTGATACGACTAGACCGCCAAAAAATACAGATATAACCTTAAAAATTGTGCTTAAAACAAACATAAACCATGGACTTAGCGAACAAATCACAGAAACAGAACTTACTGAACATAGAATTAAAAGAAATTCCCCGTAAATAAACGATTAATCACGATTTTATACGAATCAGTTATCAGTAAAACTTAAGAAATAAAAATTAATCATTTCTTACTTCTTAAGACTAACGGCTTATTCCTTAATTTTTGCTTAAAATGCGCTATGAATGGCGCCGTATGAAACATTGTATTGAATTTTCTTACGTCTTGTGTTACTTTTTAAAGTTAACTTTACTGCTACTATGAATGCAGCTTTAAACAAGGGAATAAATTGTCTTAAACATTGGAGTCATAATAAACTTATTATAATTAAATAAAATTCTAATGAGAAGAACAGAGTCCTGGTTGTAAATTTAAAAAAAGCGATATGCTAATAAAAAAGCTTCACATATTTGTTTCGAATTTATTGGCGCATCATATATATCACCATGATCATATCAATGAAAAAGATAAATCAATCTGTTTCTCACTGATAAATAAAATTATGTATATCTTATATCTATAATTTTTTTCAAGTGTTTTATCATTGTCTTCTAAAAATATGTCATATCTATACCTAACCCATATAATTACATTGAACATAACCCCTATACAAAATTTTATACTGGAATAACTTCCAAACAATCTTCCTTTTGTACATACTTATCATACTTGGTAACACACAAACTTGGAATGGCCTTAACCAAATTAAACTTACGTAGACCACATGTAAAAATAAGTGCCCTGCCAGAATGGCAAATACTGTGCTAGAGGATTACACACCAACCCAACTAAAGGCACGTGTTTGCCCAACGCCTTTAAAAGAGCATCAATTTTATCCCCGCTTTGCTTTTCATAAAATGGAGACCTAATTAAGTACAATAATAAGGCGACAACCCTCCTCGACAATTGAATGCGTTGCTGTGGAGTCAACGAATTAATTTTACTAGTTCTGAAGGATCTGTATAGATGCAAACTGCAAAATAAAATGGTAAAATAAGGAATCCAAGTTCCTGTTCATGGATAAATAATCTGTTTACCTCGCTAGATCTAAGGCAAAAGATATCACCCAAGGTTTCCATGCTCTAGTGCCAAAACATGCCATCGAAGCTAAGTGTATGATCGGTTTAGATATATAAATAGTTTCCGCAATGAGTTGACGTCCCATTAATACTTGCTCGACAGTCTGATCATTCTCGTTATTAAAAATCGGTACTTGAGGCAGTGCCTTCCACCTTCTTAGCCCTATTGGAGGAGAAGCCTCTATTTTTCGCACGACACGCCCTGATCTTTTTAAAGTAAAGGATGCTGAATCCATCTGCACCTGGCTTATATTACCAATTGTACTTAAATGATTATTCTTTAAATTCTTCCTGTCTAATGCAGGTATTGGAGGATTCTGAACTATACTCTCTTTATACTGGTATATGAGCATAAGCCTCGATATGCACCTGCAAAAGTTATTTATACGGCAGCTGTACTTCAAGTTACTAAACAATTTACTTGAATACTTGTATACACACGATCACTATCCATTTTCCGGCAGTTCCCCACAATTTTTTAGCAGATAACTCGCAAAATACCTCGGAATGCTCCACGATGGTAAGCCACACTTTTACTTTGTCTGCCGGCATGGACGAATCGATCTGCCAGTTCTTTTTTATAATCCTATCGTTTAGCATAACGACGAGATTGGATAGGCACAAGACTAACTCAGAAACGACATGAGAGTTATTTATTCTCCCTGCAAGTAATTAAATGAGAAAATACACAAACCAATGATCAAGTGCCCAGTGCCACTAAGTACCTGCTATGAAATAGGAAATTAATTTGGCTGATGTTTCCCAGTCTCCCACGGATTGTGGATTTTTGCTAACCCAATTCTTATAGGCGTTATATAGTTCAGGAAGCGAAAGTAGTACGGACGACATCGTAGGAATTTTAAAAAACTGTGAGCAGATTTATTTTCTTACGATATCAACACAACCTCCAACTATTTCTATTTTTAAGATCTGTCAAACAACAAAACATTCATAGGATATGCAACCGTCAATATATCAGAACAAATTGTGTATTGCGTATATACAGCGCATTCGAACATCCTTAACTAAAGTGAACAAATCCTGATTATATAAACTTGGATGGACATGGAATCAGGACTTAAACGTCAAATCATATAAACAAGTGAATATAATCATATTTTGTTTTTTCTAAGTGTAAGTGGAGGACGGCCATAATTCCAATGTCAATCATATGAACATAATCAAGGTTTGTTCATTTTAACTTCTAAATAGAGGACGCCTCTTATTGAAGAAATTTTAAAAATCCAATCATTTCATTTTCTGCATGCCATGGTGTTATAGATATTATAAATCCCGTATCTGTTTTCACACATTCAAGAGTTAATTTGTTATTTATAATTATTTTAAAATCAAAATAGATTGCATATTCTTTTGATAAACAGATTCAGGTTGAAACAACTGTTTCACTTGTCTTACACAAGGTTTTGTGTGAAGTTTTTGTTATCTTGCATTGCTTGCAGTTCCATGAAAATCTGTTTTAGAATCTTTGCTACCTACATTATTCATTAATGATGATACCGGTTTTTAATATCAATTGGTATCTCTGGAGATGTAAGATTTCTTTTATTTAAAATGAAATTATAATTAATTATTGAAAAACAGTGCTTTTATCAGTTATTTATTAGTGAATTATAATTTAAATAACACTTATATAATAAATACAGTTACAACAGTGCTATTATAAAAGATGTATTTCTTAAAGAAGTATAATGCTGTAAATATAATAAAATAAAAAGCTGAAAATTTAACAATCTAATTGGTGCGGAGTTGATAGTCGCCATTCTGAGTGATATAACGGACCCACGGCAGAGCCTGATACCCACTCTTTTCTATAATTTTCAAGTACCTCACTTGAATACCCGAAGTGGTAAAGTATGGAATCTCAAATTTGACCTGAATTGGAGGTTTGCCTTCGGTGTCTTCACATTCAACACTGGGTAATCCGAAATGTGCTCTCATAAGATATTCTTTACCGCCTGGGAATGATTTTATAGACCAAGTAATGGCATTCTGTTCTGGGGCGTACTTGACGCTGCCTATAGTAGTTTTGAATTTGGGCGAGTCTGCATCGTGTGGCACTGGAATAACAATCTCTACATTGTTAGCTGTCGAACGCCTTTTAAACTGTGATTTTGCTTTGATCATATATTCTACTCGACTATGAACGTGTCTCTCTATTACCGATTCGATCCATATCAAAGGCTTAACGTGGGTATTCAACCGGTAAGACATCAATTCAAATTCACCGTCTGGAGGAATGAAAGATATCGTTCTGTCTATTTCAAACCTAGACAGTCTGACGCATTGATGGAATTTAACGTCTTCTAGCTCGACAGACTTGGATTTTCCCCTGCCAGTGCTTTCAAATAAAACTTTATCGTTTAGGCCTAATCTTAATTCGGGCATTCCGGACAAGTACACTCTCATTTTTATTGCTCCTACGATTTCGCTTCTCAAGACGTTACCATTCGCGTTAGCTAGAAGATTTACAGACTCTATCACATCTAAGAATACTTCGTTCTTCCTATACTTAATCCCCTCCGATCGCCAAGATACTGCATTAGTAACAGCAACTGGAATCCGGGGTTGAATCTCTAATTTATGACCTTCTTGCGTTATATATTCCTGAAGGATTTTGCTGTCTGTCGTCTGGGGATACCCAAAATCTTGCAGCTCATCTAATAATTCATATATAACGACAAAGTTGTCTCTTATACTCTCTTCTTCTAGTTCCTTAAAGTATTCCGTCATCACGTGCACAATTTTATGCAAAAATACAAAAACTAAGGCTATATTGGCATTTTTCTTAGTCGTGCTTACAATGTACAGATTATTAGTCTTTATATACGCAAAGGTGCAGTCGGACGTTTGTAGAATTGGAGTTAAAAGGCCTTCCTCTTCCTTTTCCATCAGAAGGGGCATAAATTTTTCTATTACGCCAAGGTCTATATCACCTCGATAGTTTCGGGATATTAGGACTTTCCCCTTTACGTCGAGTATATATATTGCCGAACAAGACATTTTTCTGACTAGGTCGCAGTCTGGGTCAGTATGAAATTTCTGATTGCCAAACAGGGGTTACAAAAACCTTCACAATTTAACTGCCATCTACCTAAACATTAATACAACAATTTAATGGGTTCATTAATAAAGTTACTCTTAATACCTACCTTTTATTAATATGTCTCGTTAAAAATTGCACTTTTTCATTTAGTAAATAAGATACACGTCGGTAAATTATTAGGGACTATTTTGTTATTCTTCTTCTAAATAATCCAATACATAAGTAACTACGTAGTATTACTAACATACTCTTTCTGTCTCTTTGCTCGTAGCTTATATTCAAACTATTATTTCTATAACAAACCTGCACCTATCTTCACTACGTAAATATTTGAAGGTTATGTAGATTGGTTATTGATGATTTCAGAACTTATTGTAGAATATGAATCGTCTTAAATATACCAGCCCGATTTTATTAGATGGCGAATCTACCGTAGTTGTCGAAAATAACGTAAGGATATACGACGGTGATCAAAAGGTACATTTACAGTTTTGTTTACCAACTATTTCGACCCTTAACCCTTATAACTCCGTTTCAGACGTCATTTGAGGGTGGTGAATTGATTATAACAACTCACAGAATATTATGGGGACGTCCGGGGGCAATAGCTAGAGGGCAAACATGTCTAGCACTTCACTTTGAACTTGTGGTTTTTATCGAAGAGGAGTCGCCAAGTACTTTTAGCTTTAGTAGATCACGGAAGGTCGTATTGCATTTAACAGAAATTGCAGGTGAGAATCTTGTATACCCACAACATAAACCTAAATTAAGTGATGAGAACATTAATCTCAAATACCGCTATTGGTTTTTAAAATTTATCTAGAAAAATATGTGCCGTTAAGCATGCATACAATTTATAGTATTTGTATCACAATGGTAAACTAATTATTGATGTAAACAATTGCTGATATGATTTTATCATTTTTAAATAATACTATGTAATTCCAGAATAAAAATAACTTCTTGCTAATAAATCTTCAATATAAAAAATAACAGTAAACAACAGTAGCTGACTAAAAATCACCTGATCAATAATGACAATATTTTTATTGGATAAAAAATAGCGATTCACTACGTTTCAAGTTTATCAAACATATTTATTATTGTTATGTGTCTTTAGTTATGCTTTATTATTCATGTTACAAACATTTGATCTTTGCACTCATTTATCAGGGATTCACACTATTCTTTCTATTTTGTCTTTTCTATCGCTGTTTCCAAATTTCTAATTTTTAGATGAAACCAATGGACCCCAAGTAACAAGCTACTACAATTATATAAAATTATCGTTCAGAGACGGTTACAGTAACAATGTAGTGGGCGTACTAAACGATCTGATACAGAAAAGATTGTGGGACCCACCAAGTCCTGAGATTACCCCACAGCCGCTATTGCCTAGCATAAAATTACGCACAGGGATAGTGGGGATCGAAAGAAGTTTGCAGGAAAAACAGAAGGCTACAGATGAGAGCATTACTGTTGCTTTTCAAGATCTCAACAAACTGATGTCGATGGCTAAGGAAATGGTGAAATTAACAAGAACTATATCTGCTAAAATTAAGGTATAGTTTTTGAGGTTGCAAAAACTAACACCTTGCGAATTTCACCATTTTGGGAGTCGTTCAGTATGTCCATTTAATGTTGGTCTTATTGATATTTTAGGAAAAACAAGGTGATATAACCGAAGACGAAACAGTTCGATTCAAATCATACCTAATGAGTCTAGGTATAGACGATCCTGTAACAAGAGACTCTTACAAATCAGACAACCACTACTACAGGGAGTTAGCTAGACAAATTTCTGACTTTCTTTTAAGTCACGTGGAGGACATGGGAGGTATGATGGCACTAACAGACGTATTTTGTAGGGTGAACAGGGCGAGAAGTTTAGAATTATTATCGCCTGAGGACATACTCAACGCTTGTCGAGTTATGGAAACTCTGGGGCTACCCTTAAAACTGTACCAGTTCAGTTCGGGTGTTATGGTGTTACAATTAAGCACGATGGATAGCGAAAGTGTTGCAGAAGTCACTTCTGTTTTGGTAAGCGTTTGCTTTCTTCTCGAAAATTATCTTTGATCACGCCTAACATAAATGAAATTTATGTTGCTTGTGCATGATTTTTTTGGAAACAGAGTATCTGCGAATATTCAAAATAACAAAAATAACAATTATATTATTTATTGCGAACAATTCATTTGTACAGATCGAAGATAATGGTTCTTTATCAGCTGAGGAGCTGTCGCAAAGGCTCGGAGTTTCTATAACCCTGGCTAAGGAGAGGCTGTTAACTACAGAAAAATACGGCAAGTGTTGTCGGGACGACGCCATAGAAGGACTAAGGTTTTACCCAAACTTGTTTTTAACTAAGGAAGAATAAGTATTACATATTTTATATTGTTATTGCTATATCGCGGCGTTGCTTAACTTTGTGATAAATATATCGATGTTAGAAATACATGTTGTTTTAATCCAATCTCGCAGTATCTATAGGGAGAAAAGGGCAAAGCAGTGGTACATTCATGTTAGTAAACACAAAGTAGGCATTATCTGTTTCCATGTTTATCAACAACATGCACGTTGTATCAGTATCGAACGGACATAAAGTATAGAGTATATAACCATGACAGACTAAATAGTGGAATCTTCCTTTAGAAGGAAGTTTAGATTAATTTCCCTCAATTGAAACTGTTTATATTTTACAAAATGTGAGAAAAAATCCCACGAATATTGACCTTTGTCTATTTAACTGCAATAACATTCAAATAATTTTCATCACGCAACTTCAAACAGTTGTCTGAAGGTTCCACAATCATTTATTACTTGTGTGTGCTCACTAAATTTCGCTCATAAACAGCTGACACCCGGTTTAATAATCTTGCAATGTCTGCTGATCTGTCCTACACACGTATCAATTTTGTACGATTTCCGTTAATTAGTTTGTTTACTGAATTTAGCATGTGCGTAAATTTTTCCTGATAAAGTTGTTTTTCAAACACGGCAATGAAGTGTATGGTATTGCCTGAGTTATTAATTTAAAGAACATATAATGCATTTCGAATCCGATGCAAAAATCTTCCTGGGTTTAGTTAAAACACAGTCTGAGGCTGATTGAAATGTGATGTGTAAATGTCTCCTAATTTATATTATGCCAATATTAATATACTTTTGAAACCCATTAAGTGGGTAGTGGGTTTTAATAACATATTTTTAATGGTATAATTCAAATTTTATGAGAACATAGAGAGGCTATATTTTTGTTAGCCATTTTAATCTCAGAATACCAATTTCAAATTTGAAATATATATTGTCTACAAACTCGGACTTCTATTTTTAAAAGTTAGAATTTTTTACTTTTAATTCGGAATTTGGGTTTTGAACCGAACACAATTTTGATTTTAATATCGGAATATTTATCTCAAACAGAAATCTAGTAGTTCTGATTTGAAACTGGAAAATATCTTTAAATTTGGAATTTCTATGGAAAATAAAAAAAGGCACAATATAAATAACCAAATTACACGTTAGAATATAAGTTTTTTTTTTTTTATTATCAAAACTAACTTGTATTTAGACTTGCATAGTTAATTTTCTAGATTTGATTCCTATGAGTAGAGAAATATTATAATTTTAAAGATTTATTTTCTTATAGATAGAGAGACTATTTTCTTCCATGTCCCTTTTCAAAAAAATAATACAAAAATGTATATAACGTATTCCTGAATTGTTTATAATAGCATTTAAAAAAATGTGTATTATATATATAATCAACAATTATGAATAGATATTTGAAAGTAACAAAACGAATTTCAAATTAAAATAGATACATCAAATTTAAAAGCAAAATTCTGAAATTGGTTGAAATTTTGGATTTAAAATTGGAATTTTAAATTTCCAGATTAAAGGTAAAAATTTATGGAATTCTTAGTCGAAAACGTAATGCCACATTGCCTAACTGACAATATAAATTGATTTCCAAATTTTTAGACCAATAACTAATCAATAGAAATTAAAAAAAATTAATAGTAATAAGTAATAATAAAAACGTTAAATAACAACAATCTGCATAGCTACCTTATACTTCTACTGAATATGCGTTAATATTTAATATGATATTTATTAATACATATACAGGGTGTTCTAAATATATGGAATAGTAGAATTCCAGATATAACTGTAAGTAGCATAATAGTTCAAATAAAAAAAGTTTGTTCGATATTTTAAGTCATTATTTCTAAATAAAAAAAAACATGTTTTTTAAAGAAAAAAATATATATAAGAAAAGGGAAAATGTAGTTTTTTTTTTTAATAAAATATTGATTTAAATGTTCAAAATATTTGATGATGACACAGATCTCTGAATAATTATTTTGGAAAGCTGGGATATGGTAAAGAAATTCTCAAGGTACAGGCTCTTTAGGAAGTGGGCAAGGATATTTGTTAAATAATGGTAACAATTCAGTTTTGTGTAACTTATAAGCGAATAAATCATGACAGCGAGGGCTTACCACATACAGTACATATATACGGATTACAGTTCAAAAGTAAATAAAAAACATAAGATTATAATTGTTCTCAACGAATTTCCAATTAGTCCAAGCGGTAATTAAATAACGTTGGTGGACGTTATCAATCATACTCCAATAGAAAGAGTTGCGAACGAGGCTAAAAAGTTATCTGAGAGTGGGAGCGGGAGGTCAAAGGTAACAGGAATAAATATGACAATTAGCTTTCGCCTCTCTCAGTACACTTGTGAAAGTGAAAGAGACTTTACCGAGCAATGTTGCTTACTCATCCCCTTACCATACAGGAAGTTAACAATCTATTGAGCGAGAGTTTCGTTAGGATCTTTGGCAATATCGTGGAACATTTTCCAGCGGCTGCTATAGTCATCTTAAAGAAGAGGCCATTCTCGGACGTCAACGACATCGTTGCGGCCGTCTTCCGTTACCTGGACTCCCTTAGAATAAATGGTAAGTTAATTTACCTCGTGGGTTTAAACCAACGTTTTATCAGTGATTGCTTTCAGCAGAAAAAGAAAAACTACTTCGGCTGTACCCCGACGTCCTAGGCGAACTAACTTACCTCAGCCAATGGATTTCGGAGAGAGAGATCACCGGGAGTGATCAACTGACCATCGAGGAGAAGAGGAAACTGAAGGAATTGAACAGGAAGTATAAGAAAAGATTTGGGTTTCCATTTATTATGAGGTTCAAGGAGAAGAACGTCTACAGTATATTCTCTGAATTAATGTCCAGGCTACAAAACAGTCACGAGAAGGAAATACACATCGCCTTTTATGAAGTCAAGGATATCGTCAAGTTGAGGATTCATGAAATTGTCCGGTAAAATAATAGATTGTATACGTCACTAGGCAATGAAAATAGACTGGTAGACTTAAGCAGGTTCATATTTAACATTTGCTCGAAATAGTCGTAAAAATCGTCTTTTTTACTGTAAACTGTTTCCACATTGATGTTAGGTAAATTATATTTATTCATATTGAATATGTTGCGAAATAACGTTTTATATTTTTCATATTTTATTAAACTCATTCCATCTTGTAATATACCATAATTCGTAATAAATATAAAAAAAATCTGTTGCCTATTTGTTTAATTCCTAGGCTGAAAGTATTAAAAACAGTGCTCTTGAACAAAATCTTGGAGGTTTCTAAGTATGAGCTATAATTATAAAACAATCTCAATTAGTTCACATATACAGGGTGGTCCAGGTTAAAAGTCATTAATTTTAATAGGTGATAGAACAACAAGAAAAAAGTAGGCTTTCGTAAGAAAACTTTGTTCAAAAATGTTTCCTAACGAAGATACAGGGTGTCAAAGTTGTAAAGAAAAACTGATTTTCTCATCATAACTTCTAAACCACTCGATCAATTTCCATATAATTTCTTACACAGACTAATGTAGTGCATCTCTATGTAATGATTAAAATCGTTTAAAAATTCTCCAGTGGCGTAGATACTGGGGAGTCGGCACCCCCTTCTCTCCTCCCAATCTTCGGCGCCACTGGATATTTTACAAAGAAGATTCAGTTTTTGGATTTACTGTTTAATTTAGAAAAAAAATTACCCTTGCAAGTTTTTGATTTATGGCTTCGTTTTAGAGATACTTATTTTAATTTAAAGTGTTGCAAGCAGGCCAAACCTTATGACCTACCAAGAAAATACGATATTGAAATGAGAACTTATTAGTGTAATTATTTGTTTATTTGCTTTTTTTTCTGAGCTTCTAGACTTTCAGTCTACTTTTTTCTTGTTGTTCTATCACCCATTAAAATTAATGACGTTTAACCTGGACCACCCGGTATGTAAATTTAACAAAGTGGTAAAAAATAGAATGACTTTCAACTAATTAAAATTATTAATAAACAATTATTAATCTAATAAAGGTTTATAGAAATTATAATTACGCAGTTGTTACAATGTTTTATGGATTGCATGTTAACTACAATATATAAAAAAGGCTCTTATTGTATACACAGAAGACAATAAGAATAACGTGAAAACAAATTTTTTTCTGAACTCCTTATTAACTCTTATGGACTGTAATTAATTAAGGAAAATTATTATAGGTGTAGGGAAATATATATTTTTTTAAGGTAAGCAATAATAAGATATAAAAAAGCAGTGTTTATGCAAAATTAAAAAAAAAAACAAATAGAATACAGGCCATTATAAACTTCACGCCCTGTGTGACAAACAAACACTACTATGGTGATAAAAACCCTCTTCCATGTAATTTCATGTATATGACGCTGACAAAAAGTGGTACTAGTTGTTTACATATAAAAAGCTCAAAATGAAATAAAAACAAAAGGAAATGAGTAAAACAGACATGAATATTGTCGAGATTAATGATGCGATATTTTAGTCCAAAGGAAGTAATCACATTAAAGTAGTACAGGCTATGTACCATCGAGAAATAAAATAATGAATTTTTGATACGTTCCTCTGAAATATGGTCATTATGACCGCGAGCTTAATTGACTAAATGTGTAATTAACAATAAAATAAATTTATTGTGTATATTCCAGAAAAACATATCGAAAGTATATCAGTCAGTACTTTTATTCTCGATGGTACATGCAAATTTCACAGTGTGGATTAAAACAAATATATAGGTAATAGAATGCTGGAATTATCTGCAATTATATTATGTTTATGTGTTATTAATTAAGTTGCTCCTAGAGAACGATTCACGACCCTTATAATTATATCAATCTTATAATTATGTAGAAAAGTATTAATGTAGGAGGAAAGATCAATATTCCGAAGAAAGTAATATTTTATAAAAACACAGGCCAACAAAGATTTTGTGATCGGACTGTTTTTTTGACTTTTTGGCTTAGATACATACCATAAACTACACAAACAATTTTTTTCTATCTCGCACCAGTACTTGTAAATGTACATTGTACAATAATTTGTGGTTTTTAAAACAGAGGTTCTATAAAATTAAATTTTGCCTCAATCTTTGCGGCGCCCCTGTTTAATCGGTTTGAACGTACACACAAGTGCGGGGGATTTACTAAAACAGGGTTAGCCGGTAGGGTTATTTCGGTTTTATACTATTCGGGTATTTACATAGTCGCTGTAGTACGTTTTTAATCTGTGTATGTTTACTCGTGTTTTTATTTTGTTTTAAAAATGCATAGAAGTTGTAAAAATACACCAAATATATTTAGTTATAAACCTAACATCTGGTTCAAAAAACCTTATTTATGCAAATTTGGTTTATCAGCAAAAAAATCTTTTTCCGCCACTTCATATTAAATTAGGATTAACGAAGCAATATGTAAAAGCTATAGATAAAAATGGGAATTGTTTTAAGAACTTTAAGTACGTATGTGGCAAATTTCCAGCTCTTTCTGAAGCAAAATTAAAGGAAGACATTTTTGTAGGACGATAAGTAAGAACATTAATGCAGGATCAACAGTTTGGAGAAACAATGACAGAAATTGAACAAGAATCTTGGATAGGCTTTAAAAATGGAACAGAATTTTTTTTAGGGAATTATAAACATTCACAGTATAAGCAAATTGTCAACAAAATTCTAGATAAGTTTAAGCAACTTGGTTGTAATACGAGCATACAAATTCATTTTCTGCATGCTTATCTGGACTACTCTTTAGAAAATCTTGGCTATTAGTGAGGAGTAAGGTGAAAGGTTCCATCAAGACATAATAGAGGAGATGGAAAGGAGGTACCAGGGTCCATGGGATGTGGCGATGAAGGCAGATTACTGCTGGATGTTGAAAAGAGAATATACAACAAATGATTACAATACAGAAGGAAGTTTTTTGTTAAAAAGGGGATTTTCAGAGAAAAAAAGAAATTAGAGACTCAAAACTATTTGTGTTGTTGCTTTTTACTATGTTTTTTAATGTTTATTAAATATAATGTTTATGAAAATGTAATTTTTCTTGTATTTTTTAATTTATTCTGATTATTCAGTTGATCAAAAACCTTACGTCAGGGGCAAAAACGGGACGTAAATCAGAAATCAGCACAAATAACTCACTTATAATCACTTACCAAACCCAAATCAACTTTCAAAATGAAAAAATTTGTAGGCCTGTATACTAACTGTATATTTAAGTAAACAGAAGATACAAATACATATGAATAGTAATATACAAATTACTGAAACTGAAATTAATTCGCTACTACCAATATCTCGACAGAATGTATTAAAATCATTACATTCTTTCTCAATGGTACATATTTTTTTTTAAAGCAATTGCACTCCACAACTCAGAATTTGTAAAGAACAAAATACAAATTGCTCTGTTAATAAAGCAAAATTTGACCTTCAAATATTATAAGAGATACTCACTAAGAACTTAACATTTTCCTTTCCCTTTAATTTGGGTATAATGTTCAAACGTTTATTTCCTTTTAATGTTTATTTTTATATCATGATTTACTTAAAAAAATTGTATCTCATATTAAAACCAAATTCCCAGATTCATGAACACCTTGAATACATTGAAAATATTCTTTTTCTGAATAAAAACGTTATTCTACTAATTCTTATATTATCTACTCAGCATTATTGTCGTACAAATTTTTATTGACAATTTTTTTATGCCAAAATGAGATTATTTAAGCAGAATGTTATCTTTCCCTTCAAAGGCTTTGGACCCTTTTAAAATGTTTATAAGGAAGGATGGTATATGTGAAGGATGGTATATCCCTATATAAATTGCTACATTTTCCTAAATAGCAGAGCAATATATAAATCCCAAACATCGGAAATTACCACTTAGTCTTATTTATAGAACCTTGTCATTATCTGCAGAACTGCGAAATAAACACAAATAAGTTACCAATGATAAATATTTGTGATCTGTTCTTGGTGCCATAAGGGAACGTTCTTAACGCAGAGGATTTTTTTTTAAAGAATCGTGATTTTTTGTAAGGCTCTTTGCGCGGAAACTGGAGTAAATGCAAGGAGTCCGTTATCAAAAAAATGTTAATCAAACCAGTTCATGACTAAGTTGTTGAATTATCAGTAATCATGTGTATCTATAAATATATACATAACATGATAATTATGATCCAACGGAGATGTAACCTAAGTTGGCCTGTGGCAAATGATAAATATTATCAAACAATGTTTATAATAATACTCATATACATTATTTCTAAATTGTTCATTTTTACTACTATTTCATACCAGTTCCCTTATCTATAAAAACATAACTAAAAGACATTATCATTTTATACAATAAAACCTGTTTTTAAATATTTATTTTATATTACAAAATATTTATTATCTGTGGGTATCTATTAATTACTAGATGTCATGTTAACGACCCAATAGGCTTACCAATAAAACATCATTAAATTTAATTTATTAAGTAAACATATTATCGAACATATAACATATAGAATCTAACATCGATAGGGAAGATGTAGGAAAACCTATATTGAGAGAGGAATTTGAAATAGCACTAAGGGGGCTAAAGAACAATACAGCGCCGGGTGTAGATAAAATACAGGCGGAAATTTTGAAATGTGCGGGACAGAAAGTAGTAAATAGGATGTTTGAACTGGTAAAATACATATACGAAACGGGCGAGATGCCGGAGGATTATAAGAGGAACATTATCGTTACTATACCGAAAAAGAGAGGAGCCGACAAATGCGAGAACTTTAGAACGATTAGCCTAACTTCCCACGCGTCAAAAATCTTAACCAGAATAGTGCAGAAGAGGATGGAAAATAGAGCGGAGGAAATACTAGGAGAAGACCAATTCGGGTTTAGGCGAAATAGGGGAACTCGCGAAGCTATTCTGGCGCTGAGTAATGTTAGAGAAAACAATAGAAAAAGGAAAGAACGCTTATATAGGATTTGTAGATTTAGAAAAAGCTTTTGATAATGTAAGATAGGAAAAAATGTTGGAGATACTAAAGAGCGCGGGAATGAAGTATAGAGATAGGAGAGTAGTACAAAATCTATACAAAGAGCAAACTGCTTTTATAGAAGTAGAAGGGGAAAGAAGGGAAGTAAGTATTAGGAAAGGACTAAGACAAGGATGTACGCTATCACCACTAATTTTTAATCTGTACATCGAAGAGGCGATTAATGTGGTAAAAGATAGAGTGGATTTCGGGATTAAAGTACAGGGACAGAAACTAAAAATGCTGAGATTCGCGGATGATATAGCAGTACTAGCATCTAGTAAGGAGGAATTAGAATCAGCGTTGAACGAAATGGAGGCAGTGTTGACAGAGAAATACGGATTGACGGCGAATAAAGACAAAACTAAAGTGTTAGTGTGCAGAGGGTGCGAGAGCAGAGCAAAAACGAAAGTACAAATTAATAATGAAAGACTGGAGGAAGTTAAAGACTTCACTTATTTAAGAAGTAAAATAAATTGGAATGGAAGAAGCGATAAAGATATAAAACAAAGAATAGCGCAGGGTCGAGTAGCTTTTAACAAAAAGAAAGCACTTCTATGCTCGGGGGTAATAAACTTAGAGACAAGGAAGAGATTTTTGAAAGCGTATGTATGGAGCACGGCACTATACGGTTGCGAAACCTGGACGGTAGGGGAAGCAAGTAGGAAGAAATTAGAAGCTTTTGAGATGTGGTGTTACCGAAGAATAATGAAAAACCGTGAACCGATAGGGTTAGAAACGAAGAAGTATTAGAGAAAGTCGGCGAGAAAAGAAGTATGTGGAAAAACATAAAGAAGAGAAGAGATAGAATGGTAGGCCACTTGCTGAGATATGGGGGAATAGTCGGCGATATTTTGGAGGCAGAAATAGGAGTGAAGAAATGCAGAGGTAGGCCTAGATTAGACTACTGCTCGCAAATAGTAAGGGATGTAGGTTGTAGCACAATTAGCGAAATGCGTAGGTTAGCGTCCAACCAGTCTTAGGACTGACGACCTCATGATGAAACATATTATGCAAATATTTTAAACGAAATCTTAAGGAACACTTTCGTTATAACTTATTTACATCAATCTTATTTAACAATTTTTATGGAACTAAACAATAGTTTTCACCAATAGATATATAGGAAATATACAATAAGAAAAATCGTCAGTTCTTCTTTAGAGGATAAAAAAAAACAGGAACAAAAAACAGTAATATTATCTGATAGTAGAATTATGATATTAATACCACCATTTGTCAAATTTAAAATATCTGAGGTAAACGTAGATAAAAATAATATCTATATACAGAGTGTTTTCAAATGAAGTAGCAAAAATAATTCCATTCAATGGTGAATCAAAAATAAGAAGGGATTGAAGTAAAAATACCTTATATGAAACGTTCACCCCTCAGGAAATATACCCAATGAATATGGGCTGAAATTCACCTTTTAACATTTCTCTATACAATGGAGAATGCTGAAACCAAGAAATTTGGTGTGAGAATCTTCAGGAGAACCTATTTCCAATATATCATTACATGAAGGAAATTAGTTAGTTAAAAGTTTGCATTAGGGTGATTCTTTATCTCTTAGAAATTAATTTAATAAGAGACCACCATTTTTGAATTAAAATAAAATTTATAGTGTAGTTTTTTACTAGTTCTAAGAAAGCTAATTTTGGAGAGCTGTTTGTAGTGTGGGGTTATTTTCGGTTTGTATCTCCAAAATATTAGAAATAAAAATCAAATAACAGTCACATTACTTTTTAATTAAATACCTCTTCCTACTTATTTCAAAATGGCAAAATTTTCAGACGGAGACATAAGGCACATATAATTAAATGATTGTGTGATAACAAGACACAAGTGGAATATAAATTGTATAAATTGTTTTATAAGAAAATACTTAGCTGCTGTTACAATACATTCACTTAATTTCTATACTTTGTCAACATACACTAAATAGTATTACATATTATTACGTTTCCATAAATTGTAGTCTATAATCTGTATTTTATTATATACCTAATAAATGTCATTCAAGCAAATACCCCAACACAATCAAGCAAATAGCCAAGCTATCTGTCGCAAAACAATACTCTTTCACTGTGAAAAAACTTTTTCCCTACAGTCTCATCTTATGGATCACTTTAGCGTAGCTACAGACACTTCGTGTGCTATACCACAAATATTCTTTCCTATCGCTAGATACAAATACCCTTTATCGCCGAAATTCTCCCCCCACGAATTTCTCGCTATATAATACGGAACGTCGCTAGTCAAATCGTATCCTACGATCTCGACGGCATGATTTAAATTTAAGGGACTGGTATCACAATGAAACTGAATCACCCCACCGATATAATTCTGCCAGGATAGTGCATCGACTGCAACAGTCACTGGGCCATTTTTTGCTATCAGAGCTAAGATAATCTCCTCAGAATCTACAAGGCTAAAAAATAGATTGCATAGTTCATCGGAATTTGAGGTTGGTTTCACTTGATTAAATTACTTACTGTGTACATTGATAATCCTTTATCTGTACCCCACGCGAAGTGACATTTTTACATTTCTGATTTTTTAAGGTTAACGGATATTCCTCTTCGCTGACTAATTCTACTTGGCTGGTCTTCAGCCATTGGAGGAGCGTGCAAATATTGCCTCCATTACAGCCATCGTCGTATGAGGCACAGTCTATAACCTGCTGAATGCTAAGCTTTTCAAGTTTTCCAGTCTTAATTGCATGTAATGATTCAATCATGCCTATCGTTGAGAAAGCCCAACAGGCACTACACAAGTCTTGATTTATTACTTTTGTCACTGTATTATTTTCTCTCCAGTCTAGTTTAAAAGGAATGTTATAATCAAGAGCAGCCTGTTTTATTTTATCAATATCCTCTTCAACAACATTCGTATCGTCAGATAGTAACAATATATTTTTTAAAGTCGTGGATAGGTTAGGTAACAATGCAGAATGTAAGAATTCATCAGGGTACATATCGGAAAACTTCGTTAGACCATACTCTGCAGTCTTATCAGTCTGATTCGAATTTAATAATTCAATCATCTTCAGCGAATTCTGAAATTCCTGTGGCTGTAGTAAACTTTAACAACTTCCACATAAACGAGCTTACCTTAAACGCCTCTAGCCTTTGCCGGTATATCGTGGCGTTATCGTATGATCTGTTGAAATCTTCCAGGTACTTCTGAAAGTGAATTTCATCTTCGACTTCATTTCCTATTTTTATGGGGACTACGAAGAAGAGTAATAGCAAACATATGATGACTTCAACATAATGTCTTTTAACTGTATTAGCAATGGCAATATTTGGCATTATAAAGCAAATTCAACAAAGAAGATACAAATTAATTGCGTTCAAATACTCATGTTTTTATCAGGTTGATTTTGAACATTGGACCTGAAGTATTAAGCTGTAGGTCAAACGCCACAAATTTATACTTTAACCTACTATTCATCTTCTTCCTCCGATAGAAGTTGTTCAAAAAATGCAAGCCGTTTATCTAATATTGGGACCATAGAAAATATACTATTTTTACAATTTGGACAGCCGCATTATCGTTTTAA
Source organism: Rosalia funebris (assembly GCA_037954035.1). NCBI lineage: Eukaryota > Metazoa > Arthropoda > Insecta > Coleoptera > Cerambycidae > Rosalia > Rosalia funebris. Next base: position 3,853,991 of record JAZFAV010000002.1, on the reverse strand, counting down.
ATATGTTATAGTAAGGAGCTTTATAATGCTTTTTTCTTGTTTATAATTATGCTTTTATTGTGCACATTGTCTTTACTTAGGCATATAGGAAATAAAATGATATTTATTACAAGCATTTATTTGATAACATACGTTGGCCTTTGACTAAAGGCACTTCATCTATTTAATAAATCTGCATATGCACCAGATATTAAATCTTCTTTGTTGATTTCCAATTTTTCCATTAAATCAGAGGCGATTTTCTCTCCATCTTCCGAGCTTTGATCCTCTCTTAAAACCACCTAAAAAGGGCAGTTTAAATATTACTCATTTACATATTATCCAAAAGCAAATCTTGTTAATTATATATTATCTATAATTTAGTGCATATACATATGTATAATATTAACCAAATTAAATATTGCACCTCTAACTCCATAAAATCTCCTAATCCTTCCACTGTATCCACATGTATTCTAGTCTGCCCGACCAAAAATAATTGTCGAACTTTTTTTACTACATTCTGTGTCCCTAATGCTCGATCTAACACACCATAAAGATTTGTTACACTTTCAGGTGATATATCGGCTTTTTCAAAAGAAGTCATCTTCAGACCTTCAATATCTGGCCTCTCATAATAAATCAATTCTCCGTTTCCACCCTACAATCATGATAAGTACTTGTTGCAGAATATATGTATGTAGATATAGCTAGTACCTAACCTCAAATTTCCTTAATTTTAGCCGGCCCTTCGGCACTTTGAAGAATGTGTCATGTTGTCTTATTGTTTCAGCACTACTTTGGCTTAAAAGCTTGGCTCTTGAAATCAGAGCATTGATATCCTTAATTCGAGCTTTTATTTCTATATTCCTCATTGTTCATACAGACTTACAGACGTATTGTTGTTTTCACAAATTCACTCAAGATTTAAAATATTTAACGCTATTCTTATTGCTTCGGTCAATTATTGTTAAATATGGAGAACATAATATCCTTTTGCATACCTGCTTAAATGGCCGTTAATTTACAGAATATCGGAAATCATTAAATCTTGGTGTTTTATTAAATTTTGTATACACTATTTTATGTTTAACTCACAATACTCACATTCCTCATATTTTCATGTTTATGGTATCTACGCAGGCGTAGATCACATTAACGCCATACTTAGTACTCCATTTTAATGCAGACAAATATTTATAATAAACTGGAATTTAATGTGACTAAGATTTAACTTAAATCACAATTTAATCTCGTCTTATTCGCATCTTAATTGATGTAACTTGTTAAATCGAAATATTTCAATAAATAATGAGTACTTTCAATTTACACAGTTGGCAATGGAAATACAACTGAATTTGTAAATATAACCTTAAACCTGAAATTCTTAACCTAAGATAAATATGAAGGCGAATCATGAAAGTTTTACGATTATTATGTACGTTCACCAGGAAGAACCATTTTATAAAGCATAATTTACGTATGTTAACCACTAGGCGCAGCTATCATTTCGTTAAGTGTAGATTTAATGTGGGCAGAAGAATTCTGGCGACAAAGGAGGTGAATGGGCAACTGCTGCATACAGAGACCGATGAAAACGAGGAATTGTTGGAGGACGTTCCGGAAATAGAAACGGAACAGTTAGAACCATTTGAAAATGCTCGTAACATCTTATTCAAAGATTCCAATGATAAAATTATAAGTGAACTGAATAAGTGCGCCTCTGTTGAAGAAGTTTTAAATTTAGTTAAGAAATACATAGATGTGTTCGAGGATGCACATATAACTCAGGCAATTTTTGTATTGAAAGACCTCCAGAATATATGCTATCATTATTCAAGTGAACTTACGGCACAAGAATTTGTGGAACGTCTATATAAGAGTAAAGAATTCCAATGTTTAATAAAATATATCGACGACAAATTATGTAGTTTTAATCCAGAATATTTGAGTTACGTGCTTTTGTATTTAAATAAACTCGGAACGAATACTGAGGAGCAAATAATACAAAAGATTTCCTTGCGAATTAGAGACTATTTACTTACAAACTTTTCGTTAGATATATGTGCAAGGTTATTAAAAGTTATTTTCTCAGAAAATAGCGTACGACCTTATTATATCTCACTTAATCTTATACCAAAAATTATTAGTCAAATAGGTAAGGGCTGTTTGAAGAGATACGATTTATTACATTCTATATACTTTCAGGTAAATGTGAGTCTGCAGAAGATTTAGGAAATTTAACAGCATGTTTAAATAGCCTGCATAGTATTGTAACTAGTGAGTTATTAAAGGCATATAAAAAAGAAGTGAGAAGATTCCTGAACAGTAATGGGTTGAAAGGGAAAGACTACCCAGTCCTTTTAAAAATTATTTTATTTTTAAATTATGCAAAATGGAAGAATGAAGATACACAGCTGATATCAGATTGTGTTTTATTGATGCAAAACGAGATTAGTTTGTTGAATGTAACAGAAATCATATCATTATATGAGGTAACGATAAATCATTTAATAATATAAACTCTGGAATGGAACAGTTATAAATTTTTAGGTGTTCTTTAAAAACCAAGAACCAGGTGAGGTTCTGAACAATATACAAAGATGTTCGGCAAAACATTTGCAACGTTTCGAGTCTGAACCTCTGGAAGCTTATACGAGGCTTAAATTATTTTCTTCACTGATCTATTTCTCTTCACCTACGCACAGAAGACAGTTTCGGAAAGAAATCCATAGATACATAAACCATTCTGATAAGCCCCGTGTTTTTCTTTTGCTTAGGAAAATAATGTCATACATTAAAGTGTCTGATGTAAAACTGTGCGCAAAATATTGGGATTTATCGTTCAAATTGTTAGACGAAGATAAAAAAATAATAAACAACGTTGTAAATCTCTGTCAAAATTACATGTATTTTAATACGGACATCGACAATTATCGACATTATAAATTTGAACATAAGATCATGAGGCTTATCGAGGAAACTGTTAAAGGCGATATGCTTTTTTACCCAAGAACGATTTCTGGTTACCTAAGTTTTGCGATAGTTTATGGAAAAAGTGGAGCAACTCTCAAGTACCTGATAGATAAATTTGAAAATAATTTAAACCAGTTTAATGCTTACGACTGTTTAAAAATATCTCACAGTATTTTACTTTTGACAGATGTTAAAGACAGTTGTACTCAAAATAAACAAGTTAATAAGTTGAAAGAATTATTAAATAGATGTTCTGAAAACATAGTAGCAAACGATGAAAATAATTTGTTACAGAATGGCTTATTGATAAAGGCTGCTATATTACGAAACGATTATGATAATTACATGGTCGATAACTTATTGTTGAAATATAAAGAAATGGACTGCATGTCTTCAAAATTGATAGAAAATATTTGTTATCTTTTCTTGGCGACTGACAGCCTGATACCTGAAGTTATCAACAAATGCACAGAGTATGTAATTAAGAATCCTAATAATATCCTCGCTTTCAATATCGAGAAGATCTTGTTTCTCTGCTTCTACCTGGCGTATTACCCAATTAATGCAGATAAGTTTTTCGAGGTTGTTACCGATACTATTATCAGGTATGTATTAAACTACTTATTAATTGTAAATGAAACTCAAGCAATTCAAACATCTAGTAAATAATTAGAGTATGTAACGTTTTTTTTTTTTAAACGTAAATCAATCAATTACACGTTCTCGAATATTACTCTGTGGAGTATGTTTCGATATTTTTTTTAAATAACCCTTGTAAATATTTATCTATATACCAATTATTAGATCGATCAAAGGCTTGTATGAATTATAATGCTATAATTGTTACATTGGATATCATAAGAATTTTTACAAATATCTACAGGGTTTTAACTAGGGTGTAATGAATTCAAGTATCATCAAAATACAAGTATACCTCAAGGTTACTATTGTGGCCCGTTTCTGTGACCTGCTTACTAATGATTTTGCTGTTAACCTATAATTTTATTATCTTTTTATTAATCTGTAAATTAATTCTTGCTTTTATTGGTCTTATATCACGTACAGTACTGTATATCTTTGAAATTCCACATCATTTTTTATGTACATTGTTTTGGAATGGTGCTATGATTATTTTTAATTGTTATCAATTATATTCCAATACGAGTTCCACTTGTATAAAGTAAAATAAGGTTAAGATATTTCAAAATAACATACATATAATATACATATATTACAGTCTCTGTTTTATTATTTTAGAGATCAGGAACGACTAAGTGGCTTAGCTTTTCTGCAGGGTGCATTATCACTCTGCTATTTCAATAAGTTACCCAGTTCCTTTATAAAACAAGTATTTAATGTGGAATTCATGGAAAAACTTGACTCCGAATTGGCTAACTGTTATTCAAAGGTAAGAGACTACCAATAAAATTCTAAGAAAAACATTAGTGATCGTTATTTAGAATATTATTTAGTGATCTCCAGTTTCATCAGTGTCTGCATCACAGCAGGAAAAACTTTGGATTAGCTTCATAAATTACTCAAAAGCCCTTACTAGGATACTCTGCAATTGTCTTCAAATTTGTATATTTCAATTAGAGTAAAGTTTTTACGATAGAATATATATTTACAAGTAGGCTATTTCGTTATTTTTCAAGTAGCTAATTACCAACAATTATGTTTAAGGATAAATATCCTCGTCGGGTAAGAAATAGCCTGATGCAATTGAACAGAGCTGTATGCCTAGAATATCCCGAATATAATGTACCCTGGTTTCACAAAAAATACAACAATGAATTTCAAAAACGATGTAAGTATGCAGTTTCTACCGAATTTTAGTAAAAAAAATAACATGGATAGAGATTTTTCTCTTGTTCGAAATGGCGTTTGCAAATAGGTTGTTTCAAGTTTCAGTTCAGGAAATTGAGAACCATTTCCAAATAAGGATAAGGGAGTATTTAGAAGAAATAGTTGGTAAATCAGAATATATCTTAGAAAATGTAATTACGCCATATGGATACCATATAGATTTTGTTATTAATTTAAATAATAAACAAGAACCTGTCTTACCAACATCTACTAACATAAAGAAAAGGTAGTATTTAAATTTGTTATAACTTTTCGATAATCATCTTCTTCTAGACTGGCCCTTCTGTTGGTGAGGCAGTATGCCTTTGCCCGTTTTTATACCCAGTTGAAAGGAAAGTATCAACTAAAGATACGACACTTAGAAATAATGGAGTACAGTGTGGCAATAATAAAATTCAATGAATGGATTAACCTTTTATATTCTGAAGAGCGACTGGAATATCTCACCAAAATAATTTGGCCAAGCAGTTTAAAAACCACCAAGAGTGTACATAAAAGATGATATCAGTAAAAACTAGATTTTAGAATAGTTGTTTTCTTTACGATGGAGGGTAGCTGATAGTGATTTACGTGTGTATATAAATTTTTACTCTTTAAGTAAAATGAAAAAGATCAGTTATCAGATCTTGTATGTAAAAAAAATCTACCAAACTTAAAGACATTTAGGCATTTTTGCTTAATTTAAAACGCTAAAAGCGACAATGTTGTCACTTTTAAGAATTTTTTTATATAATAACCATTTGTTCATCAGAATATGTGGATGATCAAACTAAGTTTTGTTAGTTCGAGTTAATTAATTAATAACTAATAATCAATTGACGACGAATAATTTTGTTATGTTTTTTTTTCTATTGTAGAACTGGAGTTCTAGTATAATTTGAGTCAAAGGAATGAAATCTTTACTGCATGCATATAATTTTGTGTACATACTTACAACTTGAAGACTATTCACTTCATAAATTACTGCCAGTAAATACAGAAATACATACATACACACACGATATTTAACAAACGATTCTTTAATTACCTATTCACTGAAACTTAAGCAGACGAACGGGAAGAAACTCGGCGGGAACCTGGCTCAGGGAACTGAGTATTTTTATGTTGGTATCTCTCATCGCCCTCTTTAAATTTAAATTATAGTATGATCGTCGCTTTGAGGTGCTTGTAAAAGAGATCAAATATGCGATTTAGAGGATAAACAAGGACAGCACATTGAATGCGCATAATCCAGAGAGGTAGGAAAATTTGAAAACGTGAATTAGTAGGTGGACGTATCGCTAAAAAAATAGCTGTAGTAGAAATAATGTTAAATAGATCTTGAGTTAAAAACATAGAATATGTAATCCAAGTAAGTAGTTCATTAAATATTATTGCGTTTTATATTCAGTTTTGTCTAAATAGCCTTAAATGAAGCACGCAAGGGAAAAATGTATTTAAACAAATAATGATCGTCTGTGATGGAAAAACCATGAACACTATAGAATTTGAGAAGGTTCTGGAAGTTTTATTTCAATTTCATTTTGATTCGTTTTAGGGTAAGTTTATTTTTAATATACTTATGACTGAAGATGCAGATTCTCGTGGATTGTGTTCAATTGTAAAAATCAATTTGTAATCAAGTGGAAGCATAAACCACTTATTTTGTCAACTACTGTTGTAATTGTTTTGCAAGTATATTACTACTGTATTGCTATTTCATATTTTTGAGCATTTTTTGCACTATTGGGTAATTGTAATAGAAGAGAAGCAAAAATAAGTCATGTAACAAGTAACATATTTATCTAACAGTGATGTAAATGTTATATGGCAATGTTTTTGGGATATACACGAGTGTATTGATATCATAATGTGTTAATGTTCATAATATTTGACGGAGAAGTTAATAAAAAATAATTCCCCAAGCTTTTCATCAATCTCAAGACTAGTAATCATCCACATTACATACTTACCTTAATCAGGCCTTTCATTATCCAGTAATTTTCTTATCGCTCATGATCAGTTTTACTCCTTTCCAAAATATGCGTGCAATGAAACTCCTGTAGTTCTAGACTTTTAACAAGTTGAAGTATACAAATTATACGTACGATGTGTACATTATTTAACGAAGTAAACTTTACATGCAACACATATGACGGTTGGCTTACTGTTGCCGAATGTAAAGTACCTGCTTTGTGTACCCAGAACCAATTAATATTCTCGATAATGCGGTTATTTTAGAAAAATGTTATCTGCCTGGCTGTCGTTCACCTTAGATACCTTTAGTTACCCATAGCACACATTCCTAATGTCTGAATATAGTTGAAGTGGAGTTATCGCATGTTGTAGCCTAATAGGTAATTAGTAATTGCATGTAATAATCGACTTTGTTTACATTGTAATAGGTTAGGGCAAATATAAACAGAAAAGTTTGATTGCTACATGGCTTTCTTGCCGTTTCTATAGCGAAGAAGATTGTCCATTGTTGTTTGTACCTTAAATAATCATATATTATTTAAAGTACTAACAAATTTACCAGATTTAATAAATCAAACCAGGTTCTTCAAGAAACAATGAAAAGTGTCTCAAAATGATTTACAACGGAAATGAGTAAAACAAGTACCAAGTTTTATACCACTATATTTATACAGAAACGTGACTGAAGTTTTGAAAATTTGTCATTTTTAATACGATGATTCAACTAAGAATAAAATACAAAAATTCTGTTCCTATAAGTTTTTTCATTTTTCGGAGTTTATAGGTTAAATTGCTCGGAGTGCAATAGCACATATATAGGACAAACGGGACGTAAATTTAAAACTAGGTATCTTGATCACAATAGATCCTTCAGGTTACAGAAAACAGATTCTATTTTTGCTAATCATATCTTAGAAAGTGGACATAATCTTCCAGATATTAATAATATGAAAATCCTACACTATGACAGCAAAGGTTTCAAACTTAATTGGTTAGAAGCAATAGAAATCTATAAATACAACCATAATGATAATTTTAGATTGTTAAATGATCAAGTGGATATACTACATTCTCCTCTTTTTACTGTTACCCAAATTAATTAACCCCCTGTATAAAAGTTCTTAATAATATTCATGGAACTTCCCACAATTTGATGGTCGGGATTGCACCATTTATTAAACAAGTTTTCTTGTAATCCTTAATTACCTGTTTATTGTCATAGCACTTAGTGTCTGTATTTGGATAGTATATATTATAGGAACAGAATTTTTGTATTTTATTCTTAGTTGAATCATCGTATTGAAAATGACATAATTGTCGAAACTGCAGTCACGTTTCTGTGTAAATATAGTGGTATAAAATTTAGTAATTGTTTTATTCATTACCGTTGTGAATTATGAACTACTACAGAGTAATGGCTTTCTCGATTAATTTCTCAAAATGATTTATTTACACTCAACCAGGGGTAAATATATCCAGACGAATTTGGAATTTATGATATGACACACACAATTTTGATTACCAGAAAGCTGTTTTGGGGTCTAAGAGTTCTTACAGATCTTGATTTAGAAACAGAATATTCGGGGTGCTCTATAACGATGAGCAATGAAAAATGTGAATAATTCGAATCATTGTGTGCCATAATTAAGATTATTCGGTTCCAAGGAGGATTGTTAGATGTAAAATCCTTGGAAGGATGTTAAAAAACTTGATACGAATAGGTTAAAAAACTACTTTCAGTACCTATTTAATGTTACTATTACAGCACTAGAAAGTGTACCCTAATCGGCCTATTATGGCACAAGTATTGTAATGACGTTTTCTATATTTACTAAACGGCTGTTTTCGTGTGTGTCACGAAATTTTTAGGTCGATGTACGAAATGCTTCTCGTTCGAATTTCGACATTTTGAAAAAATCAATATAGTAAATCGACCCTTGCGAACAACGTGGTAACTTTTTTTTATCTGAAGCCTCTAGAGGCATGCTCCGGAGGTGCCTTCGATATGAGCAAGGGGGTGGCGCAATATTATTGCAATTTGCTTACTCGTGTATGTGTATTAAATCAGGTGCTAATGCTTTAATGTTAAATTTAACAGAATCAAATTCATCGTACAGTACCATCAAGAAAGAATGATACTCTTTTGATAATTATCCCAGAAAATAGGCAATAATGAATACATTTTTAGCTGGTTTGGAGATAATTAAAACTAGCCATTACTTTATTATAGGTACATTAAAAAAAGGCCAACGAAGAACGTGAATATTAAACGTCAAAATGAACACTGTACTTAATATGTTCATGAGTTCATTCCTAGTTACTTAATATGTTCATGAAATATAGAACAGAAATGTTTGGGATGAAGAAGGGGGCAATAATCAGGAGAATTAGTTTAATCTCTTTTAGTGAACAAAAAAAATTGTAAAATGTAAATAGCGATGAAAAGCACAATAGAGTAATTGTTTTAAAGCTACCTACCGTGAGTGTTCTATGGGTGATATTATACTCGGCAACAGAGATGATGTCGGGTAGATTTGAGATATCTGAATCGATATAGGTTCAAGTAATTCAGATTAACTTTGCCGTGGTGTGACTTCCTTGTAGCAATGCATATTATATGAGTTATCAAATTATACGCAATTGCTTATAAACGAGGCATCCAAGTTGGCAGCTGTAGTAGTAATACATTTCACTTTGTGAATATGTATTTTACAAATACGAAACTCGATTAGATATATGGGGCTAAATCAGCTCCATTTAACCCCAAAATATATCCTAGGGCTAGGCCTACACTTTTGTCGCACATCCTGTATGTATACTTTATTTATTTTCCTGAGATACGTCATATTATATCCCTCCCTCAATATGCTGATAATCGGGAACCCATGACAATGTAATACTAAAATACAATATAACGGGTATATCGATATGCAATAGGTCATCTTATCCAAACATGTGCATTTATAGAGGTGACTTGCATTTTAAGTGCTGGTCAAGTGACTATCGGCTTTGATATGGATAGAAGCGCCAGTCTTCCCCAATATACAGGGTGAGTCAGGAGGAACGGACCAAACTCCAGGAGTGTATTGTACACGTGAAAATAATGTAAGAAAACTTTAAACTAACTAAAAGGTTATAGCGTAATTAAAAATGTTTATCTAGTATGCCATGTTCGAGGTTCAAAGACATTTGATAACTTTGTTGTTTTGACAATGTGTCAGTGTGTTGTGACAATGATTTAAGGTTTATCTTGGAGTTTGAACGATTAAAGTATTACAAAATGCCACACACGTATTCAAATTTAGAGTATGCAAATATGGTGTTTGTTTATGGTTTTTGTAATGGGAATGCTAGAGCTGCTGTTCAATATCGTCAACAGTTTCCACATCACAGACATCCTAATAAAAATGTATTTATCAGAGTTTTCAACAAACTGTGCGAGACCGGAGAGCTTCCTAGTGTTAACGTAACATCTGAACGAGCTACTCGACAAGCTTTAGAAGAGGTAGAAGATATTCTGGATGTAGTAGCAGAAGATGCAACGACCAGCTCACGAAGAATTAGTATTCAATTGGGCGTTCCACAAATAAGAGTAATAAACACACTCCGCCAGCAAGGCTTACATCCATACCATGTAGAGAGTATAGCACCTACAACCGGAAGATTATCATAAACGTATGGAATTTTCTCGGTGGATAAATAAGAATCCTCGTCTTGTATCGCGCATACTTTTTACAGATGAAGCAACATTTACCCATGACGGCATTAATAATACTCACAACTGTTATGTATGGTCAGATGAAAATCCCCACGCAACAGTCGAAAGTAACTTTCAACATAAGTTTTTGGTAAACGTGTGGTGTGGTATGATTATTTAATTGGCCCTTTCATTTTGGAGAATCGCCTCCAGGAGACAACTACTTAATTCTCCATCTTTACAAAATGATGCACGGACTACTAGAGAATGCTCCTTTAAACATCAGAATGTAAATATACTACCAGCACGATGGAGCTCCTGCACATTTCGCTCGTCAAGTCAAGGAACATTTGGACGAAAGGTTTCCAGGGCGTTGGATTGGTCGCGGTGGTCCTATTAGTTGGCCTCCAAGATCCTCAGACCTCACAGCACTAGATTATTGTTTATGGGGCTGGTTCAAAGATGAAGTGTATAAAGTAAAAGTGGACACTCGGGATGCACTAATTCAACGTATTAGAAATGCTGCAGCCGATCTTAAACAAAGACGTGACTCAATTAGGGGAGCTACAGGCGCCCTTTGTAGAAGAAGCAGAAAATGTTTAGAGGTGAATGGCGGTATTCTTGAATATTTATAACGGTATGATGACCACAACGTTAATGTATGAAATTTTGTTTATTTTTAATTACGCTATAACTTGAAAACAAATAAGAATCGGATAACAACATTTGAGTCTTTTTACATTATTTTCACGCGTACAATATATTCCTGTAGTTTGGTCCGTTCCTCCCGACTCACCCTGTATACATATGTGAATAGAAAAGATTGCGAAATGCAGTTATTGACGATAATCAATGCAATCATATACATCAATTACATCAAATTTAATGAAAGCGTTGGGTAAGCCTGCTGTAAATAGTTGGAAAGTCCATCAATCGCACAGGCGATATTTGTGGTTTCTTAATTTTTACGTGTCTGCTTTTTGTAACACGTTTTTTCTCACGCATGTTTGCATACGATGAACATATTTTATATAGGCATTATATTGAATACAGGACACTATCCCAGGGGTTACTAAAGTCTATGAACTAAAAACCCCATATCTACATAAAGATGCGTGGTAAGGGTCTACAAAAATTCACCGTTTCCTAACTCAGTTAAAAGTGAAAGAAATAGCGAACGCCAACCAACTTAGAGATGTGAACTAGAGAGTAGTACCTGCAGGGGTGACCTCTATGAAATACCGCCCAATATTAAGCTCCCTTCGTCAATGGGTTTGGTCCAACAGAAATCCTAAACTAGTTTTAGCCAACTGGGTTTCTGTAAATTGAACAAGCGTTCAGTCAGGAACTTTATTCAACTAATCGAATTGTTTCTAAATATTTTAGGATTTGTATTGGACCAAACCTGAGGGGTTGTTCTCTTGCCTTTTGTCGATTAAATTAAGGTTAGTGAATTTTTGTAAACCCATATTAGTGGGTGTTAGTACCTACGTATATTTTACACCATAGAACTACTGTTTGGGAGAGATTAGTTAGTAGGTAAATACATTTAAATAAGGTAACATTTGAAGCAAATGAAATGCTTTATTAGATATACACCACTGCAATAAATATACACGCTTTATAACAAACTGATATGACTTAATCATCAAACGTTGTACTTAAAGAGATACCTAAATAAATAGTAAATAAATAGAAATGTTAAAGTCAATTTTAATCTTAGACACGAACATGCTCGCTAGGAACGTGAAGACCTTCTGGTTCGTGGTTGAAAAACTTTGGCAAAACATCCAAAAAGTCGAGCACGTCCCCACGCCCTTCATCACGTAACTGAATCGATTAAATACCAAAAGTAAAAGTACATTACTATTGGATGCACAACATTTCATAATGATGCTTAAAATTGACCCGAAATCTATTGACTAGGCACACTTATTTTATATAACAAGAAACTGTCCTATGAAAAATAGAAACTTTTTTGACAATAAAAGAAACAGCTAAATCAATCAAATAATTCATTCGACTTCACTGTCGAAATTTACAACGGTTTCAATTTTTTTTTCGATTTTTAAAAATACTTTATATTATTACATCAACATATAAATTATTCTTGTAACATGACCAACAGTGTATACATGGAATGCTTGGATTCAGCCAGATAATGTGCTCCATAATAATCGAGTGACACACTAGTAGTTATTAACGACCATATACAAAATAAATCTTTCGGATTTCGATCTCCAAAGAAAACTACTAACCGGGGCCGTTATTTTCGTACAGAGAAAGCCCGCTTCAAACGCGCATTCCGCGTCGATACAATATAACATTTCACCACTAAATAGCGCAGAAAATAAGTACAGAGTAACTAAGTCACTATATGTAATAAATAACTAAATAAATATTGTCTCCTAAAAATATCATCAAATTCCATTTCCTGTTTGACAAAAAAAAATCCAGTAAACACAAATTACCACTTTGTAGTAATTACACCCACTTTCCCCTACACACGTTTTACCAAAATTACCATTAATTACACTACGTATAATCATGTAAACACCATCATATAAGTATGATAAATTATATTAATGGTGATATATTTCCTAATGTCGAATGTTATTTTAACACGTTTTATCAAACAAAGCTATGGTTATTAGTAAGTATTCATTCTAAAACGCAATACATTTTACATTTTATTTCACATTTATTTTGGATGTTCGCAGATAAATACAAACTTAAATAACCTGTAAGGCAGGCTTTTATAACTGCATGCGGTATTTCTTTATTAAACCAAGAACAGATCAATCTCCGCCCTCTTTATTGACTGTTGAGGCGGGTACTGATTTGTAATTGGTTTAAGCGAAAACATACACGTGGTGAGATTCACTCTGGCTTAGTCAGAGAAGACAAATGCTGTTAAGTGATATTATTGTCAGTGGAAGTATGTGCAATGAATTTTGAGTTTACATATAAACAGGAATTTCGTTTCTCATTTGTTTAAACATATATAACTATTTAACAATTTAATTATTTTATAAAATATGGAATGGAAAGAAATATGGATGTTTAACAAGTAATTACACTTTTGTGTTATATAATGTGGTTACTATAGTCCTTAACAGCCAAGGCATACGTATTAGCATTATCACTGATAAGTTAACTTAATAAAAAGCGAGGTAACGTAAAAGTTAGCAGTAATCGTACGTCTGCGCTCTGTATTTTCTGCACTGAATCGTGGGACAATTGGGTTCCTATATACGTTTTTGCGGTTCATTTTGTTATTTCTGTACGAGCTATAATGGCCCCGGGGAAAGACCCCTATTACACATAATATTATAACATTTTGATTAACAACTTTGAAAATACTTTGGATAGTATAGTTTTGCCAACGAGTGGAGTACTGTATTTATTGTCCACTGCCGCAGAAAATCAAGTGCCGTGCACTTTCGGTAGGGGTGCGGGGCATGCGCAAAGACACTACTAGGCCAAGCTTCGCGGCCCTTAGGCCACTATATAAATACGTTAACACTTGCTCAAACACTCGATAGAGTTGATTATGTACTTCAACAAATAATATAGAGCTCAAAAATATAGAAGATTACTTCAAGTATATTGCCTTCAATTTTGCAAATATAAGTACACAGTTACGCGTCAGTCTTTGAGAGAAGAAATGGCATGGAGAAAATAAGGGATGTCGGTGCAAACGCCGAGAAAAGTCGACCGCAACTTTTTGAACTTGGCACTAGAGTTTTGAATTTGACTCCCGATTAATACTTTCTTTTTTCCGCTACTTTAATACGTCGCAGTTCATTGTCAGTCCATTTAGAGACAATCAGACAATTAGTTATTAAAAAAAATGGCAGTTCTGAAAACGCAAGGTCATATTCTAATCTAAAATGCGTAGCGCAACTAAGGAATATTGTTGCATCACAATCGTTTGGCATCCCTCTGCATGGACCGTATACTTTATTAGAGATAAATGAATGTTTCATTGCTTAGACTTCTTCATTGTTATTTAATGTTATATTGTTGGTACTAATCTGTGACATTGGAAACAACTTTTTTAAATTTAGGCAAAGCCTACGAATAATATGGCCATAGAAGGGTAGTTTATTAACGAACAGATGTAGCTATAATAATGTATTTTATGTTTTATTAAAGTCAACTAAAACCTTAAGCGTGAGCTATTGTTGTTCTAGACTACAGTGATGCTTTGCAAGAATTTGGACCCATGCGCAATGGATTTGGTTTACATCTTCAGAACTGCCCAATGGATCAATTCTACACCGCAAAAACCGCGAAATCCTCTAAGTTATCACAATTTTGGTCCAGGTATCGGCGGTTTTTTTTTCGAGCGTCGCACAACACCTCCGTTCCCCACATCAGACTTAAGCTTAGGCGCAAAGCTCGCGATTTAACAATTAGACATGGCTAAAGCCTGGTAATAATAGACAGACATACAGACGGCACACGAATAGTATATTGCGAGGGCCCGCCACCGTGGCGGGCTGGCGGAAGCAAGAAGAGAAGCACATTATCGGGGACAAAGGCCATTCTGAAGAATGGCGTAGATATGTGTCGAATGATCTAACACATAACTAAGAGTTTATCCATTTCAGGTGGCCTTGGCAGAGGCTGGATCGTTCTTGGTGCGTCGCGTCCTCGTGCCGGTGTTTGACAATGTTGATATTGAATCAGTTAGAAAGAGAAAATAGAGGACTATGAGAAATTTTCGCTTACCCTAAGAGATATAAAGCAGCTTATATCAAGGTGACGTTTGCAGTTTACTACATGTCGAGGTGAATTAAAAATATTTGGTATCGAAATTATCGAGGAAAGTCTAAAATCTGGCATTATTTGCAATAGTATTTAAAATAAACCAAACTCTATTGTTGCAATTTTACCTGAATGAATTGTGCGCCACTAGCCAGCCTCAGGTTTTTTGAAATACGGTCCTGATTTTTGTACACCGTGTTTCGAATCGAGGCCATACTGCCTTTGCTTTAACATGTTTAACATTCAAATGGTTTATGCCGTTTCGGTTGTAAAAATGCTTAGTACAAGATGTCGTAAGGAGGCTTATACTCCAACCATCTGTAAATCCTTAAACATTAAGGCTTAATTTGTTAATCGTTAATGTTTAAGGACTTACAGATGGTTGAAGTATAAGCCTCCTTACGACATCTTGTAAAACTTTGGCGTTTATAGAAAATGCTTATTCGTTAAAAAACTTTGTACTCGGCTATATGGTCAACTTAAACCAAGTCTGTATTTAAGAAAAGTTCATCGATTGAAAATGCCAATGTAGATTATTAAAAAAACTATACAGTTTGGCTTAATGGTAAATCTTTATTGTTTTAAATACACTTTTATATCTCTTAGGACAAGCAAGATACGGTTTCCTTTATTACAGAATTTGGACATCTGCATAAATTATATAGTTTTATTGTGTCATCTGAATAGACAATCTATAATTTACATGTACGTAGAGTGATGCGTAAAGAAATGGACAAACATATTGTATACGCAATAATATATCAAAGGAAGAATTATTCTTTTCACAAACATGTTTAACATAAATCTATACCAGTATAGATTCTTTGTATTTTTCTCCAATATATTCTCTGGGTGCAGAAATATAAAGTTGGTCCTGGTTTTCACACAATTTGTTTAAAATATTGGCCCTATATATAATATCTTTATCAATTTGAATTCGTTTATCTAGATCTTATTAAGATCTAGACTCCTTATTTCAAATGAGCTCTGAATAAAAATATCTTCTTCTAATTTATACAACGCTGCCTTTAACGTTGATTAATTTATAATTTAACAGCAAAGCGTCCGGAGTTCTGTCGAAATAAATTTGTCCATTTCTTACACATACACCGTACGATTACACAATTTACGTACGTCCATTTTTATGTTCAAGATCAACGTTTATATTTGAAATAACTTCCGAAAGAATCGATCGAGAGACTTTTTTCGGAGACAACGCAGATCGTAATTTTCATTTGGCATCTGATTTTGGCACGTTTAGCTCCTCCCGTCGCGTTTTCTTCGCATCCCTCCTGTCGCCGCCCGTCGGGGTCAAGCAAATATTTGCCGCGCGGCTATTTTTGGCTCCCGTTCCTCCGCCCCTACGGAAGGTCGCCCGAAATGGACACTATACACAGACATAAACACGCAAAAATCTATTGCTATCGCGACAATTGGCAGGAACAATTACGGACAAAGCAACTATGCTATTTTGGCGTGTCCGGGTAGTACCCGCGAGACTGCGGAGGCCAACGTCCGCCCCCGGAGGCGGCCCCTGCAGCCGCAACAACGCGGGTCGATGATTCAAATGTGCGGCTCCACAACAAGAAAACACTTAAATATATTATCATATAATATGTTGATAAACTCGAAATTTGCCAGTCCTAACAAATACGTTATACTACTACTTTACAACCGATCACCCGGGGTAGGCGAACAGTACACCGCAGGGTAGTCCACACCGTCGCGTGACCTGGGCGAACTCCAGCCCGAGGACCGACTCCAAAGTAAACCGCCATGAATAATACTACCATATTTTCTTCTAACATATATAAAAAAACTGTAAAACAGTTTTAATCATATCCTTAAGACGTAAAAACAACGTAAGGCATTGACGATTTGTACGTTTTGTCGTTCTAAAATGTTTATGTTACAGTTCCGATGTACTGTCATTTACGTAGTACGTCATACTTGTTCTATTTAAAATACTCATATTGATATTTATCGATAGTACGCTGTATTGCCATAAAATGTTATAAAACCAATTGTCAAAAGGCCCATAGAATAACACTACGGCCATCTACCCGCTAAATAAGAAAGCAAACCTCTTTGGGTGGGATATCAATGATACTATTCGCTGCATAGTAGAGATGTGACGTCACTGAATGAAATGAATCATTCAGTTGTATATGAAAGAATCATTCACTTGCGAACTAAACCCAAGTGAAGACGGACCTAAAACCAATTCCTGTTACTCTTGTAATTCGGTGTTTGTATTCACAATTCGGTTGGGTACTAGGTCGGTTCGAGTCAGTCAATGAAATAATTGAATGGTTTATGTTTTGAAGTATGAATGCCACTAAGATGCAAACTTGCAAAAGTACAATTTCGTGGAAGGTCTGTCGCTATCGGTATGAGCAGATGGGAGGTTTAAAAATAAAGGGCATTGTTTATGATACTGGCACGTGCATTAGTATAAACTGTACTTATGTGTTATGTATGTAGAGTGCCGAAATAGGTTTTTTTGTTTTGTATATGTTTTTAATTGTGATCTTGTTTCGTATCACTAGGGCGTACTGTTGTACCACGTCTGTTGTTGCGTAAGGGTTGTAAAATAAACATAGATGTCTACTTCAATACATAAATTTATTAAAATTAAGCAACAACGATGAACACTTTAAATAAAACGTTCAAAAATAATTCTAAAAACTGACTAATACCCAAGTTACATATAAGGCAGTGGGTGTTGTAGCAATTAGCAATGCAATATGCAATTAATGCATATCTGTCGGCTTTCGGTTATCTATTTTATAATCTGTCTCTCACATCTGGCTGTGACCTGACGGTAGTGGCTGTTGTCACTTAACATAGTTCTTCTTGATTCCGAAATAAATGCACAAATGCAGCCGGCCATTCCCATGATAAGTACATTTTTAAAGGAATCAAATTATTTACTGTGACCCTAATAAACCCACTGCCATAAACTAATAAAAATCGTTTCTTTTATAACTCAACATCCCTTTCCTATTTTAAGCCATAAATTCCTCACCATACTGAAATAACTGAATCAAATGAATCGTTCAAGTGAATGAGATTTAAAGAATTAGTTCATCAAAATGAACTAAACTTGCCATCTCTACTGCATAGATTCTGCTGAGCTCCAGCAGGCGCTAAAGCCATCAATCACACTTCGATATTTAGCAGGTAGATGGCTATAGTGGTATTCTGTATATACGTAGAACGGGACATCGACCATTCTTTTGTTAAATTGGTAAAATTGTACGAGACAAAGTGGTGAAACATTGCAGAATTCTCGATGAAAATGTAAACTCTAGTCTACGTCTTGTGGTTTTTATGATAAAACAGTTGGAAAAATTTTAAGCAAATGGATTTGGAAAAGTTTAGATCGTTACATTATTCTAAAATAATTCATGGGTAATTTATTGACAAATAATAATCGATTATCTTGTTTTTCTTATAGCGGCCATATCGATAAGAATAATTGATATAGGGCCTCTATCGACAGTACACTGAAGAAAGTATATTGTGATCAACAAATAAAACTATAAAAAAATTATGAAAGTCTAAAAGTGATTAAGATCCCTAAATCAAATCAAATGTATTAAAGAAACGGTCGTTTTCCCGTTAAATAATAAATATTTGGAACTACGCTACATTGTCTTAAGTATTCTTAAAGTCAAATTACTCGTCAATAACATGCTTGCCTTTATCTTCGATAAACTGATAGCGAGTACAAAGAAAATTACGTCTCCACGATAAATTATACTATTTCTCAGACGAGAAAACTTTTACTCTTACTCTCACCAAAGGAAGTTTGTAATATGTGTTTATTCCATCTTGGTGCAAAATTGATTTATCTTTCAATTGGCATCTTCCATACGTTCTTATTGGTTAGTGTTCATATTTGACAGGTTCTTCGGAATCGGCCTTCGAGTCCTAATCTATTACCCGATTACAAGCTAATCCTCCTTACACGAAAGTGTCTTATCTTAAATTCTAAATTCCCGGGCAACATTACAACCATAAGGGACGTACAAAGCACATAAAAATACAATATATTATTTATATAAAACGACTAGAATACCACGTAAGCAGCTATTTGGTCGGTGGCGCGGACCATGGTTTCCATCGTGGTCCGCTATATCCAGCCAACAAGCAAGGAGATTTGGTGTAATAAGTACAGTCAGTACAGTTATATATTTATATTATAGTACAACACATAATCTAATTTGGTGTTTCTTTCACAAAGAGATGTGCTGAAGAGCAGTATGTCATACCAGTTGAGAGTTTCCGCGATCATTTTTTTTTGAGTAGGGACCTTGTTGCTAGGTAAACAAATTTGAAGGTAGTCAATTTTCGGGATATGTAACGGACAATTTACAGTCTAATTTTACTCTTTCACTAAGGCCATTGAGCAAATCGGTTGGTTCCTCGACTGGATTTAAGTCTTATAAAAATAGTCTTTCTCGTGCACGTCGCGTTTTTGATTACAGTTTTGATTTCGAATCATACCGCTCGAGGCGTGGGGGGCATCGCGGAAACTTCCAATTCTTGTACACACCAACTACTACTTACTACCTTAATTCAAGTTCGAACTCAATCCCCACATAATCCATTAACAATAAGTATTTAACAATCATACATTTCGTTGCACATCTTACACAAATGATTCGCATGGAGTTGCGTGAACTCTCCTGCCAAATGGCGTTGGCTGACCTTCTTTGCGTCAGATCAACATTTTGGCCGAGGAATTTACCGAAAGCGATATATTCGTCAATAACACGACTCAATACATACAATAGATAACTCGTATACAGTTACAGATATACCAACACTGAAGAAATTTAACTACATTCTAGCCTATCCTGCAAAAATCGGTCATCTGATTGAAAAAACGTTTTTGAAAATGTCTTTCTGAGGCGTTTCAGTATGATGACGAGCCTTCAGACTTGATAATAAGTCATGCAGATACCACTCGTGCAATGTATTTAAATTACGATATACGAGTTCTTCATTTGGTCTTGCTTCCACAAAAAGGAATTAGCAAAACTTCTGCCGCGTGGGTTCGAGCTACGTTAAACACGACCAACTAAGTAATCTGTAACTGTAAAACATTTAGGGAACAGCCGCGTTTCGTAGGCGTGTAAAACAAACGTCTACGCGATCCAAAACGCAATTCTAGAAAATTTCTACCGGGGAATCTGGCGGTAACATCGTCGTATGCGCAACAGCAGAGCGAGAAGTGGTAACGTTCCGTGTACTGTAGAGGCTACATTGTTCCAGCAACTAGTTTCGTACGAAAACAACTGGCAAATATGTGGATTGAGCTGAAGCCGTTCCAGAACTATTCACCATCGGTGCAATGTGATAACATCGGTTTATGGGAAGGCATTTCCGATAATCACAGTCTGTTAAAGAGGTTTCTGTTCGAGCGCAAACGGGGAATAAGAGTGGACATTGCGGCATGGCGCATATTTAACAGTGCACAACAACAATCTACAACATGAGCAAATATGTATAAAAAATCATTTATGAAACAACTCATGCAGCGCTTAACAATAGACATTGTGCAGAGAGTGTGTGTATTGGCCCCCACCGCTGGTAGGGGGGAGAACAACAAAGAGACTAGATAATTGCGCCGGCCACATAAGTACGGGGGCTCGTGAGTCGGCAGACCAGGATAGGGCCATTTTACGTTAAACCAAATTAAATACGGAATTTTAAAACAACAAGGCTATTCTTGATGTCTGTAACATCTACATTAACGATATTAAATACGATATCAACTCTTGGAAACTCCAATCAATAGGTGTTCAAGATGCGTCGATGGTTCCAATAGATGGCACTCGCGAGAACGGGCGTACTGGCAGTTGTTTGGCTATTTGTCGCTAGATGGCACCTCTGGTGGTTACATATAGTTCTGTCCACGCTTTTCCATCTGGTTAACAGGAGGTGATATCGTTTAGGTACAAGATAGTGATTTAGTATTTAGAGCGTCTAGATTATCCTGGCCTACACGGACAAATAAAGCTAGGGGAGGTGTGCAGGAGTGTGAGTGGTGAACAGAGAGAGAGAGAGAGAGAGAAACTACATATATGTACACGCTCCACCTGAATTAAATAGAGTAATGTTCCCTAGATTAATTGACATGAAGGTAAACGTAATATATTTCAAGTGACAGACCCCAAAATTGTGACCAAGAATCGACTATTGTGCGTTTGTCGAAAATGGACTGTCAAGCGGACGCTTGAGACACGTCAAGACTAAGGTTCGGACATTCTTGATCGCAACTCGGTGGACCTCTGCGTTTGCTTTATCACTAAGAAGTTCGTTACCAGAAGAGATGTGTTGTTAAATTCAGTCTTACCGAAAATGTTTTATGCTTTTTACTCAGACCTACTGAGACCTGCCTACTTAATTTTATTCAATACTACTACGCTACTAATACTAATGACTATGATACGAAAAAAATCACACATGCCTATACTAAGTATATAGGATTTGCTTATTTGGGCCCAAGGAAGATTGTTCAAAAAAGTTCATCTCAACATTACACAAGCTTTCCCGAAGGAATATCATCACACTTATGTCCTAAGTACAAAAGTACAATATAGAAGAGGGGCTGTTGAACAGCCGTGCCGTGCTCGTTGCCGTGAACACTCGGGGGAGGAAGGTTTCGGGGGGAGAGGGAGGCTATCACCACAGTAAAATGTCCGGAAAGAAATTGCTCACTAATTCAGCTTTCCGCACAAAAAGATAAGTTATATCGCACAAGATGCATGATTTGCAATCAGTTGAGGACTGTATTTAACACCGCCATGTGTTTTTTTTGTATTTTGTCTTCAATTCCGATGATATAAATACAATCATTGATACAACTGATCTTTTTGCTGATGAGTCCATTTGCTTCCGGACGTTTCACAACACAAAATAAAAATAAAAAACTAATTGAAAACTGCAAGAACTGGTATTATTAATTAAAAAAGCATTTACAACAAAAAATCAAAGAAAAACAAAACAATGTACATTTAATTTAAGAACAATTTTACCATTAAATTAATATATAATAATAACAACAAGTTTAAATATGTAGCAAAAAATCGGAGCGCCGTGTCGCACCTGCGTTTCGGTGGCGTTCGGACCACCTTAGGGTGCCCGTCCGAGGACGTCTAAGAACAATAGAAAAAATAGAGTGCGCTCTGAACAAGACACTAAAAACAACATATAACACTTGTCAGATGGGCACCGAGAGGTGGGGGAACGGAAACGGCGGGGTGCCCCATGGCACTTGCTTGAGAGAGCTGGCAGGTTGGGATTGAGATCGCTCAGCCCTCGTACTAAAAAATGCGATCGTCGCCTCCGGATCTCAAAAAACAACAAGTATATAATATAAATAATAAGATAAATTATTATATAAAAAAAATAGGTTCCGTCGGGACAAAAATCAGGGGTGGATTGTCGAATCTAAAAGCTTGGGCAGCCGTAAACTATAACAGATAACAATTATTTTCACTGCGGAAAGCTATATATGCCACGCACCACTGATTTACTCGATTTTTTTTTTGTCGCTTACCCAACCCAGATAAAATAAGTATGTAAATAACCAAATCATTAATCAAACATTTGTGAAATTTCCTACATGAATCCACAATCTGTAGACGCGTCAGTTAAGTTATATTACATTTCCTTTCCCTAAATCTATATTCGAGAGCAATATTCAAAATTACGTAACTGGTCTAAGGTCTTAATACTTATAATTTGTTCGGTAGCTCTTAAACTTAAATTAATGAACTGATAAAAGCGAAATAATCGCACAGGGTTTATAAAAGTAATTCTAGACTTCAAAATCTGTTTTGGGATGTGCGACAGTAGATTGCTACGAATTGGGAGCAAAAAATCAAGTAAGTCGTTGTCGCTGATACCGCATATTATAAGTGACATCGCCGTGCAAAATAAAAATTCAAACGGATCGTTTTTAGATTTTTATTTGGTTGAGAACGGAAAAATTTAAACAACTAGGATGAATTAAAATCGTAGTAAGCGATGTGACTTATAGGATTTAGATGTCGCGGGGAAGGAAGTACACCCTCGCGGATGGAGCGCCTCACGGCGATCGTCGGGAAACGCTCTGAGGCCCGTGACTTTGTCCCAAGGGTAACAAGAATAAAAAAATAATTAAACGAAAACCTAGCTACTAAGTAAATAGTCTTGAATGGCGCACAGGCACCGGGAACACGCACGCGCATGCGTCGCTTGCGCGCCCTCTATCTTAAACTCGGCAGCATCAACAAACAAATATATTACTACAAAAAGACTACAACTAATTAAAAAATAATAGGGATGGTGAAGAGATATTGCATGCACCACACTTGCATTTACTAATATTAAATATGTGAATAATAATAGTAATGATAACAAAACTAAAAATAAACATAAACAATGCCGGCAACGGACTCGCCCGAGCGGCTGGAAAAGGGGCACGGCACGTGGTCGTATTCATAATATAAACATCCACAGGTAAGGTATAAAATAGAGAACAATAAAAAATAGCTAATACAAGTACAGTTCGTGGTTGACTAGGGTCCGTAACAACGCGGCATCCCGCAAACAACAAGGCGCTATTTCTAAGAACATACACAACATCATACACGCATATTAAAATAGATCATTATCATCGGAAACTGCTCAATTTAAATTACAACAATGGCCCAGGCACCACGCGATGCTTGGTTAACATTTCTAATCTGAATAATAATAATAATATCCCTGTTTTAAAAATTGATAGATTTGGTCATTCAACATGGGCGACAGGCCACCGCCGACATGGGGGGAGGGGCGGCGCTGTCCAGCTTGCGCATCGTCAAACGTTATAATATTAAAAATATCAACATGTGAAATACAATACAAAACTATGACGATAAACATCGTTACAATTTTGACAACTTTAAAAAAATAATACATTAACAGACCAGCATCCGACCACTCCATTCAAAAATGCATCAACAAAAAGTGTTGGGAATGGCGGCTGGAGACCCTGCCTGGAATCGCCTACAGACCTATGGGGGGCACCTGCACGTAGCGGTAGATGTAGAGCCTGTAGTCCTTGCTGGCCAACACTACGGAGCCGTCGTCCATGAGGGCGACGTCGAAGCACTGCGCGTGCTTCACCTTGCTCTCCAACGCCGATACCAGCTGGCCGTCCTGGGTGAAGATCGTCAGGTTGAAGTTGTTGTGGTTGTCGGCGATTAGGATCTCCCCGTTGGCGTTGATTCCCACCCCGATCGGGTAGTTGGTGATGCCCTCGCCGCCGATCTGGCGTAAGTACACGCCCTCGTAGCTGAACACCTTGACGCAGTGCGCCCGGTTGTCGCTGATGAAGATCTCCTGCTTGTCGTTGACGACGACGCCGTTGGGGAACTCCAGGTGCTTGGAGCAGCCGAATTTCTGCAGGACCGCGCCGGTCTGATCGAAAATTATAACGCGCATCACTTTGCACTCGACTACTACGATGCGTCCTTTATTGTCTACGGTAACACCCCGCGGATGCTGCAGAATGTTCGCCCCGAATTTGCGTACGAACTGACCGTACTGGTTGTAAATCTGTATCTGGTGTGTCGGGGACCGTTCCGTGACTATGATGTCGCCTGAAGTGCGTACGACTGCCACGCGATTCGGGTACAGCAATTGTCCGTCGCGTTTGCCGCATTCGCCGAACTGGAACTTGAATCGGCCCTCCTTGTCGAAGATCTGTATTCTGTGGTTGTTCGTGTCGGCCACGATGATGTCGTTTTGGGCGTTCACTGCCACGCCGCTAGGTTCGGTAAACTGGCCCTCCATGACTCCGAACTCACCAAATTTGCAATGGTAGATCATCTTTTGGCGTTTTATTTGAGATTTGGGAGGGAAGATCGCAGTTGACATCAGTTTAGAGGTCAGATCTAACATGGGATCGCTGTGAGCTGAATTGGTCAGCGAATACGGGTCCGACGTCCCGTTCTGGAAAATACTGTCCGTGGCTCCTCCGTTGGACCACTTCTCGTAAGGATTGATGCCGTTGAGATTCAAATCACCCATGGTCGTTGAAAACGGACCCAGACTGTTCGCACTACTGAATCGTTTGCTAATAATGTTCGATTCGAATGGTGACGTGGATTGACTTGAACCAGACATAGTAAAGGGGCAGTGAATTCCTCCGTTCAGGCTTCCAGAACTGCCGTTGACGCTGCTCCCGCTGGAGCTAGAACCGCCGCCGCCGGTAGGTCTGGCGATGGGCGGTTGTTTGCTCGGTCCGACGACAGGTTCCGAGTTGGATCTCACATACCCGAATGTGTTTCGCACGCCCACCTGGATCGCTTGGTAGTTCGACACGAATTCGAGTTCGCAAGCGGACTGAACACTTTGGTCGATGTTGTAATTTAAGAGACCCTGCAATTTGGCGTCTAATAATTTCCTAAACATTAATATTTCAACAACGTTTGCGCACTTATTCAGCCTCTCGACGAATTCGCATGTCTTGTAGATCTGTTCGACGGTTTCTTGTCCCTTTTGAGTGGCCACGCCCAGAGATATCTGTTTGGCGCTGAACACGCTCTCTAATTCTTTCAGTAGCTCCTGCTTTCTCTCTTCCAGCATAGACCTGTAGAAGAGGAAAGTGTCGTTGATCTCGTTCTGGGCTTTGTGGTACTGGACCTGCAGGCGACTGGAAACGTGTTCTACGTTCTTTAGGACGTTTCTTATGTCGGTGGCCTTGCCCTTGGCTTCGGACACGGCATGTTGGATAGCCTCGATTTGTTTCGGGGCGGCTTCGCTGATGTGCTCGTATTCGTGCAGCCCCACGGGGTGGTCCATGCTGAGGCATTCCTTGCATATCGGCACGGCGCAGGTGCGGCAATAATATTTAAGTAATTCGGATTTGTGTCTCGGGCAGATCATGCTCTTTTCCGTATTGGTGATATTTCCGTTGGGGATTAATCCGTTTTTGGGCTCGTCTTTGATCTCGGCAAGGTTGACGACCCTATGGCCCTCGAAACAGTGCATGAATTGGTGCGCCATGACGCAGTTCGAGCACAAGTAATTGGCACAGTCGACGCAGCGGGCGACGGCGTCTAATTTCTTGTGTTTGCAGCCGGTACACCGGACGGCAGAGGAATGCGTGTATTCGGTGCTTGACTCCGAATTGAACAGGAGACTGTTAAGTATTCCTTCGATGGATTCCGAGTTGCACCGCGGGCAAACTAACTTGTTCTTCTCCAGGCAAGAGTTGCAGAACGTGTGGAAGCAAGCTAGCAGCTTGGGTTCGGTGACGGTCTCGCGGCACTGCTGACAATGTAGCTCTGAGGGATCGCTGTCTCGATCTACTGAATCGCTCACCGGGGGAGATGAGCCGCTGACTGATAGTGGCGAGTCGGCCAAGGGGGAGAGGGACAAGTAATCGTGCTGATCACCAAATGATCCAATTGAATTAGCTCTTGGTAAAGATTCTAATGATGGTGTCGGTGATGCCATCTTCAGTTACCCGTCATCCCTGCAAAAAACAAACCAAATTAGAAAGTTATTAAAGTACGGCCGGATATGAAACGAAAGCCTATATCATGTGAAGCATGAATAAATAGACGGATGATTTAGAAGTTTTGCTGCAAAATTATTTCAGATTTATCCCTAAAGGGCTTAAACAGGGACTAATTGGCCTGGATTTTGGAAAGTTTATTAATTTCGTGGTAGCAGCTCGGGTATAGCGAAACTTTCTTAAATTGGCAGTTAAGTATGACCGTAGATGCTCCAGACTAATCTTCCAATTACGAAATTGAGCACAGTAAGGTTAAGTAATCGTTTAATCGCAATATAATACGTAAATTTGTTGAGGTCAATAACTTATAATGTATATATCTGTGAGCGAGTCTATTTGAAAAGCCAATAACGATGATCGTTGACAGAATTTCTTTTCTAGATTAAGTATTGTTTTTTGTGTTTCAACAGTGTTATACATATAATACGTTTCACAGAGTCAATATTATTATAAAACTAACGGGAAATTACGGTATTGTATGGAACGGCGACTAATTAGTAGTTCACGCGATGGAGTTCGCGAAGAAAAATAATCGCGACAAGGAACACGGCGACAAACGCCGTTCCTAAGCAATAAGGGCATCGAACGATCGAAGGGCCGAGCCCGTTATTCATAGTATTCTTTCTGGAGTCGTGGGGGCAGCGATGAATCAGAGGCGGTGGCGGAGAATGCATCGTAGGGGTTGTCAATTCGTGAGGGGGTGAATGTTTAGACGAGTCTGGCGGGGTGGGAGGGCGAGCGATCGATGTACGGACGAGGGGACGAGTGCCTGTTGCCAGGCAACCGAGTGAGGGTTGCAACCCCACTTGAATTATTGCTGCAACAAGGTGGCTGGCCTAGCCAGACTAATGTCTACGATGCGTTCCGTTTTTACGCCGGGGATATTTCGACGAGGGGGCGGCTGGATACTTGTTACTTGCACGGATATGTCTGAAAGACGTCGAGGGTAGGCGGGAAGGTGTAGGCGTCCGATTGTAACGAAATGTTCTCATAAAGACTAGAATTTTTTTGATGCGTAAATACGAAAGCCCAAAAAGAATTTTGACAAAGGAGTCTTCCAAGCTCACTTAGAGATAAATTGTTAAAATTGGAACAATGTCTTCCTCTTATTTTGGTAATAAGGAATTTATTATGGGTGAATACGAGTGCTACCTCGGCTTTAAGATTATAACACAAACTGCCACTTAATACTCGCTGATAGCTTCTGATGTGAAGCTGTAAAAACTATTTAAATGAGGATGCATGATTATTAGACCGTTGAACGGACGAACGTTATTTTATAACAGCATGACGCCAGGACCAACTCAAGGCAAATACTAAAGAAGTAGCAATTTATATGAAGGGAAAAACGGTTATATGTCTAGCTGTCGGTAACGCCTCAGGCGACACAAAGATTTGACGTACCATCAAGTTCGTCACTACACGTTCCCCTGCCCTTACAATTCGGTCGATGTAATTAATTGTCGAGTTAGAGCGTAGATGATGTAGTCTTCATGGCTAAATGTCACGTTATTTGGTACGGTACGTAAAAGGAAACCAAGCGAATTCAAATAAACTAATTTCCATCGGCGAGATTTATCTACGGTTCTAAATGTCAGAGACGAATTTACGGTTAGTGACAAGTAAATAACTTCGAGATCGTAAAAATGCTAAAAGGTTAGAATTCCGCTGTTGAAATTATATTAAATATAAATATACGAGCAGGTTTCTTAATAGGAAATAGAGATATAATTGTACAGTCCGTCAAGTAGAAGCGTGGCAATGTTAATTTATAAAAAAAATATATATTAAACAAAATTTTCAATATATATTATGCACTCGATCGGAACAAAGATGTAATTGGATTAATAACGCGTCCAAGTCGTCATCGGCGTCAATAATTGCTGGACAACTCTGAGGCATGTTTTGGACCAAATTGACGACGTATTCTAGCGACAAGGATTTCTCCAAATCCGATGAATCTGACTGGTTCAAAGTGTACGTGCGT
This sequence comes from Rosalia funebris, assembly GCA_037954035.1. Taxonomy (NCBI): domain Eukaryota; kingdom Metazoa; phylum Arthropoda; class Insecta; order Coleoptera; family Cerambycidae; genus Rosalia; species Rosalia funebris. Next base: position 3,825,191 of record JAZFAV010000002.1, on the reverse strand, counting down.
TTTCCATAAAGCTTGTGCTTAATTAATGTATGCCGACACATTTTCGATGAGGTTTACATCCGGCGACTGCGACGGCTAATCCAGTGTAATGATGCCAGATAGAGTTTTCTACTCGGTACACAGCTTGCTGCAGTGTTTGGGATCGTTGTTTTCCTGCATAATGTAGTCCTCATTTATATTGCCGAACCAGACGGCAGATGTTTAGCAGACGGTAACAAAGATTTTGGTTGGATTTCCCGCATTTTATGGGCATTCAGATTGTCGGTAAACAAGTGCCGAACTCCTGCTCTGAGAAGCAGCTCTAAAGGTGCATCTTTATTTCAAGTGTGACGGTCTGTTGGACAAGCCTATTAAGTCAAACGAGTCGCTTCGTTTTTCGGTCAACACTGGTGTCTTTATTGTCTCGCATCATTTCAGGTCATGATAACAAAGACGGCTCTTATAGACTTGCCTATAAAGCCATGTTCCGGTAAATCATCGCCATTCTTGGCCACATTATATCTCTGCACCCATTTTCTGTACGGTTGATATCCACTTTTTTATGTATTTAGCAGCCGCTAGTTGCTACATTTTTGGAAGTTTCCAGTGGTTGTACAGGAACATAGCCTCGTAGCGCAACGTATTTGGCACTCATAGCGCTTAATGTGTTTCCCTTGCAAAATATTAACCACGACTTAATCTTTTATGACAGTGCATCAAGGACAAAAGTTCCCTCTATTGACTTACGAACAATTTAGAGCAATAACCTTTTATCGGTTGTAAGGCTTGCCACGCTTCTAATTGACCGAATGTATATAAGGCGTTTTCGTTCTTATCGAAGGTAAAGTGCAGAGAAAAGATCTAAGATGCCAGAGGTCGTTTTTCGGCGTAAATTAAACTTGTCGTAAACCCAACAGATTCCAGATGGCAGCGAGTGATTAAACTATATGGTAATGTGTGTATTTAAACGCAATGTGAGACATCTCAAATAGTAAATGTTCTCTAAACCGTGTATAGTTAAAAGTATTTATGAAAAAAGTGTTGGACGAGAATTCCGTACAATTCCATCCTTGTATGGCACCCAATGAGAGGCCAGTCGAATATATCTTAGTTATTGATCTTCTATTTTTCTCAAAGGCTTATATGCTGAATCAGTTTTTATGGTTGATGGTTCAAATTCTATCCACTCCTACGATACAAAAAATTTATTCGTGAAGATAACAGAATTTTTTTCAAAGACTTTTATATCTTCCTTAAATTATTTATTTATTATTACTTGCACGATTTTTAAATTATTTATTATTATTGTTAATACGTAAAAGTACAGTTGATGTTGATAAAAAAATGTATTATATTAATTTATTTCGGTCACCGGTCTAGGGTATCTAAATCCAAGCTTAAACACGAGACATGGCGCCCAACGAGAGGCTGCAATTAAGTTTTCTCTTGTACTTATAAAATTGCGCAAAGAACAACCCTTCTTTTCAAAACCCTTTATAGCTTCTTGAGTATATCTTTTGTATCATTCACACCGAAAAGGAAATAATGCAAAATTAAAATTTTGGGACCTTAAAAAAAAGAACATTTTAAGAACCTTCTAAATACATAAAAGCATCTGTCTAGTGCACTGCAAAGAAATATAGGATTAAACTTGGCTAATGTCGAATTAAGGTGTCGCAATATGGCGCAGTAAGCGTGAGATAAAATATTTATCAGAGCCAGAAAGTAAAAAAAAAAAATCTAGTATGATATGACCGCAATGTAAATACCGTCTGTGTTCATTTCATCTCGCCGACTGTGACCTTAATATTTAAAATATAAAAAAATGAATAAAGTAGACGATCGACTTATTTTTTTATATCATACTTTAAGGTAATTAATTAATTTTATATTAAATATCTATTTATTGCATTATTAAATTACTATTTATATTTTTTTCACCTTGATATTTCAAGTAGGTATACACGGTACATTAAGAAAATTGCGCGATATTATCTTTGAAGGTCTCCTTATACAAAAAAATATATATTTTTTATACCAACAATTTTAATGACTAAAAATTCCGGACAATGTCAGTGGGTTAATTATTTTTTCATTGGAGCAGACAAACATATACGTGGTTCAAAATAAACTATTTTATATATAAAAAAAATAACTAGAATGTAATTTTGGCGCATTTCCCTTTAGACACTCTCGATTTAGATTGGAATGACGTAACGTCAGTCTAAGGCAGTCATGGGCAAAGTACGACCCGCGGGCCAAGTGCGGCCCTTCGGGGTAGTCAATCCGGCCCGCGACATGGTTTCTAATAACCCCTACAATTACACCTAGGATAGGACAAAATGTATTTTCTGCGTAGCTAGAATAGAATAATGGTTTCCTTTTCATTGCGTTTTAAATACGGTATTATCTGAGTTTGCACGCAACCTCGCGTAGGCGTAGTGCAATATGTGTGTTGCTCAGCTAAGTTCGGAACGAATCGGGCGCTACCATTTTCGTTTCGTCTGTTTTGAAGGTTAGTGCAGTTCGGACAGTCACGTAGTCAGTGTCAAGTCACCTCTGCGGCTGTGTGTCTGGCTTGTGCTTCTATAGTTTTGCTTTGTTGGTAGTGTCTTTTGACATTTTTTGTTGTTACAATGGCAAGTAAAAAACGAAGTTGATTCAGAATGTCGTGTATTTAAAGACGAGTGGACTTGGAAATACTTCTTTACGCCTATTACGAATAAACCTGTGTGCCTCATTTGCAATGAAGCTGTAGCCGTATTCAAGGAATTCAACATCTCACGACACTTCATGACAAAACATAACAACGCCACTTATGAAACTATGACCGAAGAAGAACGGAAGCAAAAAGCAGAAGCTCTACGTAAAAACTGTCAGGTCAACAATATTTTTTTTAAAAACAAAGCTGTTCTCAAAAGCTAGCTACACATGCCAGTTACGTTGTGGCATATAATATTGCAAAAAGTAACAAAACATTTTCTGATGGCGAATTTGTAAAAAGTTGTATGCTCCAAATATGTGACATTTTGTGTCCTGACAAAACAAAGGACTTTGAGACAGTAAGTTTGTCTCGAAAAACAATTACTTCTAGAATTGAAGTAATTGATAAGCAGTTTGTCTCACAACTAGAGTCAAAGATAAGCGAGTTTAAATTCTGTTCTTTTGCGTTTGATGAAAGTACGGACATAACTGACACAGCTCAGTGATATTTATAAGAGGTATTGATGACAACTTTTGTGTTACGGAAGAATTAGCTTGCATGCGTTTATTGAAGGGAACGACAAAAGGGTCAGACAGTTTTCAAGAATTTCAAGAAACTATCACGTCTTTGAAAGTACCTTTGACCAATATTTGTAACATTACTACAGATAGAGCACCGAATATGACAGGGACGAAATCTGGTTTTGTAGGCATATTTAAGGAATCATTTCCTGGGAACGAAGTTGTGTTTCTTCATTGTGTCATACATCAAGAAGTTCTGTGTAAATCTGCTCTAGACATGAAACATGTGCCTGATGTTGTTATTAAGGTTGTTAATAACATTCGTTCACGAGCACTCAATCATAGACAATTTCGAGAGTTTCTTGACTAATTGCAGTCTGAATATTCTGATCTACTTCTACAAGGCCCCGTCAAAATCAAGTTTCCCAAACCTGAAATCTCACGCTCAGAGGATAATTGCGATGTTTGCATCTTCCTACATCTGTGAACAGGTGTTTTCTACTATGAAGCTTCGCAAAAACAGCGTTAGAAACCGATTGACTGACCACCCTTTAGCTTCACTACTGCGAATCAGCTCATCCCAGTTTCTACCAGATTATGAACAATTTTTAGAAGCTCAGTCACAGTTTCATCTGTCACATAAGCCATACTCTTCTAAAGAATAATCAATTTTTTTTTTAACTTTTTTTCTAATAATATAAGTATAATCTATATAATATAAATTGTGTGTGATGTAAAAATCAAAAATAAAATTTATCACTTATAAAAATCTGTTTTGTTCAAATTTTTTTTCGGTCCGCCTGGATAATTTTTTATTTTATCTGGCCCTCCCTCCCCTTAAAAAGTTTGCCCATCACTGGTCTAAGGTCTTCATGGAGCAGTCAAACCAATATGAGGCAGTCTACGTTAGTTTAAAGCAAACCCAAGCTCTTTTGAGTCAGTTTATGGTAGTCAGAGTTGGTGGATAACATGAGAATGATAAAAAATGTATGCCGATAGATGGATTAAGATCGGGGCCTTCAATAGCCCAAGTTACCTTCAATGCTATAAAATTGTTCATGTTGATAACCTTTCACGAAATAACACATAGACTCACCAAATTACCAAGAACTATTTAATATATTTAAGACGTAAATTTCACAATATCCACCCGACCGCATATTACCCTGTGTATTTTATAGTTTTATATATATATAGAAAATTATTCAATAGTTATGTTACAATAAAATAACTGTCACACTATTAGGGTAAAATTAATACTTCATACGGTCATTATTCCGCCACTATAAAAGTTTATTACGGATTAATGGCAACATGAATTTTCCATACGAACGTAAATATATAGCCGCGGGATATTACATAATAAATTCGAAAATGTGGTACGTACAATGCACGTTAACGCACATATAATAATGTAATTTGTGTATACGGTAGTAATGGCATGCGATCAGTGTTACTATAGTTCTACTAAGCAGAAATATGAGGTCACTGATCGTTGCTAGCTGGGTGGCGTACACTTTTCCTTTGACATAACCCCAAAGAAAAAAGTCCAGTGATGTTAAATCACATAATCTTGAGGACAATTGTCAGCATTTCGCGAGATAACATGACCAGCAAATGTGGTATGCAACAGAGTTATGGTTGCACGTGCTGTATGACACGTTGCACCGTCTCTCACTGGAGCAATATTTTATCTGACAGACCACGACGAATACGTACTGGTGTTGGATTATTATCAATGCAGAACTCGTTTCTTCAAGTTTCTTTTAATTTTGTGCGCATTGTGCTTAATGCAACTGTAACCGATTGCCCACTTTCATAAAACAGTTGTACACAAACTATTCATAGTTGAAATGTCAGTCGCGGTTATATGCTTTGTAGATGATAGTCGTTAAATATTGACGCCATATCTTTGACGGAACACAAATGACGCGCATTTCAAATCCTATAGTTCCCACTGGGTCACCCTATATTATGTGGGAGAGGTAGATCGCTTTATCAAATATAGGAAAGCGACTGACGGTCACAATCTAGACAATATATCCTTTATAATGGATGTGTATAAGTACTGTGTACTTGTACACATGTGTACTGCCCGTATGGCAGTTGAGAAAGTGCAGTATGATTAGCAAGTAAAAAAAAATTCAGTAGTATTATAGCAGGTTTTACTCGCATTCTATACCGATATCCCGATATTGGTTGTAGTGACGCATTAAACTGGCGCATTAGCAAGGATGATGAGTGTGCCTCGATAGCTCAGCGGTCAGAGCAACCAACCGGAAATTGGGAGAGCCGGGTTCGATTCCCGGTCAAGGCATAAGCACTCTTTATCCTTGCTAACGCCAAATGGTATTATAGAATTTATTGAAGCGTATACATATTCAGTATCTTCCAAACAGGCACCGACAACATTTTAAAGGCAACCGTAAAGATAGCTAGTATTTCTTTAGAATTTGCAGTCTTTAAAGTTTGTCGCCCTGATTTGGTATGCTTAATTTAGGTTTACTCATTCTTTTTTCCATTAAAAATAATTTCTGATGATCACGTTGACGTAATAATTTTATTCAGCTTAGTGAGTTTAAAGAAATCGTGAAGTTCGTGTGTTATTCAGGAAAACTCATTATTAAAAGAAATTAAGGAAAACCCCTTAAACGTGCGAATTATTGTCAGGCATTGTTTAAGGAAGGCAGAACAGGAGGATCGGGACGATTGGTTATTGGACTGTAAGATACAGATTTACAAATACTGCTATTAGTTCTGGGGATATAAACGAACAATACAAATACGGATTACATCACTATTGTGAAACTGTCAAAATAATAACCATTAACTCTTGAATTATATGACTTCTTTCAAAATCTTTTTGAAAAATTCTAACGATTTTTTGCTCGCCCATGTGGCATAAGATTTAAATTCCATGCACAATTTAGTGGGTAATTTCTAATACTGAACATGTGTATGCGTGGGTGCCTCACAAAAAAAAAACTATTTAGTATTTTGGGGCGTTATGATAGACGGCAGCTGTTGAATACATCTGTCGTATTTTTATAATAACGAGGGTAATGCATAATGCACATATTTCGGTTAATTTAACGGCGGTGACTGCTGCGTTGTTTTCAGACTGCCGATCCAATGGAGAGTAATGTAAATTCGTATTTATTTCTGATGTTCCACTCTCGATTTCGCCGCTATGCGAAAGGAAAGTGAAATTAAGTATGTTATAATGTATGAGATAATTCCTTTGGTGTTTAAATCATCATTAAGCATATGGCTATTACGAGGTGCCTTCATAACGCGGATGCAAAAGATTATATAATCTTTTATACCTATTCCTTTAATGTATATACGTTTTTATTTACATCCTTTGGCAGTTTTATGCGATTTCTTGTTAATTATTATTAATAATTGCGGAAGTAAACTACACAGTCAACTAAATTTGCACTAGTAGCATCAAATATGACTGAGAGGATGTAGTTATCATGTTTCTCTATGTGTAACCAAAAGGACAAAAAATATTATGATGTTGAGGTAAAATATTTGCAATTTGGTCATAAAAAATCTAAACACGGAAAATGTGGTGATGACCGACTGAAAGGCTTTCTGGCGTACCATCTTTAAGTTATAGCGGTATATCAACTTCTCCCGGCGGTATTCAGATTGTCTGTGGATCTTTGGATTTCTTCTGAAGAAATCGATAATTTTGACGACAGCAAATCCGAAAGAATTTTCTTTGTATGCATAAAACACATTCTTCGTGAAAGAAAAATACAAAATGAGAAGTATAGAGTCACAATGAGAGATGTAGAGATAATAAACGAAAAACAGTTGTAACTATAGAGTCGTGTATGTTCGGGGATTCAGTTAGTTGGCCATTATTAACGGAACACTACTCAGTATACAGGGTATTTTCGAAATCGGAGATACAATTTCGATAAATGATAAATATTGACAAGAGAAATTGATTTAGAATAATTGTCTTATAAATAGCAAAAAGAAATGCCTATGTCTTATAATACATAAACCAATTATATGAATAATCATTGTGTCTGATATTCCCATCAGGAATAAATTAACAAGATAGATCACGTCTCTAAGTGGCGAATGACATCACCGGCGCCTTCCCTGGACAAACCTGCTTTGTTATCGGGCTGATAGATGGCTCTAATGGCTATTCTAGGAGTACATTCCCATATTGTCTTACGCAGAATAATTTTATTGAGAAATACGCCTATTTCGTAAACTAATTGTACGTAATACATCTAGAGACGAATTCGAAAGAAAACATACGACCTAGAGGCCAGTAACAGCCATTTTCAATACGCAACAGTGCCGGAGATATTTATTCCAGTGACGAAACTAATTAACTTCACTTGCCCGCAAATAGAATGAAGACAGCATCGGTCACCGACGACAAATTGCTGTTAATTTCATTTCGCCTTGATTTACTTTTGCCGAGATGAGTTCCCCGTCGAAATCCACGAACGCAAGGATGTAAACGCAACGCAATTTTATGGAAATAAAACGCCTGCAATCGCATTACCTCGTGACAAAGTACGTTTTGTACAATTAGTCGGCCAGATGAAATCAAGAGTTTGCTCCACGAAATAAGCGTAATTTTCAGATCTGTATTAGTTGTTAATGGTTTTTTAAATAGTTTGAGGTCACCACGAAGGTCTCTACTTCTTTGTATATTTTGAGTTGTAACAGGACTTATATGTTACTGACAGAGATAGTATCGATAAAGATGTATACGCCATAAAGTTCATTCGGCATTTGTCCTGAATCGACGTACCGTGTACGGCACTGATGAGAACTAACAAGTTCGAAACAGCTGTATGTCGTTCGGTTTTGATTCGGGACAAATGTCGAATCCTACCTGTGGCGGGTTTTATTTTTTGTAACAGGAGATTAGCAGCTACGATGGGAAAAGGGTACATTTTCCGGGCATTTCTATCGCGGTTCTAAGGCGGTGTGTTTTTTCCAATGTTTCGCCATTCGTCGCTGACGACATCTTCAGTGTTGAATTCATAAGGATTATGTTTTTGGTGTAGATTGTGCTAATTTTTCTACTCCTTTCGATAATTCAGCGGGGACAAGACTTCTATTAAACGTCAAACATCCCTTAAAATATTCAACCATATGTATGTGTAGTATGCAGTTATCGAAAAGGGTTTCTTCAGGAATTAATACAGGAAACAATTGTTCCAACTTTACAATTAATTGTTATTGTAATAATTAATAATGTAAGTGGCGTTATGTTTACACTAGGCACAAAAATTAAGGGATGTAAAAACTGGATGTAAATTTTTAGGTGATTTTCAAAGGGCTGTAATTTGGAGACAAAGTCGCAGAGCAATTTCAAAAACAGCGAAATGAAGCTACAAGTTTCTAGTTTATTTTTGGATCACTCAGCGTTGTTTTTAAATATCTATGTTATTATAGCATTTTCAAAAAGAATTTTGGCGAGCAGAAATCATAAAATCCTTTGTGTATCGATTCGCTGAAAGTTTTTTTCCAACCCGGCCGTTTCCCCGAAGACTGCTAGTTTTTATGGAACCCGCTTCCAATTTATAAACTTCACACTACCCACCGTCGAACAATAAGAGGAAATAAAAATGTTTTCACTCTATTGAACCTGCAACGGAAAAAAATGCGGCTTCGTTTACAGGATGTAACAAATCTCTAGCCAAACATTCTTCTCAGACAGTGGAACGCCAAACAGTACTATAAATATCTTAAGAGATAAGGCTTGAAATTTTTCCAAATATAACCTACAGGGAAGGAACCTTGAGCTTCCCCGATAACAGTATCGGTCCATTATTTAATGGGCCTCATTATCGTGTACTTCGAATTATTTATGCTTTCGTGGCGGGAGTAACAAAGGAACTGAGTGTTTTTCTTTTGAAAATGATTTTATGTTCAATGGCGTTTTCTGCTGCAGATCACTAAATTATCTTATTCACAACTCTGTCACAGATAACATTTCCACGAATCAGTTTTGCAAACGTTTCACCACGAAAATAGTGAGGGATGAAACAGTTTGTTTTATCTCGCTGCCATTTGGGAAAGAAACAAGAAATGTATTTCTATTTATCTACTGCATTTTTAACGCCAATTGTATTCATTTGCGTCATATAGTCATAAGTATCTTAGTTGTTATACCGACATATCTAAATTTATGTTGTCCAAAGTGTATTTTAAAACAATTGTCGGAACTAGTATCGTTCATTTATTTATGCGAGAATACGATGGGTACTCAAGCCAGCTGCCTGACGCGGGGCTAACAGAAGTGCTGCACTTTGCGTCCACAACGTAGATGGGTGGCCTATCGTATACTATAGAGGTGGTTACGATAATATCTATCATATTGGGGTCAGGGTGGCGGACTAACTCCAATATTGGGGGGTATTATTGCGTGCTTAGGTTTGAGTCTCAACTGGGAGATATCTCTATGAGTATCACATATCTCTTTCCCTTCCGCAGCCTGACACTTTAGAGGAAGTCGATTTCTGTGTCTGAACTATTAAGTCAATCTCTCTTTGACTGTTAAAATTGGCCTTTTGACACATCTAGTGAAGTCTTCTTGCTATTGTACTCTTAACCTTGGTAATACAGTCAGTGTTTATGTCTGGACAATTTTCAAGAAGAACCTTTTAGACTTGGCAGAAATGTAGAAGAATTTTTCTTCGTGCTCTTGTGTGTTTCGTGAAACCACCTCTGTGACTACAGGTGTTTCGCATCTTAACTGACGATTAACTGTCATCGCATCGTATAAAACAAAAACCTACAATACTTCTGAAATGTCTGTCCTAAGACTTTGGAGTTTCTTACTATAGAACATGCGGAACGGTTGTAAAGAACTTGTGCATCCGTATTTGATGCTACCACATCAAGCCCTTTTGCCGACAGATCATCCACTTATGACTCGAGACAAATACAGATTTGGCCAGTCCAACCAATAAATGCCACTTTCTTGTTCCTACTGCGCTTGGAATTTTGGGCTTATTTGGTCCTTTCGGACCACATACTCGACAAGCTTTTAAACGTTTTCCATATGGGGCGCTTATCACATATGGAACATCGTTCTCACACCTTCACAACTAATTGTTCTATCATACGATGCAAGTTGAAATGTATGTATCTAGTCCTACAAGAGTTATCAGTTTCCTAGTAGACATACTTTCTTCAGTACTTGATTGTGTACATACATTGCGTAAAAATGAAAATCTAATTTCCATTTTTAACAACAGCTATTTCTGATTTAAGATCGTCTACGAACATCTTCATGGTAACTAGTTCCATAATATAGAGTCGAGTAAAGTTGCGTCTGCCTAGCAAATAACTTTGTAAACTTTAATTGTTTCCTGATGTTGCCTTGTCGAGTTCTGCCATTCAAGAGGAGATATATTATTTAAAACTCCATCAAGGAGCGTAATGACTTACATTGCTCCAGTTCACAATTGAATTATAGCAGCTAAATGCCTCTATATACGTCGGTGCTAGTTCAAACAATAAAATATCAATTGTATGTACTAAAACAAACATTGTACGATTATTTATAGATGGTGACAACGTACTTTGCAACTTCCTAAGTGTTCAGTGTACTTGATGTGGATTCCTGGTATTGTTAAAAATTTAAATAAACTTCTATCAAACTTTATTGAAATAGTAAGAAAAAGTTCTATAGTCTAGTTAAAATATTGAAAATACTAGTAAAAACTGCACTTTGCGTTCACAATGGTTTAGGAATAACTACTATATCTTTGGGTATATGTATGCAACCACAGGCGCTGAAATATAGCGAGATATACAGTGATGTCGAAAAGCATGAATAATGTACATTTTCGTTTGAAAAATCGCTCGAGCATTTTGATTTTTCTTCTAGTCTATTTTAAAAATACTGGCGCTTATATACAGGGTGTAATAAAGTAGACTAACAACGCCTACATTTTTGTAATTTCGTAAACTTTTTTATATGAAATCGTACATATATAAAAGGCGTGCATACACCGAAAAAGAAATCTATTGTTACTGAATTACGTTATGACAAATAATACATTTTTGTTAAACAAATAAAAACTTAGAATATATTACTAAATGAATATATATTAGTCTGATCCATGAATGACCATTTTAATATATAAAATGGCGATCAATGATCGATGCAGTCTCAATTTTTAACGTCTAAAATACAAATCTTTGAAAAGAAAACCCAGAAAAAAATGCATATGCAAGAAAACTTGTTTATGTCTAATATTTATGTTAAATTAGTCTTATTTAACTTTTGTTAAGACATATTTAAGTTTTTACAAACCAAGTTAGGAAATCTTGATAACACATGCCAACAAAGATTTTGTAATCGCACTTTCTTGATTTTTTGACTTAGTTACATATCATGAACTACACAAACACTGTTTTCTTTTTTATTTCCATCACGCACCAGTTACTTGTAAATGTATATTGTACAATATTTTATAGTTTTTAAAACAGAGGTTCCATAAAATTAAATTTTGCCTCAATATTTGCGGCGCCCCGCCCCTGTGTTTAATTGGTTTGAAACTTATACACCAGTGTGGGGGATTTACCGAAACAGAGTTGGACGGTGGGGATATTCCGGTTTTATACTATTCGGATATTTACATAGTTGCTGTAGTACGTATTTAATGTGTGTACGTTTACTCGTGACATCGTGTCGTGTGTTTTTACTTTGTTTTAAAAATGCCTAGAAAAGGATGGACCCCGAAGAGAAAACTTAACACCTCCGCAAAAAAAATTCTTTTGTCGCCACTTCATATTAAATTAATATTAATGAAGCAATATGTAAAAGCTATGGATAAAAATGGGAATTGTTTTAAGTCTTATGTGGCAAATTTCCAGATCTTTCTGAAGCAAAATTAAAGGCATTTTCGTAGGAGCACAAATAAGAAAATCAATGCAGGACCAACAGTTTGAAGAAACAATGACAGAAATTGAAAAAGTATCTCGGACATGTTTTAAAAATGTAACAGAAGATTTTTTAGGGAATTATAAACATCCGTAGTATGAGGAAATTGTCAACAAAATGCTGTATAAGTTTAAGCAACTTGGTTGTAATATGAGCATAAAAATTCATTGTCTGCATGTGTTTATGTTAGGTTTTAATTTTATATATTATGAATTTCTTAAGCTGCCTTTCCACGCTTGCCAAGGCTCGACAAGCGTCCACAAGCACAAGCGTGTAAAGAGGGTGTTTGGCTTGGCTTGCGTGAGCTTGTGGACGCTTGTCTCCGATCCGGTCTAGTGTCGGTTTTTGGACACAGATGAAAGGGCGCTTGCGACGCACTCACACGTTGGTGTGCATTTAGTTGCAGTTACCTTGCAGTGAAATAATTAAATAGTTACCTGGTACGATTTTTATGAATCTTTATCATCCACTATCTTCGTGGTCGTCGAGCTTTCCTTGTTTTTGTTTTACTTTGCTTGTATTTCAAATAAAAGTACGTTAAACCAAACGCAATAGCCGATACAAGTTCGGTGTCCGCCATGCTTGGGTGTACGTAGCACCCTGACGCATTCACAAGCATGTAAACGACTTCCAAATGCCAAGCGATATTTGTGGATGCTTGGAGCTTGCAGACGTTTGCCAAAAGCTTGGCAAGCATGGAAAGGCAACTTTAAATGCTGGCCTGTATTACAAGGTTGGGTTTTGCCATTTCTATTGTATTCTTCATTTTCGGCTATTCATATTTATGATTTCCATTCAAAATTTATGTAGTTATATAGTTCTAGGAAGGCAAGAAAGAAACTTTGTATTTATAAGTCTGTACCCAAATATTTATAGGCCAATTGTACTATACTAGTAAATAAGGTATCTTGTAAATCCTACGTTAAGTTAGATATTTGAAATAGGGACAATATGCTATGAAATTCCATGTTCGACTATGAAACTATGAAGTTTTTAATTTATTATGATTATTCAGTTGATCAGAAACCTTACGTGAGGGACAAAAACGGAAGGTAGATATGAAATCAGCATAAATAACTCACTTATAATAACTTATCAAACATAAATCAACTTTCAAAATGTCAAAATTTGTAGGTCTATCTATGTAATTTACTAACATAACTTTATATGGCAGACATTAAGACTAAGTTAGGACTATTTTTTTTATAAATCCAGGTCTATGTTTCAAATTGCCTGCCACCAGCTGGCACCATTTAATAACAACATGATTGGCATTTTTAATCATCGCTGATATGATAATTTGGAGAGCTTTCGATTCATTTTAATGAGGTGCTCTGAATTATTCGATCTTTCCAAATATATAAGTATATTATTTTTATATTGACCTTTCCTTATATATGTTGTCATTTTTCAGATATTCTCAAGCAAAAAATAGGGTAGCATTGTCGCAAGATCAAGCAGGCTAACGAATAGGTCCTTTACTAAAATGAGCTTTAATTTCCTTTAATGACGTCATGTTTGATTGAGGCTCCTCTGGATATGCCAGAAGTATGGAAATAAGGTTATCTGTTATACTTTAAACTATTTAAATATTGAAATCAAAATCCGTTTGGTACTGCTTTCTTACAGATTGATTAAAAGATTAATATGATACATATGTATGGAAAACTCTTTCAGGTAGGTGCATTTTTATTCTTGGCAAAAACCCATTCCTTATATACACCATTATTGACAGTTCGAAGTCAGAAGACTTATGATTTAAACCCTATTGTTACAAGGATACAGTATAACGTAATAAACATCAGGGTTTCATGAATAATATTATGCGAGACTCGACCGAAAGACTTGAGAAAGTCATATCAATGGAACTATACGGAATGTACATTTCCTCAAGGTCGTCGATTATCTCGTTTACTTTTACTTTTCCGCACCCCACTATAAGCGGAAAAGTAATGTAATCGTGTAAAGAAAAATTGAAAAAAAAATTTTTTTGGGTTTATTTTTCGTTTTTCGGCCTAAAAAAAAAATGGTTTTTAAAAATATTTTGCTGTGTGTTGTGTGTCGCTGTCGTCGGCATTTATTCTTGTTAGCACGATAACTCAACTAAATCGTGTCGGATCGATCGGGTTTTAACTGATTCTGATTGGGGACGTCTCCCAGACGACATCTATTGATTTTGAGGTGGATAAAACACACTCTACCATATACTCGTACATGGGTGATGAGAAAGTACAATGGTGGACTATTTGAGAATTTTTTTTTATTAGCACGATCACTCAATTAAATCGTGTGGGATCGATCGGGTTTCGACTGATTCTGATTAGGGACGTCTACCAGACGACATCTATTGATTTTGAGGTGGATAGGACACACCCCATCCTGTCCAAGGGTCATGAGAAAGCACAATGATGGATTATTTGAAAAAAGTAAAACTGTCGCATAAAACATATATTCTGCATTTATGTGTTGGTTTATTTTTTCTCGGCCACTCAATTTCGTGATAGAGATGTTCTACGTTCGGAAAAGTCCGTTTTAAGGTTTTAAAACTGTTTATTTTTATTTTTCAATGCAATACAATTGACAGAATGAAAATACTGACGTACTGTTATTAAGATGCCATGTGATTGCCACATTTTATGGATATTTTTTGCTTTTAAAATATCCTATTATTTAGAGGAAAAACTGTTTTCTTTTTTCGAAACTGTTCCCAACTCTTGTTAATATACAAACACTCTGTATCGGACAAGGTATTTTAACATTATTACGATTTATTTTCTTTACTCTATACTGTCAAGCAGTTTCGTCGTTGGCGAGGATTTTATGCCTCTTTCAGCGCCCGAATCCGTCTTTGGAGTTTTCAATCGCCGCATCAGATATTTATTCTTTTAAGTTTATTTCCGTTGTGCCGTGGACAAATTCAATTTCTCAGTTCGGGCCAAACATTTCAAGCTTAGGGGACGAAGCGGCTTTTTATATATGCGATAAAACTTTTTAAAGAGCTAACAAAGTTTCGGCGTTTTATAAAAGGGCTTGATTTTGTTCAACAACCGATCTAATTTTATCGGGTCTCCGTCAAATCCTTCGCGTCAAAATACAAAATATTGTATTATATTCCGAAGGGAGGTGGTGAACGGAAGGCGTTTTGTATTTCGCAATTTTTACCCTTTTAAGGCAACAGAAGGATGTGAGAATAGAAATCGAAGTTGAAAAAAGTCGATTCGAAGGAAGATTTATATGAAAAAAGACGTCCGAAAATGATAATGCTATATATATATATAATCTTCGCGTACACACAGAGAAAAGATTTTATTAAATAAATTATATCACTTTTTTTTAATTTCACTTAATTAAGTTAATGAAATATTCTTCACTAGAATAATAATTATCGTCTTAACAAAACGACCGAATTAATAAAAAATATATGGTACATATCTCTGAATAAAAATTATACATGTTAACTTTCTTATGAATATTTCTTAATGTAAATTACCTTTATTAAAGGGTCTTTCAATAAGAACGCTCAATTTTTAAATGTAAATAAAACAAGTTGTGAGATATCCACCTATTTTTGTTATTTTAAAGAATATTTTATGGCATTAAGTGTGGAATACGTCATTCAAAATGTCCGCCGTGGGTCTGCTTGGTGACACGTATTCGGGAGGTCCAATTTTCGATGACTTTATGGCATAAATCTGGCTGAATTTGCTGGATGGCGTTCGTTATGTTGATTTTGAGGGCATTAATTGTTTGCCGTTTATTCGCATAGACCTGCGTTTTAAGATAGCCCCAAAGGAAAGTCTAAAGATCTATATCATCCAGTTGAGGTCACAAGAAGTTGCTTATCATCCATATGTAGCTGTCGTCGTTGACGATTATGGCAATGCCAGTTTCATGTTGGAAGAAGTATGGATCGATGATTCCACCAGAGCAAACAGTGGCTTTCTTGGGATGCAATTGGTGCCGGTGTATCTTGTATGGATTGGTACTGTCCCAAATCTAACAATATTGCTTGTTCAGATGTCTATTCATCCAAAAATGGGCCTCGTCGCTAAAGATGATTTTTTTGGTGAAATTTGGGTCAACTTCCAACTGTTCCAGAGCCTAGTCAGCGAACACACGGCGTTGTCTATGGTCATTTACCTTAAGTTCCTGGGTTAGTTGGATTTTATACGGGTGCGGATCCAAGTCTCGACGCGAAATTCGCCAAGTTGAAGTCGCAGAAAGGCCAAGTTCTTGTGAACGACGAGAAATAGACTGCCTCGGGTTTTCCCGTACACTCTCACGCGCAGTAGCGATGTGCGTTTCGGTGACCGGAGAGTTTAGCAGACCTTGCGTTTCGGTGACGTACGGGTGTTGGCTGATTATTTATCAAACCGGTCGACTCCCAAATGTCGAATAGTCGACTCGGCGGGAAGGTTGTGGCGAGGATAAACATCACGTAATGCGCGGAACGTGATCAGAATCAGTGTTCGAATGGAGCACTGATTCTGAAAGTAAAATTTGATGATTTGCACACGTTCTTGAACGCTATAAACTTCCATGGTGATTTTCCACACACTACTGAACAATTCACAACAAATTTGACAGATGTTGCTTTAACAACGTGGCCGCTATAACCTACAAAATTTCGAGCGTCCCTATTGAAAGACCCTATATGTTCATTTTACAGGATATTTTCAAGACACATTTTGTTGGCTCTTGAAATTTATTCACTTGCATCAAAGAATTATTTTTTTCAGTGTAAAGCACTTAAAATATATTATGGATTGGCAGTGTCGTTAGTCGTATTTCTCGCGTATGTGTTATTTTAGCTATTTGTATAGTAAAACCCTGTTGATACACCGGCAAAACCGGGTGGATTTTCCGTATGACGATAACGTAAAAATTATTTGATCTAATCTACAGCGTTCTAACATATTGTCATTTATACTATCATCTGCTATCTATATCGGTATATATTTATAGGCCTATAATAATAACTTACTAAATTCCGAAAAATAATTATCATATTTTAATAAAATCGAGTTCCGAAATGGATATTTATGGATATTTGCCAATTTTGATACATATTATTTTCTCAATCAACAAGGAATTGCTTTGTTACTTAAAAAAGATCATAGCTATTTGTTATCATATTATAATAATTACTATTTCATACTATCATGGATTATCAAAGTTGTTGTCGAGATAAGTAGCCTATTACAAATTCTTAAAATCCTATCTGAGATCTTATCTTCACAAAACATTAATATTAATAATAAAATATGGGTTATATTAATAATACAAATAAAGAACAAATAATTGTTTCAGTAATTTAACTAACTGACGATCATTTTTAAGTTAAAAACGCAAAATATTTATAGCAATAAAAAGTTCTTACCTAGTATGAATAATTACGAAGATTCTGATAATTAAATTAATTTAGAATGGAAAAAAATAAACAACAGTTTTATTACTCAGCCCAATCTTGTATGACTTTTTATGGGTGGCACCGTTAAAACTAAAGAAAGAGTATATAAAATTCCTAACATTCTGTTCTGCTGTACAAGGTTACATTCTACTCCCCTTAACTGTTTTATTTTTTGAAATAGAAGAAATTGTAAATACGAAAGTTGTAGGGAATTTTACTGCGATCTCGGATGTATTTAGAAAAACAATCGAATATCGCGTTTCGGAGATCTAGACCAAACTTATGTTTTTTTAATGGAACACCCTGTTTATTTTTCCACTCACTCACTTTTCAAACTCTGTATATAACAATCTTCGTAATTATTGTTTCAAATTTTCCATGGCGATCTTGATTTTGTTTGATATTCGATATTTCAAAAGATGATACTGTGCAAACTACATGCACAAGCAAATATATAACAACGTAGAGCACGTAGATTTCAAAAATCGATAAAATAAACAGGGTGTTCCATTTAAAAAAACACAAGTTTGGAAGTAAAATTTTCTACAACTTACGTATTTATCATTTTTTTTCTATTTCAAAAATAAAACAGGAGGAATAGAATGTTATGTGGATAACGCTGTACATTATTTGGCCTAATGAGTATGAAGTGAATGTAAAAAAAATTACATAGGTGCGTAATTTCCTACCATCTGATTATGTTCTCCAAATTCTTTCCGTTTACTAAATCTCGATTTATTTAAACATTTGAAGTTAATATAGAACATGCTAATGTTCAAAGACAAATTGCCTACATTTCACATGACATTACGAAGATAATTAAAACTTATTCAATATTAATCAAGGATAAATTACGTAGTTGCAGTTAGTATTAATTATCATATGTCTACATCTGCAGCATTATCAACGACATTATAATAACAAATTTAGAACTTATCTAATTGTAAGTAATTATTTGTCATAGATACGAGGGCGACGGGGCTTTTCCTTAAACGACCATATTTGCAAGAACGTCGATTGTTTCTGTTTTATATTTATATTCAATTTCACCTTTATATTCCTGGAACTACTAAAATGGAGATTAGTTTTTTTATTGTTTTTAAGTTCTGGTGAGATTTTTCTGCTGAAAAGATAAGAATTCCAATTTTTAAGAGAAAAAATCGAATAGACTTTTTGAATCTTTCTACACTGGATTCTGCTTGTAGGATACTGTTAAGTTGATGATTGTTGTTTAAATCATCTCGTTTACATCTTCTTTGTAAACTTTAACTTGTAGAAAAAATGAAAGTAACAGTTTACTAAACACTATATTTTCTATTTACAAGTATTTACAAAGCGGTAATTTTAAAGAGAAGGTATCTAATGAAAGAGACATCTCAGTGAGCACAAGGTAGAAAACTACGACCTTTCCGTAGCAGCTCTACATTCGAACTGGTTAAAACATACATTTTTCTTTCCTGGTCGCCTTACCTACCAGGGGTACGTTATTAATCTAAATTGGAATTTCACAGAATATTGTCCCTATTTCAAATATCTTACTTAACGTAGGATTTACAAGATGCCTTATTATACTAATATAGTAGGTATAACAGGACTATAAACATTTGGGTACAGACTTACAAAGTGTCTTACCTTCCTAGAACTATATAACTACATAAATTTTGAACGGAAATCATAAACACGAATAACCGAAAATAAAGAATACAAAAGAAAGGGGAAAAACCCAAGCTTTGCGGAACAGGCCAGCATTTAAGAAATACCTAATATATAAAATTAAAACCTAACAATAAACAGATACAATGTATTTTTAATCTTATCTCAAAATCAGGCAGGTTTTTTTAATCTGTTGTTAAGCCATGAAATGAACTTATAAAAATAAATCATTGGTTGTGGATTGTAAGAAAATCTTGTCTTTTCGACACGTGAGATCATTTCGTTGTGTTTAGTGTGATTTCTAATTTTGCATGTTTGTTTACCCCTTATAGATGATATCGAATTACCGTTATAGTTATTATTCTCTTATATTAGAATATCGAAACTTGTCCACTCTGTATAACTATTTGTAACTGTATTTGCTTTTAAATGGGAACACTAAAATTCAGTTACCTAGCGTTGTAAATTTTTGTTAATCATAAACCTAGGCTTTACCTGGCGTAAATTCCATTTATTTTATTTTTCCATTGGCTCTAAAATTATTTTAAAGGTGTACATTTTTAATGCTCATTTATATATATTTTTTTTAAATAAAACCTGCCACAGATTTGACATTTGTCCCGGATTGGAACCGAACCGGATAATTCAATGCCTGGCGAGGCTTTAGCCCGAGGAGTAGTTGTTTCCTATAGCGATTATGTAATAGCCTTGCTATTCGGGAACTACTTTGATAACTGCTTGGCGGTTTGGTAGTTCCTTCCTCGATTTCCGACTTATATGTTACTTTCATTTATATTTGTTAAAAAAAAAGTTATTACTTTTACAGTTATTGGTTTTTGATAAAAAAAAATTTCGGTGCGAGGATGTTGATTGTTGAAAAAGAGGTAAAAAAAATGCGTATTTAGGGATATTCGCTTAACTTGGTAAATAATGGGTAGACTAAGGATGTTGATTGTTTATTTTCAAGCTCAAAGTATCTCAAACAAACCCTGAAAATTTGAAAGCACTGCAATTTTTTTTATTCTGTTCGGAATGATTGAATTTGTCATTTCAGGAAAAAAATGGATTTTTTTTTTCGAAAAACAAAGTCAAAACTGACTCTTTTGCTTTGAACGACGATAACTCAGCGAAAAACCATTGTACAAGGCTTTTAGATCCCTCAAATTAAAGAGGATAAAATTATCTAAAAAAAGCTTTACGATGAGATCACTTAAAAAAATTTATTGAAGTGCGTGGATCTTTTGAAACGCATGAAAAAATTTTTATGTATCAAAAATATGGGGAAAATTTTTTCCGATGGTTTTCTTATGATTACTCAAAAATTACTGATGGTAAAAAAATTTTGAACTCAAGATCTGAAAATCAGAAATTTGGAGCTTCAATTTGCTTTTTTCTTAATTACTCCGAATTTTTTCTCAAAGTTACAACCCTTGAAAATCACCTAAAAATTCACGATTTCTTTACATCCCTTAATTTTTATGCCTAGTGTATAATGAAGAAAGTACGTTTCGATATGTTCCACTGAAAATATAGGCAATTATGAATGAATTTTTGGAGTTAATTGTGCTCTTGGTCTGAGAATGTTCATGTCTACCATTGACCAACAATATAAGTAACTCAAAAATTAGTTCAATATGGCCTATATTTCAGTGAAATGTATCCAAAGTATCTCATTATATTTTATCTCTATTGTACATTAAAAAGTTCACGTTTATACTTCAAAAATTAAAAGAAAGATTTTGTGTTTGTTAGAGATTATTTTCTAGCCAATGTACTTTCTAAACAAAAAAAAATCAATTTTATTTAAAATTCAAAAACAAGAGATGAAAGACATTTTTATGTTCACTAACGTACTTTTCTATATCCAGCCCATTTTTCCATACCTTCTTACTGGAGTTATTACATATTGAACTCACCCTGTACCTATTAAATCTTAAAAATAAGTTAAATAAAAATTCGGTATACTTTGTTTTTCGATTTCGTCGAAGCCGATTTTTGTGTGTGTGTGCAAACTTTTAAACTTGAATTACTTTTAAACTTGCTTTTAACTATGCGGTCTCTGTTCCTATTCTCTTTATTTCTAACTTTATAGATATTAAACACGATTTAAGTTGAATAGAGGTTACGATCTCAGTTGGTCTGGCACGTAATTCTAGAAAGAAATACCTACTAGAAACGCACAAAATCGAACCAACTCCGAAAGATTTTACAAGTGTTGTGAATAATACACGAAAAAATTCTGCATTATAAAATTAGGTACAGTTTTCGGAAAATACGCGAGAAGATATGGAGAAAAAGGATTTTTAAAATCTAAAATATCTGTTTTAAAGAAAGCGATTTCTGTTTGACTTTATTCGGTTAAAAGAATATTCAATATTTGACTAAAAACAGATTTTCTTGTGTGGAAATCTGTGAATTATATTTCTTTAATCTTTACAAGTAATTTTTAAGTCAATAACGTATTTTATCGACTTAAAAGAAATTAAATCATAAATTACGTAATATAAATTGGCAATGTGATTCAATCATTTTATTAATTCAAATAATTATTCCTTTGGTGTTTAGAAGAAACCCATTTATTGTTTTAGTACAAATATTTCAATGCCAATTGAAAGACGTGATTTGTTTGCAAAAGAATATTCCTTTGCAAACAAATGGTATTTATTGAACCAAAGAATTATTTTTCTCTGTGTAACTTCCTTCTAAAATTTATTATAGATAATGAAAGTATATATTTGTATATGGGCTCGACATTGGATTTTTAGTAAAACGCATGCACCCAACAACGAAGTTTTTGTCTTAAAAGTGACGTTAAATCAAGTTTTCAAACTACCATCATGGTGACTTCTCGAGCATCGTAGGCAGCCGCGTCGTCGAACGTTCAACTCGCAGACAAAGAAAAAGCAAAGCGTGAATACGTACATGGAATATTATAAATTATAACTATTTACTTTTTCGTCCGTTATCCAACCGGCTATTCTTCAAGAATCAAAATCCCTTTGTCGTACACACTCATCCACGTAATGTTTACAAAACAAAGCACAGTCGCTAACTCGCGTTTACTTAGTACCTAATTATATTTAGTTCATTTATTGTCAACGGAAAAGAACTCACTGGAGTATTTCTAAAACACTACGTACGGAACACCGGGCGCCGGAGCATTTATCTTTCGTTTCGTTTCCCAAGTTGTCGCGCACTAAACCATCAACCAAAGCACACTACGATCGGCGCATTGAACTCCGGACAGCTCTGCATAACTGACTAACAGAGACTAAGCTCGGCGTAAAGCACAGACTACGTACGGCCGACCTCCCGCCTATATCAACGGCAGATGTTATAATAAAATAAGGACTAGTCAGAACTAGGGACCGGGAAGGGAGGCCGCCCCTCGCCTTTCCCCGGCCCTAGCTGCACCCCGAGGGCCACCCTTTTTGTGTTTCCAGCCGATTCGGAGGGCAGGGACCTGGCCGCCGACGTTGGGAGTCCAAATGACCAACTAGATGGTTAACTAGCCTGGATTAATTTGAATTTTTCATCTAGATAGGGCAAAGGCCATTAAGACGAGTACCTTCGACGCTGGTGGAACGAGAAATCGTTGTTTTGCCGCCCGATGTTTGGCGCTAAAATTAGCCGCCAGAATTAACAGACCTAACGAAGCGCTAAGATGTCGTTAGGGCTGGTTCGCTCGCGAAATTCGCGGTCTATTGTTCAAGAAAGTCACCGAATATTTAATAGCTCTTCAATGTCAAACTGTTTCTGCTGGTTGAATTTACGGATAATCGAAAAATGTACTACAACTACGAAGGGGTACCCAAAAAATAACGAGAATTTTGGTAATTTATGATAACATCTTGAAAACATTAATCTGATTCAAAATACTGTTCATTAGATCAGGGTTTCTCGACCTTTTTCAACCAACGTACCCCATTTTGTGTATTATTAACTATGCGTACCCCCACTAGAAACACTTTAGTTTTATTAAAATGTGTTGTATTAGTCAAATTAAAGTTTAACTGTTGAAGTTTAATTGCGAATAGGTAATTTACATTAAAAACAAGAAATTTAGTTTTAATGGACATTTTATTACAATGTTTTTATTAATCAGGCTTTAGCGATAGTAAGGATAAAAGTGCATTTTGCCTCGACCGGGAATCGAACCCGGCTCTCCCAGTTTCCGGCTAGTTGCTCTGACCGCTGAGCCATCGAGGCACACTCATTATCCTTGCTAATGCGCCAATTTTAATGCGTCACTACAAGGCATAAAATTAAAAAAGTCTCAGAAAATAATTAGTGGGAACTCTGTGTTCTTTGTGTTCACAAAGTTTATCAATATTTGGCTCCAGTTTGGTCAAATACAGCCGCTAATCATCCTCCACATTAAGCCTGTTTCTATAGTTGTTCTTCAGGTAAGTTAAACTTGAAAACCCTTTTTCATAAGTAAATTGTCGTTAACCCCAGAAGGTACTTCACAGCAATGTTTTTGAATGCCAGTCCTTTTCAATTAGCTGTTCTTTTTGCGAACAAGTCAAGTTTCTAAATTCTAGCATGTATCAGTATAACTTTGTATACTTTTTGGTAGTTAACTGCGTACTCCTTATATTTTCGCGTACCCCCAAGGAGTACGCGTACCACCGATTGAGAACCATTGCATTAGATGATAAGCAATTGTCCCAACAGGTTCTCTACTGTACCGGTCTGAACTAATGTTGGTAAGTGTCCAAGTTTTGGTAAGGTTTTTTTGACCAAAAACTGGTTGATTTTTAACAAGGGGCAGATGCGTTGTCATGATGAAGAAATAAGCACTTTCAGATACTAATTTTGGTTCGCTATGGTGCCTTGAGGAGCAAATTCAACGTGAACAACTCCTTCGTTGTCGAAAAAACAAACCATCATGAAATCCACATTTGATTTCACTTGCTGTGCTTTTTCTTTTTGATCTGGTAGATGGTGCCTTCCACTGGCTGGACTGCTGTTTTGTTTCGGGGTCATAGTCGTAATACCAAGACTCATCTTTTATACTCATTTTTGACAAAAAATCTGGGCCAGTCTGTGCCTGTTCATTCAATTCCTGGCACACTCTCAGACGGTTCTCTCTCTGGTTATCGGAATGCAGGCTTGAAACAAACTGTGCCCCGATGTGTTCTCATGTTCAACTCTTCAGTTAGGATTCTTCGGCATGAACTCCTGGAAATTCCAGTTGGGACGGGCCTAAGAAAAACATCGCGGTATCACATTAACACTACCTTATAGCCAACTGAGTGTCTAGGATCAATGGAGGCGACGAGAAAGTCCCTTTCAGAAGAATTACCCGTTTAGGTTGCGTATACGAGTATGCATCGTCTTGATTTTATGAGACAAAAATACGATTTTGAAGAATGTCACGGATCTGTCTGAAAGGAAAATATGACTTCGTTGAACTGATAAGGAGTTATCTTTGATCCTACATTAAAAATTTGTTCCTTAATTATACTATCGCTGTTATTGAAAAAAGAATCTATAGAGACGTCAGAAAGGCCCTTTTCAGAAGAATTACCCATATAGGATATTTATATGTATTGTCTTGAATTTATGAGACAAACATATGATTTCTAGACATATATCGGATCTGTTTTAAAGGAACACATGACTTCTCTGACGGATTTCTCTGAACGCCGACAGAAAAACAGTGCAATTAAGCCAAACGAAACGAGATAAAGGAGGCAAAAACGAGATTTAATTTAAAAATAACACCGACACCGAAATCTCGATCCTCCTACCCCTCGTAGTGTGACATTGGAATGCCGTCGCCCACGCATTATTGATCAATTTTTCGAAACACCTCGACGCCAACTTGATTGTTCTAAATTTCAGTACCGCCGACGTCGTGTACGACTGAATTTTCTCAAGTTATCGTCAATATTTACACTATACATCATGTAACATCTATTAGATGTTTGTTTATGCTTAACACAAAAACGTGAGAAAGAATAATTGCACTGGGCGTGGTAATACATTTTATTCTACTAGTATATAAACGATATTCTGATAAATAAGTGGATAAACGAGTGGATTTTTACCCAAAAGTATTTCTCCTTTAATAAGCAGTGTTATTAATTATGCGTCAAGTTTATATCTATTTCTGCATCTATGCATTCATCCTGCATTTTATGCAGATATAATTCATTATTATGCTCAGAGGTGGCGTTGAATTTAAATTGTCGGAGCGAGTATTGTGAGCACCTGTGACTTCACACACTTATGACAGCCGCGATGTTATCTGTATATATAGAGTGTCTCAGTTGGTATATAGTATTTAAATTGCGCACCTTTGTGTTCTGTGAAAGATGGGGCGTCAATATTTAACAAGTGTCATATACAGATCATACAACGTTGACAGTTCAATAACGAATAGTGTGTGTACAACTGCTTTATGAAAGTGAGCGTGTTTTACAGTTGCATTAAGAAAAATTCGCACAAAATTAAGCGCCTGCAGAGTTAACAGGTAATAACTTGGTAAGAAATTTGACAACATAGATTTTGTTATTGATAAGGCAACACCAATACGTCCTCGTCGTGGTTGATCAGATGGACATCTAACTGCAGTGAGAAAAAGTGTACGGGAGTATCCAAACACATCAATTCGATGTCGTGAACAACAATTGAAATTGTCAAGAGCCACCACGCATCGGATTTTAAAGAAAAAACTGCATCTATAAGCATACAAAATTCAGTTAACACAACAATTAAAAGTTAAAAACCATTTACAACGCCGTACATTTGTTAATTGGGCGTTAGAAACGAAAGAAGGTGATGCTGATTTCTGCAACAAAATTTTGTTCAGCGATGAAGAAGATTTTCATGTTGACGGATACGTCAGCAAACAGAATTGTTGAATTTGGGGTGCTGAAAATCCACATGCTGCTCACGAAAAATACATACATCCACAGAGGTGCACGGTTTCGTGCGTATTTTGGAGCAGTGGAGTAATTGGACCATACTTCTTTGAAAATGACGCTGATAATGCTGTGACAGTAAATGGGGAACGCCATTGTGACATGTTAAATAATTTATTCTTCCGCCCAATTGATAATTTGTATTTAACACCACTGGACTCTTTTCTTTGGAGTTATGTCAAGGGAAAAGTGTACGCCACCCAGCCAGCAACAATCAATGACCTCAAAGCGAACATTCAACGTGTTATTCGGTAAATAGAACCAGTTTTGTGTGGTCATGTTATGGACAATTTTGCTAAACGAATGATATCCCAAACGAATAGAGGCGGCCATATGAACAATCTTCTTTTTCATGTATAGCCGTGTCGTCTCCATTCTATGTTGAAGAATAAAAAACCTCAATTTGTCAGATGTTATTAGTTTCATTCACAAATAACATGTAGTAGTTCCAAATGAGACACCCTTTACTAGATTTAAAGCCGATCAATATGAGAATAGAAAAGGTTGTACATTGCACTGGTGTTCGAAACACATTTGTCCGAGGACACATTTGTTTCTCAGGAGTAAAATTGCGATTACCCCCAGGGCACTTGTTAAAACCTTTGTAGATTAGGTCAATGGCCAAAAGGATTACACAAGTGTGATACTTAGCAACAACCACACCAGGCTACCGACTTTTGGCGTAATTTTTAAGACATTCTGTAACTGGCTCAGCTCCTGTAACTGGGCCAGTTCACAGATCATAAAAGCGTTATGATCTGGAATAGTGTCTCCTCTTTCAGAACACAGCCTGCTCGCTATCTATTTCATTACAAGTAATCGTAGCCATAGCAACTGTGACAATGTGGTGAAATAATGCCAATATAACCACTAGCATTATTTCACCCCACACACCTCTAAGACCGCTATAAATTGGTGACGGTTCAGTATAACGGTTTTAGTTTTATAGAAATACATGCAACATCCGGTGTTCCACAAGGATGTATATTTGGGGCCCTTTCTACACATCGTGTTTATAAATTATATTCGCTAGGGTTTAGAGACGAAAATTTTGTTGTATGCGAATGACTATAAACTATTTCGTCGGATATGACGTGTTTGAGGAAATAACAAATAATTTATTTCTCCGGTGCTTTTCTTTTATGATATTCTATATCTTGTAGCCGTTTATCTAAGAGAAACGATGTCTCGAAGGCAGAGGTCGATAATGGGAGATCTATTTTCCCATACCTCCTATAGTTAGTTATACATAGAGTCCCTGTAAAAATATGGAACATGTTTCATTACAGCAACTCGAGCACATACATTACGATGTACAGACCCGTGCCACGTTTTAAATACTTTCGATAAATTTAAATATCCGTCCGGGTCAATTCATGAAACCGCACTCGTCTAAATCGTATTCCATAAAAGTGAGGTCATCATATGGCGTTAATTTATCAGCAAATAAAAATAATGCGCGGATTTGAATCATTCCGGAGTTATTACAGTTAGAAAAAAACAATGAACATCGGAGTTGAACGGCTTCGCTTAGTCTGTATTTGTAGTTATATACGTATGAATGTTTACGGAGTCTGTATGGAATTTTCACGTTTTATTCTATACAGTGGAGTACTTATTCTGTAAAATTCTGATGAAGAATTTATTAAAAAGAATATAATTATTATATAGTGAGTTATAAAAGTGCGAAGAAAATATGTTTCTTTGAAATAAATGTCATAGAAATGATTGCTCGAGTTCAAGTTGTGACGTCATGGATACTTTTTTAAGTGGCAATGCATATTTCTTGCTGGCTTTGCAAAATCTTTGAAATGTGATCTTTTGCCAATTTTTTCAGAGGTACTGAAAAGTTGCTCTTAAGTAGAAAATATATCGCAAATTGAACAAACTTGATTTGTTTATGTAAAAAGAAAAACGGTAAAACTAACTGAATATCAAGGAATCGAGGCTGTGGAAGTGGTGGATTTTTTTTTTCGCAAAAAATCTTGTACTTTTTTCTTAAACAAATTCGTAACATCTATTAAAAGACTGTTTGAGCGGGCTTGTATTCAGAAGGTATTAGTAAAAGCTTTAAGGGATGTCTGCGCAGAATTTTGAAGTAGTGCAAGATCTATTGTGGTGATTTTTTAAAATTTTCTTGTACTTGTACCTTGTACTTTTTCTTTAAAATAATAATAGCACCTATTAAAATATTCTTTAAGCGGTTTTGTTTTCATAAGGTTTTAGTAGAGGCTTTAAGGGATGTCTGCGCAAAATGTTGAACTAGTGCAAGACCTATTGTGAACGTGGTATTTCTTTTTGTTTCCTTCGATAACAACTTTGTACATATTTTTCCTTTAAAAAATTGTACCCTGAATTAAAACATTATTTGAGCAGTTTTGCTTTCAAAAGGTCTTAGTAAAGGCTTTAAGGGATGTCTGGAGAATATTGGACGAGCGCAATGCTATTGCGGAATGTGGTGAATTTTTTGTACTTTCTTTGTTAAGAATCTTGTTCTTTTTGTTTTGTAAAAGACCATTTGAATGGTTTTGCGTTCAGAAGGTCTTAGACGAAACTTTAAGGGATAACTGTGTAGAATTTCGAAATACCGCAAGATATACTGTAAGTGGTGGGTTTTTTAAATTTTGTTCGTTAACAATCTTGTACATCTTCTTTAAAGAAATTCGTAGCATCTATTAAAAGATTATCTGAGCGGTTTTGACTTCAGAATGTTTTAGTAGAGATTTTAAGGGACGCCTGTGCCGAATTTTGAAGTTGCACAAGATTTATTGTGGATGGGGTGAATTCTTTTACTTTCATTAATTTTGTACTTTTTCCTTTAAAAAATCCCTAGCATATATTAAAAGATTATTTGAGCAGTTGTGCCTTCAGCAGGTCTTAGGAGAGACTTTAAGTGACGTCTGTGCAGATTTTTTAAGTAGCACAACATCTACCTTGGTGATTTTTTTTTTATTTTCCTCACTAATAATCTTGTACTTCTTGCTTTAAAAAACTTTGTAGCATCTATTAAGAGATTATTTGAGCGATTTTGGCTTCAGAAGGATTTAGCAGAGACTTTAAGAGAAATGTTTGTGCAGAATTTTGAAGAAGCACAACACCTACTGTGAAAGTGTTGATTCTTTTCCACTAGCAATCTTGTACTTTTTCCTTAAAAAAAATTTCTAGCATTGTAAAAGTTTCTGTTACCTTAGGGAGATAATAGGGGGTAATTAGGAGGGGGGGGTAATTTGAATATCTGAGTTTTAGTTTTAACATGGGGTGGGGATAGGAAAATTCCAGTTTCTTTTAATATACCCTTCTATTACTTTGGATGAAATATTTTAGTTATTGCCTAAAGTTTTAAAATGACAACCCTTTACTCATTTTACGAGCTTCGTTGTAAACTTCTTGGTTTAATGTAAGGTCCCTGATTTGTTAAATGATTCTTCATTTTCTTTAATAGCATCCTGTTCCCCGCCTTGCATTTTTCATTTCCGTATATTAGTTTGTATTATTTTCAAGTAGATCCGCTTTTTTATAATTGTAATGTAATTATAATTGTTCATAATAATTATATTAACATAACGTTAAAATCCTTTTTTTTTCTTAGCAGATTTAAATAAACAAAAAACTAATGTAATACATATATGAGGGCGCTTCACTTCTCTCTTCAATTTTAAGAAAAAAAAAACTCAGGCATAAGAAAACACAAGTTGTGCTCATTCCTAAAAAACAATAAAAACGCAGAATAATTTTGGCCATCGAGAGGATCTGAAAAAGTGTCGTAGAATATTTAAACGCGTTTACAGTACTTAATATGAACGTATATAGAAGGACGTATTTGTCTTTTTTATTTTTACGAAAAAAAGAGCTTTGGTTCCATGTATCAGATTTATTCTATTATATTTCTTTCATATTATTGAAAATTGTTACAATATACCAACATTTTATTCTAGTTCTAATCTAACATCCTATTGTATTTCTAACGTACTATCTGTAGCGTTCGTCATTCACGAAAATACTTTGCCGAGCGTTATAAATTATTATCCTCTAATCCTTCTTCGAAATAATCCGCGCTATGAAGATAACAATGCTTCGGACAATATGAGATTACGGGACGCTACAGATCCGATTAAAACAAAGTCGAATAATACCAAACAAGCATTTAGGACGCCTTTATTCCCCCGTTCCAACCTCAGAAAAATTCTACCTGAAACCCAAAGCGGGATCCCCTTCAGCCACGGGATGGAAAAGAGCCAAGGCGGGTACTTAAGGCGGGAGGAAGCGCGATAGATGGCGCTAGCGATACCTGCGGCCCATCAGGCGTCTCCGCGGCGTAATAAAGAATTCATTCGGTTCTGCTACGCACTTGCCCTAGCCTACTATGTTCACTTCAAAGGAGTTTCTGGAATGCGTTATCATGTGTTTCGTCTCGTCCGCTTTCAGTTTCTTTGTGCTTTATGTTGCTTTGTTTGTTCGACAACACCGAGTTGGCATAAATACATAAGGCTTGGGTAGTACTTGAAGCGTGTATTCTTATGGAATCAGTAATTTTTAACCTGAAACATCAAGTGAGGTATTACGGACTTTTTATTCTGGAACAGTATGTGTGGCTAGTACGTCATATTTGGGAATAAAATTCAGAAGCTTTAATAAAGTAACGAGTAAACAAATCGCAATAATATTGCGCCGCCCTCTGCTTATAGCGAAGGCATCTCCGGAGCATGCCTCTAGAGGCTTCGGATCAAAAAACAAAAGTTAGCACGTTGTTCGCAAGGGTCGATTTACAATATTGATTTTGTCAAAATGCCGAAATTCGAACGAAAGGCATTTCGTACATCGACCTAAAAATGTCGTGACACACACGCGAAAACAATCGTTTAGTAGATATAGATTTTGAAACACAAAAGATAGATACATGTCAGATTACGATATTTTTTTCTGCTAAAACTTTTCTGTTAAAATTTGTAGAAAACTGTATCAAAAATAGTAAATTTATTAGACTCATTCAAGATAATATTTACTACGTTTTAAGGGGCATTATGTATGTTCAATAACTACATAGTATAAATTATATATAAAACTAAACTACTATAGTAGATTTATGATGAAACAGCAATATGTTTCTTTTTCACAAACATATGTAAATTAGAATCTATGACTTAGAACTAAATGTTCACTAGTCATTATTATACAGGGTCCGTCAGGGAGGTATGGTGTTTTTGAAGAGAATGACACAAGACTATTCGTGAATGAATATTAAAATTTAATGTTTTTATACATTAGTCGTGTATTGCACTTGAAGAATATAATACTCCTCCCCGTGCAGTCCCAGATCTCAAGGATCCTGTTGTTCGAAATTTGTTCACCCACAAAATCGTATCCCGTTTTGGAACGCGACCATGCCGACCAACATTAAAATGGTTTCGAAATCGTAGCTGTGTGACCACCACAGAACGATCAATTTCAATGAAAGTGTTGTAAATGGCTACTGGAATGGCGTCCCGTCACGAGTAGATATCAACCATCCTGAAAACATTCGCTCCACGCAGGTGCGCATAAAAGTCGTCTCAAAAACCACCATACCTCCCTGGCGAACCCTGTATATAAGTTAATAAATATGAGGCACAACTTATATTTGATAATGAGGCACAATTTACCATGAGACCATGTAAACCGGCTCGAATTTAGTAATTTGTAATTATCTATCTAACAGTTACTAAGCAATATAAAACTAAAGCGCCCCACGAAGTAAAAAAGGTGTAATTAATTAATATATTTCTGGCTTTCTTCTACGCTAATGATAACATTCATATACGAGAATACTCCCAGAAGTACCCGACCTGACATATAGATGGCGATTATTATGATTGAATGACTATCGTAGAAAGTATCAACATTTTAATGCTTAAGTTTGAAATTTGACGAGGCTACGTTGTTTAGTATTTGTTTGGCAGCCGTCAATAGTGAACGCTCTCAATGAATTTGTAAACATGGAAAAAATTGGTCATACTTATGTGATAAAATACTGTCATTTGAAAGGCCTCAGTCCAACCGAATTCAAAGCGGAGCTAGATTCGACTCTGGGGGAGTCTGCTCCTTTATTCACAACAGTAAAATATTAGGTGGCAGAGTTTAAACGAGAACGTACGAGCTGCCAAGATGAGCATCGACCAAATGAGGCAACCACGCTAGAAATGGTGAAAGGAACCCACAAAATGGTATTGGATGACCACCGACTGAAAGTGCGCGAGCTAGAAGACATGGTAGGCATTTCAAAAAGTGCTGTAAATAGCATATCGACTGAAAATTTGAACATGAAAAAGCTGTGCGCCAGATGGGTGCCGCGATTACTTACAACGGAACAAAAGCAGCATCGTGAGGATGTTTCAATCGAGTGTTTGGCGAAGTTTCACAGGAATAAAGCCGAGTTTTTACGCCGATTCATAACCACGGATGAAATATGGGTCCATTACATCACACCTGAAACGATAGGAATAGTCAAAACAATGCACTGAAAGGAGAAAATCGGCTCCAAAGAAGGTGAAGACAGTTCCATTTGCAGACAAGGTCATAACGTCAGTTTTCTGGGATACGTATGGGATAATTTTCATTGATTATCTTCAGAAAGGAAAAACAATCAACGGCAAGTATTATTCCAACTTACTGCAGCGTTTGAGTGATGAAATCAAGAAAAAACCGCTGCATTTGGCGAAAAAATAATGTTTTGTTTCATCACGACAATGCACCAGTTCACATATCCGTTATCGCGATGACCAAAATCAATGAGTTTAAGTTCGAATTCCTTTCTCACGCACCCTATTCGCCAGACTTAGCCCCATCGGATTATTTTCTGTCTAAAAATTTGAAAAAATGGTTCGGTGGTAAAATATTTGCCAACAATGAAGAAGTGGATTTTGCGGTTGATGGCTAATTTTCTTTGATTAGATGATAATCGATTCTTCTATGTTCTTTTCATGGATATAGCGATACCGAATATAACACACACGAAATTTTAGCATATTTTTTGTATCAATTAACGCCCCGTTAAATTAGTCATAATATATCACCTGTATTAAAAAAAACTCTTTCTATAAAGAATTTTTAATATCAATGATTTTAAACAGGTGATAAAATTCATGCTTTCCCATATTAATCAAACTTGAAGTACCAACAGATGAATTAGCGTGTGTAATTAATTAATTTATTATTCGCGGTACAGTTAAATTTTGTATACTGCTGATTTCTGTTGAGGAATAACCGTATTCATGAAGCTTAAAAAATGTTTCCCATAATTTATCATTATTCACATAAGCCATATCACGCAAAATGACGTAATAAAAACGAATTATAATATACACTGCGCCACATTTTGGTCAAATGCCATTCTCTGGTAAAAATATTGCTAAAAATCACATCGATTAGTAAAAAGAAAGCGTCTTTTATTAATGTTGCACGCCTCCGTTAGCTGTTTTGGATACAATTATGTACAAATGGAAAAATACCATGTTAGTATTTATCAGTCAATCTACAAGGTCTCAGTTAGAACTACATGATTTGAATTGTTCTGTCAAAGATAGGGCGTCAATGTTTCACGTCTGTCATATACAAATCATACGACGTCAACATGCCGCGATTGACAGCTCAACAAGGATTAATTTGTGTACAACTGTTTTATGAAAGTGAGCGATCATTTACAGTTTCGATAAGAAAAATTTGCACAAAATTAGGACAAAATGAAGCGCCTAACAAATGGCGAGCAATTGACATTGTATAGTTCCCATTGAGACACCCTATATATTGCGAATTATCAGTAGTACTTTTTTATTTTATCCCAGAAATTATTCAAAATTTATTAAGTGGTCTTTCAACCACTAACTTCACTACTACTAATCCAAACCTAAACAACTTCAACCCCATTTTTTAATGTATAAGGGGAACTTGCGATTCGTTTGATATTTAACATGAGAAATCTACATTGCATGTTTGCAATGTGCAATCAAGTGTGTTTTGAGGGCCGTCTCTAGTTAATAAGTTAGTGGTTTCAAACAACTGTGTAGTATATAATTTTTTTGATTTGTTTAAGTCACTTTGCTTAAGATAAAGTTTTCACAGTCGACTTTTCTTACTAAGATGTATTTTCCAGTACATATATATCTTCAAGTTTATAAACAGATTGTATATTATATAATTGTAGTGTATTGTGGAGGTTAGAGACTGTTGTTTCCGTTAAAACGTTACGTTTACAATACTACCACTAGATTTAAGCAAAGCTTTCGGTTTATTAATAGATAAAAGAATAATACTTAACCCCTTTGTTAGCCCCCTTGTGCCGCTACTGCATAAAATATCAAAAGATAACATTTTAGATATAAAAATTTAAAGGATGGTCCAACCATAATGCACGATGTTAATTGTGAGTCACACCTTAACGTCAAGTCACCTTAACGGCAATTGTGCGCAAATTTCAGCAAACCGGGTCTGTAAGAAATGTGAAAACACTTGTGCATGCTCGCCCAGTTCGTTCTGCGGAAAACATTGCTGTTGCGCGCGATAGTGTAGCAGAAAAACCGTCAACCTCGGCTCGTCGTCGTGCCCAACAATTGAACATCTCACGAACATCACTGATGCGAATTTTGAATAAAGATTTGAATTTACACGCTTACAAGGTTCAATTGACTCAAGAGCTGAAGCCTACTGACCATTTCAAGCGTCGTCAATACGAATGGTTGGTTGAACAGACAGAAGTGAATGGTGACTTTACAAAGAAAATCATCTTCAGCGACGAGGCACACTTTCACCTCAGTGGATTTCTTAACAAGCAGAATAGCCGCATTTGGCCAAATGAGAATCCACTAGTGATTGTTGAAAAGCCGATGCATCCACAAAGAGTGACTGTTTGGTGCGGTTTATGGGCTGGCGGCGTCATCGGGCCGAACTTCTTCGAAAATGAGGTCGACCAAGCAGTTACCGTGAATGGTGTTCGTTATCGCGACATGATAACGGACTTCTTGTGGCCAGAAATTGAGGATATAGACCTGGACGATGTGGTTCCAACAGGATGGTGCCACTTGCCACACAGCCAACGAAACAATGGAACTTTTGCGCGAGAAATTCAATGGCCGTGTTATCTCACGTCGTGGCGATGTTAATTGGCCGCCACGATCATGTGATTTGACACCATTGGACTTCTTTCTTTGGGGATACTTAAAAGAAAAAGTGTACGTCAATAAGTCAAGAACAATTCAAGAGCTAAAGGATGAGATAATTCGGCACATTAACGACATTGAACCTCAATTATGTCTCAGAGTCATTGAAAATATGGACCATCGGATAGAGGTATGCCACTGAAGACGTGACGAGCATCTGGCCGATATTTTGTTTCACACATAATTGTCATAGATCCTTCTATCATAATAAAAAAATATTAAGATAATTCTCTGAAAACTTCTTGTTTCATTTGCAATTAACATCGTGCGTTTTGGTTGGACCACCTTTTACATAACTGAAGGTTCTTTCTAGTAATCAAAGCCACACCTGTTCTAAATTTATTTCTTACTGTACACTATATACGTCTTACACATATTTCTGATTTTATTTGTCCACATTTCCGCTCAGCGGTTTCCCATCCTGTATATAAACAATTATGTCCCTTGCCTCTTTTAAATATTTATATCTTAGTACGCATACGTATATAAATAATAAATGAGGTCGAGCCGGATGTGGAAAAACATTTTCTTCGAGTGTCGATACTCAATAATAATGCAGGATTCCAAGAAAAATATTAAAATATTTTGATACGCCGAGCAACATAAACAGGTATATTTATAACCAGATGTGTTTAGGTTATTGAATGCCAAATTCAAAATTATATTATAAACAGAAGGGGGTCTTATTTTAAACTTGGCGCTATTGCGGCGGTTCCAATCGCGGATTTTATTGCCTCGTCGATAGTGGAGAGAAAAACGGTGTTAACCGTAGTTAATGAACGCCACTTTTGCTGAGAATCTGGCCGAGAGCCAGAACCGTCGGACGAACAAGTGGAAATATTGTTTTGAGGATGTCAGTTGGGCGTTAGCATTGGACGGGTCAATTTCAAGTTTAAACTATACAAGACGTCCGGTAATACGTGCCAGGATGTTTGGGAGATGATCTTAACCTAAAAATATAGTAAAAGTCCTTACACGGAGAAAAATAATTTCTTAATTCAAAAACATATTTTTTACTTCAAGTAAATTCCGTTTTCAATTGAGAATATGAAATATGTGAATTAAAATAATAGACTGATTACTCCGAACTATCATATACATATGAATACACTAGGCATACAAATTAAGGGATGTAAAAAAATATTAATTTTTAGGTGATTTTCAAAAGGGTGTAACTTGGAGAAAAATAGTCGCAGAGCAATTTTAAAAAGGAAATTGAAGCTTCAGGCTTCTAGTTTTCAGATTTTGAGTTTTTTACCATCAGGAGTTTTTGAGTAATCTTAATAAAACAGTCGGAAACAAAATTTTCCAATTTTTTGCTTGCATTTCAAAAAGTCCACGGAAATTTTTTCAGTAATTTCATCATAAAGCTTTTTTAGATAATTTTAGCCTCTTTAATTTGAATAGTTTAAAAGCCTTACACTCTCTTATAATACTCGTACCAAAAAGTACATACTCATATAATATTTTGAAGATAGGAAATGTCGATCGATTCGAAGATGTAAAATCGGAATAGCTTTACTTAACGTCGTAATTTTTGTAGCGTATTTGTTTGCATATCATTCCGGGAGTATTACGTCTCCAGTAGAATTAAGAATGTAAGAAGATCAGATAAAATTAACAAACTACATTTCTGTAAATAAAATCCCCGGCATCCGAGTACCGAATAAACCGATTCAAACGGATTTTAAGAAAGAAACCTTCTTACCTCCGCTCAGGTAGACGAAACCACCAGCCACCTAGTTATCTAAAATCTCAATTTACATTGCAGGAATTTCCGAATACCCGAACTTGCATTTCAGAATAATATTACTTCACTTTATAAGCAAATTTACCAAATCCTTATTGCAATTTCGCTAACCGCAACATCCTCTGGTCTGTGCTGGAAGGCCGTCGATTAAGGTCTGACGTAATTGACCAGTCACAAGAATGCCAGACACAGTTCTCGATTCGAGTGAATACCGAAAACAGCGCAGCCGTTATAGTCCAGGCAATGGGTACAAAAAAGGCGGTTTGTAAGTAAAGAATTTTATTATAATCTACATTATTTTGTTTAAACATCTTTTCGATATCACTCCATATAACGGCACTATTCCTCAAAAAGTGCGGCGATGCACAGTTTGTCACACGCCTCGCACCCCTCGAGCACCCCCATAGATCGCAAACTTAGATGTACCATTAGGAGGTATATCATCTTGCCAAATTTCATCTCTGTCTGCTCTTTTACAAGTTAAACCCTATTGCCTGGACTATTAAGTGCGATGTTGCGTTTAATATTGAGAGAATAATCTCGAACATTGTAATAGATCACGAGCTGGGGTAGAAACT
This sequence comes from Rosalia funebris, assembly GCA_037954035.1. Classification (NCBI taxonomy): domain Eukaryota; kingdom Metazoa; phylum Arthropoda; class Insecta; order Coleoptera; family Cerambycidae; genus Rosalia; species Rosalia funebris. The sequence goes on along the minus strand of JAZFAV010000002.1, from coordinate 3,787,532 downwards.
GGTAATGAGGCGTTAAAATTAACTATTTTGCAGAGAATTATCATGATATAAGAAGTCAACTGATATGGCTTTTATTATATTACATATTAGAAAAATCAGTGGCGTTCGTGTAGAACATATTCTTCGTATATAAATAGTATGACATTGTAAAAACGGTTCGATTGCAAAATAAACATGTTTTGCAATTACAGAGGTATACTTTATAAAGTTTGTTGTTTTAGAGACTATTTCCTTGAACTGAGCATTACACATCCTCATGATTGCAGAGATTCTCATGAGAATCCTCATTGGGACCAAAACTTGCTTAGCCAAGCGTCGATGTATAGTAAATATATTGGCTGAAGTGATTAAGAACTCGTCTCTTTGGCCGCATTACTTTGCCTTTTAGAATTTTGTTTTCGACATAGTTCCACCACATTCACCTAATTTGACCCCCTGGACTTCTTCTTATGGTATAACTTAAAATACAACCACAGAAGCATTGTTTTTTTTTTGTTTCCATCACGCACCAGCATTTATAAATGTACATTGTACAATAATTTGTAGTTTCTAAAACCGAAGTTCTATAAAATTAAATTTTGCCTCAATCTTTGCGGCGCCACTGTATATAATCGGTTTGAAACGTACACACAAGATGTGGGGTATTTATCGAAACAAGAGTTGGCCGGTGGGGATATTTCGGTTTTATACTATTCGGTAATTTACATAGCCGCTGTAGTACGTTTTTAATGTGTGTACGTTTACTCGTGATATCGCATTGCGTGTTCTTATTTTGTGTTAAAAATGCCTAGAAGTTGTAAAAATACACCAACTATATTTGGTTATAAACTTAGCACCTAGTTCAAAAAACGTTATTTGTGCAAATTTGGCTGATCCGCAAAAAAATCTTTTGCCGCCACTTCATATTAAATTAGGATTAATTAATGAAGCAATATGTAGAAGCTATAGATAAAAATGGGAATTGTTTTAAGTGCTTATGTAGCAAATTTCCAGCTCCTTCTGAAGCAAAATTAAAGCAAAGTATTTTCGTAGGACCACAAATAAGAAAATTAATGCAGGACCAACAGTTTGAAGAATCAATGACAGAAATTGAAAAAGAATCTTGGATATGGTTTAAAAATGTAACAGAATTTTTTTGAGAGATATAAATATTCGTAGTATGAGGAAGTTGTGAACAAAATGCTGGATAAGTTTAAGCAAGTTGGTTGTAGTACGAGCATAAAAACTCATTTTCTGCATGCTCATCTGGACTACTTTCCACAAAATCTTGGTGCTATTAGTGTTAGTTGGTTAGTTAGTTGGCTTGGCTATTAGTTTCATCAAGACAGAAGGAAAGAAGGTACCAGGGTGGATGGGATGTAGCGATAATCACAGGTTACTGCTAGATGAAAAGAGAACATCCAACGAATGATTACACAAGCAAAACTACAAAACGAAGTTTTTTGTTAAAAAGAGAGAGATTTTCAAAGAAAAAAAGAAATTAGAGACTCAAAACTATTTATGTGTTGTTGCTTTTTACTATGTTTTTTAATGTTTATTAAATATAATATTAAAATGGAGTTTTTCCTTTAGTTTTCAATTTATTCTGATTATTCAGTTGATCAAAAACCTCACATGAGGGACAAAACTGGAAGGAAGATATGAAATCAGTGTAAATAACTCGCTTATCACCACTTATCAAAGCCAAGTCAACTTTCAAAATATCAAAGTTTGTAGGCCTGTGTAATTTTAAACTAACTTTAGGCTCATTAAAGCATTGTATTGCGTATTATAAATGTAGAACATAAAGATAACATATAATTGCGAATGGCATGCCACAAGAATAGGGCCTCTGTTATTTTTAATTTATGAAAATTATTTGCAGTGTCTTACTAACATGTATATTGCTCTATGTACTGACTGCTGGAGTTTAATCTGTAGAAATAAAACTACCAACAATTCGTAAGTAAGAGAAAATCGATAACTATTACTAGGTTATGATATAGAAGTGAGTGGAAGTTTACCATTAAAGAACGAAAAAAGTTACAATGCAACTCAACGAGTATCATGGAGTACAGTTCTTTCCGTAGTCTTCACAACTATAACATATTTATTACATTCCCGATAACCACAACCGATATCTTAACGCGTCGCATGTTTCGATAGCAATGATATCTTCGTCAGCAGAATATGTCGGTTAATCCAACGAGAAAAATAAATCGTTCGAGAGGGCGACAGAAACATTTTCCGATATACCCTCCTTGGTCCGGCCACCGCCTCGTTCCCTTCGGTTACTCTGCGGAGAAGATAATTGCGTTGTGCCCCCCGGTCGGATCTAGATACCTGCGGTTATCACGCACACAGCACGCTCGGACTTTTTTCAACGGTCCCCAGGGGTAGCGCGCCTATTACTACTTTAATTTTGGCCAATTGTGGCTGTGCGATCTGATAATATAAATTAAACTGGAAGTGACCGCATGGGGATTCTTGGGGAAGTTAGAGGCCCTCAGTTCGGACAGGTTTATCTATTTAACTGACGTCAGAAAAATAAATATAGGTATGCGTCTACTGTACCTGATGATCTGGTGAACATACCGCATTTTGACATAGGGTTATTTTTTTGTAAGGTCTTTGTGGATTCCTAGAAATGAGCCCGGATTACATACCTGCAAAAAAATAAAAAAAAAAAGTTAGTACTTTTACACAGAAATATGTTAATATAAAAATTTAATGGTAAAATTAGACGAGTAAATTACTTCCACATTTTCCATCCATCTTTTCTATATATCTGTTACATTTACTTATATTTCCTAAATTTTATCAATTTTCAATGCAAAAATCAAAATTTTTAATGCACGTATTTTCTAGATACGTTGGTAAATTTTGTAAAATTTGGTAAAATTTGGTAATAGGCTGTTACAAAGCTTATACAAAATAAAAAAAATCCAGGACCATATAAAGTGAGTTAGATTTTTGTGATACATGTTAAAAAGTTCATCCTGTAAAGAGGAAGTTAAATAAATGTAGTTAGATAAATGTAGTGTGTTAATATTATTAGTTTTTAATGTATTCAACCAAAAAACAAAACTATAGTACGTTAGAAAGAAGTTTATTATTGTCTAAAACTGTCAATTTTAAAAATCTATTCTGTTTAAAAATTCGTCAAAAGACTTTTAAATAAAATCAGATTTAGTCCGGTTCTAGAATTCTTAAGTTATTAACTAGGATTATTAGAACTGTATTTTGAGCGGACTTAGATTTAATACTAGTAATAATTTTTTAAAACTTTTCAGCTATATCTCTAGGACATTGATAATGTACGAGATAATTTTATGACAATCGAAAGCACGTTGCTTGGTAATAACTCGACGCCGAAGGCGAAGGGCTATTACCAAGCAACGTGCTTGAGATTGCCATAAAATTATGAGGAATTTGTCAATGTCAAAGGGATATTCGGTCAGAAAATTTTTCGAAAAAATAAAATCAAAAAGTCGGAACACAACAAAACGATTATTTATTTATTAAAAGTATAGTTGGTAAAGGTACAGTTACTAAAATTTAACGCAGCATTAGATTGGTTATTTTTGAAGTGAATACTTTGGCGGCGTTCTGATATTTGACGAGAATGGAGAGTGAATTGGAAAAAAATGTAACATTTCCAGATTTTGTTACACGAGAGAGAAGGAGAAAGAGAGCTATACATTTTTGGTATACCCAAAACACAGGCTTCGTTATAAGACAGGGTACACAGATATATAACATAGAGAGAAAGAGAAAGAGAGCTATACATCATATATATCAGTTTAGGCTATCCGCGTCTCTCTATTGTCGCGCATGCGCGCGTTATAGATGTACGCGTCCATACGCTATATATTAACAGCTGAAGCAGCACGCGTGTGTACCGAATATTTATCATTGTGTTTTGTAATTATTTACGTTATTTACATCTGTGTTCTGTGATTATTTGATAATATCCTTGAACCGTTTAACTTGCTAAAATCCAGAAGATGTAATATATCTCATTCACCGCTCCCTACTGGTCTACAGCCACACAGGTGCAAATGCACTTAGAAGAGGCGAAGACAAAATCCCTTTGATTCTCGGGGAAGATTTCAATGTAAATTTCGGATCCAATGATTCTTTGACGTTGATTAACTTTCTTCGAGAAACATTTGGTCTGCTTATAAATAACAATCCCAAAGAATCAACAACAAAATCCGGAACAACAATAGATGCAATTTTTACACGTTATCTAGAATATATCGAATCACGAACATATATTTCATATTTTAGTTATCACAAACCAATCACATCAGTATTACCAATTGAACCACCAGCCGATGATAGTGTAGATAATGAATAAACCGAATATTTTTTACACAAATTTTATATTGTTATATTTCTTTTGAAATTATCCCTCTCTCTTTCAATCTCTCACTCTTAATCTCTCTCATTCTCTATTCTAAAGAAGTATTCACTTCTATCACGTGTATTGTGCTGCACATGATATATTTTTTTCCTACTATAGAAGATCTATTACCACGCATAGTATTTATGACCTTATTGGTCGATGTTTAAGTATGGTTTTATGGAATTTTAATTGTTATGACCAGTAATTTTCAGGAATTGTTGTTCTTGCACACCATTTTTTGTTAATTCGCTAACAGCAGTTGACCTGTTCGAATGGTTCGTTATCTTTTGTTCTTTACATTCAGGCCAATAGCCTCAGCAGACGATTTAGTCCATCCATTAATAGTATTTCTTCCAACAGGGACATTGTCGTACCATCTATCGGTTTCCGTTTTCCACTGTTGATTTGGTTTTAAGAACAGCCGTGTTGAGGTAATATGTTCGCCTCGTTTTGATATCAGTTTATGAAAAAGGCGTACAGGGCAGTTTTGACTTTCACTATTGGTAATCAACCATTTACTATTTGTACAGCTTTTTGAACCGCTTTGGCAAGTTTTACTGAATACCGGATTATATTCAATGCGATTTGTTGGAGAGCCATCGTTATTTTTCTCAATATGAAAAAAAACTAAGAGACAGGCAACTGCCTCGCCTCCCCTCCACGCTAATTCTATAGCAGCAATATGGTAGAATTTACGCATAAGACCTTCGGGGGGTATTTTCATCCCAGAACAATATTATTTGGTTTATTTCAGACAAACTTAATGAAACTGAACTGGTCTTACGTTTGCATGGATCTGCTTGCAGTTTCTTCCTGATTGCATCGCGGGCATCTCGGGCAGGTTTAAATACTAAGCTCTTAAATGGGTCAATCATAATCTTATAGTCATTATAGTACTTTTCTTGTAAAAGTTTGCACGAAACGTTCCATATAGTTTTTACTATTGCTTCTTTGAATTCTGTTCCATTTTTCGTCCTCATATTGACCGCCCAATCTTTCAGTATCAATGCCAGTTCTTCTACGCTTCTATGCTCATTTAATTCATACTTTCGTTTGACCCAAAATCGACTCTTAAATTTCTGGCAACAAATTGACTGTTCCCCAGTGTTATCGATCTCGAGTATTAAACACAAACATCTCAGAAACTATTAAATATAATTATAGGAAACTCTAATAAAAGTAGACATCAAATCAAAGAATAAAGAACGTAATAACCTACAGGGTGTTCCAATTAAAATAAGAATTACCCACTACTAATCACAGTTTCAGAACTTCAGACTGACCCTGTATACATATCAGTATGATACATGAATATATCACAAACGGCATGGTTCTATACGTGATATATCCTAATGGTTCACCATTATGCTCCGTCCCATTCGAATAAAAATCGGGTTTCTGACCTGTACTAATCAAAACTAGGTAATCTTTCTAGGAATGTTCTACCTGATGGTGATTTTTCAACTTTCAAGGGGACTATCTCGTTTATCTGGCTTATGCCAAGGACAGGTAGAAGACCGAGAAGATATTTAATATTTTTCAACGCTCCAAACACGTTTCGATGTACTCACATTTCGTTCGAGATTACTGAACAATGAACCTGGCGAGTTTGTGGCGTATACGCCTAGCTCTTTGTTACCTGCACAAACTAATGGCTTAATTCGTTTTAGTAGTCTAAATAAACGTGCAAATAACGATTAGGAATAAGATTAGGATTACTTGTACGGGATGTTTGCCTTTAAATCACATTTGAGAACAGTTATTTATAACGATACATTATTTGTCAAGTATTTATTTAACCATTGGTTTATTCTCATTTTTATGCAACGGAATCAATACAGTGCAAGATATGGTGCTTTCGAAAAGTTTCGTAAAGGAATAAAACCGTTAAAAATTTAAGGAATAACTCTGTTCTGTTTGGAGTTGCTTGAAAAAAGAAAAAATATGCATAAAACGAGTTGACGATTCACTTCCACTTTATTCAATTTTATTTGATATATGAATTTCATGACATCATAGGCAAATTATAGTGTAAAATACTGAGAATTACATAATATTATTGTACAGGGTGTTTACGAGATTGGAGATTTAATTTTAACAAATAGCACGCTATAATAAAACAAGTTGAATATTGGAAAACATTTTTAATAAATGTTGTTGTTAAGTGGAAGAAAATAACGTACAAACTTTAAGATGGACATAAGTTTTTAATGAAAAAAAAATCAATGTGGAACTAACGATAAGATAAGATTAGAACTACTTATACAGGATGTTTGTTTTTAAATTCGAGTAATTTAGAGAGTATAAATAAACTAGTGTACAATAATATATAACTTCGACTATTCATCATAAGATTTGTTAAAAATATTAAATTTTATATACAGGGTGTCTACGACTAAAATGTGTTTTGACATTGAAAATTATTTTTCCGTAAAAATTTTTCCAGTCAAAAAAGGAAAATCGCGTGTCGAGTTGGGATCATTATACTCCTTTCCAGCCTCTAGGGCCACAAATAAACGCGATACATGCCAAAATGTCTTTTCCAAAATTGACTTTAGAAATTAATGTTTTTAGTTGACTAGTATACTAGTGAGGAATGACATATTTACCCACTGGTGAGAAATATATTCATTTCCACACTAATTAGGAATATATTTGTCTCCGCACTAGCTTGAAATATACACATTTCTATACTAGCGAGAAATATACTCATTTTCGCACCACAGAAATATATTCATTTCCACACTAGTAAGAAAGTACATAAGCGAGAGGATATTATGTAAAGGGCTATAATATAAAAAAAAGGGAGGGTTTGGCTGCTATAATGTAAAAATAAAGCAATATTTTTCGGATAGGAAATGGCATAAAGAGATCTGACACCAAAGAATTGAGTCACAGAAAACAGGTCACTAGAGAAGGTGTTACGACGCCATATTTTAAAACAAAAGATACAGTATAATATATGGATAATATGCGTTATACATTTCTCACTAGTGTGGAAATGAGTGTATATTTCACTAGTTAGAAATATATTCATTTTTCCACTAGTGAGAAATGTACTAATTTCCCCACTAGTGATATTTTTTGAGATCGTGTACACGTAACGCGGGTTTAACAGCAAATTTTTAATAAACTTTCGTTTATAATTAAAAAAATATATCTTACGAGTTGAAATACACTACTGGCAACTACTTGTACTATGCACAACTGAAAGACTCACCTGGTATAGGCCCATAATAAAACTGTTCTTACTTTTACTGTCACCTTCAATTATTTATGTATGTATTCGCTAAAGCACGTCTATGTTCGATACCGCATTAATCAATAGGTTTCACGTGTGAAATGCAATATCGCGCTCCATCGATAAATATTTTCCATTCCGAGCCCTCTTTGTGCCCCGGAATCGTTTAGTAAAAAGAGCGAGTTTAAATGGTAGAAAAACTAGGACATTATTCACGGTATCGGTGCAGCACTCAATCAATCAATCATTTGTTTCCCTGATTTCAATATCGATATGATCGTACTAGGTATACGTACGACGGTAATTTTTATTATAAATGGAAATATTGTCGACAAATTCTAATTGTTTGATTTCAAATTGTTGTGTATTAATTTTGATTATTTTTAGAAAACGCAGTTAAAATATGGTTTCCGTTGAGATACTTACATAAATGCCAAATAAATCTCGATTACTGTTTTAATAAATCCTTTAAAAGTAGGGGATAATCCTGGCGACATTTACATATTACCTAGAACTTTATATGTGGGCTATACAAACATGTGTGTTGGGAATCTTTTACCTGGTGAAGTGCATTAAATAGTACTACTACTGAGCGTCTGAAACTCACTGCTCGCATCCAACAGTGTTGCCAGATATACTTAAAATAGATTTCTCATTGAAATATCATCACAGCTTTTCATAGTACTAAACATACTGGCGTTTAGTAATGTAAGTAACATGTTCGTTACAGGAATTGTACGCCTTATTTGGTAGTAGAAGTACAGCCTACGTAATATAGCCAAGTTGTCACGCTTTGCGTGATTGTCACAAAACTGATTGAATACGATATGAACTCACAATAGAGAAATCCCCTAGAAAAAATCAACAATGCAAGAAAACAGCTTGAAATATTTCAATACTTAAGGGGTTATAATATACGTTTGCGATGTTTTACAACGGGACTACTTTTGTGAATTATTTCTTCAGTGAATACTTCCTTTGTTGACAAACCAACATTCGAAACAACTTATATTCGGCGAAATAGGCATTTCTTATTTTGAAATATGGCGTCGTGGCTCCTTCTCTGGTGGTCTGTTTTCTATGTCTTAATGGTATTAGACGTCTTTATGCTATTTCCTGTCCGAAAAATAGTTTTTCATATTAATGTAGTCAAAAAAACAAATTTTTCGAAAAAAAGCAACCACTGTTTAAATTCAAATATACATTTATTGGCGTAAATTATTTTCTAATAAACTTTCTTTATTCAAAAAGGACTAAAATTGATAACGCAAATCTGCTTGGATAAGCATTATAGTAAAGCTCATAGCCGATAAAAATGCAAAAATCTGCTTTGATAAGTACAGAGTGGGGCCTAGGAACCTGACGGATTTTGAAATGAAATAGAATATTTTGTTTTCAACTTTTTATTGATATATTGTTGTTATTTTTATCTTTGAAGTCGTTGTTTTAAGTCTTCAATATTGCCGCAAAGTGTACACATTGCTTTTAAGGTACCGCCATAACCAGAAGTTGCAAGAGGTTAAATCGGGATAACGGGCAGAATAAAGGATATCACCGTTTCCGGAGATTAAATGTCCATGAAATATCTTACACAACACAGCCATTGTTGCCTTTGCCCTATGTGAAGTTGCGCCATCTTGTTGGGACGATACAACATTTTGATTTCACGTTGATTCAATTGTGGCGCCAAGAAGTTACAAGCATTTGCACATAGCAGTCTAATGTTATTGTAACGGCAGTACCAAATATATACCAATCAGGCTATAGGGTTCCTATGCCCTACCCTGTACCCTGTACTAGGTACTTCGGTCTTGAAACTACTCGACTAATTGCCTAGAAATCGGTCATTGAAATTATATGAAAGCGTGACAAACAGTAATGGAGATATTAGGGCTATAACTCATAGAAATTTTGAAAATCTACCCCAATGAGTTTCTTGAATTTAGCTTTTAACAAATTGTAAAGTCATTAAATTATGAATTCTAAGAAATGAGTATTAAATAGTTGAAAGTCAAGCTATTGAAGTATTTATGATAATATGAATATTCACTGTATGAACTGAAAAATATTACAAAGATAGAAGTTTTAAAATTCAGTAACGATTCACTTTGATACATATAGAGTATTTTTAATCTTCATGTCACATTTAAAACAGCACACGTATTTTGATGTTATTTTTAACACAAAATAATTCGGTTGTAAACATTTTGTCTTTAAACATTAATTTTTTGTGCTTCCACGTATAGAGAATAAATCCAAAGTACGATTCAATGATTCCGTTTAGTAAATGGATACCTTTATTCTCAACTCTGGTAAATACAGAATAGACACTGGAACGTTTTTAATAAATCCAGAATATCTTAGAGCCCAAGGAAAATTTCGAAGTCCGGCAACACCGTCGGCACTGGTAAGACAGTTTTTACGATATAACGATCAAACCGGCCCTTCCGTCATTTAATAACCCTAATGGACACTTATAAATCGATGGTTAAACGTGCTGATGGAAATGGTTTTCTTCGAATGAGCTTTGACTTGAGAAATACATTTCGTGGAAGTGCGCTTTGCTTAACTCACATCCATGCCTCTGCACTTAGTCATGCGGTACAAATCGATTTTTATGTATTTCGGTTGAAACGATAACATTCTTTCTTCGAACAGGTCATAATTCCAGAAAGATGCCCGTGAAAAAGCTCGGTGGATCCTAGTAGATGGTACGATTGATTAATTTAACTGCTGATACTATCAGTCATACGATAGAAATGTTAAGTGATACTTGAATCACTAGATTCATACTAGAGACGTACTTTTTGTCGGGGCATACAATACAAATAAATGGAAAAAAATAATTTTAATACGCGATTTTTAATATATTAAAATTCTGTAAAATCTGTAAAACGTTTTTTTTTAAGTTCTAGTGAAGATGTAGCAAAATTACAATTTAAGATATTTTTTATATCTCCGAGTAAAACTAAAGGGTATTTCAATAAGGACGCTCGATTTTTAAACGTAAATAAAACAAGTTATGTGCGAGATATCCACTCAATTTTTTTTATTTGAAAGAACACTTTATGGCATTAAGTATGGAATATTACGTCGTTCAAATGTCCGTGGCGACTTTACTTGGTGGCATGTATTCGGGAGGTCCAATTTTCGATTACTTTGTCGCATAAATCTGACTGAATTTTGTGGATGGCGTTCGCTATGATGAATTTGAGGGCATTAATTGTTTACAGTTTATTCGCATAGATCTACGATTTAAGATAGCCCCAAAGGAAGAAGTCTAAAGGCGTTAAATCATACGATCTCGGTGGCCAGTTCACATCGCAGCTGCGCGAGATAACCCTAACGCCCTTAAATCGTTCGTGCAGAATGTCCATCGTGGCATGCGCTGTGTGGCACGTAGCGCCGTCCTGTTGGAACCACATACCGTCGGTATCCTATCATCTAGTTTAGGTAGCAAGATGTTGGTTATCATCCATCTGTAGCACTGGCCGTTGACGGTTATGGCAATGCCAGTTTCGTTTTGGAAGAAGTACGGACCGATGATTTCGCCAGACCAAAATCCACACCAAACAGTGACTTTCTCGGGGTGCATTTGGTGCTGGTGTATCTCGTGTGGATTGGTAGATGTCCCAAATGCGACAATTTTGCTTATTCACATATCCATTCACCCAAAAATGGGCCTCGTCGCCAAAGATGCTTTTTTTTTTGTGAAATTTGGGTTAACTTCCAACTGCTCCAGAGCCCAATCAGCGAACACACGGCGTTGTATATGGTTATTTACCTTAAGTTCCTAGGCCAGTTGGATTTTATTCGGATGTAGACCCAAGTACTGATGCAAAATTCGCCAAATTAAAGTCGTAGAAAAGCCAAGTTATTGTGAGCGACGAGAAATTAACTGCCTCGGGGTTTCCCGTACACTCTCACGCACAGCAGCGATGTTCTCAGCAGACGTTGTGTTTCGGTGATGTACGGGTGTTGGCTGATTATTAGTCAAACTGGTTTCCATGGTGATTTGCCATACACTACTGAACAATTCAGAACAAATTTGACAGATGTTATTTTAACGCGGCCGCTATAACCTAACAAATTTCGAGCATTCCTTCTTGTATATTTATATAGCGAATACATTAGTATTAAAATAAGTTCAGTAATAATGTTCACTAACAAATAAATTCGAATATTAAAACCTGATTAATATTATTCCCGAAAATTCGTCAAAATGGTAATTATAAAAAATGTTAAATGTTGATTAATTGACAGAAAAAGTGATTATTAAACTTTGATACTTTCTTTCGTATATTAATCTCACCCCGCGCGCAAAAACTTCGTTTGTAGGAAACGTAAATGTATAGGAAAACAGTGAATTAGAAAGCATACAATATTATTTTATCATTATACAAACAAAAACTACTTCAAGCTTCAAGTTTTGCATTGCGCTTTACACTTCCTGATACACAGGGTATTTTAGATACGAGCGACTTGATGCCAACGTTTTCATATTTTACAAGAAAAAAAAACACAGTAGACACTTTTAAATAACGATTACTCAAAATATATTAGTCGTCCAATACACCATTCGACCACAGTACGAACGATATTGTTGACACAGAACCTCTATAGGAGAATGACAAGTCACCCATCCACGTTGCAGACCCAGAGTAAATGCTTGACTGTTATTATCATCTCTGAACTGCCTACCGTATATTGTTAGTGGAAGGATAATCTTTATAAATACCTAAACCTTAAACAGAACCTATGTATCATGTTCTCCATGTAAAACAAAGGAAACAATAACACAATTAGATATCTTTGGTGAATTTTTCTCTAACGGTGCATTTTCGAACAAAAAAACGATAATAATTCGTATCATAATATGCCTTCGAAAGTCGTCACACGTTAATAGAATATTACAGTTATAATTATCATCCGGATTGCTGTCAATTCGTTTCGAGCGACGTTTGTACACCGCCCGGGGGAATCGGTGCCAAAAATTAATATTCCCTATTCTCTTTGCTGTAAATTCAGCGAATACAAACACAATGTCGTCACGTCTATTCTACGTTTTTTAGCCATTTTCATTAATAGCACAAAGGACTTCACGGTCAATTGCCGACGATAGAAACGTATCAAGGAACCGACGAAAACGAAAAGGTCTGCCGAGAGAGCTCAGCGGCGTAGTCAGTCCTTAACGTAGAGGGATATCACTAACAGAAAATTGAGTTTTACAGAGAGTAACAAAATTGTATCAGAGGACCCAAAAGATAAGCTGTGTTAAGACTCAAATTGTTGTATATCAGGTATGTAAATGTGAAAACGGAATTTGCCTATAGATGTTAATGTAGTTAACGTCATACCGCGTCATTGGCGTCATTTTCTTGTTTTGATATTTGATAAACGTTTTTATCTCACGACAATACAAGTTTCATACAACAACATCGTTTTTAATAACGTTGAACATGTCGAATTCTCTGCTTAGAAACTACGATTTGCGGACAGCATTGATTTTCTGTTACCATTTGAAAAAAACTGCTGCAGAATCGTATCGAATGCTTGACGAAGCCTACGGTGAGTATGCTCTCAGTAAATCACAATGCTGTGAGGTTTAAAAAAATTCAAAAGTGGCAACCTTGACGTGAGAAACAAAGAACGTGGAAGACCACTGAAAAAGTTTGAAGATAGCGAATCGCAAGCATTGTTGGATGAGAATGACGCTTAAACGCAACAAGAACTCGCGGACCAATTAAATGTGACACGAGAAGCTGTCTCCATACCTTTGAAAAGCATGGGAAACATCCAGAAGATGGAAAAATGGGTTCCACCTGAACTGGATGAAAGACAGCAGGAAAACCAAAAAACCATTTGCGAAATGCTTTTCGCCAGGTATAAACGAAAGTCATTTCTCCATCGAATCCTCAGCGTAAAAGATCATGGGTGATTCCAGGCGAACCATCGACATCGGCTGCAAGGCCAAATCGCTATGGACAGAAGACAGTGCTATGTGTTTGGTGTGGGATCAGAAGGGTGTGATCTATTATGAGTTGCTAAAACCTGGCCAAACCGTTAATACTGAATGTTACCGAAAACAAATGATCGATTTGAATCAAGCTTTGTGTGAAAAACGCCCAGGATATCAAAAAAGGCAACACAAAGTGATTTTGCTTCATGATAATGCATCACACACAGCAAAACCGGTCAAGGAACTGATAGAGGCGTTTAGTTCGGAAATACTTTCGTGTGCGGCTTACTTTCCAGACTTGGTTCCGTCCGATTACTACTTATTTGCACTTGCTGAGCAGGGTTTTACTTCTTACGAAAATGTATGGAAAATGGCTCGATGATTGGTTTGCCTCGAAAGAGCAAGACTTTTTTTGGCATGGAATCCACAAATTGTCATAGAGATGGGAAAAATGTAGCAATGGGCAATACTTCGAATAAAATGTTTTTTATCATTTTCATACAATAAACGTGTATTTTCTATACAAAAAAAATTCCTGCTTCATATTTACATATCTGGTACAAATATAGAAACCTTATACGAGTACGATGTCGAAATATCTATCAATGTCATACACAAAAATATTTGTCAATAATTGTTAAACTTTTGTAAAAATGTTGCGTAGAACATCTTTATTTTTCCCTTGTAGAATAGTTATCGAGCCACCGTGTGTTTAAGTCGAAGAATCGATGAATACGATTTTTTATTTTCGACGTTCCTGCCGTGACGCTACTAACCGGTCTTGGTAAGAACTAAGTAAGGCCTCCTTTAACGAAATTACACTCCTCGAACAAAGTTAAGTGCTTCTAATTGTATAAAACGCCACCCTAGACGGGTAACACTTCGCTGCACACCCTGTAACGTCCTCGTGGGCAAGAGAATGTAAATGGCTAACAATGAAACAAAGAATGTGAGAACCTATGGCGGTTCGGGCCTCTGGGGCTGGGGTGAGCTATTGACATGTAGGGTTGTTTGGGTAGGAACACGAACTTATTTATGATACACGAAGTACCTGAATATGAAAAGTAAGTAAATAATCGTGGATAATATCCGGACTGTGGTAATTTGTGTTTATAGAATTTTGGGGTGTATTCGACTGAAGGTCTATTGAAATGTGGTGACATTACTGACACTAAAAGATGTTGGTTATAAAAATAGTGGGCTATGGATTCTGTGGTTGCCTAGCTGCCATAAAAAATACATTTTCTAGTGGTTTCTTTCAAATACCGCCGTTTCATTTCATTGCTCAAAAATATTTTTTACATAATAACCTATTCTCAGACGATGGAATGGACTCGGCGACGTCTTTCTACAATGTACAAAAAAAAGATTTATACGATGTGTTAGAAAAATAAGACTTACAATATACATATATTTCCTTTTCGGCTTTGTTAAAGAAAACTCCAAAAAACAGCAGTAAGTATTTAAAATTTTTCACCCATTTTAGTACATTTGTTTCGCTTTACGCGATGAATCGATATGAATGAATCTATATCTGGATGAATCTGTTGTTGGATGGATTATTGAATGAATCTAAAATAATGCCAAAAAGAGTTTTTGCTTGCCATCCACTGAAATAGGCATGATTTTATTTTGTGCACTTAATTGTAGCAAGTAGATTCATTCAATATTGTCGAATGAATATATAATAAGATGTCGTAAGAAGGCTTTGACTTATTTGAATTGATGTCTTAATTTGTTTAATTTTTAATGTTTAAGGACCTACAGATGGTTGGAGTATAAGCCTCCTTACGACATCTTATTATATAAGGCATACTCACTTACACTGTACTGACGAGACCCAAGACAAGGTCGAAACCGGTCTACAGTTGGCGGTAGTCTGAGATTGAGGACGCTTTGCATCTTCCTTGTGGTTTTCGAGCAATCCAAATCTGAGTATTTTATTTCTATGTTAGAATAAAATACGGCAAATTTTGCCACGTAATTCAGCGACCGTCGACGGCATATAGCCGGGGGAATACCTGTCGTGACTTAATTTGTTTAATCCTTAATGTTTAAGGACCTACAGATAGTTGGACTATACCAACCATCTGGTGGAGGATTGTGGAGTCTCCTTACGACATCTTGTAAAACTTACCATCTGAAAATTTTGCGTTTATGGATGAATCTACAATATCCTACAATTAAATGCACAAAATCAAGTCATATCTATTTTAGTTGGTGATAATCAATAATTATCTTCGACATTGTTCTAGATTCAATGAGCGTAGTTAAATCTATCAGATCTCATTAGTTGTCGTGCCTTTGCCATATTTTCGCAAATTCGATGAGTTTTTGGACGTTCAGAGATGAAAATTCGCCACGTAGAAATTGATTATCTTGTTTTATGTGAAAACGTGGAACTCTCAAGGTAGAAGCAAATTTAATGTTATGTTCTGAGTTTGACACAAGTTTTTCACGACCACCAGATGATTATACTGCTCGTCAAGAATAAGAGAAAGTGTGAGATTCTCTAGATATGCGCAGAAGAGTGAAGCAGCATTCGGAGGAAAAAGGATACACTTTACGCACGGCCAGACCGAACTCTGTGTACATATACATTCATCGATGTTCGCTCTGCAAAAGTCTCAATGCGACAGGGTAAAGACCAGGCTATTTACTGCGCACCTCATGGGCGGTCCGATATGGCAGTTTTCAGATTTGCTCCTATTCTGGACGAGGTGTTCGCCGCAACACGCGTTTCACCAATCAAATTTATCAAACAAATAGACGATCCTTTTCTGAAATTGGTAATTAAAATCGAAACATTTGCTAGACTTGAAAATATATTCTAAGTTAATTCTATCAGAAATAAAATATATCAATCAAAGCATAAGTTTATTTTATTCAATTTAATTTTATATAATATTTAGGATAGGCATGTCTTATTCCATCATGCCCCTAATAATAAATACAGTTATCCACGCCACTGTTTGCATTATTACGTACTAATTTTATATACTATCAACAAATACCGTATACAATTAGAAATTTTACGTTCAAAGTTAAAAATCGCGTATATAATAAACGATGAAAAAAAAATTGTACTTGCTTTATTTAATTACCCAGCGGATCCCGTGATGATCGTAAAATAAACTGCGTTTCTCGCGAATAGACCACTTACGAGCCGTTTCTAAATTTACGTCACAAAATTTGATTATGATTGATTTTGTGTAAACTACGCTAAAATACAGTCTATCAATAATATTTACGAATCTCTCTAATTTATGGGGAAATTAATTTTTATTCGGATATATTTATTTGCTGTGACCTCCTTTGCGATGTAGCTTAACCTACAGAACACTTCACAGGATTTCATCGCATATACAGGGTGTCACAATCGCGACGCCTCTAGATCCAAAAAAGTTGATATGCTAATGCTGTCGTCTATTGTTTTTAAATTAAGTATGTATGTCGAGAAAGTTATTCGTGTATTCTTCAGGCATTTTTCCAGTCGCTATAATATCGGGGTTTTACTTTTAATACTTTGATTTCAGTTATATGTTCACAAACCTTAAATATTTCGTTGTTAAGGTGTTTTCATTCTCTTAAAATATTCTGGGTTCCTCGAAAAATGTGGTATATTTATCTATGTTCCCATTAAAACGAATTCTATACAAAAATCTTGTGAAGAAACGATATCTACACTAAATCCAGACGACTACCATAAGTCCTAATAACGTTCGCGTGAATACTGATTAGGGTGTCTTACTTGGAACTTAGTTGGCGTTGGGAGGGAATGATATATATATATATATATATATATATATATATATATATATATATATATATATATATATATATATATATATATATATATATATATATATATATATATATATATATATATATATATATATATATATATATATATATATATAGCGTGCTTAGTTGGAACTATAAGATTTAAATTGCACGCCATTTGTGTTGTGTCCAAGATAGGGCGTCAGTATTTAACGACCTGTCATCTACAAACCTGATGATCTAGGTGAATTGGTCACCAAGAAAGGATGTAAAAAAGCGCTTAATATATCTAGGTGTTGAGATCTAGATCCATTATCCTCCTACTACAACTTCTAAACCTAGATCAATCAACATTGATGCTTGTGGATCTTGTACGATTCAGAAGAGCCTAGAAGAAGACCTATCGATGATGATTTTCGTAGATCTCGGATCACTCTCGAAAAGCCACTATTAACACGTTCAGTACGGTGACCTATTGCCAGGAACCACCCCCAAAGACGGGATTTCTTTTTACGTTTCTCGGACATTTTTTGTATGGAGAATTGGGGAAAAATATTTTAAAAAATCTAAAACGTGTAATCTCGTAAATGTGATTTTTTGGCATGAGGTATATGTATCTCATCAGGCCGTGGCGTAAGTCGCCTAGGCAATCCCTATATTGTAGCGCAACTCGCCACTGTACACTTTGCAGCCTTGTTTTATAAACATTTTATCAAATCTACCAGGTCAATCGTAATATATAATATTCCCATAACCAAAAATATGGAAAATATCGAAATCAACTGAAAGTGTAATCAACTTATTAGAAACACAATACAATAAATTGAAGACGCAAAGTAATGTAGATGTATAATAAAAATACTTACTTGTAAAACAAATAGCTGTGCAAAAAAACCGGGCAACAGGTGAACGGGGCAATTGATTTTCCAGGAACGAAGGGTACTGTCTGGTTGAAGATGAAATAGCGAATAGAAAACGATGGAAAGCACCCGCCTTAGGCGGGCTATACCCCCACCACAACGCAAAAGCGAGCAGGGGAATCGGAACCCCCATGAGGTATATAGCCATCGCCCGCCCTAGCGGTCTGTCCCCCTTGATGGCTATGTACCTCATCCGTCCTTAACGTATTAATAATTTTTTTTCTGAATCAATAATAACCAATTGATCCTCAAACATCAGTGTCGTGGCTCACCTGTTATACATTAATCGTCTACTGGCCATCACGATAATCATTCTTGTATATGTATATTGTTACAGCCTTGAAAAACAAGAGATTGATGTAGATTGTTGACAAGAACAAGTCAACAAGGCCTTGATTAGAAGTTTGAATTCCTGTATCTCAGATTTGATCGTCATTGATATTTTTTCTTTGATAAACATTTCTAAAGTATTTATTAAGTTTTTGGTATAGACTGGGACTGGAGGCAAGGCCGGAATCACTCCTTCAACGAGTTTAGAACAAATTGCAACAAATTGGAATTACAAATGCATGTTTGTTTGTTTGAAGAGTCCCTTATTAGTTTGAAGTAGCCTGACTAATTTAGCCTCTTTTTTTTCAAAATTAACGATAAACAATCTATTATTCGACAAAATCCTGACAATAACGCAAGTAATTCGTATTCTCTTAAAACCGCTGGCAGAGATTAATATTAAAAAATGAAGTAATCCAGTAGATCCGGTTATCATCAAATCTAAACGTAAAATAATTGTGATATTGAATACGGCCTATTAGTTATTGGTTTTATCGACTTCATTACACCACATCCTATGTCTCGCTATTTATTTAACTCTCATACCTAAGTGGTTGAAAGTTGAAGGGGTCAAATTTTATTACCGCGATCCTTGATCTTAAATATTGTCATTTCATTTTGCTGTCATTTCATTACCAAAGTCTTGAAAGCTTGCCAACGGTCGGTGATATAGCCTCAATTTATTTTAGACACATGAATGAATATAAATAGATCCAGATTCGTTGTTATTATGCGTATATCAAAAACCTAGGACACAGCTGAATAATGTTAAGCGTCATGTTTGAAGCCCATTGTCTTTCATTGAAAATGATCGGATGTATAGGGTGTTTCAGTTGGAACTTTAGGCCTTGAATTGCACGCCATTTGTGTTCTATCAAAGATTGGGCATCAATGTTTAATGACTGTCATCTACAAACCATCCGACGTCAACGTGCCTGGGCTTCTGGGTGCCATTTACTACCATAGCAATACCAGATTCATTTTCAAAGAAGTATGGTCCAATGATTCCACCACTCCAAAATGCGCTCCAAACCGTGCATCTCTGTGAATGTATTTCTTTTTCCTGGACATGTGAATTTTCCTGGACATGTGAAGATGAAAATGTGCTTCATCGCTGAATAAAATTTTGTTGCAAACACATCTTCTTTCTTTTCTAACACTCAATTAACAAATGTACGACGTTGTAAATGTCAGTAACTTATAATAGTTGTGTCAACTGAATTTTGTATGTTGCCAGATGCGGATATTTCTTTAAAAGCCGATGCGTGGTGACTCTTGACAGATTCATTGTTGTGCACGTCGAATTGATGTATTTGGATAATCTCGTACATTTTCCGTCACTGTAGCAAAATTTTCATCTGATCGACCACGACGAGGACGTATTGGTGTTGCCTTATCAACACCAATACGTCCTCATCGTTGTCGATCAGATGAAAGTATTGCTGCTGCGAGAGAAAGTCTACGGGAATATTCAAACACATCATGTCGACGCCGTGCGCAACAACTGAATCTGTCAAGAGCCACCATGCATTAAATTTAAAAGAATGATCTGCATATGTCAGCATACAAAATTCAGATTATTGTGTGCGACGTCGAATTGATGTGTTTGGATACTCCCGTGCACTTTCTCTCACTGCAGCAATATTTTCATCTGATGGATCACTACGAGGACATATTGGTGTTATCCTATCAATAACAGAACCCGTCTCTTCAAATTTCTTCATTAAGTTACCAACCGTTAACTCTGTGGGCGCTTCATTTTGTCCTAATTTTGTGCTAATTTTTCTTAATGCAACTGTAAATGATCGCTCACTTTCATAAAACAGTTGTAGACAAACTATTCGTTGTTGAACTAATAATTGCGGCATATTGACGGCGTATGGTTTGTAGATAACTGTCGTCAAATATTAAAGCCCTATCTTTGACAGAACAGAAATGGCGCGCAATTCAAATCTTATAGTTCTGACTGAGGCACCATATATTACGTTTTGAAACGTATGCGAAGCGTGTAAGAGGCAAAGGTGGGCTGGGGGGGACTACTGTTTATTTAAGAATAATGTTTACCTTTGCATGACTTTGCTTACTTTGGACAACTGTAGTTGTTGAATTTAGTTCTAAATCACGGACAAAATTGTCTGTGATTTAGAACTAAGTCTTACTGTATAATGCAGAAGATAAAATAGGTTAATTCATGAACATACCAGTTTTTAAACTATGATGATAGACTTATTTTGGACAACCGTAATTAAACATATTAAGTAGGTATATTATACTTCTGTCTTCAGAATGATGTACACAAGAAAGTAGGGGTGCAATTTAGGGGAAAAATGGGGGCGACTTAATAAGAGTTGCGAAAAAAGATTAAGGTTTTTAATCTGTAATTAGCAAGATTGCTTGATTTTTTGGTTCATCATTTTTTCTTCTTAAATAATAGAGGTATTCAGTAACCTATAAGTCGGAAATCGAGAAAGGAACCACCAAACCGCCAAGCGGTTATCAAAGTAGTTCCCGAATAGCAAAGCTATTACATAATCGCTCTAGGAAACAACTACTCCTCGGGCTAAAGCCCCGCCAGGCATTGAAATATACCCAGAAGCGATCCTCGACCCCTTTCTCGTGTTTCTGCACGATCAGATAAGGTTTCAAAAAATAAAACCCGCCACAGGTAGGATTCGACATTTGTCCCGGATCGGAACCGAACGACATACAGCTGTTTCGAACTTATTAGTTCTCATCAGTGCCGTATACGGTACGCCGATTCAGGACAAATGCCGAATGAACCTTATATATGCGTATACATCTTTATTGATACGATCTCTGTCAGTAACTGTGGCGGGTTTTATTTTTTGAAACCTTATCTGATCGTGCAGAAGCACGAGAAAGGGGTCGAGGATCGGTTCTGGGTATAATTCAATGCCTGGCGGGGCTTTAGCCCGAGGAGTAGTTGTTTCCTAGAGCGATTATGTAATAGCTTTGCTATTTGGGAACTACTTTGATAACCGCTTGGCGGTTTGGTGGTTCCTTTCTCGATTTCCGACTTATAGGTTACTGACAGAGATCATATCGATAAAGATGTATACGCCATAAGGTTCATTCGGCATTTGTCCTGTATCGGCGTACCGTGTACGGCACTGATGAGAACTAATAAGTTCGAAACAGCTGTATGTCGTTCGGTGCCGATCCGAGACAAATGTCGAATCCTACCTGTGGCGGGTTTTATTTTTTGAAATAGAGGTATTGACTGTAGTCAGTTAATACAGAATGTACTTTACAGGACATTCTGCATAAACTCACTGCTTGTGTTGGCGGTTTGAACTATTGATGATTGAGAGGTAATGCCAACACGACTATCCCAAATGCCAAAACACCTGGAATTTGGAGCACACATACGAACAACCGTGTTGACGTGAAATTTTAAACGAAACGTAACACAAACGAAATAGAAATATGTACACATCCGGTTCAATCGAATTTCCCTTTTCGAGTGCGAACAAAAAAAAATCTAGTGCGCCGAATTAATTTCGAGTGCCTCTGCTCGTTAAAACATTTACACTCGCTTCGTCTCTCCACAAAAGAATGAAAGCGGACTGTAACACAATTACTCTAACGCGTGGTGCGTACATATACGCCAGATAATTCGATTCCCGCCAGAATTGATACTAAAAATTCATGAAAGCTTCTAAAAGCATCACGTCGGCCGACAAATAAAACGGCGTCTTGATTTGCTTTTCGCGATCAACTCGAGTTTGGTTTATGTTGCGATGATAATAAATCAATAAAAGAAAACTAGATATATGAGTGGGCGTATTCGATGCCCTGAATATAAAAAGTGTAGTGTTGTTAGAGGCACCAAATAATTTGTACGTCGCGTCGCTTGGCTGTGCTCAAATTACGTAAAGACGGAATAAAAACTAAGTTTACGTTAAAAATATTATTTTGCAAAATTAAAATAAAAACTGTTAAGAGATGGTCCAAAATATATATCAACCCCCTGTACTAATTCAAATTCATCGGTTAATATGTTTCCGGCTAAAATTTTCATGACACTACTATAATCACTTATACTACTTTTTTATCTTGCGCTTACTACCAGATTTTATGGTAACGTTGTTGAGTAAAGTTTTATAAATGTTGTTGAAAAGACAGGTGATGAATTTGAATTATATACACTAGGCGCAAAAAAATAAGGAATGTAAAGAAATCCTAAATTTTTAGGTAATTTTCAAAGGGTTGTAACAAGGAGAAAAATAGTCTCGGAGGAATTTAAAAAAAAAGCAAATTGAAGCTCCAAGTTTCTAGTTTTCAGATATTGAGTTAAAAAAATTGTACCATCAGTAATTTTTGAGTAACCATAAGAAAACCATCGGAAAAAAGTCTTGATTTTTGCTTACTTTTTAAAAGGTCCATGGACTTAATTTTAATTGTCCATGGACAATAAACATGCAGTTTTTTTGATACTTTTATCCTCTTTAATTTTAGAGATCTAAGAGCCTTGTATAATGAGTTTTCACTGAGTTATCATCGTTCAAAGCAAAAAAGTCAGTTTTGACTTTGGTAATTAATTACTGGGGAAATAATGATCGTACAAAAAATTCAAATAGGGTTTTAAAAACTGCAAAGTATTCTTTACAAGTCGTAGTTATTGGTTTTTGAAAAAGAATAAATCTGTGCGAGAATGTTGATTAAGAAAGAGGTAAAAAATTTCGTACTTAGGGATATTCGTTAACTTGGAATAACTTTGCAAATAATGGATAGACTAAGGATGTTGACTGTTTCTTTTCAACCTCAAAATATCCCAAAGAAACCCCGAAAATTTCAAAACGCTGCGATTTTTTTCACATTGTGTTTGAAATTTTTCATTTTTTATTCATTTTTTGAGATTGAAAATGGCTTTTTTTAGCAATAATATATGGTATAGAAATATTCTCGAAGTTTTTTCTCACTTATCAATATTCTCTTAAGTCGTTATTATTTACAATAACTTACATTCCTCATATCTATACTTTCTTTGCTTACAAATACTCTTCTTGTGTAAATTCTTGTGTAAGGTAGTTCCGTGCAATTTCTAGCATGGCCGTGTAAACCGATATGCGCGCATAATTCCCACCCCCCACTCCTGTTTCCATTATTCGCTAATTGCCTTCAATTAAACCCATAAATTAACGATATATTTTTCCGCGTTTCCGCCCCTACGCACCAGGGAAGCCAGGGTATATTTCCCGACGCGAACGTGCCGTTTGCGAAGTCAATGGCGCGCGGCTTAACTGGTATGCAATTTCCGGCAGGAACCAGGTGCTAGGCAACAGTAATAATTTGTATAAAAACGTCAGGGGAATCGGCATTGTTCATAATTACACCCCGTCCATTAATCCGATACACGATACGTTACGGTCGTTGGCTACACGTATTGTTCCACGCTGTTTTAAGGGCCCAGGGTGCGCGTATATTTCGGGTAAGTTGTCGGGTAATCACCTAACGGGGGTAGTTTCAGGATGTTTAAATTTTGGCCCGCGAATAAATCGATTTGGGGCGCACCGGCGACGTGGAAGTCTTCCATATGGCACGTTACGTGCGATACTGTTGTTTTTTTTTTTACTCGATTGCGTGGTCTGACATAATAGGCCAATACAACTTAGACAGCTTGTTAGTTTTTAACCCACTTCAAAAAAAGGTTCTCAATTCGTCTATATATACATATTCTTTTTATGTGTTCGGGTATAACTTTTATGTTTATGAACCGATTTTAATTATTCTTTTTGCGTTGGGTTCAGTATGGCGCCAAGATGGCCCCATTATAATTTCATTGCTACTGGACCTTGGACTTCGAAGATACACAACGGAACTCCTTATTCAAGTAGCCGTCGGTCGCGCGTCGTTCTCTCATTCGCAAAGCATCCTTAGTACTACCCATCACTTAAAATTGTAGAATAATAAGTTTAAAAAAATGACCAAAAAAAAGTAAATTAAATAGAAAGCAAGAAATAAATGTTTTCTACAACAATTTAATACATATTTGTTGTTCCGTTTAATGTAACTAAGAAATTATTGTTTATTATGTAATTATTATTAAATGTTTCATACAATTTTGAAGTCGGTGTCATACAATATTAGTAGAGCTGTATAATCGATGCCGCGCACATGTGGCTTGCGTATGGGACGGTGTAGCGGGGGCCTCAAGCACGTGACGCGGAGTTCAATTCACGCTGATTTAATCTGACTTTCCACTTTTTTACGTACAGATGGTACATAGCTGCGCACTGTGGCCCTAGTGGTTAATGGGTACTTCGGACTTTATTTCTTCCAAAAGTCCTTAAATGCTGGTGTGTCAAGTAATGTAAGTGATAAATGACATGAGAAGTAGATCAAAAATGCCCTAGTGGTTAATGGGTACTTCGGACTTTATTTCTTCCAAAAGTCCTTAAATGCTGGTGTGTCAAGTAATGTAAATGATAAATGACATGAAAATTAGATCAAAAATGAACTCCGTTTTCCGTGGCAGGCCCTTTTTTATATTAATATGGTCCGTACTGTTTATATGTCTTTTGCAGTCTCTCTTATTTCAACACAATAAATCATTTTCACAAACTTTACACACTATTTTCGTTCCATCATACATCAAATCTGGAAAGTCCCGAATAAACTTATTCACATTGTCGGCAAGCGGCCGTTTCTTCGCCTTTGGCACTGTGGACATTTTTTTTTTGTAACGCACGCATGCTGTACAAATTATATATGTAATTACGATCGCAAAGTGATTTAGTTCTTTCGCGAAGCAGACGCACACGGTCTCAATGTTAAACAGTAACTGGATACCTAGCACAAATCGAGTGTTTTGTGATACCTAAGTAGTTTGTTTCCAGCGTGAATTGAACTCCGCCTCACGTGATCGAGGCCTCCGCTACACCTTCCCATACGCAAGCCACATATACGCAGCACCGATTATACAGCTCTAAATATTAGTTAAGCGAATGCCGGCCCTCGGCAATATTAAATGTAAACTCGTTCTAGTTGCAAAGTATATATTTCTTATGTCTTACATACTTGGAACTGACATCAAAATTACATAAAGTTCCGAAATGATGAATTCTTTAAGCTGAATTTTTGATAACACCACATTTCAATTTTCTACTGCTATATTTAGTAGCTTCTTCTGTGGAGGGGCACTGAAAGCCGTTCGTTAATGAAAACATTACCGGCGTAATTTCGGTGCTCAGAAAGGAATAATAAATAGCAATTTCGGACGAAAACGCTACCACTTTCCGCCTTAAAACGTAAATAATTTAGAAATAAACTCCACGTTTCCCTTTACAGCGGCTAGGAACAGAAGCCCCTGGCCCTGCGGTTGTTTTTCTTAGAGTCTTCGATGGTTCTGCACGCCGGAAGTACGGCAGGCCCCGTAAATTAACTTAATAAATCTTGATAAATGCGGATCGGGAGATGTCGGCGCTGGAAAAAGTTTGAATCGCCGCCCGTTATAGTCGCTGTTTTTATTTTGAGGGTGATTTGCCGGCATAAATAATGCGAGAGTAAAAAATACCCGTTAAGGGTGAGCCTGTTGAGTTTTTTTGTTTTGCTCACGGCGCGTTTGAAATACGTCTCCTTTTACTAAAATTCCGTTGTTTGTAGCTTAACCACCCTTATAAAAATTGTGGGAAAAAATAAAAAAAAAATGTTGTAAACGAATTATATACTATACGCGAAAGCTGGTATTTTTGAGTTTCGATGTTGATAACTGTTCTACGTGGAATTAAAGAACTACACTTTCAATAAGGGCGCTCGAAATTTGTTAGGTTATAGCGGCCGTGTTAAAACAATATCTGTCAAATCTGTTCTGAATTGTTCAGTAGTGTATGACAAATCACCATGGAAGGTTATAACGTTGAACAATGTGTGCAAATCATCAAATTGTATTTTCAAAATCAGTGCTCCGTTTCAGAAACGTTCCGTGGATTACGTCATTTTCATCCTCGCCACAACCGTCCCGCCGAGTCGACTATTCGACGTTTGGTGGCCAAGTTCGAGCCAACCGTTTTCATAATAATCAGCCAACACCCGTACGTCACCGAAACGCAAGGTCTGCTGAAAACATCGCTGCTGTGCGCGAGAGTGTACGGGAAAATCCGAGGCCGTCAATTTTTCGTCGTTCAGAAGAACTTGGCCTCTCTGCGACTTCAACTTGGTGAATTTTGCGTCGGGACTTGAGTCTGCACCCGTATAATATCCAACTGACCCAGGAACTAAATGTAAACGATTATAGACAACGCCGTGTGTTCGCTGATTGAGCTCTGGATCAATTGGAAGTTGGCACAAATTTCGCTAAAAAAATTATCTTTAGCGACGAGGCCCATTTTTGGATAAATGAATATGTGAACAAGCAAAATTGTCGGATTTGGGACGATACCAATCCACACGAGATACACCAGCATCGAATGCATCCCGAGAAAGTCACTATTTGGTGCAAATTTTTGTCTGGCACAATCAGCGGTCTGTACTTCTTCCAAAACGAAACTGGCACTGCCATAACCGTCAACGGTGAGAGCTACAGATGGTTGATAAGCAACTTCTTGTGGCCTAAACTGGATATGTATACCGACATGTGGTTCCAACAGGACGGCGCTACGTGCCATACAGCGCATGCTACAATGAACATCCTGCGCGAGCGGTTTGAGGGCATGGTAATCTCGCGCAGCGGCGACGTGAACTCGCCACCGAGATCGTACGATTTAACGCCTTTAGACTTCTTCCTTTGGGGCTATCTTAAATCGCGAATAAACCGCAAACAATTGATGCCCTCAAAGTCAACATAACGAACGTCATCCAGCAAATTCAGCCAGATTTAAAATCATCGAAAATTGGACCTCTCGAAAACGTGCCACCAAGCAAAGCCGCGGCGGACATTTGAACGACGTTATATTCCCATACTTAATGCCATAACATATTGATTCTAATAAAACTTAGTGGATATCTCACACACAACTTGTTTTATTTACATTTAAAAATCGAGCGTCCTTATTGAAAGACCCTTTATTTATTTACACATGTTTGTGTGATTGAAAAGAAAAAATGTTCTCTTTTGTAAGCCACAGCCCAGATATTAAAAATCCCTTGCAAGCATCCTATTTTACTCAAAAAAGTGCCTTAAAACATCCCCTTTGTACCCACATACATAAATCCATCCTGTATATTTAAAATTTTGTTAAGGAGGCGTAAAAACTTTCGTGACACCCCCAGTAGAAGTTGCCGAATGAAAATGTGCGCTTCCTTGAAAAATTCTAGGAAAAGGTGGGGTAATTTAAATTACAATAGGGAAAGTAATGTAACTATTAATTACTATAGCTCTATTATTTATTGGTTTAGTGTTAAAATGACTTATTAATTAATAGTAATTTACAGAAACATGCTAATTATTAACTTCATACTGCCTATCTTTAACTTGCATTTTTAAGTTTGCAAGTCTTTAATAAAATAAATTAACTGTGGGGTACTGCCGTTGGCAAATTTGCTTATAAATCAAACTTATAGGTAATATTTCAATAGGAGTGTATACTCATAATTTAACGGCAACAGATAGACACAAGTAGTCTTGTTCAGTGGCCACTGAAACCCTTTGATCTTAATCCATTGGAACTCTTTCTCGTGAATACAGTGAAATGTAATATATGAATCGCTTTCAAATGATATTTAACATACAAAGTAGATTATTATAGAACTGTAAAAATATTCACGGAATATTTCCAAAAATGACGGATTTGATTTTATACGTATAATGACATACAAGTATAGGGTAACGAAATAATGTTTGTAAATACATTGTTTTTAAATACCTCCAACATGAGTAAACCTATAGGATTGAGGTCTGGAAACCTAGCGGGTCAGACACTTACAGTCTGTTGATATATTTACTGAGTTCTAAATTTCTGATTTCATCGTCTCCTTACTTACATGTATCACTGATTTTAATAATTTTCTTTTGAAAACGCGCATTTCTTATACACAATTATTCAAAAATTCAGACAATACAATAGAATTTTTGAAAAGGTTATATTTCTCTGGCTTTACATTTTTTTAAGAAGTCCTGCTATTTCCAGATTGTTAGTATATTTTCTTTTTTAATAAAAAAAAATAGTTTTGTGTATAAAAAACATTGATTCACCTACAAATGACGTCTTATTATTTTTATGATATTTTTAAGCCCATTTTGATATATTTTTAAGCCTTTGTTTAACTAAAGATGTATTTCGAGTATTATAAAATTTTTACCACAGATGTTTCATTCAATTAACCATTTTATTACGACGCAGTGTTTCTTTTTATATTCCAAAGAACCCTAGCTATAGCTGGAATATATAAATTTCAATGATTACCGAAATATTAAAAAAAAAAATTCTTCTCTCAGATAGTTCTTTGTGTAATAGTTCCAACACTGTTAAAAAATGTGAACTATTGTAACAAACAGGGGATGATTGGAAATAATAGGCCCTTAAATAAGCCCATTATATAGGGTGTCGCCGTATCTTTGACAGAACACAAATCGTATCGTATCTATCGTATCGTATAATCAGATCGTATCGATAAAGATGTATGCCCCATAGAGTTCATTCGGAATTTGTCCTGGATCGGCGTACCGTGTACGGCACTGATGAGAACTAGTAAGTTCGAAACAGCTGTATATCGTTCGGTTCCGATCCGGGACAAATGTCCAATCCTACCTGTGGCGGGTTTTATTTTTTGAAACCTTATTTGATCGTGCAGAAACACGAGAAAGGGGTCGAGGATCGCTTCCAGGTATAATTCAATGCCTGGCGGGGCTTTAGCCCGAGGAGTAGTTGTTTCCTAGAGCGATTATGTAATAGCTTTGCTATTCGGGAACCGCTTGGCGGTTTGGTGGTTCCTTTCTCGATTTCCGACTTATATGTAACAAAACACAAATGGCGCGTAATTAAATCCTATAGTTCCAACTAAGACCCTATAGAACCAAATCAAATAGGTTTTTGGTAGACGAATATATTTTTCAAAAAAATATATGTATATTTTAGGTACTTACATTTTGAAATTGTACTAATGGCATGTAGGTGAATATTATTTGAGGTACTCATGGCCGTGGGTATTTACCTGAAAAAAAAAAATGCGATATTAACCTCACATATTTAAAAGTAACATAAGTTAGTAACCACAGTTAATTTTAACTTATTACTCTAATAGCGGAATGCAATACGAGTTAACAACCAAGGTCTCAAAACCATCTAATTCTCGATTATAAATTTGCTGTCGCCATCTCCAGAGCAATAACAAACGATTGCCCGACCGTTATCTAGAAAGCAATTCGATACGTTGGCGTCGCCGCTACATTTCCTTAAGAGTAGAGCACAAGGTTATGTTGTTATTAAAGCTATAATAAAAACTAGAATCGCAATGAATATGTATGCGACATTGCGAAATATCCTTGCAAATACGAGATTTGCAACGTTGGAGTACTTTCTAATCGTCCATTCTGACACAACTTTTGGATTATTAACGAAAACACGTCATGGCGCAGAACCTTGTGTCACTTTTTCAACGTTTGGGATAAGTTAAGTATTTAAGCATCACCCACGGATAGACGAAATTATTAGGTAATTATTTGGAGGTTATTTGTTATTGTATACAAGATTTGGCAGAGTGCTCTTGAGGATGTTTGTACGGTGTTCCAAAAGTGGGGTATAAAATTCGTATTTTTTAACGCAAAAATAATTCAGATGTTGGTTACGATTAGATGCGATGATGATGGTGGGAAGTGCGCGTATTCACAATAAACATACAAAACACAACTCAGTCAAGATGACAATGAAAAACTAGTCTAATCAGATTGGTAATTTGTCAAATATATCGTCAATACGAATATCCCACTCTTTTTTCCTTAAAAGACAGACAAAACAACTTAATAAAAAAAATTAAATCAGCATTTGAGGCACGTTCCTATCTCACAACTGTATGGGACTGTAATAGGAAACAGAATACATACCATACACATTAAGGGGAGGTTCTCCTCAAAGTCCATAAAAAAATCGATTTTCTCTTTTACCTTTTTCGATACCTTATTATATGTAGAATATGTTTCTAAAACGATTTGGCCGAATACATTTTTATAAAAAAGATATTTCATAATAATGGAATCCATCTTTGTACGAAGAATTACGCAAAAATAGAGTTCGCGCAGTGGAGCATATTTTATCCTAATATTTTTGAAATGCGCGCCTATATTAACATTCTATGGTAAGTATAGTAACCCCAAATGCCACCATATGTCAGAGTATATGATATAATATTAGGTAGTTTCCCTCTCTATACGTTAATGTCGATGGATATAGCGTGTGGCGTCAGTCGAACACGCGTGTTTCTCGAAACCATGTTTTTTAAACTGGTAGAAACTGTAATTCAAAAACTAATTGACGGATTGTCTTGATTTTTTTAAATTTTAAAGTAAATTAAATTTATTGGAGCTTATACCTAAGAAAACACTGATTTCGCTGTTATTTTTTATAGCACTTTCAAGAGCGAAAAATAAATAAAAAATCGGTACCGAAAATTCGCAGATCCGCCATTTTGTTAATTTTCGATTTCTTTTTATTGGTATAAGCTCTAACAAATATCATAAATTACTTTTCCGCACTCCACTATGAGCGGAAAAGTAATGTTATTGTGTAAAGAAAAAGTGAAAAAACAAAATTTCTTTTTGGGTTTATTTTTCATTTTTCAATCTAAAAACAAAAAAAAAATGGTTTTTAAAATTTTTTCCCTGTGTGTGTGTGTGTCGCCGTTATCGTTGACATTTATTCTTGTTAGCACGATAACTGAACTAAATCGTGTCGGATCGATCGGGTTTTGACTGATTCTGATCGGAGCGTCTCCCAGACGACACCTATTGATTTTGATGTAGATAGGGCACATCCCATCCTATCCATGAGTCCATGAGAAAGAACGATGGTAAACAATTTGAGAATTTTTTTTTATTAACACGATAACTCAACTAAGTCATGTCGGATCGATCGGGTCTTGACTGATTCGGATCGGGGACGTCTCCCAGACGACACCTATTGATTTTGAGGTGGATAGCACACACTCTACCATGGGTCATGGGTCATGAGAAAGTAGTGAAAATTGAAATAAAGTGAAATTTGTTTGTTAGCACGATCACTCAATTAAATCGTGTCGGATCGATCGGGTTTCGATTGATTCTGATTAGGGACGTCTACCAGACGACATCTATTGATTTTAAGGTGAATATATAGGACACACCCCACCCTGTTCATGGGTCATGAGAAAGCACGAGGGTAAACTATTTGAAAATAGTAAAAATGTCGCATAAAACACATATTCTGCATTTATGTGTTGTTTTTTTTCTCTCGGCCACTCAATTTCGATATAGAGTTGTTCTACGTGCGGAAAAGTCCGCTTTAAGTTTTTAAAACTGTTTATTTAAAAAAAAATTGAAATTTTGATTTCAGATGATTTTTACAAGTAGAGTTCCACCGATTGGACACCTTTTTTTGGGACGGTCACATTACCGAGCATATAACTAATCATTGTGTAATTTATTTTTAATAGAACAAATTTCTTGTACACCTGAATACTTGATAAATACGTATAAAAGTTTTTTACTACTTTATTTACTTCATTCTATCAAAAAAAAAAAAAAAAAAAAAAATTAAGAAAATCATGTAATTTTTGGATCGCTTGAGGAGAACCTCCCCTTAAATCAAATAAAGAAATACGTTATATACCAAAAGGATTCGAAAATTGTTCGGTGTTAGCCTTGGGAAGATATTCAGACTTTTACATTAAGTGAATTTTCCCAGAAAGTAAATGTCGGAGGATCAGAATTTTTATTAAGGGCATACCGACCGATCCCAAGTACTTGGAATCTTTTACAACAGCAAATTATTATGGAATTAAGTGATTTGCAGGCAAAATATTTTACTAGGTCTGGCTCCAACAAAACGGGTGTTCCGCCCATAATGTATTTTGCGTATAATTGCCTGAACAATACATTTCCTGTTAACTTTCATTTATTGTCTGTCTTTGGTATAATCCTTTCCCGACTATTTTAAGCTGAGGGTATATTGCATGAACAGTGCGCGTCTAATGTTCCTTTTCGACCCTTTAACTTTGAAACTGAGAGGCTTGAAAGCACGAAAATTGGCATACTTACATTATGCCGAGACTAATATACGAGAAAGTAACTAATTATGACGAGAACCCAATCATCCCGATCGAAAGCAAAACGGGAGAGTCGGCGTTTCGGGTCTTGATCGCTGTTACCAAATCAGTATTACACAAGTAATTATAGCAACTTCTTTGAAGTATTATTTTTTTAAGTGCCGTTATTAAAAATCAAGTATGTAAGCTAAATGGCTTAGAATAGATACATAATTTGCTAAATTGATCTGTATACAATATTAATTTCGAATCTTGTCGGGTGCAAATGGTATATATAAGGTAAAAAAAAAGGGCTTAATGAAAAAGTATTGGACAGTAGAATGACCACTGCCCACTAGAGAACATAGAGTTACTGAATTGCATTTTGCAAGAGATGACGACTGGAAGCGAGTTTTCTCTTCAGTCGAAATAAGAGTAAGTCTTAAATCACCAGATTAACGTCAACGGGTTTGGCGAAGGTCAGGAGAAAGGCTTGCTCCCTGCAATATCTTTTCGAGGATCCCATTTTTCGGTGAATCAATAATGACTCTGGGGAGGAGTTTGTTTTGATGGTCGCGCGGATTTGGTTCCTCTACGGGGAAGATCCATGAATGCACATTTCTACGTAGAAAACATCGTATAAGAACATGCGATGCCATTTGCAACGTTTGTTAAATTCATTTTTATGCAGGAAATCGTTCGGTCCCACGTAGCTAGAGAGGTACTGGACTACCTTCGATTTGTGAATATTCCAACTGTGGACTGGCCACCAAGAATCCCTGATATGAACCCCATAGAGCATCTATGGGATGAATTAAAATGATCAGTTAGGCGCCACATACCTGCCTGTATGACTCTTAGAGAATTCGAATAAATCGTCCTCGTCAAATGGGAGAATATTTCTCAGGAAACCATTCACCAATTGATCGATAGCATGCCCAGACGAATCGAAGCAGTGATAAAAGTTGGAGAGGACCTACACGGTATTGAATTCAAATTCTTCCGATATAATTTCACCTCCGATTTTTTAATGGAGTTTTTCATTAACACCGTTTTCATTGCATTTAACATTATTGTTCCTTTTTGTTATTTATTCATGTCTTTTCACGATAATACCATGGTTCTAATTTGTTAAACATTAGTTGAAATCATTTAATTAAATCGCTTATGATTTAAATCGTCGACAAAATAAAAATATAAGAAGTTTCAGTGATGCCTTAATTTTACCTAGGAATTTATTTTTTATTTTAATATTTTAAAACATTAAATTAGGCCTTAACATACCTATAATTATTGACAACAATATGGTCCAGTTTGTTGTCGAATCTCGCTTACGCATATTCCATTCCGAATAATCTCATAGACTTGTTACCCGAGGAAAGTTATTACCAAAACCTGATCGCCTAATCAGTGAGAGCGGCATTCTTGTCTAGAGATTTTTAAAATACCTCCACAATTTTTTTGTGTTCCTTATTTGACTCGGCTCGGGCGCTGTTACAGAAAACCGACAAAAAACCGCCGCGATTGCTCGGTCTGATCTGGTCGGAGCTGATGCCGGTAGAGAGCGGCATCAGCTGAACTCGGTGAAATGAAGAAAGACTTTTAACTCTAGCGTTGCGTCCATGATTTTACTTAGTTAATAGTCCAATCGATAGATATAAGGACTCTCCAAAACAGGAAAAAATATATATATGGTCGTATAGGAAAGAAAATTCTAAGAAAGATAGCTTTTTTAGTTCTTGACGTATTAACGGCGAACTTAAGCGAAAAAATCCATAAAGTTGAAAAAACCGTTTTTTGCAAATAAAAGAAAAACTAAGGCTCGTAGAGGAAAAAGTTAAATGAGAAAGTTGTAGGTATTAAAAAAAACCTATCGATTAGTATTTTTAAATATCGATTGCCTTATTACTTTTCGAGATATATCGAAAAAACCGTCAAAAATCGACTATTTTTGTTTTCGCCATATCTCTTGCAAATTAAGGTTTAGAAAATTATTACTTGGTATAAATATAGCCCTTAGGGATCCAAAAAAGTATGTTTTTTAAAAATTAAAAAATATTGCAAATTTTTCGCGATATATCGAAAAAACCGTCAAAAATTGACTATTTTTGTTTTCGCCATATCTCTTGCAAATTAAGGTTTAGAAGATTATTACTTGGTATAAATATAGCCCTTGGCGATCCAAAAAAGTATGTT
Source organism: Rosalia funebris (assembly GCA_037954035.1). Lineage (NCBI taxonomy): Eukaryota > Metazoa > Arthropoda > Insecta > Coleoptera > Cerambycidae > Rosalia > Rosalia funebris. The sequence continues at coordinate 3,752,538 of JAZFAV010000002.1, read as the reverse complement.
TTTTAAAAATTAAAAAATATTAAAAATTTTTCGATATATCGATTTTTCGAAAAAGCGGTCGTCTCGGTTCCTCTTGCTCGACGGATGGTCCTAGAGAAACGAATCGGGGCTCATTTTTTTCGTTAAGAGTTGTACTTTCATGGTAATAAAAAATGGTATCAGTTCAAATTTTTTTTTCGCATATTTACAAAGGTTATAAAGACGCTTAACGGAATTCGCAAAAATGGCTTAGTTATAGCACTGTTTAAGAAGCGTTATCTGAGCTGCCGTGCGTAAGCAAGCACAGACAAGGCTCGCACAGCTCATAAATTCAGTCGCGTTCGACTTTTGTGTAGACATTTTGTTAGTGTATAGTGTGCATGACGTTTTTTTTTTTAAGATTTAATATATGTTAAAATGAGTGTAATTCAATACAGTTTAAATTGATTCCAAAACTTTAAACGCGTTTTTCTCTAAACCATGTTTTTCAAGGTGGTTCCTAAGATATCTCAATACAGAATCATCCGATTTTCTCTCTTCTTTTTTATTTCAAAGCTTATCAAATTTCGCGTCGTTTGACGTGGGATTTTTTTGATATCTCAATTTTTTACATTTTTTGCCATGCCTGAAAGTGAATTTTTGAATATTGCGTTTTGAAATAAAACGCTATGTCGAGTGTTCGTTTGAGTGTTCGCCATTTTGTCACAAATTCGAAATTAAAAAAATGCCCACGTCAAATGATACTTACTCTCATACACTTTAAAACGCCGTTTAAAAATTTGTTCTCAGATGAACCGTACGTTGCCAATCCTAGGAACCATGAGCATGGACCGATCGGGAGTGTCAGAATTCACGGAATTGAGAGGGGGTGGGAGAGAGGAATTTTAGCTAGATAAAAATTTTTCTTTAAAAATCATTGTGTATATTTTTATGTACAATAAACCGTGTGTTTTTATCTTTATTAGTTGCCGAGATAAAAATTCTTAAAATTCATTGAGAAAACGGCGCTGAAAACTGACGTGCCCCCTTCATAAAATAAACGTGAGCTGAAAGAATGGTACCGACCGAAATCCTATTATCCCTGCGACGATTTGGTAGGAAGACGTGACCGGTCTTCTCAGCTCTCGACTCTTATCTGGAGATTTATTACGAGTCTGTCCGAAAATCAAGTTGAAGGACACGAGAATAACATTATGGAACTCCCAGATTCTTATGTCATTAATATTGCCCGCGGAGCAGATGCCAGTTGGTGGCCTGTTGGTTCTCGGCGCTGGCTGAGCTATTTCGAAAGTCGCTTTGGATTTGGGAGCGGTGAAGGTGAAACCGATACGGTGGGTGGGAGAAAGCAAGTACCTTCTTGCTTGGAAGAACTTTAATTGCGAATATTTTCAAACAAATCGTTCGTTCATTTGCAAATTTGAAGTTGAGGCAACCGGTAGCCGATTTAAAATGCATTTAAGTACCATAAATCAGCACTAAATCAAAACTAAACATCCTGTATGATTTAAAAACCAGGTCGCATTATGATCTGGACAGAAATAATCGCAGATGTTTAAGTTTTCTTCTGAAGACAATATAAAGTTTTTATTTAGCGTTTAGGGCGTAACATTATTTTAATACATGGTACTACTTACTACTGTCTACGCCATACACGGTATTTAAATATAGGGTGTCTCAGTTGAAACTATAGGATTTCAATTGTAGAACATTTGTGTTCTATCAAAGATCGGGCGTCAAATCCATCTATAAACCATACGATGTCGACATGCCGTGATTAACAGTTCAACAACGAATAATTTGTGTACAACTGTGTTATGAAAATGAGCGATCATTTGCAGTTGTATTAAGAAAAATTCGCACAAAATTTGGATAACATGAAGCGCCTACAGAATTAATAGTTCGTAACTTAATCAAGAAATTGGAAGAGACGGGTTCTGTTAATGATAAGGCAACACCAATGTGTCCTCGTCATGGCCGGTCAGATGAAAATATTGCTGAGAGAAAGTGTACGGGAGTATCCAAACACATACGACGTCATTATAAAATAAATATTCTTTAATATTTCTAAGACGTCTTAAACAATTTGAATTGTAATCTGAAGCATGTAGTTATAATGTAAGCCTGGATCTGAAGCAAAAGTAGTTACCAGTAATAATAATAATACAAATTTTGATATTAAGAAGGTGCAAATAGCTTCATGTAGGACGTGTATAAGGGACGTGCTTATACTATTATAATTTATAAAAATATTTTTTAGGTCACAACTTTTTTCCTTCTTGATAGTACAGTTTTGTGGACAGATATGCCTGGAAAAACTCATGTATTTACAGTTTTTCGACCTCTTCTGACCTCACTGAAGACATAAATGCAATTTTTACTTATTAAGCTTAAATAAATCGCATAGATCATGTGAAATATTAAGCTTCACACAAATTTACTTGTAATAGAACTGATATTGTCAATATTCTCTGTTTATATTCAGGTACATGTAAACAATAAACAATTTAAACTGAATATAAAAATGGAATAAAAAATGAGCATAAAATATGTAAAAAACAAATACCGTGTTATTTTAAAAACTAGTTTCCATTACCAGTCGTGTTTCTCATTGCTAAAATAAACAAATATTCAAATTATGTTTTGCCGTGTTATTAAGCAGGTACTTCAAATAGAATTAATAATATGGTAGAGAATGTGATTTCAGGTAAGTATAGTAGTAAAAAAGTAAAAAAAAAAAATAACGATGGTCCAATATGGTAAGTTTATTAAGTGGTGTTCAATTTAAGAGCTAAATAAAATGGAAATTTCAACAATGTACGAGTAGATATTTCAGCTTGCTGTTCAGTAATTTTTAAGTTGCTTTTCGTAAAACATAAGGCGATAGATACAAATCATATAAATCTAGAATATTTATCAAGCAGGAACTATAGACTTTAGAGAGGTTCTTTTTGTAGACATCAGATTTTTTTTTAAGAAGGGAAGTAATTTACTCTGATATACTTGTCGAAGGGAATTAAGGAAGAAAGAAGTTAAACTAATCCTTGATATGACACAAATAGTAACATAATTTTCTTTATTTTCTGCTACCACCGCCGCTAATAGGTTAATCAAACATGTAGCTGGAAAACCCAAGCAACTAGTTGGCTTCTTATACTCGTATTAATTGGTTGCTTGCAACTTGCAAACTAAATTGGTAAAGTGCCGTCTCAAATTGCTACGTTTCTAGAACAGCCGAGTGCAGAGGACTATACAGGTATATCGGAAGAACATGGACAATATTATTTATTGAAGCAAAGGGTGATATAATGTCCCTGAACGTCACTGGGGTTGAAAATCTACCGTCGCCGAAAGATACATTAAAAATTCTACTCAAAGGAAAATAGCTATTGCAAAAAAAATTAGAGAACGATAATTTCTGCTTTAGATTCCTTCTCAAAAAGATTCTAGAACACCCAGGAATAAACTCGCAGTCTTTACAGTCTGCTTTGCGATCTCATCCCTTGCAGACTTGAGCGATACATATTTCAAATTGTATAATTAATTTATAAAATTAATGTTCAATGTTTTCTAATGTTCATTTCTGTCCATGTGTTGTAATGACTAACAGAAATTCAAGGTAAACGTAAGTTTCCTTTAGTAATACTGAAAGTAACGAACAGCGCGTAAAGTAGCCGATTTTATGCATTGATAATTATTTTATACACTAGTGCGATAAAGACTCACTTTACACACTAGTGCGATAAAGTCTCACTTTACGCATTATCGGCAGTATGTAAATTAGCATTTTATGCACTACCGTAGAATAGAAATATTACTTGGGATGAATAGGCCTTGGTGTTTTGCGAAATCGTGTCTTACCAGGCCACTATTTACAGTATTCGTTAATATTGTATAAATAAATAAGACCGTACATCACTGCTTCGCTTCTTGGACCGCGCTTAAGTCAAACAAACATGCGTTTTATTTAAATATTTACGTTTCAAGTACATTATAAATATTTATTTAATCGCAACGCGTTCTGTGACGTGCTTTTATGGTTCTCGGCGCATTTTCCCATGGTTGGCTTTCAGGAATGACGATCCCTCTCGACTTTACGACTAATTGTATGTCGTCGCCTTTGTAACGCTCCGGAATTAATATCTTAATTCACAGCAGACCGATGAACGCGGCGGCGGTGTTACAGCTGTTCCTGTCCGTGGATTCGGCCGGAAATGTACTGTCCGACTTCCGCTGGGCCATGCCTACAACTGACAAAGGCCCACGCTCCGATACCCAGCACCATGCTCGACTTCTTAGATAAATAAGGCGTTCGGATGATGAATTCGTAATCGCCTTCCGTCGCAGGGGATCCAAAATAGTGACAGCTAAGACTGGAGTGCGGTCGAGAAGTTCGTAACCTTTCTATAAAAGATATGTATAACTTGAAAAACCTTCCCAGAACCTTAACTGTGATGAAGATTTACTAAATTTTACTAAAAAGGGGAACGTTTGACGCTTCCCTCTCCGGTTTCATTTCAATGAAATTTTGTCTGGCGATTCTAAGTCGAAAATGAGTCGACACGTGTGCGATCGTTCTTCAATCTTCAGAGTGGGCATTAGGCACCCCTGGAAAAAATGTTCTACGCCGAAAAATGGCTAAAAATGGCGTTCTCAAAACAGGTACTGCTCCTAGCTCCCTGAATGGATTTTAATGAAATTTTCAGGGATGTTTTCACATTAAAATATATCAGTATACACACGTGTATACTGATATAAGCACGTGTATAGGGGTTTATCAAAATATGCCATACGAAAGTGTACTTTGACACGATGGAATACATTTTGACAAAAAAAAACAATATTCTTCTTTTTGGGGGGAAAATTGTATACTGGGGGTTTTTTGGGGTGAGAAACACGAGTCTGATATCGAATTTTTAATTAAACGCACCCTTTGCTGCACTATAGCCGCTTAGCACTATTGACGTAAGCTTTGTGTTAAATATCTCGCTCTGGCCTTCGTAGGGCATATTTTGATAAACCCCTATAGACGTATTAAAGGGTTTTCTCATGTAGATTAAATATTAATAATTGAACACTTGTGTGTTCGATTGCGTGTGAGTTTTCTAAATAAAAATAATAATCTGATTTAGTCAATTTCATATACGTATGTACTTTTTGATAAACATTTGATTAGGCAGACTCTATCGGTGAGAAATGAATATTTTATTTATGAGCTTTTGGCCTTCTGCGAATAATATTGTATGCCAATAATTGTATTGTGTTGAAGATGTTTATCAAAAACAGCTAGAAAACTATTAAGAATGGATATCGAAAATTACCAGATTAGCTGTTACATAATGAAGATCCTATACTGTACGTATTTTATCGACTACTGGATTATTTTCTGAAATTTCCGAGCAAGAACGGACATAAATACGATATTTACTGTAATCTTCATGGGAATATGCAGTGGCGAAGCGTCCATTAAGGCTGTAAAGTGCAGCCTACCCTATATATTTTAAATGGTAGACTCTGTTTTCATATTGCCACTTGCCTCTGCCAGAATAATAAACATTTTCTATTCATATTATCATACCTATCTCCATTTAAGCTGAAGCACCGGAATGCTGGCAACCGTCAGTACTACGCAAGCCTGGGCAGGCCTGCGCACTGAGAATCTGGGCTGACCCTCTACCGCCTTGGATTTTATAGAGATCCAGGCTGCACGGGGGGAGAGGGGAGTACGCTAAAAATTATATGCAATTTAGCTAGCCTGATCGATGAGTTTGCGTAATACAGTGGCTAACATATTCACCTTGTTAGAAGAAGTGATCTCTGGTTGGCTCAGTTCAGTTAAGTTCAGTTCTTTAAGTCTATGATCTATGGGGCCATGTATCAGTGTGTATGTTCTCTGATTGCGTTCGATAGTAGTAGTTGTATAGAAAATAAATATATTTTGTTTAGTCTGCATTCAAGAGTTTCATTTAAGAAACAAGTAAAAATAAAGCGCAAGTAAAAGTAACAGACCTGTTGTTAGTCGTAGTGATTAGTGTTATTCTTAAGGATAATGCCGCCATTATCCTTAAAAATAACACTAACATTGCCGATTTAGTAGAGTTTTTAATTAATGAGAGTGGTTACTTTAATAATTTATCTTTAGAAGATAAGCCTGTTGCAAATTATCTGCACTACAATAATGATAATGAATGACATTTTCACCACAGCAGCATACTGTGCATGAGATTTATCTACGGTGCGGTAAATTAATTTGTTAATTCATTAAATTAGAATTAAGTCATTATTACATTACAGCAAAGTTAAATAGAAGTTAAAATATTTATTTTCTACGAACTGAACAAATACAAATAGAAACCGAGTTGTGAAAAGACCTGCCATTCATTAATTCTGAATAACATCTCGGGTAAGTTTAAAGTTAGCCAACTCCTTACTAGTGGAGGGAAGCACTGAGAAAATTATAAAGAAAATATCTTCAAAATTCAGAGGCTAATTAAACTTCGCGAAAAAATAACACCGAATTCTGCGGAGACGTATATTTACAAAGGAAATTTTCACGAAAGCCTTTAAGTCCATTATAATTGCGTTTCGCCTCACCCCTTTTATTTTCAAGTGCTAGCAAAGTGAATACGGTTGAAGAGATAGGGATAAAAGGTAATTGACGTTATTCTTTCTCTCGTGCTAATAGATGGACAAATTTAAAAAATCGGTATTAATATAAATATAAAGAAGTATATCGTTGTATAAATTAAGGCGCTCAACATGAGGCTAAGCCTCACGGTGGGTACCATATATTGCGTCACCATTACAAGTTATCTGTTGGTTACGTATCTTATATAAATTCATACACTTTTCCCTTGACATAACACCAAAGAAAAAAAAACCAGTGGTGTTAAACCATATGATCTTGCAAGCCAATGTCAGCATTTCGCAAGATAACATTATCAGCAAATTTGGTATGCAACGAAGTTATGGCTGCTGGTCGCACCTGCTGAATGACACGTTGCATCGTTTTATTGAAACCATATGTTCCAGCAAGACACACATTGCTTAACATGTCACGATAGAATTCCCCATTAACTGTGATTTGTAATTTGGGGTACTGAAAATCCACATGCTGTTCACGAAACAGAAATACATCCACAATGATGCATGGTTTGGTGCGCATTTTGGAGTAGTGGAGTAAGTGGACCATGCTTCTTTTAAAATGAAGCTGGTAATCAGCATTACCAGCTTCATTTTAAAAGAAGCATGGTCCACTTACTCCACTACTCCAAAATGCGCACCAAACCATGCATCTTTGTGGATGCATTTCTGTTTCGTGAACAGCATGTGGATTTTTAGTACCCCAAATTCGAAAATTCTGTTTGCTGACGTATCCGTTAAGATGAATATGTGCTCCATCGCTGAACACAACCTTGTTGCAAATATCAGCATCACTTTCTTTCTTTTTTAACACCCAATTAAGTGTACGACCGTCGTTGTAAATGGTCTGCAACTTTTAATTGTTGTGTCAACTGAATTTTATATGCTGACAGATGGAAATCTTTCTTTAAAATCCGATGCGTGGTCGCTCTTGACAGGTTGAATTGTTGTGCACGACGTCGAATTGATGCGTTTAGATACTCCCCTACACTCTCTCTTACTGTATCAATATTTTCATCTGGCCGACCGCGATGAGGATGTATTGGTGTTGCCTTATCAATAACAGAACCCTTCTCTTCAAATTTCTTGATTAAGTTACGAACTGTTAACACCATAGGTGCTTCATTTTATCCTAATTTTGTGCGAATTTCTCTTAATGCAACTGTAAATGATCGCTCACTTTCATAGAACAGTTGTACACAAACTATTCGTTGTTGAACTGTTAATCGCGGCACGTTGACGTCGTAAGGTTTGTAGATGACAGTCGTTAAATATTGACGTGCTATCTTTGACAGAACACAAATGGCGCGCAATTCAAATCTTATAGTTATAACTGAGACACTCTATAGATGAAATGGCTATGTAAGACTTTAAATTCACAATTATGAAACTCGCAACTGAAGTCGGGAATTCCCGAATTGATGAATGATTCGGATGAAGGTTCCATAACGAAACAAAGTTAACTACTAGCTTCGGGCCTCCAATAACTTGTTGGATTCGGAATATTTCCCATTCTCGCCTTTCTCTTTTACTCTGTTTTAAACAGAATTATAATTCTGAATTGCTTGTATATGAATGAGATCTTAAAGCAACAAAAAGTCCCAAGTTGTAAATAAGTTGAAGGAATACCGTACCGCAGATACTTAACGGGAGAACTTTATTCGTATATTCTACTATACAGAATCATGTAAGCAGTCCTCTTACAGTCGTCACCGCAGAAAGGAAAACACTTTTAAAGAGATTTGTCTCCATTATTTCGAATGATATCCGCATTTCCTCGCACCGCCCGCTACCTATTCTCTTTTACTGCCTTACGTCGTTTTATCTAAATAAACTCCGCTCCAACATAAAAATCGTTTCAGGGCATATTCCTGCGACCCACCGGAAATTGCTCTTGTGTCCATTTCCTTTAGTTATGGGAGAGCGCACAAGGAAAATTAAAAATAAAGGTCACGTCACTTGAAACATCATTCTTCTTAACATCTCATACAAGAATAAAACATGGAATGCTTTCAGTAACAGCTGAACGCTTCGATGCAGCAACAAAAACAGGATACCAGTTTCCACGAACACTAAAATGTTACACGTGTCACCAACCAACCTGGCATAATCGGGAGATGATTAAAGTTAAACTAAGGTCTTTGTAGTGACGCATTAAATTGGCGCATTAGCAAGGATAATGAGTGTGTCTCGATAGCTCAGCGGTCAGAGCAACCAACCGGAAATTGGGAGAGCCGGGTTCGATTCCCGGTCAAGGCATATGCACTTTTATCCTTGCTAACGCCAAAAGTGGCGACCCCGACGTGATGTGATTCGTTCCAGTACATCCAACCTCCCTTACATCTCAAATTCGCGGATTCGATTCCCGTCCTATAGTCCCGGGGTTACCGAACAACGGTTCGTAAGAATGGCGAACGCGGTCACATTCCGTTAATTGTATCGAGACAAACCATGTCTCTAGGGAGGGCGTACTGTAGCGACGCGTTAAACTGGCGCATTAGCAAGGATAATGAGTATGCCTCGATAGCTCAGCGGTCAGAGCAACCAACCGGAAATTGGGAGACCCGGGTTCGATTCTCGGTCAAGGCATGATGCACTCTTTATCCTTGCTATCGCCAAAATCTTCGTCGTTATTAGAACATTAGAGTAATTGCAACAATTGATCATTGATGATTGCGGGATGTGCCATCATAGTGGCAACTAATTCAGTATTAAAAGACGAAACGTTTTATTGAATCTGGGCTGCTTGCGATCGTCGTTTGTTTGTGAAAACGTTTGTTAACATTTTAAACATATTTCATGACAAAATAGGTCTTGATTCGTTTGAATCAATTACGGCTACGGCATCTATATAAAGATAAGTAGATATCAGGATTTATTACGTATCATTACGCCAACGTAATATATTAGTAATAGTTTACATTGTTGGTAATAGTAGCAATCAATATATTCTCCCATATATAATTAATCTGTGTTATTATCTATTCTGAGTTTTCCTTGTAATACACTATGCCCAAAAATTAAGGGATGTAAAAAAATTCTAAATTATTAGGTGATGTTCAAAGGGTTGTCTGTAACTTGGAGAAAAATAGTTGCAGGGCAATTAAAAATAAAGCAAATTGAAGCTTTCCAGAGTAATTAATTACCAAAATCAAAACTGACTTTTTTGCTTCGAACGACGATAACTCAGCGAAGAATTATCGTACAAGGCTTTTAAACCGCTCAAATTAAAGAGGATTAAATTATCTAAAAAATATTTATAATGAAATCACTGAAAAAAAATGTATTGAAGTTCGTGGACCTCTTCAAAGACAAGCAAAAATTTGTAAAAATTTTTTCCCGATGGTTTTCTTATGATTACTCAAAAACTGCTGTTGGTAAAACATTTAGAACTAAATATCTGAAAACTAGAAACTTGGAGTTTCAATTCGATTTTTTTTTAAATTGCTCTGCGATTATTTTTCTCCAAGTTACAGCCCTTTGAAGAGGATTTTTTATATCCCTTAATTTTTTTGTCTAGTGTATATGAACTGAGCTGAAGCTCGATGTAGAAATACCCTCGCTCGATCCCAATTACGCTAACTACCATCATTTTTTATTATCTAACATGTGGCTTATGCAACCACTCCGTTATGGGTGTACCGTATCATTTACACCGGAATATAATAGGAGTCTTTATCGAGGGAGTGACTATCGTGGAGTGAAAGTATTCCAGATACTTTACGACGTGTTTTATAACAGTGTGTGTAATAAATACCTATATGCATATAGTATGGATAGGCTTCGATCGAAAGCTGTCTGGCCGGGTATGGGTCTTCGGTCCCGGCGGACTTGTAGGCGCTGGTAACGGTGAAAACCAAATGTATTTCGTCTGGGCCCATTTTGAATAAATTATTGGGATGGAATGTGAAGGATACTACTGGAACTTTTCTATGTCAGGAATAACTAATAATTTCATTCATGTGTATAAATAAGGCTGTCCAGAAGGCAGGGTAGCCTGTAGAAGGCAGGCATATTTGTAGAGACGTCTTAGCGTATTTTTATCTAATTAAATAGTCACCTAACTATGAGAAAATAATTGGTTATGTATTGTCTTATAAAAAAGGACATCTTGATAGATTGTATAAACTATTTATCTTAGTTTCTTCATCCAATTCACTTAACAAGTAGTATACTACTTTCCTGTCATTGTATTACACTTCTTTAGATAGTTCATCATAATACTCTTACTAAATTTGGCGATAGCAAGGATAAAAGTGCATATGCCTTAACCGGGAATCGAATCCGGCTCTCCCAATTTCCGGTTGGTTGCTCTGACCGCTGAGCTATCGAGGCACACTCATTATCTTTGCTAATGCGTCAGTTTAATGCGTCACTACAGTACTCCCTCCCTAGGGACATGGTTTGTCTCGATACAATTTAACGGAATGTGACGGCGTTCGCCATTCTTACGAACCGTTGTTCGGTAACCCCCGGACTATAGGGCGATGGATAGGACGGGAATCGAATCCTCGAATTTGAGATGTAAGGGAGGTTGGATGTACTGTAACGAATCACGTCGGGGTCACCACTTTGGCGATAGCAAGGATAAAAGTGCTTATGCCTTGACCGGGAATCGAACCCGGCTCTCCCAATTTCCGGTTGGTTGCTCTGACAACTGAACTATCGAGGCACACTCATTATCCTTGCTAATGCGCCAGTTTAATGCGTCACTACAGTACTCCCTCCCTAGAGACATGGTTTGTCTCGATACAATTTAACGGAATGTGACCGCGTTCGCCATTCTTACGAACCGTTGTTCGGTAACCCCCGGACTATAGGGCGATGGATAGGACGGGAATCGAATCCGCGAATTTGAGATGTAAGGGAGGTTAGATGTACTGGAATGAATCACATCACATCGGGGTCACCACTTTGGCGATAGCAAGGATAAAAGTGCTTATGCCTTGACCGGGAATCGAACCCGGCTCTCCCAATTTCCGGTTGGTTGCTCTGACCGCTGAGCTATCGAGGCACACTCATTATCCTTGTTAATGCGCCACTACACTAAACAATTGCAAGAACCTTTTGGATAACGAAATATTCTGTACAAAGTCCAACAGCATGATTATATTCTTACGATTGTTCATTACATATCAAAACGGCAAAAGGACTCGGAAAGTGGTTAATGTTAGTCGTTCTTAAGCTTCGGCCTCAATAGTCATGAAGATTCATTTGGTAGATATTTTTATTGACACTTGCAATGCCAATCCACATTGAAAGTGTCAAGGAACTCGTAAAAATCATAAATTTGGGACAGCAGTCATAAAAGTAATATTTATAAAATTTTTCGAAGCCTTATCTTTACAGACGGTTTCTTGTACAGAAAATTTGATAGATCAAAATAAGTATCTCCTTGGTGATGTGGAACAGCGTCATCTTTCTGTTACTATTAGAATAAAATGTTCCAATAGGTGGTGAAACTGTCACGAACCTTGAGAGAATCCTCAACACTGAGAGAATACGTCTTCTACCACTCTCTAATAATAGTCCAGAACTACCAACATGGATTTGCTCCAAATGCTTCTTGGTGTCCCCTTTCATACACATCAGATTTGCATCTGTGGCCTACATTCTATTAAATCTTCACATACATTACATCGTTAATAGAACCGTAAATATTACATAGTTGTTTTGCATATATCTCGATTCAGACAACTTTCTCCTCAAAGATCTATACAATGGAAACCTTGCATATATAACAGTAGTCATTGGCATTTTATTAACATTATCAGCACATACTTTTCCTTGTGAACTGTAACCAAACCCTGGTAATGTAATTCCATACAATTTGGATAATGAACGAATGTAGAGGGTATACAGCGAATAATTGCCAATGTAGAACAAGGTTGTATAATTCAATGCGGCGTTGCAGGTATAATATGCTATCTCATAATTGCTACTGCTTCATTAGCATATCTACATAATAACGAACACGTTTTTAGCAATGCGAATTATTAACAAATTTATAATTATTAACACATGAATATCACGTCCGTGTTTCGGCTACTTCCGAAATAAAGGGTGATGAAACCTTATCGGAATAGCACCTCATGTTTAATAAGTGTATAAAATAGTTAGAAATAACTAGAAATATCTATCATAGAAAACTGCATGCATTGCATCATAGATGGCACTAGTCAGAAATCACAGACCGAAATAAGTCTTGTTGATGTAAGATGTATTTGCCTTTGGATTTCGGTAAGGGTTCTAGGTAAAAGGATTTTAATGATAGGCAAGTAAATGTTAGTTATACTCGTATAATGAAGATATATAAGTATATATTACATTACTTTTGATGACATAAGACAGTGACATAAAACATCAACCAGCTATTCATACTTTCATGAACGTTTCTAGAGCTACGAATTGCATTTCAATTCAGTCTGAAATCACTAGTAATATGAACTACATTCGGATAGACTAGAGTTCTCATATTCTCAATACATTTTGAATATTTTTACTTCATACTCAAAGAATTTGGCCAAGATACAAGAGAACTAACAAATTACAAGAAGAAGAAGTTATTACGAGAAGTCATGAGAGTAAAACAAAAAGGCAGACGTATTTAAAAAAACCTAATACTTCCATTTTATTGCTAGCGGATGGTAGCGGTGCGGTGGTGTCCAAAACACCTCCAAGTTGATTCATATTGAGAAATACGTTTGTTGGTGTTCTTATTTTTGAACGTTGTTCCTATAGATGATTTATACTTTTAGTCCAGGTAACGAAGACCAAAAAAGGCCAAATAACGGAAATAACTCATGTAGAAGCCAATTTTGGCACAGTTATAGGAGAAGGTGTCCTTAACAACATATTAAAAGTACTGATGGATGGGAGTGAAGCTACGGGGGTGGGGGCTGTAAAGATCCTGTTTTCAGTTTTTTGTTAATAATTCGAAAACTACTACCTCTATTGAAAACATGCATATATACTAAATTAATCTGGATAAAAAGGTCCCATACATTTTTTCATAGGATCAATAATTAAGGAGATATGGAGGGGGAAAAATGACAGTTTTTAAAAAATCGGTTTTTATTATTAAAAATCAAGTTTTAATGATAAAGGAACTATGCTTAGACCGCGTATTAATGACTTTACTGCATGTATCGCCTTTTGTGTCCGTTCTATTTAATAAAACTGGTCGGTTATGGAATCAGTTACTAGCCACGGCTCTTGACCAATCTTTGTTCACTTCACTATGTTTCGTTTTATGGTTGTCGCTATCAGTAATCTTTACTGATTACGTCTTGATGATCAAGACGTGTTAGCTATGACGATATTATAGCCAACTAAACATATTACGGGTTGAATAAACTGTTACGGGAGATATTTCATAATAACTATTAACGGGTGGTCCAACCATAATGCACGATGTTAATTGTGAGTCACACCTTAACGTCAAGTTTTTTGTCCAACTTAATTTGACATTTCTTTGTTTCAGTGTTTGACCAATTCAACCATGGAGAGGTACACAATTGAGCAGCGCGTTAAGATTGTTGAAGCCTTTTACGAAAATGGGCGTTCAAATCAAAATGCATTTCGTGCACCTCGTGACTTTTTTGGTCAGCATAATCGACAAAATGTGTCCACAATCGGGAGAATTGTGCGCAAATTTCAGCAAACCGGGTCTGTAGGAAATGTGAAAACACCTGTGCATGCTCGCCCAGTTCGTTCTGCGGAAAGCATTGCTGTTGTTCGCGATAGTGTAGCAGAAGAGCCGTCAACCTCGACTCGTCGTCGTGCCCAACAATTGTGGCCAGAAATTGAGGATATGGACCTGGACGATATGTGGTTCCAACAGGATGGTGCCACTTGCCACACAGCCAACGAAACAATGGCACTTTTGCGCGAGAAATTCAATGGCCGTGTTATCTCACGTCGTGGCGATGTTAATTGGCCGCCACGATCATGTGATTTGACACCGTTGGATTTCTTTCTTTGGGGATATTTAAAAGAAAAAGTGTACGTCAATAAGCCAAGAACAATTCAAGAGCTAAAGGATGAGATAATTCGGCACATTAACGACATCGAACCTCAATTATGTCTTAGTCATTGAAAATATGGACCATCGGATAGAGGTATGCCACCGAAGCCGTGAAGCGAGCATTTGGCCGATATTTTGTTTCACACATAATTGTCATAGATCCTTCTATCATAATAAAAAATATTAAGATAATTCTCTGAAAACTTTTTCTTTTATTTACAATTAACATCGTGCGTTTTGGTTGGACCACCCTTTAGAATAGTTGTTTTAATATACTTCAGAAATTTTGCGCCACCCTGTAGATAAGCCTCTCGACACGTTCCCACGCAGCAAACGGTCTAATTTACATTTCTACGGCAGTACAAGCGAATTGAAGTGATACAATTTGTTGTTCGGTACCCGAGAGTACCGATAGGACGGTTCAACAAAGGAAAATTGCGGGAGATTAACGTCCAATTTAAACGTTTGTTAACAACAATAATCAAGTACCAACGGCTGGCCCTGAACTTGTGAGTAAAAATTTAATGACCCGTACGGGTTCGACGAAGACATGAAGGTGAGCCAGCGCCAGAGGCGTAGCCTAGTCAAAATCGCTTCGGGGTACACGGCATAAAAAAGTAAAAGGATTATTTGACGATCTTTGGAAGTTAATTAGTAAGTATTATGAAATTGGTGTTCAGTGTATTGGTTGATGAAGATAAAATTGTTGTTAGTAACGAATGTGTTAAAAAATGGTTGATTTCGTCCATAAGGTCACAGTATTTTTCTTTATATTGCTGTGAAAAACCTCATGATTTGCTGTTATCTCGTTGAAGTCATGAGAGTAACACAGCGTCCGTACTGCTCGTCAATAATAGGAAAAAGTGTGAGATTTCTTTATGTATGCGTAGAAAAACGACAGCATTCGGCTATTTACTTAGGCCAAGCTATTTACTGCGCACCTCGTAGGATAGAGACTTGTTCCTACTCTTGAGAGCAGTTCATTAGTATGCCTTAAACGGTATAATTAAGGTTTAAATTAATTACTGATTAAAAAAAAAGTTTACTCAATTTTGCAAAGTTTACTGCTAGTCAAAGAATGGACAAAGCGTTTGTGTGTAAACTAGAACCAACTGATGCTATGCCGCTGCGATAAAATATATTTAGCCTAACTTTTTTAAATACATTAATTAGAGCAAGATTAAGCCTACATTCATCGGGTATAAAATACTCTGTACACTCAAAACTTCTATCCCAAGGCATACTTTTTCATTTCTTAGTTGACAGTTCGTACTATCCAGCAGTAGTCAGTTACTGAATTCTTCATCCAACCACACTTATCGGCATTATTCCAAAGTCTTGTCAACTACGGGAAAGGATACGGCTTCGCCAAGACATCAGAGGCTGATTGCTCTTTGCTAAACTCTGAAAAGAGATATATCACCCAACAGGGGGAAGAGAAAGAAGAGGATGCTGTTGCATAGAAGTTTTAAATGCAGGAGAGCGCGGTGCTATTGTACGAAATGTAGTCTTAGTTTGAATCAAATTGTATTAAAAGTGAGACGTTACGGAAAATATGTTTCTCTTGAGGTTAGATGTAAACTTGAGTTACGCAATCGTATGTTCCAGTAAAATTCTGTTCAAGTTAATAGACCATCGAATCTTCTGTTTGAAGATTTACGTTTTTACTCATTGGTTGAAAATTAATTTATACTTAAGAATTCTATTGAGGGAGACTATTTTTGGAGGTTACAAAACTAGGACCAGGACCGATGGATGTTATGGATTAGTCCCGTCTATTAGACCGATGATTCGGATGCAGCAAAAAAGACGTGGATGGAGGGGGTCTAGTCTCTCTAACCTTACATTTATACATTTTCGTGTGTAGTGTGAACTAGTGGTAATTAATGAACTGGTTAAAAAAATTGTTATTAAATAAATGAAAATGAAATATTTTATCGTTCAATGTTGCGTGCCTGATTACTTAAAAAAAACCTCAGAATTATGAATATTTAGGTACATTATAAGTATGTTAAAGGATCATAGTTAATGGTGCCTAACTACCGAGTATCTGTACAAGGCGTTTCAGTGTTTTTGAATGATCAGAAAATGTTAGTCAGTTCGTCGACATTTTTTTAAATAATTATTCACAACGCATTCAAAAAAGTACTCTAGAATCAGATATCTTCACGGAGGATATCTGCTTCTTACGATTCTCCACCACATCATGACCAGAGATCATAATAGAGGATGATTGGATAGCAAATGGACGAGAGCATGAAAATGGTAAATGTTGCAAGTAAATTAAGATAATCGTGTAGTGACGCATTAAACTGGCGCATTAGCAAGGATAATGAGTGTGCCTCGATAGCTCAGCGGTCAGACCACTCAACCGGAAACTGGGAGAGCCAGGTTCGATTCCCGGTCGAGGCAAAATGCACAATTTATCCTTGCTATCGCCAAAATCGTAATAAATAATAAGTTTCATGACGGTTTTAATGTAGTATATATATATATATATATATATATATATATATATATATATATATATATATATATATATATATATATATATATATATATATATATATAAAGGAAGTGTCGTAGCATTTACTTACATTAATATTAGGTATCTACGTAATGAAAAGTAAAAGTTATTTGATAAGGAAAAGTGGTATCCGTGCGAAAAAGCTGAAAATTCATTTTACCGAAAACTGTATCCGACAGCCAAAAACTGAAGCCAGACTATTGTTCAGTAAAAATAGCGGAGTAACCAAATTTTGATGACAATTAGAAATGATCACCGTTGGGGGTTGATAAAAATAATAAATTATCTTAATTATAAAAAAGTATTAGTTGTCTTTCCCTGGTTAAATTGAACCATAATATCAAAAATTCACGTTTATCACGTGGGCAATATTTCGGGAATGTGAACCCCGAACCCCGCCCGATATCGGCGCCTATGGCCCGCAAGTCGACCGAGCTATTTACTGTTGAGGCGAGGCGTGCCGCGAAGGCCTCGTAAAAGGTAATTAGAGTGTTCAATGGAGTATCGATGTTTTCCCTCGGAATGGAAAACTGTTGAATAAAATTCAACACGTGGGCCCTCAATGCCGGCTTATTGTCAATCCTTTCGCTTAATTGGATGGATTCCGGGTTATATTCGAGAACACCGCCTTGCCGGTACCGTTTCCTTGTGTACAGAATGTCCGCCTAACGAATGGGGATTGTTTGTTTAGGAAATGTCCTGGATAACGCGCACGTATTAATAAAATGGACGACAGCGATTTGCGAGAGATTGAGATTTGTCTGATATCGTATCCACGTTGCTTATTTTAATATACAGGGCGTTTGAAGACTGCGTGTGAGCAGTTTTTATATTTTAGTTATCCAATTAAAGACCCGATAAAATCATCTGTCTGTTTAATAAAGGGTGGTCCAACCATAATGCACGATGTTAATTGTGAGTCACACCTTGACGTCAAGTTTTTTGCCCAACTTAATTTGACATTTCTTTGTTTCAGTGTTTGACAAATTCAACCATGGAGAGGTACACAATTGAGCAGCGCGTTAAGATTGTTGAAGCCTTTTACGAAAATGGGCGTTCAAATCAAAATGCATTTCGTTCACCTCGTGACTTTTTTGGTCAGCATAATCGACCAAATATGTCCACAATCGGGAGAATTGTGCGCAAATTTCAGCAAACCGGGTCTGTAGGAAATGTGAAAACACCTCGCCCAGTTCGTTCTGCGGAAAACATTGCTGTTGTTCGCGATAGTGTAGCAGAAGAGCCGTCAACCTCGACTCGTCGTCGTGCCCAACAATTGAACATCTCACGAACATCACTGATGCGAATTTTGAATAAAGATTTGAATTTACACGCTTACAAGGTTCAATTGACTCAAGAGCTGAAGCCTACTAACCATTTCAAGCGTCGTCAATACGCCGAATGGTTGGTTGAACAGGCAGAAGTGAATGGTGACTTTACAAAGAAAATCATCTTCAGCGACTAGGCACACTTGCACCTCAGTGGATTCGGTAACAAGCAGAATTGCCGCATTTGGGCAAATGAGAATCCACGAGTGATTGTTGAAAAGCCGATGCATCCACAAAGAGTGACTGTTTGGTGCGGTTTATGGGCTGGCGGCGTCATCGGGCCGTACTTCTTCGAAAATGAGGTCGGCCAAGCAGTTACCGTGAATGGTGTTCGCTATCGCGAGATGATAACGGACTTCTTGTGGCCAGAAATTGAGGATATGGACCTGGACGATATGTGGTTTCAACAGGATGGTACCACTTGCCATACAGCCAACGAAACAATGCACTTTTGCGCGAGAAATTCAATGGCCGTGTTATCTCACGTCGTGGCGATGTTAATTGGCCGCCACGATCATGTGATTTGACACCGTTGGACTTCCTTCTTTGGGGATATTTAAAAGAAAAAGTGTACGTCAATAAGCCAAGAACAATTCAAGAGCTAAAGGATGAGATAATTCGGCACATTAACGACATTGAACCTCAATTATGTCTCAGAGTCACTGAAAATATGGACCATCGGATAGAGGTATGCCACCGAAGCCGTGGCGAGCATTTGGCCGATATTTTGTTTCACACATAATTGTCATAGATCCTTCTATCATAATAAAAAATATTAAGACAATTCTCTGAAAACTTTTTGTTTTATTTACAATTAACATAGTACGTTTTGGTTGGACCACCTTTTAGTATCCTTAAATATATTTACTTAACACAATATTAATAATTACAGACTCGGTAAAACACATTTTTTTCATTTTTTCGAAATGCAACTTTGGGATGGTCTGCTCTTATGAAAGCACCCACCAAATCGTCTGCAATGTTACTTTTATGTTTAAAATCAACTTAAATTCTGCCTTGGATAAAAGGAATCTGACGAAAATAGAAATGATTTATAATAATTTAAGAGGCTACATCCACTTAAGATCTTCATATTTTTCGATATTTTTTTTTTGTATATTATTATATTTTTTTATATATTATTATATATAAGCTCAAGAATATATTTTCGATATTTCAAGTCGATATATTTAAAACTCAGAGATATAAAGCTTTCAGTCACGTGGTTGAGGAACATAGGAACTATGATCGACTTAGCTAATCAGCGACAAACTTGAGGAATTACTGTTTCATGTATTTTTTTTCCTGCTATATTGTATAGTTTATTTCATTGCTATTTGCCAAGTAAAAAATCCCAAACGGCTCTTATCTCATACCGTGGCTTGTTTTTATGGCTAGGCTCAGGTAGACTGTTCCGTTTATCGGCATGATAAGAGAGTTTTTTATTTGGCAAATAGCGATGAAATCAATAGTAATAATGTATATGCACAAAATTTCTCGCGCTAAGAAAGACGAAACAAACACGAGAAGTCATCATCCTAAAAAAGTCCATCGTCCTTTGAATCCGAAACGGTGTCCGTCATATCTTGAGAATCGATCGATAAATTCTTTTGAAATTTGGCTTTTGAGTCACGCTTTAGGTCATTGTTAACAGAATGACGATCGCATTTTTCAAAAATAACCAAAATTGTTTAAACAAATTACGATAATAACTGATGTGCCGTTTCTTTTAAACAATTTTCGGAAACGGCGATCGTCAATATGTGTCGTATGTACTTAACTTCATGATAGCTTACTTACTATCTTTGATTTCATGATTAGTTTTAGAAGAGTCACCGCAAATTGGTCGCAAAATAGACGCTCCACTTCCGGCGGGCATATCTCTTCCGGTCTTAAATATTCTTCAATTGTGTTCATTTCACCATATTTACAATAAATTTATCTTCAATTAAAAAAAATTATTTATCATTAACAGTTTTCAAGATAATTCATCCCGAAGATCGACTGTCTTTTCATGTTTCTAGGTGGATGTAGCCCCTTCAGGGGAATATAATAAATGTGTTGTATTTGTGAAAACTTCTGCCGGGGAAGACCCTTTTCATATTTCCACTTATTAGATTAAATGAGCTTTACATCCTAGAGGCGTGGATGTTGGATTTTTATATCCTATCTACCGTAGTGAAAAATACTACACCATAGAACAAATAAATAAATTAAAAACCTTCGGTAAATCACCAATAACGCGGAATTCCTTTTTTGTTCGTATTCATTTCCATTCTGTTACTATCTGTTACAATTTTTTTTGTGCGCGATGGGGGAATCGGAAAAACCTCGCCGAAAAAAAAGAACAGCGTGATTATTACTTCAATTAATTTACGCGCAAGGTTGTTCTGCTTTTATTCTAATTACATTTTAATTACGCCTGTCTGGTTCACCGAAACCGAAGGTTAAACCGCGAAAGAAAAAGGTATTAGGCCAGCGCCGAATTCGTCGAATATCGAATGAGAGGTAATTGAGGGAAAACATGAAGTTTCACAATTAATTTTGCGTTTTGCTTTCGATTCACCCACTGCCTTGTTCCTGACATGAAAAAAAAAAATCCGCTGAGTTTGCCGTGGGCCCACCCGCAACCACTGCCGTCGACCAAGGATGGATCACGGGGATTCAAGCCTAACAATTTCTGAAAGTGAAATGGGGAAAATATTCTTAAGGCCATGTAATTCATAATATGTAAATACGTAGTCGAAGAGATTCTAACTTCTTTAGTTTTCATTTGGCGAAACGCTAAACTTAAATGTAAATTATCGAGAAAACACCGCTTATCTTTCCTCAGCGCTATGTTTCGCACACTGGAACCATCAAGACATCTTTATTTTTTTTTATACGAGAAACTGTGATAAAACGACTAGTATAATCGACAAGATTATAATTTCCTTGATTTTCATTTGGCTGAATGTAAAGGTAAATTTTCGAGTAAGCACCGCCCGTTTCTCCTCAGCGTTACGGTTCCCATGTTGCAACTATTAAGGCGTTTCTTTGTTTACTTACACAAGAAAATGTACTTAAACTATTAGTGTAATCGAGAATATTATAACTTTTTTGCTTTTCATTTGGCGAAAATCTAAATTCAAAGGTAAATTATTGAAAATTATCGAGAAAACACCGTCTGTCTCTCCTCAGCGCTACGTTTCACTTGTTGAAAGTATTAAGGCGTTTCTTTGTTTACTTATATAAGAAAATGTGCTTAAACTATTAGTGTAATCGAGAATATTATAACTTTTTTTCTTTTCATTTGGCGAAAGGCTAAATCCAAAGGTAAATTATCGAGAAAACACCGCTCGTCTCTCCTCAGCGCTACGTTTCACATGTTGCAACTATTAACGCGTTTCTTTGTTTACTTATACAAGAAAATGTGCTTAAACTATTAGTGTAATCGAGAATTATATAACTTTTTTGCTTTTCATTTGGCGAAACGCTAAATTCAAAAATAAATTATCGAGAAAACACTGCCTGCCATTCGTCAGCCCTACGTTTCCCATGTTGTAACTATTAAGGCGTTTCTTTATTCACTTATACAAGAAAATATGCTTAAATGATTAGTGTAATCGAGGAGATTATAACTTTTTTGTTTTTCATTTAGCAAAATGTTGAATTTAAAGGTAAATTATCGAGAAAACACCGCCCGTCTCCCTTCAAAGCTACATTTCACATGTTGCAATTATTAAGGCATTTCTTTGTTTACTTATACAAGAAAATATGCTTAAACGATTAGTGTAATCAAGAAGATTACAACTTTTTTGTTTTTCATTTGGCGAAAAGCTGAATTTAAAGGTAAACTATTGAGAAAACACCGCCTATCTCTCCTCAATGCTACGTTTCCCGTGTTGCAACTATTAAAGCGCTTCCTTATTTATATATACAAGAAAATGTGCTTAAACTATTAGTGTAATCGAGGAGATTATAACTTCTTTGCTTTTTATTTGGCGAAATGCTGAATTTAAAGGTAAATTATCGAGAAAACACCGCCCATCTCTCCTCACAGCTACATTTCACATCTTGCAACTATTAAGGCATTTCTTTGTTCACTTATACAAGAAAATAAGCTTAAACGATTAGTGTAATCGAGGAGATTATAACTTTTTGTTTTTCAGCGAAAAGCTGAATTTAAAGGTAAACTATTGAGAAAACACCGCCTATCTCTCCTTAGCGCTACGTTTCCCGTCTTGCAACTATTAAGGCGTTTCCTTGTTTATATACACAAGAAAATGTGCTTAAATGATTAGTGTAATCGAGGAGATTACAACTTCTTTGCTTTTTATTTGGCGAAATGCTGAATTTAAAGGTAAATTATCGAAAAAACACCGCCCGTCTCTCCTCAGAGCTACATTTCACATGTTGCAACTATTAAGGCATTTCTTTGTTCACTTATACAAGAAAATATGCTTAAAGGATTAGTGTAATCGAGGAGATTATAACTTTTTTGTTTTTCAGCGAAAAGCTGAATTTAAAAGTAAACTATCGAGAAAACACCGTCTGTCTCAAGGAACATGAAAATATGTTCCAGGACCGGATGAATACAGATTTTGGTAAGCTTTTTTTTACAAATTTTCAACAGAATCAATTTCTTTTAATTAATAATTTTAGACAATAATAAACTTGCCATTATACTTACTTTACTTTTTTTTTTTTGATTGAACAGATAAAATATTTAACGATATTAGTGAGCTGGGAACGTTACCACCTAAGCCATTCGATCCTTCGGAAGACTTCTTTGTTCTGTTCAACATGAATCAGTTGCTGAATGTCTGCTGGGTGTCCGCAACGTCTGAGCTTGCCTACGCATCACACTTCGCCACAAAATAATGTCAGACACTTTCGAACAACCCCGTGTCAGTTTTTCATGCAGAGCCGTATCAGAAACCGCGAAACCAGCCAGTGGTATTGACATTTCAAGATTAATCAATCGCGTATCGCCTGCAGAACGTCGGGCGAAAAAAGCGTCGAACGCTTTGACGTAATCACAACTCGGAGAAGGTAATGGACGAAGTAGGTTACATTAGACTCGGTCCCGCGTTTTTTTCGACTTTCCCATCGCATTTATGAGGTCTAGCGTCGTTAGCGCTCTGACGTTAGAGATAAAAATAATTCCTTAACTGCATATGTGGAGAGGCTCTGAGATGACATTAAATGATTTCTCACGCAAACAGATGGCCGATACGGATGGTCGTAAGAGGCGGCGTATGTGCACTACAGGAAGGGACCAAATGGGAATCTCAAACGTATGAAAGATTTACTTTATATAAATATACAACGAATTCCTTTGAGGACATTATTTTAATAAGGCACATTTAACTTTCTTCTTTTTGATTCAATCTACTAAACGTCCTTCTAATGCTATTTCCTCTTCTCTCTATTTATTTAACTACAATTCTTTTTTTAAGGCTATTTCCTGTGGTTTTTTTATTTGTTGTAAAAAAGGGTTAAAAATTACAAACTAAACTGCAATTTCTGTTCTAATTATCGCCAGATTATTAAAATTACTTTTTTATTATAATATACAGTGTGCATGAAAAGTGTGGATTACATTAATTTTTTATCCCTTTGGGACCCAGTGGGCTCGCTACAAAACCACATATCTAAATTAATTGTTCTATCGTCTTTGTGGCTTTAAGAGAAACCACCGCAGCATTAATACGCGTTGTTGGTGTCGCCATCTATTGAAATAAACGTAATATTTAGTTGTCTCGTCGCGTTTTGGTCAGTCATGTCAGGTAGGTTTGTAAATTTCAGTTTTAAATAGAGTGTATATGACGGATGTTCGAACAAAATGTAAAGATCATTCGATAGTGTACATAAATTTGTTGCCTAAAGTGTGTGGCTACATGATAATATCACTAGGGCCACAATACTTATATATAGTAGAATTATATTATGAAGACCAAGTCGGCAATAAATCGTGCGACAAAGACAGATGCATGTCCGACTGAATAAGAGAGACAGACCTACCTATAAATCATTTGCGCGCGTAAAATGTAAAATTCTTCTAGTGCATTGGCGTGGGAGAAGGTAAGCTATAGTAAGCTATACATTGCTCTTTGTCGCACGGTTTATTGCCGACTTGCTCTTCATAAAATAATTCTACTATAGTAGAATTATTTTATAAAATAATTCTACTATAGTAGAATTATTTTATGAAGAGCAAGTCGGCAATAAACCGTGCGACAAAGAGCAATGTATAGCTTACTATAGCTTGCCTTCTCCCATGCGAATGCAGTAAAAGAATTTTATGCGCGCAAATGATTTATAGGCAGGTCTGTGTCTCTTATTCAGTCAGACATGCATCTGTCTTTGTGGCACGATTTCTTGCCGACTTGGTCTTCATAAAATAATTCTACTATAGTTATTTTGTGAATCATTTTAGGGCAGCAGTGGATATTCACGGAATTGGAAGATGTACCCGATGAGGGTTTGAACACACTCTTAGATGAAATACCTACCCTCAGACAACATAATCAATTGCATGCAATGAATCAGATTCAGAGGAAGAAAATACAATGCAAGATTTTTTTTATAGATGAGTTACCTAAAAGTCCTTTACTAGATATTGAAAATATGGAAATTTTATTTGAAGATGATGTTATACAACGCTACAACACTAATTGGGAACGCTACAACAGTATGTGTTTGCCTGGAAAAAAGTTGTGCACAACCAACAACCATAACAATTTACTGAAAGTTTTGGGCCTAATATTAGTGATTCTGCTGAATCTCCTATAGGCGTATTTTTACATTTATTTCCATTATAACTTTTTCAATATTTTTCAAACAAACATGCTTGCTACACAGAAAAATGGAGGGAATGCAAATGCATTCACGCGAACAGGTGTGGAAGAGCTACTACTAAGGCATTCTTCGGCATAAACCTTATGATGGGTGTAAAGAAACTTCCCAGTTATAGAGATTACTGGTCTGCAAGACCAGAACTTCGAGACATATTTATTAGTATATGTTATGTCTACAAATAGATTTAGTTGGTTACTAAATCACGTTACATTTCAATGGCAATTCTGTACAGCCCTGTCGAGGTGAGCCCAGTTTCGACAAGCTATACAAAATACGTCTAGTCCTAAATACACTGGAACATACATTTTTTGATTGCTACAAACCAGGTGAAAACCAAGTCCAGTGTAGAAGGCCCAGTGATTTCACTGTGAAACCACGTTATACTGCCCTTTTAACAAATAAAAAATCTAGTTCAATTTTTAATATATGACCAAGTTACAGCCGTCTTCAACATTTGGAATTCAAAAAAGAAAAAATAAATAAATGTGGGCCTCAAAGGGTTATAAGATGATTAAATTGATCACAGGTACATTACATTGGCCAGTTGGTCAAGTATCGTTCATGTGAAACCATCGCAGCGAACAGAGTGACTTTCTCCTTAAGCCCGTCCCAACGTTTTCGATGATTTTGCGATGACAAACTTTAAGGAACAATGCGCCAACATTAAATTATATTTCCTGTTAGAGAAAACAGCGGCAGGTACAGTTTCAATGCGTCGGAAAGCTTTTGGGAAAGAAGCTGTAAGCCAGACAAGAATTTACGGGTGGTTTGCCCGGTTCAGAAGTGGCCAAATCACCACAAATGGTCACTTGAAGATGAACCCCGTTCGGGTCGCCCCTCAAAGAAGTGCGCGATGTTTTATTCCTCAGTTTTAAGTATTTGGAAAAGTTAAAAAATTATAGGTACTGATGTCTGTAATAGACTGATAAATGTATATAAAAAATACTGGTCTTAAATTGAAAGAGAATTGCCCTCACATGATTGATGTAGCATGTCTAGCTTATGGTATTTATTATCTAATGGAAGACTAAACAAGACAATTTTGTTTCGTAACAAAAAATGTGTTTTCGAAAACATCAGATCGAAATGAATCTGCAGTACTGTTTTAAATGTATTATTATCATTGGAACTTAGATTAAATAATACCTAAATCATTTTTACCATAATGGTTCAGTATATTTGCCAGTGTGTGACGAAATTAGAGTCTTATTTTCCATTTCGCATCGGGCCTTAGTACGTCACTGTTTCTCGAAAACATATTAAAAACGTTCTCGTAAAAGCAAGCCAGGCCGAGGTGTTACAAACTTGAGGTGGAAAAACTAATGCATACATATCAGAAAATATAATAAATATGGTAATATCTAAGTGGATATCGTACGTTCCGTAACAGTTAATATAACATTCTATGGGCCCATTATAAAAAACCTGAATGACAATAAGCACCGGGAACTGGTTCCGTACTCTCTGAAGCGTACTTAAAAAGTGAAAATAAAGTTCGTCGAGCGACGAGGTGTGTACTTAAAAATGTATTACTGTGGTGTTCTGGAAACGCATATTTTTTACGTAAAAACCTGTTCGAGATAAATAAAAAACGTCGCTCGAGAACACTATACGGGTTACTATCACGTACAAAATATGCCGTGTATAAAATATTCAGGATATTCCAGCTCAAACTTGATCTAGGACGAAAATTTCACCTAATGTCAGTTCTTGACACGCACGATATACAGGGTCTTTCAATAGGGATGCTCGAAATTTGTTAGCTTATAGCGGCCACGTTGTTAAAGCAATATTTTTAAAATTTATAGTGAATTGTTCAGTAGTGTACGGCAAATCACCATGGAAGTTTATAGCGTTCAACAACGTGTGCAAATCATCAAATTTTTTATTTTCAAAACCAGTGCTCCGTTCGAGAAACTTCCGCGCATTACGTGATTTTTATCTTCGCCACAACCGTCCCGCCGAGTCGACTATTCGACGTTTGTCTGGTTTGTATATAACTAGCCAACACCCGCACGTCACCGAAACGCAAGGTCCGCTGAAAACATTGCTGCTGTGCGTGAGAGTGTACGAAAAACACGAGGCAGTCAATTTCTCGTCGTTCACAAAAATTTGGTTTTTCTGCGACTTCAACTTGGCGAATTTTGCGTCGGAACTTGGATTTGCACCAATATAGAATCCAACTGACCCAGGAAATTAAGGTAAACGACCATAGACAACACCGTGTGTTCGCTGAGCCGTGGGCTCTGGAGCAGTTGGAAGTTGATCAAAATTTCGCCAAAAAAATCATCTTTAGCGACGACGCCCATTTCTGCATGAATGAATATGTGAACAAGCAAAATTGTCGGATTTGGGACGATACCAATCCAGACGACATACACAAGCACCAAATGCATCCCGAGAAAGTCACTGTTTGCTGCGGATCTGGCGGGATCATCGGTTCTTCCAAAACGAACTACACAGCAATGTACTGTGTACCAATGCTACACAGCACATGTGACGATGGACATTCTGCATGAGCGAATTGAGGGCATGATTATGTCGCGCAGCGGCGACCTGAACCGTCCACCGAGATCGTGCAATTTAACGCCTTTAGACTTCTTTCTTTGGGGCTATCTTAAATCGCAGATCTATGAGAATAAACCTCAAACAGTAGATGCCCTCAATGTCAACATAAAGAACGTCATCCAGCAAATTCAACCAGATTTATGCGACAGTCATCAAAAATTGGACCTCCCGAATACGTGCCACCAAGCAAAGCCGCGGCGAATATTTGAACCACGCTATATTCCATTCCTGATGCCATAAAATATTCTTTCAAAAAAAAATTACGTTTGTTAAAAATATACATTTAAAAATCGGGCGTCCTTATTGAAAGACCCTTTATTATAACGATGTGACAAGTAATTTCATTTGAAAATGACAAGAGACGTGATTAAACACTCCTAATTTGATTTGGAAAGGATTGCAACTGGAAAAAGTAACGCGGAAAACAATTTCATTACGCAGTAACGGTCTATCCGATTGTAGATGGATTTACGAATAATGTATTAGCGTTTATATTTGCAGGAAAACCAAACAGAAGGGATAACTGGGAGGGATTCGATTAAATCGCAATAATTATATTGACTCAGCTGCGGAAGATACTGCATCGTTAACTAAAAAGGCTTTTCTGTTGAATGTGGAACGTCGAATAATTTTTTTTCCAGCATCGGATTCGACGAGAAAATATCATAACTTATTTTAGGATTAATCGTCTGCTGGAGTTATAATATTAACGAGAAAGACAATACTATAAGATGTGTCAGAAGCGATAATAGGGGAAGATGAAGGAAATGTAGTGAAGGGAGTGATAGAGAAAGCTGCGAGGGTGAGAGAGCAATCAAAATTATGAGAAATGAATAGATATGAAACGCCACAAGATATAAAAAAAGAGACAGAATATGTGCAGTCAGAAAATATTAGAAATTTAGTTAGGATATTGAAGGAGAGAAGAGGATTGGGGAAGACAAAAAGAACCACGAAAAAAAGGAAAATGAGAGAACGAGAAAAATACCAAACTGAAATAAAAGGAATAGGCATATAAGCTAAACACAGAAAAAAGATATAAGATTATAGAAGCAAAAGGCTGGGAATAGAACAACTGAAAGAGGAAGGAAGTTTGAAAAATAACAGGAAATTGATGTCAGTGAGATAACAAAGACAAATAGATTTAAAGACAGTCAGAGAGAAAATGAAGGAGACCATGAAGAAACAAGAGGGAACAGAGATATGAGAGAATTTAAAGAGAAAACGATAAAAAGCAAATAAGAGAAAGAAAGAATTGAACAAACTGAAATAAAAGGGGAGGTTAGAAAATTTGAGAAATTTAGAAAAGAGAATAGTGGGAGAAAATTGAGAGGAGAGTAAATAGGACAACGAGAGAAATGGCTAAAACTGAAGTAAAATAAAAAGCGATTAGGATAACGCCAGAAAACATATATGATAGTTTGGAAGTAAAAGCGGTGGAATAGAAAAACAAGTAAATGAGGGAAGAGAAAGAAGAGCCTAAAAACAGAAAAAAAAACGAAAAGAACGGAAATAGAAAAGAAAGAAGCATACGAGGTTACAAAGACACGAGCAATGAAATAGAAAAGGAACAACAAAGGAGAAAAAAATATAATAACAAAAATAGATGACAGTGACATACCTAACAATGGTAGAAAAACATTTTGAGGCAGTAAGAAGTTAATAAGACAATGAAAAAGATAAAGAAACAGAAGATGGAACATATACATGAGATAATATACACAATTTCAAATGAGAAGCTGGAAGAAAAAGGAGAGGGATCAGGGCCAGTAAACAAGCAAGTGAAGAAGTAGGAAAAGGGTACTCGATATGGAAGAAAAAAGAGAGAGATATTCCATGGTATTAACGAATTCGTAAACAAATATCGTGCTTATTTCAGAGAAGTTTTCGAATTTAAACAGAACGCATGATCAAGGGAATTTAATTTAATAATATTGAAAGACAAAACGTTATGGAATATTTCCTCATTCGCGAGCTTCGTGAAGCGTACGTTCTTGTAAAAACCTCGAATACAACATATATGGGCTCGTTTGCCTGTGTAAATATCCATATTGGGTTTCCTATATTATTTGATAGCATCCACCGAGGACAAATATCACATTATATTGTTTGCATTGTATAAAATTTCATGTCGTTAGCTGAATAAGGAATACAACGGCAAAATTACTTTTTCTAATGGACAAAAAGTAATAATGCTCTTAATTAGCATAATTAATGTGGAGGGGATATATCATGGTGATTATCCTTGCTGCTATGTACAAAAATAATTTCTACTATAATAGTTATATGGGGTGTTTGCGTGAATGCGCACCATTTGAGTTCTGTCAAAGATAGGGCGTCAATATTTAACGACTGTCATCTACAAATCATACGACGTCACCATGTTGCGATTAACAGTTCAACAACGAATAGTTTGTGTATAACTGTTTTATGAAAATGAGCGATCATTTACAGTTACATAAGATTAACTCGCACAATATTAGGACAAAATAAAGCGCATACAGAGTTAACAGTTTGTAACTTAATCAATAAATTTGAAGAGACGGGTTCTGTTATTGATACGGCAACACTAATATGTCCTCGTCGTGGTTGGTCACATGAAAATATTGTTGCAGTGAGAGAAAGTGTACGTGAGTATCCAAACACATCGATTCAACGTCGGGCACAACAATTGAATCCGCCAAGAGCCAGCACGCATCGGATTCTGAATTTGGGGTGCTGAAATCCACATTCAGTTGACAAAAAATATACGGTTTGGTGAGTGGTGGAGTAATTGGATCATACTTCATTTAAAATGGAGCTGGTAATACTATCACAGTAAACGGGGAACGCTATCGTGACATGCTAAACAATTTGTTTCCACCAAATTAATTATTTGGGTTTGAACAACGTGTAGTGTCGGCAAGACCGTGCAACGTATCATACAGCACGTGTAACCATAAATCTGTTGCATACCAAACTCCCTGATCATGTTGCCTCACGGAATGTTTTACATCAATTGTCCTGCAAGATCATGTGAGTTAACACCACTGGACTTTTTCTTTGGGGTTATATCAAGGAAAAAGTGTACGCCACCCAGCAATCAACAATCAGTGACCTTAAAACAAACATTCAACGTGTCATTCGGGAAATAGAGCCAGTTTTATGAGCCCGTGTTATGGACAATTTTGCTAAACGAACGACATTATGTCAGACGAGTCGAGGCGGCCATATGGACGAATTTTTTTCCACTTGTAGCCGTACTGTCTCCATTTTATAATGAAGAATAAAAAAACCACAGTTTGTCAAATATTGTTAGATTTGACCTTGATGAACCAGACACCTAGTTTAATTAATAATGGGTGTTAATATTGTAACGAATTTACTAGAAAGTTCTTTATTTCGAACACTTATTTACAAATCAACTATTTACAAGCCCAACTAACTAACTAACTAACTTTCTTTCTAATTTAACTTTATAAATCAAACTTTTGCACACAATGTCACTTTCTTCGCACAGTATCGCTCACTATCGCGGTCCAGATTCAATTAATTGCTGGTTGGACGACACAATTCTTATATAGGCAGTAGAACGTCTCTCCAGACGTTTCTAGATAAAGAACTTTGGCGAACCTTCTAGTATAGAACGCACTGGAAGTCAACTCCGCACGTTCTCGAGGTTTCGAATATTCTCGGCGTTCCTGACACTGTCCCCCTCCTAGTACTGATCGTCCCGATCAGTTGTTCGCCCTTGGAATGGTGACAAGCGGTCGATGTGTACAATTTTCATTTGCGCGTGGTCCTTTCTGGATCTGGTAAACTATGCCATTTATTATGGTCACAATCTTGTAAGGACCTTCCCAGGATTTCTGCAACTTCGGACATCGGCCCTTTTTGCGAGACGGATTGTATAACCATACTAGGTCGCCTTCTTGAAAGCCTTTAGTATTCGTCCTTCGGTCATACCTTGTCTTCATTCGGTCGCGCTCCAATTTGGTCTTTCGAATGCGGGACAACTGACACACTCCCTGGAACTCACCCGATTTAGTGCGTGGAAATGGCCCGGCGACGTCGATAGCAATTCTCTCAAAGAGAGCACCGACGTTGTATTGTTTCATGCGTCCCCGGCGCCGAGTGTTTGGGCCCTTGCTGCTAGCGCAGACGTCGCATTTCCTGCACCAATCTTCTACGTCTGACCGACTTTCTACCCAGTAGAATCGTTCTTTCACTTTACCCATGGTTTTAGCTACCCCAAAGTGCCCTCCTCCAGTTCCGCCGTGAGCAGTTTCCAAAACCTCGGCCACTGTATTCTTGGGTAGCACGATCTGTAGTCGGTTCTTTGCACCATCCGGACTTTCCCAAACTTTTTTCAGAACCCCGGCATCAATAACCAGTGAGTCCCATTGAGTCCAGTAACATTTCGTAATTACGCCGAGGTCGCTGATATCCGCCCACAATGGTCTATTCTCTCCTGTTTCTTTCCGACGCATTATAGGCCCAATATGTTCGTCGTTCCTTTGATCCTCGGCTAGATTGGCATCCCAATTTTACATTTATTACATACATACAATTACATAAGTAGTGAATGATTGTGAAAATTGTTTATAACATTACAACTCAAAAACATGATATGACAAGAGGGAGAAAAGAGAGAAGATTCGATAAAGAGAAGATAGATACTAGAGAAATAAGAAAGTGAAAAAACAAATGAAAAACTAAAGCTAAATGGATACAAGGAGATGGGAGAAAGGCTCGAGTCAAATAGAAGGGTAGCAAAGGCAAAATGATTGAATAGAAGAAAAGAAAAGAGGGTAAGAATGAAAAGTAATCGGGAAGAGAAAGACAAAAAGAGAGAGAGAGAGAGAGAGAGAGAGAGAAATGTAAGACAACACGTAGAAACGCTGTCACCCTGTAGACTTTAAACTTTTTATGTGATCCCATGGTGCGCCTTTACTTAAGTACTATAATTAGTTCCTCTAAGATTTATTTATTTAAGATGCGTTAACAAACATATTCACGATTATTCGAGAAGTAAAAATTCTGTACGTTCACCGATCAATACCGACATTTCCACTAATCAGTAACATGTAATCGTAATTACATCAAATATTACAACAACCGAGCTAAGCTCAGATGTCGAAACTCCAGCCGTGGAATCCAATTTTGTAAAATAATGATGTACCTTTCCAATAACGGAAATTTTTTATTAGATGAATAATTTTTCGGACCATTAAGCATAGTTTAACTTCGAGAAAACAATGTATTGCATAATCTGAAGTAATCGTTTTTGTGCGCGCAAGTGATATTAGGTTTGATCGAATGGTGTTTGTGTCTAATTTTACGATTTTCTTTGGTGAACTTTCCCAAATTTTTGGAAAAAAATAACACATCCGAAAAAAACGGATAGGTTCGGACTTTCTGTAAAGAACTATCACTTTAAACTTGGTAGTCTGTCGGTTTCGAAAAAAAAAGAGTTATAAGCCTTGTAATGTATTGGTAAGTACCTAATCGTATCTGATAACAGTTTTAAATGTTTTGCATTATGATTAAGGTCTAAAGAAATACACATACACTAGGCACAAAAATTAAGGGATGTAAAAAAATCCTAAATTTTTAGGTGACATTTAAAGGGCTGTAACTTGGAGAGAAATAGTCGCAGAGCAATTTAAAAAAAAGCAAATTGATGCTCCAAGTTTGTAGTTTTCAGATATCGTATTCAAAATTTGTTACCATCAGCAGTTTTTCAGTAATCATAAGAAACCCATCGGGAAAAAATATCTACAAATTTTTGCTTGCTCTTCAAAAGGTCCACGGACTTCCATAAATTGTTTTCAGTGATTGCATGAAAAAGATTTTTTAGATACTTTTATCCTCTTTAATTTAAGCTGTCTAAAAGCATTGTACGATGATTTTTCGCTGAGTTATCGTCGTTCAAAGCAAAAGTCAGTTTTGACTCTGGTAATTAAGTATAAGAACATGTGGGAAAAAGAGACACAATAAAAGAGGAGTAAGGGAAAAAAGAGAGATTATGGAATACAATAGTAACAAATGGTAGAAAGTAAAGGACAGATACGAGAGATATTATTACCTCTGTTATCTACAAACTAGATGCACAAGAGCAGAAAAAAGAGAGACAAGAATAAAAGAAGAAGAGATAATAGAAAGAGAGGGGAATTAAGACATGTAGGAGAAACATGTGAGAGCAAAGGCATATTATAAAACAGAGGTATGGGACATAACAGAAGACAGATAAGACAGCTACATTTACTTCTTTATTCTAGAAAATAGACTGCTGAAATGAGAGGGAATCGAGATGAAATTAAAATGAAGAAAGGCAATAAAAAATAGAGGGGAATTGGCATAAGCAGAAGAAAATGTGAGTACAGCGAAGTTAACTAAGACAATACTAAACATATAGAACAGGGAACAGGTAGAAGACACATAAGAGCGGGATCCTTACCTCTCTACTCAATAATCAAACGAATAAAACGAAGAAAAAAGTAATAATAGAGAGATGAAACTAAGAGGGGAAAATGTAGGGGTTGAAAAAGAGAGGGAAATTTAGACAGAGAAAAAAGTATTATAAAACAAGAAAAAGAGACATATAGTAGAAAATTATAACAAACTGAAAAAGAACAGAAAATAATATAAACAATATACGAGATGCGAATAAATGAGAGGGTTTGGCAACATAAAAAGTGTAAAAGCTTCGTTTAATGTTCAAAAAGAATATTTCGACGACAATGAAATATAGCAGGATGTTTTGCATTTTTAAACCCATTCAAATATTACTAGAGATGATGAGTATTTTTTATACTGGGTGTGCGATCTTTATTAAATTATCTATTATAAAAACTAACTCTTTGTAAACGATCCATTCACTTATCGCAGTTTTACCCAGACATTAGTGGGCCAAGTATTTTGCTATACCCACATGGTTATAATCTGTCAACATTATATTATCGGCAATTTGTCTCCGGGACTAAAAAACTATTACACGCGTAATTTGCTAATGCAATATCGAACATAACGACTACGACTTGCGGCATAACTAGGTTATTTTTTTCCGCGTTGTTCACCTACAAAAACAAAACAAAAATACGACTCGCTAACGAACTAGCAGTTTTACTGACAGAATTTAAAGTAGGCCTTGCGTCTCAGCCGGTACATTTCAATGTCATTATTAAAAAGTGGCATAAAAACGAAAGTTTCGGTTGATACATTGCCATGGTATTAATAAAGCGCAAGGTCGATTGAGGTTTCGCCCGCCGAAGGTGGGTAGGTTTTAGCATATTTGTACATATTTGTACATTTTTTCTTTGGAACGGTTCTACAAGGAAAAATATAATGCTTACAAGTCTACAAAATCGTGAACTTTTCCTAAGCAAACTAGGTAATTACTTTAAATAATATTGTAAAAGAAACGACCCATTTTTAATGCAGAGAAAAGTTTAATTGTGAAATTAAATTAGGTACGAAAAAAAATTCGTCAGACGTTAAAACCTTTCCAAAGCGGAAAGAAATCCATCTAGATAATTCCTATGCCTTGAGAAACAGGACAATTTTTATCAAAAACTGGGACTCTTGATCAAGTCTCTGACTTAATAGATTATTCAAAGCTGTAGCTTAGTCATACCCATAGCCTCAATTTAGCTCTCTATGACTATGGACGAATTTTACAGAAATTTAGCACTACGTCTCCATTTTCACGACCATCTAGATTGTATAACACATTCTCTTTGTGTAAATGTTATTCCATATTGCCCGAGACAGGGTCAAGTAAATCGAAGTGAAATCTGAACAGCTCTGTGAAACAAAATTCATTGCAGCAATATTGAAAATAAGCACGTATTTTTAGACACCTACATTACGTCTTCTATTATTTTGGAAGCCTTTGGGTTATTGTAGAAGAACAATCTGCTAATCTGAAATTTCTCTATCTAATGTCTCTTTAAGTGGACCAAAGACGCAATAAGAACTTGGTGTGAATATTTTTTAGATTTTTTTTTTTGAGAATGAAGAGTGTGGTGATGAAGAGAATGAAGGAGTTTGTGATGGTTCTTAGGGAGTAAAGAGTATGGCATAACAGTAACGAGTAACGACAATGTCATTAGACAAAATTACCCCCCTTACATTGAAAAAAACATACCAGCATAACTTTTCCTGCCAAGAGCTGTGAATGAGATTTTTTAGGTATGAGGACACTATTTTTGCTTGTTTTCCTGAGTTCGGGTAGTTGATAATATACTCAGGATTCATCGCCAGTCACAATCCTTCTCAGAAAGACATCTCCTGCTTCTTGGGATAGTAAAAGTTCTTCACCAGCATCAACATCTGCATGTCTCAATTCAGGAATAAACTATTTTGGCAGTTGATTCCTGATTGACACTTTATGGAATTGGATTATGCTATGCATAATATGATATGACAGTGATGGCTCATATACAAAACTTTAGGGATTTTGTCAAGGATAATCAACAACTTTCTTTCGTGAAGACCTCAGTGGTTGCTTCTAATCTGATCGGGCAAACTCTGCTACGGAAATCATCCCATTTTTGGACTTATGTTTGACCATTCATACATTTGTTGGAATAACAAAATTGAATTTCAATACTGTGGTCTCATTCTGCGATGGATTTGTATCCATTTATATGGATATCACCCGTTTTAATTGTACAAGAAACGAAATAGTAGGTAGATTTTTCCTGGTGTAGGATTTTAATTGGTGATATTTGTAGTATGGCTCTACCAACACTTTCAATTGTTATTACAATATTTCATTAGCAAGCCTTGTACATCTCATAAATAATATTGTTGCCAACCAGTAAGGCATGAGTCTATTTGTTTCATTTTTGTTCAACACTGACTTAGTTTTCCAACACAAAACACTATACACTACACTCGACGCGCGCTTCGCCAACAAAGTTGGCATCATCTGGAGATGATTAAAACTAAAATTACAGTTTTAATCATCTCCAGATGATGCCCACTTTATTGGAGAAACGCGCGTCGAGTGTAGTGTATAGTGTTTTGTGGAAAACTAAGTCAGGGTTATCTTCACGCCAACGGATCCCACCTACTTCAGTATATAGTTTTTATTTCGTAATTACAGGATTTAAAATACGAAATAAAAAACGTCAATTTGAGCCATGTAATTATTTATTAAACGAAAACCATTAGTTTATTAAAACACCAAATAATAATCTCCAAAAAACATACAATATATGTTTACATGCTATTTATTTTTCTCTAACCACAATTTTTTTCTCCGAGCCACCTGTCTCGCGTTACGCCGCGCACAATTCAAAATCGATATACGTCTCGATTTTTTGCAAAAAACTTTCGCGTTTCAACGACCGCAAAAACCACAAACAGTCTTGAATGAATTGCCCCGATATGTAGGAGTAAACAGTGTCTATGCCCGTCGAAGACAAAAATATAATTGGTATCTGTGTTTACCGTTCTGGTATATTACCCGACTCCAGTAGCATATCTGCGAAGAAGGAAAAAGGAGCAGGAGCAGGAGCCGTAGCGGAAATACGATGAGGTTTTTCAAAAAAAATAACATAAATAGTATTCCGTATATAATTTAAAATCAATTTTGCAATGTTGACGCCATCCTTCACAAAGAATTACTTCGTGGAGTAATCGTCCTGCAACATCCATTACAAAAAGAGAGATAGCACTACCACTTTCCCAACGAAATTTTGAATTTATGGTACTGGGATGAATGTAGGAAGACGTGTTAATGAAAGTGGGATCGCTTAGCCAAATAATTGATGAAATGTAATATTGGTTCATTCTCTTCACCCCGCTCTCTAAAGGAGTATTTATTAGAACTTTCCAAAAAGCGCTTTGGATGATCTATATCAATATGAGTGGCCTACAAGGTCATCAGTTCCGACAAATTGTGACTACACGAAAAGTTCATGAAGAAAATGGAGGAACCCGATGAATATTTGAAGCACTTGCATAAAAGTTGAAACAGTCAAAGACTGTTGAATATATTGCTATGGAATAAACCGGAGTCGTCTTGATAAATGCGGAGATCTTTATTTAGTTTATGTAAAACTGGATGTCTGTTAAGTGCCATCTTGTAAAGACTGTTTATATTACTTTAAACGAAACCATTCCACTTTCTTTCGCATTGATTTTAACATCTGCTCCTTCCACAAACAAAACTTGATACGCCACTGCTTGCTACACCCGGTTACGTTGGACTAAACAATGGAATACGTAACCTTATTTCCCAACCGAATCCGAAGGTAATGCAGGAACCTTACTCGCTGCTAGCCACTTTTTGTCCGAGTGTTATTTATTCATGTGAAACGATTTATGGGTTTTAACCATAACCACATAATTTTTTTCAGGAAAACTGCAGAGGTTGATTTTGAAACGCGGCAGACTTTTTCGCTGATTTTAGATATTTGGTTTTCTTATTGGTAGCACGTGGAAAAAAGATCAATAACGTTGATTTTGTTAAATATTAATATTGGTTGTTATACTCGTATTGCTAAATTAATATCGTTTTCAGTGTTGTCTATTATATCATGACCAAACCGATTCTCTAAGTCGAATGGCGGTGATATAAATCGGGAGATCGGGAAGATCCCTCAGACGATCTACAATGAACTCAAGGTCATAGAAAACCACGTTGCCACACATCCAAGATTAAACTCGGTTATATCTACGAAAATTATTGGAACGTATCCTATTCACTAGGTTCTGATGAGCTTCATTGCGAACCCATCAAAAGCGATAACGGCGAAAGGGCGGCCATTTAGATCCTCACCGTATACGAACCTCTCATCGAACATTCCGATGCAAACCCGATTTATCTGTCGCATAAAAGCTAAAACGTGCAATTATTATTCATCAGACGCAAGCTGGAAGACGTA
This sequence comes from Rosalia funebris, assembly GCA_037954035.1. NCBI lineage: Eukaryota > Metazoa > Arthropoda > Insecta > Coleoptera > Cerambycidae > Rosalia > Rosalia funebris. Next base: position 3,713,751 of record JAZFAV010000002.1, on the reverse strand, counting down.
TGCGACTGCCATGTAATAAATATGGTCACAATTAATAAGAATGTTTACATTTCATGCGACCAGATCGTATCGTCATTATTCATTTAAATTTAGCCGTTGACTGCGGCGTTGCCAAATGGCCGGTCAGACAGAAAGTCGGTTAAGTGGATACGTTTTATAGTTGATGTAGCGTATCAAAACGCGCGAAGCGCTTTGCTCCTAAGAGCCTTTATGGTCCACGGCTGAGTCAAAGACTAGGGGAGGGAGAACGTTAATGGAAGGAGGATATGGAAGGCATCCAAATGTTTGGTGTATGACGCCTGTATTGCTGTTTGTACTTGATCATTGGAATAACAAGAAAAGTAATCTCAATGAGCATTGTAATTGGAAATGATTGTATAATATCTTTCCTACCTAATAATGTTGTCAGCACCCAAGTTAGCAAGCAAGTTAGTTTTACCCAACTAACAATAAATACATTTTACGGAACCTATGACTATTATTTAAAAAGGATGTACAATGATGGGTTAATGTTCGTAATAAAATTGATAAATAAGGCTTTAAAGATATCAAAGACAAGAAATGTATTGGGAAATTTCGCAAAATGTTCCCATACTTTAGATGGACCATAACTACGTTTTGTCCATTTGTCTAAAGCTGTGTATGACTCTAGTAGTTTCTAAAACGAAGACAGAAATGGTTGATAAAAATTAAGCTTCCAAGTTCTAGAAATAGCAGGTAAAGTTCAAAACAGTACATTGCTCTCATGAAATAATCGCTAATTATGGACCCTAAATATTCACACAAAGTTGCAAATGGCGCTATTGGTAGTATTGGTATACCACATATTTAATACAATTCGACTTTTCAAACCACTAAAAAATCAGTATCTTTGTTTCAAACCATTTTAAACAAGTCGCTCCAGAGGCAACTGTAGGAGTGCCCGGTATACAGTTATTCTTATTAAAAGATACCGGATGTATAGAATCACAAACAGATAACCGCTTTCTGCTAGTCATTCAAGTAGTGGTAGCTCAACTTGATCCTTCATCAATTATAAACGCCAGGGTAACCTCAAATGAATATTGTATCGCCAATATAACGCATGAAATAAGTGGAGTATAAAGTTAAGAAATGGAGTTGTCTAACCGATTTGAGTTTGGAACGTATTTAGCATGAGTACAATATTTTCTTTGGTAAATTTTATTCAATTATGTAGTATTATATTCACACTTAAAGTTATTCATCTATTGATGATCATCATATGACGAAGAGAAGGTTATGATGTCAATTGGTAGCGAGATGTACAATTCTTTAACAACGACAACGTTGCTCGAAATGGTAACGTTATAGCCGACTATATCATCCACCTGTTTCCTGTCCAAGAATTCCAGCCACTTCAGCGCCAACTAACATATCTTGTGGCCGATTTCGATGTATTCTGATATACATACTTCTTAATGAATCGCTAGGGAAGTGACAATGTTATTATTGTCCACACGCCCTTTCATCTATATCCAACATACATCCGGCCACAATTCTTCCTTACGGGACAAAGCAACCAACCATAACCTCACTCCCAGCTACATACTCCAATTAAAGGTACGCAAGAGAGATAATTACCTTCGTGTAGTACGGTGTTCCAAAGAGCACAATTAGGGCACAGATAGCACACACAGAGCGAGGCGATATCACCACCTCACACACGCACACACCTGAAGTCAAAGCAGAAGATGGAGGCCCTCCTTCGATTAGTATTCCTGCACAGATGTATTGTTTCCTGTATGTGTGTGTCGTTACGCAACGGCTAACATAACTGCCGTCGAGTGAAAGTAAATTCAATCTAGCCACCTTGATTGCCGCTGTTGCATAAACTGACTATCGTAAGATCAAGCGGGCTTAGCTGGCCTCGCGAAAGCAACGGCGACTAGATCCAACCTCCGCGAATAAGATTCACTTTTCGACTAAGTCGTCGCGGAGTCGGCCGCTGGCTTTTGCTCGGCCGCTTTGATTTCGGGCACCACGAGTCGCGGGTAACTAGACGGGCACGACGGTGACGTCGCGGTAGGTCAAGTCGATTGCCTGACTCTTTGTTGTTCGCTGAAATTACCGGGAAGAACGAGTTGAACGACTGCATAAATAATCGATCTCGCCGTTTGGCGGCTTCGATGGCCGCTGTTTGTTTTTTCCGTTAATTAGGCGTCTATTATGCGGGGAGGTGAGAGAGATCGCGGGACGGCGGGTTTATGGCCGTGGCGGTTGCGATCTGCAGCAATTCGATGACTAAGTCGTCAGGAATTGTGATTGTCTAATCGGTGATGAATTTCAGACCGGGGATTCTTCGGGTGATTCTACTTACTTGACGGGTTCTTGAAATGGAGAAAAAGCTGTATTTTTAGAAAATCACATTTGCATCCGCATGAAGTCACTGGTAGTGTAAGGGTTTTATTACCCTTTCGCTTTGAGATACAAGAGAATTACAATCACATTCTGTTGTTGTTGCTGGATTTATTTGCGATAAAAACTCTATAGACCTATAAGGTTTTTTAAGCCGGGTTCACACAGAATCGTGAACCGGGCAAGAGCAGTACCAGTCAGCCAAGCGGTAGTGATCACTACCTAGCGTGACTATCGGTACTGGAAGTAGGGGTCGTGCCCGCCCTCGAATAAGCCGGCGTCAAATCTCCGGTTGCTCGGAGATTTTACGACCGCGTCAGTCATAGACCATAGTTATACCGCCGAACAGAAATTAAGACAAAAAGGTTCACTCTAAAGGGGGATACAAATTTACCTGACGCAACTCAAAGCGACGCGACTCAACGCCACCCGACGCCAATCCAATGTCCAGTTTTCCATAAGAAACTATTACCCATGTGCAAACTTGACTGACGCGACGTTGCGCCACTCTATTCTACGCAACACGTTGCAACCATCATCCCCACGGTCCAGATTATCGTCGAGTAGCGTCGGGTCAAGACTGTCGGAAGTGTTTGTTTTGAAGAAGGTTATTCCAAGGTTACCTCAAAAAACGTTCAACTGTTCCTTCTGTCACGATGGAATCTAGTCAATCTTAGCTGATTGAATTTGTGAGGGAACATCCTCCTCCCTTGTCTATATGACGTTAAAAGTAAATTTTATAGGGACGAATCAATGCAAAATGAAGCTTGGGAAGAGACTGCAAGGCAGATCTCTTCTTCATATTTATCCTCAGAGCTCTCCATTTCACGAAACTTGTGTGGCTGACTAAACTAACGTGATATACACCGTGTTTGCGTCGAACTGATATGCACACCCCACCAACATTCGATAAGGCGGCGGGTGACGTTGAGTCGCGTCAGGTAAGTGTGTTCCCCGCTTAAGCCTCGCCCGCTAGGTTCCCGTCTCGTCGTCCAGCGAAAATTAGCTAACTAGCACGTTGCGCATGTATACCGTCAGTCTCAATACCCAACCGATTGCGACAGGCGAAGTTTTATACCGGTCGGATTTTAGATTGTGAATTTTATTAATATGCGTTTGAATAGCTATAAACGGTGCTGTGTTCTGCTGATGGTTGTAACAGTAAAACAGGATCTAGTATCTCATTTTTTGATGTCCAAAAGATGAATCTTACTAAGATAATTGATTACGCATTTAATAGGGTTACAGCTCGGATTAGATACATTAAATTCCTGTCGTATAGATATGTATAAAGTACTTTTTAAATGTCAGTTAGAAAAAATCATTAGGATTTGCTGGCACCCATAGATATGCTAACGGATCAATGTAACAGTAGAATAAAAATTTGCAATTTACATTTTTATGAATACTGTTTTATTAGAAATGATTCGACTACTCATTGCAACAGGTGTCCATTACTTTCGCTTATCTTTGTTGCTGCGACACTAACGTTCTCAGGGCTGTGTCGGAGAAAATTCTCGCCTCCAATTATCCCCTCCTAGAGTTACCACCAGTACCCAACCTAACCCTGTTTCTTCATCGTCGCCTGAAATTCTCGTGTATGTTTGAACGCACCTCGTATAACGGTCTATTGAAAACCTAAAAATTATAGACCAAAATCCAAACAATTAAAAAACCAATGTTATTTGTAATATTACTCCGTAAACTGTTTATATACATCTCGTATTTTGAAATAGAAATTTCACCAATACCACGGTCATTCATGAAAAATCTAGTGGTCCGTGTACACGGATCATTAATAGGTTATTTTACTAGAATTGAAAATATTTTTAGTGTACGTAATTGTATCCATTGTTGGAACTTTTTATTACACGAGTTAAGTGGTTTCAGGTGAATGGTATTCTAGAAAAAAGAAACATGCACATAATTGTGTGGAATTAAATTGTATACTGTTTATTTTTACGAGTTTCGAAAAACGCGCCGAGCTTGGGTGGATTTTTTTTTTCTTTTTGAATCTTAAGACGTGAATAAAATTGTTAATTAATTTTTATTAGTCATAGAAATAATATTTTATTCAACAAAATTAAGAATGGAATACATAGATCGATATTAAACAAATTATGAATAGTACTGTTCGTTAAGAATAGGAAAAAGTGTGAGATTCTCTATACCTAGACAATCGTAGAAGAGTGAGGCAGCATTCGGAGAGATGCACTTTACGCGCGGCCAGATCGAACTCTTGTGTACATTCACATTCAATATATATATATATATATATATATATATATATATATATATATATATATATATATATATATATTCAACGATATTCACTCTGCAAAGGTCTATTTACTGCTCACCTCATGGGCTACGGGCCGATATCGTAGCATTGAGACTTGTTCTTATTCGTGAAGAGTTATACATAATTCGAGAGGTGATGGACAAACTTGTAGAAGGTTAGTAACGAATATTTCATAAAACCGTTATGGTTGACTATGGAAAAAAAAGCAATCGAATTAAAAATGTTTAGATGAAAAATGTTTTTTGTCAAAATCGATAAAATGGGTTTTTAAATCTTCCCTTTCTTTTCAAAGCAATTTTTAAAAGATCAATCAACAGTCTTTTGTTTTACATAGCTTTATTATTCTTTGTCTACCTTTACCACTGCGTTTTTATTTACTAAGTAACTGCCCAACTATTGTCACGTTTTTTGCTGCCCATTTCTTGATGGGTATAAATCTGTAAATAAAAGTTCAAAAGACTAAGAACAGCAGATCACATTGACGTACAAAAATACTTTATTACAAGTCGTATTTTACGCAAACTGTTTTGTATCTTTGAGAATAAACAAATCGAGCATCGGGTATAGATGATAGAGGTGCCCCAGAAAATATTTCATAGTCAATGAATAAGATACCGTTATTTGGAAGTGTAACAAATTAACCAAAAACTATTTTAAATTTAATAAAAAAACCTTGCTGTTACAAATTTGAAAATTTCTTGATTTTTTCAATCCTTATAAAACCACCCCAATTTTTTTTTTCAAATTGCACCATTACTTTTTTGTACTGAATATGAATCTCCATTTAATTCTGAATACAATCATACTTAATATTTTTGATTATATTTCTCCATAGAAAAAAAATATTAGTATGGTTATGTTCTAATGCGTTATTTGTTAATAGAAGAGCTCACAGTCCACCTTGTTGTATTTATTATTGTTATTATTATTTATATTATTTGTTATTATTTAATTATTGTTATTATTTATTGTTGTTATTCCCACCAGGGTTCTGGCTTTGTGCCTGTTCAATTTAATGAATTCTTGGGTTCATTTCTCAATCTCTGAGTATTGGATGAAGAGTTTGGTTATTCGACAACCTGTTACTCCTCTCTATCCTTTATTGTGCTGGTCTCTCCCCAGCCATTGATGCGGTCTCTGATCAGATTGCGACTTAGTCCCACTGCAGGTTTTAGTCCATAGAGGTTTTCCCTGGCCCCTAGTCTGGCAAGGTAATCTGCAATTAGATTTCCCTTAATGCCATTATGCCCAGATATCCATAAGAGTTCCACCAGTCCCTTCCCTGTCAAGTGGTTCAATGATTCATAGCAATTATAGACCAACTTCGACTTTGTCGTTGCTGAATTCAGGACTGCTAACGCCGCCCTGCTATCCGAGCAGATACATACCTTCTCCTGGGTCCCATTTTGGTCGGCCCCCAGAACACCGTATGTAATTTCAATTAGCTCCGCCTGGAGTGCGGTAGTGTATTTGCCCAAGGGGAAGGTTTTACCTATCCCGTCGCGTCGCCTATACACCCCCCGCACCCGCTCTGTTCCGACTCTCAGCTCCATCCGTGTACCAGATGTCTCCATTGAGTGGGAATCCAGATCGACCCTCCATCCAGTCGGTCTTACTGGTGAGGGTGATCTTATATTTTTTGTCAAACAGGAAGTGGACACCCGTACTGTCAGAGGGCATCCATAGGAGTCCCTCCTCAGCTAGCTCTCTTGAGAGTCTATTCAGGTCCCTTACATTCCTATTCATGTTTCCCACCCTGTGCATTGCCTTTGCGGCTTCCGCTTTCAGAATGACATCAGGAAGTGGTATTCCCGTCAGTATCCCCATCGCCTCAATCGGTGTTGATCTTGGGGCTCCGGTTATACTTCTAAGAATCAATCCTCTTAGCTTGTTAAGTCGGTTGGCTTCCGGCTTTAAACAGGCTCTCTCCCACCAGACCAGTTCTGCATACGTCAGCCTGGGTTTGAGAATTGCCTCATACATCCATTTAATGGTTTCCGGTTTCAAGCCCCAGCTACTACCAATGGCTCTTCTCAGTTGCCAAAGTGTTGCTGTGATCTTGGAACATATGTGACTTAGATGTTTTCCCCATGACAGTTTCCCATCCAGGATTACTCCTAAGTATTTCACTTCGCTATTATAGCTTAGTTCTTGGCTACCAAGTTTCAGCGGACATATTTTGTTCCACTTACATTTCTTGGTGAACACCATCACCTCAGTTTTAGAGGGACTGACCCAGAGTCTCCTCTCCCTGCACCAATTCCCAACCTTGTTTAAAGCTCCCTGCATTATATCGAGAATCGGCTGCAGGAAAGGGCCCTTCGTTATTATTACTAAGTCATCGGCATGATAAGTAACTAAAATTATTTTAAAATTGAAATAAAGCCTTTTTCTATTAAGGTATTTAAATTTGAAAAAAATCTGCATTCACAATGTAGCAAGGCTTCATTTTAGGCAGTAGCAAAAACGTAGGGGTACAATTTGAAAGCACAAGTTAGAGGTGATACTTTTAAGGTTTGAAAAGAAAAAATAATGGGGCTTTAAATTCGCTATTACTAAACCTTATATTTTTCATAATTTAAAATACTTTTCGTCTCACCTTTTTATCTTTTCAAATAATGAAAATATTGCCTATAAAATCATTCTAGGATCCTTATACATTGTAAAAGCAGACGAGGTATACTGTAGGTGTGTAATACCTTATATTATAATCATCGTTTTAGTAACCTCCGGTATGACCCACATCCAGGAGGATTTAAAAGTGTTATTAAACGTTATAACACCGAGAGCAAAATCCGGTAAACAAGTATTTAGTGGTATTTGTTACAAACAGCGTATTATTAGACCGAGAATGTTTTGCAATAAGCCTTCACTGCTGTTTTTTTTTATTACCAGCTAACAAAGAGGCTGACATTGAGATTTGCGAAAGTGTCGGGTAAACCTTCGCGATGATTCCAAGATAAACAAACGGTTTTGTGGGCAGTGAATTCGTGCGATAGAAAAGTGCTATTCAATCGGCGATTGTAGATTTCCTATGTGCCTAAGAAAGATATTTTATGAAATTTTACTTTTCCGCGCTCCGGAAAGGTACATTGTAATCGTGTAAAGACAAATTGAAAAACATTTTTTTTTTATTTACTTTTCGTTTTTCGGCCTAAAAACAAAACAAATGGTTTTTAAAAAATTTGTTTTATGTGTCATTTTAAACTTGTTAGCACGATAACTCAACAAAATCGTGTTGGATCGATCGGGTTTTGACTGATTCTGATCGGGGACGTCCCCCAGACGACATCTATTAATTTTGAGGTGGATAGAACACACTCTATCCTGTACATTGGTCATGAGAAAGCACAATGGTGAACTATTTGAGAATTTCTTTTAAGCACGATCACTCAATTAGATCGTGTCGGATCGGTCGGGTTTCGACAGATCCTGATTAAGGACGTCTACCAGACGACATCTATTGATTTTGAAGTGAATAGGACACACCCCCCCCCTGTCCATGGGTCATGAGAAAGCACGACGGTGGACTATTTGAAAAAAGTAAAACCGTCGCATATTCTGCATTTATGAGTTGGTTTATTTTCTCAGCCACTCAATTTCGAGATAGAGATGTTGTACGTGCGGAAAAGTCCGTTTTAAGGTTTTAAAACCGTTTATTTTTCCAATAATACAGGGCGATTCGTTTTGACAAAGTTTGGGGGTGCCAGCTAAATTGGTTCAGACTGATTTTGTCCTGCATAATTCCATGCCGGCATCGAAACGAACACAGAGAAATATTTTTTAATTTTAATAACAGAATCGACTCACTCGGCATAATAAGGTCATGTTAATTATTCCAAGAATAAATCGCACTTAAGACGTGAAATTTTCCGTTAATAATAACTGCACTAAGACCGCTTAGACAAAGTAATAACTAGATTAATATCGTTCTAAAAAAAAAAAAGTTGAGTCACGATTTTGTAAAGGCATCATTCATCGTATTTTCTATAAATGATGGGCGAGACTATCGTTTTAATTAAGCTTCATAGAAACGTTAATGGATTAACGTCGTGTCGATGTATGATCAGTGCCATACCAAATGCTGCTGAGCAGATCCGTATTACACATTTCATAATATGAATCAGTTCCACTGAATTCGAATATTTATTTCTTCAAAACAATTAAATTCAATTAAAGATTGCGCCAGTGCAACAGCTATTTAGTTGTTTCCTCCACGCAAATTCGAAATTTGTTAGAATCTATGGCGGATCAGAAACAAATTTGAATGAAATCAGCATCAATTTAGGTGAGCGGTAAAAAAAAAAAGCCAGCGTATTACCGTAGTAGTAAAGCAAAACCAGTCTCAGACCACCCTCGGATTTGTCCGCGGACATTTGATGCGGATGGCATGTGGTCATTGTTGATCTGAAGAACTCTTGGCGCAGGTATAAAACAGGTCTGTACAGGTATAAAACAGGTGTGTATCGGTTTAAAACAGGTATGGTAACCTGTTTAATGACGTCATGTATTTTTCCTAATACCACCATACCTGTTTTAAACCGATACACATCTGTTTTATACCTGTACAGACCTGTTTTATACTTGCGCCAAGAGTTCTTCAGATCAACAATGACCACATGCCATCCGCATCAAAGGTCCGCGGACAAATCCGCGGGTGGTCTGAGACTGGTTTTGCTATACTACTTACCGTGAGTAGTAGTTCCCGTTCCCGTGATTAGTAGTTCACTTCACTGCGTCTACTTGTATTCCTAGTTTTTCCTTAAATTATTTTCGAATCTGTTTCTTAGTTTCCGATTTCAAAGTAGTGATGTGTAGCTTCTGATGATCGCCAGGACTTTAAAACTTGGTTGACTTATCTTAAGTTATAATCCAGTGGCTTTGAAGTAAATTAATGCTTCTGTCAACAATAAGGAAAAATGTACGTCTCTCATGAGGAAAGGTCTTGAGTAAACAAATTATGTTTATATGAACTGTGTTTTGATGATTAGGCCCGTTCCATTGTTATTATGTTTGGAATTGAACTGAGACTATACGATGGAATACCTAATAATACTCATAATTTAGTATATGGTAATGTCTTTCATTAGATAATAAAATAATCTCGCGCTGGATCAACTAAATGTTGATTGTTGTTGGTGAGAAGTCGGTCCGGTTTGGCTGCCACTTCGCGTACACGCAGTCTTAAAAATTGCCAGCCCTTAGTAACTACGAGGAATCTATCAGGCTATCCTATAGTCTGTCTACCTCTCACCCATATTACCAATCAGTATTAAGGGGTAACTTAGCTTAAAAAATTCTTTGAGCCTTTTAGAATACGGGGCAGAATTTTTTCCTGAAAAAATGTTTTCCTTGAAAATTCAAAATAAATACCCGCTGGGAGGGTACAATCTAGGTACAGTACAAGAATGTTTAAATATAGAATGGCAACTTTATGGTCCTGGAATATCAGATTAATGGTAAACATATTTAAACATTTGGATTTTCCATTTTTCATGTCTATAACACATTTCAAAATTTTAAACGAGTTTTTCTCGAAACATCATTTTTCAAAACGGCACGCAGCATAATTCCAACAATTTTCATTCTTTTCATGCGAATTTTTAACAACGTATTAAAAATAACATTTTGAAGTGAAATATGTACAGTTTCGATAAGTTATTTATTTTATAATAGTTTTGTATTTATAAATAACTCTTTTTAGCTTATTACAGTGGTATTTGTTCGAAGTACTTGGGAGAATAAATAATTAAAGATACAATTTGAGGACAATACGAGTTTATTGATACCCTGTATAACAACTAAATTACGTACAAAGAAATTAAGATGTGTATTCTAACGTATAATCTTTCAGACTGACTTGCTAAATAATCTATTTTTATTTCAACGACATTTGAACAGTTAAACATTCGATATTGAGTTACCCGAACTCATAAATGCTGACCTAATGTTTATGTTTAATTTCAGGCACCGCATGAAGACTATTTTTAAACCTAAAATAATTATTGTTGAATGTAATATTCCAACACCCCCTCGCAACTATAATTATTTTTCAATCAGTCAACCAGACCACCCTTGGTACTTAAATGTTCTAGCTTTACTTTATTTAGCGGCTTGGTTAACATATCAGCTATCATTTTTTCAGTCGGACAATACTCGAATACAATAACCTGATTTTCATACAATTCTTTTAAAAAATGATACTTTGTATCAATATGCTACGTTCGATTGCTAAATTTATGGTTTGCTAGCTGCTTTAAACAGCTTTGATTATCTTCACCTGTCTTCAGCTTAAACACCCATTTACATGATATGATGTTTTTGTCTTCCGGTGTAAGTACTAAATCCCATACTTCGTTATTCTTCAAAGATTTCATTTCTTCTTCCATAGCTTTCCTCCATTTTTCGCTATCACTGCTGGCAAGAGCTTCTTTAAATGTTTTAGGTTCTATTTCCCGAAGTTCAGCTAACTTTGCTGTGTAGCGCTCAGGTGGAACTCCTTTATTTATTCTATTTGATCTACGATCACCTCCGTGCTCTATGTAGAACTCTTCACTTGGTTGATAGCTGTTATCGCTGCCACAAGATTGTTCTGTACCTGAACTTTCATATACATTAAATTCTTCCGTAGCTTCTTCTATTTCTTCAGTTTTTTCGAAATCTGCGACCTCATGTCTCCCAGTGTCATTTGGCTCCGTTCTTTCTTGCTCCTTTTTGAACTCAATAGTCGCTTCTTCATCTTTTATCTTTTTTTCTTTAACACGAATATTTCTTTCAGGAAATACCGCACTACGGCTAATTTTTATGCGCCCTGTATCTAAATCTAACAATCTATATGCTTTAGATTCATCATAATATCCTACGAAAATTAGTGATTCTGCCTTTTTATCAAATTTATTTTTAATTTGTTCCTTTGGAATATGACTATACACTTTAGATCCAAATATTTGCAAATTCGACACATCAGGTTTGACTTTATGCCACAACTCAAACGGTGTTTTCTGTTTTAACTGAGTAGGTAGTCGATTTTGCAGATAATTGGCTGTAACAACTGCTTCCCCCCAAAATTTCTTTGGTAAATTCGCATCGATTAACATGCACCTAGCCATTTCGACTAGCGACCTGTTCTTTCTCTCTGCAACACCGTTTTGCTCTGGAGAGTACCCCGCCGTGTACTGTATCTTTATGCCCTTACCGCTTAAATATTCCCTTAACGCATTATTTACGTACTCGCCACCCCTATCTGACCTAATAACCTTTGGTACCCTGCCTGACTGATTACTCATTAACTCGATAAACTCTTTAATATATTTTTCAGTTTCATTCTTATGTTTCAGTAAATACACAGTTGTGTATCTTGAGAAATCGTCTATTAAAGTAAGAATGTACCGTTTACCCCCTGGAGTAACAGTCTTCATGGGACCGCAAACATCTGTATGTATTAAGTCAAGTATATTAAATGTGTTGCTTTGAGAAAATTTCGGGAAACTCTTACGAATAATTTTACCTTTTACACAGCAGTTGCAAGTTTCCCTAATCCTACAATCCTTAATATTAATCCCGATTGCCATTTTTCTTTCCATCAAGCGCTTGACTGCTTCTATGTCCCTGTGCCCAAAACGTCGATGCCACGTATGCTGACAGTTGCTGGAGTGTTCATTCACGATGCTCAGTGCCTGTTCTACAGTTGACAGCTTGTACAAGTCGGGCGCCGGCCTTGCACTCGCAATCACTTTTCCGCCTGAGACAATTTTACAGTTATTGTTGTCGAACTGCACGTTATACCCCGCACTAGTTAACTTTTTCACAGAAAGTAAATTTGAATCTAAGTCCGGCACATACAACACGTCGTCGATTTTTAGCTTATTCACTCCCGCACTATTCGCGCACTTGATGAATCCTGTTCCTATACCCTGAACCTTGGAGTGTTGCCCTTTCTCCGCTAACCTCACAACGCCTTTTCTGCTACCGTCAAATTGGGTATAAAATTCTTTGTAGTTTACCATGTGACTCGAAGCTCCTGAATCCACATCCCACGAAGCAGAATCCCTGTTTACGTCAGTTGAACTTGAATTTACCATAAGACACGCTTCATCACTGTCACCAGTATTAATTTCAGTAACTTTATTGGCCTTTTCTCTTTTAAACGCTTTATACTTGAAACAGTCCCGTTTAAAATGACCTTTCCTGTTGCAAAAGTAACATTGCTTTACATCTGTACTTGCAGTTTGATTACTTTGGATCCTTTTATTATATACTGATTTCATGGCTGACTCGTTTTGACTTTTCAAAGCTCCTTGACGCCTCCTGTCCTCATCGATTAATTTACTTTTTACGAATTCAAGCGTGAATTCACTCGATGACTTACTTTCCAGCGCTGTGATTAAAAAACTGTATGAGTCTGGAAGACTTCCCAGCAAAATGCCTGCCGCAAACCTGTCCTTAATTTCTTCCCCTAAAGCGGCCAGTTTATTCAATAATTCCAAGAATGAACTTATGTGTGCTTCCATATCACCATTCTCATCTAGCGATAGCCTGCAAATTTGCTTTAACAGAAAAACCATGCTATATAAACTCGATTTTTGATGATACTCCTTTAGTGCTTCCCACGCATCATGCGCGTATTCCTTATTTCTGATATGCACTAGTTGACTAACATCGACAAGTAAGGCTATGGTTGATAAGGCCTTGTCATTTTTCTTCTGCCAGGTGCCGTTTCGTTCCTCCGGTGTTGGTAATTCAGTCGAAACTACATCCCATAAATCCGCATTTATTAATAACATTTTCACTAAATAGTTCCAGGACTGGTAGTTTTGCCCGTTCAACTTTTCGATGTTATACTTAGCACTTTCCGCCATTTTCCAGTTGTCTATACAACAATAGTTATCACTCGCGATGTACCTTTTAATTATTCTCCCTTACAAGTGAGCTTACGCGACGCACCTGGGCCCATAACCTGTTCGAAGTACTTGGGAGAATAAATAATTAAAGATACAATTTGAGGACAATACGAGTTTATTGATACCCTGTATAACAACTAAATTACGTACAAAGAAATTAAGATGTGTATTCTAACGTATAATCTTTCAGACTGACTTGCTAAATAATCTATTTTTATTTCAACGACATTTGAACAGTTAAACATTCGATATTGAGTTACCCGAACTCATAAATGCTGACCTAATGTTTATGTTTAATTTCAGGCACCGCATGAAGACTATTTTTAAACCTAAAATAATTATTGTTGAATGTAATATTCCAACAGTATTAAACTATATTTAAAGTTCCCTTAAATTATATTTAAAGTTCGTTCAAGATTCTTTACGAAACACTCTCTATTACATTATTTAGACAGCCGTGAGAATACGAATAACAGAATAGCAGACGTTCTTTTACAAAAGGTTACTTTAGTTCAGTACAAACAATTAAAGTATTTATGCGTCTTTTCTAGTGTTTAATATTTCAATTAATGCACGCCCGTTCCCATATTCCTAACGGCTCTCTAACCGCCTAGTTGCCCAGTCATTACTTAGCCGTAAAATTTCCAAAATCGTGCCTCGTCTTATAAGGAATTAGTCAAACAATAATTATCTCTCTTTTTTTTCCATCGGGGCCGCCCACGGGCATGCTTTTATTGACTCTACTTGGTGACGTAATAATGAAGTAGGCCGCGCTCTTGGTTGACTTGTCGCGGCGATATTGTACAAGAGCCGGGCCATCAAGGACGATGGATTTTTTTTTCGCTCTGGGCCATCAATCATGCAGGACAAGCACACGCTTCCACCTTATCGGCAGTTTTTTGTCGGACGAACGCGACGTGATTGTAATTTCTTTGTTTCGAATGGACGTTAGTAGATTCCAAGAGTATCGACGCAGCAGCAACGCGAGTTACGACGCGCAGAGGTCATAATTATACGAGTTCGTTACAGCGAGCGCGGGGGAGTTACTCGAACAAGAACGACATGTTCGAGTTCCCTAAGAGTTATAGAGGTAGGTATGGGGCGCCTAACTGATCGTTTTAGTGCATCTAATAGATGCTCTATGGGATTCATATCTGTGCTTCTTGGTGGCCATTCCATAGAAATACTCACAAGTCGAAGGTAGTCGAGCACCTCTCTAGCAATATGGAGTCGAATATTATCCTGCATAAAAATGAAAGTGTTTCCTACAAACGGGACAAATGGCATCACATGTTCTTTTACGATGTTTTCTACGCAGTTATAGGCTTTCATGGATCTTACTCGTATAGGAACCAAATCCGTGTAACCATAGAAACAAATTGTTCCCCATACTTTATTGATCCACCAAAAAATGGGATCTTCGGAAAGATATTGCAGGTAGCAAAGCTCTCTCCTGGTCTTCGCCAAACTCGTTGACGTCCATATGATGAATTAATTTCATTTGAAAATAAGACTCGCTTCCAGTCGTCAATGGTCTAATTTACGTGTTCTCTTGCAAATCGCAGTCTAGTAACTCTATGTTCTCTGGTGAGCAGTGGTGCAATAGCTGGTCTTCTACTATCCAATCCTCGGCTCCCTTAGCCTGATCGTTCGTCCAGAAATTGCTACATTTCGAGCAGCTGCTAGGGCTCTGCTTAACTATAAACTAGTAGAATGCCTGTTTCTTAAGGCGACTTGTATAAAACATCGCTCATCTTATGCATCTGTAGACTTATTACATTGTCCTGGAGTTCTACAGTAACTTCATTGAAACGTTTCAACTGTTCGACTAATTGTTGGATTGTCTAACTTCTAACATATCGTTGGCTACGTCTCTCGTTAACCAGAGTGGCCACTTTTACTGCTTTGTCGTCTGTTAAGTTGCGTGGACGATTCATTTATTCTACCTTAAGTGTACTGGACAAAATGTGTTCATTCACTTGGTGATATTGAATTAAAATAAAATTCATTCGAAAAATTATAAGAACTAATAAAAAAATTTGCTGACGCGTTAATTTCGCCCAGGAGTGTATGTATAAAGATGACCGCTCGTCACCTAAAGATGTAAATTTGCATAGTTAAAATGATCTTTGAATCACAATAGTATTGTTTATCACCTAGTATTGACAATTATTTACCAAAGAATAATGAGTATTTTGTAATTATTATGGATAGTTTTTGAAGTTGTTTTCACTTGGAGCACCTTGAAATTTTATCTGACATTCTCGAACGACCCCTGATCTTTTAACATCTTTTTTTAATTATGCAAATAATTAAACGCAGCCTCCAACCATGTTCCTTAGTGTGTACGAATCGTCTGGGGAACTTCTGGACTAGGGCACTGTTTATGAAATTTCTGAGTGCGTTTGCGAAATTCGATTAAAACCGCTTTGCTGTAAACTATTAATGCATCTACATCAGGATGACACTTTCGAATAATTTCGGCAGCAAGATGCGATGCATGCAGCATATACTAGTATGTATTAAATTAGGCCACAAATTTTTGAGGAAATGGCACATAGGAGTCAAGCTCGATGTGTTGAAGGTTAAAATTTGTGTAATGCAGTTAATATTACATGTTGAATTGAATGAATCTCTTACTGGCTAATGAATACGCAGATAACAGTTGAATCAAGTGTAGTAGAACATTGGCTACAGACTGTTTTCTTTTCGAATGAGTTGTCTCGTCCACAGTTAACTACTGTTCCTTATCGCGCATTTATATTATTTTCAGGTCTGTAGCTTATGTGTGCAAAACATATTTGCAACTGACTTCGGTTGGGAAATTTCCTTATCAATCAAAGCTATTAATACCCGAAAATGCACCTCCTGCCTTTAACTTCTGATATGTAATCCCTTGTGTGTCTCTGTTATTGTGTAGCGTTTGTTCAATGTTGTTCAAATTAAAAATTAGTTACTACAAAGTCCCATAAGTGATGCAATAATTAACTGGAATTATAAAAAAAATGAGTTTATATTTTGATAGCATTTAGTTTATGCAAATAGGAGGCATTGGCATAACAGACGATGGGAATTTATTTCTTAATAATAATAATAAGAGAATTAACAGGCAGGGAGAAACAAATGAAGGAAACAGGGAAAGAACGGAAGAGAGAATTCAGTCTTCAGTTTCTTGTTCACAATGCAAGCCATGGTGATGTCAAAACGAATGAGGTAGATTTTCATTTGAATCCTTTCAAAAAATAAAACCCGCCGCAGGTAGGATTCGACATTTGTCCCGGATCGGAACCGAATGACATCGCAAACGCACTCGTTCGGTTCCGATACGGGACAAATGTCGAATCCTACCTGTGGCGGGTTTTATTTTTTGAAACCTTATCTGATCGTGCAGAAACACGAGAAAGGGGTCGAGGATCGCTTCTGGATATAATTCAATGCCTGGCGGGGCTTTAGCCCGAGGAGTAGTTGTTTCCTAGAGCGATTATGTAATAGCTTTCCTATTCGGGAACTACTTTGATAGCCGCTTGGCGGTTTGGTGGTTCCTTTCTCGATTTCCGACTTATATGTTACTGATTTGAATCCTCATCAATATATTTCAATGGTCTCATTTTTATGGTTTTAATTCCTCAAAAGATCAAGTCGAAATATCGACTGCTTTGGATATATATATTAAGCGTATTTTGAACTCTACTTACGCGTTTTAAATTCGCCTCATTGTCTGTGTGAGGTAGATGGAACGTACCTGCGAACAAAAAATAATTATAAATAATAGGAAACGAGCCGCACAATCCACAGCAGGATAAAAAAAGGTTTCTAAACGTGTCGCTCTATCCACAAACTAGTTATAAAATCCGAAAGTTCGTTCACCTCCGCGAAGTTTAACCGAAAAAGTTTGCTCAGGAAGAACAATGCCTACGTCGCTTTTTTACAGCTGGTTTTTCTATTTCCTATAGTTCACAGTAAGTGTATATGAGAACGTGTGTACGAACGCAATTGGGCAGAGCATGAATTAACATAACGCTCAGCGATACTATCCGGTCTTCGATCACTTGTTTCGAGTTTCGAGCAAACGCCGGGAGGAACAATGCGGGTGATATTGTGTAACCTTCGGAGATGTCATTACCCTGGACCTTTATGCAACAATATAGCGGAAAACTACGGCTTGCAAAATGTGTTCGCAGAAGAACTCGTGTAAACCGACGCAGAATGCGTGCTGACCATCACATAATGATTGCTTGATTAGTAAATAATCTGTGAGATACGAAGGTTAAATTTATATTCATCAGTAGCAGGTGAATATCAGGAATCTTTATATCGTACTAATTTTTTTTTTTTAGTATTTATTAGCAATTAGAAAATATACAATCTGTGAGCTAAATGTGCTGTTATGTACATATGTATGTATAATTGAAGGGTGTTTCATTTGGAACTATAGGACGTGATTTGCGAATAAAACTAACGACAAACTGAGGTTCTTTATTCTTCAACATACAATGGAGGCGATACGGCTACCAATGGAAAAGAATATTGTTCAAATGGCCGTTTCGACTCATCTGTAATTATTTTATTTGTTTAGCAAAATTGTCCATAACATGGGAACATGAAACTGGCTCTATTTCCCGGATAACATGTTGATATTTGCTTTGAGGTCATTGATTGTTGCTGGCTGGGTGGCGTAAAATTTTCTCTTGGTATAACTCCAAACAGAAAAGTCTAGTGGTGTTATATCATATGATCTTGCAGGCTAATTGATATCAGCATTTCGCGAGACAGCATGATCGAGAAATTTGGTATGCAACAGAGCTATGGTTGCATGAGCTGTATGACCCGTTGAAGAGGATGGAACATTTGAAGAGGCACTTTCTAGCCAATTTTGTGAAATATATTTGTAAATACATTATCCAGAAGGTAAAAAGGTGGGTAATTGCAATCAGTTATTGCAAAATCCTTGGGGATTCTGCAATAACTGATTTGGTTCAAAAATGTTGACTAGAAATAATTTTCTATTCGGACAATGATGTGTCTGCAGATTATAACAACAGAGCCAGGCTGAGGTAATGATGCAGACTTAGTCCTCTTCACTGTATCTGCGTTTAAAGAAAAAGTTTTAAATACTTCACTGAAGAATGAAGGATAATTGATGAAATTACCAATGCGCTGCAGAATGCAGCGCACAGTGATGGTAAAATCTGACAGAATCATCAATCTGTAAACGGATAAATAGCAGGCGATGAACAGCATTCCCCATTGAATAGTGATGAAAGAGACTCAGAAGAGGAAGTATGCAGGACTGAACCAAAAGAACAATATGATGAGGCAATTCGTTGTTTTGAGTCTATGCATAAAAATAACCAACTGACAGAATCATCAATCTGTAAATGGACAAATAGGAGGTGATGAAGAGCATTCCCGATTGAATAGTGATGAAAGCTACACAGAAGAGGAAGTATGCAGGACTGAACCAAAAGACGAATATGATGAGGCAATTCGTTGTTTCAGTCTATGTATATAGTTTGCTAAAAAGGATGGCATTGAATGCAACCTGAGCACGTCATATAAACAAGCAAAATTTTCTTAAGTACAGCTCTTCAAGAATAGGAACACGAGGTGCGCAGTAAATAGCCTGCTCTTTACTCAGTCGAATTGAGACCCTTACATAGTGAATATCGATGAATATATATATATATATATATATATATATATATATATATATATATATATATATATATATATATATATATATATATATATATATATATATATATATATATATATATATATATATTGAACGTGAATGTACACATGAACGTGAGTTCGATCTGGCCGTTTTCTTCTACGCATACCTAGAGAATCTCACACTGTCTCCTATTCTTGATGAGCAGCAAGATACATGAATTTGAGTGTTACAAATTGGTGCAATGTTTCCCACAATATTTAGATGTTACAAGTTACTACAACACTCACTTCATGTATGGTATGCCAGATTTAAAGTAATCCGGAGTTTACAAAGGAAATGTACAACTGCCTTAAGTCACATGTCTATATTGGCATCAATTCCAGATATCCCAATTTGTGTCTTAAGGCTCCTCTACACGTTGGCTAATAAGCATTGGGCAGGTAGAGGCGACTACTTATCTTATAGGCGGCATTGGCAAAGCTGGTCCAATCGTTGGCGAT
The DNA here is from genome assembly GCA_037954035.1 of Rosalia funebris. Taxonomy (NCBI): domain Eukaryota; kingdom Metazoa; phylum Arthropoda; class Insecta; order Coleoptera; family Cerambycidae; genus Rosalia; species Rosalia funebris. The sequence continues at coordinate 3,693,996 of JAZFAV010000002.1, read as the reverse complement.
CGATCCATCGTGGTGTTGCTTTTTCAAGACACATCAAAGGGTGCTGACCTTGGCGCTAGCGGACGTTGGTAGTCACGTCCACACGTTGGCTGCACTGGCATAGTATGAGAATAGCTGCCGTAGGGATAGTGGGTACGACTGGGTAGATATTTTATGCTGTGCATTGTTTATTTGTGTACTTGGTGGTACATAATGGCGGTAATGAGTAACGAAGAAATAAACTGCGTAATAAACTGCAGCAGCTGCTACTCTCATGACGTCCATGTTGTTGTTCATATTGGCTGCGTCGAAAAAAACTGAACGTCCTTCCAACGTGTGGACAGATATTCCAATTTCCTTGCCAGCGTGTTGACCAACGCATTGGCCAACGTGTAGAGGAGCCATTATACTGAAATTGGCTAGCTAATTCATTTAAAATTATACGCAAGCGTATCATCATTTAAAACACTAGGTTAAAATTAAAATGGAAGCAAATTACATGTAAACACAGCTACCTAAGTCACATGTCTATCTATATTCGACCGACTTGTGTCTTGCGCTAAAATCGACTGTGGCTTATTCCGCGCCATATTTGCCAGGCGATCACAAGTTTCTTCCACGATTCAATTGGCGCTTTCACCCAATCGACCGCGGCCTCATCTTCTGCAGATTTTGCCGTACGACCCGCGCCGATATTACCTATACCTACATAATGTTATTCAAGAAATCGTACGCAAGATTCAAGAAGTAAATCCACTTTCGTTTTCGTTAATCGAAAGTAACGGTAGCGAAACTTTCATCTGGAGGTGCAAATGTATTTATTACCACCGTTACGTAACCGTAGAAATCATATATTCGCGTTTGGCGCGCATGCGCCGGTTCTATTTGGTTCACAGTTTAAAGACAATTAAAAGTATTCTACGGTGTGTTGGATTACGCGGCTCCGGATTTTTTTGTTTTGTTCGAACGAATCCGTTAAGTAGGTTAGGCGTCGGTATCAAATGGATGTTGCGCAACGTTTATGGAAATGATCATATCTGCGATTATTTTGCATCAGCCGATGATTGGAGCGTTTTAATTGAATTTGCTAATGCTATTTGATAATTGTTATGTAAAGTATGTGCACGGCTCTGCTTTCAACTGATAATATCGGGCATTGCCGCTTCAGCAACATTAATAAGGGCTCTTTCACACGGAGAGTCGCAAGGCTCGACCTCGCGAGCGGGAGGAAAGCGCGGAAGACTGGAATGCAAAGAGTATAATGGAGCTTTCCCATGGGGAGCGCGGGCCTTTAGGGCGTACGAGTAAGAGCCGGGGCACAGCTTACTCAATACGTATTAAGTAAGCTGTGGCCGGGGTATGGCTCGTGCATCTCGATCCGGGCGCGGGCGCTTGGAAGGGAGTCGCGTCTCTTCCTTGAAATGCAAAGGGAGGACTGGGGCATTCACACGAAGGGCGACAATGGCTCTCGCGCGCCAATCTCCCGCTTCTCGGCGTTAAGTCAAGATGGATTTGATGACCTTCCCGATGAGCTCATCAAATGTCATCGATGACATTCGAAAGTAATTGTAAAACTTGTTGCCATTCCGTCGAAGTTCTTGAAAAAGCGTAGCAAAAACATCTGCTTCATCGCGCCTTTGGTTGATAGGATGGACCTAATATGTTCTGGAACGTTGGCGTTTTTGTCCGAACACGTACGAACCATTGCGACACGTACTTTGCGACTGACGCAATGGCAGAGCCCTAGCCGAAAGGCTCCCAATGTGAAAGAGTGGAAGGTAGAAGCGGAAAAAGCTCCCGCTCGCGAGGACGAGTCTTGCGGCTCTTCGTGTGAAAGAGCCCTTACAGCAGTATCAAGGAATCGAAATATTGCAATTCTCCTAAATTTTGAGGCGGTTTCAGAAGTAACCAGATTTCTTTGTAGTTCAACTTAAGATGTTTTCCACAAACTTACAGCGCGCCTATTGCAGTCGACTCAGAATTTTGAAAATTTTGAGTCAAAAATCAAAGAAATTTGATCTGAAACGATCGAGATAAACATTTTCTGCACGATCATTATTTCCCGCGTAATTAATCATCAAACTCAAAACTGACTTTTCTGTTTTGAACGACGATAGCTCGGCGAAAAATCATTGTATAAGGCTTTTAGACCACTCAAATTAAAGAAGATAAAATCATCTAAATAAGTTTTATGATGAAATCACTGAAACAAATTCATTGAAGTCCATGGACTTTTTGAAAGGAAAGCAAAAAATTTGTAATTTTTTCTCTGATGGTTTTCTTACGATTACTCAAAAACTGCTGATGATGAAAAATGTTGAACTCAAGACATGAAATCTAGAAACTTGAAGCTTCAATTTGCTTTTTTTTTAATTGCTCTGCGACTATTTTTCTCCATGTTACAGTCTTTTGAAAATCACATAAAAATTTAAGATTTTTACATCCCTTAATTTTTGTGCCTAGTATATAATCAAACGACTCTACGTATAAAATATATTAAATTATACTTATTGATATTGAGTGGTAATCTCTCACAAAGTATTTAACTCGTTGATATAACTTTGAAACGAAATCCAGTTCCGCACACTTTATCTGACGAAATAGTTTACAGTTGTCCGCATACAACAAAATTTTCGACTCTATACATTGGAAAATATGATTTATAAACATGATAAATAGAAGAAGCCCCAAAATAGATCCTTGTGGAACACTTGATATATGTAATTCGAGAGCACTAAAATCATGATACTGAAGCATTAGTCTTCTGCTACCTAAATACGGTTAATAAAGAAAAAATTCTCACAATCCGAAGTTGCTTAGCTAATTGAGTAAAATACCATGGTCTAGCCTAGTGAAGCCTTTGAAGGAATCTGTATAAAGACATCTACCTGGGAAACTTCATCCAATACGGAAGCAACAATCTGTGTAATACAGACCAAATCATTATAGTAGATCTGTCCCTAACAAATTCGTGTTGGCCCTCGGTAATTTGAGACCTTATATGACAGAATAGTACAACATAATTTCAAAAACTTTGTCAAAATTGCATAGTATCGTAATACTCTTATCTCAGCTTTTTTCCACGCTCTAGGAAAACACTGTATGTATTAACAGCCAAATGGAGTAATACTGCTAGAGGTTTAGTGAATATATGTGCACAGTTTTTCAAAATAAATGGTTGGATTCCATCTTAACCAATTGTTATTTTGGATTTGCATTTAGTGCTTTGATAACTTCTTCCACTCTTATATTAGGAAGTGATAGGATATCTAAGGATAAGGATAAGGAACATTATCTGCAGATTCATTTGATAAATTATAATCCGTTGACATGTATTGTACTTGGAATATGCTACAAAGTTAGAGAAAGATCTTTGCTTTGCATAACAAGAACATAGTATTTGTTAGATGTATTGGTTCGGGTTAAATGAACTGTTGTCTTAGTGTAAGTTCTACTATATTAATTAATATGGGACGGGTCGAAAAAGGACGGGGACTCAGTATTTTGCATCCCCACCAATAAATTGTAACTGTAATGGTATACGTTGTAAAAAAAAATAAATTGAAAATAACGAATGGAAGACACTCTACATGATAGGGAGTTAGTTGGACCATGCACTGATTTAAATTGGAAAAAGGGCATCTTTCATTTTTCGTAAAACCCCTACGGATATTACTAAATAAAATGTTGAGTGTATATACAGCGAGATCGGAATTAGACTCATATTTTAAAATATTTTAAGTAGAAGTTTCTTGAATGAATAAAACAAGGATCTATATCTATGCGAAGTAACAGAAGTAATGCCTAAGTAGTAATTCTAAATGAAAAATATTTGCCCGTACAATAAAGGAGATATTTACCATCAAAGTTGGAACTTTTTGCATGGTTTGAATGTACCAGTTGACTAAAAGTTACACATTTTAGATCATAACTTGAAAACTTTTCTATACATTTTTTCCAAAAACAACTCATCTATACATTAGCTTACTACGAATATTTTGAATTAAAAAAAATCGGTTGTTGCCCGATTTGTTGAAAAGATGAACATCTTTAAAATAGTCCAGTTTAAACTTCGCTCGGTAGATTGAGAACTTAGTGGAACTTAGGTCAATTAGTGCCTGGCAACGCAGCGGCATGCATTTTACCAGTCGCCACCTATGTTCTTGCTGTAGATTCGTCACAAATAATATCTAAAATTAAATTTAATCCTAAACGACATTCCTTTTTTATTGTTTTTTTTTCCAGGCAGAAGAACGTTTTTATATTCACAACATCTTAACTTTTTATAAATTCACTCAGTTCAACACTACGTCGTCCAATGCTTAGGTTAGTTACTCTATTTACTTTTCGCAAGATTAATTTCTGCAATACAATTTAAATGCTTCTGTATTACTTTCCGCTTTTCAAATTTTCCTTTATTGTCCCGCAACTGATCACGACAAAAATTCATATTTAATTGTTCTATAAATTTTCTTTCACGCTCCGAAAATGTTTACACAGTCAGGTTAAGTATACCTAAGATATGCACAAACACAACAGATTAAAATCCGACACAACGCAACGTTGCCACGTCTTTAATAAACTAATTTCAACTAATAAACATGTAGTTGTGTGTATACGTATACATGCAGTGTCTACCATAGGTATAAGATACAGTCTCTGAACAAAAATAATGAATACTAGACTACTGATATTCCATATATTTTATGTTTACCCTCGTATTTATTTTTGGACCGGACGGTACCGGAGAAACTATGATACCTTAAATACCGTTCCATCTAATCTTTAACACTGCATAATTTAACATTTCCTGACGTGACCTTTCTAAACGCGAAAGGTGAGAGAAACATATTCAATTGTTAAAAATAATGCCCCCTCTGGTTTTTGTTGCTTCGCGTCCGAAAACAAAATTATAATAAGTAAAGGAACAGTGCCAATTACGTCACCCACATACAATTCAAATCATTCACGAGATGAACTCTCTTGAACCTCATGGACGATTCGCTAACTTTCAAATGAAAACAAAGACTCGTTACGTAAAGTTAATGGTGACAGATGAATATCATTTTTATTCCTTCGGCATCGAAGTAGGCATAATGAGGGAATGGATGTATTGGTGGAATAAATAATCCTGCTGGTGTATGGGAGAAGATCCGGTTAGAGTATAAAATATACGAATCATTCCATGCTTCTTTTCGGTTTTAATTAAGGGTTTTATTGGGTGGGATCTGTATTTAGAATCTAAATATAATAGGGGATGTTTCTTTCTCCAATACGTAAATTACTGTTACCATTTACATTTAGAAAATGGCGTTCTAAAAGAAAATTTCACGAGAATTGTATAATAAGAGATAAAATACAATAATTTTCAAACTGTAAGTGTAATAATTAAAAAAAAAAAAGACTAAGATTAATTAAATCTAGTAGATTTTCTGAATATGGATCCATCCATCTATCGGGAAGTAGTGTTCTGAGTTATTGTAAATTTTCGAGTGTATTTTCTTGAAATTTGATAGAAATTTTACGAAATATTCGGGATATTGTATTTATAAAAAAATCGTGGTGACTTTAAAGGAGAACATTATCATAATTTGCACAATTTTTTGTATACCGATAATTATTAACGATGAATAGAAGCCATACGAAGCATATTGAGTAAATAATTTAATAATTAACACCAATAAGTTATATTTCAAAATTACTTGGAATATTTAATGCATGTTTATTTGGTTCGAAGCCATGGTATTATTGGAGCAAAAATCGAAGTATATGAAATATTCCTTTACCATTTGGTGGAGGTTATTTAGGTAGTCGTTACATATTATCAACAGTGATATATAAAGCGTCTATTCCAATGAGCTGCAACAGATATGGACTAGCAATCCGTACGCTGTCGAGGTCCGTTTCTTACTCTTGGCAAGTGATACTTTGTTATATGTATAATCTGAAGAACCCCACACCAGTAGAAAAACATATGGACAGAAAACTCCTTAATCCAACTACACTAAACAACTTATATGTTGATCAGATATACGAAGACGTATTGCAAAACATTCGTAAACACGTTGTGGAAAATCTTGTCTACTTTTGTATAGACGAAGCAACTGATGTATGCGGATGTTTAATGGCAAATTTTTGCTATTCCGCATCCAACTATACCAGAGCGGAAAAGTAATGTAATCGTGTAAAGAAAAGGGGGAAACATTTTTTTTTCCAGCGTATATTTTTCGTTTTTCGGCCTAAAAACAAAAAAAAATGGTTTTTAAAAAATTTTGTTTGTGTGTGTCGCCGTCAGCATTAAATTTTCTTGTTAGCACGATAACTCAACTAAATCGTGTCGGGTCGATCGGGTTTTGACTGATTCTGATCGGGGACGTCTCCCAGACGACACCTGTTGATTTTGAGGCAAATACCTATAACACACCCTACCATGTTGATGGGTCATGAGAAAGCACAATGGAGGACAATTTGAGAATTTCTTTTAGCACGATTACTCAATTAAATCGCGTCGGATCGATCGTGTTTCGACTTATTCTGGTTAGGGACGTCTACCAGACGACGTCTATTGATTTTGAGGTGGATAGGACACACCGCACCCTGTCCATGGGTCATGAGAAAGCACGATGGTGGACTATTTGAAAGAAAGTAAAACTGACGCATAAAACACATATTCTGCATTTATGTGTCGGTTTATTTTTTCTCGGCCACTCAATTTCGAGATAGAGATGGTCTACGTGCGGAAAAGTCCGTTTTAAGGTTTCAAAACTGTTTATTTAATTGATGCGTTAAAATCTAACAATGCTCATCACAACCATTTAGTGGTTTCTAAGATATTAGACAGAACCAACCATAAAACAATAATTGTAGATTTTGTGACTGAGTGCGTTCACTGTGTATGGCCAAATCAAGATAATTATCCAGAAAATATTAGTAATACTGACGCAGCTGCATCCATACGAAAAGCAGGAAATCTGGTAACTGAAACTTTGCCAAATGTGATACACTTTACATATGCAGCTCACATACTTAACTGAATAGCAGAAACAGTAAGAGACATCCTTCCTTCAGTTAATGAGATAATAAAAAAATATCATGTGCAGCACAGTACACGTGATAGAAGTGAATACTTCTTTAGAATAGAGAATGAGAGAGATTATGAGTGTGAGATTGAAAGAGAGAGAGAGAGAGAGAAAGGGAGAGGGATAATTTCAAAAGAAATGTAACAATATAAAATTTGTGTAAAAAATATTCGGTTTATTCATTATCTACACTATCATCGGCTGGTGGTTCAATTGGTAATACTGATATGATTGGTTTGTGATAACTAAAATATGAAATATATGTTCATGATTCGATATTTTCTAGATAACGTGTAAAAATTGCATCTATTGTTGTTCCGGATTTTGTTGTTGATTCTTTGGGATTGTTATTTATAAGCAGACCAAATGTTTCTCGAAGAAAGATAATCAACGCCAAAGAATCATTGGATCCGAAATTTACATTGAAATCTCCCCCGAGAATCAAAGGGATTTTGTCTTCGCCTCTTCCAAGTGCATTTGCACCTGTGTGGCTGTAAACCAGTAGGGAGCGGCGAATGAAATACATTATATCTTCTAGATTTTGGTTCGGTGAGATATAGATGGCTGCGATGACGATATTTTTTCATCGTTTCGTACTGAGTTTATATCGCTCCCTCTCTTGCTCCACTCCCGTGTGACGTCAGAGTTGTACGTACTCGCGCGCATGCGCGTCATACTATATTTTCTTCTATTGCCTAGTATTCAATGAATACGTGGCTCTCTCTCTTGCTCGTACGATGCCTCCTAAACTATTCCCCCTTTAAGCAACTTAGACCTTGGACTTAGCGTATGAGTGGGCGTTAAAGCCGAAGGACCGCACAAAAGGGAGACGCGGATAGCCTAAACTGATATATATGATGTATAGCTCTCTTTCTCCTTCTCTCTACGTTATATATTTTTCTCTCTCGTGTAACGAAATCTCGAAACGTTACATTTTTTCCAATTCACTCTCCATTCTCGTCAAATATCAGAACTCTGTTGCGGATCACCAGAATAGACGTTTGAGTGATATACTATTGTATTATTAATGATTCTAATAATAAAATAAAGCGTCTTAAGAATACAATCAGATTTAGAAGAACCTTTCAACGCATATTTTCAACTCGTTGATATTGAAAGTAATATAACGATTTTCGTGTGGGTGCCAGTAAGTAAGTCATCTCCTCCTGCCCGTTACAAATTACCATTCTTTGTTCTTGTGACCTTTTTTCTAACAAACCACGCATAATTGCCGGTTTTATCGCCGTTTAACATACCTATCTATTAGTACATAGATAAAAACCCGCAGATAACAATAGTTTATTTACGTTGTCTCTTACTAATCAATAAAGCATTCACGTTTTATCGCCTGCCAATTATTAACGAGATAATTTTTTTCATGGTTTAACGCTAAAAACCCAACCGTTCCAAGGTCTGCCATTGTGTTCGTTTCACGAAATAAAAGAAACATATGATGGCGGGCGTATTTTTTAATCGGCTTTTGCAAAACGAAGTGAAAGAATAAGCCCTGGCCAATGCCGTATTGTTTGTCGTCGACGATTTACTGCTACAGAGACAGCGACTGTGGCGAGATCTCGGTAAGGGATAACCGTGAGAGGTATTTATTACTGCTGCGTAATTAAAGTAGCTCTTACTTGTACAGTGCGTCTCGTTTTAAGCGGAGCGCGCAGACAAATGATCGAGGAATTTGTTTCCAATCTATTTTTAGGGGACTTCTGGCTGACCATCTCTCCATCATCTTCTAACACTGAGAGGAATTTATATTAACCATAAGTAAAAATCGATTAACTCTAAAAACTATTTGCTTAAAATAAGCTCTAAGTATGTATGTATGACTAGATTAACACCCGAGTGCCAGATGGGATAATACCGCTTATAAAAGCTTTCTATATCTAACTCCTTGGATATGATCAATCCCCTATAATTCTTTGATTTTCCTACACATGTTATGTCTTTTCTTCTGATAAATGGCTTCATCCTTTGGGTTTCTTACTCAAATGTTGTTTACTTATATCTTATATCCAAGTTGATTTTGGTCTACCTCTACGTCCCTTGCTTGTTGATTTCCATTCTTATCACATCTTCTCGGTCTCAAAACATATCCCAACCGTCTTAGTCTTTGCTCCTTAATTGTTCCTATTATATTCTCTCGTTTTAATTCTTCTTTTATTTCAAAATTGGTTTTCATTCTGCATTCTCCATCTGCTATTCATATTAGGCCTAATATTCTCATTATTCTCCTTTCACCAAATGTCATTCTTTTCCTTTTATTGGTTCACTTCCTAGTTCCGTTCCTATCCTCACTATTGTCATCTTGCTCTTGTTCACTTTAACCCCAATCTTTTTCCTACACTATTACTTATAAGCTGCTGACCACAATGTCTCTTCCCTGTCTCCACTAGATCATCTGCGTATGTTACTAGTTAGTCTCCTCACTCGATTATTGTATCTTTCTTCATTGCTCGTGTGACATGTTCTATTGTCATACTGAAAAGCAACTCTCTACTTGTCATCAGCTCTCTACCATCAAACTCTCATTAAATAAACACAGACAACCAAAACCGTATCTAGGCATTCTTTCCGAAACTAGTAGACGTTGCACATGTCTAGGTATTAGCACTGGTTTTCTCGTCTACGCTGGCCATAGTAAGTAATATATTTAAATTTCTTGATATGCTAGATTAGTTTGAGCACCAGAGCATTAGACCTGTGTGATAAAAAATTCTATATATCGCTACAAACAAAAGCGCCAAAAAAATCGTCAAAAAAGTAAGGCACGAATTTTCTAAAATAATATAGTATCATACAATTTGTATGCAAACACCCTGTCTCACATCAACCTGGCAACAAGTCTTCGTTAAGCGCCGCAAAATCCTTTCCTCGTTATTTCGGCTGAACGTTCGCTTCCTATTTCCCTTGGATAAACTTTACGCAACGTTACCAAAATCGTTTTCTATATCCCTCTAGGGATATATTTCGCTATAAAACAATGATGCCTCTTTAAAAGCGCTCGATTTTCGAATATAAACCGGGCACGATCCGTTCTATCCTCATATCGAGCAGGGCGGAATATAATTGCCTCACAATCGTAAGCTTTTCTATCCTATGTCCAGGGGCGACTCGTGGTCAAAAACTTCGAAGACGTATGTTGAAAAGGGAATTCTCTAAATGGGCAATAACATACAGAGATGTGGATGGATTGGTGGATCTCGGGTTTTCAATTAGTTTAAATGAAATGAAATTCTCCTTGCCAGGATATATGTTGAAAAGAAGTTAGTTTTTTAACTATTCCTGGTAATTAATTTTGAGGTGAGAATGGCACGTTTAATTTATAGAAAACCCATGTTGACATTCCAGTTTATTGACAAGAAAATTGACACGTAAAGTTTTCTCATTTCTGCCTGAAAAATAATTAAAACGATGGAAATGAAGATTGACTTATCAAAGAAATTTTGAGAAATCTTATTTCTTTCATACTGGATTATATTTAAAATATCAAAATCAATAAAAGGACATCACCTATCTGTAAGAATCTTCGGTCGTCTTCCCACTAACAATCTACTACTACTGTTATGTTGGATTCTATTCTAGTTTATTTTGAGATCTAAGATCTAAATTTGCTATTCACATATTAGACCAGTGTTCCACGGATACCAAAAGATTACACGTGTTCGATGCGCGTTTCGCCAACCAAGATGGCATAATCGAGAAGATTCAAACTGAATCCAACTAAATGAAACTTTGTTTCCACACTTTGTTATATCAATTTAACTAGACCTAAGTACAGTCTTAACAACCGGAAAAAGCCTCGCTCTGGTCCAAACTCCAAACACAGATTGGTTAACAGGTAGAAGTAGGGTGATTAGTAGGATATAGGATGGTAGATGCTTCTTGAATAAATTGGAGAGGAAGGTGGGTGAGACACTTTAAAATACACATTAAAAAAATTGTTTGGAATACTGAAATCTGGAACTTAAATGGTGGGAGAATAATATACTTAAAGCAGCAAAGAAAGCCGTTATTCCATACTCCTATGGTGACTAGATCGATCATATCTTAGATGAATATCTAGTGGTGACAAACGTTGCCTTACCTTCATTGTTCTTGTTGGTCTCGTTTGCATAGCTCCAGTTATGTTTAGACAAGCATCTATTTGCATTTGACTAAGCTTCCGTTTTGTTCACTTTCATAGCTTCTGACGCAAGTGCGAGTGGTGTGTTTAGAAGTACAGATGCCTTCAGGATCTCCTGATTTATTTTCCTTATGAAGAAGGTAATTTCTGTCTTCCTGGAATTAACAGCGTGCACACAATTTTTCTGTATATCCGTGGACTTCCTGTATTATGTCACAGAGTACACCTTAGATGTTTCCCTTAAACAATATTGCTTAAGAGAAACATCTATATGTACAATGGTGCAGAAGCCTTCTTGTGCTGAGTTAAGATGGCGCAAAAGGCTGTCAAGAACTAGATCCCATAGTATGGTGATATAACACACCTAGGAAGAGCATCTTGTGGTCATTCCCCGTTTTCCACGCTATTTTGTACAGTTCCTTTTGAGAGTTTCTTTGAGATCCAGCCTCTAACGATTAGGTGAATGTTCTTGTCTGTTACTGGTGACTGAATCTATAGGTAAATCGTATTGAATCAGCTTCATCAATACTTTGTATTGTGGCATTTTCTTAGGCGCCGTGGTATGACGCATAAATCTTGACGCTCGTGAGTCAAACGTGACAAACTAACCCTCTGTGTATTATTTACAGCATCACCGAACATCGCGCTACATCCATCTAATTTTAGAATTCCATGCCGCAAAACCGAGCGCTCCGCTCTTAGTTTTATTTCACTAAATTGCCCTTTGCTTGCGTTCCGGGTACCGAAAAACAATAATGCAATAACTGGAGGCACAACGATAATGTACTATCGATTCTATTTCGCTTTTAGCGATATTCAATAAGGTAGCTTCTCGTATACGCGCGTCCAATTCTATTAATTCGTACCGTACAAATATTAGCAGCGACAGTGTTGTCCAATTAAGGCAGAACCGCGCCGTGATTTTGTAACGAGACAAACAGAAATTTATGCCGAAGCCGAATTAATTATCGCTTTGTCTGCGATAATGAACGGGGAATTATTCCTGTATGACACAGCCCAAATCTGTTGGAATACAGGAAATAACCATCACCCGTTGTTCGAGAATACGAGGGAGAATTGGGAAATTCACTCCTATGTCAACAGAAAAAATAATTTTTTTGGTCTACGAACTATTCCTTAGCAGCACTCATTACTGTTTCGTTTAATAAAAAGTTCTTTCGTTTTTCTACACATCTGAAAGAAGATGGTAATCCGAAGGGACCAAATTTAATGAATGGGTTGCAAATCGTTGTTTAGCAGTACTCATTACTGCTTCTTTTGATGGAAAATTGTTTAGTTTTAAACGTTCCTCAGTTTTGAAAACAAAAATGGGCCAAGGAGGGAATTTTACGAATGGCCTGCAAGCCATTCCTGAGCAGCACTCATTTCTATTTTATTTCATATGAATTTCTTTCATTTTAACAGTTTCTTGAAATTTATCTAAAGAAACTATCTAACGAAAATCTAACGAACGACAAATCTAATGAATTCACATGGTGGGTAGTCATCTCATTTAAAACATTTATTCAGCTTTGATGATAATTCCAACGGGCCAAATCTAATGAATATAGAAATGACCAGTCAATTCAATGATCGGTTCAATTTTGTTTTGAAAATGAAATGACAATGAAATAAAAAAACGCCTTGGTATCTTTTCCATGCTATGTTTCTTATTTTATGTACTCCTACATAATTTACACAACAATGTAAGTCCTTGGACTGTTATTTTTTCTTGTCACGTAAAACTACCATGTTTCCATTCTTTAGCATAAGATAGATATAGTAGAATTATTTTATGAAGAGTAAGTCGGCAATAAACCGTGCGACAAAGAGCAATGTATAGCTTACCTTCTCCCACGCGAATGTAGTAAAATAATTTTACTTAGGTCACCTTTAAAACTACTGAAGTGCACTGACACGTACCTATGTTTAAACTTGCATAAATCAGTAAAGACAGTAAATATTGAGTGTTTCGATAGTTAGACTTAGGTCAGCTCTGCAGTCCCTTCGTTCGTCACTCTTTTAGAAACTATCCTTGTTATTACTCATAGGGAGGAGCAGGACAAGAGGTAAGACTTGTGTATTTGATTCAGTAATACTATTACAAGCGGCGCGCGCAAATTATTTATAGGCAAGTCTGTGTCTCTTATTCAGATTGCATTGGTATGGAAGAAAGTCAGACATGCATCTGTCTTTGTCGCACGATTTATTGCCGACTTGGTCTTCATAAAATAATTCTACTGTACATCCTTCATCCATAGTTACAATATCAATCAAACAACAATTAAAAAAAAAAACAATCGAATATCGTAAAATCGAATAATAATCGAGGGAGAAGGGGACAATCTTTCCCCATCATTTGCTTCTCTTTCTTTCAATATTTCCCCATTCCACAGTCTCTCATTTAGGGGAGCGATTTCTATACGTAATAATTTGTGAAAAGGGACATCCGGACAGTGTAGCTTAGATAATTATGTGAAACTCTCGGATGGGTTGATTATTAATGTTAAAGAAAGTCTTCTGAAGACATTTTAAATTACCAGGATGATTTATGTAAGTGCAGTACGGGGGAAAGTAAAAAAAATCGCCACCTCCAAAGTACGTATTGTGTTACTTCGCAAATCTGCATAAACATCCCTTAAGGTCTTTACTAAGACTTTCTGAAGGCAAAACCGCTCAAATAATCTTTTAATAAATGCTACGAATTTTTTAAGAAAAAAGTACAAGATTGTTAGCGAAGAAAATTAAAAAAAATCACCACTTCTACAGTAGGTCTTGCAATACTTTCAAATTCTGCATAGACATTCCTTAAAGTCTTTACTAAGACCTTCTAAAGGCAAAACGGCTCAAAAAATCTTTTGGTAGGTGCTACGAATTTTTTTACGAAAAAAGTACAAGATTGTTAGCGAAAAAAATAAAAAACATTACCACTTCTGCAGTAGGTCTTACACTACATCGAAATTCTGCACAGACGTTCCTTAAAGTTTATACTAAGACCTTCTGAAAGCAAAACCACTCAAATTATATTTTAATAGATGCTATGAGTTTTTTTAAGGAAAAAGTACAAGATTGTCAGCGAAGAAAATAAAAAAAATTACCACTTCTGCAGTAGGTCTTACACTAAATCGAAATTCTGCACAGACGTTCCTTAAAGTTTCTACTAAGACCTTCTGAAAGCAAAACCACTCAAATTATATTTTAATAGATGCTATGAGTTTTTTTTTAAGGAAAAAGTACAAGATTGTTAGCGAAGAAGATAGAACAAAAAAATCATCACTTCCACAGTAGGTCTTGCTCTACATCTAAATTCTGCATAGACATCCCTTAGAGTTTCTACTAAGACCCTTTGAAGGTAAAACCGCTCAAATTATATTTTAATAGAGGCTACAATTTCTTTTAAGCAAAAAGTAGAAGATTGTTAGCGAAAACAAAAAATAAATCACCACTTTCACACTTTCCCTCCACAGACATCCCTTAAACATCACCTCGCTGTATATTTATTCACACCTAATTTGTTAGTTGTCGAAAGATTGCGAAATAAGTCATCGTAAATCATAGATACTGAGTGGAAGAAGTGAAGGTATTAAAGATGCACATAATTTTTTCTATTTATTTTGAATCATTAAAGACTAGTGCCAGGGGTTGAATCATTAAAGAAAAACATCTAGGATAAAATCTGTCCACTCATTCAAATACTAAAATAGGTTCTCCAGAATTTCAAATATTTTCAAAGGTAATCTAGATATCCGTGATGATAGTACCATAGTATTAGGCATATTGTGCAACTTAACATACTTCGACTTTTTTTCTATCTCTTACAGTTTCCGAGATCTCCGTGGTGAGTCTTTTATTTAGATATTGTGTATATTATATTTACTTTGTCTTGAAAGAATCTAAACATACATGAATTTAAACCACCCTGTACCGGTCTCACGATGAAAACGGATTATACTAGATTGCAGGTATGCGCATAAGGTTCATTAAGAATTATAATAATCGCCTTATCGCTGTTAAGTTTCCACAAATCGCATGCAAATAAACAAAGAAAATTCAAGGAAAGACAGTACGTGCGATATACCAGCTACGATTGCTTAATCGATATTTTAAATTCACTCAGGGCTGAGAACGGTCCCCAATTCTTTGTTCGTTTATCAAGTCGCAGTCGGTGAAAAGGCGCATTCGGTGTCGCATTCATTTTTTCCAAGGCTGCGATTGCGGTGGCGTGCTTGTACCCTTAATAAATATATCATGACCGAAAATCTGATCTGTACCCTGTTCCTAATAATGCTTTGTTAAAGTTATCACCGACGAAATCAGTATAAAATATAATAGCCAACAAACACAACGCACGGTTTATATCAACAGGAAGCGCGATAGAAATTGTATACAGACTTGGAGCTGTGTGGGTTTTATACGATATATTGACATGTTACTTGGTGGCCTGATTTTTGCGTAGTTATGAACAGTTACACGCATATTCTTGAATTCCAATATAGGATATGGATTGTTTTTTAACTATACTGAGAAATGTAATGATTAACCATGATTATACGAGGGGGTATACATGCATATACAGTGCTATCGCAAATTAATGAATAAATTCGTTAATTACTCAAGGAATAACTTTTGGGAAAAACTATGGTCATTGCATAGAACACCCCCTTCTGCCTTATCGAAAAACTAAACTTACTCACACATTCTACATTCCATCACGAGTACAACGCACCTTATCATATCTTGGGCAAATGGCGTTAAGTATTTTTTATAAATAAATTAAAATTGGAACATTTCTCCATGCGCACAGCTGATTTACTGTTTACTTAATCGTTTCTGTAGTTCACCAAAGTTCCCATGTTGCCACATCAACTTTTGTACAACTATGATAAAATACAATATAGGCTACAAATTACTTGCTTACCTAAAGCGCAGACATCACTGTCTATTGAATTTACAAATATGTAAACAAAATCAGACGCCCTGATTGGTTGGAAACGTCTTCACGCGCCAAGGGATGCTGAAAAGACACTTCATACCACAGCTATTCAATTCTTTGTTCACAACTAGAACTTAAGCTTAAAATATTCTTGCGCGTCTAATGCGACAAAAATATGAGTGAAAGCAGAGTATTGACTGTGAATCTTACACCTGTGCCTGTGCGGTTTTGTGATTTCAACACCTGTGACTCTTGCGATGTCACTTACGCGAAATTGTATGCTATTACAGCATCAAATGAAGGACTTACATCGTTCTTAAATAGACATGGCGTTTTAATAATTGGAATACAACATGTGAGTAAATTAATTAAATATACATCAATTTAAATAATGACCGTATCACGTGCATAAAAAAGGGTCAGGCAGATTATGACAAATAGAAACAATTAGGATTCACGATTATTTCAACCCTTACAAACTATCCCTCTATCTTGTAAATTAGTTTTGAACATTGATCATTTATATACCAAATATACCCCTTGCCCTTCAACAACAGACGCCAAAATTTAACAAAAAAAAAATCAAGATATTTAATTTTGCGGTCTCTATGTGCACACAATGCCACATCCTTTCACCACACAAATATTGCTTCAACCCTTAAAAACTACCCCTATATGTTGAATATTTTCAAAAATTTACATTTTTTTAATGTACCCTTGCTAAATTAACATTCCTCAATACACCTGTTTACCCCACCCAGCACCCCTATTCGCTCCCACCTCCCGTTAGCTAGATGGGTTATTATTAATTTGCGCAAAGTTTCGTTTGTGAAAAACTGTTCCTATAGCAACCTACAACACGTCCATAAAAAAAAAAACGCGAAAATCCAGAAGGGGGTGTTCTATACAATTACCAAAACTATTACACCCGTCAAATTTTATTTTTAGTTGCCCATTTTTTAAAATACTATTAATACATACAGAGTGATTCGTGTAGGAGGTATGACGTTATCGATATATATTGAAGTGAAACTTAGTGTAGCGAGGTAGTGAGTCCGAGAAACTGAAACGGAATTCAAAGTGAAACACATTGCTGGAGAGGATATAAGTATAGGCATCAGTCTCTATGTAAATTGTGGTTTATATCGAGATGTAACTTTATCGCAGAATCGTCAGCACTTCACGTCAGAGAAAAATTTTATCTGATAATGTCAAGCGATCCTGCGACATCAACAACGAAACATGGAACAATAATAGACGCTATTTTTAGTCGATATTTACACACAGTAGAAACGCGAATATTTGTATCGCATTTTAGTTTATCATAAGCCACTTGTGACATTTGTAAAAGAAAATGATCCAATAAATCTTGGCGGTTTGGTAGTTCCTTTCTCGATTTCCGACTTATATGTTACTGACATAGATCATATCGATTTAGATGAATACCTCACGGATTTCATTCGGCATTTGTCCTCGATCGGCGTACCGTGTACGGCACTGATCAGATCTAATAAGTTCCAAACAACTGTCTGTCGCTCGGTTCCCATCCGGGACTATGTCGAATCCTACCCGTGGTGGGTTTTGTTTTCTGTAATCTAGGAGTGTCAAATCTGGTTTGGTCACTCAATCGGCTTCCTTCTTCCTATCCAACAATTCGAGAACATCTGATCTAAATAAACGCGGACAGGTGCGAGAAAAAATCAACTTGATATAACGTTATCAGTATTCATAGTTATCAGTACTAATATTCTCAAAGCACCGGTATAGTTGTCCTGATGATTCCCGATAAGGATGAAATGGCGATATGCAGTTCTGGGACAGCCTGGTATAACTGAAAATTACTAGACAGCAATAATTCTTAAGTTTCTGTATATGTTACGTAATATTTTCAACAGTTCGCAGATGTGTTCGTGTTTATGTACGAAATAACCGTCACTTATTTTAACATTTGCTACAGCGGCTTTTTATAATTAATTAATAATAATAAACGGTTGCTTTGCACTGTAATTTTATAATTAATGATGTGAAAACTTTTATTTATAAATAAATTGAAGTCACGAGTCTCATCTGGTATAAGGTGTATAGATTCAGATTCCTTTTTCACAAAAAATAAGAAGGGAACCAACCAACCGCACCATTTTATCCCTTCACTGTTTTCATGCTACTAGATTGTATTCATTCGGTTTTAAAAGAGCGTTAGACCCAACGAAGGTTTGATGATTTTATTACAAATCACATAGTTTAGTACGAGTCGTTAACTTTTAGCCCTAAGTATTAGTGGCCTCATATTAGAACCCTGAGGGATGCCGGCACTAATATGGTAACACGAAAGAATCTTTCCTCTTTCCGCAAAGCAGAATAATATGTAATCGCTAAAACGATTAAAGTGTTCTTTAGTGTGTTTATTTTAAATATTTAACGGTTTTGTTATTTGTGTATTTTGGCATTTAGTAAAAGAGGTTTGTCATACCTCAGCAATATGTTACATCTATCGAGATATCTATGCTAGTTACACATGTGTATGATGCACGGTAATAAACAAAAAACGTGTCCTAATTAATCATAAGTTAGTAAATATTTAATGTACACTTAGTTGGATTGTGTTGTAAATTTTACAATGCCGCTCTAGACAAATACGTTAAACCTAAACTCATTTATTTTGCATAGTATATAGATATTTCAACTTAAATTATTTTTCAATACAGTGTGCGTTTCCTCGTGAGTGTTTTTATGTAGTCGACTATCGTTGTCGACTTTTGGAACACAACTTATTGGCGTTTTGCAGTTGTCTTAGAATTTAAGAGGGGGATTTTTATTTCCAAAACAAAAAAAGTATATATACCACAGGGGTGTAGCGTGAGAAAAGGATCTAGGGATGTGATAAAAATTTTATAAGGGGAAGAGGTATAGTCAGATGTATGGTAGGCCATATGAAAATGGTAAATATAAAAAAACACTAACCTAAAATAATTATGCCGAGGTATATAAACTAATTCTTAAAATGAAGATCAATTCTTCGAATTTTGTTTCGTCCAGCGAAAACGTCTATCACTGTTTCTTTAAATGTTGGAGACGATCTCATATCTTCTAACAAGGCACTTTCAATATTTATTAATGCTAAAACTGACAGTCTTTCTTGCTTTTGAGAATTTCGCAGATGAGTCTTTATTGTCTCTAAACATGAAAATGATCTTTCAGCGGAACTGCTTGTGGCAGGAATAGTTAAAATTAAACGACACAATTTTGATAACTCCGGGGAAACAGAAGATAATTGAAGGGACATAATATATTGATGAAGCTCTTTTTCATATCGGGATCACTATAAATCACTGAAAGTTCACTTTTTAAACGATTTGCGCCGAAAACTGTTCGATATCTATCTTCATCATCATTAGGTCATCAGTGCTAAGACTGGTTGGACGCTAACCTCCAGCTTCTCCTATCTTGTGCTAACCTACGCATTTCGCTAATTGTGCTACAACCTACATCCCTTACTATTTGCGAGCACTAGTCTAATCTAGGCCTACCTCTGCCTTTCTTCACTCCTATTTCTGCCTCCAAAATACCACGGAATATTCCCCCATGTCTCAGCAAGTGGCCTACCATTCTATCTCTTCTCTTCTTTATGTTTTTCCACATACTTCTTTTCTCGCCGACTTTATCTAATACCCATCTGATAATTGTATACCATCAAGTACACAGTCATCAGATGGGTAAAGGTATTGGCATTTTACTTTTAGACAGTTAGCAAAGACGCTTAAGACATCGGAACGAACATGTAGTTGGTTTACGTTAGAGAGAAAATGTTTTTACGTATGGAAAATTCGTCTATTACAAAGCGCGCCATCTAGTTTAACTTCTCTAACTAATCTATAAGTTAATCTTAAAATACGATGAAAAATGAATACATTGTGGCGTTTCCCTTTCACTCCGTATATTAACGTCACCGTCGTTGTTATTATATATACGTGTATAATAATGTCGTTATATTATCCTCGTATAATCTCGTTCTAAAACAAGAATCCAAATGGCTTTTTAATGCTAAACGCGAGGTGATGCTTAAGGAAAATTATAACAAAATACGAGCATACCTCAGACTTAGTATATATAATATACGGCACACCATTTTGCTATAGAGAATATTAAAATCTCATTCAACTTTGTATCCGGCGCAATATTTTCGGACTAAGTAACGACTTTTTTTTTACGAGAACTTTGTTCAGATCTCGAGCACTTAAGGTCAGTGACAAGTAGCTCTGTTTGTTTAATCATAAATCCGATGTAAGAGGATACGATAAATAAAATCCGACAAATATGGTTAACAATACGTTTTATTGTTGCCCTCGCCGAGAGTGAAGGATAAGGAAGTATACGGTTGCAAAATCCGGCGTCACAATTTACTTAACTGGTAATAAAGTAAAAACACACGTAACAATGTGCGTAGTGTGCGATTTTATGTCCAAACGAGACAAGTATATAACTAGTATCAGATTAACTTTGGGTTAATTAGCCTAATGACCTTTAGTAGCGCATTAGTCTACAGAAATATGTTTCCAGAAAGGCGAGTACGTCAACGAAGAAGACGAATATCGAATTGCCAACGCAAACACAGTATTCAAACCCTTTAGATTATTTTCTATAGCATCAATAGTTCTTGAGACTGTCACACCTACAATTTGTATAATGGGTCTTTGCACATGTATCAATTTAGTGACAACGCACGGATCACATGCTACACCACTCGCAATTGTTAGTAATATGCCACAATTACCAGCCGGTAGGTCTGTCTAGCGACATATATGTTTCAATCGACTACTACGGCATATACAGTTAATAATTAGCCGAACAAAATGCAATTATGAAGTCACATCTTGGCTTTATTGTATAATCTGATTCATTGGCGTCTCAGTATTACTGTAATATTTATTTTATTATTGTTTCATTTATTTTGATTTCTTTTGAATTTATTTCATTTATCTTGATGGAAGTATCACTTCTATTGAATGTTTTTGTGGAGAACCTTTTCATTACTCTGTCATATTTTGATGGACTTGTATTGTACTAACTGCTATCCTGAAATGTGTTTTCGGCAGGACACTGTTTAAAAATATCAGTTGATTGATTCATACGATTGTTACCTGTGACGCACACGCGAATAATCATTATACAAACCATAACTAAACTCCTCAAGCAAAATAGTCCTGGTAAACTATCTTTGTCTGGCCGTCAAGTACAGTCAAATCACCCCTGTTCAAAACCCGAATCCTTAATTTTGATGTTCGATAATTTAACATGTAATAGTTTATAATTTAACATGTAATAGTTATCAAATCTGGAAGACTCTCAAGGAAAATGAGCTTGGCATTATTTGAGACCAAAATATGCGGTGTATATTACAAATAATCATGGGGCAAATAATAGATAGTAGTAGGATTAATAGTAGAAATTACAAATAATAGAATGCAACCCTGTTGCATTCTAGGTACTCTAGAAGGGTACTAGGGGCTAGAATCTAAGTTTGAATCCAGGTACTCTAGATTCAAACACATCCATAAAGTGAATTATATGTCGACTCCTTTTTCTGTATTGAAAATACTGTTGTAGGTGAAACAGCAACAATTGAAACTTTTTAAAGTTAAAACGCACAATTTACATTTAAATCTGTATCTCTTGTTTCTACTGTATCTTTAATTTTTTTTTAAAACGACTAAACAACGTGTTTTAACGACCTAGCACAATCAATAAAACAATCTTTATGACACGTGAAAATATACAGGCCACAAATGAATTTTCCTAATTAGTCATTTCTGGACTAATCTACGATAAGAGTGGTGTAGAAAAAATATCAGCAGTATCAAACGTGGAAAAAATGTAGATAGCGATCAAGTATTCAAGGTGTTTACGACATTTAAATAATCTGTTAAAATTGTGGTTGTGTGGCATGTTCACAAGAGGAAATACATACGTCACGAAAACTATAAAACTTAGGTTGAAGCATAATAAATATTAACCATGTAATGCATAAATTAAATGCATTGCGGTAATCATAATTTATTCGATATCCATGTTCTTACAAACAAATCATATAGGGTGTAAAACATTACTAATTTCAATAAAAAAAAAATAGTATTCACTGATGATATAAAATAATGTACGGGGGATGTACTGTATACAACAGATTTACCAATCAACGAAACTACTACACTGGGTATCTTTGCTGATGACACTATAATCCTTTCTCCCAACGAAGATCCACAACTGGCATCCAACACTTCACAAAATCATCTAAAGGAAGTAGAAACGTGGATCCACAAAAGGAAAATCAAGATCAACGAAACAAAATTTGTGCAAGTAAATTTCACGCTAAGAAAAGATTCGTATCCTCTTGCACAAAATACTTAGGGATGCACTTGGATAACAGGCTTATATGGAAGCAGCATGTAATCAAAAAACGCAAGCAGATAGACTTAAAAATTAAGGGAATACAATGGTTAATTGGTAGGAAGATAACCACTTGAAAATAAGCTCTTAATATACAAAGTCATTCTCGAACCAATACCAAATACGGTATAGAAATCTGGGGATGTACCAGCAAATCGAACATGACGATAATACAGAGAAGTCAATCAAAAATATTGCAAATGATTACTGATGTGTATGTGTCTAATGAAACAATTAATAAAGACCTGAAAGTGCCATACGTTAAGGACGTCATAAAAGAAAAAAGTATTAAACATAATCGTGACTAGAAAGCCATCCCAATAATACACTCTTAAACCTCTCCTGGAACCACAAAATGCAAGAAAACTCAAGAGAAAACGACCAAGTGATCTGAGGGAAGATTAAGGAGGAATTATCACTGAAGAAGACCTCACCACGTCAATGAAACACCACCCCGTTCTTAAGTCAGCGCATTAGCTTATAGAATATTTTTTTGTTCTGATTGCTAATAAATCAATTATAAAAAAGTGAATCAAAGTCTACGACGATTAGCTTGTTTAATAATTATATTTTCTTTAAGAAAGTGTCCTTTATGGAATTATTCTGGTCTGGTCGCTTCAGCCAAATGATAATATCAATACACGAGAAAAATAGATACGATCTTAGTGAAAGCGAATGTCACGGGTTATTTTCTTCAATTCAACGAAGATTTAAATCATTCGCATAGAGATTAAAATCAAAAATTAACTTAGAAACTCCATTTAAATTTGATCCAAAGACAGTATCTCAGTACCTACGAAAGGAGGACAATGTGTATTATTTATTTTAAAGTAAGACATAAAAATGTATCACCTTGACATAACCTTGGTTAGTTGCAATGCCTTCAGCATAACGTGAGTTAAAGTTAAAATAAACCATTTCATGTCTACAAAATGCTTTACATAATACGTATATACGATCCCCCTGGAGCTACGTTCTTCATCAAGAATACGCACTGGCTTCGCAGACAGCGTACGTGTGGCAATATATTATAGAAAGCTTGTTTTGGCTACACTAATTTGGAATAAAACTTTTTTTGTGAATACAAAATCGACTATCGTACCGACTAGTTCTTGAAGTTCCTCCAATATTTGCTAGAGATCTTATACCAAACAAGTTCACATGACTCAGGTGAGGATAGCATTAATACAGAATTTATAAAATGATATTATGGTAAGGGATTTAATTATACTGATTTAATTTAATGTTATTTGTTTGACTGTACTATGTACTGCACTACATTTATTTTACTATACATCATTCGTTCCAACTATGTAATATACAGGACTGTGTGCGAAGTGTCTTGGGCAAACTGAGAGATATAATTTAACTAGAGTGAATATACATATTCATGTTTTTCGAACGTTATTCCCTCCCTGCCAGTGGCACTGTATTGCAACTTGAAAAGAAAATGTAAAAGCGTCTATATTTCCAATAATACGTCGCACAATTCAGCGAATAAGATACATATATAACATTTTTATGCTTCTAGAATGTTCATCGAATTCAGTGGAAGCGTCTCGTACTCTACACACGTCACGCCGAATAAAACGAAACCCCGTGTAAATGCAAAACAGCGACATTCCCAAGGTATTTACTAGTGCCAATTAGCATAAATTACACGTGAAATAACGCTAAGCTGGCGAGGCGTAAAACCGCAACTGGTACAGGTACTTGAACAATTAAAAAATTAAAAACGGATCGGTGCGAAGTAATTTAATTTTCTGCGCAAGGGAAATCTACAGGGTGTCTATTTGTTATGTATTCGACACGGCATATTCCACTAATAATTAGTGTTGTGTAAGTAAATAAATCATTAAAAATTATACAAACAAAAATATAATAGTTTATAGTACAGTATTTACCTCGCTCGATTTTTAAACGTAAATTCAACAGTTGTGTGTGAGATTTTCATTTACTCATTTTTTTTTTATTTGAAAGAATATGTTATGGCATTAAGTATAGAATATAACGTAGTTCAAATGTCCCCCGCGGCGTTGTTTGGTGGTCCAATTTTCAATGACTTCGTCGTATAAGCCTGGTTGAATTTTCTGGATGGCGTTAGTTATGTTGACTTTGAGGGCATCAATTGTTTGTGGTTTATTCGCATAGACCTGCGATTTAAGAAAGCCCCAAACGAAGAAGTATAAATGCGTCAAATCCCACGATCTCGGTGGCCAATTCACGTCGCCGCTGCGCGAGATAACCATACTCTCTAATCGCTCGTGTAGAATGTCCATCGTGGCATGAGCTGTGTAGCACGTAGCGCCGTCCTGATGGAACCACATGTCGTGGGTATCCATATCATCCAGTTTACGCGAGAAATTGCTTATCATCGATCTGTAGCGCTCGTCATTGACGGTTATGGCAATGCCAGTTTTGTTTTGGAAAGAAGTACGGACCAATTATTCCGCCAGACCAAAATCTGCACCAGTGACTTTCTCGGGATGCATTTGGTGGTGGTGTATCTTGTGTGGATTGGTATCGTCTCAAATCCGACAATTTTGCTTGTTCACATATCCATTCATCCAAAAATGGGCCTCATCGCTAAAGATAATGTTTTTGATGAAGTTTGGGTCAACTTCCAACTATTCCAGAATACAGTCAGCGAACACACGACATTGTCTATGGTCGTTTACCTTAAGTCCCTGTGTGTTGGATTTTATAAGGGTGCAGACCCAAGTCTCGCCGCAAAATTCACCAAGTTGAGGTCGTAGAAATGCCAAGTGCTTGTAAACGACGAGAAATTGACTGCCTCGGGTTTTACCGTACACTGTCACGCACAGCAGCGATGTCTTCAGCAGACCTTACGTTTCGGTGACGTACGGGTGTTGGCTGATCATTTATTAAACCGGGTTGACTCGAATTTGGTCACCAAACGTCGAACAGTCGACTCGGCGGGACGGTTGTGGTGAGGATAGAAGCGTACGTGATGCGCTGAACGTTTCTCGAACGGAGCACTGATTTTGAAAATAAAATTTGATTTGTACGCGTCGTTGAACGCTAGAACCTTCCATGGCGATTTGTCATACACTACTGAACAGTTCACAACAAATGTGATGTTGCTATAACATGACTGCTATAACCTAACAAACTTCGAGGGTCCCTATTGACAGGCCCTATATCTACATATATATCAGTACCTTTTGTGTTAATTCCTGATAAACATGAACAATGTTTTTCAGTAATCGAGAAGTGTATACTGAATGTATTTTCGATTTCATTTTTATGGTGTATGTAATTTCGATAGTTTAAGTAAAAATATTATCCTACATTAGAAACTGTTATCATAAAATTACGAAACCCACAACAGATTGTATAAAACCATTCTGTGGCCAATGTTATATATAGTACGTATACTTCATCCGCTTCGACCGTCATCTGCGTTGCCTATTAACTAGTCCGTACTCAATAATTGTTACAGTGTGTACAATAAAGCCTTATTAATTTTTAATACTATCCACAGGGCGATAGTTTTTCTGAAGTCATGACACATTTTAGCACCCCGAAATTTGTTTACAGCAGCACTGACTTTCGTCGTATTTGCAATTAAATTTTCCACCCTTTTCTAAATCTTGCATTTTTTTTTTTTTGGGTACGGTACTGGTATGTGTTTTTGTATGTGGACATTTTGGAAAACAATTTGAAAACGCCGACACACAGGAAAAATGCAAGACGTTAAAAAGGTTTAGAAGAAACCAAATTAAAATTAAAGCCAAATACGGCAAAATCGGAGTCGTCGTAAAAAAGTTTAGGTCGGTAAAATGTGGCATAGCTCTAGAAAAAACATCGCCTTGTATCGTATATCAAATTAAACATTAATAAGACTACATCGTAGAAAATGTAACAATTATCGAGTATACCCAATTTGAATGGATTATTTAAAAAATGTGATTTGTAAAAAACGCATCTTTGTCTTGTAAAATATTGGACCCTTATTGAAAAACATCTCGTATAAATTATTACAAACTATACGTTGTCGTTTATATACAGCTCTGTCGTTGATGAGGCATCCAAAGTGGGCAGCTCGAGTAACGATTAAAGCTGTTTAAAGTGGGATACGTGAATCCATGTAGGTACAAGCAATTCAGTCTAGTTTTGCCGCCGAGTTTGACGTTCAAGCCGGCAGCTCTGACGCTTCGATTGAAACCCTTACAAGTTTTAGTTTGCCTCATATAATTAACCTCCATCGCCCCGTTTTACCTTAGCTTTATTTTTTTAGACTGATCGCGTCCGTTCAATTACGCCAGCTTTAACTGCTACAAAAACTTTCAGGATTACCCAGATTCGGCCAACGTATTACTTTATGAAGTAAGCCGAACCGGGGCCATCCCTCTAATAAATTATTGCGCCCCCGTTACTCCGGCTCGGTAAGCAAGAATTACGCCGCACCGCAGAATGCGCAAACGGCAACTTTGCCAAGTTAAGCCGTTATCTTGCGCCCTGAATATGAATCATCTTAATAATTGCACACGTTTAAAATGTCAACCGGCTTCGGTCGAATTTCGACCGACCGCCCCAACTCCGGGACGCAACCCTCGCGAGATCTCATTCGGGCGGGCAAATGGAAATTAATGGGCGCGTCGAAATAATAATAGTCTATTAGCGGACGGTATATTTTTATTAAAGGACGAGTGGCGGAGGCCTAGAAACCTGGAAATTCGGTTTATTCTCGAACCGGAAGGACGATAAATCAGGCTTACTTCCTACTCTGTAAGTGTATTCTTGATGAGCGGGAGGGTCTATCAAATACGCTGTAAAATTAACAGATATGTGGCATTCTAATACCAGAGGTGAGTTTTTGAGTTGTACATATGCATATTTTAACTACTTAACTTCTGAAGTATGTACGAGGTGTGTTCAAAAAATAACGGTAATTTTCAGCGATATGCTTCTAATCTCATATATGCTTGCAAGACGACGGCCCTTTAGGGTTCTATTTATTTTAGGGAATAGAAAAAAGTCACACGGAGCCATATCTGGCGAATATAGATGCTAGAGCATGATTACAGTGTTACTTTGGTCAAAAATTCACGAACAAACACGCATCGTGGTGCAAATGTTGCGCCACAAATACGAACCTATTTAATTTTTTTTGGAATTGCTTCACGCAAACGGCGTTGAACTTGTAGGTATTACTCCTTATTGATCGTTTAATCTTGTAGCAACACAGTGAGCATACCCTTCACATTCGACAGCACCTGTCGAGCTTTTTTCGGTCTTGGGGATCTAGAATGCCTCCACTGGAACGATTGAGTCTTAGTTTAGACGTCATATCCGTAAACCCATGTTTCATAACTTGTTATGACACGTTTCAGTAATTCTGCATCATTGTTGACTTCATTTAGCGACTCCTGAGCAACTTCCATTAGCCGCGGTTTTTGTTCGGAATTCAACAATTTTGGAAAAAATTTTGCTGCCACACGTTTCATATTCAGACCCAGAAGACCCGAAAAAATTTCATGGCATGAGCCAATTGATATGCCAACATGATCAGCGATTTCTCTGATTGTGATTCGGCGATAGTTCATAATCGTTTCTTTCACTGTTTCCACGTTTCTATCGGTTGTTGATATGCTGGGGCGTCCAGGGCGCTCATCATTTTCAATGTCTTCACGGCCTCCTTGGAAACGCATGTACCACTTGTAAACTCTTGTTTTACTCATACTCATCAAAAGCAATATTTAACATCTCTAAAACTTTACTGCACTTTATACCATTCTTATAGCAAAATCTAATGCAAATTTTCTGACCCACTTTTGAAATAAATAAATAATTGCCGATAGTACTAAAACACATGTAATATTTTTGACAACTGATAACAGACTAAACATCCGATAATGTTAACAATGTTTAGATGCTTTTTCAGACATGTTTACCAACGCAACAACGAAAAAATCGCGCGAATTGGACTAATACAACTCGCGAAATTACAAAATTACTTTTTGAACAGATCCCGTCTATACACTGCTTTCCTAAAATAATCATTAACTGAAAATTGTTAGACTCGTCGCCGAAAATTTTAAATATAATTAATACACAGGGTGATTCGTATAGGAAGTATGATGTCAACGATATTTTTCTAATGAAGAAAAACGATTGTGCAACTTCAAAATACTAAATTTAATTGAAATGATTATTTAAAATATCAGTAAAAGTAATGCCGAGAATACGACCAATTTAGTGGCGCCTTCAGATTTGCTCTGAACCCGACAGATCTCCGAGTGTGCGCGAATTTAGAAATACTGCAGCTTGCGACAACTTTCTGCGCTTTACGACAAAACCGACAGTTCTTTGTTAAAACTAAGATTACCACCGCATTCGGGAGGTCGAGTTACGTGGATTTCGATATGATTCGTGTCGATTTTGGCACTTTCGTATTTTTAACAAAATTCCATGCCCATAGTTCAACGATTTTTCTCGACTGAAGAAAATACGAAAAAATTTCCATGGATTCTGCAACTTGGGCTGACGAGTCTCTGCGTATGTGCGAATTTAGAAATCCTGCAACTTGCGACAACATTCTCCGTTTCACGATGAAACCGACAGTTTCTCGTTAAAACGAAGATTCCACCGCGTTCAGGAGGTAGATTTATGTACGTGCATTGCACAGTGTATAGTTTATTTCATCTCTATTTGCCAAATAAAAAATCCTAAACGGCTCTTATCACATGCCGTGGCTTGTTTTTATGGCTAGGCTCAGATAGACTGTTCCGTTTATCGGCAAGATAAGAGTTTTTTAATTGGCAAATACCGATGAAATGAATAGTACAACGATTTTTTCTCCAATATAACCTACTTCTCCAAAATACCCGTCTGACTCTAAATATCCAAAATTCCTTTAAAATTTAATGTTACAACTCCTAACGCAAAATACCCCACATCAATATTGGTTTTACGTCCAGCTAATATCTGTTTATTTTCTAATTTTATTGGGCCATGAAGAGCCTATCTACAAGAGCACGTACTTAGTCCGGGTTCCTTTAAGCTTCTACAAACACCACAAATTTTTACAAGAGAGACGCGCATCTAGTTCCCTTTGAAAATAAGCATTTGAGAAAGATAAGGCACCGAGTATCTGTTTTATAATGTTAGCATGAAGTGGTACTATCGGACTATACAACACAGCCGTTAAGTAGTTAGTCGACGTTATCACTGGCATGGCGTATTAGTTTCCTAATAGCGGGAGCACTAACAGCAGCCGAATATTACGCCTATATTCATAAAAACCCCGATAAAAGATACGGTTTTCGTCTGATGTCACTCGAACTTTTTACATAGTTCAACGGCAGGGCCAACACATGTGTTGTAAGTCGAGAGGTTTTTGCCGTAAAATGGTGACTCAACCACGTTCGAAGTTTATTTTAAGTGGCTAGAAATAATATCTGTTTTCTTAAGTAATACGTTTGAGATGGTTTTTAAGTTTAAGATAAAAACTAATGACGAAACAGCATGTATTAATAACAAGGTTTTTCTGGCGTATAAACGAAACGATAGATTTGCCTACCTACTTCATAAATATTACTACTTTCCAAGGATCTACGATTTGAAAAAATGTATTACTTTTCAGCGCTCCACTATAAGCGGTAAAGTAATGTATTCGTGTAAAGAAAAGTGAAAAAACAAAATATTTATTGAGTTTATTTTTCGTTTTTCGGTCTAAAAACAAAAAAATATTGTTTTTAAATTTTTTTTGCTGTGTGTGTGTCGTCGGCACTTATACTTGTTAGCACGATAACTCAACTAAATCGTGTCGGATCGATCGGGTTTTGACTGATTCTGATCGGGAACGTCTTCCAGACGACACTAATCGATTTTGATGTGGATAGGACATACCCCACCCTGTACATGGGTCATGAGAAAGCACGACGGTGTACTATTTGAGAATTTTTTTTTGTTAACACGTTAACTCAACTAAGTCATGTCGAATCGATCGGGTTTTGACTGATTCGGATCGAGGACGTCTCCCAGACGACACCTATTGATTTTGAGGTGGATAGAACACACTCTACCATGTTCATGGGTCATGAGAAAGCACAATGGTGGACTATTTGAGAAATTTGTTTGTTAGCACGATTCTGATTAGGGATGTCTACCAGACGACATATATTGATTTTGGGGTGGATAAGACACACCCCACCCTGTTCATGGGTCATGAGAAAGCGCGAGGGTGAACTATTTGAAAAAAGTAAAACTGTCGCATAAAACACATATTCTGCATTTATGTGTTGGTTTATTTTTTTCTCGGCCACTCAATTTCGAGATAGACATGTGTTACGTGCGGAAAAGTCAGTTTTAAGGTTTTAAAACTGTTTATTTATTTTGTAAACTGCAACTTTACACATTGCCCGAAACGTGATGTAAAATTTTACACCAATTTCACACCAAACAGGACACACATAGGGGACGACACACCGATTTGGTGTGAAATGATCACCACAAGGCCATTATTATTTATAGATATTTAATTGCGCGTATGAATACATTATTTGTATATAAGTATACATTTTGGATAGTAAAGTGTAAAATATTTCATTAAAATCGATTGTTAATTTAATTAAATGATTTGAAAGGCATTCATTCATTTATTTGTAATAAAACATTCACATAGTTTGGAAAAATATAATTTTATGTCAGTCAGTGTCTTTTTAAAAAGTAAAGTTGACATGTTTCATAGTTATTAGCAAAATCATTTGATAACACAATTATGAATATTCTGCAAAAGTTTATCATCACGCTGTCTATAAAAACTGAAATTGACAAATTTATTGTAGATTAATCACTCTTTATTGAATTTACTATTCTATAAACCCAATCAAATATTAGGAACAACAAATGATGCGTTCTCTCAGTGTAACACTAAAAGATTTTAATGTGAGAACATTAAAATCTTTTAGTGTTCTAAAATATTTAAACGGAAGCACTGTCCATATATGAACTATTTTAACACAAATGAACAGCTTTCGTCGGCCATTCTACCAATAGAACTTTACGTAGCAATGAAATAACCCAACTGAGATAAGAGGTAAACGATCTTCATATTCGTAGCCGTAATAAACAAATAACACCTTATCTGGGGATTGGTACACCGTCAGTAATCCATTTTTGGTATAATCGTATTTTATGTTGTTAATTTGAAGAGTTTAACTTAAGTAAAAATATTATAACCAAAAAAAGTTACGTTTATTTGACGTTCTCATAAACTAAATACCTTTTAAAAATGCCTGGTAATCATCTGACTTCATTTGAATTCCAAATACGACTGAAAATATGGCAGCAACTATTGTCAAGGGATGGTGTCAAAGTTTATTTTATTTTGATATGTTTTGATGGTCCGAAAACATTACCTGCAACAAATAACAGTAATAAATATTATGTAAATACATATATTTTCTATCTATATCTACATTAACAAGATTGGTGATATCTTTTTTTACCTTTTTTTAATAATGCAAATTTAAATATATCAATATTTAAATTTGCAATTTAAATATATTATTATTGTTAAATAGTCATTATGTTTTTAATAAACTGTTTTCTCGTACACCTCGTACATTTTATTATTTTGGGAAAAGTTGATGTCCAATATTTTGAAATGTTCAATATTTTGAAAGTAAATTTTTACAAAAGGATGAAAAATGTACTTCTATTACCAATTTAGATATATAAGATCTAAATATATTTATCTTATGATCTTAGACACATTTCTAACATCTATACTGGAAAAACAGTTTATTAAATATAGAAAAAACATTAACTGTTTTCAAGTATTTGTTCATTTTTATGGAAAATTATTGTTGTTACATTTGAGAAACTAATTCTTAAAAAAAGAATATTTATCTGATTCTGTTCACTTTATATTCTTACTATTTCAATATACAGTATTTCAAAGTTTCTACTCAAAACAGTTTACTAATTATTTGATGAGATTACAGTGGGAAATTTCAGTCTCCAATCCAGGCCAATAAAAGTCAAGCACTTGCATTCGTATACGGAAAGTGGATGGATGATCTAGCATATTCTTTCATAGAAGCGTATGCAATATATTCCAGAAGAATATAATATATGCCTGTCTTCGTCTCTAAGAGCAACTTTTCTCTCAGAAATCTTCAGAGGCTGCAGGGGAACACGGTATGAATCACATTGTTGTCATTCTACCGTACTAGCTATGTAGTACCATAAGTACTACACAGTTGCCTCTACAAAAGAATATGATAGGTCACTCGTCTATGTATATAGTAGATACAAAGCAAACTTTTATTCGATCTGCGTCGGTCAACTGATCTGAATGTCTACAGTATTCTATTTTTATTTATCTCAGATTGGTGGGCATATTTGAGGACTTTTTATTAATGTTTTTGTGACTACTATATTTGTATAGTTTTGTGATCAACTATTGTTTACACAACTTCTACATCATAAAGTATATGAATCATCAACGAATTGGCAAGGAGGAATACACATAAATTTGATACCTTCAGGACGCCTGAGTTACCAATACCCAAATTCCATCCAAACACATTTATGGCAGGGAAACATTAAACATATTTCCAGAAAACAAAAAAAAAAAAGAGTGTAAATAAATTAGTAGGTACATGAATTATGTACTACCAAGAAAGAATTGTAGCGAGACACTCGAGGCATTTTCCCAAATTATAGGCAATATTGTGTTGATCTAAGAAATGTCACGGCATCTATTGGCCAAAAGTATAATTAATTCAATATTGCGTATGCATTACATAGTCTTACATGCTTTCTTGATAGTACGTTGTATCCATCTTGGATATAACCCACTGAAGGTTAATGAAACACACTATTCCCTGTACTAATACGATTTCTTTCCGAGCTCGAGTTCATTCACGTCATACAAATTAAATCTCTGCATGTCTGCGCAAACTGTAACGTAATATTAAAAAGTAACCCTAATTTCTGCGAGCGAAGAAGCCTCTCGTGTAACGTCTGTCTGGGGCGTCTGACGTCCATAATCCCCAATAACGGGTGGGAGTGAAGGCATTTTGAATTTTACTGCACGTCGCCTGTCTCACGATCGTACAGCGAGATTAATGAATATTTTCAAGTAGTTATTAAGGTGCACGTTATAAAGAGGAGACTGGGTTGCAGATAGATCACCGATTAACGTGGTACGTAACCTAGGTAATCACTTCATGGCATCCCGAGCCTAATTGTGAAAGCACTCAGCGCTCTCAAAGCGACCTGCTTATTGAAAATTAAGTAAAAATGCGGAAAAATTATATGAAATGCAACACAATGCTCCATTAACTGAACATCCAGTGATTAGATTATTTTAGACACAGAAAAATCGCACTTCTTGCACTGAAGCTGCAGACTGCAGAGGAGAAGGTAACACTTAGATATGAGGACAAAGACACCCCTGCTCAGAGAAAGGCGTTAATCTGTCCCCGTTGGAACTGGAACCCAAGCAATGACAGTTCACAATGGTGGGTCCAGTCCGTCACTCTGGGCCATAGTTGGGCGTATCAGAATGCCCACCGCGCACAGTCCTCTCGAATATTCTCCAATTCATCAAATTAAAATTATGTACTACTAACATCATTTGAGGCGGAAAAACTACTGGGTCACGCGTGACCATAGTTAAAAGTAATCAGAGTACACGTTCCTATGCTTTGTGGAGTTAGATGCAAAAGTAATCAGGGTATACGTTCCTATAGTTTGTAGGGTTATATGCTTAATATTGATTTATATAAAAAATGGACTTCATTGAAAAAGACATTCCCATTTTCGGATATTATCCGCTACATTGTTGGTTGATTGTAGACTCAATATGATTATCCCCAACAGATATAGTGACTGAAAGAAGTACCAGCGTCGCTGGGAAATACACAGAGCACTTCCTCGAGAATAAACTAAAAATGGCAAAAAAATTAGGCGCAAAATACGTATCAAAATAGATAGGTCCCTGCAGACGATATGGAATTGTTACTTCCTTCCTTCCAGGTATTTTAAAAACAATTTAAAATATCATATTTCACATATTGTCAAGACTGTGGCTGTACTTACATCTGAATCTACATAAGTAACAGTGCTTGTCACATGTTCATTCCAAGAGAGGTCACAAGATTTAGATGATTCAGCAACACGATTGAGATAACCGATAATAGCAGCAGATTGTGATACATTACAATGTTGGAACTGGTCCGAATAGACTGGGTCCTTGTATTCATAGTCAGTTGTTTCCTTTAGCTTTAGTCTACTAAAGGAATTTCCTTTAGCTTTTATATGATAAAACATAGATAAATGATGGAGTTGAGAGTGGTGACATATTCGGGTACATGTAAAACGTGTAGATGCTCAGATCTAGTACAATGATTTTCTCAATTTGTTCTAACTGATATTGACGATCATCTTTGATGACCTATCCTATAATCATATGTGATACTTATCATGTTTTGTTCTCATAATTCGGAGCCCAGGAAAGAGAAGCGGTGATTATGGATTTATTTATTTCCTGAGAGATGTAAGATAGGTCTGCGTACCCATCTTACATCTCTCAGGAAAACCACGTTTTACACGTGGTATGAAATCACGTGTCTCATGATTTAGATTCTGTAATTAAAGAACCAAGTAACAAAATAACATCTTGCAAGTTATCAGCTTTCAACCTGGCCATAATAAAATTCTTCTTATTCTTATCGTGTAGGAACGTTTAGCGTAGGATTTCCCCACGCCGTTTTTTCCCTTCAGGAAAGCGTGTTTTTCAGTGTAGGAAGCGTCGAGATGGAGACTTGCTATTTTAACTCAAGAGTAATAAGATTACCAGTCCCACTCAAAAAGAAATCACAGGCCTTGGCCTTTATTGGATTTTCCGCGGGAAATTACGTTAACGGCGCCCGGCAGTTTTTCTAGGGCAAACAATTTCCTCGACAAATAAGCAGCAGAACGGTCTCAATGCTACAAAAAATATATATAATTACATTATGCACTAATGCAGTGCGAAAGACAGCATGGGCCCCGGCTAACTTGATTATGGACAAACGTCTATCAAGGCGATGCAGAGATACAAACATGATTTTAAAATTGAAAACTACATGCAATTGTTTGAAACATATTGCAGTTTACGTCCCCAATTATACACATTTTTTATTAGTATTTAACATCAGCATTTTCCGAACAATTTCATCGACCGACGTCAGGAGGTAAGTTATACCTAATCTGGAAATTTTGTCGAACCACGATTATCGTAGTGAGGTTCTAGTTTTATCTTTTATTTGGCTAGAAAGTAAGCCATGTATGATAGTGTAGTTTTATATCTTATCCGAGGGATGGTATGCCTTGTACATAATCTTCGACTATATTTGTGTCTTTTATGAGTCCAGTATCATATAAGGAGTTAGAAGTTACAGGTGAATGGGTGCTCATCCATTTCAGTGATAGTATCCGTAAGCGCGCTAAGTCACTCCAGATCACTGGCTAATTATGTTTCGTCCAGTATTTTATTTAGTTTACCATATGTCAAAAATATTTCAGATACTACTGGACTGATTTCAATAAAATATAGTATGAGTGTTGCCAAAATCGCAATATAGTACTTAAGGAAGGGATTTTCGAGTTTTTAGTGACAGATTAACAGCATCTAGTTGAAACATATTTTTATTTTTGTTTGAGACAAGACTTTCAAAACCAGGACCAGGAATGTCTCAGATACTACTGGATTGATTTCAATAAAATTTAGTATAAGTGTTGTGGAGATCACAATCTAGTACTTGTTGAAGCGGATTTTCGATTGGCTTCGATTTTTATCGGCTTACAGTGACAATACCTACTTGAAACACATTTTTTTTTTTAATAAGATTTTCAAAATCGGTACAAAAATTATCTCAGAAATTACGGGCCCGATTTAAATGAAATTTAGTACGAGTATTGTGAAGATCATAATCGAGTACTTATCGAGGTGGATTTTTGATTTATGTTCTATATTCCTTGTTTTTAACAAAAGAATATGAAAATTGACGTCACGTAATGCATATTTAAGTTTAATTAGGAAAAATCCTAGTTTCGATTTACTTTAAGATAAAAAAATATATATACTTCGGATAAGAAATATCAGGCAGACGTCTGGTGCCAGAAAGTGAGCCAGAGAAAATAAACCGCCACAGGCCTGGAGCTGTCACGATGGCGACGCCATTTTTCAAACCAATAGATTTCTATTTTCAGAGAATATAGTGTAAGAATAGTATCGTTTCGAAGTCTTTTAAGGCACGTAATCCCTCACTTAACAACCCTAAGTAATAACTAAATTATAAAAAAAAACAGTAACAAACTTCGTGTAAAATAATTTGAGGTTATGTGACATAGCAACCATATACATTAGGCACGAAAATTAAGGAATGTAAAAAAATTCTAAAATTTTAGGTGGTTTTCAAAAAAGGCTGTAACTTGGAGAAAGTTAGTCACAGAACAATTTTACAAAAACCAAATTGAAGCTCAAAGTTTCTAGTTCTTAGATTTTGACATTTCAGATTTTCAAAATTTTTTACCATCAGCGGTTTTTGAGTAATCATTAGAAAACCACCGGAATTTCTTTTTCCAAATTTTTGCTTGCTCAAGAGATTCACGGGCTTCAATAAAATTTTTCAGTGATTTCGTTATAAAACTTTTTGACAATTTTATCCTCTTTAATTTGAGTGACCAAAAAGCCTTGTGCGATCATTTTTCGAGTTATCGTCGTTCAAAGCAAAACAGTCAGCTTTGACATTGGTAATTAATTACTCGAGAAATAACGATCGTACAGAAAATTTAAGTAGGTTATTGGTTTCTGATAAAAAAAAAATTTGGTGTGAGAATGTTGATTGACAAAGAGGAAACAAATTGCGCATTTAAGGATATTCGCTTAACTTGGCATAACTTTGCAAATAATGGATAGACTAAAGATGTTGACTGTTTCTTTTCAACTTCAAAGTATTCCAAACCTTGAAAGTTTCAAAGCGCTATGATTTTTTTATTGTGTTAAGAATGATCGAATTTGTCAGATTTGCTAAAAATCAATTTAAGGATGATTTTTTCATTTTTTATTAATTTTTTGTGATTGAAATCTTTGTTTACCAAAAACATTATTTTTTATCAAAAAATTTTATGTAAGAATAAAAAATAAAAAAAAAATCCAAAAAAAAAACTTTGAACGACGATAACTCAGCGAAAAATCATCGTACAAGGCTTTTAGACCACTCACATTAAAGAGGATAAAAGTATCTAAAAAAGTTTTATCACGAAATCATTGTAAAAAAACTTATTGAAGTCCGTGGACCTTTTGAAAAGCAAGCAAATTTTTTCAAAATTTGTAAAAAAAAATTCGACGGTTTTCTTATGATTACTCAAAAACTGCGGATGGTAAAAATTTTGAACTAAAGATGTGAAAACTAGAATCTTTGAACTACAATTTACTTTTTTTAAAATTGTTCTGCGACGATTTTTCTTCAAGTTACAGCCCTTTGAAGATCGCCTAAAAATTTAGGATTTTTTACATCCCTTAATTTTTGCGCCTGGTGTATATTGCGCAATGTTTCGTTGGTAAATAGGCAACAGTAACACCCCGTTTTCTTGAAATTTATTCGCCCTACTAAACCCTAGTTTATTGCTCGATGCGTTGTATAGACTCCAGGTTGACGTCGCCGTTAAATCCGTCCTGATTAGGCGATCTGTGACAGTAATCGCGGCGTATAAATCTGGTGTCGCGGCACAATCGTCGTGTTTATAGGATATGAAACCCTAACGGTATATTGCGAGGAAATGGCGTTCGTCGGGCGAAAATAATTTCCAACATATTGTTAGCATAAACGCAAATGATATTTACTCGGTACATTGTGTACTCGCACGTACATAAGTGTTTGTTAGAATTGTGCGGAAATGTTTGCGATTCGGGCAAATATTTGCCATCAATTCGCGCAAATGGGGTTTCGTAGCAGCGCAGCTCGACCGAATGAATCAGATAGAGAGGTCGCAACAGTTTCGCCGTAACGTTTTTTCTTCTTTGACAATTGCGTCTCTGGTGCAGCTTTAATTTTCATTATACTCCCTATTTTATACTCCTCTAAGCACAACTGATAATTTAAGGCTCGGCCGCACAGAACGCGATCTACCGCCGCGGGCAGCGATCGTGCGATCGTCGCAGCGGTTAGCGATATGGCACTGTCACATACAGTGCGATCGATATCTTTGTGAGCGATCTAGTATTGTGTCTGCTTTCGGGCGAACGGTTTCACACAGCCTTGTTGCTTTTTCCTCTTAATAGATTTTTGGACAAAATGAGTAGTTCTGACGAGGAGCAACTGCTTCTTCTATTAGCATTACGAAATAATAGAAAGAAAACACGATATTGGGTGCATGATACCAATGCGAGGAGAGAACAATTTGGCTTATGTATTGAACTGAAATGATATGAAGATCGGTATTTTAAATATGTCGATATAGTTGACCCATACTACAAGTTTTTTGATATAGGGAGTTATGGACGTCATAGCGACAGTGCAATTTTTGAAAATTCTACTTTCTACCGAGAGTACATTGATGAAAAATTTATTCTACCTTCTAAGCCACTTTCGGGTACAAGCACCCCTCTTCCTCATGTTCTCATGTTCTGGTAGGTGATGAAGGCTTTTCACTTCAACCATTTTTAATGAGACCATACCCCAAAGCAGGAATAATTAATAATGTAAGAAAGAAACAATTCAATTCACAGCTCAGCCGAGCACGTCGTGTAGTTGAAAATGCGTTTGGCATATTGGCTATGAAACGGCGTGTGTTCTTGAGAGCTGTAGAAACTGATGTTGAAAGCGCAGAATATATTGTAAAAGCAGCTTGCTGTTTGCACGATTACATTATATCAAATAAGAATAATAAGGAATACACATCTACTGAAACTGGAGAAGACTCTAGGCCTATACGTGCATTCATGTCAACTAGGTTAATCAATCGAAGGTTAACTATTGCTGCAATTCAAGTTCGTAAACACTTTGCCGATTGCTTTGCCAAAAAATGAAGCGTGCAACAGGAAATTAAATTTTGTTGCTCCTACTTTTAATAAAAGTCAAGTATTCCAAGTGTGTGTCAAGTGTTATAGTAATTTTAAGGACCCCTGTTATAATAGCAAATATAAACATCCCTGTTATAATAATTATTTTTAATTAATTATTTGCAATATAAAAACGCGAGACAAATGTATGTAGATTGG
Source organism: Rosalia funebris (assembly GCA_037954035.1). Classification (NCBI taxonomy): domain Eukaryota; kingdom Metazoa; phylum Arthropoda; class Insecta; order Coleoptera; family Cerambycidae; genus Rosalia; species Rosalia funebris. The sequence goes on along the minus strand of JAZFAV010000002.1, from coordinate 3,654,187 downwards.
CCTGCTGCGACAGACTGTATTCTGTGTGACATGGATGATACAATATTGCATCATACAACTAGATCGCCTGACTGATGCGAGCAGAGAACGCTACCCGCGACGGTAGGTGCGCTCTGTGTGGCCGAGCCTTTAATGTATACAGGGTGTCCAACATGCATGGAATAGTGTTTATAAGTTTTTAAAAACACCCTGTATGAAAAAATCGTCGAGACAAAAGTTTTTGGTTCAGTTTTTTGCCTCTTTTGGTAACTTTGACTTTGTTTCGGAGTCAGTAATCTCGTTGCCATGACAACCAATTTTGTTTTTTTAATTGCACCATATTATTTTCTATTCTTATTTGAGGTCAACTCTTTTTTTTTGTATATGGTTGTATAAAATACCAGGGTATGTAAATATGAAACAGGATTTTCTTGTATAGAAATATACGTTTATTGTATAAAAATGATAAAAAGATTTTTTTTCGAAGTATATTACCCATTGCTAGCTATACATTTTTTTTCTATCGTGGATTCCATGCCAAAAAAAATTCTTGCTCTTTTGAAGTAAACCAGTCATCGAGCCATATTCGTACATTTTCGTAAGAAGTGAAGCCCTGCTCAGCAAGTGCGTGTCCCATCGATTCATTTTAACTTGGATGAAATTTATTCTAAACCTTAGAGACATACAGTAGCACATACATTAATTATATATCGAAAATCAATGACGGTGAATTGAAGGAGATAGTGAGCTAAAAATGTAACTCCTCATGGTGGCGGAAGTCCTATAACTATGAAATAATGCACACAGTGCAGAAGAGAAAACAAGAGATACACGGCCAAAAGTAAATGTTAACTCGTTACATGATGGATGCACTTTCGTTAGTCCGCTTCCACGTTCGCTGTTGCACGAGCGATTTTTACAGAGGTTGTCCTACTTTCGCGATGTGGGAGGACTCTCGCGGTTTATGAAATTGGCGATGATGAACTGTTGTGTTACGTAAGCCATCCTCCGGAGTCGGGTTTCCTTTCACTTCCAGATCCTCATTGATAGGGAGTCCGTGTTAGAATTCTACACGCCAATTATCGTATATTCGGTTAGAAAGTCGATAAATCTTCAGCTAGAGTCGCATAGGGAATTCGACGTTAGCGATACAGGCTTAGTACCTGTCGGTGACTTCTTGTGGATAAGAAAAAACTCTAAAGAAACTACTTTTAATTTCACAAACTTCGTTAAGCTGTACACGAGACACATTCTGCTTCTTCCCCCTGTCCCTTCCGTAGGTGAGATCTCTTTATATAACCCCAAAATTGTTTGATCCAAGACTATGGAGTCATTTAAAATGTCGAGTAGAATTTAAATTGGATAGAAATTCAAGAATGTACCGTGATATATATGTACTAGCGTACTTTATTTGCTGGTAAAACCTAAGGCTCTATGGTGATAGTTCAGAAATTAGTAATTATTAATTATACCTTCCCTTGTAAACTTTTCTACAGCAGCCTTACACAGATTTAGGGAAATTGAGTCGATTTCTATATATTCAAACTTTAACGGGTTAAAACTTTAGTATTTTCTGACCTTTTCAAGAGATAGAATAAAAGAACAGATTTTAAATCGATTTACTGAATTTTGCGACATTTTTGAAATTGTGGATTTTTTTACATCCCTTAGTTTTTGTGCCTAGTGTATTTCTGGTGTACCATTCATTCTATTAGCTTACCTTTTCTCCAGTAAATAAACAATTCCGGAAAAAAGAAAAGACGAGGCTCTCTATATCCAAAGTTTAAAGTTTGGTAATTTTTTGGGAAACCTCAAACATTTACTTGGGGTATAAAATACGAGGAGCATTCAAATATACACTTTTATATATTTTTTAGATTTATTGAAGATAAAAAAAAATAACAAAAATGCTTCTCTTTTTCTACATAGTCTACTGGCTTTGTCTGCATATTTTTGCTATCGAACAGGGAGTTTTTTTATGTCATCACTATAAAAAGGCAGAGGGTGGGTCTAGCTCCACCCCGTCATCATGGTTGAAACTAAGCTCCTCTAAAAGCCCATGTAACGGTCCAAACATGTGAAAATCACAAGGCGATAGGTCCGGATGGTGGGTGCCACAAGGGTGTCCAAGCTTTGGTCAGCTGGACATGTCAAAAACATGATAATTCGTTACACAACTGATGGGTGTACATTGCTCTCATTCATTTTTGCTACTATCACACGAACATTCTCAGGGCTGCGTAGGCGACAACTCTCGCCTCCCATTACCCCTTGCTACAGTTCTCACGAACACCCAGTCCAACCCTGCCTGTTCCAAGACCGCGCGCCTGAAATCTAGTTCTCTGGAACGTTCCTGGAATTACAATATTGATAGATCTAGAGGTATTATGATTTCTCGCTGACTTCAGCTTACACGACAAAAATATTATCGAATATGTTTTCCAATCCGTGACATTAATTCTTAAGGGTATGTTCCATTGCGACTACCTAAAAAGAAGTACCCTTGTTAAAAGAGCCCTATTTACTAGTAGTTTTACATGTATCAGTGAATCTGCATCACCACCAATCATGAAACTGATTACGGTCCAGATGCGAATATAGTACTATTTTCAATTTGCTTTTATCTACCATCTGGAATCGAAAGAGAATTCATTTTACGAGAACAGATGATCATTCGTACGTAAAGATTTCAATCGTAAGCGAGACGATCGAGGATGGCACACTAAAAGCAAGTCATGTTGGCCCGACAGTATTACCCAAGTACCCGTTTACAATTAAATGTAGTACCGCGTTCCGGATCGTCAGACTGGTATGCGGGTGCCGAAAAAACAAACAGAAAGTGAATGAGAGGTATGGCGTTTTTTCTCCTCCAGGCTGTTGATTCTGTAAATCAGTCCGCCTCATCTAACCTGAGACAATCTTGCGTTACATAATGCTCTGGGAAACTTATTAGCTGGGCAAGATGTAGTTCCATGATAACGATAAAAAAAAAAACGTTACAATTGAGAGTGAGCAAATCAATGGGGCTAATTTATTTTATTTCGCAAAAGGAAGTAAACGCTATCTCATTATGGATATCTTACACAATTCTCGACATGTGTGACGGAAACCTATTACAAGTTTTTTAAGTCTTGTAAAACAGACGGGAAAAAAGCCGTGAAGTCATCCGTGCAAAAATAATAACCCTAAATTAGACTATCGCTCGGTTTTCACTATTTCAAGTAAACCTACTGTAATTTGTAAAAGTATATGTACAGAAAACCGTCGGTGTATATGCAGTCCCTAATTAATGGTTACTCTTACACAGTGCGTAAATTTACTTTCTCACACACAGCATGACCGAAAAAACATCGCAAAAAGTTTCCAACGTACATTTCTGTATTATATCTATACTATGCAAACAGTTAATAGCTATTACACAACATTTCCATAGCTAAAAATTATTAATATATACGACCAATCTAACTGTGATCAGCCGTATTGTCAGGATTTTATGATGATTAGAAACGCCGTCATCCAGTCGATCTACCGGCGCTACCATAAATGAAATATTCAGTTGGTTGAAGACTTTTTGAAAGTCTAGCGCCTCGGCCTGCCACACTATCCAGCACCTGAATTGATGTAAGATCACGATCCATCAACCTCTATTCGAAGACGTTATATCGAAGGAAAGAAGCTTCGCTTAACACCAGGGGGCCAACAAAGGAACACCCAGACCGATCTTACACCTATTCCAGGGGAGCGAGCTGACTCACTCTCCCGAGTTCCTAATACCCTGAGACCAGGCGGAACAGGCTGTCCCGAACTACATAGCTCTAATCCCATCCCAGCGATCGAAATTGGAACAACACTGAGCGTCTAGAAGATGCTGTTCGTAACGCTCAGCCCAACACCCACTTCTTTCCGGCGTCAGAGAAGGACGCGCGCGTTTAACACTAAACTTGAAAACAGTGAAATTGATTCCCACAAAATTATCTTCTCTGACGATGTTTGCTTATGGCTTGGGAGTTATATTAACCATCAAAATTACAGAATCTGGGTAAATTGAGAAATCCATGCGTGTGTGATGGTAAGGGCGTGGATTGGCCACGTTATTCTCCAGACCTTACCCCGCTCAACTTCTTATGGTTCATCTGGAAGATAGCGCCTAACTTAACTGAGTTGAAGCCTGCTATTATAGCCAGATGTGGTATATTATTTAATTGCATAGGCCGTACCTAACTCTTAGGGATTGAGTGAGAGTTTGCGAATTGATTGAGAAGGATTTTCACGCACTGAAACTCTCACTTCTTCAATCGCTTGTGGGGTTCGAACAGAGCATGGGCGACCTATATTGTGAATTTTTACAGTCGAACCGGTATTCTCAAACATTCGAATACATTTTCTGATCTTACACCTCTTGATTATTTCTAATGGGTATACCTTAAAGAGAAAGTGCACGTAAACAAACCACGAACTTTAGTGCAATTAAAGCACAACATTCGCACCGAAATGGCCGCCGTTTCCAGAGAGATGTGTAGACGCGTGGTGGCTAATTTCCGTTTACGGTTAGAGGAGTGCCAGCAGCGTGAGGGTCAACATTTGGAGAACATAATCTTTAGTACTTACTTTTCCAAAACCTTGTCTAAAAATTAACAAAATAATTTATTTTTTCTGACTTCTAGTTTCTTTTTTATTGAATCTACAAATACCCCCTACCCTTACTGGACACCCTATACTTACAAAAACGACTATTTTTTAGCATCCTGTGCTCATAATAGAGCGTAAACTAGTGTCTTGTCGCAATACGCGTTATCAGTCGGCTGGCAGACGTAAAACAAAAATAATCGTGACAGCCCTGCCTGCCGGTTCTACATAATTTTCTTTGAGCTTCAAGTATATATAATGTATGAGTTCAAGTGTATATATTCAAATTATACGTACTGAATTTAATTATTCCTTTGAGCTTCAAGCTTCAAATGCTCAGGTAAATATTATTCACGAGCTAGCTCATGAAATACTATTCAATATTACTTAAAAGCACTCAAATAGATTATTTCCTTCCAGCCGAGAAAAGTGATACTTCACTGAAGCCTGAACGAGTGTTGGTGGTTTGCTGTGGTTCGTCGTCCCTTCGAACGTGATCTGCGAACACTTTATAGCCCTATGGAGCCCCATAATTCCATAATTACGTCTTGACACTTCAGGCGCTTTGATATTATGAAGGAGTTATCTAAACGGGAGGGGAGACTGCGTATATGCTGTCAGCGAAGACGACTATTGCAACTGAATATTCCTTAATGAGCGAGGGGGATTTGTGATGTAGTGGTGTAACATTTTTGATGCATCAATACCGCGACAACATTGTTGCTATTTCATAAATTCGTAGAGGATCACTTCAGTGGCGTCCATTTGATCTGAGGATCTCCGTTACTGTAGGACGTCTCAGTTGGAACACTACGATTTGAATTGCGCGCCATTTGTGGTATGTCAAAGATGAGACGTCAATGTTTAACAACTGTTATCTACAAACCATACGATGTCAACATGCTGCGATTAACAGTTCAACAACGAATAGTTTGTGTACAACTGTTTTATGAAAGTGAGCGATCATTTACAGTTGCATTAAGAAAATTTCGCACAAAATTAGGACAACATGAAGCGCCTACAGAATTAAGCTATTACCTAAAATATACAATGAGAGAAGGTGTACGGGAGTATCCAAACACATATATGCACGGCTTGGTGCGCATCTTGGAGTGGCGGAGTAATTGAACCATGCTTGAAAATGAAGTTGGTAATGCTATCGAAGTAAATGGGGAGCGCTATCGTGACATGTTAAACAATATATTTTTCCACCAAATTGATGCTTTGGATTTGAACAACATGTGGTTTCGGCAAGACGGTGTAACGTGTCATACAGCACGTGCAACCATAACTCTGTTGTATACCAAATTTGCTGATCATGTTGTCTCGCGGAATGCTGACATCGATTGGCCTGCAAGATCATGTGATTTAACACCATTGGATTTTTTTCTTTGGAGTTATGTCAAGAGAAATGTGGACGCCACCAGGCCAGCAACAATCAATAACCTCAACGAATATACAACGTGTTATTTGGGAAATTGAGCCAGTTTTACGATAGAACGATGGAATAGAACGATGTTATTTTCCATTTGTAGCCGTATCGTCTCCATTTTATGCTGAAGAATAAAGCACCCCAGTTTGTAAAATCTTATTAGTTTTATTCACAAATCACATCCTATAGTTGCAAATGAGACACCCTATATATGCCAACGAATGATATTTGGTCAATCCACATTGCTTCGTTTGATCCCTGTTCCCAATAACTTATAAGTCGGAAATCGAGAAAGGAACCACCAAGCCGCCAAGCGGCTATCAAAGTAGTTCCCGAATAGCAAAGCTATTACATAATCGCTCTAGGAAACAACTACTCCTCGGGCTAAAGCCCCGCCAGGCATTGAATTATACCCAGAAGCGATCCTCGACCCCTTTCTCGTGTTTCTGCACGATCAGATAAGGTTTCAAAAAATAAAACCCGCCACAGGTAGGATTCGACATTTGTCCCGGATCGGAACCGAACGACATACAGCTGTTTCGAACTTGTTAGTTCTCATCAGTGCCGCATACGGTACGCCGATTCAGGGCAAATGCCGAATTAACTTTATGGCGTTTTATTATATTTATTATTATTATCTTTATCGATACGATCTCTGTCAGTAACTTATAAGTCGGAAATCGAGCTATATTGGTACTTAGCTATATTGGTAGGTTCATTACATACCGATTTTAGGAGGTGTGCAGGGAAATGAGGCTAATTCTTAACTTGCTTTGGCTATGGGTACATACTCGTATAACCCCATAGTTATTAACATCATATTATTGGCCACACTTGTTATTTATATATTCTAGCTCTGAAATTCCTTTAGAACTAGTTGCAATTGCTTTTTGTGTTTACCCAATATACTTTTGATTAGAATCTTGATAATCTAAATAAATTCCATTTCGTTTTCAATTTATATTTAGGATTTCCCACGAGTTGTTGCATTTCTCTTTTACCAGGGATGCACTAATATCATTTCCAAATCTTTAAAACTGAGTCTAAGTCTTCTGGTAATTTTTGGCTTGTATGGAAAAGGTAAAGAGTTGCAGGCCTTTAGTAAGTAACAACGTTTTTAGCTTCAATTTCACTTTGCAAGATAACTCGAAGCCAATCAGAGCTAGACCAGGATCCTAGCGACCTCAAAATGTATTGCTCCTCTGATACAAGAAATGAAAATGAATTATCGTTAGGAAGTCGGGAAGAAATAGCTAAATCATCTTTCTATGCCAAGAACTCGAGATATTATTCTGGAGTATTGAGGCGCATGATTAAGTTCCATGTTGTTCTATGTGGATTTATTGACAAGTTTTAGACCTGTATTTTTTCTTTCCTCCTCAGAACTCATCCAACTTCGAAAACCAAAATAAATTTTTCTATATATCAAATCAGAAACTTTTTCTTGCACTGTGTACGACTCGAATTAAGACCACCACTCTACCAATACGATTTCTTTCCACTCCAAGCTGTTTTCGGAGTGAGATATCCAGATAAGTAAACACGCAAAAAACGCCCCGAAACGAATGAAACGAGAGCGGTCTTCGAGGAACTCGCAACAAAAAAAAAAAATGGAATAGAATACTATACCGAGCCGTTTTTTGCCGTCGTTTACACCGAACTGATTATGTAACTTCTTTGTTGGCGTAAGATTTAAAACCTAAGGTCATTTTCTGTGGAAAATATCATGACGCTAGTGGATTTTCTGCAAGGAAATAGACGGTCATATACGGGGTATACTAGATATAACAGATCCCTTGTTTTACTATATGATACATTAGAAAAAAGAGAAATGCAAATGGTTTTTCTTTTAGTTGATTACTAGCTCAGTTTCTCTAAAAGTATGTGGTCTGTCGTATGTGTCGGATCTGTCTTCCTCATATTCAGTGTACATCTTTACTGTAAATTTTACTTCAATTTTAAAATTCAAACCTTTAATTTTATATTAAAAAACGACTAAATAATTTTCTGTTACATATCCATGAGGTTCGACCCGGTATACCACAAGGGTCACATTCTGGGCCATTATTAGTACATCCAAATATTAATTATAAGAGATAATTTCCATTTAGTTCTTTACTGACTGATCCACTTATTACCAATAAAGAATTTTCATTTTGTTCTTTACTGATGATCCAATTTTACAAAATTATTATGCCTTCTTGACACATTTCTGGAGTAAATGTTTGGAAAATTTAATTTGAGGCAAAACACTCAATCCTTAAGATCTAATTTCTAAAAACATCTGACAAACTATACGTGAATTGAGCATCTCCGTATTATTATCCATCTTTCCATGTTAACCTATGGCCTCTACGATCACCTGACTTACGTCCATCAGATTTTTATTGATTTAGATCAGTAAAAAAGTCTATTTTACGTAAAACCTTACACAATTCCTTAAAAAAATACAATTAGTCACCAACTTTATCATACACATTTAAAATATGGTTAATAACTTCTTCCAAATGAAGTCTCGACAGTACAGTAAGTTATTTATAATATCAAATGAATGTAAAAATGTAATTTTAGATTGCCTTTTTTTGAAATTTTATTATTTGAGTTTGAATTCACAGGTTACTTGATCTGTCAATCTCAATCAATGTTGCCAACTGCATGACTTGAAATTGTTAGTAGGCATAATGAAACTTGTGTGCCGCATATAACTATCTAGGTATGAATCGACACAATATACTATTAGACTTGTAGTACGAAGAGCTATACGTATTGACTGCGAGTGAGATGGATATTGAAAGTGAAGATTAGAAATATTGAAGCAACCAATATCGGTGTCATCTGTACTCTCTCTTGTGTCATCTCCTTTACTAAAGCGAGTTTATGTTAGCAGTTCACTTCCATGTCCCATCTGTCAGTCAGTGACATTTACATCGTTGTCAGGGTCGTGCTTATTTCCGTAATATACATCAAAATAATTACGGGCCCTCAAATATATTCAAAGGAAATAATTCAAGTTTCAAAACGAGACTTACATGTCTCTATTGAACTTTAAGGTATTCGACTAGTATTGTTTGCCGTAAGCAAGTAAAATAAAAATTGTTCTATAACAAAATATAGCGAGAAACAATTGGTAATTTAATAAGCTGTGTTTGTGCATAGTGTGGGTCGATTTTCGATAACAGCCACAAAAATTTCACATAGTTTTGTGCACTTTTTTTCATCTTTGGAGTAAATGATTTTAGAAAATTAAATTACTTTTGGAATAAACAACAAATTGTACTTGCAATGCGGCAAAGTGAACAAAGGCTGTGCGCTAAGAAAAATGAAAAGACGACACGGACTTCGGGCTTGCAGTCAGAGGGCGATAATACAGGAAAACGCTCGACGCATATCGGCGTGACGGACCTTCTAAATGTTAATCTCACACCTCGTCAATTTCTCAATACATTTTTACTCTCATCTCACTTCACTCATAGTAAATCCGTATAGTCTCTTTGGCGTCGAATTTCTTTCCGCGAGGTATGCCAAAATAAACGTTTTTCATAAATAAATCGGGTGATAATAACATGAATAAAGTATCGCCTCTGCTGCCATCTCGACTGATATTCTCTCAAATCAAATTTAATTCTACAAAGCCAACACACCCATTTACGATCGAACACACTTCAGGTCCCCGAATACACGAAACAATTATCGCTAATGCTAAACCTTACCCAATCGAAGCCCAGATAACACAGTTTAAGCTCTTCACTATAGGCGAGAGAGTCGCTGTCAATCAATATAATGGCCCTCCACAACTACGCATATACCGAGAGTTCAGTTGACACATGCGTTTCGGATAAAGGCCTCGATTCGCCGTCACTAATGGACCATTAATTGCATTTAAATTGAATTATTATTCCATGTATTATAATGGAGCGACGCAACGCGATTAACGAGTGAAATTTAATGACGGCCGGAGTTATATTCGGTTCGAAATATGCGATAGGCTATTTGTGTTTGTTCGGTTTTCGAGTTTGGTGGTGCAAATTAAATAATTTCGTCACAATATAAATTTAAATACACTAGGCACAAAAATTAACGGATGTCAAAATCCTAAATTTGTAGGTGATTTTCAAAGGGCTGTAACTTGGAGAAAAATAGTCGCAGAGCAATTTTAAAAAAGGCAAATTGAAGATCCAAGTTCCCAGTTTTCAAACTTTTTTGCTTTGAACGACGATAGCTCACCGAAAAATCATAGTACAATGGCTTTTAGATCGCTCCAATTAAGGAGGATAAAACTATCTAAAAAAAGCTTAAAGCTTTATGATGAAATCATTGAAAAACATTTATTGAAGTCTGTGGACCTTTTGAAAGACAAGATAAAATTTGGAATTTTTTTTTCGATAGTTTTCTTCATCATCATGAGGTCATCAGTCCTAAGACTGGTTGGACGCTAACCTCCAGCTTCTCCTATCTTGTGCTAACCTACGCATTTCGTTAATTGTGCTACAACCTACATCCCTTACTATTTGTGATCAGTAGTCTAATCTAGGCCTACCTCTACCTTTCTTCACTCCTATTTCTGCCTCCAAAATATCGCGGACTATTCCCCCATGTCTCAGTAAGTGGCCTACCATTCTATCTCTTCTTTTCTTTATGTTTTTCCACATACTTCTTTTCTCGCCGACTTTCTCTAATACTTCTTCGTTTCTAACCCTATCAGTTCACGGTATTTTCATCATTCTTTGGTAACACCACAAGCTTATAATTTCTTCCTACTTGCTTTCCCTACCGTCCAGGGTTCGCAACCGTATAGTGTCGTGCTCCATACATACGTTTTCAAAAATCTCTTCCTTGTTTTTAAATAGTTTTCTTATGATTACTTAAAAAACTACTGATGGTAAATTTTGAAGTGTTCCAAGCGCTCCTGAATATTGCTATAAGTTACAGCCTTTTGAAAATCATCTAAAAATTTAGGATTTTTTTTATATCCCTTAACTTTTGTGCCTAGTCTATGTTGGCATTTTTCATTTTTGAATTATAAAAAAATGTGTGCGCTCATGAGAATGGACAAAAGAATTAACAAAAAATATGAGATCAGTTTTCCGCAAGACTATCAGCTTGAATCATCTCCCGACGATAGCAAGTTATTTGGTGAAATCGATACTTGTGGAAAACTGACCTGTTCTTGGTATCCCCACCGAAGGAGGGGAATCTTCCCCTAGGAAAAGGACTAAGGATTCTAACTACAGAAATAAGGAGTTTGTACTCCAACCTATCTACAAATGCCTTATAGAATGAGAACTAAACAAATTAGGCCAAAACAGTTATTCTCCTGGCTATATGCCAAACGCCGAGCGCTGAATTACATGACAAAATTTGTCGTATTTCCCTCTGCGTAGTAAAACTGCACTGCATTATAAAGGGTGGTCCAACCATAATGCACGATGTTAATTGTAAGTCACACCTTAACGTCAAGTTTTTTGCCCAACTTAATTTGACATTTCTTTGTTTCAGTGTTTGACAAATTCAACCATGGAGAGGTACACAATTGAGCAGTGCGTTAAGATTGTTGAAGCCTTTTACGAAAATGGGCGTTCAAATCAAAATGCATTTCGTGCACCTCGTGACTTTTTTGGTCAGCATAATTGACCAAATGTGTCCATAATCGGGAGAATTGTGCGCAAATTTTAGCAAACCGGGTCTGTAGGAAATGTGAAAACACCTGTGCATGCTCGCCCAGTTCGTTCTGCGGAAAACATTGCTCTTGTTCGCGATAGTGTAGCAGAAGAGCCGTCAACCTCGACTCGTCGTCGTGCCCAACAATTGAACATTTCACGAACATCACTGATGCGAATTTTGAATAAAGATTTGAATTTACACGTTTACAAGGTTCAATTAACTCAAGAGCTGAAGCCTACTGACCATTTCAAGCGTCATCAATACGCCGAATGGTTGGTTGAACAGACAGAAGTGAATGGTGACTTTACAAAGAAAATCATCTTCAGCGACGAGGCACACTTTCACCTCAGTGGATTCGTTAACAAGCAGAATTGCCGCATTTGGGCAAATGAGAATCCACGAGTGATTGTTGAAAAGCCGATGCATCCACAAAGAGTGACTGTTTGGTGCGGTTTATGGGCTGGCGGCGTCATCGGGCCATACTTCTTCGAAAATGAGGTCGGCCAAGCAGTTACTGTGAATGGTGTTCGCTATCGCGAGATGATAACGGACTTCTTGTGGCCAGAAATTGAGGATATGGACCTGGACGATATCAGCCAACGAAACAATGGCACTTTTGCGCGAGAAATTCAATGGCCCTGTTATCTCACGTCGTGGCTTAATTGGCCGCCACGATCATGTGATTTGACACCGTTGGACTTCTTTCTTTGGGGATATTTAAAAGAAAAAGTGTACGTCAATAAGCCAAGAATAATTCAAGAGCTAAAGGATGAGATAATTCGGCACATTAACGACATTGAACCTCAATTATGTCTCAGAGTCATTGAAAATATAGACCATCGGATAGAGGTATGCCACCGAAGCCGTGGCGAGCATTTGGCCGATATTTTGTTTCACACATAATTGTCATAGATCCTTCTATCATAATAAAAAATATTAAGATAATTCTCTGAAAACTTTTTGTTTTATTTACAATTAACATCGTGCGTTTTGGTTGGACCACCTTTTACTAAGGATTCTATTAATGCCGGGATCCTAAGTGACTGTTTAAAACAGAGTATCAAAAAAATTTTGGTATTTGATTAGTAGCCATATCAGTAATAATTAGTGAGTTAAAAACTCCTTATATTATAACTGGCACACTCTTATTTTACCATAATAACAGATTTCAACATGGAAATGAAGCTCGGTGGATTTTTATCTATATTTCCGTTGATTCCTGAGGAAAAATCGACTGGGTCAAAGTCGGGGGATTAAGGTGTTCAATCTATATCCTCGCCGACAAACTGCGGGCCACCAAAATCGCTCTCTACTAGTCTAACCACGAAAGCTGCGATGCGATCCAACCCCATCCTATATAAACCACAACGCTTGAGGTTTTCTAAAATATATTATTCGTGATCGATGTCGTCTTTCATTAAAGTAAGTGCCATGGAGTGGCCCGATACAGCTGCTATAACTATATTTTCTTTATGATGAAGGGGTATAGCCATCTTAGGGGTGTACTGAAATGACCAAATTATTGGCTATGGCTATGTTTTATTTATTTTATTTTCTTTGAGATACGTTGAGGTTAAAGAGAAATGCCCAATATCATTAATTTATGCATAATTTGTAAAGTTATGCCAAGTTAGGGGAATCTCCCTAAATTCGCAATTTTATATTTCTTTTTTAATCAACATTGTCACACCAAAAAATGTTGTTATCAAAAATCAATAATTAGGACTTGTAAAAAATACTTTGCAGTTTGTAAAACCCTACTTAAATTTTCTGTACGATCATTATTTCCCGAGAAATTAATTACCAAAGTCAAAACTCACTTTTTTGCTTTGACCGACGACAATTCAGCGAAAAATCATCGTACAAGGCTTTTAGACGCTCAAATTAAAGAAGATATAATTATTTAAAAATGGACTTTTATGATGAAATCACTGAAAATTAAAGTCCGTGGACCTTTTGAATTGCTTTATGATTACTCAAAAACTGCTGACGGTAAAAAATTTTAACTCAAGATTTGAAAACTAGAAACTTGGAGCTTCAATTTTAAAATCGCTCTGCGATTATCTTTCTCCAAGTTACACCCTTTTGAAAATCGCCTAACAATTTAGGATTTCTTTACATCTCTTAATTTTTATGCCTAGTGTAAATAGTCACCACAGAATCTAAAACGTTGTTAGTACCAATCCTCCTTCAGAAATCTGTCGCAACATCAAAAGTAGTGATAAAAAAATCCTCAAACATTTGTATACATAGAAAAAAAATAGATACACTTACTAAGAATCCTCCCATTAACTGTCCTATATGACCTCTAAATGACCTGGATCACAGCAAAAACTAATTTATTCGTCTTGCCTGCTGGTAATTTCCTAGCGTCTCGCCAATTACAAAACTGTCTCAACGCCGCATATTCAATGGCCGAGCCGTTTGCAAATATTAATACAGGTAATACTGTTTGTTTCTTATTAAATCGGGATGTCGGTTCCATGTTTATTTATCATCAATTTGTCACAGTTCGATCTGATGAATTATTAATGGCCGTGGGTTTTGTCTGATGCCGGATGTCCAGGTCGTTTGTGCCCAGTACACAATTCTTTTATTAACTAATATCAGACGTCTCGCCGGTTTCAATTCGTGTGACATGACATACTCTTATTTGTGATTATATGTATGCATTAGAGTGAGGCGAGTTCCGTGTGTATAGGAGCTCAGGCTTATCATAATAGTTCGGCCAGGCATAATTTTATAATATACAAGGTGGGGCATAGGAACCTGACGATTTTTGAATTTAAATAGTGCCTTTATTTTTTAACTTTTTATTGTTATATTATCGCTATTTTAAGCCCACTATTATGCCATTTTATTTTTTAAAAAACGACATCAGTGAGATATGTTCCACCGTTCTGCAAACGTTGCATCTAATCAGCTTCGAAAATTTCTTATTACATATTTTCTCGGTCATTGCTTCAGGATTGCCATAATTTCATCCCGATTTTGTTATTTTTCTTAAGCCTTCAATATCGCAAAGTGTACATTTTTCTTTTAATGTAACCCCATAACCAAGTCACAAAAGGTGAAATCGGGAGAAGAGCAGGATGAGGAATATTGGCGTTTCGGGAGGCCAGGCACAATTTTAAATAAAACTAATAACACTCTCAAAACTATTTTATTAAAGAAAAATATTGGTAACGGGAACAAAGTATAAACTTTTAACTTAAATACGATGATATAAATATATAAATACTTTAATAAGATACTTTTATTTAAATATATTAGTTGTAAAATTATGCCTAGTAGAACCATTATGAGCCTGGGCTCGTACCATCTTGTTAGAATCATACGCTCAATTCCACTTTGACGCAGTTGTGGCTTCAACAACTTACGAAGCATTTACACACAGCTGTCTGATATTATTCTAACGACATTGCCTGATCACGATCATTTTCAAAGAAATAGGAACCAATAATTCCGATTTGCATACCATACAGTTATCCTCTGGCTGCCAAGAGAACGCTGGTGCAGTTCATTGTCAAATGCCCAATACCGAATGTTCTGTTTATTTACACAACCAGATAACCCAAAATTAACCTCATCTGACATAATCAGAAAGTTCATGGCACTCCCTTCATTTAATATTCAAGCAGTTATGTCCACAACACTTGGCTGTTGAATAACTACCATTTTGTATGGTTTAATGTTTCCAAGTCTTTGTGCAAAATCCCTACAAAGACGTCGACATGATATTTGCAAGGAAATAGCATGTCTTCTGGCTGATTAGCGTGAATTTTAATAAACTTCAGCTCTAACATTGTCAGTGGTTTCGCAGGAGTAGTACCGTACGAACAGCATTGGTACCTAGTGGCCTTTTCTTCAACGCAGAACAACTCTGTCGAAAATTCGAAACCCATGGCTTTATGGTGTGACGACCGGAAACTGTAGAATGGCGAGAGATTCCAAGTACATGCGAATTCCTCGCTGAGTTGCAACAACTGATTCACCGTTCTAAAAAGAACGCTCCAATTATGAAAGTACGATGTTGCCCAGTCCACTGCATCATGGCTACTGAAATGGCGTTAGATATGCTATTCGCTTCCGTAACCACCGCAACGTCAGCTAAATCGGTCGCCAGTAAACGGCAATCAAAAACCGTCAGGTTCCTATGCCCCACCCTGTATTTAAATAAAAGTAATAACACTCTCAAAACTCCTGGAGTACGTTGGAACCTTTGGTGTGAAGATAACGCTAACTAAGTTTTCCACAAAACACCAAAACACTATACACTACACTCGACGCGCGTTTCGCCAACAAAGTTGGCATCATCTGGAGATCTTGATGATCTACCTCCAGATCATGCCAACTTTGTTGGAGAAACGCGCGTCGAGTGTAGTGTATAGTGTTTTATGGAAAACTCAGTTAGTGTTAAAGTCAGTCACTCTCAAAACTATTAAAGAAAAATATTCGTAACATACACAAAGAATAAACTTTTAACTTAAGTACGATGGAATATTACTACGTTATGTGTCAGTGACGAGTTTATTAATAAAAAACATTGTTATTAAAAAATAATTACAATATTTTGTGCCACAATATTTCTGTTGGCGAGAGGTCAGGCTTGCTAGAGGGCCATTATGTTCTGTAACAGGGACATTATGTTCTGTAAACCAAGCTTCGAGAGTTTTTGCGGTGTCACACGCAGCACCATCCTGATGGGAGATGTACTGCGCGTCAGTGCCTTGATATACTGGTACTGACGTCAATAAACTGTCTGTAAAAAATTTTTGTTTTTCTGCTGTCACAGTACCATCTACAAAATGCAATTTTCCTACGCTCATAAGTTGAAGTCGCAGAAAGGCCAAGCTCTTATGAACGACGAGAAATTGACTGCCTCGGATTTTCCCGTACACTCTCACGCACAGCAGCGATATTTTCAGCACACGGTATGTTTCGGTGACGTACGGCGTTGGCTGATAATTTATCCAACCGTTTGACTCGAATTTAACCACCAAACGTCGAATAGTCGACTCAGCGGGATGATTGCGGCCAGGGTAAAAAACGTTTCTCCAACGGAGCACTGATTTTGAAAATAAAATTTGATGATTAGCATACGTTGTTGAACGCTATAACCTTTCATAGTGGTTTGCCATACACTACTGAACAATTCACAACAAATTTGACATATGTTGCTTTAACAACATCGCCGCTACAATTTATCAAATTTCGAGCATCCCTATTTAAGGACCCTATGTCTTACCGTAATAGTTAAAATAGCCTTAAAAGTATTGCGTAAATAACGTCCATTTTATGAATAAAATGTTAATATATCAGGAATAATATGAAAGATTTAAGATTATAATTAATTCCAATAGGTTTAAATCTGGTCAATGTCATGGCCGTTTCGGTATTTGAATTCGTTGTGTAGGACGTACGTGTATTACATTTTTTTTCAAACCTCCCATTGTATTTATGTGGAATTAGTAAAGCAAGGCATTATTCTCGACGCCGGCGAATAAAAACATCAATGGATAGCGACGTTAATAACTCTCCTCCTCTTTGAAGTCGTATCCCGTTGTTCTTGAAGCAAAGGCGGTAATAAAAGTTAGTTATTAGCGAGCTTTCCTACATTTTAATGCTTTTTAGCACGTCCTCAAATCCGCCGCGATTGCCCGTATTTCGCTTGGAAAACGTCCTGCGCCGAGTACGCTCATTATTTTCTTTCCCTTTCCCGGAGTTTTTCGCCGCGAACGGCATGTCGGGATTAAGAGCCCGACAATCGGCTAAGCCGAGACATTACGTTATTCCACGCTCGACAAAAAAAGGATCCTAAATTGCAAGGATGAATATTTATTTAACTAAACGAAAGGAAAAACTTCAATAAAAGATAAGTAAGTAAAAGGTGTTAACAATAAGAGTGAGATGTGAATTTTGAGTAAAACATGGTTTTCTGTAGCGAAGTATTGAAATATCTATTGATTTATGAAGTAGATATTTGGGAATTATGTATGGAACAACAAATCCGGTAAATGACCACCACTTTGGTGGCACACGAGTATACTTATTGCGATAATGGTTTTGCATAAATGTAGGGCATATCGTTGATACACTGTTCAATTTCGGCCTTCAATGCTTAGGCAGTCGTTCAATGCTTAGTTTTCTTGTTGGAGAAAACCTGAGACTTCAGAAAACCCCACAGAAAAAAGTCCATAGGTATTAAATCGCAAGATCGTGGCGGTCAATTCTGGCCATCAAAACGGGAGATGACACATCAAGGAAAAGACTCGTGAAAGACCGTCAACATGTCACGGGTGGCATGGCAAGTGGCACCGTCCTGCTGAAATTACATACCTTCAAGAGCAATATGTTTCTGCTGGGATGTCATGGCACGATAATGTTCGATATGTACCGTTAATGTAAAGGGTTATCCAATTCTGGTTTCGGAAAGTACCTCCACGGGACCTTTTGAAGGACTCAATCCTTTTGAGGTAATTTTCGATGACTTTTCCGCACATTTCGGGCAATATTTCGGCCATAACTTCACGAATATTGGTTTTCAATTGCTCCAAATTTAAAGGATTGTTCGCATAAACACGATCTTTTGCGTAGCCCCACAAAAAAAGTCTAAAGGTGTTAAATCACAGGATCTCGGAGGCCAATTTACGTCCGCTAATATCGAAATTACTCGTCCTGGAAATTTCTCTTGCAATAGAGCCCTACTTCGTCGTGCTGTGCGACTTGTGGCCCCGTCTTGTTGAAACCACATGTCGTCCGTATCGATGTCTTCATTTCGTGCCAAAAGAATTCCTTTAACATGTGGCAATAGCGTTGAGAATTGACTGTAACGGTAGCTCCTTGGTCATTCTCAAAGAAAAATGGACCGATAACACCACCAGACCACAACGCACACCAGACAGTGACTTTTTCTGGATGTATTGGCTGCTCTTCGACCACTAGAGAGTTTTCTGAGCCTCGTATACGGCAATTTTGCTTATTCACGTATCCACCGAGGCAGAAATGGGCTTCATCGCTGAAGAAAATTTTGTTGCTTTTGTTTGTAAAATTGGCATTTTGTTCTTGTCGTTCCAGTACCCAATTGGCGTATATTCTGTGCTGTGCATGGTCCGCAGGCTTCAATTCCTGTGTGAGTTGGATTCTGTAAGGATGAAGGTGCAAATCCAAATGCAAAATTCGCCATAAAGAGCCATAAGTCAAGCCCAATTGCTGAGCACGACGTGGAATTGAGAAATTTGGGTCTTCAGCCACACTTTCAGCAACAGCTGCGATATTTTCGTGATTGCGTACATTACGATGATGCACAGGCCTCACAATATCCGTGACCGATCCAGTTTCTTCAAATTTTTTCATTGTGTATGCAATTGTTCGCTCATTTGGACGATTATGACGACCATAATCTGCTCGTAACGCGCGAAAAGTGGAAACGGCAGAATCACCATTTTTGTAAAACAATTTAACAATTTTAACGCGTTGTTCTGCCGTATAATGTTCCATATTGTAAAATGGCAAACCTTTAACTAACCAAAAACCAGTTTGACAGACAAATACAATTGACAGCTGTCGAACAGCAGGGTCTTACTTTTCGAAACACGAATTGGATAACCCATTATTATCGAATTTTGCCTATTAATGAAGCCATCAAAGTGAAAATGTGTCTCGTCGCCGAAGATGATTTTGTCCACAAAACTGGAATTCACTTCTTGTTGTTCAATTATCCAATTGATGAACTTTCTTCACTGTGCATAGTTGTTGAGTCAATTGGACTTTGTAAGCATGAGATGCAAATATTTAGTAAGAATACGGTGTGAAGAATAGCTGTTGAAATGTTTAATTATTGTGCACGATAACGAATCGAGGTCCCTGGACTCTCGGCCACACTCTCGCGAACTGCCGTACGTTTTAATAATTGTTATTCAAATATAAGGCCAAGCAAAATGCATTTATATGCAGTCCTAAATGTGCAAATCAAAACCTGCGTATGTAGGTCTATTTATACGATCTATTTTTGCTTAAAGGCTGAATACACCCTCAGATGCCCATATTGAATAAAAGTGGAGTACCAATGGGGTTCTCTTTTATGAAACCATTTCACATTTAAGGCATTTGGCACAAAAAGTATTCAAATAAATAAATGAAGCATTTCTAAAGGCACAATATGTACCTTGCACAAAAAAAATGGTCAGAAGTTATAGAATAGGTGGTAATATAGAATAGGTGCATCATAAAGTTAACTTAATATAATACGTTCTATAGTCAATACAAAATTGCATGGAAACCAGGGAATCTAACGGAAAACTAATTCCTATGAAAATATTATTTAAAAAAATTTCTTGCAATAACAAATGACAGAAAATGATTCCCCAGTGATAATATAAGAGCATCGCTAATAATATTTGTTTTATATCCTTGGTTTTTGTGTATAGTCTATTTCATTTCTATTTGCCGAATAAAAAATCCCAAACGGCTCTTACAGCATACCGTGGCTTGTTTTTACGGCTAATCTCAGGTAGACTGTTCCGTTTATCGGCAAAATAAGAGAATTTTTTATTTGGCAAATAGCGATGAAATGAATAGTACAATACTCGTCTAATCGTGTACTTTTCAATATATTTTCTAGTATTTACAGAAACGATAATACCCTCTTCATTCCCAATTTTCTAATTTATTATTCAAAATAAATTCCCAAGTTCGTGAACGCCCTGTATGTAGTTACATTACATACCATTTTATGTTATAATTGACTATTACCCTCCATGTAAACCATTTTATGCCGCTAAAACCTCCACGTTCGGTTAATCCAACTGTTTCATCGATTCTATTTTCCACGCCCATCTCATTTCGGGCAATTAATACCGAAAAATAAGTTCCGATTATAACTCGGCAGGCAATACATTTCATATCCGGGGCTCCGCCGAATGCTACTTTGGTAATTTGGTGCCCCTGCGACGAGGACGGAGTAATAGCCTTCCACGCGGCTTTGACTACACAGGCCTACAAATTTTGGCATTTTGAAAGTCGATTTGGGTTTAATAAGTGATTATAAGTGAGTTATTTACGCTGATTTCATATCTACCTTCCGTTTTTGCCCTTCGCGTAAGGTTTTTGATCAACTGAATAATCAGAATAAATTAAAACCTAAAGGAAAAATTAACATCTTAATAAAAAACGTAAAAACCAGCAACACAAATAGTTTTGAGTCTCTAATTCTTTTTTTCTTTGAAAATCTCTCTCTTTTTAACAAAAAACTTCATTTTGTAGTTTTTCTTGTGTAGCCATTCGTTTGATGTTCTCATTTCAGCATCCAGCAGTAATCTGCCATCATCGCCACATCCCATGGACCCTTGTACCTCCTTTCCATCTCTTTTATGTCTTGATGGAACCTTTCATCTTGCTCTTCGCTAACAGCATCAAGATTTTTTGGAAAGTAGTCCAGATGATCATGCAGAAAATGAATTTTTATGCTCATATTACAACCAAGTTGCTTAAACTTATTCAGCATTTTGTTGACAATTTCCTCATACGGTGATGTTTATAATTTCCTAAAAAAAATTTCTGTTATATTTTTAAAGCATATCCAAGGTTCTTTTTCAATTTCTGTCATTGTTTCTTCAAATTGTTGGTCCTGCATTAATTTTCTTATTTGTGTCAAGAATTTTGAAGTCAAGATTTGAAAACTAGAAACTTGGAGCTTCAATTTGCTTTTTTAAAATTGCCATCCGGCTATTTTTCTCCAAATTACAGCCCCTTGAAAATCATCTAAGAATTTAAGCTTTTTTTACATCTCTTAATTTTCCTGCATAGTATATTGTGTGCAATAATATATTAGTGCTCTTTATACTATATTCAAAGATATATAATTAAATTACAAACAGTTATCCACGTTCCTGGAACAAAAAGTAAAGCCACATACGTATGTTCACCCAAATACCTCAATCAAAAGTCCATTAGATTAAGCACATTTCCGTATGCATTTCCGTATTTCAAAATTTATCTCTTATTATTAAGTCTTGGCAATTCGAAATTGCTTACATTCTAATAGTGTCTTGTTACCTAATAGTGAAAACAAATGAGCTATCTCGCTTCAGCAATTCCTGAAACTATACTATCGCCACTAATTAAAATATTACTTTTGAATTACGATGGCCTAATTCACAGGCGAATATTAAAATCGGTCGGAAGATTCACTTTCGATTTAATTAATTTTATCGAATGTTATATGTCAAATAGGCAGTCGATTCTTAGTTACAGGGACATAAAATAAAGCCGCTCTGTATTAGGAATTATAAATTATAATTATTTAATAGCGACTGTTTTGAGAAGTAGGTGTCCTATGCAATAAATACTTGTAAATGTTAATAATAAAACTAATGTGAACAGATACCAGGGACAACTTAATGGTCGAGCAAATGCTAAACACGTTAATATTATGATTATGACTGTTTATTGTTTGATCAATAATCGGTGGAATGTTTGGCATTTGGAAATAAAATACGCAAATTAATGACGGTTAGTTTTGCTTTGAAATAACAAAGTGTATACCGAATTTTTAATTGCTTTCTACTTTCTACGTGTGTCACAAATTGTTAGTATTACACGATGGAGATCTGAAGAATAATCTGGCCAACCAAGAACATGATAAAAAGAATAAAAAATGTACGGTTATCATATTATAACATATAAAACTGAGAATGTCCATATTTCATGGTGATTTGCCATGCACTACTGAACAATTAACAACAAATTTGACAGATGTTGTATTAACAACATGGCCGCTATAACCTAACAAATTGCGAGCATCCCTATTGAAAGACCCTATAGATATAAAGTTACGTCAGAAACTATTCCGATACCCTGTATAATGAAATCAGATTTAAAACGACACATATTAGTACTACGGGATATAGGTACGGAGAAATTTAATACAGATTTAGAATATATTTATGCAATAAACAATACTAAAGCAGAGTAATACGGGGTGTTCCAATTGGAAAATAATTCTCTTGGGCTTTTAAGAACAGTTTACTGGTAAATAAATTTCGAATATTCTGTGTGCAATTAAAATAACTATTGGATAACTAGAAATAATCTCTGATAGTATGTACATATATATCTTCACAAAAGTTTCTAATTTTGCTTTAAAAGTGTGAGTTATACAAATCTTTAAATTAATTTTGTTAACTCAGAAACAATTTAACCGTTTTTTAAAAATTTAATGGTGATTATTCAAAATTGAAAATGCATGAAATAAGAAAATGATAGAAAACTATAGCTTCTGCTTAAAATAGGACAGTTGGATCCTACTTCGGGTATAATCTGGCAACGGTACACGATTGTCAATCGCATTAGCAGAACGCGTCAACTTGACCCTAACCCTAAATTTTAAAAATATTAATATTCAAAAACTGGTAGTTCATTCGCAGGTTTCAGGCTAAGCAAAAACCAGAATTTACAACCAATTATGATATTTCACTTGCGTGCAGCTCAGCTCAATGATCTCCGAACAAGTTACTCTGAATATCTCGTCGATCTGACGACAAAAAAATTACTCACACTATTGTAGAGAGAAAGTATAGGTAGAGTTAATTAAAAGCGATTAAATCTACATGAATGACCTGTATGGTAGAAAAAATATTAAACGAAACGCGGAGGCTTCGTGAGCGAGTGACAAGAAAATCGTGGAAATGACATATTACGCCGCTAGGAGAAAAAAATGTCACGCGAACACTTGTGGATTCCTTGGCGACAGTAATATCATTTAATCATTACCGGAAACGATATAGTTGAAATTGATTTGTTCTGTATAGAATAACACCGAGTCTAGGTCTTACAATTATTTACACCTTTATACAGGGAGTGACAAAAGCACTGTAATAGCCACAAGTTCTAGCTTTATCATCTTATTATCCAAACAATGAAGATGATGATGTTCCCCACTAAAGAATTTGGTTTTAACAGAGAGCTCCTTATTATTTTGCTCTTGACGTGCGGTAGTTTTTTTTTACGACACTGTGAGCACACGTGGCTTCACATACGCCTACTGACATCCGTGATGGTATTTGTATATTTTAGTTTTTAAGTTGTGTAAATATTAGAAAGAAGAAACCCTTGTATGTTAGCTAGTTTTCGGAATCAGGACACATTTTCTTTTAGCGGTAAAAATTCGACCATCCCGAGCCTGATAACTACACCAGGCTATCGGCTTCTGCGATAAGTTTAAATCAGTCAATTCCCGCATCTCGTCAATAAACGTAGTCATCGCAACAACATAACCACTAGCATCACTTACATAACACAAGCACCCCGAAGACCGCCATAATACTTTCCCTGCTACATAGATGGAACGACGAAGACCACCACGTTCACCTCGTTTTATCCACTTGGATTTCTTCTTGTGGAATTATACAATTATGTAACCAATCCGAATTAATATGGAAATAGAAACGAATTCGATTCAAACATTTTATTTTAATAATCCTATGTATTTCTAACATATCTGAAAACACCGAAATCTATTCGAATAATGATTAGATTTTGTCCAATTTACGATTGCCGTGAGATATTAAAATCCGACAGCTGGGAACGTGGCGCATTGTTTAACGCATACGCACTCCTGGTGAATTTGTGAGTTTATTTCTTCAGCTGCAGTCCGTTAATGGGAAATAATAAACCAAGAGGAGGTTGCACTGTTTATTGGTTCTCTATATATTTAAAACGGGCTCATGTGTGTTGCCGTAATAACGTACACAACTATACTGTAAACATATTATGGTTAACTGCTCGAAATGTTATTTATAGTTATGTATGTTTAATGGATACTTTTACACTACTACTGCTTGATTCCCGTATTTGTACCGGTTGAAATGGACCGATATAAAAAATTACATAATAATAATAATAGTAATAACACAGG
Source organism: Rosalia funebris (assembly GCA_037954035.1). Taxonomy (NCBI): domain Eukaryota; kingdom Metazoa; phylum Arthropoda; class Insecta; order Coleoptera; family Cerambycidae; genus Rosalia; species Rosalia funebris. The sequence continues at coordinate 3,629,573 of JAZFAV010000002.1, read as the reverse complement.
CCTACAAATTTTGACATTTTGAAAGTTGATTTGGGTTTGATAAGTGATTAAGTGAGTTATTTACGCTGATTTCATATCTATCTTCCGTTTTTGCCCTTCGCGTAAGGTTTTTGATCAACTGAATAATCAGAATAAATTAAAAATTAAAGGAAAAATTACATTTTAATAAACATTATATTTAATAAACATTAAAATATATAGTAAAACGCTACAACACAAATAGTTTTGAGTCTCTAATTTATTATTTTCTTTGAAAATCTCTCTCCTTTTAACAAAAAACTTCGTCTCGTAGTTTTTTTTTTTTGTGTAATAATTTGTTGGATGTCCTCTTTTCAGCATCGAGCAGTAATCTGCCATCATCGCCACATCCCATCGACCCTATTACCTCCCTCTCCATGTCCTTCATGTCTTGATGGAGCCTTTTATCTTGCTCCTCACTAAAAGCACCATGCTCATCTGGAAAGTAGTCCAGGCGAGCATGCAGAAAATTAACTTACAACTTCATCCAAGATGACTCGTTTTTCTGGAATTGAGATATCCTATCCATGTGCAACCGGTCTAATGGCGGATGGAACATTAGGATATACTATATTTAAGGTTCTTTGTGTTGCATTCACTTACTTCAGATAAAAAAAAGTAGCAATCATCAAAATGACTTGTAGGATCTCTTCAAACCATTGGTATACTAAAGGGAAGAGATATCCTTATTCCATTGCTCCAATGCTTTGGAGGGCGTCAATAATTAACGACGTTAACCATACGACGTCAATACGCCTGTGAGCATTACCCAGCTTCATTTTCAAAGAAGTATGGTCCACCACTTCAAAATTCGCACCAAAGCGTGCATCTCTATAGCATGCATTTTTTTATGCAGAAGATCCAAAAAAGTCCAAAAAATAACATAAACTGGAGGGAAATGAAGTGGCTCTTGGATCCATCCTTGTTTCAGATGAATATTAGACATCTAGAGATTGGATAATGGAGAATCATCATCATCGGATTCATGAGACAGCAGCCTCAAAAGGTTGACGCTCATCACCAACTACCGTATTATTGGTTGTTAACGTTTTCCGTTAGCCATTTCATAGATATTTTGACGGCGATGAAAATAGATCATAATCTGCCTTAATGAGGATTGTTTTCTTTCGACTATGTTCACTAAGGCAAAGACAATTAATTTCTTTCCATCTCAACTAAACGCATTTTTTTTTTGTTTCCACAAATAGCTGATACGTCTTAACCCCGACAAATTACTAAATTACACAATTTCAGATGGCCCAATAAAAAACACATCATTTACAGTAGCCACTTGCGAAGGAAATTACGCACGACGACGACGTTCGACCGATAACTTAAATTCGGAGTAGGTTTAACGACCTCTTAAAGTTAATATTTTTACCATATAATTTAATTAACGCTAACAACAACGAGCCATTGTACACATGATGAGATCATACGCGGTAAATAAACACTTGACATTCCTTGACTTATTTCTCGTTAATTTTGTCGTCTTTAAATAAAACTACAATTGCCGTTGCTTTATGGTTCACCAGCCAATAATGAGGATGTTTCATCTCGACGTCGCTCGGTCGACGAGAATTGCTTCGCTGTGACCCGTCTCGGACGCGTCACGAGTGCAGTGAGGTATATACCGGTTGTCCTGCATCCGAATAGAATAGGTAAATCCAGTCTGCAACTTTTTTTTACATATATCAATGGGGTTTCCTCAGTTTTCTAATTATTGTTTGCAATAATAATGTATAGGCCACAGGGCAAAAATTTGCGATACGAATAGAATTGTTTACAGGGTAGTCCAAATCGATAGGATTTTTGTTGATCTTTAAAACTAAAGGATACAGAAAAGTCGATGTACGAGAAAAAAAATAATGGTACAAACCACAGCCTTCTATTTACGCTCCAGAGATATAGAGCGTTTATTGAAACTGTGGGATTCAAAATGTCGGGTTCAAAAATGGCAAAAACGTTGTTAATGCACTTACTTAGGGCTAAGCACTTCAAGTTACAGACCAGTAAGAAGAATTGTCTACCCCTCAAATATACTATAGGCAATAAAAAAAATACGACGAAAATATTTTCTACTGTTGTAAGTCTACTGTAAAACATTTACTATATAAAAATATATACTCATAGACAAAATAAAGACATCTGCAAAACTTTTCATTATTTCTTATAACTTTTCGAAGTTTTAAATCCTGAAACACTTAATGCAGGTAGCCTGGGATATCCTGTCAAAACTGATAAACAACTGCAATTGTTTGACATATGTAAAGTAACCTTTTGTAATTGTTTGATAATAATAAGATTTAACGCTGTTAAAGTGATGGCCGTAATCTGTAAACTCAGTTTCGCTAGTGATTTTTTCTTAAATTTAATGTTATTAAGAGAATGAAACACTGTCCAGTACACTTAGAGTAGAAGAAATGAATTGTCTACGCAACTTAAGAGAAGATGAAAAAGTAAAAGCTGTAACTCTGGCTAATGAGGGATATAGCCAGCGATAAGTGACTAATTTGTTACTAAACTGCATTTTGCAAGAGAACACGCAAATTGGACAATTAGCGACTGGAAGTAAGCTCTGTTCTCAGACAAAACAAGAGTAAGTCTTCTTAATTCACCAGATGGGCGTCACGAGCCTGGCGGAGGCCAGGAAGAGAGGTTTGCTGTCTGCAATATCTCTTCGAGGATCCCATTTTTTGGTGGATCAATAATGTTATTAAAGTTATAATATCCCTGTAGCCTACAATATTACAAAACATCCACATAGCGTATTAATGAGCTTATTTTACATGAAATGAAAGGAACTGGTAACTCGAATGCGCGTTCCCAACAATAAAAAATTATAAAGTTTTACACTCAAAATTCTAATACGGTGACGACAGGTATTAATATATTATCTACAAAGCTTCCATAAATTTTTTCCTGCCGAAGAGCTGCTAAGAGTGATTCCCTGCTGATTAAAACTGTTCCAGTCATCTTCCGATGAAACCAACTTGGTTGTCGAAATTTTTCTGATTTTTCGGTAGTAGTGAAAAACTGGCTTCCTATTTTTACACTTTTCAAAAGTATTTCCCTTAGGTTTTTCTAATTCTGTATCCGGAGATACAAGTTTAGCCTAAAATTTCAGACTATGATGGCCCGATGAATAGTCTAGCGTATAGAATTGATATTATAAAAATGCTTTATATTGGAGAGGTGGAGAGGAGATAACAGTGACTTAGTTGTCCACAAAACATTATACACTACACTCAACGCGCGTTTTGCCAACAAAGTTCGCATCATTTGGAGATACTTAAAACTGATGTTTTAATTATCTCTAGTTGACATCAACTTCGTTGGCGAAACGCACGCCAAGTGTAGTGTATATGGTGTTTTGTGGAAAGCTAAGTCTGTGTTAAAATTTTTTATAGTGAAAAGGTATCAAGTTTTTATATAAATGATTATTATATTTTTTTAGAAAGTTTATAACTAGTGTATTATACAATTAACAGAAAACAAGTGCTTTTCTAAAAAATTGAAGTAGGCGCGTGTCCCTGTGTTCCTCATGACCATCCACCACTGGGTTAATATAATATGGTAAATAACTTTTAAGGCTCGGCCACACAGATACCGCCGCGGGCAGCGATATGGCACTGTCACATACAGTACGTTATCTTTGTGAGCGATCCAGTATTGTATTTGCTTTCGGGCTTCTTTCTTTGGGGATATTTAAAAGAAAAAGTGTACGTCAATAAGCCAAGAACAATTCAAGAGCTAAAGGATGAGATAATTCGGCACATTAACGACATTGAACCTCAATTATGTCTCAGAGTCATTGAAAATATGGACCATCGGATAGAGGTATGGCACCGAAGCCGTGGCGAGCATTTGGCCGATATTTTGTCTTACACATAATTGTCATAGATCCTTCTATCATAATAAAAAATATTAAGATAATCCTCTGAAAAATTTTTGTTTTATTTACAATTAACATCGTGCGTTTTGGTTGGACCACCTTTTATAACTGTATCGCTGCACGCTACGATCTAGATTGGCCCGCTGCGACAGACCGTATTCTGTGTCACATGGATGATACAATATTGCATCATACAACTAGATCGCCTGACTGATGCGGGCAGAGAACGCTGCCCGCGACGGCAGACGGGCTCTGTGTGGCCGAGGCTTTAGTAACATCGTACATAATTAGTTTCTTAATGAACATTTATCGGTGTAATATCGACAATCAAACAGTCCCAACACAACCTTTCTTACATGTTCTTCCTGAAATAAATTAAATAAGTAAAAATGAGAAATATGACGCGAGATTTAAAACAGGCACTTATCAAAGATTCGAATCTTATTCCGAATAAAACTCCATCTCGTACAGTTAAATTCAATTTGAAAGTTTTGAAAAATACATCTCTATGAGTAAATATTTAAACAGGCCTTTAAATCCACCACCGTAAAACGGACGATTTCATTTCAGACGTTAAAGTTTTATTAGACCAAGACCGAGTTAAAACCGTGAATCTAGTAGTTTTCCACGTTTACGTCTTTCCCTTTATCCCCAACTTGAAATTATTCCACGTTTGTGACATATATAGACCCGCTCGTATATACTCTTATTATATATTCGTTTGATATGGCTCATACCGAATTCACAAGGCAAATTGCATATTTGCGGACCCGTCGGTATAGGGAAGTGCGGATTATTTATTGTAATTGTGACGGTTTACGAGTATGTGTAAGCTCTAAAACGGGACATATAGCGAACAAATAGACAATTGTATTAATTATTATGATGGACGCGAGTTTGATTTATGCATTTAAAAATACGTGCAACAGTCACGATATAACTGACATTCGCGCCATTTGACTTTAAAGCTCTTTGTCCCATTTAGTATACGAGGGTGGGGTAAAAGATTCAGGCCTGATGAAGGAAAATGTGTTTTTTTATTTTTTGTTATTTTATTGTTCAACATAATCTCCTTAAGTCTAATACATTTTTTATAACGGCGCTATAATGCAGTGATACCATTTATTTAGAAGGATTTGTCGAGCCATTCAAAATATGCATTTACAGCATTAATTACTTCCTCGTTGCTCACAAATTTTTTACCTCCGAGCCATGTTTTGAATGAAGTTAAGAAACAAATAATAGTCACTGGGGGCTAAATCTGATGAATACGCTGAATGAGGGAACAATTCGGACTTCAGTTCGTTGATTTTAGCCATTGGAATGACCGACACATGAGCAGATGCATTGTCATGGCGAAACAAGATCACTCTCTTCGCCAAATGAGGTAATTTTTCCTTCATTTCGTCACTCAAACGATTTAATAACTCTGCGTAGTATTCACCATTCTTTGGGGTTGGTTTACCTACTCCAGTCCATTCTTTTGACTGTCGTTTGTTTACAGGAGTGTAATGATGGACCCATGTTTCATTATCAGTTATAAATCAACGTAAAAATTCGCTGGGATTTCGCTTGTACAGTGCCAAATTCTCGGTCGAAAAGTCCTCCGGCGCAATTTTTGATCTATAATTAGCAAACGCGGCATCCACCTGGCACAGAACCTGTCCATGCACAAATGTTGATGTAAAATATTGCGTACACGTTCAGGTCACATCCCAGTAGTCTCAGCTATCTCACTCACTTTCAATCTGTGGTCCTCTATCACGATTTTATGAATTTTCAGGTACCACGTTCAGGGGAGAACTCATGCAGCTAAAGCCAGAAATATAAATTGCCGAGTCGAGTGCAATTAGGTTCTAATCATGTATAAATAGCGTTTCACGTTTTACTGTTTTCGCCAGACCTTTTTCATCTAGTTATAGATACGTTAACGGATATGTAGCAGATACGTATCCGGCACGAAGGACCAATTAAAGTATGAGTGAAGGTGTTATCTCCAAATAGTAAACCAGGAGGTAACCGGGATAGTTTGTAGAAATCTAAAGTACGTTATGAATATACAGGATGTCTAACTTGGCGGTTAATATAATAGACGATTTTGCGCTTAGTATATGAATACAAAATTAGATAATAAATAATTTTAATATTAGGTACGCCACAATTTAAAGTTTACAATAACGAATTGAAGACCACTTTTTCGTTGAAAACGAGGATACCAGAGTTGTTGTTTTTTTTTTGTATACATTTTCTGTTTTGTATTTGAAATCAGAAGAGCGATTAATTGTTTAATATCCTTAAATATTACTAAAAATAAAGAGTCAAATGAAAGAAATATACTTTAACTTTCTCGTATCTTAACGGTGGTATTCAATTGTTTTTCGGCTCAGTCTCAGTTTTCAGAAAAAAAAAAATTGAAGAAAACATATTTTTACAATTTACTTTCATATCATATTTAGCAAATATAACTATAAATTTTATGTAGAGTACCATGGTATCATATCATTCGACACGGTTGATCAGATCATTCCGCTAGTTCCGGTATTCCACAGGGATCCATTTTGGGACTCTTTAACATTTATCGTTTTCATAAATCATTTTATAAATTATGTATAATACGATGGTGTGTCGTTTTATGGAGTAAATGATAAAACAGAGGTCAAGTTTTCCAGTAACGAAACGCTCGTTTCGTCAATCAAGTTGGCATAATGAGAGAATTATTAAAGATTGAATCGGTTTTTAGTCATCCAATGTAATTATCAGCTAAACAATCAAATATTACAAAGACCTGATATAATTAAAAACTTGTTAGTGTTAGTTTCAACAGAAGACTATAATGAGCATGTAGATATTACTATCATCTAGGTTTAGAATAAGTTGTAGTAAGAAATTGCGAAGGGTTTAAAAATATAAAGGCAATAAACATGTATAATTTCTTTGTAAGGTCAAAGATGAAGTGCTGTCTAAACTGTATATAAGTATTTTTGTTTTACTGAAGGTAATTTTCCTATAAGAGGATATCCCCGGCTCGGATAACCCGGGCGTGAGTTCGACTCCCACATCAGTTGACTGGATATGTTCTTCTGTTCCTATGACTGTCTGGGAGTTATATGGAAGAGTAACTCTGAGTTAACCCTCGTCCCCATAAAAATAAAGACAATAATTAAAACAAAAAAAAATCTTACCATTTCTGCAAGTCAATTAAACTCATCTATACGAAGTAATTTAAATACAATTTAGTATGATTATATACGTGCTTACGATTTTTATTTATTTGTATTATTTAAAATAACTTTCAGGGTAATTATATTATTGGTAACTTTTTTTTAATTTTCATTTTACCATACGTTTACATATTCCATGCTCATGTTAATTTACATTATCACTTATGTAGTTACATTCAAAAATACAATTAAAATAAAATCACAAAATTTGCCTTATACCAATATTTAAATAAAATTAATGGGTTTATTTTAATTCCAGTTATCCAGCATTTGGTATACTTTCCCGTTCGGTGCAGGGTTCGAGGGTAATAATAAATAATTTCCTTTGTTTATTCGCCTAATTCAGATGTCCATAATTCTACATTCCCTTTTGCCGCAATTTATTTCAACAAAGTAAATTCATTTCGTATTCTGATTATTTAATCAGACTCGATGAAATTGTATTTGTATTTCGTCGAATACTGTAGGTCGGGCGACATAAACGATTCTTTTCCAATAAACCACAAAGTCCTAAGGGTAAATCTGTCTTTTGCTTTGTACAAAAGTAACTATCTAAACCGTTAATATAAAAAATATTCTGTATAAGTCTATGGCGATAGAAAACATTGAAAATTTATTTTTTCATTGCATTGTAGTATTTATCAACGGATACCTGGAAAACGAGCATTTATATTGAAAACACCTATCGTACAATACTGTAGAATTGAGTTTTCCGCTTGCTATGATACGACTTTTTTATTGTATGAATTCTATTATATGAATTATCATTTTTAAACGAAATTATTTAATTAATTGGAAAAATTAATAAATGCACTGCTTGTCAAGTATAGGAAAAAGTATGAGAGTCTCTAAGTATGCATAGAAGAAAGAGTGAGGCAGCATTTGGAGGGAAAAGAATGGCACATTCAATATATATTCATCGATATTCACTCTGAGCGGTCCGATATCGCAGTTTTGAGACATGTTCCTATTCTTGATGATCTGTACACATATATTCATCGATATTCATTCTGCAAAGGTCTCAGTGCGACTGGGTAAAGACGAGGCGCACCTCGTGGATGATCTGATATAGCAGTTTTGAGGCATGTTCCTATATTATTTATAATCACAAGGTATTTTTCTTTTATCTACTTTAATTCATCATCATGAGGTCATCAGTCCTAAGACTGGTTGGACGCTAACCTGCAGCGTCTCCTATCTTGTGCTAATCTACGCATTTCGCTAATTGTGCTACAACCTACATCCCTCACTATTTGCGAGCAGTAGTCTAATGTAGGCCTACCTCTGCCTTTCTTCACTCCTATTTCTGCCTCCAAAATATCGCGGACTATTCTCCCATGTCTCAGCAAGTGGCCTACCATTCTATCTCTTCTCTTCTTTATGTTTTTCCACATACTTCTTTTCTCGCCGACTTTCTCTAATACTTCTTCGTTTCTAACCCTATCAGTCCACGGTATTTTCACCATTCTTCGGTAACACCACATCTCAAAAGCTTCTAATTTCTTCCTAACTTGCTTCCCCTACCGTCCAGGTTTCGCAACCGTACAGTGCCGTGCTCCATACATACGTTTTCAAAAATCTCTTCCTTGTTTCTAAGTTTATTACCCCCGAGCAAAAAAGTGCTTTCTTTTTGTTAAAAGCTACTCGACCCTGCGCTATTCTTTGTTTAATATCTTTATCGCTTCTTCTATCCCAATTTATTTTACTTCCTAAATGAGTGAAGTCTTTAACTTCCTCCAATCTTTCATTATTAATTTGTACTTTCGTTTTTGCTCTGCTCTCGCGCCCTCTGCACACTAACGCTTTAGTTTTGTTTTTATTCACCCTCATTCCGTATTCCTCTGTCAACACTGCCTCCATTCCGTTCAACGCTGATTCTAATTCCTCCTTACTAGATGCTAATACTGCTATATCATCCGCGAATCTCAGCATTTTTAGTTTCTGTCCCTGTACTTTAATTATTATTGTAAAGTTATCGTATCCATAGAATGTATACCAATTGAGTGTGAGATGATCACCGATCGGCTGCCATGACGTATTTTTTTGTACCTGACGAGCAGCACTTCGCAAATGGCTTTTTGGTTTTCCTGCTGTCTTTCATTCACTTCATGTGGAACCCATTTCCTCATCTTCTGGATCTTTCCCATGGCTTTCAAACGTATGGAGACGGCTTCTCTTGTCACATTTAATTGATCTGCGAGTTCTTGTTATTCTCATCCAACAATGCTTGCAATTTGCTACCTTCAAACTTTTTTGGTAGTCTTCCACGTTTTTCGTTTCTCTCGTCAAAATTACCACTCTTGAATCCTTTAAACCACTCAAAGCACTGTGATTTACCAAGAGCATGCCCACCGTAGGCTTCGATAAGCATTCGATGCGATTCTGCAGTAGTTTTCTTCAAATGGTAACAGAAAATCAGATCAAAACAAGAAAATGGCGTCAATGACGCGATATGACGGTAACTACATTAGGCATCTATGGGTAAATTCCGATTTCGTATTTACATACCATGTCATGTATAATACGAATATATTTATAGTCGTATTATACATGACCGCGGTTAAGGACTTTAAGCACTATTGCTTGTGCAAAATATGTTTTTATAAATTGGTCCAGAATAAATAAATGCTACATTTCCTTTCGATCCGTTCTCTCAGATTGAAGTCTCAAAGGCATTCGATTAACCTCTATAGGAATATGTATGTGTAATTATACGTCAACGTCACCTTTATCGTTCCAGGTATTTTTGGTAATGCTGAGAAAAGCAATTTCGGAGGTACAGAGCCGAGCCGTTAAGTTATGGAACTCCTGAGCAGAGCCTCCGCAGAGCATTAAAACCGAACGTATTCACAAAGAGCCGGCATACTTTAAGTTAATATCTCGGCAAAATCGTATTTTTAAAGGCATTCCCGTGTTGTTATATTCAATTCAGAATCGACATCCGGCCGAGAAGAGGGAGCCCGACGAGGGTGCGGCATTCAATTTATTAGGGCATTCCTCACAGAGAACACCGCACCAATTTCGGCGGGCCCGAAGCACATAAGGAAGGTGAAATCTCGCTCGTGTAACAGCAATTTAGGGGGGAAACGCACCCTCTGAGATACAGTGGATTTATAAGGAGCAGAGTTTTTAAGTTCCGAGTTATTTGAAAACTTTTTTACTGATTCCGAATTCAGGACTTGTTTCGATTAAGTTTCGCTACCTAGGGCAAACAGGGGGAAGGACCCCACTCGACGTCGTTAATGAGTTGATAACGATCTGAAATTAAAAGTTGGCCAGGTGTTTTCGTGTGCCCTTTAGGCATGCTCTGTATGCCGGTTATTTACTGGCGCACATATAAAAAATTATAAAAAAAAAACCTATAAAACAATGTCGAATGAAAATGGTGTTAACGAACAAATTGATGATTAAATTGTAAGAATTTGAATTCAGTAGCGTGTAGATCCTCCTGTACCTCTTACCATTATTCCCATTCGTCTAGGCATGCTACTAATGAAGTGGTGAATGGTTTCCTGGGGAATATTCTCCCATTCAACAAGAACGACTTGTTCGAGTTTCTTAAGAGTCATACAAGCAGGTATGTGGCGCCTAACTAATCGTTTTAATGCATCCCATAGATGCTTTATGGGGTTCATATCTGGGATTCTTGGTGGCCATCCCACAGTTGGAATATTCACAAATCGAAGATAGTCTACCTTTCTAGGAGCATAGAGCCAAACGTTATTATAATATAATAGTTGTATTTTATTTCAAAGACGTTTTATTTCCGTCATTATATAGTGTGAATAGTAAGAGTAAAAGTGTAATAAAGCTAACACCAAAAGGTGGTTAAGTTTATGCCACACGTCGTATTGATTTTACTCCATTTCTCGTATCAGTCAAAACTTACTATCGGCGTAGACAATGTCGAAATGTAATCGTTATTCCGAAAATATCGAACGCCTATATTAACAACACAACTCGATAGCAATCTAAAATGTAAATTGGGCAGGTGGATGGTGTCTTTGTGGCAATTTCGAGAAGCACCGAGATGAAACCTTTACATAAAAGGTTCAATTCTTCTAAAAATAATCTATCGACGATGTATTTATAACGACTTTGCAAGGGAGCTACTTTACGCAACAAGAATGGCCTTTGTCGGCGCCTACGCAACTTCCTATAATGGACAAAGGAGAGCGTCGCCGAACGGCAGACAATATGGCGTTATCAACACTCGAGGGTGGTATTTTGTTCGTCGAGTTATTAAAAGTACCCCCCCCCCCCAGATTGTCGTTATTTAGCAAATTATTTAGAAATCGTTGTAAATGAATCGACGAAAAGTTCTATATAAGGCTGATGTACGTCTATAAATACGATACTGTTCATAAGTATGGCCTAATGTAATAAAAGAAGTATGTCTGAGGAGTTTTTATCTTACCGGAGTACACATACTCGGTCAAATACTATACCGAAATAAACGATCAAGTCAGCTGATTTACACGGCTTTCTTTCTATCAGGTGTCTATTTTCTATTAGATACACTGAGGAAAATATTTGATCTGGTAATATTCATTTCACACTAAAATGGTGTGCCTATATGTACCCGGTTTGGCGTGAAGTTGGTGTCAAACTGGTGACACATTTCAGAATGTACCTTTCCTACTTTTCTGCATGGTAGAAAATATTATGGCGGTCCTCGGGGTGCTGTGTATGGTGAAATGACACTAGTGTATGTTATTACTATAGCAACGTTTATTTGGAGGAATAAATTAAATAGCAAGCAAGCTAGTACCGAAATAGGAGACAATGTTTCGGGGCGAGATGTGGGAATAGACTGTTTCAAAAACTTATCTCAAAAGCCGACGCCATGCCTGTCATAAACCATTGACCTACTCTGGAAGGGTTTTAACAAGTGGCTGTAATCGCGTAGCTTATTGCCTGTGATAATCGCATTTTTACTCCTAAGAGGCATATGTGCCCTGGTTCTGAGTACTAGCTAAACAAGGGTTTCAACTCTCTTACATTTACACAACTTAAAACTAATACATGTATACAAAAATACCAGCACGGCTGTCAATAGGCGTATGTGGAGCCACGTGTGGCCATAATATATACAGTAATATGCTTCTTATTAACATGATCGTATATCTGTATTTACCTACATACAGGTAGGTTTTTTCCACATTATATAACAGTGCAGTGGCGGTTTTATTGTAGGTGCATTTGTGCAGTGAGCTGCCTTAAAAATTCCTAAAAATACCTATTAGGTGTTTACTATACACTACATTATCATTATATATAGAATGTTCCGATATCTAAGTCTCTCTTACAGCTTGTTAGATGTCGCGAGAGTCGCCAGCCCTAGAATTTATCAAATTTATCTACGGGATATTTAAATTTGCAACTCTAAATACATAGCACGTTCAGTTTTCATCTAGCACACATCAGAGAACCATTTAACTATGTGGTAGAAAGAGAGGACTCCGGCACGTGAAACAGGAGATTTATATACGCATGTATATGAGATTTGCGTGCATTTCACGTTATATATTCGGTGGAATATATAACGAAATTTTAATACGGGAGCTGTATGAACCGTTTCTGAAAATGCTGAACTTTTAAATGCGGACAATGATTACAATACAAAAAATCAAACTCAAATGTTATTGGGTTATTTAAATAACGATAACTTTAAATACTGGCTCGCGTTTTTCGCCATGCCTCATTGTGAAATCCTTTTTAAAGAGTTTCAGTCTCGATCATTAGATGCTGTCAAGATGAGGAGTTATTTGGATAATTTTGAAGACGCAATTATAAAAATCCGGACAACTAATTCCTCAAATTCGTCTGAAAAAAAAACACAATACGATCCCATAATGACATAATTTTCTACACAAACTAAGGAAATGTGTAATATATTAATTACCCAAACTAAAAACAGATTTGAGTTTAGAAAACACCTGTTAACGTCGACACTATTTTTCCCCAATAAATTCAGTGGCTATGAGAAACCATTCCCCATTCAAGATTTTGATAATGTAACGAAAACTTATGGATTTTTGGACAAAATTAAATTGAAAAGTGAATTAACGGTTATATACAGCAGGGAAGATTTTCATGAAACAGCAAGTTGCTTCGCAATTTTGCAATTATTTATAGATCGAAACCTGATGGACTGTTTTAGTGATACTGTTTTATTATTAAAATTAATTTGTACAATACCCATGACAAGTGTTGAGAGTGAACGCTGTTTTTCGACGCTTAAACGAATTAAAAACTTTTTGAGAAATACAATACCGCAAGATAGACCAAAATTCACTTTGCATGATAAGTATGGAGAAAGTGCTAATTGCAGCGATTCTAGATTATTAAAATCTGGATTTTAATGATCCTGTAGCTGACGTTTTTGCTAATTCCAAAAACAGACGAATGGATTTTCTATATTAATAACCTCAGGCTTGGACACAGGTAAATTTATTTTAATTTTTCGTTTGTTATTATTTTATCGATTGCACCCCCAGACAAAAATTACACCGGCCGCCACTGTAACAGTGTATAATATTCCACCGTCATTTAATATAAAATTACTAAAGAACGTACAAACACCGGCCTATTCTGTTTTCTCTTAAAGCTCAGGGGAATTGATACATATCTAGCTACTGTACAATTTATTTTTTTATGGCCGCCGTCGAGTCGTTGACATCGTAAAATAAATCATAGGTTTTGGTAATAAACTGGAACGTATTACATACATATATGCTGGCTGTATTGCACTGTGTTTAATCGCAGCTCAAACACGATCGTATTAAAACAGCAGCTTTTTTCCTTGCTATAAATAAGCTTTCGGAAATTATACAATTCATGGTTAATTTTACGTTTACGGAAGAAGGCGGAAATAAACGTATTTGTGGAAGAAAGGAAGGAATACAGGTGTGCAACAATTCGAAGAGCTAAAGACGTTATTTCCTAATTTTCATTAACAATTAATTGAGCCAGTCAATAAAAATGTGTACTCCCAAAAAAACTAACACTTCATTCTGAATGTTAATTTAATTATTGGCGTTATGTAAATTATGAAAATTAGCTTAATATAGAGCTGTCTGTGAGTGGATAAATAATTTATCATGACGAGAAATACGATTATTTCCTGAGGATATTTGAAAACCAGGATTACAAACAGATCTATAATGCATAGTTTTGGCTTAAAATCGAAAAACAGCTCAAAAATAATTCAGCGCGCTCTAGCGGCGCAACTAAGCAGAATCTCGAAAAAATGAAAAGAACAAAAATTGTGGAGAATCGTAAAATCTACAACATCAAATCAGGTCATGTTTTCCCAAAAATGCATAGTTTTTCAGAAAAACGCAAAAAACCGAAAAAACGACCAAAAACGCGTATATATGTCTATATCTAAAAAACAACCCTTTCTTTATCATGCGCTAGATGAAAAATATGTTAATACAATCCTAGCACAACTTTCTGTATAGGTCGCTTAGCTGTAGGAAAAATTTCCCAAAAACAGTGATTTTTTGTCTAATTTGAAGGGACTATTAATTTGTCGGAAAAGTAAACAGGACCCATTTGCAACTGCGGCTCAAATTGAGCAGATTCAACGTGTGTTCAACAACTGTCAGCAGACGACTAGTACAAGCAGGCTTGGCATGCACAAACACCTGTCAAGAAACCATTATTGAGTAAGGAAATATAAAAGTTCGATTTAAATTTGCACGTGACCACTTACGCTGGACTGCTTAAAAATGGAAAACTCAATGGAATGTTCAGCGATGAAGCGAAGTTTAATCTCATAGGAAGTGATGGTCTGTGTTATGTACGACGTCCTTCTGGCCAGAGATTTAATCCACGATATTGTATTAAAACGGCGAAACATGGAGAAGGTCATGCATTAATGTGGGGCTGTTTCTCAGGCTTTGGGGTAGAACCATAATTAAAATAGGGGATATATGGATCTATTTAAGTATAGAGATATATTGCAGAATGTTATGTAACTTCATGCCGAATGGGAAATGCCATGCTGAAAGATCCAAGATATTTCAACATGACAACGACATTGGCTTGAAATGACAAAAACCTGGTTTAGTACAAGTTTTACCATGACCGACTCAGTCTCCGGACTTAAATCGGAGGAAAATGTTTGAGTTATTATAGACGACAAGTTCGACAAAACAGCGTCTTTTCAAATCAAAAAATCTTTACTGTATATATTGAATAAAAACATTTACCTAGCATACCTAAACACCCAGTAGGTATTACGCAGTAGGCTATGACATTATCCTTTCACGTTCTATATTATTATTTCATCAAAATGTGGGTTTCTACAGACATAACAGAAGTTCATTGCAAAGCAAAAATCGACGACAAAGAAAAGTTCTTCAAATTAAAAGTAAAAATATGCCGAGTAACTCTATACAGAACGAATGGAATACTAAACAACATTAATTGGAAATCACATAGTGAACTTTTTGTTAAGGAGATCGTCATTACTGGGAGATAATTTAAAACCGCTTGAGGGTATTTTTTGCTCTATCGATCTAACTTTACTAGTTTGAAAATTGTTTTATGTAAATATATTTATGAAAGCCCATTCAGCCTTTATTGAACTTGTAAAAGGCTTCGAAGACGTAAAAAGTTACTTAGTTTCGGACCGATCCGAGCTGAATTGTTTGCCTTAAAGTCTTGAGGCTATTTATTTATTAAAAGTTTAATTTGAAATTTTTCTGTGTAAGAGAGTAAAAGAAAAAACGCGAGAGTTTGATAAGTTTTATATCGGGGGCTTCATAGCTCCACTTGCTTTACCAAACATCTATTTATAAACACCGTCATATAGACAGATAAATCAAAAGAGCGTTATTTAATTTTTTTTCTGTAATACACAAAGTACAGCATCTTTCAATAGGAACGGTCGAAATTTGTTAGGTCAAAGCAGCCATGTTGTTAAAGCAACATCTGTCAAATTCGATGTGAATTGTTTAGTAGTGTATGGCAAATTACCATCGAGGGTTATAGCGTTCAACAATGTGTGCAAATCTTTAAATTTTATTTTCAAAATCTGTGCTCCGTTCGAGAAACGTTTCGTTCATTACATGATTTTTATCCTCGCCACAACGTCCCGCCGAGCCGACTATTCGATGTTTGGTGGCCAAATTCAAGTCAATCGGTTTGATAAGTAATCAGCCAACACCCGCACGTCACAGAAACGCAAGGCCTGCTGAAAATATCGCTGCTGTGCATGAGAGTGTACGGGAAAACCCAAGGCAGTCAGTCTCTCGTCGTTCACAAGAGCATAGCCTTTCTGCGACTTCAATTTGGTGAATTTTGCGTCGGGACTTGGGTCTGCACCCGTATAAAATCCAACTGATATAGGAATTTAAGGTAAACAACCATAAACAACGCTGTGTGTTCGTTTATTGGGCTCTGGAGGCTCTGGAGAAATCATCTTTAGCATCGAGGCCCATATTTGGATGAATGGATATGCCAACAAGCAAAATTGCAGGATTTGGGACAGTACCAATCCACACGAGATACACCAGCACCAAATTCATCCCGAGAAAGTCATTGTTTGATGCGAATTTTGGTTTCGCGGAATCATTCGTCCGCACTTCTTCCAAAACAAAACTGGCAATGCCATAACCGTCAACGGCGAGCGCTACAGATCGATGATAAGCAACTTCTTGTGGCCTAAACTGGATGATATGGATACCGATGACATGTGGTTCCAACAGGACGACGCGCGGCACTACATGCTACGATGGACATCCTGCACGAGCGATTTGAGGGCATAGTTACCTCGCGCAGTGGCGACGTGGACTGGCCATCGAGATCGTGGGACTTAACGTCTTTAGGCTTCTTCCTTTGGGGCTATCTTAAATCGCAGGTCTATGCGAATAAACCGCAAACAATTAATTGGTGCCCTCAAAGTCAACCTAACGAACGCCTTCCACCAAATGCAGCCAGATTTATGCGACAAAGTCATCGAAAATTAGGCCTCCCGAATACGTGCCATCAAGCAAAGCCGCGGCGGACATTTAAACGATGTTACATTCAATAGGTACTTAATACTGTAAAATATTATTTCAAATAGTGAATGAATAACTCACACACAACTTGTTTTATTTACATTTAAAAATCGAGCGTCCTTATTGAAAGACCCTTTACATGTAAATAAACAGATGTTAGATCACTAAGGTACACCAAGTAATCAAATGTCCATTACGAATTCAATTATTCACTTGATTATAAGTTGACGCGGATTTGATAAATTATTTATGGTCTCTATACGATTAGGTCCAATCTTTCAATATTTATTGATTGTTAATAAGCTACTTTCAAGCAACAGTCGATAAAAATTACTTCCATTTAATGCACTATTATGTTTACAAAGTAAATGCATCAGTACGGACATCCTTTGTTCGGTAATGTTTATTTTTGCAGTAATAATAAAACGTCATTATTACACACGCAGTAGCAGACATATTTTTAATAGGAACACGTATTTATACAAAAAAAAAAAAACTAAAAAGCATTTGAGACATGTCCATAAGAACTTGGTGAATACAAAATGTTAATAAACATACAAATTCCTGCCACGGTCATTAATAAACAAAAACAAAAACTAAGCTCTGCTTTGACATTTCTTCAGAAGACCGAAATTATAATTCAATAAAAGCATCCTCATGTAAAACAATTGTTTGCTCTCCTGGTCGAAGTACAAATTATATTCCATTTGTCTTTTACAGGTACATCCCGAAATTTCGACCAATCGAAATGGAATAAAAAAAGTGTTTCTCTCTAGTTTCGGTTTTAATCATCTTTGAGAGAAATTTCAATTATTATTAAATTATAAAACAATGTGCTGACTAATTTTACGAGTCATGGCTCCTATTATTTATTTATACCTACTATACTGTTATAGGTAAGCACTATTTATTTAAGACAGTTATGTAGGGTGCAGATATTTCTTTAAAATCCTATGCGTGGCGGCTCTTGACAGATTCAATTGTTACGCACGACGTCGAATTGATGTGTTCGGATTCTCCCGTACACTGTCTGACACTGCAGCAATATTATCATGTGACCGACCACGACAAGGACGAATTGGTGTTGCCTTATCAATAACAAAACCCATATCTTAAAATTTCTTGATTAAATTACGAACTGTTAATTCTGTAGATGCTTAATTTTCTCCTAATTTTGTGCGAATTTTTCTTTCAACAAACTATTCGTTGAAACGACATTCAAAGAACAGTTCGACAAACTATTCGTTGTTGAACTGCATGTTGACATCGCTACATGTAACGTCGCTACGTTGTTGAAGTACATGTTAATCGCAGCATGTTGACATCGTATGGTGTCTAAATGACAGTCGGCAAATATCGACGCCCTATCTTTAACACAATACAAATGGCGCGCAATTCAAAATATAGTTGTAACTGAGACACCCTATATTTACCAAAAAAAAAAAAAATAATAATAATAATAATAATAATAATAAATTAGTTCTGCATATGGCAAGTGGGATAAAACTCCGTTCCCAAACAGTGGCCGAGAATAGCAGTCGGATTGTATTTTTTAGTCGCACTCGAAAACGTGCGTTTATTGCTAAATCGGCTACCTACAGCAAAGAAAAATGTTGGCATTGTTCGGGAGGCTAAACATATATCGGGCACGTAACCGACGGGGTATTCATAAATATTTAAAATCGCAATTAACTCGGTTTCGACTCGGGAGAGAAGTTTGTTGCTCCAAACAACGTTGTCTCGCAAGTTCAAGGTCGCACCGAAATATATTTGGAAAACGCTTCATGTCGTCGGTCGGCGCGGGTATAACTGAAAACATATGCTCCGTGGGGCCGATACTATCACAGACACGGTTATTTTCGTTGGTATGGCGCAAAGGGGAGACATAAATGTATTGTTCGCTACTTTTTTCCGTTGTTCCTCTGCGCTCGGACGACCTCATCGATTATTAAATAAAAAATAAACAATCCTTTTTTTTAAACATCTGCCACTTTAATAAAAATCTTTGTGTCTAGAAGAATTTATATAACCGTGACTGTTTTACAAAATCCATCGCATGGGCACTATCCTCAGGATTATATCTATGAATCCCTAAGAAACAGTATTTTATCACATCTTATAACGATAAAACATGTCAATAACCCACTTTTTACTTGATTGGCTAAATTGTATGACTACCAGATCAGTGACGACCGGTGTAATTTTTGTCTGGGGGTGCAATCGATAAAATAATAACAAACGAAACATTAAAATAAACTTACCTATGAAAATTTTTTAACCCTTATGATAATAGAGCATAATGTAGAGCCCAGTCGCTTCATTATCTTGATGGCACTTACTTATACAAGCCTCTGCAAGCTCAATCATCTTAGTCTTCACGTAATAGCCTAGTTATCGCCTAATAGCCTATATTATCCTATATAGCCACAGGTTTCCATATGAACAAGGAAACCCTGTTTTGATCTGTGAGTGAATTTTACGATAAACGAGATTGAGGGAATTGGAACAAAGTTTTATGCAATTGATAATTTTTTATCTATATTTATCTGAACTTTATATTAATACTATTATAACTAGAAATAAAACAATTACAGTGAAGCTACTGCCGTGAGTCATGGTAAATAGATGGTGAGATGATAATGTTTTTAAAAGACATTCTTATTTCTAATTGAGGAAAATACACTAGTCAAAAATATTAAGGGAACAAAAAATTTCCCAAAAATTGTCAGCGTTTTTTGAAACGCTGTAACTTTATACAAATGGCTTGAACTTTGAAGTTCCTAGTTTTTAAATCCTCTGGTAAAACATATTCTGAGCTACGGTTACTGCACAATCCAAATAAATACGGCGAGGCAAAAATTTTACAATTCTTTTTGTGTCTCCGGGCTCAGGAAATTTTTTTCGGACCAAATTAATGCAAATGCCGGTTAGGCTGTTTATTCAGCTTTACTTTAGTTTTTTAACGAACTCTCTACGACCGTTTGTTGCTGAGATATGGGTGGTTGAATAAAAAATGACGCTTTTGTTTTTGATCATCGATATCTCAGGAACTAATGATCGTACATCGAATCGAATGATGGTTTTGAAAACTTGAATGAACCCTCAATAAATGACGAATGTCGTTTTTGAACACCAGAAATATTTTTTACCCTCGCCATTAATTTGAAAAAAGTACTAAAAAATTACCTTTTCTGACTTTTTAGAACATCTATCGTCACATTGCAATTATCGGGGAAAAAACTAATGTTGCCAAGTGTTTCTTAGCTTATTTAGCTCCCAATAGTCTTGTAAATTTTCAAATTAATCCATCGAACCGTTTTTTTCCCGAATGGTCTAAGTTGTGAAAAGAAAATAAAGCAAAAAACAGAATTATTAAAAGAATTAAATAATTAGCAAGATGGAAAAATAATTTTCTCTATTTTGCTTACAATTTCGTTTTCGATACTAGAAATACTTTTTTTGCCAAAAGACTTAAAAACTGGAAACTTCAAGCTTTAAAACGGTTTGTTTTTCATCTCGATACGACAAATTTTCATAAAGTTATAGCGTTTAAAAGTCATTGAAAATTTTTCGGAATTTCTTTGTTCCCTTAATTTTTATGAGTAGTGTATATCTCCAATAGAATAGTCAAGAATTTGTTAATTTTCAAGTAAGATCCTGAACGATTTCAATTTATAACTGAAGCAAATTACGTAGAAAATCGATTCATCCGTTACTAACAAACCATGCTGTATAATCTACGAGTATTATCCATAATATCGACAACAATATGTTATAAAATGTTTATACTGAATTACAGTTATTCAGAAACTATTTCTGACGTGACAAAGTGAATAATAAACCAAACTCGTAAACTACACTAAACATAAATTGTCTCCTATCTATCGACTGACAATAACTAAAGTTTAAAAACGACTGTGGTTAATTAATAGCATGTTAATAAAGATGAAAATGAGGGCTGCTAATTCTAGAATATTGCCCATAACGGGACCATCTAGCATAATTGACTGGCCGCGAATGTACACGGAACTGAAATTTAGGAAAACGCTTTCATAGAGATGTAAGAAGAATGCTGAATACGTACAGGGTTTCTACATATATTTAACGCACTAATGCATTGTGAATATTTATATTTTTGAGATTATTTTACATTTAGTTTCGAAATGATTGATTACACGAGGTATTATTTAAATAAATAACATTTCAAAAAACTTCGTTCGGTTTTTTCATAAGTATTTATTTTTAACATTATTGTTATTACAATTATTTTAATCAATAATGTACGTTACTCCATTTTCAATAACTTTCTCCCATCTCTCAGTAAGCTTCATAATACAATTTTCTTAAAAACATTGTGGTTTGCTCGCAAAAAAACGTTTCTAAATGATTTCTGACTTCCTCGTCATTGGCAAATGTTAAGTTTCGTAAACTGTTATCCATGGAGCGAAATAGGTGAAAATCCGAGGGCGCGAGGTCTGGAGAATATTGTGGATGGGGTAAAACATCCCACTTTAACCCCAACAAATCTCTCCGGGTCTGCAGAGAAGTGTGAAGTCGACTTCTTACGATTTACAAGTCCTGAGAGCTTTTCCTGCATGGCTTGGCTCAATTTTTGTAGTTGTTCGTAGTAAACGTCTAAATTTATTGTTTCGTTCCTCGGAAGTTGCTCAAAATAAATGATTCCTTCGAAACCCCACCAGACAGACAACAAAACTTTGCTGGGGTGAAGCCCTGCCGTTGGTGTGGATTGAAAAGGTTCACCGGACTTTCTCCACGATCTTTTTCGACTGGCGCTATTGTAAATGATCCACTTTTCATCACAATGCGATTAATTAGATTGGATTCGCTGAGTTCGCGACGAACCCAAACATCGAGTCTACTGATAAACCAAAGTTGTTTAAGGTGATTCTGTACACTAAATTTTGACGTCCCGGTTAATTCTGACATGTGGTTTGGCGAGGATTTGCCTCAACTAAGGTTCGTAAATCCTCGGGAACGACTTCTTTAGGTCGGGCTGACCTTGGGACGTCCGCGAGGGAAAAATCGCCAGATCGAAATCTCTTGAACCACTTTTGACACGTTCGATCTTGAATAACATTTTTGTCGTACACAGCGCACTATTTGCAGCAAGTTTCAGCGGTTCTTTTGTCTTTTTTTAAATGAAAAAGCATTACGTGCCTAAAATGCTTGGTTTCACTCATTTTCAATTAAGCTCACACACAACAATATTAAAACAAGTTCACGAGTATAACGGCAATAAGCAACAGTTAAATATTAGGGTTAAATAGGGAGGAAGGCTTCAAGGCTGCAGCTGCAGCTAGCATGAATTCATAGGCCGTGACATAAGTGGGTAACTCGAAAACCCAAACGAACTTTTAGGACAACCCAATATTATAGTATTTTACAGACGATTATCCAAGAAGTGTCATAATTTTCTTTAACTCATTACGTACGTGATCTATTTATTATTACATTTATCTTCTTAAATATATCTTCTTATATAAACACTATATACACAGTGTTATCAAGAAAGTCGGCTTCATGTAAACTATTTTATTTGTCGAAAGTTTTATTAATCGATTCAAGTAAATTTTGACTTTGGCAACTCCTGCTTGAAAAATAATGCCAAATCACTTGTACAATGATAATTAGGTGATTTTCTGTATTTGTCACGATAGCCGAGTTGGTTAGAGTATGTTGTGTGACAAATGCGACTAGCTACTGACTAATTTGATCTTGATACAATTCCAGGCGCCAACACTGGCAATGTCGGTGGGAATGGGCGTTGTTGCATTATTTCAATATGCATCCCCCACCCTGGCAGCTTGGGCCTTGGATTTGGGGGATTGTCTATTTTATGTAATCTCTTTCATTTATTTAATGAAAAACTTAATTTTTTCCAAAAACAAAATGGCGAAATGGTTTTTATTTCTAAAAATAGAAAAAGAAAAATGTCTGATTTTTGACTTTATACCCGTGTATCAATTTCAACTACCTAGTAAAATTTTTACTATTATTTTTAATTTTTTTAACCCTATTTACTAACATCCCGTAAATTTATTTTCTATAAGTGAAACTTGTTCCACAGGCCTCTTTTATATAAATCAAACAGATTATAATGTTAAAATAAAACATGTAGTAGAACTATATTTTGTTCCAAGACATTGTATATAAAATATAAATTTAAAACGTGACATACACTAATTTGTTGATAACATGATGACTTCTAACAAAAATGAAATAAAATTCGGTCAAATATATTATTTCTGAAACGGGCCCGTAATATCTACGCAGGGTCCTGGACATGAGAGACCGCCAGACATCCCTTCTAGAATGCTCATAGCCGTTCCGGTGTGATGCGTGGCTTCATTAGTTTTATGTGGGTGCGGGGTAAGAAAAACACTCCATCCGACTCATTTCTTTAAACTGACTGATGGACTAATACACAGGGCCGGTCTCGAAATCCCACGCCTGACACAATTCATACATATGTATATAGTGAGAAAACTGAACTTTTAGGAAGGCTTGGCTCCGCAATTTTTCCATTTTAAGTACACAATCAAAATTAAATCTCATGTATGATAAGAGAATAGTCTAAAAAGAAAATATATCAAATTTGATTTTTGTATACAGTTATACATATAAAACTATTTTTTATTTCATTTTTGAATAACACCCGAAATTCTTATCCTATTCCATACACTATATCTTATATCTAAATTAAACTATTGTCAATAAGTGTTTAAAACTATTAATCTTATTTAAACCACCATTATTAAAAATAGTACCACCTCTTACCTACATTGCCTCATACTCACACTGACATTAATTTATTGACTTAATACAAGTTCTTTGAATACAATCCTGTGTCTTCGTTTTAGCTTACTCTGTATACATAATTTTGTTCAGAAAAAGTGCGCAACTAAAATGAAAAACTTAACTGGTTCAACAATTTTTCTGAGAAAAAAATGCCGTAATCTTAGACACATTATTCTAATATTTATGTGTTTACTGTATTTCATAATAATGACATAAAATGAGCGTTCAGAGGTCTACGAATCACTTTTTTTGCTCCAAATATTCTATATATTCACAAAAAACCTAAATGCTATGAAAATGGTAAAACATT
This sequence comes from Rosalia funebris, assembly GCA_037954035.1. Classification (NCBI taxonomy): domain Eukaryota; kingdom Metazoa; phylum Arthropoda; class Insecta; order Coleoptera; family Cerambycidae; genus Rosalia; species Rosalia funebris. The sequence continues at coordinate 3,605,297 of JAZFAV010000002.1, read as the reverse complement.
ACTAGAAAGTTATATTAAAATCTGCTCAAGTTTGACTTTAAACCACTTTTGCAAAAGGAAAATCATTACATCGATCTCCACAATCCAGGTCGTAAATTCCTTCCTGATTTAGAGCTTATTTCCCATAAGCCTCCCGAAGCATTGAAACGGTATCTTCCGCTGTTTTATTTAACAGGAAACAGAATTTGTTGTTGGCGCCTTGTACCCGTAAAGTTTTCCGTCGCAAAATCGCCGAAAGCTTTGGGACGGGCTTCAAAATATCACTTTGTCCGCTGCGATGATTTCACATGAACGATACTTGGCCAACTGAGCAGGGGGAGTGTCTAATAAACGTTACTAGCAGGAGAGGGCAGCACTGCCATGCCACTTGTGTACACAAAATAATTCTTGTTTGTTTTTTGGGTACTCCCTCGTACTTCTTATTTTATTTTCAGTCACCTTTTGTTGCTATCATCTTTATTATACTTATTATTTATCTAATTTGTTTTATTTATAATTTTTCTCGTATTGCAGGTAGAATGAGGACCACAAATCAATCTGCAGCCGGTCCTATCCTTTCCCGCATACAAACAAGGGCCTTGTTTTAAGGTAAAGTTACTGGAGACGTGACATGCATTGCCCTCAGGTCATATTTCAAAAGGAGCCGACCACATCAGCACAGATGTTGGGATGGTGGTTAATATCTCACCACTGCACCACACCGTGAGCTTTCAAGGACAGTATTTCTAAAAATATTATTTTAAGAATAGAACCTCGGCGTTCGATATGGAAGAAATGCCGAAGGAAAAACTGTTTGTAGACAGTAGGATTTTAAATTGTACAATTTCTAAAATGTGTTTTATCAATGGGGGATCGAGAATAGGTGATAAGGTGTTTGTTACAAATAAGGTAATGTTGATAAAATAAATTGTTAAACTGTGAGAAGTATTGATATAGCTGAATGTAGGACTCGTACTAATAACCCATTATTCTGGATAAAACTGTAAACATAATAATAATAATAATAATAATAATAATAATAATAATAATAATAATAATTCAGTAACTCAGAACAAAGTACTTGCACAATTGAAAATGCCTATTCGAATATTCAGGATTGTTCCTAGAGTAACTTTATAAATGCATACCTCAGGTACTAAGCAATACAAAAAAACTAAAGTGCACCACGAAATAAAAAAGTAATTAACATCCTTCATTGACTAAATTAATCCCAGATTAAAACAGTTCAGTATGGTCGAAAATACAAGCTCTTAATCAATTTTAAGCATGCCACCAATTTAAAGCGTACACTCTCAAGTCTGCGTCTTAAAATGTAAGAGAAAGTGGATTTTCCTTAACAAGATAACTGGAGCGTGTACTTCGTTCTAATCATAATAAAATGCTAGCTTGAAATTCTATTTTCCACGAGTCACAAAAAATCTGTCCCGATTAGTGAAAGGGAGATAACGCGTAAAGTAGTAGTCGACAAAACACGGAATATTAACGTAAACTGCGCTAGCTGTATTCGCCCTGAATCTGACAATTTATTGATAACGACACATTGCGTTCTGTCGCATCTGAAACCCTCTAGATATATTGCAAATATTTGTTATTGTAGAAAGTCTGTAAATGGAACGAAAATACGTTCGCCTCATCCATTTGCTCTTCGTCCGTATACCAGATATGTAATATGGAACAGGATTTTTTTTTATAGAAAATGCACGTTTGTTGTATGAAAATGATAAAATATATTTTACTCGAACTATTTCCCATTGATAGTTATACATTTTCTCCATCTCTCTAACGATTTGTGGATTCCATGCCAAAAAATTCTTGCTCTTTTGAGGCAAACCAGCCATCGAGCTTTTTTCGTACATTTTCAGAAGTAGTGAAGCCCTGCTCAGCAAGTGCGTGTCTCATCGATACAAATAAATAGTAATCGGACGGAGCCAAGTCCGGTGAGTAAGCCATATGCGAAAGTATTTCCCAACTAAACGCCTTAATCGTTTCCTTGGCGGATTTTCTGTGTGTAATAGAGCGTTATCATAAAACAAAATCACTTTGTGTTGCCTCTTTTGATATTCTGGTCGTTATTCGCGCAAAGCTTGATTCAAATGAAACATTCGCTGTCGGTAACATTCAGTATTAACGGTTTGGCCAGGTTTTAGCACCTCATAATAGATCACACCCTTCTGATTCCACCAAACACAGGGCATCGTCTTCCGTCCATAGCGATTTGGCCTTGCAGTCGATGTCGATGGTTCGCCTGGAGATACCCATGATCTTTTACGCTTAGGATTCTCGAAATATATCCACTTTTCATCGCCAGTGACAATTCGATAGAGAAATGACTTTCTTTTGTACCTGGCGAGCAGCATTTCGCAAATGGTTGTTCGATGTTCCTGCTGTCTTTCATTCAGTTCATGTGGAATCCATTTTTCCATCTTCTGGAGCTTTCTCATGGCTTTCAAACGTATGGAGAGGCTTTTCGTATCACAATTAATTAATCTGTGAGTTTTTGTTGCGTTTGAGCGTTATTCTCATCAAACAATGCTTGCATTCGCTATCTTCAAGTTATTCGGTGGTCTTCCACGTTCTTCGTTTCTCGCGTCAAAATTGCCGCTTTTTTTGAATTTATTAAACCACTCAAAGCACTGTGACTTACCAAGAGCATGCTCATCATAGGCTTCGACAAGCATTCGATGCGATTCTTCAAATGGTAACGGAAAAATCAATGCTGTCCGCAAATCGTAGTCCAGGCATAAAATTCGACATGTTCAACGCTATTAAAAAGGACGTTGTTGTATGAAACTTGTATTGTTATGAGATAAAAACCTTTATCAGATGTCATAACAAGAAAACAGCACTAATGACGTGGCATGACGGTAACTACATTAACAGCTAGGCTATCTATGAGCAAATTCCGATTTCATATTTACATACCTACCTGGTATATATTCGCAAAATATATTATTCTCCATTTTCTATTATTATATTACATAAAGCTAGAAATAAATACTTATGTCGACCTATAATTTGTAAATATTGACTTGCCAATTCCTCATTTTACGCGTAAATAAAATTAAAAGTGAATTCTCTATCTTTCGGGAGGATACATATTTAAATTAAGCAGTCATCTGGGCACATTTCTTGGGTAAATTAGACAGCCCAACTGTTTTTCCAACGTCGATACGTGAGTAGGGTAAATAAGGGCTACCATCCGATCGATCGATCAATTAATTTACTGATGCCCACATCACTCGTAAGCCACAAACACAAGCAAGGTTTTGCGGGGGATGGGGTAGGTAGGTACTCGACTTAATGGCTCTATTGAAGCGGATACGAAAATAAAGTAAATTGAATTACTACAATGGTTGATATTGATGTGACGGAATTTTTTGTCGATAGGATGTGTGTATCTGAATGGAAATGTTTGTACTTAGTGATTGACAGCTATATTGAGTATGTTTTTTTGGTTATTTGTTTTTCCAGTACAGTAAAATACGTTTACTTCTATTAAAATATGTACAGAATTGCCGGATAGTTCCTGGCATAACTTTATATATACATCCATTACATACCAAGCAATGCAAAAAGAAATAACTAAAACACCGCATAAAATAAACAAAGTTGTAATTAACGTATTTCTGCCTCTCCTTCTATCCCTCTGCAAGCTTCTATGCTAATGGTGCCATTCATATAACATCCTCAACATTACATAATATAGTGAATCGGTCCTGGTAGGCCATTATTTATTTCACAGAAAATGATAAACAAAATGCAAAGACTTTCTTTAGATTTTCCGAATGATTTGTCTCATCAAAAAAAGTCAAGAGATAAACATCATACTACTAGAAGAGCTAATTCAATTATGCAACTGGAGTGAATATAGAAATAGTGACACAGCATTGCGAAGGTGTTCACTAAATATTTAATACCATGTGATGTTTACCTTTATTTAGGAATGTAAATATATTTGATGATGGATTACTTCTCGTTCAATTCGCAATCAATGTTGTTAAGAAAAGTTCGGATAATAGACCAGCTGATACAGATTGATTCAAAAAATCGATTCTGGAATCTGGAAATGGTTAGACAATCCTGCCACTTATACACTTCCCCGAAAAAAAAACATCCCACCTGGACCATCAACCATACTATTCTTGCCAAACAGGTGATGACGTCGCCTAGAAGCAGTTCCTTAACGTCGGCCATAGCTTTCCTGCGTTCTCCCAGATTGGATTTTCTAACAGTGGAGGGCACACGGTACTGCATCGTTTCATCGTCCTGTTCACAGCTTCTGTAAGGGAATACGTCCCTGCAGAAGCTGTGAATAGGACGATGAAGTATGAACACACAAGCTCTAAGCTTCATATCGTGAAGATGTTTCCTCAGTTGATAGTGATCGGTTATGGCTGCTGCTGTTTGATAGTCCCACTCCATTGGAGGCTTCTAGTACTCCCGCATCCTTCTTTTCAATTACATACTAACAAGTTTGAGTATTAGTAGTGAAATATTTGTGACAAATATATCTGAAAGATAAGTTACAGTGGTTTGCGTGTAGAGTGATTAGAGAGATCTGTCCTAGATATATATATATATATATATATATATATATATATATATATATATATATATATATATATATATATATACACAATTGTAGCAAATATAGTACTAAATCAATTGTTCTTATTGGTGTCGTCCGTATGATTCCATTTATGTTTAGACAAACAGCTCCTTGCACTTGACTAAGCTTCCGCTTTATCTTTGCTTCTTGACATTTCGACCAGGTCTCGTCGAGAAAGAAAGCTGTTGATTTTTCAAACCAGATCTGTCGTAGTCGTCTGTGTGTAGACAGATCTGTTAGAATGATCTAGAGATATGTCTTAGATATATAGTGGTGAAAAATACAGTATTAACCCAATTGCTTTTGTTGGTGTTGTTCGCATGGTTGCAGTTATGTTTAGACAAAGCTCTTTGCAATTGATTAAGCTTTCGTTTTGTCTTTGCTTATTGACTTTTCGACTAGATTTCTAAAGAAAGCCTCCTGTCGAGGATATTCCAATTTAGTTTGGTGCCAAAGGTGACGCCAAGACATTTCACTTCTGATCCAAATCTTAGTATTCAGAACAACAGGAATCTATAAGCTCTTCCGTTCCATTGTTTTGGTGGAGAACCATCTCTGTCTTCATTGGGTAGAAAGAAAAAGGATATTTTGCACCATTTTTCTATTAATTTAAGGGCTACTTGCATTGTGTCACAGAGTATCCCTTGGGATTTAGCGCCAAGGAGCATTATTAAATCATCTACATATGCAATATTGTAGAACTGTTTGGAATAGTAACTTCGCAATAAACTGATTATTAAGAATTTTTTTATATTATACTTCAATCGAGTCAAAGTGTTTTTCTGATACACTTGTTTTTTAGCCTCTATCCATTGCATATTTCCTTAGTGACTACTACTTTATATTCAGGCACATTATTTTTCAATTCTTTAATTAATTGTGTCTCTTCTTTCAAAGCAAAACGATGCAGTGCAATTTCCTCACTCGCCCCTATACAACATCACATACTATGTAAAAAGAGCGGTTAACACTTCCTATAAGCGTGAAAGTAGACAGGAAAAATAATATTTACTTTATGACGTCTATTTTAACTTTTTACGAGATTTTAGTGCTGAATATACAGAACTGAGCAAATCTAAATATAATTTGCCATCACACGAAGACATACACTCATGAGACGGGTTTCATGGCGTCTATATATTTTATTTCGCCCTGCCTCCTTTGGAGACAGATAATCCTTCAAACAAAAAAAACTAGGTATCTGACAGGTACCCAGTTTTAGGTAAGGTTGAACGTTAAAACTAAAATGCATTTTTATATACGAGGGTGAATCAAATATAAACGAGTCTTTTGGTCCTGGGCATGCAATAGTAAGGCGTGAGGGTTCCCCCTTCGTGGGGTGTTGGGTAGGGATGTCAGGAGGGGGGAGAGCAGGTGGGCGGCCTCGCTCATTCCTTTCAGTACCCGCCGTGACAATGTCTGAGCAGGAGGTGCCTTCATCAATTGCGCAGCGTGTTATCATCAAGTTTCTCGCCACGGAAGGTGTAAAACCATCTGAAATCCTGACGAGATTGACTGCGCAGTTCAAGGAAGAGACACTGTCCCGAGCTAGAGTATTTGCATGGCATAAACAGTTTGTGGAGGGTCGTGAGAAAGTTGAAAATGAGAGCCATAACCGCCGACCTCGCACCAGCATCACCAGCGACAACATCGTCCGCGTTCAACAACTTCTTGAGGGTGACATGCATCTGACCAACAATGAGATTGCATCTAAGGTTGGAATAAATTATGGAAGCACGTTTTCGAGCATCACAGAGGAACCAGGGTTTCGTAAGGTGTGCGCAAGTTGGGCCCCTCGCCTTCTGACAACTGAGCAGAAATTGCATCGTTTTCAGATGTATGAGCGTCTTCTAGCGAAATTTCGGGAAGATGGAGACTCGTTTCTCACTCACGTTATCACCTGCGATGAAAGATGGGTGCACCACTATATCCCTAAATTGAAACAAGCGAACAAGAAGTGGAGACGTCAAGGCGAGGCTGGGCCAGTGAAAGCCAAGTCAAGGCTGTCAGCAGGCAAGGTTTTGGCTACAGTTTCTTTTAACCAGCATGGCTTGTTGCACCTCGATTTTTTGCATGATCACAGGACCATTAATACGGCGTACAACTGCGACGTTTTAAACGAGGTTACTCTTGCATATCGCCGCAAACGACGTGACCTACCGATGAGAGATGTGAAACTTCTCCATGACAATCCTCGTCCTTATACAGCAGCCCTGACCAGAGAAAAATTGGAGGAATTGGGCTGGGAGACACTTGAACACCCTCCCTCCCTATAGCCCCGATTTATCGCCCTGCGACTTTCACCTTTTTGGTCCTCTCAAGGAAGCCATGGGAGGGCAAATATTCAACAACGATGAAGAGGTTGAGGCCTACGTGCGCAATTGGCTGGAGACACAAAAAACTTCATTCTACGAGCAGGTCATTACAAAATTACCTACACGCTGGGAAAATGTGTTTCCAGATCAGGAGATTATGTAGAAAAATGAGCTGTTATTCTTTTCTTTTCAAGTTCAAATAAAAAAAATAAAAAAAAAGGCTCGTTTATATTTGATTCACCCTCGTATAAAGACTTTTAATATCGCTTGTTAGAAAAAAGTCCAATCGGCACAGAATTTCACTGGAAACAATAAAGACGAAAGCTAAAATGTACTTATAATGTATCATTGTATGTATCATGAACATATCCAGCTCCTTCAAATAAACGTCCAAAAAATAGAGAATTTGAAAACTGTAAAAAAATTAGCTATAAACAATTCTTCTACAATTTAGAAAATGTCTGTTAAAGACATTACATTGTATAAACGTTAAAAAAATTGGAAGACCATTGTTCAATATATAGACCAACATATTTAAAACATATGAAACGGTTACCTTTGTGAAGTAAAAATGTTAATCCTGTCTGCGTTGATGTTGTACATACCTAGAAAAGAAATAAAAAACATTAAAATGTGCCGATATAATGAGGGACTATCACTATTACCGATTTCAAAATTTGTTAGTCTGTATAATTCATCAACACTATGTATACAGGGTCTTTCAATAGCGATACTCGAAATTTGTAAGGTTATAGCGGCCATGTTGTTAAAGCAACATATGTCAAACTTATTGTGAATTGTTCTGTAGTGTATGGCAAATCACCATGGAAGGTTATAGTCAGTGGCGGATTTACACTTTTGCCGCCAGTAGGTTATCCAAAGAGTTAATAAAATCTCAATCATGTACTACTAATAAGGCGGTGTAAGGTATACCTTAATAGGGGTAATTCTGTAATTTATGCCGTTAAAAATTTTTAACGCCTCAATTATCCATTCTGATTAGACAAAACATATTATTTCCATAGAAAGTTATAATAAGTAGCCGCTAAATACTTAAAAAAAAGAGGGTCCTAGACAAGAGCCTCTAAATTTAACTGGAAAACTGACAAATTTAACGCTTGTTTGTATTTTGTTGCTATGAATTTTTATTGCGTTTACTTACAGAATGAAAACAATATATTGTAACGAATTTACTAGAAAGTTCTTTATTTCGAACACTTATTTACAAATGAACTATTTACAAGTCCAACTAACTTACGAACTTTCTTTCTACTTTAACTTTATAAACTAACTTTCGCACTGTATTACACAATGTCACTTTCTTCGCACCGTATCGCTCACTATCGCGGTCCAGATTTAATTAACTCCTGACTGGACGACACAATTCTCATATAGGCAGTAGGACGTCTCTCCAGACGTTTCTAGATAAAGAACTTTGGCGAACCTTCTAGTATAGAACGCACTGGAAGTCAACTCCACACGCTCTTGATGATTTCGAATATTCCCGGCGTTCGGAATCGCTAGAGGCGTTCGTGACAATATAATTAAGTGATGAAAGTCTTACAATAACTTTTTGCGTGATTTTCTATTCGCAAAATCATCAATTATCTCGTTATATGATATCTTGTTCATTAGTTCTGACTCTATGCACAAAAGAGCTAAGGCGTTTAGCTTTTCTTGGCTTAAGGTAGATCTTAGATAATTTTTCTCCCGTTTTAAGCAAGAAAAGCTTCTCTCACCCGACCAATTTGTCGCTGGTGTACATAGCCATGCGAACTGCTATATCCAAGTTCGGATAAACGTTTTGCAAATTCTGTTTTCGCAGGAACGAAGATAGACTTTCCAATGATCCAGAATCTGGTTTCACCAAAATTCTTTCAGAATAAAGGTGACATTGAAGATGTATGCATTCTTGAACTAAATCAGTCTCTAAATCATTAGGATATATTTTTTCCAAAAAAGGGCTTTTTCTCTAAGGGTTGATGATGACAATTCACACATTTTGGTCAGAAATAACAACTTTTCACGTCGCGCTCGTGCAGTCAAGTCAACTGAATTCGGCCAGACACACTTAGGAAAAGTGATGTCACTCGTTCCCAAGCTGCAACCAAACGCCACTACGCAAATTGTAGAAAAAATTATCTAAGTGGTAAAACATATTACATGTTGAATTGAATTTGAATACCTAATAACATTTGAGTAGATTGAGTAGAAATATGAATCTTGTTGATTTCTGTAAGACAAAAAAATTTTTGGCCCCAAATTTGCCGTCCCTAAAATCTGCCGCCCTAGGCTCCAGCCTACTCAGCTTGCTGGTAAATCCGCCACTGGTTATAGTGTTCAATAACGTGTGCAAATCATCAAATTTTATTTTCAAAAACAGTGCTCCGTTCGAGAAATGTTCCGCGCATTACGTGATTTTTATCTACGGGTCTATACCTGTATAGAATTTAACTGATTTAGAAATTTAAGGAAAACGACCATAGACAACGCCGTGTGTTCGCTGATTGGGCTCTGGAGAAATTGGAAATTGACCCAAATTTTGCCAAAAAAAATCATCTTTAGCGACGAGGCCCATTTTTGGATGAATGGATATGCGAACAAGCAAAATTTTCGGAATTGGGACGATACCAATTCACACGAGATACGCCAGCACCAAACACATCCCGAGAAAGTCACCGCTTGGGGCGAATTTTGGTCTGGCGGAATCATCGGTCCGTACTTCTTCCAAAATGAAACTGACTGCCATAAACGTCAACGGCGAGCACTACAGATCGATGATAAGCAACTTCTTGTGGACTAAACTGGATGATATGGATACCGACGACATGTGACTCAAACAGGACGGCGCTAAGTGCCACACAGGGCACGCGACGATGGATATTCTGCACCAACGATTTGATGGCATGGTAATCTCGCGCAGTAGCGACCTGAACTGGCCACCGAGATCGTGCGACTTAACGCCTTTGGGGCTATCTTAAATCGCAGGTATTTGCGAATAAACCGCAAACAATTGATGCCCTCAAAGTCAACATAACGAACGCCATCGCCATCCAGCAAATTTAGCCAACAAGTCATCGAAAATTAGACCTCCCGAATACGTGCCACTAAGCAAAGCCACGGCGGACACTTGAACGACGTTAAATTCCATACTTAATGCCATAAAATAAAAAATACTTCTTTAAAAAAAATGAGTGGATAGATCACAAATAACTTGTTTTATTTACATTTAAAAATCGAGCGTCCTTATTGAAAGACCCTATAGAATCTAGGTAGTACTAAAAAGTTGTAACATTACGCTATCTATGTTTTCTACAACTAAAGTATCTATATTCCATCTATCTAAAAATATATAAAGAATACAGAGCATTTTGAAGAACATCAAAAATAAAAGTTGGAGAGTCCAAAAATTCCAGCCTGAAGGTGGCCTTTACCTTGGTGATAAATTTAATATGGTAACTTAAATTTCTTAAATTAGAATGACCTATTAATTTAACCTCAAGGTCACTACATTTAAAACGACCCGGTTTTCGACCTTGTGTCCTCAAACTTTTCTTAAATAAAATACATAATCAAGGACTTTTTTCAGGGATTATATTATCTACACGGCATAATAAAACAACGTCACGATGCGGATTTTATTTTATCCTCACTTACTAAACAGATTTGAGTTACTTGAAGACAACCATACCGAGAGTGTACTTCCTTGTTTCCTCTTACGACTAAACTTCCTCTTGTTTATTCTTCGCGTCCCTTGCCTGCTGTTTAATAAATTAGTCGACGAAAACTAATTATTATAATGCGTTGCAGAGGCCATAGACATGCCAGTCACGCGATAATATCTTCGTAAACACAAAAGGAGTTTCTTTATTCCTTAAAATTACGTGGAAACTTTTCATAGTTGGGAAGGAATGGAATAGTAAAAAATTAATAAAAGAAAATCACCATTTTTTACTGGGGCATGAAAGGCCTTGTCAAGGTAGATCGTTGAACCATCGCCTGCGGCAATGGAGTTCAAAATTAGAACGTGTTTACTATCCTGGTATTTTTAAAAATGATAAATCGACGGCGGGACGTTCAATGCGATGCCCCTCATTCCATGTCTAGTAGATATTTTTCTTTGTTCGCGAACGCAATTTTTATAATCATATTTCTATCTTAGACTTTTGTGAATTTTTCTTAAATTCGTCATAATCAGACTCGATTAATAATACACTAGGCACAAAAATTAAGGGATACAAAAAAATCTTAAATTTCTAAGCGATTTTCAAAGGACTTGGAGAAAAATAGTCGCAGAACAATTAAAAAAAAAACAAATTGAAGCTCCGAGTTTCTACTTTTCACATCTTGAATTCCAAGTTTTTTACCATCAGTAATTTTTGGACAATCATAACAAAACCACCGGATGAAAAATTACGAATTTTTCCTTGCCTTTCAACAGGTTCAACGGAATTCAATAATTTTTTTTTTTTTCAGTGACTATCATAGTTTTCTTAGATAGCTTTATCCACTTTAGTGCAAAAGGTTCTAACAGCCTTATACGATTATTTTTTGAACAATGAGTTATAATCGTTCGAAGCAAGTCATTTCGACGTTTTAATTGAAAAATCTATTCGACACGGATACTTCTTATCGATATATTGCAAAAATCACCACCTCGATGTATGGGTATTTACAGGCTAATAAAAAATGCGTATAGACAAAATACCGCAAAATTTATTACTTCCAACTATTTTTTCACCAATAAACTCTGGTTAATGTAATCCAAACATTTCCAAGAATCATTCGAAAATAACTACTGGACGCAGAAAAAAAAAGTTCTCTCTGACCTTTTGATCGAGACACCTTATTTATGTTATTAAAAGAGATGCAATTAAATTGGGAATTGGAAATGTTCCCTCGTAATAACAGATCTATTTATGCATGAATTTTGCGTGCCTCAAATGTATACACCGGGCGTTTTCTAATTTTAGACGCTTATACGCGAATTTTCTGAGAAAGACTTAGTGGAGTTAATGCCATTCATATTGCGGCTTCACACATTGTAAAGGATCTTTGAATAAGGTCGCTCGATTTTTAAACGTAAATAAAACAAGTTGTGTGTGAGATTTTTTTTATTTGAAAGAATATTTTATGGTATTAACTATGGAATATAACGTCGTTCAAATGTCCGCCGAGGCTTTGCTTGGTGGAACGTATTCGGGAGGTCCAATTTTCGATGACTTTGTTGCATAAATCTGGCTGAATTTGCTGAATAGCGTTCGTTATGTTGACTTGAGGGCATAAGTTCTTTGCGGCTTATTCGCATAAGATAGTCCCAAAGGAAGAAGTCTAAAGGTGTTAAATCGCACGATCTCGGTGGCCAAGTCACTTCGCCGCTGCGTAAGATAACCATGCCGTGAAATCGCTCAGGCAGAATGTCCATCGTGGCACGTAGCGCCGTCCTGTTAGAACCACATGTCGTCGGTATCCATATCATCCAGTTTAGGCCCCGAGAAGATACTTATCATCGATCTGTAGCGCTCGCCGTTCGGCTATGGCAATGCCAGTTTCGTTTTGGAAGAACGGATCGTTGATTTCGCCAGACCAAAGCACGCATCAAACAGTAACATTCTCGGGATGCATTTAGTGCTGGCGTATCTCGTGTGGATTGGTCGTACAAAATCGGACAATTTTGCTTGTTCGCATATCCATTAATTCAAAAATGGGCTTCGGCGCTAAAGATGATTTTTTTTTGACGAAATTTGGGTAAACTTCCAACTGCTCCAGAGCCCAATCAGCGAGCACACGGCGTTGTCCATGGCCGTTTGCCTTAAATTCCTGGGTCAGCTGGATTTTATACGGGTGCAGACCCAAGTCCCGACGCAAAATTCGCCAACTTGAAGTCGAAGAAAGGCCAAGTTCTTGTGAACGACAACAAATTGACTGTCTCGGGTTTTCCCGTACACTCTCACGTACAGCAGCGATGTTTTCAGCTAACCTTGTGTTTCAGCGACATGCGGGTTTATTTATCAAACCGTTCGACTCTAATTTGGCCACCAAACGTCGAATAGTCGACTCGGCGGGACGGTTGTGGGGAGGATAAAAGTCACATAAAGCGCGGAACGTTTCTCAAACGTAGCACTGATTTTGAAAATAAAATTTGATGATTTGCACACGTTGTTGAATGTTATAACCTTCCGTGGTGATTTGCCATACACTACTGAACAATTCACAACAAATTTGACAGACGTTGATTTAAAAACGTGGCCACTAGAACCTAACAAATTTCGAGCGTCCCTATTTAAAGACCCTGTATAGTAATTCAACGGATTTTTAGGTATCAATGCTTAAGCTAGGCTTCAACAGTTCTAAGAACTACGAGTATTCGAATTATTTTTATCCTTATGCTTTTTAGTTGAGGGAAGTTCTTCATGGAAAACGCGAATATTTTCTAGAGTAAAACATTTGTGAAGTAGTTACCGATATTCACTGACTGCGAATATGGGTGCTGGATGAGTAAATTTGGGGCTGAGCATAACTATTGTTCTTCACCTGCTTATATCTATAAGTATGACACTGCAACACTACTATAGAAGTGAAATTTAAAGCGAAAACAGAGTTAATCGGATCATCTAAGGATCATTATTTGTACCAAATAGATTTAAATAATGCCATGAGCATCAGAAACACAAAACGTTTTACGTACTATACGTCGTACTTATTTTAAAGAAATATCAATATCGAGTCTGTATCATAATTTTTAATGTAGACTTGTACTTTGGTAATCAAGATGAAATATATACGCGAGAATTCAACCCGGGCAAGTAGGAAAAGAATCATCCTCTATTCCTGACTAGTTTGTGAGTACTTTGATTTAATTTAAGATTTCCCCAAGCTGGTTGCAATAAATACAAAATGTGTTTGCTCGATTCGCTGTAATAGTATCAAGATGCGGACTGTTAAGTTTAATTGAAACGTTGAGAGATGATTGAAATGGTTTGTAACTTCCTTAAGTACGCTCGTTGATTAATGAAAACTAAGTAATTAACGTTTTGCCTCCGGCGTTCCCAATGATCGTCTCAAAATTCGGCAGATACATAAATCGTATGTCAATATATGTGGATATTTTACGCATGTAGTGTATACTGACTGATGTTCGACGCTCTATGTTCTCCGCTTGTAATTTCAAGCAGTTTCTAGTCCATATTTTTCAATTCCATCGTCAAAGCAGAAAGGTACAGCAAAAATGAACAAAGCAGAACATATTGCAAGATGCACAAGAGAGTAAAAACGTCATTAGGTTTTCATTATTACACTAGGCACAAAAATTAAGGGATGTAAAAAAGTCCTATATTTCTATGTGATTTTCAGAGGGCTGTAACTTGGAGAAAAATAGTCGTAGAGCAATTTCAAATAAAGCAAATTGAAGCTCCAAGTTTCTAGTTTTCAGTTCTTGATATTGAGCTCAAAATTTTTTACCATCAGAAGTTTTTGAGTAATCATAAGAAAACCATCCGAAAAAGAATCCAAATTTTTGCTTGTCTTTCAAAAAGTCCACGTCTTTCAATATTTTTTTCAGTAATTTAATCATAAAGTTTTTTTAGATAATTTTATCCTCATTAATTTGAGTGGTCGTTGAAAAATTATTAGTATCTAGGAATATTCGCTTAACTTGACATAACTTTGCAAATAATAGATAGATTAAGGATGTTGAGGGTTTCTTTTCAACCTCAAAGTATCTCAAACAAACCTTAAAAATTCCAAAACGTTGTGATTTTTTTTTTCATTGTATTCGGAATGATTGAATGTCATTTGTGCTAAAAATAAATGTTATTCAAGGATGAATTTTTTTATTTTCTATTCACCTTTGAAGTTGAAAATGTTTTTATAGTCCATATTTCTTATCAAAAAATGTTAATTATTGAAAAAAAAGATGAAAAAGTCAAAACTGACTTTTTTACTTTTAACGACGATAACTCCTTGTACGAAAAATTATCGTACAAGGCTTTTAGACCGCTCAAACTAAAGAGGATGAAATTTAAAAGTTTCATGATGAAATCACTGAAAAAAAAATTATTGAAGTCCGTGAACCTTTCGAAAGGCGAGCAAAAATTTGTAAAATTTTTTTTCCGATTGTTTTATGATTATTCAAAAACTGCTGATGACAAAAATTTTTAACTCAACATCTGAACACTAGAAACTTGGATTCAATTTGCTTTTTTTTTAAATTGCTGCAATTGCGATACCATTTTTCTTCAAGTTACAGCTTTTTGAAAATCACCTAAAAATTTAGGACTTTTTTACATCTGTTAATTTTTGTGCCTAGTGTATTTTCAACCTTGTAGTTCATTATTATTTAATCTCTGTACGTTGTTGATGAAGATATTGACAACTTGGCAAATTTGGACAGAGAATGATAGAAGAATTGCAGAAGAATGATAGGCCAAGACGGTCGATTTCCATTATATGATCACCTTTGATCAAATTCATTTTTCATATCTCGGAATTCCCCTCACGAGGGAATTTCTTCCTGGCCAAGGACAATTCCTCTTACTAGTGAATAACTTGATTGGACCGATTGCTCATCCTGTCAATTCTTCGTCAGAAGGAGGTAGAAGTTTCTGTCAGTTGATTTCCTACACATTACAATTCGACAAATTCGACAAACTGTTACTTCTGTTATCTGTTACCTATCACATCAACTAGTAGAAATATATTCCACACAGATATTAGTTAGATTCGGAGCATGTTCGAACCTGTGAATTTTAAAATATTTAATGTTGTATAGCTGCTTACCTTGATATGTAATAACCCAAATTTCAAGTTAAAATAAACAGTTTTAAACCCTTAAAACGGACTTTTCCGCATGTACAACATCTCTATATGGAAATTGAGTGGCCGAGAAAAAATAAACCAACACATAAATGCAGAATATGTGTTTTATGCGACAGTTTTACTTTTTTCAAATAGTCCACCATCGTGCTTTCTCACGACCCATGGACAGGGTGGGGTGTACTATCCATCAAAATCAAAATCAATAGATGTCGTCTGGTAGACGTCCCTAATCAGAATCAATCGAAACCCGATCGATCCGACACGATTTAACTGAGTGATCGTGCCAACAAAAAAAATTATCAAATAGTCCACCATTGTACTTTCTCATGACCCATGTACATGGTAGTGTGTTCTATCCACCTCAAAATCAATAGGTGTCGTCTGGGAGACGTCCCCGATCAGAATCAGTCAAAACCCAATCGAGTCGACACGATGTAGTCGAGTTATCGTGTTAACAAGAATTTTTTTAAATGCTGACGACAACGACAATGGCGACAACGACACACACACAGACACAATTTTTTTAAAACCATTTTTGAAATGATAACTTCTTATGGGAGGGTAAACCGCTTCGTTATGTAATGCGTTACAGCGCCAGTCTGTCTGGCTTCCCTTTCTCTCACACATACGGCAGCGGTAGGCAGGCTCCTCACCTCTCACTCTAACCCACAGCGCTAGCCGTATTTCGGACAGACGCTTCCCCCTCTCTCGCACGGTCCCGAGCTCTATCTCCTCCTCTTTGCGTGCTTTCGCTGTCTACATCTACGTGCATGTGGATGTGTGCGTCGCTGCTACTGCGGGGCCGCCTCTATGATTTAGTAATCAGTAAATTTAGTAATTTTACAGCATATCATAGTAAAAAAATAATTATACACGTTCTGATAAACATAATTAAAAAAAAATATATTATAAAATTCCGTTAATTTTAACCGGAGATTTTAATGTTAATTTTTCTGCTGATCGAGCTAAAAATTTAGTATCGTTCCTACAATCAAAATTACAATTAAAATGATTAATAAGCCAGAAGGAGTTACAACAAGTCATGGAACTGTACTTGATGCAGTCTTTGCAAGATTTTTAGATGACATACAATGTAAAAATTTCGTTGCTTATTATAGCTACCATAAGCCAATTGTTACTTTTATAGGATTAAATAATGATACTAATAATGTACATACACAAAATTATAATATACATATTCAAGAATTGTAACTAAGAATAAAATATATTTTATAATCAATAAAAGATTTAATTAATAAATCCTTTCCTTACATTATCATATTAATATACATAAAATTTAAGTAATAACCTAAGCTTTTCTCAAGTTAAACAATTTCAATATTAAATAGTTCAACTTAGATTAGTTTAAGTTATCACTTCTGTCGGGCGTCCCGTGACGCACACGTTTTTATACTACAACCCATCTGAAAATGACTAATATAATAAGAACTAAACAAATTAGGTCAAAACAGCTATTTTTTGTTGTTTTTAGGCTAAAAAACGAAAAATAAACGCCAGAAAATTTGTTTTCCATTTCTTTTTACACGACTACATTACTCTTCCGCTCTGGTATAGTTGAGTGCGAAAAAGTAAAAATGCCTTAGCGGTCGAAATACACCACTGGCAGAATCATACCACTCAAAAGGCTCACCTTGTATATTGAACGACCTAGACTTCTGCCCGCAAAATCAATACCTAATAAATGTGTTACTCATAATTAATTTTGTTGATAAAGGTCTCCTGTGTCCGAAATTCCCATCGCGCGCTTAATTCAATTTACTTGACGCAAACACACCGCCAGTGTACACAATATTTTTATTGAAAAAAAAAAGTAAAACGCAATTCGGTCCCGTCTAAATTTACTCTTTAATTAGATTTAATTATATTTGACGAGAGGCCTCACGTGTTAGCCGTGTACAGAAAGCACGTGTTAAGGCACTGTTATTCGTGTTACACGCCCTTTCTTCCCCCGTCATTCTGAGGTTTCCCATGATATATATTTTCGTCGGGCTGTAAACATATTTCTTAATGTAAACAACACGTTACAAAAAAAAAATCCTAACTGAGGCCACTGGAAATTTATTATTCTCTATCCGAATTTATCTTCCAAGGTCTGCTTTCGATCCAGGTATTTTTAAATTAGGACACATGAGGACAACAAAAATTCGGTCGATAAAAACTCGGGTAACATAAAAGCAAACAAACACTTATGTATGTTATTTTGCAACAACGAAAAGAATCTTTAAAATAAGGAGTAGGATGCGGAGCATCAAGGCACTTGTAAAGGGTGGTCCAACTATAATGCACGATGTTAATTGTGAGTCACACCTTAACGTCAAGTTTTTTGCCCAACTTAATTTGACATTTCTTTGTTTCAGTGTTTGACAAATTCAACCATGGAGAGGTACACAATTGAGCAGCGCGTTAAGATTGTTGAAGCCTTTTACGAAAATGGGCGTTCAAATCAAAATGCATTTCGTGTACTTCGTGACTTTTTTGGTCAGCATAATCGACCAAATGTGTCCACAATCGGGAGAATTGTGCGCAAATTTCAGCAAACCGGGTCTGTGGGAAATGTGAAAACACCTGTGCATGCTCGCCCAGTTCGTTCTGCGGAAAACATTGCTGTTGTTCGCGATAGTGTAGCAGAAGAGCCGTCAACCTCGACTCGTCGTCGTGCCCAACAATTGTGGCCAGAAATTGAGGATGTGGACCTGGACGATATGTGGTTCTAACAGGATGGTGCCACTTGCCACACAGCCAACGAATCAATGGCACTTTTGCGCGAGAAATTCAATGGCCGTGTTATCTCACGTCGTGGCGATGTTAATTGGCCGCCACGATCATGTGATTTGACACCGTTGGACTTCTTTCTTTGGGGATATTTAAAAGAAAAAGTGTACGTCAATAAGCCAAGAATAATTCAAGAGCTAAAGGATGAGATAATTCGGCACATTAACGACATTGAACCTCAATTATGTCTCAGAGTCATTGAAAATATGGACCATCGGAGAGAGGTATGCCACCGAAGCCGTGGCGAGCATTTGGCCGATATTTTGTTTCACACATAATTGTCATAGATCCTTCTATCATAATAAAAAATATTAAGATAATTCTCTGAAAACTTTTTGTTTTATTTACAATTAACATCGTGCGTTTTGGTTGGACCACCCTTTATATCAAGTCTAAAGGTAGCCATACACGTACAGGAAATCCACACGCAAAAAGCCTCCGGGATTTCCTATGGATTTCCTCCTATCAAATCCTCGCTCACACAAGGAGATGATTTCCTTCAAGAATTTAGATTTTTTCCAAAGATTTTTCAAGTTTCAGTGCTAACGAATGGTGTTTGTTGGTTATTTTCGCGATTGTGCAAATGTAGTTGGTTATATGGCATCAATGAATGATGATATTTGGGCGATCGTCGGTCGCCTGATTCGTTCCCGCCTCAAGACGGAAAAAATAAGCAATTTTAAAACCTTAAAACGGGTTTTTCCGCACGTAAAACATCTCTATCTCGAAATTGAGTGGCCGAGAAAAAATAAACCAACACATAAATACAGAATATGTGTTTTATGCGACAGTTTTACTTTTTTCAAGTAGTCCACCATCGTGCTTTCTCATAACCCATGGACAGGGTGGGGTGTGTCTTATCCACCTCAAAATCAATAGGTGTCGTCTGGGAGACATCTCCAATCAGAATCAGTCAAAACCCGATTGAGCCGACACGATTTAATTGAGTGATCGTGCTAATAAAAAAAAATCTCAAATAGTCCACCATTGTACTTTCTCATCACCCATGTATATGGTAGAGTGTGTTTTATCCACCTCAAAATCAATAGATGTCATCTGGGAGACGTCCCCAATCAGAATCAGTTAAAACTCAGTCGATTCGACACGATTTAGTTGAGTTATCGTGCTAACAAGAATAAATGCCGACGACGACACACCCAGCAAAAATGTTTTAAAAACCATTTTTTTTTTGTTTTTAGGTCGAAAAACGAAAAATAAACACAAAAAAATTTTGTTTTTTCAATTTGTCTTTATACGATTACATTACTTTTCCGTGTATAGTGGGGTGCGGAAAGGTAAAAATAGTTTTTTGTTCGGGATTGCGGGGACTCCGCAGTTTACAGGTAGCTTTATTTACGCATCCACACACGGTGGGGAATTCCTCCAGGTCTGGACTGTGCAATCCAAACCCTAAGGATTTCCTCTACGTATATGGCTATCTTAAGTGGCATTTGGATAGTTGTACCAATATACTACAAACTAGATCTAGCAATAAGTAACCCACGGGGGTTAAATCAGGTGAACATGGAATTCAGTTGATCCTCGTGGCCCTAATCAACAATTAAGGAATCGTCAAAAAATGAAGAGTCGCCATCTGTAGAGGAACTCCGTCTTGTTGAAACCAAATTATTTGGTGGGGAACATCATCATTATTTGGATAAAAAACTGGGTTAATATGGAATAATTCACCCTCCGAAATATCATATACTCTCAAAATTGTATGCGACTATCTGGATCATCCTCATGCAACTTTTATATTAAATTTAAATAATTTTCCAACTGTGGAATATAGTCGATATTCCATAATAGTCGATAAGATTATTTAAAACCAGTTTAAGGTCAGACCGACTTGAACCTTACCTTGCCTTGCCTTGTCTGACTTGCCTTGAAGGTAAATATTTTATTTTACGGGTTACCATCTTCGATGCAGCAACAAAAATCAGTTTTAATTATTTCTTGATGATGCCAACTGGATTGGCGAAACACCGAGCGAAGTGTAAACTTCGATGTTTATAAAAAACTGGTCTCTCATGCTCTTTAATTCTAGAAATCCTTCTTCTCTTTGTGGAAAACAAGACACCAAAAACTTATTGGAATCTAGGAAAGTCACAAAAACCTACACGAACCTATCGTACCGAAGGCCCTTTCAAGGCCGTTTCATTTCGCAGAAAACAAGACGGACGGCTATTAAGAGGCTGTTACTGTTATGGATGGGGCGCTTCCTGTTTTCCAAAGTCTATCTTCTATGAAGTGTCAGAATGGGACAAAGAAACAATTTGTCCCATTATGACACCTCCTAGAAGATAGACTTTAAAAAATAGACTAGAGACAAGATGTAGTTTACTATTGGCTTGTGGTATAAAGTACAATTAAAAAAAAAGAAGCAAATTGAAGCTCCAAGTCTTAGTTTTCAGATCTTGATCTTAAAAAAATTTTACTATCAGCAGTTTTTGAGTAGGTACTTAAATAGTTTCATCATAAAAGTTTTTAGATAATTTTATCCTCTTTAATTTTAGCGCTGAGTTATCGTCGTTCAAAGCAAGAGAAGTAAGTTTTGATTTTGGTAATTAATTACTCGGGAAATAATGATCGCGCAGAAAATTTAAGCAGGGTTTTAAAAACTACAAAGTATTCTTTATAAGTCGTAGTTATCGGTTTTTTTGACAAAAACCCTGAAAATTTAAAAACGCTGGGATTTCTTTCGTTGTGTTCGAAATGATTGAATTTGTCGTTTTTGCTAAAAATTAATTAAAGGATGAATCTTTCGTTCATTTTTTTGAGGTTGAGAATGTTTTTCTAGCAGTAATCCGTATTTTTTTATCAAAAAATGTTACTTAGGATTTTTCCACCACAAGTGGTTGATAGTAGTAAAGTAAGTTAGATATAGAGTGTCTCTTAACCAGAATCTACAGGGCTGAAAACATCCTCGTAATAGTTTGAACCGAGGAAACCACTAGGTTTCCTCGGTTCATACTATACAAGTAGTAGAAACAGTAATGCCATAATAATATCAACGTTTATCTTTGCATTTTATATGGATACAGATTCCACATTGAGATAATCTGAATCTGAATACAACCGGGAACACGTAGAGCTACAACGTTAATGAAATAAGTGAAAGATATAGCCCAAAAGGCAAGTCCACTAATAGAAAATAGTTATGCAGGAGTTGTGAATCTTTGACCTCCCGTGATTTGAGTGACCACTGCGACTTCCCGATAGAGTTCCTCCTGACTATTTTCTACACCGTTCCTGGAACAATAGCTACTTCAAAACGTTCGAGAAAACGATCAACGTCCTCAGTATTATTGTCGTTCGACCTGTTACCCGATAATAATGTTAATTATCCCCGGCGATGCGTTTCATCGCACCGCCCATGGCTGCTGCGATCGTTAACCCTTCCAATCACGCGGAGTTGAAGGTTGACAATGCTGCCGTGCGATATTCATTTGTTTGCACGTAGCTGACCTTGAATTCGTACGCGAACCCCACAAAGAGAGGTTACGCACAACAAATCGACCGGTGCGCGTTGGGTACTTTCGGCCGATAATACCGGAAGTGTTAATAGCGCGTTTCGGTGGACAAGTGAACTGTCAAGGATCGCGTGTGTAATTGGTAGGGCGCCCCCCGGTGATTTTTTTCATGTGGCGCTTCCCACGGAGGCGACGCCGACGGATTAAAAAAAACAAACGGTTTCTTGATTTTGAAACTTGCTGAAGGATATTTAGAATTAGGGTAGTATATAAGGCGAGAAATACACTAGGCACAAAAATTAAGGGATCTGAAAAGATCCTAAATTTTTAGGTGGTTTTCAAAGAGCTGTAACTTAAAAGTAGTCACACAGCAATTTTAAAAAATGCAAATTGGAGCTCCAAGTTTCTAGTTTTCAGATCCCAAAAAATACCATCAACAGTTTTTGAGTAATTATAAGAAATCTATCGGAAAAAAATTAAAAATTTTTGGTTGCCTTTCAAAAGACCCACTGACATTGTTTTCAGTGATTTCATCATAAAGTTTTTCTAGATCATTTAATTTCAGCGGTCTAAAAACCTTGTACGAGGATATTTCACTGATTTATTGTCGTTCATAGCAAAAAAGTCAGTTTTGACCTTTTTCTTAACAGTTCTTTTTTTATTTTTTAATTAACATTTTCTGATAAAAAATATGGGCTTTTGCTAAAGAAAACATTTTCAACCGTTCATCCTTAATTTAATTTTTAGCAAAAACGACAAATTCAATCATTTTGAACAGAATAAAAAAAACACCGCTTTGAAATTTTTAGGGTTCCTTTGGAATAATTTGATGTTAAAAAGAAACAGTCAACTTCCTTAGTCTATCCACTACTTGCAAAATTATACCAAGTTAAGCGAATATCCCTAAATATGCAACTTTCACCTCTTTTCCAATCAACATTCTGACACCGAAAATTGTTTCTTTATCAAAAACCAATTACTGCGACTTGTAAAGAACAGTTTGTAGTTTTTAAATCCCTACTTAAATTTTCTGTATGATCGTTATTTCTCGCGTAATTAATTTCCAAAGTCAAAACTGACTTTTCTGCTTTGAACGACGACGATATCTCAAGCGAAAAATCATCGTACAAGAATTTTAGACCGCTGAAATTAAAGAGGATACAATTATTTAAAACAGTTTGATGACGAACTAACTGAAAACAATATATTTAAGTCCGTGGACCTTTTGAAAGGCAAGCAAAAATTTGGAAATATTTTCCGATGATTTTCTTATGATTACTCAAGAACTGTTAATGGTAAAGAATTTTAACTAGAAACTTGGAGCTTCAATTTGCTTTTTTAAAAATTGCTCTGCGACTATTTTTCTCCAAGTTACAGCCCTTTGAAAATCACCTAAGAATTTAGGAATTGTTTACATCCCTTAATTTTTGTGCGTAGTGTATTAATATTAAGGCTTCCTTTCATCGATAGCCTCACTACTTCAAAATCTATTTAGTACATATACATCTACTTTTATTTTCTACATGCTCGTGAAAAGGACTGCATATGATTTTTTTTCTTCACATCGAATTCTCCAGACCCAGACCAACGTGCGTGTTAACTTGAAATTTCGAGCAATACATCGTTACTTACTTATATAACCCATCTATAATAAATAAGCCACATTATCGCCGGTAATCACATTCAGCGGTGATGGAAGGCACCCATTCGTATTTACGATACATCATAGACCCTAATTCTCTCGAGGTAAATAATTCAGCGAAGGGATTTATCAATGAATATTTTATGGATCCCAATTTCCTGCGGAGGATCGGCCGAGATTGCCATGTTCTTTTTCGGGGACAGCCTCATTCAATTTGATCGTTTAGTTTCGCTTATAGATGTTTCATACAGCGGCCTTCTGGATTATACCGGGCGTCATCAATATTTATCGTGTTTGCGGGCGCCCTTCTGCCGCTTTAATTCAATGTGACGAAAACAGATGCTTCTTCTATTAAAGGGTAGGGAATTGGGGGAAAATTATCGATTTAGTCGATTTCTTGAGACAACTCAAGTCAGAAGTTCCTTTAAATATGCCACAATGCGTTCTTTTTTTTTTTTTTAATAAACCTAAACTGTTACTTATTATTTTAACACTCGACAGTGTTACCTGAATCTTGTACAGGGCGGGGAATATTTTTACATTTTCATATGGGTTTTTAATAACTGTTAGAGATATAAAAAGATGGATAAACCATCCATAATGTGTGTTAGTATCTCGTATTCGTTATTACGATGAGTCCTACGATGAGTTGCTACCTATATTTCTTTTATATGGTGTTGATATATGCGATAACTTGAGGTCCCGATTTCGTGATGAAATCCGAGCTATCTCAGGGAGATCAGCAGGTCATGGATAAAGGAACCAACTTTTGATTAGTATTTTCTTTTATGTATGTAATTGTTTTATTAATATGTAATAATTAATAACATATATAGTAAGGGCGCCAGTAACCGTTAATTAATTATAAGCCCCCGGCTTTCATCCAAGTGAATAGAGAACCAGTTACTAGTAATCTATTGAAACTGGGACCACCAAAAAAATTATAATTGAAAATTATCTATTTTCGCAAGCAATACATATGTATATCTCTATTCATGATCTGTCGGAGAACTCGAAAACTTTAAATTCGGTCCGGCGATGTTGCCGAGTGGAAACTTTTCTATCTCCCTGTATATGCTCTCCCCAAAATAAAATGTCCGGAAAGGTACAATCCTCTCAAATCCTGTTCCCAGTTCTCGTGAAATAATCGAAAACACTCGGACGACGAAACGGAGTATCAAAAAAGAGGAGATGGAAAAGGATAAAACATAAACTGTACGACAAATCTGTCAAATTTGTTGTGAATTATCCAGTAGTGTACAGCAAATCACCATGGAAGGCTACAGCGTTCAACAACGTGTGCACATTATCAAATTTTATTTTGAAAATCGGTGCTCCGTTCGAAAAACGTTCCGCGAATTACCTCGCAATTTCTATCCTCGCCACAACCGTCCCGCCGAGTAGACTATTCGACGTTTAGTGGCCAAATTCGAGTCGGCCGGTTTGATAAATAATCAGTCAACACCCGTACGTCACCCAAATGCAAGGTCTGCTGAAAACATCGCTGCTGTGCGTGAGAGTGTACGGGAAACCCCGAGGCAGTCAATTTCGCGTCGTTCACAAGATCTTAACCTGTCTGCGACTTCAACTTGGCGAATTTCACGTCGGGACTTGGGTCTGCACTCGTATAAAATCCAACTTACCCAGGAACTTAGGGTAAACGACCATAGACAACGTCGTGTGTTCGCTGATTGGGCTCTAGAGCAGTTGGAAGCTGAACCAAATTTCGCCAAAAAAATCATCTCTAGCGACGAGGCCCATCCTTGGATGAATGGATATGTGAATAAGCAAAATTGTCGGATTTGGGACGATACCAATCCACACGAGATACATCAGCACCAAATGCATCCCGAGAAAGTCACTGTTTGGTGCGGATTTTGATATGGCGTACCTCTTCCAAAAGGAAACTGGCATTGCTATAATCGTCAACGGGGAGCGCTACAGATCGATGATAAGCAACTTCTTGTGGCCTAAAACTGGATGATTAGATTTAACGCCTTTAGACTTCTTCCTTTGAGGCTATCTTAAATCGGAGGTCTATGCGAATAAACCGCAAACAATTGATGCCCTGAAAGTCAACATGACGAACGCCATCCAGCAAATTCCGCTCAATTTATGCGACAAAGTCATCGAAAATTGACCTCCTAAATATGTACCACCAACCAAAGTCACGGTGAGCATTTGAACGATGTTATATTCCATACTTAATGCCATAAAATATTCTTTCAAATAAAAAAAATAGTTAGTGTATATCTCACACACAACTTGTTTTATTGACGTTTAAAAATCGAGCGACCTTATTGAAAGACCATTTATTAAATAAAAAAAAAAGCAGCAGAGTCCTTTTTCCTCCATGGCCAGACGCCACTGCCATCCAAACACGGTTCCATCGACATCAAGCTCTTTAGACCGGCGAACTTTATCTAATCGAAAACAGGTGTTGGTTTCAGTTCGATCAGTCATCAAAAACTATTATTGCCGGCTTTCTACTGGCCAATTCCCACGCAGACACATTGGGCTAGGTGCCATCGAATACGGCATTCTATCGACCAGTCCGTGCATGTGTCCCATACCTGCGGAGGACAATTCGCTGCGTTCCTCTTTTTTCCGCTGCCTAACGATCCTTTGTTCGCGTGCACCGTGGAGCCAGGAATTCCACATCGGCCGCCGTTACGGCCGGCTGGATCTGCGTGAGTAGTTGAGTACAAGCGCAAGGTTGGATCGTGAACTCTGGGCAACTCGGCGGCACCACCTCTGCCCCCCTCGCATTCCTGCTATGCGTACGCGGCAGTACTGCAACTGCAGGAAATCCACGGCGATGCCTGCTTCTCGGGCGGCAGGGTTTATTTCGAGATTCTCAAGGTGGATAATATATGAGGTGTGTTCGAAAAATAACGGGAATTTTCGTTTTTTGGAAAGAATTTTATTTATTCGTCTACATCAATATCATCCCCTTCATTTTAGATATTATACACTTATGTCAGCGCTTCTTCCAATACCCCAAACACTTCTGGAATTCGATCTTTGGGATAGTGTTTAGCTCCTTCAGCGATGTTCTTTTAATCTCATATATGCTTGCAAGAAGACGGCCCTATAGGGTTCTCTTAATTTTCGGAAACAGACAAGTCACACGGAGCCATATCTGGCGAATAGAGAGGCTGGGGCATTATTACTGTTGTCTTTGGCGAAAAACACGAATAAGCATGCTCATAACAATGCCAACATCATCAGCGACTTCTCTGATTGTGATCGGTGATCGTTCTTTCACTTTTTCCACGTCTTCATCGGTTGTTGATGTGCTTGGGCGTCCAGGGCGCTCGTCACCTTCAACGTCTTCACGGCCTTCTTGGAAACGCTTATACCACTCGTAAATCCTTGTTTTACTCATAGCAGACACACTCAAAATATTGCTGCACTTTATTCTATTCTCAATGCCAATCCTCTGATCCATTTTTAATAATAAATAAATATTCGTCGATCGTACCAAAACACGGGTAACCTTTTTGACAGTTGACAGCTGACAACAGATTAAACACCTGATATGATCAACAATGTACAGATGCTTTTCAAACATGTTTACAAAAACAATATTAAACAATCAAGAGGTATTAAGAGATACCAACTGAAGGCAGCTACTAAGGCTTCTGCTGATGTAGTTAGTCTTCATCATATTAGACAAGGCTACTTTTGTACTTGTTGTAATTGTTTAGTACGGTGTTTTTTGTACAGCCATGTACATTCAAAAGTTGATCTTCCAACTACCCATGTAGTAGTTGCCAGTATCTTGTAATCTGATAATTAATTTAAACAAATGGAAACCTATATAATATGGCTGCCATACATATGAACAATATGATTAATGCCACGTTTTTGTTTTTGTAATTCAATTTGCGTAAATTGGCATTTTTTTTGTGCTATACGAGGTGTATACATTAAGTCATGGGACTGATTTCAATGTTTTTATTCGAATAAAATGCAATAGTGTCTCCCTCAAAATAACTTCCTTGGGAACCCACACAGCGTTGGAGACGGTTCTTATAATCTTCATAGCAGTGTTGGAACTTGGATACTGGAATAGCTTTCAGCTTTCGGTTACAGCTTTTTGAATGTTTTCGAGTGTCCCAAAATGATGTCCCTTGTGGTGATTTTTCAGTCTCGGGAAGAGAAAAAGTTACAAGGACTCAAGTCGGGCGAATAAGGAGGTTGAGGAACCACAGGAATGTTTTACTGGCCAGAAACTCATTTATCGAAATGTGCATTGTCGTGATGTAACACCCGGTGGTCCTTGATGTTTGGCCTCACATGTATGACCCCTTTTCGAAGTTTTCCAAGAACCTCTCGGCAAGTGTTGATTAACCGTTTGGCCTTGAGGCACAAATTCTTTGTGAATGTTTCCCTGGCTATCGAAAAAGCAAATTAGCGTGCATTTAATCTTCGGCTTGCTCATTCTTGCTTTTTTGGGACTGGGAGAGGTTGAAGTGTGCCATTTCATGATCTGGCGCTTGGGTTCCGGGTTGTACTCAAACGTCGAAGGCTCATCACCAGTAATGACACGTTTTAGAAAATGGGGAGCATTTTCAATCGATTCCAAAAAGTCAATGTAGCTATCCCTCCTGATGTCCTTCTGGTTCTGCGAAAGGTTTTTTGGGACCATTTTTGCGCAGATTTTACTCATCCCCAATTCACTGATCTAGATCTAATGAACGGTAGTGAGTCAAATTCAACTCTTCGCAGATCATTCTGACTGTCAACCGACGATCTGAACACACAGGATCCCGGATTCTATCGACATTTTCATCGGTTCTTCAAGATGAAGGCCTTCCGCTGCGAGGCTCATCTTCAACTGACTCTCTTCCTTCTGAAATTGCCTTAAACCACCGAAAAAACTGCACCCTTGACGAAACACATCTCCGTAGGGCTGCTAAAGTTTTGCAAAAGTTTCGGTTGCATTATGCTCAAGTTTAGTCTGAATCAAAACCTGATAGCGCAGTACTGCTTGAAATTGATGTCACTCATTTTTAGAATGCACTACAAAAGCACTGTTTCACGAAAAAAATCACTACCGACAGCCATATGACTCTAGCGAATTCAAATTCGTACTGAAAGCGTATCACACATTCACCTGCATTTCCTCTAAGCCCTCGTCCCAAGAGTTACCAGATCGAACGCTACGTTGCCAGTCTCATTGCTTAATCGACCGCCGAGAAAAAAATTCCACCGTGAGAAATATCACACCTATTTAGCGATTCCTTTGATATATACTGCCAAAGACCCCAGCCGACTGTTAATTGATTGTAATTGATATGTTATTTGTCACCTTTGACGCTAACACCTCTCTGGCGGCATCCTTTGATCTCAATATGACGCGTGCCGATAAATTTTCCCACGGTCATCAGAATTTTCCCACACTCAAGTGACCCAATATCTACTACCTCGTAAATAAATATGAAATAAACTATACAAATATTGTACCTTCTCAACTGGACATGTATATATTCCTGTACACAAACCAGAATTTTCGCCCTTAGATCTACGAACTAAATTAATCCTTTCTCTCAGTGGGGCCACGTAAATTATGTCACCAAGTGTCTTACGTAAACTCGATCGTATTTATTATTGAAATCAGACGTCCGCCGGTGACAAATAACGGATGTCCAAATTCAATATTTAACTTGCATAAACAACGCAGACTTATTTCCTTGTTATCGGGCGGGGAATCGACCAACTCGCTTTTACATAATTGATGGTTCAGGAAAACCGTGGCGAGAAGCAACAGAATGAATGATTCGATTCTCGAATCGGCGAGTTTTGGACTTCATTTTCCTATTGGGATTAGGATTTGCGCGACCGGTCTGATCCGGAGTATTTCTCCAAAAGAAATTCTTTTGACCCCTTTCATATTTCTTAAAGTTTTCCAATAACCGGTCGTGGAATATCACAGGACCGTCTAGATCCATAAGTGGAGCAAATATTTTTCTTGCAATTATTTATTTCGAGGTGCGTTGGTTCGATCTGGCACGGTCGTTCCCAATCGGTTACTTCACTGTTTGCTTAGAGTCTGTTCTTTATTGAGACTCAGAAACGCTAATCTTCGAATCTTACTTTACGATATATAATTAAACTTACAATTAACAACAGTCTAGAATATCTGAGTTTCTTCAAGGCTAGAATAACGTTTTGTACTTTGTACCACTCTCCTGGCTATATGACATCCACGAGTGCTGAATTAAATGGCTAAATTTGCCGTATTTTGTCTAACAGAATTAACACTACAATACAGTGATTCAGATTAATCGAAAACCACAAGGAAGATGCAAAGTGTCACATATCTCGGGATACCGCTAAGTGCAGACCGGTTTCGACCTTATCTTGGGTCTCGTCAATGCAGTGTAAGCGAGTATACCCTTGACAGATAAGGCTCACATCTTGTAGACGCCGCTACGTTCTACCGCAGTAGAACGTACCAAGCGTCATCTCTCGGCAATTTCGAGAACAATCTAAATCGAAGTAAAGCTTGAACATCATATCATCAATATAATGCATGTTGATTGCATTGTCCTCAACAGAGTATAACAATCTCCTTACTTCAGTAGTTTGAAAATTACCCTCTGCCAAGTAAAACTTTGCATTATATTGAAAAAAATTATATACAAATAGCCGACCGACTTATATCCTGATGATATCCCTGTGTTGAACAATACCTGACTTTATGATTACTGACGACGAATTGAATCAGTTTCAACTATCCTAACTAATCTTACCAACTACGCTATTAGATGACGTTATCATTTCGTTTAAGCGATTCGAAACCCTTAGTTTTTGCTAGTCCAACTAGTCATGTTTTGCATCGAATCGCACAGGCAACTCCCTACTCACGTTTATCTGAAAGTTTGCATTGCGTAGCAACGTCACGCGGTTGATTAATTTCGAATTCCCCCGATCGCGAATCCGAAATTAATATTAAGGCTCTAACGTTCACCTTGTTTAATTAAATAACAATTAATTCAGAACTTTCAACTTCGATGGTTATTCACGTGTTCCCTTTCACTCGGCTGGGGAGTTTATCAGACGTTATCAGGTATAAATAGGTATCTCGCTAGAAGAAGTTGGGAGTTGCGAACAAAGTTTGTTAAATGCTTTTAAATATTCATATCTTCGTTCGTGTTCTTTTACAATTGTTCAGTGTTAAATGGTAACGTTTATCGATTCTGTCCTCAAGCTTTTAAAGTAAAACGAATTGAATCGATGTAGGTACAAGCAACTCAATTTAGGTTCATCGCGGCTGTTTGCACACAATAACATTTGACGGATCTCAAATAATATATTTGATTTGTGATCGAATTTATCTTCGTTTTCCTTAGTTTTACAGTTCAATATTAAAGAATCAGCTGCGATTGAAAAAAGTCAGATAAAATTTCAAGACTCTCAAGTGGAAGGAGTTCTAGTCGATAGTAGTTACGTAGAACTGATTGATGTTATACATGACTTCCAAAATACTTTCAGAATTTGCAGTAGTTCATATGTGAATCATTGCAAATAGAAGCAATAGTAGGTAAAATCTAGATTTCGCCAGATTGATCTATATTTATAGTAATAGTGTTGTAGATAATCTCAGATAATTTTAACTATGCACATGTTACATCTTTAGATGCCGAACGGTCGTTTTCTTTATATAAAGACATCTTTTCACCGAACGGAGCATCGCTCACGGAAACGACTTTTAAGACATGAGTAGATGGATTACAGAGTTAATCTAGACTTTTAACGCTAACTGGGGAAATAGTATACTCGTACTTATTCTTATGTACGATGCCGCCACCGATGAGGCAATCGTACGGCATCTCTACTAATTACTCAGTATTGCTAATATTTCGTAGATAGCTAACTGCATGTAACACGAAAGTATAACCTGACAAATCCTTTAAGAACAACTTAAATTTTTTCTTATCTACATCCTATAATATCGATATCCTTCTTATACTTTCCAATTTTCTACGTTGGTAGACACGTTCGCCCGTGTAAAATTTTTAAACGTCTAAAGGCTGAAAACGAAATCATCCAATCTTTAAAGTTTTAATTAAAATATTTGATCGCTTGAATACCATAATTAATTCTTGAGAGCCCACCCAATTAATTGTGGCACAATAACCTTGCCTTATACATTTGTACATTTAATCCTGATTACTGACAGGGGAAAAAACCGACGCCACCTCACGAGGAATCCCAATAATCTCCTATAAAGTGATTACAATCGGTTCATTTCAGGGGAATAAATTGTTTTATATAGTCTGAGAGATTTAATAATGGGTTGAGAGCAGAGCAGGCGACAAATTGTTGCAATTAATTATGCGAATGTGGGTATTTGTATAAGGCCGGGCTTTATTCGAGTGTCGAAGAGAAATTAAGAGAGTCTGGCTACATAGCGATTCATTTGTCTAAGCTATCGCCGGAGACAATTATCTGCTTGATTAACGAGTCGCCTAATAATATGCAAATAAAGAGAGTCGAGAAGAGAAAAAAATCCTTTAAGAAAATCGTCTGCTTGTAGAAAGCTATGCACACGTAAGGGTTATAATTAGAGCGGAAAATTTCAGTCCGCGCTTCAATACTATCCACCGAGCTCACCGCACTGGCTGTTTGCGCCGGCCGATCGCAGATCTTCTATTCCCGCAGGGTCTTTCGAAAGGTCTACTAGGAGGGTGTGGTAGATTTGAAAAAATCTCCCTGAGAATCTTGTATTATTTGAAATAAAAAATTTGTAGCGTCTTTAAAAAACATGTTAGGGCGGTTTGTGCTTACAGTGAGCTAGTAGAGGCTTTAAGGATTATCCGTCGTGAATTTTGAGGTTTCTACAAGGGTTCGGTGGATTTAAAAAAAAAATCCTTGAGGATCTTGTACTTTTTCAATTAAGAAATTCGTAGCGTCTTTAAAAAAAATCCTAAGGCGGCTTTTTGCTTACAGTAGGTTAGTAGAGGCTTTAATTGTTGTTCATTACGAATGTTGAGGTTTCGAAAGACCTACTAGGGGGTGCGCTGTTTTTTTAATCTCCCTAAGAATCTTGTACCTTTTTAATAAGAAAATTCGTAGCACCTTTAAAAAAATATTACGGCAGTCTTGTGTTTAGAGTCAGTTATTACAAGGCTTTAAGAGTTGTCAGTTGTGAGTTTTGAGGTTTAGAAACGAATACTAGCAGGGTGTGTTGGATTTAAAAAAATCTCCCTAAGAATCTTGTAGTTTTTTAATTAAAAAATTCGTAACGTATTTAAAAAATATATCAGGGCAGTTGTGTTTAGACTGAGTTAATAGAGACATTAGAGGTTGTCGTTCGAGAATGCTGAGGTTTCAAAAAGGCTACTGGGGGTATGGTAGATTTTTCTTTAAAATATCCCTAAGAATCTTGTACTTTTTTTATTAAAAAATTCGTAGCGTCTTTAAAAAAATTTTAGAGTGGTTTTGTGTCTAAACTGAGTTAGTAGAGGCTTGTAGGGTTGTCCTTCGAGAATTTTAAAATTTCTAAAGGCCTACAAGGGGTGTGGTGGATTTTTTAAAAAATATCCCTAAGAATTTTGTACCTTTTTATTAAAAAAATCGTGGCGTCTTTAAAAAAATATGTTAGGGCGGCTTTGTGTCTAGATTGAGTTAGTAGAGGCTTGTAGGGTTGTCCTTCGAGAATTTTGAGATTTCGAAAGGCCTACACGGGGTGTGGTGGATTTTTTAAAAAATATTCCTAAGAATCTTGTACTTTTTTATTAAAAAATTCGTAGCGTTTTTAAAAAATATATAAGGGCGGTTTTGTGTTTAGAGTAAATTAGTAGATGCCTTAAGGGTTGTCCTTCGAGAATTTTCAGATTTCGAACGGCCTACTAGGGGTATGGTGGATTTAAAAAAATATCCCTAACAATCTTGTATTTTTTTATTAAAAAATTCGTAGCGTCTTTAAAAAAATGTTAGGCAGGTTTTGTGTCTAGAATGAGTTAGTAGAGGCTTGTAGGGTTGTCCTTCGAGAATTTTGAGATTTCGAAAGGTCTGCAAGGGGTGTGGTGTATTTTTTAAAAAATATCCCTAAGAATCTTGTACTTTTTTATTAAAAAATTCGTGGCGTCTTTAAAAAATATATTAGAGCGGTTTTGGGTTTCGACTGAGTTAGTAGAAGCTTTAAGGGTTGTCTTTCGAGAATTTCAAGGCTTTGAAAGGCTTACTAAGGGGTGTGCTGAATTTTTTCTATGTGCAACATTTTATAAAATTTAACGAAGAAACGACTTCTTGCCAGCTTTTCTAGTTTATAATATATTAGTAAATACAATTTGAGATCTGAATTTCAATACAATTTTGTTTCCTTTTCAAAGGAAACCAACCACATGCCTTTTGGTTTATGCAATAGGTGTGTGTTTTAATGAACGTAATTCTTCATCGCTTTTGAAAGATTACGAAGAATTCCATTCATTAATACACACGAGATACGATACCCTTAACAGTTTTCAATAAACCCTGACCTCTTCATCTAGAAGAACAATAATTCACGCCTCCCTATACTTTGACTAATATTCAGTAACGATTTTAACAACTCTTCTTCATAAATAAATAGTTTAATGACGTTTTCCTTCTCTCCAAAACACGCTCATCGAAAAAATCTCCAGGATCTAATTTAGCTTTTACTATAACAGCGTAAGTACCATCAATCGGTAATCCAATCAACGAACGGATTATTAAAACAGACTGTATATGTCAATTGGGATTACAAAATCCATCCGTTTACTTGGATTCATATACAAATCGCCGATGAGCCAACGTATGATGCGATCGAATCCATATAACGAGATTAAAGGTTTCTCTCATCATTCGCATCGAACTCATGGTAATTTACCCGACGTTATGTACATGCTAATGAATCGTGAATCCAATTTCGATGGCGATGTTAGAGGTCTCGCAATATTGTAGCGTCAAACATGGCCGTGGCTCTTGTTCGGCACTTATTCCATGTGGAACCGTGCTACTCTCGTTTCGTCTAGGCCTGGAGGGAAAAATGTTTTACTTTCGCTATGGATTCATGGTGAGAAATAATCAGAGATCGCTAACATATCATGTATAACACCATGGACTGGTCTAATTGTTTAGAGTCTGAAAGAAATGCACTTTTCACGACTGTAGGGCCGTAGTTGATCGTGATTTATCGATTGAAGTGTACGTACGGTCTCCGCTGTGTTAGTTGAAACGTATTAATTTAATAATAAAGTGTGTCATAGGTGCGAAAGCCCAGAAAACGTTTATATCATCACCAACAAAAATTTTATTGGCGAATTTGATGATTCATTCTATGATGGAGCGAAAGTAATGTGTAAAGTATGCGATGAACCCTTAATATGCTGGTCCAAATCCGCCTGTACACATCACGTGAATTATGTGCAACATCAACATAGAAAACAGGGCGTGTCCTCACAAACTCAATTTAGGTTTTACTTATTGTTTATGTTGATAGTATTCTGATTTACATATTAGATAAAGACAAATTTCGAAAGTTTTGGCATAAATACAATATACAGTTCCAATTACCAAGTCACAGAACATTATGGAGCATTATATCAACTGTACGCGATGATATTATAGAGAAGATTACACGTAAATTGCAAAGTAGGCGACTGTGGTTATGTGTTGCCGAGACGAAAGATCGTAAAAAAATTCTATTATAAGTATTATAGTACGTGTACTGGACCCTCGGCAATCGACATTTCCATTGCTATTGGCTAGCAAAACACTCACTAAGTGTACTGGCAATACAATTACGCAGGTGGTGCTGGAGACTTTAGGGAAATGTCAAGTGTCAACAAGTCAAATATTTATGTTTGTGACCGATGGTGCCGCGACAATGCATTCAGTAGGTCGTTGTCTTTCACAACACGGTTGTAAATTCTTACATGTTACAGGTAAAGTACATGCTTTACATCTTATGGCAGAAACTATTCGACAATGTTTTTAAAATCTTCTAAACATTTTCACGAGTTTCACAGAAGTGTACTGAAATTCGCGAACTACCAGAAAATGGTGAAAAGTGTCAGCAAATAAAACCAAATAAATATAATGTAAGAACATATGGTTTGTATGTTTGTATGAATGTTAGGAAGGATGACGCAGCGTACTCCGTTCATTGTCGAATCTGTGCTATTCGAAGCCAAGCAACGAAATGCTCGGCTGCGACTTGGATAGGTGAAACATGGTCTCATTCTCATGCCGCGGTGGTGCTGACTTGGTATTTGGTAACAGGGTGGCCAAAACTGGGCCAAATACTGCGCACATTGTCTGCGTGAGCTCGATTCTCACCAGAGGGAACTGGCACTTCCCTCAGGGCTGGGTGTTTATCCGCGTCTATATGTGTAACCTTCCCCTACTCAACACACAGTGAAGATTATTCTCTGAGACAAGTATGGAAACATACTTGATGCTACAAAGTATTTATTATTTTCATCACGCTAGTTAAAAGGATCAGAACATACTGTGTTATATTTATTTGTTGTAACAGTTTAGTGCGTTTGTTACTTTAATTATTTTGTATTATTATTTTGTTACCCTTGTTACGATGCGTACGTCTATGGAGCACAGCACATTTCCCACAGCCTTATTCATCAGTGCTGATGCCATCAGTCGGTATACAAATATTTATACTTCTACACCGAAGAAAACAATTAAATTATTGGTCGAGAAAAAGTATTTTAGGCAGAATTAGTGTAACACAGATCTTGAACCTTGAAGCTCTTTAATTTTCTATAGCTGATATAGAAAATATATTAATATAATTGTTTATATACCTTATTTTTGTTATATATAGAATCTTTATGTATTTCTAGGCACCTTTGTACGTTTTGTTTCTTCTGATAAAAGGAGGAAGGGGAAGTTAAATAATTTATCAATAAAAATTTTAACCCATTTCCTGAAATAACAATTAAGTAAAAGTGTTATATGCAACAATTAAAAGTGTTACATTTAAATTTAACCATAATGAGAACATATTAAATATTACGAGGACGTTAGTCTACGAATATCACTTATCTAAACAGGATATATTGGTATCCTTATCAGTTATCGTGCAGTAATATGCAGAAGTGGGCCACGTCGAACATTTCCTTATTATTACAACATTCGCTATTAATTTTATTATTAGTTTTTATTGAGAAATAACACTCGAAAGTGGTTTATCGCGAGCGATCCAGATACACCGTTCGGTAATTGGCAAACGGTGTTGATTTAAGTGACAAATACTTCGAGTGTGGTCTCGTCACAAAAATGCAGGATATTGTTAGAGAAACGGGGATTATTTTTCCACAAAACGTCGAAATAATGTATAGATATCGTCTTAGATAATTAGGAAGTATGTAAAACAGTCAACTCTCTCCCGATGGTGGAAATTTGATTGTCTAAACTATATCAATTTCATGAAAGATTATCCTCTTTGATTTTAATTTCCATCTTAAAAGTTACACATAATCATATTATTATTACGACTTTGTTAATGACAGAATTATCCTCTAGATAGAAGTCTTTTTTTTTAATCACATTTATATAATTAGAAGATAGATAAAACGATCTTAACTCTTTCGATATAACGACAATTTGGTTGCCTACATGACATCGACATTTCATGGAAAACTGTCCTTCTCGCTTTACAATTTCATGTTAAGTTACACATAATTATTTCTATTGCGATTTAGTTAACACCAAGCGTGTAGAAAAATATTACATTCAAATATGTAACACCAGTCCTAACCACCAATTCAGCTTTAGAAACAAGCATGCCTATTTAGAACAAATTCGTAGAATTATGAATAGTATTAATAACACTTTCGAACGTATCTTGTTTTACCTCATTCTTAAATGTTAGCGCAGCGTTTGATAAGGTTTAGTACGATGACCTATTTGACCTAAAATCACATCTTACCTCAGCAACAGACACTTCTTCGTTAAATATGAAGACGAATATACTGATTCATATCCAATTCAAGCGGGAGTTCCCCAAGGTAGTGTTTTAGGGCCTATACTATATTTATCATACACATCAGACTTTCCACCGACAAAATCTACTCATATAGATGAGTAGATGATACAGCCATACTTGCATCTGACGTCAGCTTTAAAATCGCTTCAAGGAAACTGCAAACACATTTGAATAGAATAGAGTTCAGGAGTGGCTTCGAAAATGAAAATCTTAATTAAAAATTAAAAAAAATAATTACTAAAAGAAAAACATGTCCTCCAGTTACACTGAATGGCCAACAACTATCTCAAACCGATGACACAAAGTATCTTGGTATGCGCTACCAAGATACTCAACCGGACCGGAGACTCAATTGGCGGAAATATTTTTACCAGTCGGATTACAGTATTCCAAAATGTACTGGATGATGTGTAGGAAATCGCAGTTATCACTTGACAACAAAATATCGTTGTATAAGATCATTCTGAAACCAGCATGGACCTATGGTACCCAATTTGGGGAAATCCTACAAAGATTTAGAAATATGGAAGAAGCTCCCTTCTATGTACCCAATCATGTGTTGCATAGTGACCTACGTATATCATCCATTAAAGGGAAACGTTTTAGTGTTTAATACAAGAATCGCCTGGCAACTCATCCTAACATACTAACTAAGAGACTGTTTCCCAACAATGAGGAACCGAGACGATTGAAGTCATTCAACGAACTTCTCAACAGATTCAACTGGTGATTTAGCTTACCTCATAACTATTAACTTATACAATCTGCCTAACGCTACAAAACAATAAGTAATTCCTATGACTAACAAACAAAACAAGACTTTTGTTGTTATAAGTTAAACTTAAAGTTTAACTTAAGGAGTTAAAAAAAATTGCGATTTAGTTACTGACAGTATCCTCTCAGTTATATCTACTAGTGTCTAGTTTTTTTTTTTCTGTTAATGCCCCATTTAAGTCGTTGGGAGATGCTGTAGAGTTTCGGATATTCGATCAACTTTCGACAAAACAATGGCGACTCTCATTAAGTTTTATTATCTTCCATGCGTTTTTACGACAATAATAAAAATATTATTTAATTTATTTTACGATAAACAGTTAGCCGATGGGTCCGTTGACCTGGTAACGTTCGCTAATTTCAAACGAAGCAAAAAAAATATTTTTTTAAGCGTGTTCCATTTTTAGACCATATGATCGTTTATTTATGCCATCCGGATAATGCTTCTATAAACTGACAAAAGTGAGATCACACCGTACTGGGTGCTTGCTTTATTATTAATTAAAGCAGTCTATATCCCGGTATGGGCTTTATTAAAAGCATTGAAACAATTATTTCTATAAAAATAACCTCATCACAGTAGGTTATTAATTATCATATGTTTTAAATATGTAGAATACTATATAACTTTCTATTTTCGACGTCCCAAGCGCATCTTCCCAACAATTATATTTTCTATTTGATGTCGATATATTAATAAAACATATAATGTGGTTAGTTTATAATTAATTAAAAACTACATTTAATATACTATTGTTTTGTTGCAGCTGATAAATGATTGAGAAACAAAATACCTATACAGGAGTACCGAAATTGATGGCCAAGAATTGTTTTGATTTGGAATAACCTGGGGTAAAAGAATCAAACACTTAACTATAGTTACATACTTAAAATACTTAGTGTTTGTTAATTAGTTTAGTAAACCTAACGTTTATAATATTCAGTACTAATTAAATCAGCTAATAAGTAAAATGCATTTTTATAAAATTAATTTGATTACAAAAAGAAGATAAGCAGGTAAATATTCAGCAGCACTGACAAAACTGAAGCAGAACATCAGTTTTATGAGGTACTTTTAAATTGATTCTCTGTGTTGTATCGGCGGAACACAATAAACCCACTTATAAAACTATAAACCACATGTGTGCGTCATGTTGGAAGCACTTGAAGATTCTGACACAACACGAGAAGAATAAGTACTCGATTCGATGTGTCACAACAGTTCCGCTGAAGTTTTCTCGCTATTGCAACCTCGAGCAATTTTTCAATTGTGATTTTCACCACAGAGTAGAAAATCTACAAGACGGAAACCTATTTTTGGAAAAGCTCTTAAAAATGATTGCTTAACACATGGTACTGGGTTGAAATGATTTCGACGATTTCAGGAAGGTTAGGAATCGTTAGGAGACGATGCAATAAAAGGGCGACTTCGCACCAGTCTGACAGACGAAATCATGCAACGAATGTGTGAAATGTTGGACAATGATCGTTGATTAACACTTCCGTTCCTTTCTGAAAAGCTGAACATTAGTTACGGTTCAGTGCAGAACATTGTTTGCAGTCTTGAGTTAAGAAAATTATGTGCACGATTTGTGTCACACTCACAAATGAGCAGAACGAATAACGTCTGACTAAGAACATGTTCTCCCTATTCACCAGATCTAGAAACTGGCGATCTAGATTCACTAGAAACTGGCGATCTGAAGAAAAAACTCTGGCCTTCCACGAACAGCAAGATTACCCCAAAATGTTGACATAGTAAGGCTTTCTGTTTTGCGTTTTCCTCAGCGCTCTGTCCGCAAACATTCAGCTGCTATTGGGTTGTCTGTTCGTTCTGAGGCGAATCCTTCATGAAGAACTAAAATTTCATCTCTACAAATTGGCCGTGGTAGGAATCCACGCGATTTTATTGCTCGAGAAGATGCATTCAAAAAAGTCGCACAACGATCGTCCTAGGACCCAGGCTCACCTGAAGAACGCCAAACTGTCGCCAACATACCAGTCGATATGCTGAAAAGAGTTGAACGAAACTTCCGAGTTCGATTAACGCAGTGTATTGGGAATAATGGACGCCACCTGCCTGATATCTTTAAAACTGTGTAAACATAAAATTTTAATGTTGTAGTTGATGTTTTCAAAGAATTAAATACATATCTGCAGTACCTTTTTTAAATTGAATTTCTAAATAAGCAAGTTGCTCTGCCCCACCATGTATGTTTCTTTTCAATACATCGGTATATTTTGTAGGTAATCAGTATATCCTTAATCAGTCTAACTTATCAGTTAGACTGATTAAGGATATCTCGATTGCTTGTCTAAATGGAGGAAGAACCTGTGTATTATCTGCAAAAAGAAGTTGTAGGCAGGTTCTATGGTATAAATCATAATAAAGCGGACACCGACCTTCGTCAGGTTGAAAATTCCCCAGTTATTACAATAGTTTCGCCAAAAATTCGCTCCGGAAACTGAAGGTCGTTAACCCCGAGTTCTGCGACGCGTGGGCGACCCCGGAGGTCGCGGATTCTTTCCCAGGACGCCCGCCGCCGTCGCTCTCTGAAGTATCGATAGCGGAAACGCCACTGATCGGGCGCACAGAACGATCCTGCGTGCCCGCCGAGTTCTCTCCCATCGCACGAAAGTGAAGGTGCCGGCTCGAATGGCATTTTCTTATAAAAACCCGGTTGACTAGTAGAACATAATGCGGATCAATGTGCCACAGTCGGGTAAACGTCCCGCGATTACTCTCCTGGGCTGCGGATCAAGGTCGACCTTGCAAAAACCTGCTCCGCTGCAGGATTCCGAGCCGCGCCACTTTCGCGTTTACAGGACGGCTAGAATTCGATGGGGTCTGGGGTTATCTCGAAGACTATGAAAAGAACAGAAAAATCGATGTAGGAATTCTTGGGTGGATTTTTTGAATATTCAAAAGCACAGAAACGGCGCAAATTGCGGTCTCTTCTCTCTCTCTCCGTCCCAAAATACGCGTCACTTAAAAATATGCACTTAAAACTGACCCTTATATCACAATAATGGAAAAAATACTGTCAATACATTTTTAAGTAAAGGGTGGTCCAACCATAATGCACGATGTTAATTGTGAGTCACACCTTAATATCAAGTTTTTTGCCCAACTTAATTTGACATTTCTTTGTTTCAATGTTTGACAAATTCAACCATGGAGAGGTACACAATTGAGCAGCGCGTTAAGATTGTTGAATCCTTTTACGAAAATGGGCGTTCAAATCAAAATGCATTTCGTGCACTTCGTGACTTTTTTGGTCAGCATAATCGACCAAATGTGTCCACAATCGGGAGAATTGTGCGCAAATTTCAGCAAACCGGGTCTGTAGGAAATGTGAAAAACACCTGTGCATGCTCGCCCAGTTCGTTCTGCGGAAAACATTGCTGTTGTTCGCGATAGTGTAGCAGAAGAGCCGTCAACCTCGACTCGTCGTCGTGCCCAACAATTGAACATCTCACGAACATCACTGATGCAAATTTTGAATAAAGATTTGAATTTACACGCTTACAAGGTTCAATTGACTCAAGAGCTGAAGTCTACTGACCATTTCAAGCGTCGTCAATACGTCGAATGGTTGGTTGAACAGACAGAAGTGAATGGTGACTTTTCAAAGAAAATCATCTTCAGCGACGAGGCACACTTTCACCTCAGTGGATTCGTTAACAAGCAGAGTTGCCGCATTTTGGCAAATGAGAATCCACGAGTGATTGTTGAAAAGCCGATGCATCCACAAAGAGTGACTCTTTGGTGTGGTTTATGGGCTGGCGGCGTCATCGGGCCGTACTTCTTCGAAAATGAGGTCGGCCAAGCAGTTACCGTGAATGGTGTTCGTTATCGCGACATGATATGGACCTGGACGATATGTGGTTCCAACAGGATGGTGCCACTTGCCACACAGCCAACGAAACAATGGCACTTTTGCGCGAGAAATTCAATGGCCGTGTTATCTCACGTCGTGGCGATGTTAATTGGCCGCTACGATCATGTGATTTGACACCGTTGGACTTCTTTCTTTGGGGATATTTAAAAGAAAAAGTGTACGTCAATAAGCCAAGAACAATTCAAGAGCTAAAGGATGAGATAATTCGGCACATTAACGACATTGAACCTCAATTATGTCTCAGAGTCATTGAAAATATGGACCATCGGATAGAGGTATGCCACCGAAGCCGTGGCGAGCATTTGGCCGATATTTTGTTTCACACATAATTGTCATAGATCCTTCTATCATAATAAAAATATTAAGATAATTCTCTGAAAACTTTTTGTTTTATTTACAATTAACATCGTGCGTTTTGGTGGTTTTAGAATTCAATAACATTAACAAAATATAAATCCATCAATTTTTGAGATACATATTGCAACTTGTATTTTTTATATGAAGCATCCTGTATTTTATTATACCCATTGATTACAATTTAAAAGTGCTTTGATATTATATATAGAGCGAGTAATTATGGTCTATATTCCAATGACGCCGATCAAGCTCATTGCGCTGGTTATTTGCGCCGGCTGATCGAATATCCTCTATCACCGCTGGATCTCTCTACGCTTACTTATTATTGATTAATAAGTAATTATTGTGATATGGTTTTACGCGTAGATAACATGCAAACAGTACACAACACATATTTAATAAAATTGGCGTAAAACAAAACATCCAATTTATATTTAATTTAAATTTCATACTGATTATTTTCCATTTTTCACTGATTGATATACCATTACGTATATTACATAATGAAGCATTTGGTTCATTCTGGAAACGTTCAAACTATTGGCAATTACCAAGTCGGACTGCGTCGCTAAA
The DNA here is from genome assembly GCA_037954035.1 of Rosalia funebris. Taxonomy (NCBI): domain Eukaryota; kingdom Metazoa; phylum Arthropoda; class Insecta; order Coleoptera; family Cerambycidae; genus Rosalia; species Rosalia funebris. Next base: position 3,562,058 of record JAZFAV010000002.1, on the reverse strand, counting down.
TGACGTACCATCTGCGCGCGAAACAATTGAAAACGGGATTACATGTGAATTACAAAATAAAAAACCGTGGTTATGTGTGGACGAGACCATCGATTCTAACAAAAAATATGTTATAATACCTACTGGACTGAACTGGAGGGTACGTTAACTGTTGTCAAAATGACGCAAGATAGACAGAATATATTGGGCACCTTATTGCCGCGACCTTAACCCCGTCGATTTTGTGTCTGAGGTCATATAAAAGATAATATCTATAATAATTCACTGAGATCCATTTTCGAACTGAAATAATCCATTGTGGCTAAGATTTCTTGAATTGAAACAATACTTACACTACAGAAGCATAAATGGACAATGTTGTGCTTTGCAAAGGACGTGACTAATTCTCAAGGATCTCATTTCGAACACATATGTACGTAAACAGAAATACCCCCTTACTAGTGGTATTAGATATTTATTTTATTTTATTTGTCTTTCGAGCAAAATAACATTTTGAATGTTCTAGGATAGTTTTACTGGATCTAGATTTTTATCTCGTCAATCCGTAATGAGATGTTGTATACAACAAGAAAATAAACGTTGATTTGAAGGAAGGAAGTTGGCTTTGATACACTTATAGGTATATTACTCACAACGTAGTGCACTAGTTTCCTGTACTCGGCCATTTGCTACGTTTTATCCGCCTTCTCCATTAGAGTAGATTTGAGATAGGCAACTGTGCAATAGAGGAACAATTGCAGGACGAGTCGAGGCTATAAAAACACTTAAACTTTTCCTGTTTTATTGTAGTAGTAGTCCTTTGGGAACGACCCAGAATTGCTATATTGTAACTTTTAGTTTTAAGGGCACAACATCGCGGACTTTGCTTGTTAGCTAAACTGTAAAGATTTATTTTCGATCGTTGTTATGTAGAAAACCGTTTCTACAAGGAAAACCCGTGTCAGATTGAACGAAATGGAAAAGTACAACTTTTCCTCTCGTGTCGTTTTTTTTAGACGGAAGGCTTAGGGACGTTTTTTATTCAGTACAAAAGTTCTTTTATTATTCAAGTAATTTAATATAGAACTATAGGGTCTTCAATAAGGACGTTCGATTTTCAAACGTAAATAAAACAAGTTGTATGTATGTCAATATTTTTTTATTTGAAAGAATATTTTATGGCATTAAGTATAGAAATAACGTCGTTCAAATGTCCACCGCGGCTATACTTGGTGGCACCAATTCGGGAGTTATGAATATACCAATCTTCAATGACTTTACCACAAAAATCTGACTAAATTTGCTAGATGGCGTTCGTTATGTTGACTTTGAGGCCATCAATTGTTTGCGATTCATTCGCATAGACCTGCGATTTAAGATAGCCCTGAACGAAGAAGTCTAAAGGCGTTAATTCGTACGATCTCGGTGGCCAGTTCACGTCGCCGCTGCGCGAGATAACAATGCTCTCAAATTGCTCGTGCACAATGTCCATCGTGACATGCGCTGTGTGGCACATAACGCCGTTTTGTTGGAACCACATGTGGTCGGTATCCATATCATCCAGTTTAGGCCACAAGAAGTTGTTTATCATCGATCTGTAGCACTCGCCTCTGATGGTTATGGCAATGCCAGTTTTGTTTTGGAAGAAGTACAGACCGATGATTCCGCCAGACTAAAATCCGCACCAAACGGTGACTTTCTCGGGATAGATTTGGTTCTAGTATATCTCGTGCGGATTGGTATAATTCCAGATCCTAAATTTTGCTTGTACACATATCCATTCATCTATCCGTTCATCCAAAAATGGGCTTTGCCACTAAAGATGATTTTTTTGGCGAAATTCGGGTCAACTTCCAACTGCTTCAGAGCCCAATCAGGGAACACACGTCGTTGTCTATGGTCGTTTACCTTAAGTTCTTGAATCAGTTGGATTTTATACGGGTGCAGACCCAAGTCCCCACGCAAAATTCGCCAAGTTGAAGTCGCAGAAAGGCCAAGTTCTTGTGAACGACGAGAAATTGACTGCCTCGGGTTTTCCCGTACACTCTCACGCACAGCAGCGATGTTTACAGCAGACCTTGCGTTTCAGTGATGTACGGGTGTTGGCTGATCAAACCGGTCGACTCGAATTTGGCCACCAAACGTCGGATAGTCAACTCGGCGGGACGGTTGTGGTGAGGATAAAAATCACGTAATGCGTGGGACGTTTTTCGAACGGAACACTCATTTTGAAAATAAAATGTGATGTATTGCACACGTTGTTGAACGCATAACCTTCCGTGGTGATTTTCCATGCACTTATTTTCCATTTGTAGCCGTATCGTCTCCATTTTTTGTTGGTGAATAAAAAAATCAGTTTGTCAAATAGTATTTATTCACAAATCGCATCCTATAGTTCACCCTATATAAGTTGAGACAACCTATATAACAGTATAAACCTATAACCAATAAGACTCTTTAATTTAATTATTCCCTTTCTCCCCCCATCGCGCCCGCTACTGTTTACGAGTCAAATGCGCTCCCCCTACATTAATATTCGTTACACTCAACTTAATTTTTTTTAAACTATACTCGAGCTACATCCGCAAAATGAAAGGCATATTTCAAAACGTTTCTTGGAAACTTCAAGAACTTATCAGTCTGGTATATTAGGCGAAGAAAAAAAAAAGACGAAGAAATTCTGTTCTAGTAATTTTAAGCTATCAGGCGTGCGTGCTACTGACATTTTCGAAACAAAATTAATGATACAAAAAAGATGTGTAAATGGAATAAATTACTTTTTCATGGCTGTTCGTCGTCGAGGAACAGCACTTCGTTATTGGGTAGAAACAAGCGAACTTCACTGAATTATGGGCGGTTTTTTTTCGCGTTTCAAGGTGTCGTTCCTTTCTAAATAAAAAAAAAAGTAATTACGTAAACTTCGTATTGGTTCTTACTTCGATTGCGAGTTGTTCAGTTCTGATGTTTTTGCGTAGAAAGGGGACGCTCTCGATGAAGAAAAACCTGTCTGGCTGTGATAAGGAAAAGAGCTTTACTCTTCAAATTAAAATCTTGATGAATCGGGCGGGATCGCCTCAGGGTTTTCTTGAAATATTAATTATTTCTGGGCAATCCGCTTGGTTTGCAGTTCTATAAAGCCTCTTTCGTTTTTGTATTTTAATTTATTCTTTGCTTCATAAACACCTTTCTTTTGTATAATTTGTACATTGGTGTAGCTTTTTAATTAAAATTATAATACGAAGTATATCGACGACTTTTTACTTACGTTAAAGTCCTTTATAACAATTTTCCTTAGCATAGGAGGCCCCTAATATGTACATACCTGGAAAAAAAAATACAAATTAGAATGAAATAACGAAATTTTGTATATTGTCATTCATTTCTTGAAAACTCTAAAACCTGTCATCCTTATTCTTCAAAAGAAGTTGACGTAAAATTTGATTTTGTTTAGCTGTAGGGTCATCAGTCTTTTCTAATTGCAACCTATTTTTTTAACAAAAATAAGTTCCGAGTACAATGATACCCCATATTACCTTCCTAACACCTATTAGGGGTTTCCTATTTACCGTTTATAAGACAAAGGGTGTTTTTGAGAAAAATACAAATAAAGCAATTAAAAAAGACTTTGTTCTTAACAGGAATTTTAAAGTTATTGAAAATTATTGAAATAGACCCTAGACTTAAGTAACTCAAAAGAAGAAAATCCAAGAGGGTCAAATCCGCTTAACATAGAGGCCATTCAATTGATCCTCGTCGCCTTATCCATCTGCTGAAAGTAGCGTCAAGAAATGGCAATGAACGACTAAAATAACGAGCTCCGTTTTGTTGAAACCAAATTCTTTAGTGAGAAACAACCACCATCCCCATTATTTCCATGAAGAAATGAAGAACTACTAACGCTGCAAATATGTCGACATGCATGAATTTTAAATATCTAGCAGCAAAGCAATCTTCAAAGAAATAAGTCGTTAAAAGGCTACTTTCCATAGTTCCAGCCCATACATTTAATTTACTTTGACGTGGCTGTGTGATTCTTGAATGATACTTGATCTTCTCTTTGAAACAAGTTGTGTGTGAGATATCCAGTCATTTTTTTTTATTTTTGAGAGCATCAACTGTTTGCGGTTTATTCGCATAGACCTGCGATTTAAGACAGCCCCAAAGGAAGAAGTCTAAAGGCGTTAAATTGCACGACCTCAGTGGCCATTTCACTCGTTGCGCGAGATAACGATGCCCTCAAACCGTTCGTTCAGAATCTCCATCGTGGCACGTACCGCCGTTCTGTTGGAACCACATATCGTCGGTATCCATATCATCCAGTTTAGATTACAAAAAGTAGCTCATCATCGATCTGTAATTCACGCCGCGCCGCTGACGGTTATGGCAATGCTAGTTTCGTTTTGAAAGTACGGACCACGGACGGAAAACAGTGACTTTCTCGGGATGCATTTGGTGCTGGTGTATCTCGTGGGGATTGGTATCGTCCCAAATCCAACAATTTTGCATTTTCACATATTCGTTCATCCAAAAATGGGCCTCGTCGCTAAAAATGACCAATTTGGCGAAATTTGGATCAACTTCCAACTGTGCTAGAGTCCAATCAGCGATCACACGGCGTTGTCTATGGTCGTTTACCTTAAGTTCCTGGGTCAGTTGGATTTTATACGGGTGCAAACCCGTATAAAAAAGTTGAAGTCGCAGAAAAGCCAAGTTCTTGTGAATAACGAGAAATTGACTGCCTCGTTCGAACATCTCTCGAACGGGGCATTGATTTTGAAAATAAAGTTTCATGATTTGCACACGTTGTTGAACGCTATAACCTTCCATAGTGATTTGCCATGCACTACTGAACGATTCACAACAAATTTGACAGATGTTGCTTTAACAACGTGGCCGCAACATGGAACATTCACAACAAAATTCGAGCGTCCCTATTGAAAAACTCGGTATAACAAAAACAGACCAGTAACAGCACGTTACACATTATACCTTCCATGGTTAGGTTACACGCTTCGACAGCCAAGTTGGCATCACCTCCCGATGAATGCAATTTGGTTGGTGAAAGGAGTGTCAAAAAAAAAAACGTGTAATCTTCTGGTGTTTGTGGAAAACTGGTCTTTTTGCATCGAAGGTTCCAGCCCCTTCCCAGGATCTGCAGCCATGATGATGTGCCATCTAGAATAAAACCACCTCACCAGATAAAAACAACGAATTTAAAGAAGTTGGGATTTTTGTCGCAATCTAATCTTCGGAAAATTGCATGAAAACGAAACCCTGGGAAACGGAATTTCGTCATAAAATAAATGGCAGGAGTTTCTCAAAGCGTCTGAATGGTACAAAACTATTTTCTACACAGAAAATACAAAAATAACTTGGATTTGACCTGTTTTAAATTTAATAGTTTTCACAATCATGAGAAATATACCATTAAAATATATGCGAGAATAGGATGCACATTCAAATGCTTCGCGTATACTACATAGATGGGTGATCTATCGCATTCTCCTATAAAGGTGGCTGCAGTTTGGGTTCCACTCCCAACGGGAAGAATTTGGCGCCCCTCCCCGGTTGACAATATTCATAATTTTTTAGTAAATAATGTTTTCAAAAATTTGTTTCTTATTTATCTGGTAAAACTTTATAACTACCCTGTATATAAGTAATTCAAGGTATCTCTCTACCAGTTATCTATTGAGAAGAATAAAATGTTGAAATTTGCATTACTTTTTGATTTATCACGTAGCACTACGCATTTCATGATTTGAATTTAGTTTAATAATTTCCTAGGCACGTCTTTGCAATATTGACCTACTAGGAAAGTGGAAATAAAATGTATATAAAAAAACTGAATCCCTACATTACATTTAAAAATGTTTTAAAACGTTTATTGCAACAGATTACCGACACAATAGCGTGATTATAAAAGTTTATATTAGTGTAATCAGGTCATTTAAAATAAATAATATTTGCGATATTTCGCAATCGTGTTATTCACATTCTTGTTTATGTATGCGACGTCCAGTTTAATTATAAACCCTAATATAAAACACATTATTCTCACTAAAGATTTGCATCTCTATGCTTACTAAACCCAATTGGCTCAACAATTTTTGCCAGCAGACCATGCACAGCAAAGAGAGTTCACCAATTGAATCATTGAAGAGCAAGAAGTGAATGCCGATTTTGTGAACAGAAACATCTTCAGATTAGGTCAATGGTTTATTACAAGTGTGGCGTCTGGTAATAATCGCACCAGGCTATCGGATTTTGGGATAAGTTTTTCAATCAGTCAGTTACCGCATCTCGCCCCGAAACATTTTTCTATTTTAAATATTCATTATTGTATTATGATGTATTTTCTGTGAACTCTGTAATAATAGCGACCTGAGTGTGACTCTGTTGCGGCTCATCGGAATAGAGCAATACTATATCTATTTTTCAAAAATAATATTTTATGTGGAGCAAATTAAAAAATCACATTACTTTCGTTTAGGATACGTAGACGAAATAGGTGCTTGGCTCTGTTTCTAACTTTAGTTCGGTAGTTACACACAACATTTTAAGTTTCACTGTAAATATTTATTATCTCTTGTTTTATTACTTAAACACTAGTAAATAAACTACAGCATTTATTGTTTGCTAATACTTAACGCCTTATTAATTGCCGAGTATATCTAACCACGTAAATAACGTTGTTTTCTTTAGACGACTTAGATGTTATCTCGCTTCCAAAATATTCAGTTACGAATGTTAGATAAACTAATTAAAAAAAGGCAAATAAAGTGCTTCTCCCTGAATATTACGTTATAATGGAAATCCGGAAAATTACGCGAGAAAAACGGAGAAATTTCGGAGGAACAAATGTAGGCATGACCCGTGACATTTCACTTTATTAGTTCTTGATTGGCTTGAGTGAAGTATGACGTTAGCCCTTTTAAACTGTGAATAAAATTATATCTAAAATTAAAGGACAATTAACTGATAATGTACAATGCCGAAATTTAATTAAAACATTTTTTTTTATTTTGTGGCTTCCTCCAAGCTTCAATTTATTTCAGTACATTTATCATATCGCTTCCGAATATTTTTTGCAGTATTCTCAGATAGAAGCTTTGCGTGTTCTCAGACAGAATTCTATACGATTCCCCGGACATGCCAGATAACCTCATAGAAAAAAAATCAAATATCGTTAGATCGAGTGACTTAGGCGGGCACTCAATTAATTCACTACGTCGCGTCGGCGTACTCAACGATTTGGAAAATTTTAATTTAACAACCGTTTGATACATATTGAGTAGTGAATTTCTTACTTCTGCGTAAGAAGTTCCACAAGGTTATGTACTAGGGTCACTTCTATATATTTTTTTGCTGACACTTAAAAAATTTCCTTATTACGAACTACATATGTACCCTGATGACAAATCTAATATATAGTCTTTACCTTCTGATTCGTTCGCAATTTCTCAAATTATAAATAACGATTTAAAAACTATTTTTTAGTGGGCATTAAAAATACATTGATTATAAAAAGTGGTCCAACCAAAACGCACGATGTTAATTGTAAATAAAACAAAAAGTTTTCAGAGAATTATCTTAATATTTTTTATTATGATAGAAGGATCGACACATTTGGTCGATTATGTTGACCAAAAAAGTCACGAAGTGCACGAAATGCATTTTGATTTGAACGCCCATTTTCGTGAAATGGCTTCAACAATCTTAACGCGCTGCTCAATTGTGCACCTCTCCATGGTTGAATTTGTCAAACACTGAAACAAAGAAATGTCAAATTAAGTTGGGCAAAAAACTTGACGTTAAGGTGTGACTCACAATTAACATCGTGCATTATGGTTGGACCACCCTTTAAATGCTAATAAAGGTCAAAAAATTATTTTTGGTACACTAAATCAACTTCAAAACACGGATGGATTAAGTATTAAAATTAATGATGAAGCAATCGCGCCAACTAGTATTTCCACCTCTAACATGAATCACGTCCATTAAACTCCCTTGCATTGATTGGAAAATATTTTTGATAAAGGCTTAAGAAATATTTCTAACGGCCCTTTCCAATTCTCCAATGGTATTAGAACCTAAGTTCCCCCATCGTACACGTGGCTTAAGTTGGTCCAAAACATGTTCGATTGGATTTAAATCTGGACCCCTTAGTGGTCACTCCAAAAATTCGATTCCAACCTCAATTAAGTAGCCATCCACAATACGTGCTCTATGAGGGATTAGTGCCCCTCTGAGGTTAAAGATATTTCCCAGACAACAACCAACTCGATAAGAGCATCGAAGGAAATGCCACCCCAGAACATCAATGAAATTTCACCTGGAGAACCATACAGCACGAGGCGTACCTCTCTTTTGAGTGTCTCCACGTGAAATTGCGACAATCTGAAGGCTTGAGACCTACTCTAACCTCATCTGTAAAGAGAATTTTCTCCCAGTTTTCCGAAGTCCAATTCACATATTCATGTGTAAACTGATTATAGTCGAGTGATGTACATGTACACCCAGTCTCCTGGCGACTTCATGCTGGCTATAATCTTCCTCTATTAATATTACAACCCTAACACTATCTTTCCCTGATACCAAATGCCTGACTGGGGTCTTTGAAAAAAATAAAAAATGTTTAAGATAAAGGATGAAAACAAATGAAATCAACTAAAGAAACGAAACAAGTCAAAACGAATTTTAAGTGTGTAGAATTGATGGGCAAAATGCTACTGTTTGTGAAAGAGGGATTAAAATATCCGATATAAGAATAAACAAAGCTTTATTTGCAGTTTATGGTTATAACGAGAATTCCGAAATATCAATAATTAATTAAAATAATAGAAAATTATATTTGATTAAATTTTGGACTAATGAAATTGAGTGGAGCGATAATTTTGTCCAATTTATCACGTATACAACACATTATAAATAGATCGCGAGTTTTAGAACACTAGCTCGACCCAACATATGCGTAATAATATTCGTAGAGACAAATCGAATCAGCCCCGTCGTTCTACCTTCGTTAATCGGTTTCCATGGGTATTTCGTTAAGGAAATTCGAAATGAAAAGCTAAGCCTCTAAACAATACATGAGGTGAGCGAAGCACGGAGCCGAGTAATATGATTAGGAAAATTCGCCGCAAAGCCGAAAAGGCCTCGCCCACTCTCCCACACGACGAAATGTTTGAATAAAGCTCTTAGCAAATTCTAGTACGGGTGAAATTTGCATGTTGTGTGTCGCTTTAAAAATAAATCCATGCACGTATGTGTAAAGGGAATGCCTAATGCCGTTGAACGTCGAAAATTTGATGGAAATTCGCATTTTTGCAAGGGCGCCTCAGGCGAGCGACCCGCTGTCTTTGTGTTTCGAGACGGGGCGGCCCATTGTGCAGACTCCGGGTGTGGATTACCCTCCGGCCAAGGGATTAATTAATTCATCAATGGCGCGCCAGATTACGCCATTTTCTACGTCTAGAACCCTATACGTCTTCTTAACCCTCTGTCGCAAGTTACAACAATGCGATACATACTGTAATCACAATCAGAATACACTGTGGAAAAAACGTCTGGAAATATATTTCAGGGGTTCAGGTAATACTTTAATTCTATGTACAGGATTATCCACATAACATTCTACCCCCTTACCTGTTTTAATTAAAAAAAATACGAATGTTATAGGAAATTTTACTGCGATCTCAAACATGTATTTAGAAAAACAATCGAATCTCGAGTTTCGGAGATCTAGACCAAACTTATGTTTTTTTGAAGTGAATACTTCTTTGGCGGCGTTCTGATATTTGACGATAATGGAGAGTGAATTGAAAAAAATGTAACGTTTCAATATTTCGTTACACGAGAGAGAAAAAATATATAACGTAGAGAGAAGAAGAAAGAGAGCTATACATCATATATATATATATATATATATATATATATATATATATATATATATATATATATATATATATATATATATATATATATATATATTTATCATTGTCTTTTGTAATTATTTCCGTTATTTACATCTGTGTTCTGTGATTATTTGATAACATCCTTGAACCGTTTAACTTGTTAAAATCTGCTAAACTGATATATATGATGTATTGCTCTCTTTCTCTTTCTCTCTATGTTATATATCTGTGTATTCTGTCTTGTAACGAAGCCTGTGTTTTAGGTATACCAAATGTATAGCTCTCTTTCTCCTTCTCTCTACGTTATATCTTTTTTCTCTCTCGTATAACGAAATCTGGAAACGTTACATTTTTCCAAATTTGATCTATTTGATCCTGCAGAAGTACGCCACTGCACCTAGAACTAAAGTATTTCAAAAGACGGAACGGACGGTGCCTACTATTTCTATTATACAAAGATTTTCAACAATTTGTATTCCAATTTTTAAAAAATGGCAAATTAATGCATAACCTCGTCGACATCTGGTATATTACGTTTAATTTTTTGTAACTTTGAGGAGAGAGAACGAGTATACAAATGTTAAAATATTTTCAGTTTGGTATTCGTTTCACTCGACATTAATCGAACAAAAATATTACCCATCTCATTGTTTGTGGACTACTTAAGAAATATGCGCCGGAGGCTTGCCAGCTCACAATTTATAATTAATAACAATTATCATTATCGTACACAACAATGGAGACGCAGGAACGTTGCCGAATGACTCACGTTCGGCAATGCTGATTCTAATTTTAATAAATAATAAAGAACTTTGTCGACGCCACTAATTGTTTAATAATAAAACACGCCTGTGGCATTCGAGCTGTTAGAAAAAGGAAGTCCGCGAAAATGACGTTATAGGAAACGGTGTTTATGTTTGCCTTATCTGGCTTTGATAACTCTGTTGACATTGATGTGTATGTTGAGATGCTGGCGTAAAAAAACATACAATTTATTTTTTATTGGTATTCCAGAGAACCCGGAAAGTAAACAAATCGCTAATTTCGACACGGCTTCCCTGGACAGCTTGTCAGATTGGAAATGTTGACGATGTCGCCCTGAAAGCCCTCTAATGTAACATCAAGGAAGTGCCACGCTTACATCGTGCAAATAGAAATTTCGCCTACATTCGATAACATTTTTAATGAAAAGGATTTTTCTTAAAGCTTATAAAAGCGCAAGATTTAAATTGCGCGCCATTTTGGCTGTCATTCGATAGGAAAATAATTATAACAGGTCGATAGGAGGAGTTACACTTCGTGGCAGCCGAGGTGCCGTCACGATATATTCTAATCGATTTAGGTACAAGCAATTCAGTAACTTTGCGCCATATTTAACTAAGTGTGATGTGGCAGTGAAAATATTTATATTAACTCGTCTCTATGACTTTCCGGGGTATGATGGAGTTTAGTTAATAACAATTGTTTCATTTGTTTCTATTTTAATGTTTGATTTATGGTTGGAGACCAAATCTGTCCGAGTTGATCATTGCCTTTCATAGTATACACAGAATTTCGTGATAATATAAAGTAGGCATGATTTCATTGTGACCTTGAGTGCCTAGTTATAATAGGCTGTAACATTTATAGTACCTTCTAGATAGTAAACATTGTCAAGATAATTAACGTATCAAACACAGTTATCACCAACAGCTATTGGTTTAATGAAATCTTAAAGGGGATTAAAAAACACTCAGTAATGCTAATTATTGATTTATTTGTTAATCTCTAATTTACGAATTGTTTCTATCAAACAATAAGAATATGTCGTAAAAGTTAGTTTGATTATTTTTTCTTGGTATAAATATTTGGTGACTACCACTTATCCGATAAATCTTATCAAGATGAATATATTATGTACGTAATTCGTATTACGAGGCAATTGTACAGAAGAGAAGTAGGATGGGGGAGGGAGGAAGAAGAAATGGTGTATTGATTTAAGCATACGACTCACAATTTTTCAATTTTGATAAAAATCTGCTACTAATACGTCTATCTAGTAAACTATTCTATTAGAATAAGATATTACGAGGGGGTACCCAAAAGAAACCGACCTGATGTGGTGGGCGGAGTTTTTGTAGTATCGCGTTCTGCCGCTAGGAGCATAGAGCTACCATTTCCGAGTCAGTAAGCCAAGCGCCGTCACTGAAGAAGGTTCCGTTCGGCTTGAGTGAATTTTTTAAAGACAGTTGTTTCGTGTGCTTGTCATTTTTTTTCGTTTCTTTAATGTAAAAGGAGTTGTCCATTTAGAGTTTGTTCCACAGAGTCAAACAGTTAACCAGGCTTTCTACCTGGAAGTTTTAAGAAGATTCTGCAACAGGTTGCGGCGGAAGAGGCCTGATTGATGGGTGTCTAGAGTTTTCCACCACGATAACGCCTATGCTCACACAGCCTTGTCTGTGCGCCAATTTTTGACCAAAAATTTCTACAATTTCGTCAATGGTCCGTCGTCAATCTTTCAGGATAATTTCGCGAATTTCTCCAACATTTTCATCGGTTCGAGCCGTGGAATGACGACCAGAGCAAGGTTCATCAAGTGACATGTCACCTCTTTTGAACACCGAACGGAACCTTATTTAGCGACGATGCTTGGCTTTTGCTGACTTGGAAATGGTAGCTCTATAGGCTGCTAGCGGTAGAACTACAAAAACTTCGCCTACGACAACATCAGTTCGGCTTCTTTTGGGTATTCCCTCGTATACAGGATATCATCAAAATACAGACGGTCTTATGTGCTTTTTGTGTATTTTTTTATGGTCAGAACTACGAGGATGAGGAATCCAAACGAAATAACTCATTTCTTCCTATCAGGTATATCCCGTTACACCCTATATAAACTCCGCAGCAGCAAGCTGTTTCAAGTAGTACATCGAAATAAATTAGCATCCTGAGAGGCTCAGGAAACTTTTTTAATTTCGTTTCGGATTAGTTTACGCCGAATAGAACTCATAAAAATCTTATGAATAGCAGGATTTAATTCAGATTTTATGTGTATTACAAAACGCCTCTTGTAGTCGACAACTTTTTTTATTAGAATGTTATGAACTACTCCCTACTACGGTCCTTGAAACTTGAACAGCACCGAGGAAAATTCGGGTTGTCCCGCAAAAAAATAACAGAAGTTAGACTTGTCGTCAGAGGGTAAAGAAAATTACTGCCAGAATATGTAATGAAAATTTACTACCTATCTGTTATTGCAAGTAGGTAAAACCGATGAGGCTTACAAAATAATTAAGAGAAACTTCAGGGATATAGGAACAATAAGTAGAAACGTTAGGAGTCAATCGGAGGACATACTGATCGGAAGTGAGGAGAAAGCGGATAGACGGAAGCAGTACTTAGGAAATTTATACGAGGGTCAGGAATTAGGAGATATATTAGAGGAAGAATCTAGCATCGATAGGGAAGATGTAGGAAAACCTATATTGAGAGAGGAATTTAAAATAGCACTAAGGGGGCTAAAGAATAATAGAGCGCCGGGTGTAGATAAAATACAGGCGGAAATTTTGAAATGTGCGGGACAGAAAGTAGTAAATAGGATGTTTGAACTGGTAAAACACATATACGAAACGGGCGAGATGCCGAAGGATTATAAGAGGAACATTATCGTTACTATACCGAAAAAGAGAGGAGCCGACAAATGCGAGAACTTTAGAACGATTAGCCTAATTTCCCACGCGTCAAAAATCTTAACCAGAATAGTGCAGAAGAGGATGGAAAATAGAGCGGAGGAAATACTAGGAGAGGACCAATTCGGGTTTAGGCGAAATAGGGGAACTCGCGAAGTTATTCTGGCGCTAAGAGTAATGTTAGAGAAAATAATAGAAAAAGGAAAGAACGCTAATATAGGATTTGTAGATTTAGAAAAAGCTTTTGATAACGTAAGATGGGAAAAAATGTTCGAGATACTAAAGAGCGCGGGAATGAAGTATAGAGATAGGAGAGTAGTACACAATCTATACAAAGAGCAAACTGCTGTTATAGAAGTAGAAGGGGAAAAAAAGGAGATAGATATTAGGAAAGGAGTAAGACAAGGATATGCGCTATCACCACTAATTTTTAATCTGTACATCGTAGAGGCGATTAATGTGGTAAAAGATAGAGTGGATTTCGGGATTAAAGTACAGGGACAGAAACTAAAAATGCTGAGATTCGCGGATGATATAGCAGTATTAGCATCTAGTAAGGAGGAATTAGAATCGGCATTGAACGAAATGGAGGCAGTGTTGACAGAGGAATACGGAATGAGAGTGAATAAAAACAAAACTAAAGTGTTAGTGTGCAGAGGGCGCGAGAGCAGAGCAAAAACGAAAGTACAAATTAATAATGAAAGATTGGAGGAAGTTAAAGACTTCACTTATTTAGGAAGTAAAATAAATTGGGATGGAAGAAGCGATAAAGACATAAAACAAAGAATAGCGCAGGGTCGAGTAGCTTTTAACAAAAAGAAAGCACTTTTATGCTCGGGGGTAATAAACTTAGAAACAAAGAAGAGATTTTTGAAAACATATGTATGGAGCACGGCACTATACGGTTGCGAAACCTGGACGGTAGGGGAAGCAAGTAGGAAGAAATTAGAAGCTTTTGAGGTGTGGTGTTACCGAAGAATGATGAAGATACCATGGACTGATAGGGTTAGAAACGAAGAAATATTGGAGAAAGTCGGCGAGAAAAGAAGTATGTGGAAAAACATAAGGATGAGAAGAGATAGAATGGTAGGCCACTTGCTGAGACATGGGGGAATAGTCCGTGATATTTTGGAGGCAGAAATAGGAGTGAAGAAAGGCAGAGGTAGGCCTAGATTAGACTACTGCTCGCAAATAGTAAGGGATGTAGGTTGTAGCACAATTAGCGAAATGCGTAGATTAGCACAAGATAGGAGAAGCTGGAGGTTAGCGTCCAACCAGTCTTAGGACTGATGACCTAATGATGATGATCTGTTATTAAACATTTTATATATAACATATATAAGTGTTGATAGTCTCATTGTAGTAGAAAACATTATTTAATCATGAGGAATGCATTGTGGTGTAATGAATTCAGAATCATTGTTAACAAAAACAAGTGAAATTTTTCGTCGTATCCCCATTATCTTCTTTGCTAGTCATCAACCATTTTGGAAACGTTCTCTTAAAGACGCTCCGAATTGTTTAATGAACTTTGACGAAAAAAAAAAATGTAAAAACCCCAGTGGGCCATTCCCGATCCCGATATTCGTCACAGATAACCTTTGAAGTCTTTATTAAGTCACCCGGTACAAAAAACCGCCCTAATATGTTATATACAGAACGCATGAATTTTTTAATGAAGTACAACATTTTTAGGGAATAATATTAACAAATTAACACGCTCCCAGTTGTTTTTCTGCAACAATAATATTTGTTGCATTCAATCCTTAGAGTCTGTGTTAAAACATCCCCAAAAGAAAAACCGATTTTTACATACGCCATTATTTATTTATAAAAAAAATGTGATTTTTAAGGAAGAACATATAAATATAAATTCAATATTCACCACTGGTAAAAGAGTTAGAGCCTATACTAGATCACCCTAAAAATAAAACCTCTCTAAAAATTCTAGATTTTTTTATCAAAAAATAAGATTGTTAGAGAGGAATGTTTAACAAAATCACCACACCCCCAATAGGCTTTCTGCAACCTTAATATTCACCATAAATAACCCTTGAAGCCTCTGCTAAGTAACTCTAAAGATAAGACTGACTTAATATATTTTTTTAACGACGCTACAATTTTTTAAAGCTAATGTACAAGATTTTTATGGAAAAAAACTTAAAAAATCGCCACATCCCCATTTTTCTTTTTATAACCTCTATATTCACCAAATCCAACCCTTAGAATCTCTAGTAAGTCGATCTAAAAATAAATCCGCCTCAATATTTTTTTTAAATCACTACAATTTTCTACACGAGAATAGTACAAGATTTTTGGGGAGGACATCTTTTAAAAATCACTACAACCCCAATAGACTGTTTTGAATTTCGATATTCACCCCGCACAATTTTTAGAGCCTCTACTAAGTGACTCTAAAGACAAAGATTCCCTAATGATTTTTTTACGAACCCTACGATATTTTTATGAAAAAAGTACACGATTTTCAGGGCAGAAAATTTAAAAAATCATCACACTATCAATAAAATTATATCTAGCACTTTTATACAGTTTACTAATATCTAGTTACCCTGGAAATATTTACTATTGCTCATTTTCAATGAACAGAAGAATCTGAATACGGTTTTTATTTTTTGTAGAAATAGATAGACATGTTTGTGATTAAAAAATCCTCTCGCTCTCGACTAAATGGCATGCTCTGTCAAATATTATCGGGAATAATGATAAGGTAGCCATACGGCTTAATGACCATAATAACCTATAATGTAACGGTAATCGTATATCAGGTATACAGTTGCGGATTTCTATCGTATTAAAATATGGCGATAACGAGAGAGAACGTATACATATGTATGTACAAACTTGGACGCGGAGGCATATTTTAAAGGCCAGGCATTGCGTTAACATATTCGTTTGCAAAAACCACTTTCACTTCGTGTCAGTTCATGGCGCTGTCGAATATGACATCACTCGAGTGGGTATTTTCTTCGGCCAATGCATCGGAATAAATTAAAGCGAAAAATCGTTAGTTAAAATTAGCAAAGGTCGTGAGTGTTTGCTTTTAAAACATTATTTAATCGGCGATTAAATCATGGACTGAAATGCGCCTAGACTGTGTTTAATACCCATTACGGATGTATTTACACAATATCTTCTCGTACAGAGGCTACAAAAACAGACGAGACGAGGAAGGACTGAAAACCTATAAGTCAATAAAGTGGGAAATCATTAGAAAGTGCAGAAAAGCGAAAGAACAATGGATAGAAGATAAATGTAAAGAAGTAGAAGATAAGCTCCAAGTAGGTAAGACCGATGAGGCTTACAAAATAATTAAGAGGAACTTCAGGGATATAGGACCAATAAGTAGAAACGTTACGAGTCAATCGGGGGACATACTGATCGGAAGAGAGGAGAAAGCGGATAGATGGAAGCAGTACTTAGGAAATTTATACGAGGGTCAGGAATTAGGAGAGATATTAGAGGAAGAATCTAGTATCGATAGGGAAGATGTAGGAAAACCTATATCGAGGGAGGAATTTGAAATAGCACTAAGGGGGCTAAAGAACAATAGAGCGCCGGGTGTAGATAAAATACAGGCGGAAATTTTTAAATGTGCGGGGCAGAAAGTAGTAAATAGGATGTTTGAACTGGTAAAATACATATACGAAACGGGCGAGATGCCGGAGGATTATAACAGGAACATTATCGTTACTATACCGAAAAAGAGAGGAGTCGACAAATGCGAGAACTTTAGAACGATTAGCCTAACTTCCCACGCGTCAAAAATCTTAACCAGAATAGTGCAGAAGAGGATGGAAAATAGAGCGGAGGAAATACTAGAAGACCAATTCGGGTTTAGGCGAAATAGAGGAACTCGCGAAGCTATTCTGGCGCTAAGAGTAATGTTAGAGAAAACAATAGAAAAAGGAAAGAACGCTTATATAGGATTTGTAGATTTAGAAAAAGCTTTTGATAATGTAAGATGGGAAAAAATGTTCGAGATACTAAAGAGCGCAGGAATGAAGTATAGAGATAGGAGAGTAGTACACAATCTATACAAATAGCAAACTGCTGTTATAGAAGTAGAAGGGGAAAGAAGGGAAGTAGGTATCAGGAAAGGAGTAAGACAAGGATGTACGTTATCACCACTAATTTTTAATCTGTACATCGAAGAGGCGATTAATGTGGTAAAAGATAGAGTGAATTTCGGGATTAAAGTACAGGGACAGAAACTAAAAATGCTGAGATTCGCGGATGATATAGCAGTTTTAGCATCTAGTAAAGAGGAATTAGAATCAGCGTTGAACGAAATGGAGGCAGTGTTGACAGAGGAATACGGAATGAGGGTGAATAAAGACAAAACTAAAGCGTTAGTGTGCAGAGGGCGCGAGAGCAGAGCAAAAACGAAAGTACAAATTAATAATGAAAGATTGGAGGAAGTTAAAGACTTCACTTATTTAGGAAGTGAAATAAATTGGGATGGAAGAAGCGATAAAGACATAAAACAAAGAATAGCGCAGGGTCGAGTAGCTTTTAACAAAAAGAAAGCACTTTTATGCTCGGGGGTAGTAAACTTATAAAAAAGGAAGAGATTTTTTATCTATGGAGCACGGCGCTATACAGTTGCGAAATTTGGACGGTAGGGGAAGCAAGTAGGAAGAAATTAGAAGCTTTTGAGATGTGGTGTTACCAAAGAATGATGAAAATACCGTGGACTGATAGGGTTAGAAACGAAGAAGTATTAGAGAAAGTCGGCGAGAAAAGAAGGATGTGGAAAAACATAAAGAAGAGAAGAGATAGAATGGTAGGCCACTTGCTGAGACATGGGGGAATAGTCCGCGATATTTTGGAGGCAGAAATAGGAGTGAAGAAAGGCAGAGGTAGGCCTAGATTAGACTACTGCTCACAAATAGTAAGGGATGTAGGTTGTAGCACAATTAGCGAAATGCGTAGGTTAGCACAAGATAGGAGAAGCTGGAGGTTAGCGTCCAACCAGTCTTAGGACTGATGACCTCATGATGATGATGATCTTCTCGTACAGGGTCTTTCAATAGGGACGCTCGAATGTGTTAGGTTATAGCGTCCATGTTGTTAAAGCAACATCTGTCAAATTTGTTGTGAATTGTTGAGTAGTGTATGACAAATCAACAAGATCTCAAAACTAGAAGCTCAAAGCTTCAAAATCCTTTTCTTTTAATCTCCATACGACTATTTTTCACTGAGATACAGCGTTTCAAAATTCACTAAAAAATTTAGGAATTTTTTGTGTTCCCTTAATTTTTTCCAGTAGTGTAATGGAATAATCGATTTAAAATAAATAACACACCTATTGTAATAAATAAAATTTATTGAAGGGGTAAAATTGCCTAAAGCGACTATGACAACTAAATACAATTACGTAAAAATGTAATATACAACTTTACTTTTTTTACCAACGAGTTTTATCATTTCTTTTTCGACAGAAGCTCCATCGCAAGTCAGATAGAAACCTATCAAATTCAGTTTATTCGGATCACCTGGCATTTCACGCACACCGTACTGACCTTCATCGGGTAGCAGATGTCCAATATTTCCTGAAGAATACTCGCTATATTTTTTACGACAAAATACGTTTTAAATTGGGCACCGAGGTTTTCCATATACACAAATTGATACTCGCCCACGTCTACGTTTAAAAAAATCCCTAAATACTCTAGTAATTGCCAATTAACTAATTCTCGTGGGGGAATTCTTTCGAATTTTCCAAAATTAATGTACCGGAGCGATACAGACGACATTCCGCTAAATTGGACTCTTATCCCGCTCGACTGCAATAATATAAAACAAAAACGACTCTGTTTCTACCCCTGCGAATAAACTAAATAACGATTGGCAATGCTCGAGGAAGGGATTTAAACTTTTCTTTCAACGTTTTGCGAGAGGAAAAGCACTCGGTCGTTGTTTACTGTAATTTGGCTTACTTGGAACGATAGAGAAGACTCAAATACAAGTAAATAATTTGAGGATGTTAAACTTGGATGAAGAATAGTGTATTTTATATTTATTTGAAACATAAAAAACTTCTTGTCCCATCAACAAAAGAAGTTGCCGATCTGAGCAACATATGTAGTGTTAACCTACACCGAAACCTATTTGAGCTGTTTATAAATTATAAATAAAAAAAAAATAATAGTAAGTTTCTCAAAACGGACATAATAAGTGAAATTATATGACAAATTAATGACTTATTTAATCTTTTTACCTACCATCAGTGATTGATAACTAAACACCTGGACAAAATTGACGCAACAATGAAACTTGTTTTACACATTATTACTTTTATTTTTTCGAAGATTTAAATCATAGTACCTATGTGATATGATAATAATTACATGATTTTAACTAATGTCTAACAAATTATAATGGTATCAGGAAAAAACATGAATGAATACAGAAAAGAAAAATAATGTCAAATACAATGAAGACGGCGTTAATGAAAAACTTTAGAAAAAAAATTAGAGGTGAAATTAAATTGTAAAAATTTGAATTCAGTAGCCCATAGATCCTGCTCTAGCTCTTATCCCCGCTTCCATTCCTCTGGGCATGATGTTGATCAAATATTCAATATTCAATATTCTCTCATTCGCCAAAAATGACTTGTTCGAGTTCCCTAAAGATCATAGGGGCGGGTACGTGGTGCCTAACTGATCGTTTTAGCGCATCCCATAGATGCTCTATGAGGTTCATATCTGGGCTTCTTGGTGGCCAGTCCATAGCTGGAATATTCACAAATCGAAGGTAGTCCAGTGCCTCTAGCGTTATCTTGCATAAAAAATGAAATTGTCCCCGATAAACGGAGTAAATGGGATCACATGTTCTTTTACGATGTTTTCTAGGTAGAAATATGTATTCATGGATCTCCCCCATATAGAAGCCAAATCCATGCGACCATCGGAACAACTTCCTCCTGAGAACATTATTGATCCACCAAACAATGGAATCCTCGAAGACATATTACAGGCAGAAAACTTTTCTCCTGGACTCCGCCATACTCCATTGATGTCCATATGGTAAATTAAGATTTACTCTTGTTTCGTATGAAAACAAAACTCGCTTCCAGTCGTCATTGGTCCACTTTACGTGTTCCCTTGCAAACTGCAGTTTAGTAGCTCTTTGTCCTCTCGTAAGCAGTGGGAGAATGGAAGGTCTTCTACTGTCAAATTCTCCTTAATTAAGCCTTCTCCTGGCCGTTCGTCTAGAAATTGCTACATTTCGAGCTACTACTAAGGTTCTGCTTAGCTCTAAACGGGTAAAATGTCTCTTTTTTGAGGCGACTTGCATAAGATATCGCTCATTTCTTGCATCTGTAGACTTCTTGTGACCTTATCCTTGGGTTCTACAGTAACTTCCAAGTTCATGGAAATGTTTAACTGTTCGACTAATTGTTGACTGTTTAAGTCCTAACAAATTAGCCACATATCGCTGGATACATCCTTCCTTAACCAGAGTTACGCATTCACGGTTCTTAAGTTGCGTAGACGATTTATTTCTTCTACTTTAATGTTTGTAATATATTTTATAAAAATAAAATATAAATTTAAAGTGTTATAATTTGCATTTCTAAATTAGAAATTAAAAGAAAATAGATTGTTAATTAATATGGGCTCTATTGTTTTGATTGATGGTATTTGCTTTGTATAAAAGACTTAATTAAATGTAATTTTAGCAACATCTCGATTGATTAAATTTATACCGCCTATTTCTAGCTCTTCCCCAGTTCTTCTGCTGTTCTAAATCTCGATAAGCTTTAAAATTGACTTGATGTTAAAAAAATATGAAATAAACTGTACAAGGTGATTTTAAATTTTACGCATATGATATATTTATCAGAAATAAGGATGCTATTAAGAAAATAAATTCATACAAAATCACATACAGTGCTATTCAAAAGTCCCCTCCCCCCTCTTATCTTTTTAACGAATATACATAAACTAGTGAAATTTGGTAACTGAATATTAAGGGTTGTAAACTTCCCTACTAGTGATGATAGATGACGTATGCGTCAAAGATGACGTCACAAGGTCATTGTGACCAATAATTTTAAATGGAACCCTATGACAAGCGACACCTCTTTTAAAAGGTATCGAAAAAACCTATTCAATGATACTAATATTCTGTCTGTTTACGGCAGTCATCTTTGACGCATACGTCATCTATCATCACTAGTAGGGAAGTTTACAACCCTTAATATTCAGTTACCAAATTTCACTAGTTTATGTATAATCGTTCCAAAGATAAGAGGGGGGGGGGGAGGGGACTTTTGAATAGCACTGTACAATCAACCTATACGCAAGACTGAAACTCAGGGAAGGGGTTTGAGGAAATATTACAGTTGGCAATAACGATTTAGATTGACAGAAAAGGACTGTCTGTAATTCTAAATTTAAATAATAAAGTTGAAAAAAAAAACAATATTAATACACATTTTATATTAACTTATTGAAAATAACATTGTTGTAATTCATCATCAGACAATCGTCATTATTCTGCAGGGATCGCCTGCAAATAATGTACGCGAAATCTTGGCACACCCCGTATAGATTCCGATTAATGACGGCAATAAAACCAGTAGCTCCGGCTCTGAAAAACTGACATCACAACAAATTACAGAGCCGATTTGTCGCCTTAAGTAGCTCAAACTATCATGTAAATCACTTTATTGCCGACTAATAATAAATATTTATGTAAAATCTAGTAGGCCGCGCCATAACTTACGGGCTTATCTTCGGAGAGGCGCGCCACATGGCGCATGTGGCGCGTACTTACGAACACGTGTTCTGCCTTCCCTTAACCTTCCACTTTCTTCAGAAACCATTCGTCCAAGTTTAGCTGAATGAGTTCTCTATCTTTGTAATTTACAAATTAAAATTATTTTCTATACACTTTTAATATATGTATATCTTTGTCTTCACGTCTGTTATATGGCCTAACCAATTCAGTTAACTTAAGTGTCTTTAAATGAGCTAAGAATTTTTCAGCCTTACTGTTCTAATTTTCTTCACAAAAGACAACAGCAAGTTTTCTTTAGAGGCTTTCAAAAAATGAAACCCGCCACAGGTAGGATTCGACATCTGTCCCGGATTGGAACCCAACAACATACAGCTGTTTCGAACTTATTAGTTCCCATCAGTGCCGTACACGGTTTGGTGGTTCCTTTCTCGATTTTCGACTTATATGTTGCTGACATAGATCGTATTTTGGCGATAGCAAGGATAAAAGCGCATTTTGTTCGGTAACCCGGACTGTAGGGCGATGGATAGGACGGGAATCGAATCCGCGAATTTGAGATGTAAGAGAGGTTGCATATACTGGAGCGACGAATCACGTCGGGGTCACCACTTTGGCGATAGCAAGGATAAAAGTGCATTTTGCCTCGACCGGGAATCGAACCCGGCTCTCCCAGTTTCCGGCTAGTTGCTCTGACCGCTGAGCTATCGAGGCACACTCATTACCCCTGCTAATGCGCCAATTTTAATGCGTCACTACAGTATCGATAAAGATATATACCCCATAGATTTCATTCGGCATTTGTCCTGGATCGGCGTACCGTGTACGGCACTGATGAGAACTAATAAGTTCGAAACAGCTGTTTGGCGATAGTAAGGATAAAGAGTGAATCATGCCTTGACCGGGAATCGAACCCGGCTCTCCCAATTTCCGATTGGTTGCTTTGACCGCTGAGCTATCGAGGCACACTCATTATCCCTGTTAATGCGCCAGTTTAATGCGTCACTGCAGTACTCCCTCCCTAGAGACATGGTTTGTCTCGATACAATTTAACGGAATGTGACCGCGTTCGCCATTCTTACGAACCGTTGTTCGGTAACCCCCGGACTGTAGGGCGATGGATAGGACGGGAATCGAATCCGCGAGTTTGAGATGTAAGGGAGGTTGGATGTACTGGAACGAATCTCATCACGTCGGGGTCACCACTTTGGCGATAGCAAGGATAAAGAGTGCATCATGCCTTGACCGGGAATCGAACCGGCTCTCCCAATTTACGGTTGGTTGCTCTGACCGCTGAGCTATCGAGACACACTCATTATCCTTGCTAATGCGCCAGTTTAATGCGTCACTACAGCTGTATGTCGTTCGGTTCCAATCTGGGACAAATGTCGAATCCTACCTGTGGCGGGTTTTATTTTTTGAAACCTTATCTGATCGTGCATAAACACGAGAAAGAGGTCGAGGATCGCTTTTAGGTATAATTCAATGCCTGGCGAGGCCTTAGCCCGAGGAGTAGTTGTTTCCTATAGCGATTATGTAATAGCCTTGCTATTCGGGAACTACTTTTATAACCGCTTGGCGGTTTGGTGGTTCCCTTCTCGATTTCCGACTTATATGTTACTGATTTAGATGCTTTATCATTAAGGTGATTATTTATAGGGGATATTTAAAACAAATAAACCAAATAGGACCCTAATATACACCAACGCATACAACAAATACAAATGCGCATTATCTACATTTGTAGAAAGTTTGTGTGCTGTCTCTTTTAGGTGTTCTGTGATATTTAGAGAAAATTCTTGTTCAATTTTGGGCCAAATATTTTAAAGTTCAACAGTAAAAGATTCAAGGAACTTTTACCTAATACGTTATTGATTGTGATTGTATATAAAAGTTATTCCTTGAATTTATAACAAATATATTAATTACTTACTTTACAAAATCACTGTATAAAAGTTAATATTTTTATCAGTATTAACAATAAATATACATAACTTTTATATATTTCTATGATTTTACGACAAAATATACACTAGGCACAAAAATTAAGGGATGTAAAAAAATTCTACATTTTTGGGTGATATTCAAAGGGCTGTAATTCGAAAACAAAAAGTCGTAGAGCAATTTTAAAAAAAGTATATTAAGGCTCCAGTTTTCTAGTTTTCACCATTGTTTTTACACTCAGCAATTCTTGAGTAATCATAAGAAAACCATCTGACAAAAAATATTAAAATTTTTGCTTGTTTTCAAAACGTCTACGGCCTTCAATAAATTGTTCTCATTGATTTCATCATAAAGAGTTTTTAGATAATTTTATCCTCTTTAATTTGAGCAGTCTAAAAGCCTTGTACGATGATTTCTTGCTGAGGTATCGTCGTTTAAAGCAAAAAAAAAAGTCAATTTTGACTTAATAATTAACTACTCGAAAAATAATGATTGTAGAGAAAATTCAAGTAGGGTTTTAAAAACTGCAAAGTATTCTTTACAAGTCATAGTTATTGGTTTTTGATAAAAAAAAATTTCGCTGCGAGAATGTTGATTGAAAAAGAGGTAAAAAGTTGCGTATTTAGGGATATTCGCTTAATTTGGCATAACTTTGCAAGTAATGGATAGGCAAAGAATGTTGACTGTTTATTTTCAACCTCAAAGTATTCAAAATAAACCATAAATTTCAAAGCGCTGTTTTTTTTTTCATTGTGTTCGGAATTATTGAATTTGTCGTTTTAGCTAAAAATCAATGTGAGGATGGTTTTCTAATGATTTTTTTTCTTACTCAAAACTACTAACGGTAAAAATTTTGAACTCAAGAACTGAAAACTAGAAACTTGGAGCTTCAATTTACTATTTTTTTAATTGGTCTGCGCCTATTTTTCTCCAAGTTACAGCACTTTGAAAATCACCTAAAAATTTAGGATTTTTTTACATCCCTTATTAATTTTTTGTGCCTAATGTATATCAGACATTTGTTTGTAAATGTTAATGATAACAAATAGTTGGTTTGACTAAATCTATTTTACAGTATTTCCAGCAAAATTAAAAACTAAATTTGATGTGACAAGGGATGAAAACAAACGCAGGGCAAAAATTTAAAATAACAACTAGAATTCAAAAATCAAGAGCTAAGTCATGTTCTGAATGATGTTCTAAAATGATCAATTAAAATTAGATTAAATTACTGGTAAGGAAAACATAATTTTGATTTTTAAATAATTTATCGAGCGTCAATTATTTTTAGTAAATTAAGTAAATTATATCTTTATCTTAATATAATGTTATGTATACTTTCGTCTTTTATGTAGTACGTATAATTATATGGAGATTTTTAGTTTTATATCTAGTTTTATAGATGTATAAAACTAGATATAAAGCTGTCTTAACCATTTATATTTATTGAATAAGCGATACACTATAATTTATTTAAATTAAATTCGAAATATACCAGTTTTTCTTTCGATTACACATGTGTTACGTATTTAAAAGAATTACTAGTGACATATTTAATCATCTTGTATAACGACATTTGTACTGAGTATATTAAATCGGGTGTCAGGGTTCTATAGAATATTCTACATTATGGTAAATGGAATGCTAAAGGAAAAATATCATTTTACATTTTTCAAGAAAACCATTGCTTCAATTTAATATCAAACCATCACGTAACGATTTCCTCTTTATTTCTAGAGAAAAAGAAAAGCGGTTCTTTACCTTGTGGACACAAGTGGCTCCACATACGCTTATTGACAGCCGTGACGGTCTTTGTATATATTAGTTTTAAGTTATGTAAATATTAGAAAGTAGAAAGTTCTCGAAACTAGGCCACATCTATTTCTTAGGGGTGAAAAGGCGATCACCCATGCAGGCCTGGCTAACCGCACGAGGCCATCGGCTTTTGCGAAAAGTTTAAACCGTAAATTTCCGGATCTCGCCCTGAAATATTCTCCTCTTTCGGTACTAGTTTGCTCGCTATTTAATTTATTCCAAATAAACGTAGCTACAGCAATAATATACCACTAGAATCATTTCACAACACACACCCCAAAGACCGCCATAACCTCTCTCTTCGTTCTTGAATCTATTCTTCATTACTAGTCTTCGTTCTCATTCCAAGTCTCAAAAATTATTTACCTGAAGAAACCACGACAGGTGTAGAATGATAAAATGGTAAAGAACAGTAATGCGGCTCAGCCCCACGCCCACTCATCCATTGGTTGAGTTCAATTTCGGACACATCGAATTTACGAATCCACAAAGAATCGTTTCCGCTATGATAATCAGACAAAATCTACTTCTGACCTTCTTCTTCATATGCATGCAGCGCCATTTTAATAAGAGTAAATGTAAAAGTAGCAGTTTTGCCGGCATGCATAAAATGTGATATGTAAAAGGCGTGTAACGACGTTAATATTTCAATACATCTACTAGATATAGCATTTCCTGTTTTTTTTTCCGTGTGTACAGTCGATTTTGTCCTTAAATTTCTTGACTGACCTCGAGCCACGCCTGTATATGTTGTTCCTCTTTCTATGCACCGTACGGTAATCGGCGCAATATGGAAATGATTCTCGTGGTCATTGTGAATTCAAGTTAGCAACGAATAACTGATTACACTGGGAAAACAATACGTTGCCACAAATGTAAGATCGCTTTCTGAATACTCGATAAAACTAATTTCACATTGTCTTCATTTTAGCTAAATTGACTATGTCTGTTAAAATAATGGAGACTCCTGAAATTTACCAGACGATTGGCAGCTTTCCGTGGACAGTTCCAAAAAGATCTTGAATTGTGTATTACTGCACAATGAAAATAAGTTTGCGTCGATTCCAATCGGTCATTCAACAAAACTTACAGAACAATATGAAAAAATTAAGCTGGCATTAGAAAAAATTGCTTATTCTCAGCATAAGTGGTTTGTGTGGATTTAAAGATAGCCACTTCTTGGACAGCAAAGTAGATAGGTATACCAAATATCCTTGTCACTTCTGTTTATAGGATAGTCATGCAAACAAAAAGCATTGGCAACAAACTGTTTGACCTGTGAGAGACTCTGTGACCGTTATAAAAGCCAACAATGTTCACGAGCCATTAATAAGAGGGGAAAAATGCTGCCACCTCTTCACATCAAGCTGGATTTAATAAAACAATTTGTAAAAGCACTGGACAAGTTAGGTGATCGTTTTAAATAGATTTGCAAGCATTTCCAGCACTGAGTATGTAAAAATTAAAAGCAGGGATTTTTGACAGTTCACAAATTTAAAATCTGATCGTCACATAATAGCCGAGTATTGTTGGAGTCTGAAGATGCACTCCAGCACACAAAAATAAAAAAGAAAATCGTACAAAAAAACTTTTTTTATAATTTTTAATATTTTCTGCATTAAATATTCTTTATTTTCTTGTAACTTATAAGTCGGGAATCGATTTAAGAACCATCAAATACATAGTTACCGAATAGCAAGGCTATTACATCATCGCTATAGGAAACAACTACTCCTCGGGCTAAAGCCCCGCCAGGCATTGAATTATACCTAACAGCGATCCTCGATCCCTTTCTCGTGTTTCGGCACGATCAGACAAGGTTTACACGCTTTATTTTCTTGTTATATTTTATATATAAAAAAATTCACAATAAGAGAAATTGCTTATTTAATTGGTTTTTCTTACTTTGCATGTATGTTTATTTCAGAAACTAGAGCCGATCAAGAA
This sequence comes from Rosalia funebris, assembly GCA_037954035.1. Taxonomy (NCBI): domain Eukaryota; kingdom Metazoa; phylum Arthropoda; class Insecta; order Coleoptera; family Cerambycidae; genus Rosalia; species Rosalia funebris. The sequence continues at coordinate 3,534,022 of JAZFAV010000002.1, read as the reverse complement.
AAAGTAATGCAATTTTCAGCATCAGAGGCAGTAATGTACTGGAAATCGACTCTTAGATTCCTTTAAGGCAATAAATTGACTGTTGATCAAGAGAAAGAAAAACACAAAACAAAGAAAAACAAATTGATCAAGAGGGAAACATTTGGTAAGTTTGTAGAGATAACAGACATTAAAGATGTATTTTTCATACATATTTCCAATACATTGTTCGACGACAACTTATGATCGTTTTGAATGTTTCAGAAACGCAAGCGTTAATAAAAATAAACAATATTACACTAAACCTATTTTAAACTCTTTGTCTCAAAAACTAAACAAAACGAGACTCAATGGTACCTTCCCTGACACTGGAACTACCACTACGAACGCATGAAATCACAGTAACTAATGACAGTCGACAAGCAACAAAGGTGTATTGTGTGGACATATGTACGTCAACAGACATGAGCCTTTTGTATGAAACGAAAAAAGTTTCTTCGCCATTTCTTTCATTGATTTATGCCTGTAATTTATGCCTGCCATTTCTTTCATGCCTGTAAAAATCTTTTGAAAATTGACGTATCCTAAATGAACTCAGGCTTCGCCAAAAAAAATAAATTACTAACAAACCACTAGCAGTACGCGAAACGTCTAGGGCGGTCTGCCATCCCTAGCTATGGCCTATACAATATGACGAATTTTAATTCCTCTGACAATTTATTGGATTTTTGTTAGAGTTCTATATTCTATACCAACCTTTAATCAACTCTCAAAATTACAGTAAATTCCAAATGCGATATTGTATAACCAACAAAAATGAAAATGCTATAAAATTTTTGATAATATATTTACCTAAGTTAAAATTTTCTGTTCAGATATACAGAACGACCATATCACTACTGCAATTAAAGAAAAATAAACGATGATTCGATTTTAATGAATGTTCTTAGGACGGGAACTATCCAAGGAACTGTAGCAACTACTGGTGCTTGACTTGGCACATCCATTACGTGTGCGTCAGCTCAGTATAATATGCAACCATCTATCTTCAAGGTTATAAGTACATTAGTCAAGTGCATTTTGTTTTAACTCCATTCGCCATAAACGTATTCTAAACATTAAAACCGTCACAATCAGAAAAAAAAACAGTCGGGCAAAGATGCCCGACAAGCTGATTATCACATAGGACTAAAAATATCGAATCGATTCGCAGGTTGCTAAAAATAACGCCGCAAGAGATAAGCGACTGAGTAGCTTTGTTAAAAATTTGTTTGGATGATTTGAAAAGTTTTTAAAAACAAACAATTTTATCGGCTTTTAATAACATTCCGAGCGTTGCCCGATGTAGCGAAATGACCTCTGATGATTTATTTGTTTAATTGTTCTTCTTTCGCGCTGTGAGAGCGGCTGATATCACATCATTGTAACCCTAATAATAAACGGTTGAGTTCGCCAATTTTATTAATCACTCGTTGGACGATTAGCATAATAGCCAGGGTTGGACTAAGGGGGGTGGGTGTTTCGCGATATCCGATTGGAAATAATCAAATGTCGGCAATTTTAGTAGACGAATATTCACTATCGATAATTCGTACTCGCTATCCGAAAAAAAAAGTATTTTCGTACCAACCGATTTTGAGCGTTTAAAGATAGTGAATTAGGGCTGATATCAAAACGAGACTCAGAAAAATCGATTTATCATACTTTTTTCTATAACATAGTCGAAATTCTAACAGTTATCCCATACTGCGATTTTTTTATAAATTTTCAAAGCGAGTGGCATAACGTCGTCCTCCGAAAAAAATATTTTCGTGTCTTCCAATTTTGAGCTTTATAATTCGTGAATTACGGCTCGTATGAAAACGAGACTTACACACATCGATTTCTCGTACTTTTTTCTATGACATAGTAAAGATTCTGATAGTTACCTCGTATTGGGATTTTTTTATGAATAAAAGTTATGAGTAAATTAAGGCTCGTTTCAGAAACTACATTAGTTTCTATCTCTTACTGAAACCTGATAGGATTCTTGAACCTTTCTAGAAGAATAGAACCCATTTACACAAATCTGACCCTTATACGCCTCATTTTTTCAAATTATTTGTCACGTCCTATGGCCTCCGCCCGCATCTTAGCAAATTTCACGACAGTTTAAGGATAATGCCTGCAAACGACTTGGCGGTAAAAATATTACTCTCGCTATCCCTGAGGGTGGGCTTAAGACTGGTCAGAAATTGAAGAAGATTAATCGACGGAGGAATGGAAAGATAATGCCTCGACGCTGGGGGCTTACCCGGGGAAGCATTCAATACGTTTTGACAGCGACAAGGGCCTTTCGAGGATTTCTTACGATTATGCGCCGTTATAATTTCCTTAGCGATACCGCCGCCACCTATTTTTTCACCAAAACATTATAACTAATAATAATATTGATTACTAATAGAATTATTATATACATAATACTATGTATTATATATAATCTGTATTTAATATGTTATATAACAATAATACTATGTATTATTTGTTATACAACATGACCCTGCCGCTCCCCTTCATTGGCACACTAAACTTAATTCGTTCAGAACCAGACTGTGGCTAAATAGCTGTGACCATCTATTATCAATTAGCGGAATTTGTTTCTTTGTATTAACGCCATCTACCACCGAGTAGCGCAATCTGTTTCTTGTTATTCCACGTACACAAGATCTAGCTATCCTCTACCTCCAAAAGCTGTACCATGAAGAAAGACTATAAGTCAAACCGTTACAATTTTACCACAAGCGATACTCGTATGATCTAAGATGAAAAATCAAAGTCAAGTGAGTGACTGTTTTAAGTAATTTAAATTTACAGCCTTTACAGTCGCCTGTATTATCGGCACCAAAGGAAACTAGAAAATGCCTTTCAAATAAGTTACCACGGCGACAAACCTTATAACCCACGGGCTCTAACAGACATTAAAGGGCCTCCGTTTCTTTTCTCCTGTTCAAAGTATTCCAGGAGATTCAACACCATTTGCTGTGCTTGAGAATTTAATGTTAGATGTCAAACAACTATCAATATCTGTCGAAAATTATCTACTGCGTTAGTCAATAGAAGAGTTTCATATGTAATCTAATACGTATGTTACTATTTGTCTTCTCACCGATCAGCGTGAAAATATAAAAACAGTTGTCGGAGATATATTCAGGTCATCTCCGATGACCGAAGACACACGTAACATCACCTGTCTCTTGTTTATGGGGATTAGGGGGTTGTCTGTGATATTACCGTATGGTGGTGACGTAGTGGTACACTTATAAGAACGATTTTAGTTTAAGTGGTCTTGCGATCTAGGCAATAATGGATTAATTTTTGAAGGTAATTATGATCTTGGTACCTCCATTGACCAAAAGCTTAACTCAAAAATAGTATTGAATATATATCACGGAAATATATGGATAGTGTATTATTCTATTACATTATTTCTTTATGGTACGTCTCCATGTGTACATCCGCTTCCAAATGGGTAGAAATCGTGGTATGCAATTGTCGTGCCTGATATTTCCTATCGGGAATAGATCAGATGGGATTAATCTCTTCTAGAAAATACCTTTCACGGAGTTTTTAAGCGTATCTGTGCCCAGCAGAGATTCTACGCCATAAGTGATGTGTTTGACGTCCCAGGCAAGAAGAGTTGCCTCGCTATTTAACCGGTAGATGGCCAAAGTAGTAACCTGCGTGTAGTACGACATAAAATAAATGTAAATATATGTTTTGTCATTTATGTCTATATTGTTCCCGTTTAACACAGTTGGTTAAATAAAAATACAAATTCACTATAAAAAATATATATTAAAAACAATATGCACGTTAGGTAAAAACTATTCAATTTCACAACGTGCCCAATTGAAAATTTATACTTTTAGGCCGTGTTCTGCGTCCATTACGTTAAACAAATTTCATCATGCATATAATTGAAACCGCGGTATTTATTACATTTCCAAAAATTAATATAGTACGAACATCTAAAATAAATAATTAAATACGCTATTTACATTAAAGCTCTCTGTTATCGTAATACGCATCGCAGTACGTATTTATTAAAATTGGATGCATATTGTGTCGTTTTTCCGGCGTGTCCGCTCTATTCGCTGGAAATTAATGGAATGTGGCGAGTTTAATTAAACCAAAAGGCATAATGCGGTCGTTGCATCAAAGCGAAAATTATATTCGAATTTTCATGGGTGAATTTTTTTGCGCTAAAATATGGTTAATGTAAAATTCGAACGTTTAATGTCGCAATTGAAAATTTATTGCCGTGGCATTGGTTTCCGGCTAACATATCGTCGATATTGGATTTTAACAGAAATGTTACATACATAAATGTTACGGAAATCGTAATTAAAATGAAACGCGGGACATAAGTTAAAAAATGGAACGGTAAAAAACATCGTTATTTCAAGGGATTTGTTATAAACTAGTTTGTTTTAACAAATAAATGGCAATAAACTGACTTACTACAAAAAAAACCGCATACCTCTTAACTCATACCATTGTACTAACACAATATCATATCTCTTTTAATTTTTGTCAATAGTATAAGACAAACGTAGCATATAGTAGCACAACGGGCCACGATAGTAGTCTGAATGCATATAAGCACAAGCTGAGGCGACTGACAGCCCGCCCTGCAGATACTGTAGAGGAGAGGAGGAAACCTCGATTCATCTTCTTTACACCTGTCCCGCACTGGAGAGGAGGTGCCTTCTATTAGGGACCCCTGTTATCCTAAAGGAGGCAAATCTTAAGGCGGGGGACGTGCCTAAATTGCTCCTTTTATGGGATAGCATTTTTGTATAATGACCCGGATAAGAGGTGATCGCCAAAAGACTACCCATGCGATCAGTGGCTGATGAGGCCCAAACCCATATAACATAATAACGTTTGGAAGGTCTTCCTATAGGTATTTTCCCTTCCATTCGACTGTTAAGAGGCTTTTTTTTTGTAGCATGTCTGATTTCATTCTCATTACATGACCTGTCACTCTCAATTGTTAGCCCTAATGAAGTCAATAAGGGGAGAGTTGCCAAAGAGTTGGTATACTTCATGAGTATATCTTAATGCTACATATAAAATTCTACCATACCCTTGTCGTATTCATTTCACACCAAACTATGTGTATGTCGTATGAAATATAGCCTTCCCAACGTTTGGGAGGTCTTCATATTGTTATTTTCCCTTAGATTCGGTTATTAAGAGACTTTTTTGATAACCTGTCTTCATTAATTCTTATTATAGTAGAATTATTTTATGAAGACCAAGTCGGCAATAAGTCATGCGACAAAGACAGATGCATGTCTGACTGAATAAGAGACACAGACCTGCCTATAAATTTACCATTTGCGCGCGTAAAATTCTTTTACTGCATTCGCGTGGGAGAAGGTAAGCTATAGTAAGCTATACATTGCTCTTTGTCGCAAGGTTTATTGCCGACTTGCTCTTCATAAAATAATTCTACTATACATGACCTGTCCATCTCAATCGTTGGCCTTAATAAAGTCAGTAATTCTACCATGGCCTTGTCGTGTGTCAATTCGCGGAATAGTGCTTTGTAATGACTTCTCATACATGACATGAAAAGGATGCACTACGCGCAGCCAGATCGAACTTATATTCTTGACGATCTGTACTTTTTACTAAATTAACAGTCTGTAATTTATGTAAAAATCTCCAGTTTGTCAATTTTTGGCCTTTCTGGTAGCCACAAAGGAACAAGGCTTCTAAATGTGCTACAGCATTCATTAAATATGTTCTTAAATAAAATTTCGATTTATCCATTCCATGTTTTCTAAGTAAAATTTATGCTAGTCACATTTTTCCTTGACAAGTTATCCTTAAAATAAACTTGCATCTAATCTTGGTCCAATACGCAGCAATTATTAGCTTTAGTGAACGTAGGCATTTAATACGACAAATATTTTTCCTGCTCAAAAAAACCATTTTTCCTGTGTACAATGATCTTAAAACGCCTTGCGCAATCTACTTATCATCTGGTATTCCAATTAAAATAATTTTATTTACGTCAAGTCTCCCCTTTCGGTATCGACACGCTAATCATATCCAAATACGTTTCAAAAGACTTATTGTTAATATGTTAATCTACCCGAGTCCATAATACCCGGTGTATGTCAATTACGTGACACCCCATGCCCATAAAACCATTAATCAACGAGACAGAACCGGAAATACGTGGACATTTTGTAAACACCGTCTAGCCTCTGATATTGATAATGATATGATAACAACTAAAGACCGGATGATTTCGTATTTCGTATTCACCCACGGATGACATTTGCAGTCATGTTTACTATAAGAATTAAATAAAACTAAATCGATGATTACGAGGTAAATATTATACAGATGTAACGGTAGAGAGCATGAACTGCTACTCATTACCTTATATTGGAAGTTTTTATCCCTGAAGGTGGCTGTTCTTCACCCAGAAGCTACATACCTTTGAATAACAGTCCAACAAAGATTTTGTGAAGACTTTTTGGCTTAGTTACATAGCATGAATTACAGAAACACTGGTTTTAACTAAATATACATTTACAAATACTGGAAACAGTATTTGTAAATGTATATTGTACAATAATTTTTAGTTTTTAAAACCGAAGTTTTTAATCGGTTTTTTTAAACGTACACACAAGTATTGGGGATTTACCGAAACAGAGTTGGCCGGTGGGGTTATTCCGGTTTTAAGCTATTCGGATATTTACCTAGTGGATGTAGTACGTTTTTAATGTGTGTACGTTTACTTGTGACATCGCGTCGTTCTTATTTTGTTTTAAAAATGCCTAGAAGTTGTAAAAATACACATAATATATTTTGTTATATACTTAACACCTGGTTCAAAAAACGTTATTTATGCAAATTCGGTTGATCCGCAAGAAAATTGTTTTGCCGCCACTTTATATTAAATTAGGATTAATGAAGCAATATGTAAAAGCTATAGATAAGAATGGGAATTGTTTTAAGTGCTTATATGGCAACTTTCCAGCTCTCTGAAGCAAAATTAATGGAAGACATTTTCGTAGGACCACAAATAAGAAAATTAATGCAGGACCAACAAGTTTGAAGAAACAATGACAGAAATTGAAAAAGGATTTTGGATATGCTTTAAACATGTAACAGGATTTTTTTTAGGAAATTATAAACATCCGCAGTAAGAGGAAATTGTCAACAAAATGCTGGGTACGTTTAAGCAACTTAGTCGTAATACGAGTATGAAAATTCATTTTCTGCATGCTCATCTGGACTACTTTCCAGAAAATCTTGGTGTTGTGGGGAGCAAGGTGAAAGGCTCCATCAAGAGATAAAGGAAATGGAAAGGAAGTATCAGGGTAGATGAGATGTGGCGATGATGGCAGATTACTGGTGGATACTGAAAAGAGAACATCCAACGAATGATCACACAACGAAGTTTTTTACAAAAACTACAAAACTCCCTTTTTAACAAAAAACTTCGTTTTCTCGAGATTTTCAAAGAAAAAAAGAAAGTACAGACTCTAAACTATTTGTTGTTGCTTTTTACAATTTTTTTATTTTTATCAAATATGTTTATTAAAATGTAATTTTTCCTTTAGTTTTTTTATTTACTCTGATTGTTCAGTTAATCAAAAACCTAACATGAGGGACAAAAACGAAAGGTAGATATGAAATCAGTGTAAATAACTCACTTATAATCACTTATCAAACCCCAAATCAACTTTCAAAATGTCAAAATTTGTAGGCCTGTATAATTGGCATGTAGTCAGCCACTGGGCGGCGGAAAAGAAAAAATAGGGCCATAGGTTGAGAGGGTTTTCTAACATTAATCTGACGACGGTGTTGAAATACGATCTCAAAGAACATCTCTAAAACTGTTATCTAATTTTAATAAACTATTACCGGACTGCGATATACTTTTAATCTATATCTAATCCAAATTATCTATTTCTTGAAATGACAGTTTATCATCAAATAGATAATACACGAGTGGTTGTTTATATTTCTTAAGTATCCCTCATGTACTGCTTAAGTGTACAGAGTGTGGCGTTTGCGATGTTGCGAAAGGTTAACAGAAAATAAAGTAGAAGAGAAGATTAAATCAGTGCCAGTGGCTGAGGTCATACGCACGTTTCTTACTTTTTTTAATTAATTTCCCAATGCCATAAAGTATAAATAATATCGCGTTGATTGCGAACGATAATCCACTGACGTAATCACTTATGTACACTATATTGTCAAGTACTAAATATATACAGTACGGTGAAGAAGTATAGCCTTAAGCTTATGTTTGAAGGGGTCGGCTGTAAAATCTGTTAAATAATATTTATTATTGTATTTAAATAACATACAAATTTCTAATGTCTAACGACATAATGCTGGCTCAAAGTAATCCGTGAGTGGGTTCGATTTCTACATCAATCGGCTGGGTGTCTACCTGAATATCACCGGGTTAGGTCGAAGAATAAGTTAAACCTAGCCCCGGTATAAATAAAGACGCATAAATACATAAATAAAAAATGATTTAGTTGAGCAAACCATTCGTCTAGTCCTCCCGGTACCACAAAGTATTCCGAAATATGCACATCGATTACTATCGATCCTGACTACATAATTATATATGGCGTTATTGCATCTAACCTCGCGGATGCGGTTGCATCAAGATGCAACTCTCTTAACGCTCTCACTTTTGCAATATCATCTTCGAAACCTGCATCCACGATGTAAACGCTCACGGTCTCGAAATTCCTTGCGGTGGCGTAACTTTTTTGCTGATATAAGAATGATCCGACAACTGTACCGGCGCTCGTTTATTCAAGCGACCAGTGGCGTCTGCGTCACCGCGGATAGCCCTACGTCGACTTAAAGCTACCCCAAATCAAGGAGTTTGGTATTTAGCTGTTATAAAAAAAATAAAATACTACTTATAATTAAAAACATTGTCACTAGCCTATAATATGCACAAAAGTTGCCTAATATTTTGACATAGGTGTAATACCACACGTTATATTTCGATTTTAACTTGAAACCACACTTTTTGAAACCACTATTGAACTTTTGAAACCAGAAAAAAAGGACCGATTCAAAAAATATTCAAATTAACACATTTTTCTATCTAAAGGATATTTCAATAAGGACGCTCGATTTTTAAATGTAAATAAAACAATTTTTTTTTACTTGAAAGAATATTTTTTGGCATTAAGTATGAAATATGTCGTTCAAATGTCCGTCGCGGCTTTGATTGGTGGCACGTATTCGGGAGGTCCAATTTTCGATGACTTTGTCGCATAAATCTGTCTGAATTAGTTGGATGGCGTTCGTTATGTTGACTTTGAGGGCATCAATTGTTTGCGGTTTATTCACATAGACCTGCGATTTAAGATAGCCCCAAAGGAAGAAGTCTAAAGGCGTTAAATCGCACGATCTCGGTGGCCAGTACACGTCTCCGTTGCACGAGATAACCATGTCCTCAAATCGCTCGTGCACAATATCCATGTGCAATGCTGTGTGGCACGTAGCGCCGTCCCGTTGGAACTACATGTCGCCGGTATCCATATCATCCAGTTTAGGCCCCAAGAAGTTGCTTATCATCGATCTGTAGCGCTCGCCATTGACGGTTATGACAATGCCAGTTTTGTTTTGGAAGAAGTACGTACCGATAATTCCGCCAGACCAAAATTCGCACCAAACAGTGACTTTCTCGGGATGCATTTGGTGCTGGTGTATCTCGTGTGGATTGTTATCGTCCCACATCCGACAATTTTGTATGTGACTGTTAATTTGTTATGATTTAACACTTTTACAGTGTGAAGTTAATTCTTTTTTAAATTATTATCTTTGCGAACCACAGGAAATCATATGAAACATATCCAATTCTTCGTTGCTTTCACTTTTTTCTTTAGACTTTATACAATATGCTGTATAATTACATATATTGTTGGATATATATTTTTTTGAGATCGGTAACATATTAACCCCGTGCCCAAAAAATCTTTGACTACTCCACTGCTGGCGATATCTTAAATTGCATACTAAGTACGCAATACCATAGATCATCTCATCTCATCCCATTAGTCATCAGTTCATCACGTTCACTTTATACACTGCGCAAGAACAGTTGAAAAAAATTGCAGATGCATGTTCCGTGATTGTTAGTGAATGTATGATGTGTACCTACCTACACAGAGTGTTCTAAATTTTAAGGAATGAAACCTCAACACGATCTATTACTCTCTTAGTTTCTATTCTAATCCTCGTAGGTATTAGAATGGAAATTCCAAATTGACCAGTTTCCAAAATGATTATCTAAGCTAAGAGATAAATTCGAATTAATTAGTCTTAATAAAAATCATTAGAAAACTAAATCATGAGGCGCAAAAACTAAATTTAAAGTTAAAATCTGGAAAATTTAGAAATAGGATTGATTTTTACCACCTTGGTTATTATTATACAGGGTGTTTATAAACTAGACGATTTATTCTTAAAGGAAGATACATCTTGGCATAAGTAGTTTTTTGTTTGCCTTTGCTTTTACGGGAACGAGGTTTAACTTATTCTTCCATCTATATCCACGCATCCACACAGACACATCCAGCCAATTGATGTGGGAATCAAACCCACGCCCGACTTACTCAAAACCGGCAATCTAGACCAGCTCCAAGCAATTGGAACTGGAACCTGGAGGCCTTCTGCGAGGTAATTGTGGGATAATTTACTCTCAGAAGTACTTGCCATACCGATGAACATACATGTTAATTCGGATGGATGCGATAAATTCACTTTTGTAAAGGCGTAAATTTACTTAAAAGTAGTAATTTTCTGAAAACCATGCAATGGTGAGAAGTCTTGCAGTTTTTTAAGAGATGCACTTAAATGTGAAGCGTAGGTAGACAAACCACATTGTAAAGCGGTTAAGACCATTGTTCTCAGTCCAAAAAATTCTTAAAGAATTGACTAAAACTGTAAATATTAATTACAAATAAAAATCAACTAATTGATTTTCACTCTCTAAACATATTTGGGATTTGATGACTTGAACTTGGTAACTTGATAAAAAAAATTGTATTAACTTAGAAAATCGCAATTGTATTACCCAAACTATATTTAATGCGCATGCTATTGTTAATCGTTACGCAATAACTGTTTATATTACTTTACAGCAAAATGCAAGAAATAAATCAATACAGATTTTAAAATAAACAATTTTATGTCCATCAGTGTCGTAAAAATAGTGTTCTGAATAAGGCTGACCTGGTATATATTTTTGTTTAATTCAATACTGAGGCAAATACCATCTAATTATACTATAATGAAAGATTTTTCTAGCCAAATAAGAACTGGATGCAAAAATGCATACAAAATCCCACATTTTTCCCACATGCCAAAACATGTCTACGGATACGAGGTGTACTATTTATATTTTGAGCCTTGGCAACAATAAGTGTTGTCAGACACCATCTGACGTTTCAAACGGAAGGTTTGACATTTTTGACCATAATCTTCTTCAGAACATTTTATCATTTAAGCGCGATTTGTGTTGTTTACAGTGATTCGAAAATTGTATCTCAGCGAAAAAATGGAATCGACTCGTGGAAAGTTTTGTGCGATGATTTATTACGACTTTCGACGTGGATTATCAAGACAAGAGTGCATCGATCAACTTACTTCCACTTTTGGCAATAAAGCACTATCCTTTGCCACTGTGAAACGCTGGTATAACGGGTTTAATCGTGGCCGCCATTCGCTGACTGACGAAAGTCGTGAAGGGTCGTCCAAAATCAGTTGTGCCAGAAAACATTGAAGCTGTGCAAAAACTGATAATGCAAGATCGTCATGTGACATACTGTGTGATTGAGGAAACCTTAGGCATTAGTTCGACTAGCATATATAAAATATTGCATGATCAGTTCGCTGTAAAAAAGGTTTGTTTTCGTTGGATCCCACATAATTTGAAAAAATCACAAAAAGATGTTCGTATCGATTGGTGCAAACAAATGCTCAAGAAATTCAATGGCGGTGCTTTAAAAGACGTATATAACATTGTAACAGGTGACGAGTCATGGATCTATGCGTATGAGCCAGAAAGTAAACAACAGTTGACTGTATTGATGTTTCAAGATGAACCGAATCCAACAAAAGTTGTACGCGCTCGAAGCACTTCGAAACAAATGCTCGCCTATTTTTTCGGAAAAACTGGTTATGTTGCAACAGTGCCTTCAGAGGAACGCAAAACCGTCAATTCTGAATGGTACACAAACACAACCATTTGTTTGCCGGAAGGCTTCGGTGAAATATAGAAAACAAACCAAGTGCCGTCGGATCATTCTTTATCATGACAATGCGAGCTCTCACACATCTCGTCTAGCGACCGAATGTTTGAACACTCAAAAAATCGAATTAATGGGTCATCCGCCGTACAGTCCTTATTTAGCACCCAATGACTTCTTTGTGTTCCCGAAAGTCAAAAATAAATTGGGCGGACAACGATTTTCGCCGGCAGAAGCAGTTGATGCGTTCAAAAACCATGTTTTGGAGATATCTCAGGCGGAATGGAGAAAATGCTTTGACAAATGGTTCGAACGCATGCAGGAGTGTATAGATCATGAAGGAGAATATTTTTAAAAACGATAAAGTAATGACAAATTAATGTTTTTTATTATTATCGGGCTCAAAGAATAAATAGTGCCACTTGTAATAAGCGTAAAAGTCAGTTTGTAGTTAGTAGTAATCAATTTATAAACACGAATATCTCATCGCCCAGTGATAGACATAAAACTACTTCCGGCAGATGTAACAGTTGTCGAACTACCCAGATTTTCAGAAAGACGGGAACGCATACATCTGTTTTCTGTTTTGAGAAACTGCTTATTTATATTAAAACATGTGATATTTATTTCGTTGTCATCTTTAAATATACAAAAGACGGTCTCATGGCTTCTCTTTGGTGAAATTTGTTTTTCTAAGTTTGTAGTTCATGGGTAAACTTGGGTTACCAGCCAGTTTTTATTGTGATTTTCGTAGAACAGAGACAATGACAACAAATAATCTAATAAACACAACTCTGTCTATTGCATACATTTCACGGTTTATATTAAAAAATGTTCTCGAAATAGTATGCAAAAAAACACGTCAGCGTTTCCACATATACAAGTACTTTTTGTTTGCCAGCTATTTTAACGTCCCATAATATCCCGTCTACTTTCAATATCATCATATTTTTCATTATGCGCAGTAACATTTTTTTATATATGCATACATATGTATTCCCTGTGTGTATATTTTTCTTCCAAATTTAGTTTACGTCGTAAAATCGTTATATTTCATTAATATTAAAAATATATAACAGTTCGATGTAGAAGAACGAAAAACTGACAACTGAGCCAAGTTGAAGTACATCTATATATTATTTATAGTTTACATCGTCACGATCAGAATTCATTTTCAGAAGATCGAGCCAATTTTTTTCGACAACCGAAAATCTAAATTTGCGGAAAATAAACATTTCAGGTTCACGAATAAAATTTGTCTACGACCACCACATCAAAATTTAAACGAATAACATCAACGGATTTATGATAATGACTAGCATCATTATTTCAAGAAAAAATCTAGACCAAGAATTTATAATTATAAATACATCTATTAATAAACTAATAAAATTGTCCCAATATGGTAAAATGGCTCTAATAGCGAAATTTTAATGAATTGTATTGGACTGTCCAATAGGAACTAAGAAAAGGTCGGCTCAATTTTATTGTGACGTCATACTCTGACGTTTTAAATCGCATTCTTACTCTCAAACTTTCAAAGCATGGCCCGAGGTTTTCCGTGATAGTCAGCGTTATTTTATGTATATTTCAGTTAGGCTACAACTGTAATCATCATTTAAATAAATGTCACTGCAGCATGAGCCCACCTTTTCATATAATTCTTGATTCCTAACATTAGAGGGGATGTGTGGAATTATTTTGTATTCATAATTTCTTGTATTCCCGATCTAATAGGTACACAGTGTGTAAAATTACATATTTTTTAGGCAATCTCGTGTAAACGTATATTTTAAATTGAGTGGATTAGTTAAAAATAAAAAAACGTCTACAGTAAACTCCCAAAATCAACCTTATTCGAAAACAAACGATGATTATCCAACTTTGATTATCGCCATTGCATTCTGCGAAACAGAAAAAAGAAACAGTATATTACGATCCATTTTCTCCGTCCATTACAATTACTGAAATGCCAACATATAAATAAATAAAAAAATATATATTAAATTACACCAAGTTTGGCATTTTTTGTTGTTGTATATAGGACAAGTAACCCGAGTAACTCCATCATGATAATAAAAGAATGAAACTAAAATTGTCTTTTGTTTTTCTCCATGTGTAAAATTCATTTATTTAGGTTAGGTTAGGTTAGGCTTGATGTTTTCTTAGATTATGTTAATATAATTACGATTCTAATTTAGTTAAGACAATTGAAATCTCAATAATTACTGTCATTTTGGCTTTTTGGTAATTATTTACTTTAGAGTAAAACTCTCAAATCCTCACCATCCAAATGTTGGCTACCCATTTTCGTAAACGCTGAAAAAGAATTTGGCTTCAGTCTGTGGCGGTGGGACACAGTTTTCGAGGAAATTAATTTTCAACTTTTTCGAACGACACCACTTTACACTACGTAAATACCCAATATTAATATACATAAGTATATTGCTACAACACTTCCTTCGTTACGATTTTCCAATTTATTTGCAATGTTTACAATTCATGAAGCCGTCCATTTGCTATCATAGCGCCCTCTGTAACTCGAAATGCTTGGATAGCAAATGGACGGTTGCATGAAAATTGTAAACATTGCAAGTAAATTAGGAAATCGTAATGAATAACTTTTCTGATGGTTTTAATTATGATATGTATAAAGAATGTGTTGTAGCATCTACTTACATTATTATTAGGTATCCATGTAATATAAAGTGAAAGTTATTTGTAAGGAAATGTGGGCACATGTAGAAAGTTGAAAATTCGTTTTCCCAAAAACTGAAGATTCGTTTTCAACACCCCCCCCCCCCCCCCAAAAAAATAGAGGGGTAGCCAAAATTTGGTGAGGATTTGAAAGTTCTACTCTAAAGTAAATAAACCGGTTTTTCTAGCAGTCAAGCCTGATTTATGCGCATGTCAAATAGCTGGAGACAATTATTTTCTAAAGATGAAATTAAAACCAGGGCCCATTCATAAACTATGTGGAACCGTAATGTCAAATCTGATTTTTTTTATTAAAATAATTGTTTTCATCAGTGACATCTACCTGTCACGAAAAAATATGGTACCTAATACAGAATATTATCACAGAATTGAATTAAATTGGGTGAATACAGAGAAGTAGTACCAAAATCGATAATAATGATTTGAAATATTTATCTAACAGGCAGGCATGCGACATGTTTTCCGTAACATCTGGCCACAATCTCCTGTACTTAAATGTTAAAAATAAGGTGTCTTACTAATATCCTTGATATAATTTCGATCCACGCTAAGCTCTAAAGGACCTTGCCTGCGTATTTCGCCATCTAGTCTCCCAAAAATAAAAACCTAATGCATTTATCATTCCGAGCATTTTCTGGCAGTTTACAAACTCCGCTATCTCAAAGTAAACTGAACACAAATAAGCGTAAACATATTTTATCTTCAGTGAAAAACCAATGTGCCCATCTGCAATAGCCGTGCCCACTCTTTATTGGCACGTTAGTTCACTCGGGATTATCAGCTTTATAGATAGCAGTATACATTCCTCGTCGTAAAAATGGTTTATATCGTTAATTAGAGTTAATTCGATTAAGGTCGTCGACCTTGGATGTAAATCCAAACAGTTTAAATTAATGTATGCAAATCCGTTCCCCGAGGGTGGTTTAAGCGACGTCTCAAGGAATGGAATGTTTCTTTGTTCTTCGTCTCTTTGTGTGAAAGGTTATGTGCGACGATCGACTTTGGCAGAGTGAAAATTCACGCCACGGGTAGAACCACGTGCTACACCGGTGTGAATAAGACAAAAAACTGATGACTAAACGGCAGCTTATCCTGACATTAACGGCGCCGATTAGGTTATTTCGGAAACCTGCAAGGTTAAGTGGATGCCTCACCTTGAAATCGCCATGCGACTCACTTGTTGACACTGGGAATAATCGAACTAGTTCCTCGGGATAACTCACAAAAACAACGTGAACTGGACACAACAATAACAAACTGTCGGTGTGTTTTCTACGTGCGACACGATTCACAGCTAGATCCGCGGTACAATGGCGAATGGCGCGCGCGGAATCGCAAGTCCATTGCGAAATGGGGGGAAAATACCACGTGGGGATCGGCCTGCGCGGGGGCGGCCTAATGGCAACACATCGACGCATCACCTCCACCCCGGTCCCCATCACATGGACACCGTACCTGGTCAATGACGGGCGCCGCGACGCGGAATTTAGGGGCGAAAAGAGTTGGCAATCGGTTTAACTTATTCTTTCTATGGATACCCGTCCAGGGGCGGATCCAGTCAAGGTCAATGACAATGTTTGGAGACACGGGGTGTCTGCAAGTAGTTTTTCAACATCCAGTGTCAATAATATCATAAAACACTAGACCTAAAAGGTTTTGGTCGAACGATATTTAACAAATATAGTGTATCTCAATATGGACGATCGATTTTTAAACGTAAATAAAACAAGTTGTGTGAGATATTCACTCAATTTTTTTTACTTGAAAGAATGTATGTATGTATGGCATTAAGTATGTATATGACGTCGTTCAAGTGTTCCTCGCGGCTTTGATTGGTGGTACGTATTCGAGAAGTCCAATTTTCGATGACTTTGTCGCACAAATCTGGCTGAATTTGCTGGATGGCGTTCGTTATGTTGTCTTTGAGACTTCGAGGGCATCAATTGTTCAATTTTCCGCACCACACAGATATTTTTTCGGGATTCATTTGGTGCTGATGTATCTTGTGTGGATTGGTATCGTCCCAAATCCGACTACATATTATGTTTGTTCACATATCCATTCATACAAAAATGAGCCTTGTCGCTAAAGACGATTTTTTTGGCGAAATTTGAGGTCAACTTCCAACTGCTCCAGAACCCAACCAGTGAACACACGGCGTTGTCTATGGTCGTTTAGCTTAAGTTCCTGGGTCAGTGGGATTTTATACTGGTGCAGACCCAAGTTCCGACGCAAAATTCGCCAAGTTGAAGTCGCAGAAAGGCCAAATTCTTGTGAACGACGAAAAATCGACTGCCTCGCATTTTCCCGTACACTTTCACACATACCAGCGATGTTGTTAGAAGACCTTGCGTTTCGGTGACGTACGGGTGTTAACTGATATGGTGATTTGCCATACACTACTGAACAATTGAGAACAAATTTGACAGATGTTAGTTTAACAACATGGCCACTATAACTTAACAAATTTCAACCATCTCTATTAAAATACTCTATATAAGGTGGAAGCCATATATGGACTAAAATTATTTTCAACGTTGTTTTAGAGATTGAAAATGAAATTTTTAATATACAACGGGATATATGTAAATGCAATACAACTGAGATGATTTAAAAAAAAAGGAATTACGAAAGCCTGTCATCTATTTATTTTTTCTGTAAACGTATGCACTTCTATCGTTATGAACAGGGCCGGATGCAGGGTTGTCGGGACCCGGGGAAATGAAAAAAATGGAAGCCCTTTCAATCAATAAATATGTTTCGATAATTTTATTTTTACATTTAAAAACAAATTTCCACTATTATTAAGATATATACTATTCTATTTTTTGTAATTTTTTAAAAACCTTTATTACTTTCTGACGAGTGATGAACAATTGGAAACAATTGATAGACTTAGTATATTTAAGTGAAAGACACTTTACGTGCTTTTTTAGAGGCAAAATTCTTAATGATTTCTCCGAATTCTATTTCTCGAAGTAAATCAAGTTTCTATACTGAGCAATGACAGATATGCTAGACGTTTTTGGGTCATGGTCATCGTCCTACGCAGCCTATTTTTAATAATTTTCATTGTAGAAAATGAAAGTGCTCCGCTGCAATCAGCACTAAACTAGCACTAAACCAGCACTAAACTAGCCACCATCAACACTAAATACATTCTCAATGTAATTTCAATATTAGGGAATGCAGCGCCGAAGTTATTATCAACCAGAATCCTGTAGAAAAACATCTCTTTTGGTTCACTGTCGACATTGTAGTTCTTCTTGAAGGCATCTATCAAGACTGCAAACTAGACTAATTCGTTCGCAAGACTGTTTTCAAGATCGTCGTTTTTTCAAGAAGATTTTTACTAACTTGTCGGCAGCCTTGTGTAGCTCGGATGAACTCAAATCCTCTAAATGATTCAAGAAACCAAATCGATCGCAGACAATGTCATAAGCTTGAATCCTATCACTCAGAGATGCTGAAAGCTGATCAATTACTGGAATAAAACTTCCTACTCGAAATTTTTCATTTGGGTGACATCTGGGCATCTGAGGATTTCGCATAATCCAGTGGATTGAGCCTAATATTTCTTGATGATATATTTCATTGCTCATTACGTTTTTAAAGATTAAAAAAATTTAATGTTATTATATTTTTGAATCCAAGGTTTGTGGAGGCCCTCAATGTGTGGGCCTGACATTGAGCAGACGCCGTGCATCTGACCCTGGTTATGAACTCTATCTCTTTGATCGTAGTTGGGTTGTTAAATGTAAAAGGTTTACAATATATTTAAAAAATGGCTAGGATCAAGATAATGAATTCAACAGTTGCTAATAATGTATGAAGATAATTCTAATAGAATAAAAACCAGTTTCAATCCTCTCAGTGTATTTTCTGTGACGTCACCGTCAATCAATCTGGATCTCTCTTTAGAAAGTTTCGTATATTTTAGGCTTGACACCTACTACAATAGATCGATCAGCTGTATCGTACAAGGCCTGAATTTTTTCTAACAACAAGCAATCTTTCACGAACACATGTATGCTATCTAATCGGCTCTTTTTAATAACTTAACTAACTTTGAACAAAAAATAACTCCCAAACTGTCATTAGGAAGCACATAATCCACCGGTAACGTGACTTCCCCTTCCCCCCCGCCCTTCAAGGAGTTTTCTCTTCTAATCCATTTTCTTGGTATCACTGCCAGCATATCAATTAACCTTGAATAAGGCGCCATTCTATAAAGTCGTTTATTCGTTGAGTTGAATATTTTTGTCTAGAAGAAGAAGGGGGGTGTTACACTCCCAAAAAGTAATGCTTGAACAAGTTTATTGTAATAAATTACACATTTGTCAGGGAATTGCAGAACATATCCTTGAACAGTTAATTTTTGAGGTAAAAGGATATTGGGGGCTACTATACCGGATGTCATCCGAAATTGTGCTTGTGGTTCTCAAAACGCAAGAATGAATAGTTTTAATATAAAAAAGCACAATTCAATTGTTTATATTGCTGTTTAAAGATGATCCAATTACATAACTTAAGATAATTCCAGGTACGACAGTGCTGCCCCCTAGTGATTGATAACTACAATACATAGGGATTTTCCTTTGAAGATCACCTAAAGATTTAGGATTTTTTACAACCTTTAATTTTTGTGCCTAGTGTAATACCAAGAAAACTTCATCAGAACTACTTGACAAAATTTGTTAACCAAACAATAATTGATATAAACTCCGACAATTATTGTAAGATCTACAGCTCTACCTTTAACTACTCGTAATATAATTTTTAATATCTCTGCACTCAAATAGGTCCTGGGGATGTTATTGAGGATTAAGTAGTTCAAAGTTCTATAATGCATATCGAAATGGTTAATATAGAATGAATTTGTTAACCGCCCAAAGATAATGGATACAATCTAGTCAGGCTTTTATTTGTGTTTTGTTACGTTTCGTATTTATTTCAAGCGACCTTGAGTAAGAAATTCTTTGGGTGACAGTGAAATAACAAATATTCCATTAATATTCTCGAAAATGGCATATTATCTCCGAGATAATGGGTGGGTGAAATGCTGTAGAAAATTTTACCAAACGGCGTTGATGAGAGAAATGTAGGCCTAATACTTTGTTATTTAATTTAGTTCCTGCTTAATATTATCCGTTACAAAATTTATTGTTATTATAGATAATTCTCAAAATAAAGTTCACTCAACATTAAAAAAATATGGATTGTTTACTTACGTCTTTGTTTACGTTAAATAATATATCAATATGATCTTTATATGCGAGGAAATACATGACGTGAAAGGAAATGAAAGTGACGAGGCGCAAACAACGAATAGCATCAGTCAATGATGATAAATTATGTAGATGGCGTACTTGTTGAATATGGTAAGTTTTCTACTAGGAACACAATACCCTTCAGATCGAAATAGTATGAGATCATGACCGCTGAAATTGTTACAAACTATGTGAAATGGTATCAAAGTGCCAAATGATTTTGATAAATCTTTGCAAACATACAGTGTCTCTCAAATATATGGAATGAAATTCATGTTTGCGTCGTCAACTTTTGTTGACCAGTGTTGACAGCATATGTGTTTTACTATATTTGATACAACACGTCATCCAAATTTTGCGAGCCAGCTTGATTAGGACGAATAAAGAAAATTTAAAATACACTTCTGGACGAAATTAACGTGCAAGCAAAGCTTTTCATTATTTCTTATAATTTTTCGAAGTTTTAAATCTTTACACATTTTATGTAGGTGGCCTAGGATATCCTCTGTCACTGATAAACAATTGCACTTATTTGACACATATAAAGTAACATTTTGCAATTGTTCGTTAATAATACACTTAACGCTGTCTAAGGCGATTTGTAAACGACAATAAATTCAGTTATATTAGTGATAGAAATACTTTGTCTAATACTCTTAGAGTAGAAGAATTGAATCGTCCACGCAACTTAAGAGAAAATGAAGCAGCGAAAGCTGTAACTCTAGTTAACGAGAGATCTAACCAGCGATACATGGCTTAATTTGTTAGGAGTTAGACAAACAATATTTAGTAGAATAATTAAACATTTCAATGAATTTGGAGGTTACTGTAGAACCCCAGGACAAGGTCGTAAGAAGTCTACAGATGCAAGATATGAGCGATATCTTATGCAAGTTGCCTTAAGAAATAGGCATTCTATCAGTTTATAGCTAAGCAAAGCCATGGCAGCAGCTCTAAATGTAGCAATTTCTGGACAAATGGTCAGGAGAAGAAGAAGGAGGATTCGATAGTAGAAGACCAGTTATTACACAATTGTTCACCAAAGAACAACAGAGAAGTAGACTGCGTTTTGCAAGAGAACACGTAACTTGGATCATTAATGACTAGAAGCGACTTTTGTTTTCAGACAAAACAAGAGTAAGTCTTAATTCACCAGATGGTCGCCAACGTGTCTGAAGAAGGCCAGTAGAGACGTTTGCTGCCTGAAATATTTCCGAGGATCTCATATTTTGGTGGACCAATAATGCCCTGGGGAGGTTTCTGTTTCGGCGATCGCACGGATTCGGTTCCTAATCAGGGGAGATCCATGAATGCACATTTCTACGTAGAAAACATCGTAGAAGAACATGTGATGCCATTTTCCCCGTTCATCAGGAACAATTTTTATGCAGGATAACTCTCGATCCCAGGATGCTATAGAGGTACTGAACTACCTTCGATTTGTGAATATTCCAACTATGGACTGGCCACCAAGAAGCCCAGATATAAACCCCATAGAGCAGCTATGGGATGCACAAAAGCGATCAGTTAAGCGCTATATACCTACTCCTATGGCTCTTAGGGAAGTTGACTAATCGTTGTTGTCAAATGGGAAAATATTCCTCAGGATACCATTCACCACTTGGTCAATAGCATGCTCAGATGAATGAAAGTAGTGATAAGAGCTAGAGGAGTATCTACAGGCTGCGATGTCATATTGAATGACTCAGACAAAGAGATAACAGGTAATTTTTTTATATATAAAATTATCTAAATTATTGACAGTATGACGTTAAAATGTATTTCCTCACAATTCTTGAAAATTCTATACTTACATCCGTTTGCTGTTTAATATCAAAAATAGATCTCCACAAGTATACAATAAAACAAAAAATGTTTGCCAAATATGAATTATCAGTGACCTGTGATCCTCCTATCTTGCGAACGTAATCCTCCTTTTTCTCCGAACATTTAAAGCCACTTTTCCGTTCCTTTGTCCCTGTTTTCCGTAATTTAAATCCCCGCCGAACCGAGCGCGGATACTCTGCAGGCATAAAGGCCGATTTAATAAAGCCATCCTATCGGCATTACACAACATATTTCAGGTGCTTTGTTACGCAAAAACAATCGCTCATTACAAACACAATTTTTTCCTGAATCTGGCAGTGACATTTTCTGGATGGTGGAGACGTTCTTGATCAACACCTGTTTACTTGATTACATACATAACCAGATTGATATAATTAGTTGCGTTTATATAATGTAATAATGTAAATAGTGTAATAAAACACATCTAGGGATACTTAAAGTTGGGTAGCAAGATGGCGTCTTGGGCCAGAGACGGCCTTACAGATCTGGCCCAAAGTAAATTCGTACATACGAGCCCAAGCTCATATATTTAAATAAAAGTAATAACACTCTCAAAACTATTTTATTAAAGACAAATATTGGTAACAGAAACAAAGAATCAACTTTTAACTTAAATATGATGAAATATTACTAAGTTATGATGTGTCAGTGACAAGTTTGTTAATAGAAACATTAAGATTCGCAGTGTAGAATATTTCGGCCGCTTCATCAAAACTGTGTTACATCACCTTTATTAACAATAGCAGCTTTAATTCTAGCAGGCAATGTATCTACCAGCTTAGCGCACTCTTCAGGAAGCATGTTGTTCCCAATGTATTGTAATTTGGTGCGTAGATCGTTAACTTAACGGGTTGGATGTATGCCCAACTGTTTCTTCATTTTATGCCACAATATTTCTATTGGCGAGAGGTCAGGACTGCTAGAGGGCCATTCCATAACAGGGACATTATGTTCTGTACACTAAGCTTTGACAGTTTTTTCTGTGTAACATTCCATCAGCACCATCCTGCTGGAAAATGTACTGGGCGTCAGTGCCTTGACATATTGGTATTGATGGCAATAAATTGTATGTCAAAGTTTGTTTTCATTTACATCGAAATACAATGGCTGTACATATACGTTACAGCTTCGATCTCTGTACTAAGGGTACCCTGTATAAACATATACATTATTGAAGACCATCTAGATACTATAAATGTAATGATTACTTACTTACACCATTAAATTTTCCCTGTTACTTATTGAGACAAAAATATTAGTTTTACTGTTATAATTTTCACATCCTGAGATTTATGCAAATAAGGGGAGAGGCTGAAATAATGCGCGAATTGTAGAAGCACAACTGCCAAGAAAAGTGACACATTTAAATATAGCGAAATATGTCAAAAACTGGCGTATAAATCATTCTCACCCCGGGCTTTTTTCCCCAGGATAAACCACCTCATGAATATAAACGGAGTAATATTATAATTGAAGTTCAGTATTTACGCTGCACTCATATTAACATAATCCTTAAAAAAAACTAAATAAAAAGATTCCAGCTTTTGTTTTTTGTCGCACTCAGCGAGATAGTCTAAAAGACCGCCCCAGACAATACTCTAGGCTAGTTTTTCTTGTTCCACGATCTCTAACCGTTTCTCTCATAAACAAAGCTTTCGCCGGTTTCTCCCTATGCAGGACGTGGAGGGCCATTATCCTCGCAGGAGGGCCCTCGCGTCTTTATAACTAGTTCATAAAATTGGTCGTTTGTTTTGTATGGACGAAGTTTTTCATTTCAGAAAGAACAATAAATATAAAACGATCGAAAGGCGCGCGGGTGGCGTTATTGTTGTATTAGGGTTAATAGAGCGCGAGGTTCTCTAGTTTTGTGGGATGTACGAGGTCTGTTCAAGAAGTAATGAGAATTTTGTAATTTTGCGAGTTGTATTAGTCCGATTCGCGCGAATATTTTGTTGTTGTGTTGGTAAACATGTCTGAAAAAATATCTGTACATTTTTAGCCATATCGGATGTTTTAGTCTGGTGACAACAGACTAAAAGGTTACAGGTGTTTTGGTACGATCGGAGATTATTTATTCCTTATTAAAAAATGGATCAGAGAATTTGCATTGAATTTTCCTATAAAAATGGAATAAAGTTTAGCTATGTTTTAGAAATGTTAAATACTGCTCTTGGTGAGTCTGCTATGAGTAAAACAAGGGTTTATGAGTAGTACATGCGTTTCCAAGAAGGCCGTGATAACGTTTAAGATGACGAACGCCCTGGACGCCCCAGCACATCAACAACCGAAGAAAAAACGTGGAAAAAGTGAAAAAAATGATTATGAACGATCGCCGAATCATAATCATAGAAGTAACTGATGATGATGGCATATTAATTGGCTGATGCCATGAAATCTTTTCGGATATTTTAGGTATGAAACGTGTGGCAGCAAAATTTGTTCCAAAATTGTTGAATTTCGAACAAAAACAGCGGCGAATGGAAGTTGCTCAGGAGTCCCTAATTGAAGTCAACAACTATGCAGAACTACTGAAAAGTGTCATAATAGGTGATGGACCATGGGTTTACGAATATGACGTCGTAACTAAGGCTCAATCGTCCCAGTGCAGGCATTCCGGATCGCCAAGACCGAAAAAAGCTCGATAAGTGCTGTCGAATGTGAAGGTTATGCTCACTGTGTTCTTCGACTTTACCGACATAGTACACCATGAGTTATTGCCACAAGGTTAAGCAGTCAATAGGGAGTACAACCTAAAAGTTTAACAATGTTTGCGTGAAGCAATTCGAAGAAAACCGCCCAGATTTGTGGCAAAATAATTCATGGCTTTTGCATCACGATGCATGCTTGTTCCTGAATTTTTGGAAAGCAACACTGTAGTGATGCCCAACCTCCATATTCACTAGATATGGCTCCATGTGACTTTTTTCTGTTTCCAAAAATAAAGAGAACCTTAAAATGCCATCTTGCAAACATATATATATATATATATATATATATATATATATATATATATATATATATATATATATATATATATATATATATATATATATATATATATATATATATATATATATATGTAAACGTTTAGGGAAGATTAAATAATAATCAGGGGTTTTTACCACCTCAGACTTTATTTTTGAACTGTATTCAACATCTACAACAGTACTCGCGAATTCTCTGGGTTAGACTGCCGCCTCACTCCCCAATCGTCCCGTTGCTCGGTCCGTTACGCCTCCGTTCGGCCATCCTCCCGACTATAGCGCGAGGGTCGATATTATTGATTGTTTACATATATATATATATATATATATATATATATATATATATATATATATATATATATATATATATATATAATATTTATCTACTAACATACCAAACATAATATGTATATAATCTAGTATAAAGTGACCGGTACTAAGTAGCATACATTTGAGTATTACACCATATTTGAAATGTATGTGGCATTCGCTTTTTTCTATTACATTTAACGCCAACGGTAAAGTACGAACGATTGCGAATTCTAACGAGAGACAAGCCTTCCTCTTTATATTGATCGAACCGACCGCCGGGTTTTAAATCTAATAGCTGATATAGACATAAAAATGTTTGCACAATAAATTGGTCAAATTGAACCTTGATTTATTGAGGTACATATAAAACATACATTATTTCAATTTATCGTCTACATTAAATTGGCGAAATATTGGTTGTAAACTAAGTTCCCGCCGTTTTTTTTTTTAATTTCTAAAACTTTATTTTTCAATGAAATATAACAACTATTAATCAATAATGTATTCTCCGTTGTTGTTTACGACTTCTTCACAACGTTCAACCAGCTTTTCAATGCCTCGGCGGTAGAAATCGCCCGGTCTCGTGTCGAAATATTCGTCCAACCAAGCCCTTAATTTCACATCATTGTTGAACGAAACGCCACGCATAGCGTTCGAAAGCGATCGAAAGAGATGGAAATCAGATGGTGCCAAGTCGGGAGAATACGGAGGGTGTGGCAGCACTTCCCAGCCAAGTGTTTGAATGGCTTCCTTGGTCATGTTGGCGATATGCGGGCGGGCGTTGTCATGTTGCAGAATAATGCCATGCTGCCGATTAGGTCTTTTCTCTTGAATAGCCGTGTTGAGGCGTTGCATTTGTTGAACGTAAAGATCCACATTCACTGTTTGGTTTCGTTCAAACATTTCGTAATGAAGAATGCCTTCCCAGTCCCACCAAACGCATAACATCGTCTTTCGTGGATGAAGATCTTGTTTTGCTCGCGGTGTGGCTTGTTCTTCCCGGCTACGCCATTCTTTGCACTGCTTCATGTCGACGTAGACATCATCGACCATTTTTCATCACCAGTGACGATGCGATACAGGAATCTTTAATGAAAAAATATTATTAGTGAAAAAAGGCAAAAAAGCGTGTGTAACCTTGTGCCCATGAGTTGATCGGTGACGAGCAAGCAAACCAGCAGAAATTGTCGATCTTTGATTTTTGTTGTTGTCATTTAAAGCATGTGGAACCCATGCGCCCAATTTCTGAACCTTTCCCATCGAATGGAGATGCTTCGCTATAGCGGTCTGCGAGCATTCCATTTTCTCTGCCAATTCTCTGGTTGTTTGACGTGGATCTTCATGCAAAAGATTGTTTAATCGCTCTTCGTCGAACTCAACTGGCCGCCCGGAACGAGGTGCGTCTTTGAGGTCGAAATTGCCAGTTTTGAATTTGGCATACCAATCACGAGCGGTCCTTTCAGCTATGGCACCCTCTCCGTACACGGCACAAATGTCGCGAGCAGCTTTTGCGGCCTTAGCATCTTGATTGAAGGAATAAAGAAGGAGGTGTCGAAAATGCTCATTTTTGTCGACTTGACATTCCATTTTAATGATCTGAAAATTAACAAAAATTAATCCAAGAAAAAAAACTAAGCACAGATTCTAGTATAACAAAACATCCTCTTTCGAATAACACAAAACACTATGCCAAAATATTTCACTTTCAACGCGCAATCTTAAATATAAAAAACGGCGGGAACTTAGTTTACAACCCATTAGAAACTGTTCTAATTGATCCCTAAATTCCCTAAATTGATCTAAATTTTCCTAAATTGTTCTAAAAATCTTCCCTAAATTGTTCTAATTGATACTAAATATCCCTAACATTGATATTTCGATTAATGTTAGGGATATTTAGTAACATTTTGCATTTATATCTAAATACCGATCTCATACCATGTGTCAAAACATCGGGTTGTTTACTTATTTTTCTTTCATTTTTTATGTTTGAGTGATTTTTTTATTGTAATGAAATTATTAGAAACAAATCAAAATATTTAGTTTCCCGATTTTTGAGCGAATATTGCTATTTCTTTCAAATAGTAGACCCAGTTTTTATTTCCTTATAATAATCATTATTATTTAAGCGCTATTATTATTATTATTATATTATATAGGTTTCGGCCTCATCAGCCACTGATCGCATGGGTAGTCCCTTGGCGATCCCCTCTTATCCAGGTCATTATCCAAAAATGCTATCCCATAAAAGGAGCAATTTAGGCATGTCCCCCGCCTTAAGCCTCGCCTCCTCTAGGATAACAGGGGTTCCTAATATAAGATACCTCTTCTCCTCCAGTGCGGGGCAGGTGTAAAGAAGATGAATCGAGGTTTCCTCGTCTTCTTTACAGTATCTGCAGGCCGGGCTATCAGTCAGCCTCAGCTTGTGCTTATATGCATTCAGGCTACTATGGTATCTCGTTATGATTCCCACCAGGGTTCTGGCTTTGTGCCTGTTCAATTTAATGAATTCTTGGGCCCATTTCTCATTCTCTGAGTATTCGATGAAGAGTTTGGTTATTCGACAACCCGTTACCCTCTCCATCTTTTATTGTGCTGGTCTCTTGCCCAGAGATTGATGCGGTCTCTGATCAGATTCCGACTTATTCCCACTGCAGGTTCTGGTTCACAGAGGTTTCCCTGGTCCCTAGTCTGGCAAGGTCATCTGCAATTAGATTTCCTTTAATGCCATTATGCCCAGGTATCCATAAGAGTTCCACCGGTCCCTTCCCTGCCAAGTGGTATTTAAGCACTAAGTTGTTGTAAATATAATCGATTTCATTGTAAATGAATTGTTCGAACATGCTAAACAATAATTGGTTTTACGAGAGAGAGATCTAACGCTTTAAAGAACTATTTGCAAATAAACTAAGTTGGTCTCTTTCAAACTAAGTTGCCATTTTGTATTGTATTTTAAATCGAGCATCTTGAAATTTCGTATCACTTTCTCTAATGACAGCCGATTATTTGATAACTGCACTGACTCACCTGTACCTACATTGATTTAAATATCCACGGAATTTCGGTTGCCGCGGACTTACCTGAGTGTAAGACCACTCTGCGGTGGACAGCTTTATTCATTACGAAGACACTTTCCAACAAATCGATCCCCGCCAATTCCTTTGCAAAAGAAAACGTGCTTTTTAAGATTACTCTTGGCTGATAAATCTGCTCAAGACTTCCACGTGTTCGATTAACTGGAAGCAATTTTCCGAATAATTATATTCCGGGGTGACTGTCACGATGTCACGGCTCCCTTTAATAATAGGGGCTTCATTAAATCTGAAAAATAAATTTGTTGTAAAATTACGCCGCTCTCGCGTAATTCACGATCTTGCGTACTCGGCATCGAAATACACGTGTATAAAAAAAAATAAGAGTGGCGGATAACAGGGTTTTATGTTCGTATTAAAAATGAAATCACGAACATACTTTAAAATTGAGCTTGGCGGTATGGGAGAATAACCCAAGGGATCGTGGTTTATTTTATAACATGTCAACGAAGATACCGTATCTTTCTTCTAAATTAATAATGTCTGTGGGTAACAAAGACTTATTATAAAAATGTTTCCGAGCGGACACAAAAATAATGATAAAATTTTTTTTTTTCGAATTGTTAAAAGGGGAAATGAATTAATACGAGGGCGGATGAAATAAGTATAAACGGGACTTTATTTAAAAAAAATATATTGATTGAAAAACAAAGGGCAAAGATATTTTAGTTTTCTATATAGTCTCCTGCTTTACTGATACACTTTTCCCAGCGAGAAGGAAGGTTTTCTTTATCCCAGTGTCACAGAATGAAGTTGGTTGCATCGGGAGCCAATTACGCACGGATCTCTCTACACCCTGGTCATCTTCAAATCGTTGTCCTCCTAGGGCTTCCTTAAGCGGCCCAAACAAATGAAAATCGTAGGTTGCGATTTTCATTTTTTAATAGCTCACAGTAGTAAGCAGCATTGATTGTGCGTCGCTCGTGAAAAAAATCAATGATCAAAACGAAACAATTCCTTGAAACCGCATTTTAACACCGCATTATATTCAAAATTTGTATAAATTGGACTTTTCTAGGGATACACCAAAGTCTAGACATTTTGTATGTGACCCTAAATTTTGGCGGCGAGCTTATTTACATTAGAAATTCGGTCGGCGCGGCCGGCAACGTATGCACTGATTTTAATTGGCTCTAAAGCGACGGCGACTGTGCAGAACTGTATTTTGATTGTGTCTAGACGTCGTAAACAGGGAAACTAGCTAGTGCCGTTCCACAATAAATATGGCATTGTGGTAGGTGCATTGCACTTGTGTTACGTAAGTTAAAACTGTCGCATATGGGAAACGGATAAAATTTGCTTTTTTCATTAAACTGCGATAAAAACGTGTCTCCCGTTGATCGCTTCTATATAGGGTGGAAACTTTAAGTGAAATAAATTCTACAACTCGAATAAAAAGATCGTGAAGCAGGGCGATTTTTCATTTTTGACTTGATTATCTTCACCATTGGGGATGTATAGTCCCTATTATTTTTTTAGTATAAGGATATGTCGAGGCATACACCATTTGATAGGTCGTATCGATAAAAATACAAGGCATACTTCGCATAAAATCCATTTCTTTTATTCTATAGCCTCTTAGAAGTGATCTGTCTGATTTCATGTATTAGTTCTTGGTGTAGAGCCCCAAACGTGTCAGGTTTTGTTTAAAAAACCTTATCCTTCAAGTACGCACCCCCCCCCCCTCCCTACAAGAAGAAATCAAGCGGAGTCAGGTCTGGGGATCTTGGCGATCACTCGATTAGACCAGTTCATCCAATCCACCCGTTATCACTTAATATATCAACAAAATAAAACCGGACGGGAATAGTGGGGTGAAACTCCATCTTGTTGAATCTAGCGCCAGGTAGATCTGGATCTAATTTATTGGGAATGAGAATGGACAAAAATAGAGTAAATCTTTCTTGAAGGAAATTTACATACGAGTATCTTTAATCATCAAAGTTCGTATTAAAAAATAATTGTCCAATAACCCTCGCACCTTATATATGTTTGTTTATACACTGTACAAATGAAATCGGGAACATTTGAAAGTTCTCGCAAAATATTTTGTTATTACAAAAACGTTCGAAAGGGTCAAAAGGTGTTTTAAATTTTCCGTTTTTTTTGGAATGCCTCAGTTCTATACAGAATAGCGCACATTTGGAGGCCAAAGGTTCGATACAATACAATTCTTGTTCGATACAATAGAAGGGCACATTTTTTGAATATTATTATAAAAATTTTATAAAGATGTATAAATAAAGTTTGGAGAAATATGCAAATTCAGTTTTAGTTGTGAAAATTGATTTATTTATAGACAAATGAAAATAAATACATTAACTAATAATTTCCCATGAACTATTTGATAATATCCTAGTCTCAAAATAAATCCATTCTGCAATTTAAATGATTTCCGGCCCGATATTAT
The DNA here is from genome assembly GCA_037954035.1 of Rosalia funebris. Taxonomy (NCBI): domain Eukaryota; kingdom Metazoa; phylum Arthropoda; class Insecta; order Coleoptera; family Cerambycidae; genus Rosalia; species Rosalia funebris. The sequence continues at coordinate 3,503,113 of JAZFAV010000002.1, read as the reverse complement.
GTATTTTCTTTTGAATTCGTTGCTTTAAGTCATTTATAATTTTCGAGTTAATTGACATAGACTTTGTTTCTTAAATACCCCATATGAAAAAATCAAAGAGTGTAAGATCTTAGGAATGAGGTGGCCATTCTATAGCTCTACATTGCCCTATCCATCATTGTGAAAATAAATTATCCAAGCCAGTGTAAACAAAAAGAGCGTAATGAGGAGGTGCATCATTCTGTTAATACCAAAGCCTGCTATCAGTCCTGATTCCTTTGCATTCATTTGCATTTGGGTATAAAGGTGGAAGTGTTAGAAATAACTCTTGCCTAAAAGTTGCGCAAATACATTGCGTCAGTCAAACTGTCTTAAAAAAATACTGGCCAAAAATTCCGTTTCTAACTACACCTGCCCAAAATTCAATTTTATTGGAGATTGGGTATGCGATTCCTGCATCTATTGTGAATTCTGTGAGGCACACTACCGATAGTTCTGTCCATTTACAGTTCCATTAAGTAGAAATATAGTTTCATCCAAAAAACTATATATTTGTCGCAAATATATTATCATCAATACAATGTAATTGCATTTCCTCGCAGAACTACTCTCGATGATCAAGATCATCTTCTGGTAAGTTTCAAGTCAATCTAATCTTATAAGGGTGAAATTTGTGTTTATGTGAAATATTAAGCACTGTAGTATGACTCAAATTCATATCCAAACCAATCTGGCGAGAACTGAAATGTGGGATGTTCATCAATTCTTACTAAAATGTCAAGTTGTGTATCTGTGTTAATTGCTTGGCGACCAGATCTGGGTAAATCACGTACATGTCCATATTCTCTCTATTTACCTGCAACTTTACAGAAGACTGTGCTATAGGCGAACGATCTTGATGAGCCAAATTAAAGACTTTCACTGTAGTTCTTCTCGTATCTCCATAACCATAAGAATTTCAATTCGATCTTTTTCCGAAAGAGACATTGTTACTAAGATTCCTTACCCTTTAAAGCAAAAATCGACCTGCCCAAAAGTTTCTCATAAATGTGTAGAATACCGCCAAAAATAATATTATTCCAGAAGTGGTATCCACCCTGTTATACTCGTAGATAAAGTTTGTGATCCACAATATAGTTGCACGTCTCAATTACAACCTTCAATAATACCATTCGTTGCTCTATCACTAACATTGCTCAAATGTTTACCCTACACCGCTCAAATATTAACTTAGGTCAAAGTTTAAACATTAATTAATAACTAATATCTGAATATAATTTCGCATGGAATCAGTGTAATGCATGTAGAAGCGTTATAGCATAACACGGGATTGATATTGAAATTTAAGCAGGGGTTTACGATGACACGGGCAGACCAGAGGTGGCAATTTCCATTTATAAATGAATATTAAACTACGCGGCCCGGGGTCAAAGGTCGGATTAGCCATTAACCGGAACCGCTGTTTAAAGCGAGAATTTATTCATGGAGGGGGTGGGGCGGCTTGTACCTTTCACGAGCGACATTGTTGCGGCAACAATGTTTAATAAATAAATTAACAAATGATAATAAGAGATTTATAAGAAACGTATGCGAATGGAATAGATTGCAGTCGTTCTGGACTAGGCTTTAACGTCCAATCGACAAGACAATAGTTAAATTATTTGGAGCATACAGTTATCCAGAGACGAGGAAGGACTGAAAACTTATAAGTCAATGAAGTGGGAAATCATTAGAGTAGAAAATCGAAAGAATAATGGATAGAGGGTAAATGCAAAGAAGTAGAAGATAAGCTCCAAGTAGGTAAGACCGATGAAGCTTACAAAATAATTAAGAGGAACTTCAGGGATATAGGACCAATAAGTAGAATCAATCGGAGTCAAAATATATACGAGGGTCAGAAATTAGGAGAGATATTAGAGGAAGAATCTAGCATCGATAGGGAAGATGTAGGAAAACCTATATTGAGAGAGGAATTTGAAATAGCACTAAGGGGGCTAAAGAACAATAAAGCGCCGGGTGTAAATAAAATACAGGCAGAAATTTTGAAATGTACGGGACAGAAAGTAGTAAATAGGATGTTTGAACTGGTAAAATACATATACGAAACGGGCGAGATGCCGGAGGATTATAAGAGGAACATTATCGTTACTATACCGAAAAAGAGAGGAGCCGAGAAATACGAGAACTTTATAACGATTAGCCTAACTTCCTACGCGTCAAAAATCTTAACCAGAATAGTGCATAAGAGGATGGAAAATAGAGCGGAGGAAATACTAGGAGAAGACCAATTCGTGTTTAGGCGAAATAGGGAAACTCGCGAAGCTATTCTGGCGCTAAGAGTAATGTTAGAGAAAACAATAGAAAAAGGAAAGAACGCTTATATAGGATTTGTAGATTTAGAAAAAGCTTTTGATAATGTAAAATGGAAAAAATGTTCTAGATACTAAAGAGCGCGGGAATGAAGTATAGAGATAGGAGAGTAGTACACAATCTATACAAAGAGCAAACTGCTGTTATAGAAGTAGAAGGGGAAAGAAGGGAAGTAGGTATTAGGAATGGATAACCACTAATTTTTAATCTGTACATCGAGGAGGCGATTAATGTGGTAAAAGAGTAGATTTCGGGATTAAAGTACAGGGACAGAAACTAAAAATGCTGAGATTCTCGGATGATATAGCAGTGTTAGCATCTAGTAAAGAGTAATTAGAATCAGCGTTGAACGAAATGGAGGCAGTGTTGACAGATAAATATGGAATGAGGGTGAATAAAAACAAAACTAAAGTGTTAGTGTGCAGAGGGCGCGAGAGCAGAGCAAAAGCGAAAGTACAAATTAATAATGAAAGATTGGAGGAAGTTAAAGACTTCACTTATTTAGGAAATAAAATAAATTGGAATGGAAGAAGCGATAAAGATATAAAACAAAGAATAGTGCAGGGTCGAGTAGCTTTTAACAAAGAGAAAGCATTTTTATGTTCGGGGGTAATAAACTAAGAAACAAGGAAGGGATTTTTGAAAACGTATGTATTGGAGCACGGCACTATACGGTTGCGAAACCTGGACGGTAGGGGAAGCAAGTAGGAAGAAATTAGAAGCTTTTGAGATGTGGTGTTACCGAAGAATGATGAAAATATCGTGGACTGATAGGGTTAGAAACAAGAAAGTATTAGAGAAAGTCGGCGAGAAAAGAAGTATGTGGAAAAACATAAAGAATAGATGAGAAAAAATGGTAGGCCACTTGCTGAGACATGGGGGAATAGTCCGCGATATTTTGGAGGCAGAAATAGGAGTGAAGAAAGGCAGAGGTAGGCCTAGATTAGACTACTGCTCGCAAATAGTAAGGGATGTAGGTTGCAGCACAATTAGCGAAATGCGTAGGTTAGCACAAGATAAGAGAAGCTGGAGGTTAGCATCCAACCAGTTTAGGACTGATGACCTCATGATGATGACAGTTATCCAATTATAAAAGCGATATACAGGGGGGAGGGGGCGGTCTTGACTGTACAACTATACAACTTGACTGTACCAAACTTGGACAGTGTGGAAATGAGATAAGCGAAAACAGGACACATATTGCATAAACCACCAAAATATTACACGTTTCTGAACGCGAATTTCGCCAACCAAGTGGGCATCATCGGAACATAACTAATACTAAAAGTGTTATTCATCTCCCGATTGTCCAGATTTCATCAACTTAGTTGGCGAAACACGCGTCGAGAAAATGTATTATTTCGGTGTTAGTGGAAAACTGGTCTCCTGTTTCTGTTGCTGCTTCGAAGTTTCCAGCCCATTCCCAGGATACAACCTTCTCACGATGTTTAATAAAATTACGTGTACAGTTCCGTGAAAAAGTATAGACTCAAGTTTATATTTAATGGCATTAAATATAAGCTATAAGCATGGAACAGAAATTAGGACAAGATGGTTCACTCTCCATCTGATCGTGCGCTTACAAAGGCATGCCACCACGCAGCTGTTGAGCGGCGGCCTTCTTGAGTATACGGGGGATACTTCGTGTTACGATTATTTGTTTCGTCATGGGCGTTTGTTACGAGGACTAATAGAATATACGTTGGTACATTAGATATGGAATCGTGTTTTAACAGAAATATTTTGTTGAAGTAAAATAGTTGCTATGACTTACTACCGTTTATTACATAAATTGTTGACATTTAATAAAGGTAAAACAGTACATAAACTACAAATAATATTATTCAAAAGAAGAAATATTAATATTGCGCCTCACAAATAATTTTGAGTCTCTTTTTTTTTGAGTTTTTTTTTCTCCATTTTTAACAGAAATTTCGTTTTGTAGTTTTTCTTGTGTAAGCATTCTTTGGATATTCTCTTTTCAACATCCTGCCATCTAAGTAATCTGCCATCATCGCCACATCCCATCAACCCTGGTACCTCCTTTCCATCTCCTTCATGTCTTGATATAACCTTCCACCTTCTTCCCCTTTAACAGTACCAAGATTTTCTGAAAATCAATTTTCTTGATAATTTCCTCATACTGATAATGTTTATAATTTCCTAGACAATTTTCTGTTACATTTTTAAAGCATATCCAAGGTCCTTTTTCAATTTCTGTCATTGTTTCTTCAAACTTGTTGATTCTGCATTAATTTTCTTATTTGTGGTCCTACGAAAATGCCTTCCTTTAATTTTGCTTCAGAATAAGCTGGAAATTTGCCACATAAGTATTTAAAACAATTGCCATGTTTATCTATAGCTTTTACATATTGCTTCATTAATCTTAATTTAATATGAAGTGGCGGCAAAAGAATTTTTTGCGGTTTATAAAATATATTTGATGTATTTTTACAACTTCTAGGCATTTTTAAAACAAAATAATTACACACGTCGGGATGTCACGAATAAACGTACAGCGACTATGTAAACACCTGAATAGTATAAGGTGGTCCAACCAAAACGCACGATGTTAATTGTAAATAAAACAAAAAGTTTTCAGAGAATTATCTTAATATTTTTTATTATGATAGAAGGATCTATGACAATTATGTGTGAAATAAAATATCGGCCAAATGCTCGTGACGGCTTCCGTGGCATACCTCTATCCGATGGTCCATATTTTCAATGACTCTGAGACATAATTGAGGTTCACTGTCGTTAATGTGCCGAATTATCTCATCCTTTAGCTCTTGAATTGTTCTTGGCTTATTGACGTACACTTTTTCTTTTAAATATCCCCAAGGAAAGAAGTCACATCACATGATCACATGAAGAAAGTGTCAAATCACATGATCATGGCGGCCCATTAATATCGCCACGACGTGAGATAACACGGCCATTGAATTTCTCGCGCAAAAGTGCCATTGTTTCGTTGGCTGTGTGGCAAGTGGCACCATCCTGTTGGAACCACATATCGTCCAGGTCCATATCCTCAATTTCTGGCCACAAGAAGTCCGTTATCATGTCGCGATAGCGAACACCAATCACGGTAACTGCTTGGCCGACCTCATTTTCGAAGAAGTACGGCCCGATGACGCCGCCAACCCATAAACCGCACCAAACAGTCACTCTTGGTGGATGCATCGACTTTTCAACAATCACTCGTAGATTCTTATTTGTCTAAATGCGGCAATTCTGCTTGTTAACGAATCCACTGAGGTGAAAGTGTGCCTCGTCGCTGAAGATGATTTTCTTTGTAAAGTCACCATTCACTTCTGTCTGTTCAACCAACCATTCGGCGTATTGACGACGCTTGAAATGGTCAGTAGGCTTCAACTCTTCAGTCAATTGAACCTTCTAAGCGTATAAATTCAAATCTTTATTCAAAATTCGCATCAGTGATGTTCGTGAGATGTTCAATTGTTGGGCAAGACGACGAGTCGAGGTTGACGGCTCTTCTGCACTATCGCGAACAACAGCAATGTTTTCCGCAGAACGAACTGGGCGAGCATGCACAGGTGTTTTCACATTTCCTACAGACCCAGTTTGCTGAAATTTGCGCACAATTCTCCCGATTGTGGACACATTTGGTTGATTATGCTGACCAAAAAAGTCACGAAGTGCACGAAATGCATTTTGATTTGAACGCCCATTTTCGTAAAAGGCTTCAACAATCTTAACGCGCTGCTCAGTTGTGTACCTCTCCATGGTCGGATTTGTCAAACACTGAAATAAAGAAATGTCAAATTAAGTTGGGCAAAAAGCTTGAGGTTAAGGTGTGACTCACAATTAACATCGTGCATTATGGTTCGACCACCCTTTATAAACCGAAATATCCCCACCGGCCAACTCTGCTTCGGTAACCGATCAAACACTGGGACGCCGCAAAGATTGAGACAAAATTTAATTTTATAGAACCTCGGTTTTAAAAACTACAAATTATTGTACAATGGATAGAATAGTGTTTCTGTAGTTCGTGGTATATATATATATATATATATATATATATATATATATATATATATATATATATATATATATATATATATATATATATATATATATATAAGTAAGCCAAAAAGTCAAAAAAAGTCCGATCACAAAATCATTGTTGGCCTGTGCAATTATTACCCAGTAAAGGGTTACGACCATACACTGCTTCTACAAATATTTAACATCCAGTCAAATAAATGGAAAGGCACAATAATAATAATGCTAATAATTATTATTTTCTATAAAAAAGGTACAAATTTATCCATCCTGTAGGTATTCTCATATTTTTTGCAAGCTAGCGGGAAAACAACATCGAATGAAATAGCAGCCACCCCGACGTGGCTCACTCCGCGTATTTTCAGACGAGTCCCGTCCTCCCCCATGCCATTTTTAAAATTTCCGACATCCCCTCCCCTTTAATCCGATACGGAAACGCAAAAATGCGTACGGCCTTAGTGGCAACAATCAATGAAGAGTCTGCAGCGTCCCCCTTAGCAACGCACCCCGTTAACAACAGTGAGTATTGGGCGACCGAGAGTTTGTTTAGCCCGGGAGTTAGGGTAGGTCAGCGGGCATCGTCCCACGCACCCCGATCCCTCGGCTATATCGATCTCGGGGCATCAGGAAAAAACCTCTAGGATAGTGACTCTGTATGATGAAAGTTTTATTCGGGCCCTGCGGCAAGGAGAGAGCAAGAGGGACGGACTAGGGGGTAGGGTTTTTACGACGAACTCAAATTTATAAATGAATCTTTTGTTAGGCTTGTGCCCCCGGCCTGGTGGATAACAAAAAATAATCTTATAATCGTCATTAGCGAGTCTTGTGTCTGACGAGACGGGACGAAGTAATTGGCGGGGTATTAAGTGGAGTTTTGAACTTTAAAGGTCACTCCTGCATGATTAGATTGGCGAGCTCTAATTTCTAATTAATACCGCTTAAACTTTGAAACAATTAAAACGAGAATAAAATATATGTAATTAACTATCGCGATGATGGAGAGACAGACCTTCTAAGGACGAGGAATAAAATAATATAAGGCAAAGAAACTTTTATAAAAATTGTATGAGCAAGTGAAATTATATAACACTCAATACCACTGGGAAACAATCAATTTGAGTCAATTTTGGGTATATTACTGATGCTGAAAATGGCATTACTTTTCTTGATTGGCTTTAGTTTCTGAAATACAATAAGCATACATGATAATTATCAAGGCAAAGTAAGAAAAACAAAATAAAATAAGCAATTTCTCTTGCTTTGAAAATTTTAAATATGAAATCTAGTAAAAACCTATAGCATATTGATGTAGAAAATATTAGAAATTATAAAAAAGTTTTTTGTACGATTTTCTTTTATATTTTTGCTGTGAACAGTCTCTCTGCAGATTCCAAGAGTAATTGGCCATCATGTGACGATCTCATCTTCTATGATACATGTCCTTCCTTATTCTGGTATCCTGATGAAATCGTTCACTTTGTTTCTATAATCTCTCAAAAAACCTTATCTGATCGTGCAGAAACACGAGAAAGTGGTCGAGGATCGCTTCTGGGTATAATTCAATGCCTGGCGGGGCTTTAGTCCGAGGAGTAGTTGTTTCCTAGAACGATTATGTAATAGCTTTGCTATTCGGGAACTACTTTGATAGCCGCTTGGCGGCTTGGTGGTTCCTTTCTCGATTTCCGACTTATATGTTACTTCTATAATCTCCTAAGTCAGAAGGAAATTTGTCTAAGTGAGTAATTTAATTCTCATATTGGCTCCCAATATTTTATCAAGAAATCCCTGCTTTTAATTTTTCCATACTGTGCTGGAAATGCTTGACAAATGTATTAAAAAACAATCACCTGACTTTTCCAGTGCTTTTACAAACTGTTTCATTAAACCGAGTTTGATGTAAAGATGTGGTAGTATTATTTTTTCTCTCTTTATTAATGGCTCATGAACAATGTTGGCTTTTTACATTAACATTAACAAAGGTGACAAGAATATGATGCCCATTTTTAAATTGACACAAACAAACCACTGATGCTGAAACAAAGCAACTTCAGTAGTCTCCATTAGTTTAACAAACGTAGTCAATTTAATTGAGATGAATATATAATGTGACATTAGGGGAATCGAGTACTCATAAGCTACTGTACAGCAGCATTTCTTGATATAGGACCAGCTGTGGACAAAGTCTGGCATGCAGGACTATAAGGTATAAAATGAGAAAAGTCTTCCCTGATAATCTATCTATCATATAGATGGAAAACAGATATTTGCTATTAAAAATTCAAGATGAACAAATCACAGTCTTACCGATAATATTTGGTGTACCACAAGGTAGTGTCTTGGGACCTGTACTGTACTTGATTTATACAGCTACTTTCCCACTGGTACTAATACTACTACAGCCGCGTTCTAAGATGACCCTGCAATACTAGCGATACATAAAACGCCAATAATAGCAACAAGTGTGTTACAAAACCATCTAAATAAAATTCAAACGTGGTTGAAGAAAGTGACGAATAAAAACTAATGAGAACAAATCAGTACATGTGACTTTTGCCCTTAATAGCGACAATTGCCCTTCAATCATGCTGAACAATCAACCACTAACACAAAAGGAAGAAGTCAAGTACTTAAGAATACACCTAAATCGCAGACTCACCTGGTGAACGCATATATTCATGAAGAGACAGCAACTGGGACTAAAACTTTAAAACTTTTTGAGCAAAGTTTATTGGCTCATTGGAAAAAAATCACAGCTTACGCTGACCAATAAACTCCTAATTTACAAAAATACTTTAAAAGTCATCTAGGCATATGGAATCTAAATTTGGAGCTCAATCTCCAATTTTAATATTGGAATATTAAAAGATTTCAGTTCAAGATGCTGCGAATAATCGTAGATGCCCCATAGTTCGTTTCAAATGAAGTGATCAACCACGACCTAAGTGTAGTGAGTATAAGCCAAGAAATAAAAAATCATAGTGAAAGATACTAATAAGTCTATCCAAACAGCTTGGTGACACATCTTCGTAGAAGACTTATTGACAATCACCGTAGACTCAAACGTTATTATCCGGAAGACTTACCAACTAGATTTCAAATTAGTTTATATTATTATGTTATGTGGGTTTGGACCTCATCAGCCACTGATCGCATGGGTATTCCCTTGGCGATCCCCTCTTATATGGGTCATTACCAAAAAATGCTATCCCATAAAATGAGCAACTTAGGCACGTCCCCTGCCCTAAGCCTCGCCTCCTCCTGGATAACAGAGGTCCCTAATACAAGGTACCTCTATCTCCTCCAGTGCGGAGCAGATGTAAAGAAGATGAATCGAGGTTTTCTCGTCTTCTTTACAGTATCTGCAGGCCGGGCTATCAGTCAGCTTGTGCTTATATGAATTCAGACTACTATGGTGGCCCATAATGATTCCCACCAGAATTCTGGCTTTGTGCCTGTTCAATTTAATGAATTCTTGGGCCGATTTCTCAATCTATGAGTATAGATTCCCGTTTCTCCTCTTCACCTTTTATTGTGCTGGTCTCTTACCCAGCCATTTATGCGGTCTCTGATCAGATTCCGATTTATTCCCACCGCAGGTTCTGGTCCATAGAGGTTTTCCCTGGTCCCTAGTCTGGCAAGGTCATCTGCAATTAGATTTCCTTTAATGCCATTATGCCCAGATATCCATACGAGTTCCACCGGTCCCTTACCTGTCAAGTGGTTCAATGCTTCATAGCAATTATAGACCAGCTTCGACTTTGTCGTTGCTGAATTCAGAACTACCAACACCGCCCTGCTATCCGAGCAGATACATACCTTCTCCTGAGTCCGATTTTGGTCGGCTCCCAGGACACCGTATGTAATTGCAATTAGCTCGGCCTGGAGTGCGGTAGTGTATTAGTTTATAAGTTTATAACATTAGTTTAAAACATTCAAAAGAGAAAACTAATGGGCCCCTCCTGTATGTCAACTAATACTGTTGTATAAATTCCTGAATATCCGACTAGGATAGATTGTAATAAACTGGGTAGTAAAAAAATATTGCTTAGTGTCTGACGTATGTATATATAAAGCTATATTCCAGAAAGTATCCTGAAGCTCTATATAAGGACATATTTTCTTAATGACGTGTAGAAGTCTAAATTATGCATTTCATATCGGCCGTACTACCCATTCCAATAAGACGGCGAAAACCAAGTAATCAATATCCGATATTACTTTCTGCCTAGGTGCAAATACCGTGCGAATCAGCCAATTAGAACAAATCTTTTCCTGAATTCTTGGCTAATGAGATGGTGGTTATGAATGGCGTCATATGCAGCTTTAGGAATATTAGAAATAGCTCGGGAAACGGCGTAATAAGATCATGCCCAGCGTTTGCTAGGAAACGTTTAAAATCAGAGAGTAAATCAAAATAATTTATTTTTCACTTTGCGCTTGCTTATAGGCATTCCAGCTGCCTAATGGACGTTTAAATCTACGTAACAAGTCTTTGAACTGTCTTTTTACTTTAACTTTATTAGAATGTTAAAACAATGATTCAAGAAAGGGTTTTACTGAAAATATAATCTTCTATTTTAATAGAAAAGGTAAGTACAATGTAAAATTTTGGATCCTAGACCAAATACTGATTCCCAAAACAATTTGACATAAAAAATAATTTCGAGTATTAATTGAAAAACATTTTTGTCATTTAGGTTATAATAATATTTCATAGTTCTATGTAAGCACATTTTGAAAAAAAAATCTATAAACTATTTATAATGGTTTGTGTAACGTACATATCTGTATACCATTTATAATTGTTTACATAATAACAGGTGTTCTGAACTGTTTTCCACTTTTTGGTTGAATAAAAATCGGTTATTAAACAAGATATTTACGTTAAATATTTTTTTACTTAAATTTACAATATAGGGAAAGTTATGTATGGAAAATAATACCTCAAGGTGCCTTCCTTCACGCCTCTGTACCTCCTCAATGTGCGACCTAAATTTTCTGATAACTCGCCGACATAATGTTGGTTCAATTCTTTGAATTCCCTCGCGTATTCTGGCTTTGAACTTAAGTAAAGTCCTAGGAGCATCAGTGTACACCTTAGATTTCAAATAACTCCATAAGAAGAAATCCATCGGCGTCAAATCTGGACTTCTAGGCGGCCAATCAATTTATCCAGCTTAGAGATCGTGTTTCTCAAGTTCAACAAACAAGCGAGAAGAACGTTTCAGAACACCTTGTGTATGTAATTTCTTCTATTTCTTTAATCATTGTATACTTGTATATTCCCCACAGCACATAAGTTACTCCAACTGGAACGGAAGCTACTAGTGGGGAGTTAAGTAGTTATTACATAATTGTTTCTAAATATATGACGCTAGTCGCTGATAATTTTTTTGTTCGAAAATCATTACACTTCATCTAGTAATTATTTGTTGAATCTACAGTTGATAATGTCGTTAATTATATTTATATACAAGTTAGTACTCCTAGACACTACCTAAGGTGTAGTGGCATAAACCTTTGGTTTCAAGTGTCTCCATAGAAACAAGTCTAGTGGTGTCAAAAAATAAAACCCGCCATAGGTAGGATTCGACATTTGTCCCGGATCGGAACCGAACGACATACAGCTGTTTCTATACGACATACAGTTGTTTTTTGAAACCTTATCTGATCGTTCAGAAACACGAGAAAGGGGTCGAGGATCGCTTCTGGGTATAACTCAATGCCTGGCGGGGCTTTAGCCCGAGGAGTAGTTGTTTCCTAGAGCGATTATGTAATAGCTTTGCTATTCGGGAACTACTTTAATAACCGCTTGGCGGCTTGGTGGTTCCTTTCTCGATTTCCGACTTATATGTTACTGACAGAGATCGTATCGATAAAGATGTATACGCCATAAAGTTCATTTGGCAGTTGTCCTGAATCGGCGTACCGTGTACGGCACTGATGAGAACTAACAAGTTCGAAACAGCTGTATGTCGTTCGGTTCCGATCCGGGACAAATGTCGAATCCTACCTATGGCGGGTTTTATTTTTTGAAACCTTATCTGATCGTGCAGAACCACGAGAAAGGGGTCGAGGATCGCTTCTGGGTATAATTCAATGCCTGGCGGGGCTTTAGCCCGAGGAGTAGTTGTTTCCTAGAACGATTATGTAATAGCTTTGCTATTCGGGAACTACTTTAATAACCGCTTGGCGGCTTGGTGGTTCCTTTCTCGATTTCCGACTTATATGTTAGTGGTGTCAGATCTATTCACTCCATTGGACCCCATTTCGTCCATTCCATCGCTCAGGATCATCTCTGGTCTAAGAATAGCTTTGGCCTTGACACTATTATTGGGTGAATTACGTTAGACATTATAGATCATAACATAAGTAATACAAGGATTAATTAAATTATGTGTAGGAATAACACTAACTCGATTATTTTTGTGGTAAAAATCACACTGTCTTTATGCCAAAGTTAAATTTTCATTTCAGGTCATCAAACTAGTTTTAAATCGCATACATGCATTTCCGAAACAGTTTTTATCGAATATCCACCATAAATTCATAAATAAACTACCGCTACTATGTTCAAGATCGACAGATCTTTCAAATGATATATCACTCGACTTATATGCTCCAACAGTTATTCCATGTTGTTCACGTTAAATTTGCCATCTTATCTAGTCCCGATTATAATTATGTACCAACCGAATTCATTGCGCCATCAAGAGTGTTCGAACTGAATTATGCAGATCAAAATTCGTTTGATACTTAATTTTAACAAACTACATTTTAGTTAATTAAGTATAATTTGTAGCTTCATTATCATTACACAGTCCCTTCAATCACATCTACATGTGACACTTTATACACTTTTCAAACGTTTAACCCTTTCCAAATATGAGCCAACGTAATTTGGGGCTTTTGGGTGAAGGTATTGGAAAACTTCTTCACGCAAATAACATGCAGTTGTTTATTCCTATGAGACAAAAAGATAGAATGCATAGAATAGTACAAGTCTGGAAAAATATACGAGGTCTGATATAAAAAAATACGGTGAACAATTTTATTATGAATAAAGTAATAAGATTACTTCAAATTTGAACTAATCTCCTTCAAAGCATTGTTCTTGGCTAGCAATGCAATTATCCCAACGTTGTTTCAGCGATTGGAAGCATTTCTGGAAGGTTTCTCTCGGAGGGGCCTGCAGCTGTTACGTCGTAGGTTTGATTTTTGGAAAGATTGGTGACAGACAGCCAAAACTAAAATCCAGCCAAAAACTCACAGATCAGAAGCGAGGTGTGGCATGACGCGTTGTCGTGATGAAGAAGGAAATTGGCCCACTTTTCTGATCTCTCTTTCCATACATAGTATCTTCTCTCGATCTCTCGAATAGTCAATCGCCTGTTTGAACGAATCGTTTTTTCACTTTTGTAATGTTCACGTCTGTTTTTGCGGTCGAAGAACGTCTCGACTATTGCTCGTCTTCAACCGTCTCATTTCCGCTTTTGAATCGCTCATACCACTTGTAATCAGTCTTCATAGTCACCATCTTATCACCATAAACTGACTTTAACATTTCATGAGATTCTTTTGCACTTTTTTGCAGCTTAAAACAAAACTTATACTAATGCATTGTTCAAAATCCATGATGCACGACAGACATGGTATATACATCTTCACTCATCCGGCTCTGGAAGCCAATTACAAATCACAACTTGTTCAAACTTGACACACACTGACTATCTCAGGGAATCAGGCTACCGGAAGTATTGCTTCTCACAGATGTAGCGTCAGCAGTTTCTGCTATAAAAATTCGCTCACCAGTCTTTTTGATCAGACTTGGTATACGCTTCTGTTAAAATTCCAACTAAAAACCAGAGTAATTATTCTTGTCACAAATGAGGGACTGCAAATACCACATTATTAATACCTTGCTATATATATTATATACTTTGGAGTGATTTGATGTTAGTTAAAAAGACTTGACCCTTTGATCTAGATGTTGATATTATTATTATATTGAATATGCAATGAATGTTATCCAATTTTTTAACTAAACTATCTATATCTGAGCAAACTATTTTATATGACTGTTAATATTAAACATACTTCCAGTCGATAGTGTTGGTAACATTTAAATATTACCTTCTGTCTCATCTTTCTTTCTCATAGTAGATGAAACTGTATTCCCATGTAGTTTTAAATATAAGGTTTTATAGAAATCATATTGACTTAACAACTGATCTGGTGAATTGATCTGCCCGTTATGTTCAAAGGCAGATAGAAGTGAGCTTCAGTGTCCATATTTAGGTCAATCGAATGGGATTGGATACAAAGCGACTATCGTTTTAACGTAAAACACTATCTCCTGCGTTTTATTGTCAATTCTGTGTTTCAGAAGTAGAAATTAACGGCCCTGCTCCTATTGCACCCCATAAAATGTATGAGTTTTATGACTAAGGCCGATTTTTCTGGAGCAGATATAAAGATGTTACCCAAGAGATGTTGGGGCTAGTAGGGGGGAAGAGAGAGGCGGCGATGTTACTGTTTTATTTTACAGAGGAGTGAGTAACGACATTGTACACAAAATCTATCAATAGCAAACATTTGTGGTTAGATGAGGAAAGTTTTTACATTTTTGATAAACATTTTAAATTATTTGCTCATTATTAAATATTATTTGGCATCGATTTTAAGCCAGCGGTGCCGTACGAATTACACATATAGTCAGAAAAGGAACAAAGAAAAATAAATATACGAGAGGTAGGACGACGACAACCCATCAGGTATGTCATTCCCGACAATGTCAAGCCTCATACAGTAAATCAAACACGTCGGAAATCCTCTGTGATACCCTTGAACAGCCACCATATAATTCAGATCTATAATCGTGTGATTTCTACATATTTGGACCGTTAAAAAATGTTGTGCCGGGATGGCGACGTTCGTACGCAATTATCTGCAGATTCTCCTTCTCTCTTTTTCCAGCGATGGCAAGAAACCCCCCAATTCGATGAGAAAAACGATGAATGTTGACATTACATCTTCCAGTCAGTCGGTCACGCACATTACGAATCCAAAAAAGTTCTACTAACGCTCAGTAATCAACAGCGTCAGTAACATTTTGTATTTATTATCATATTTATTAGGTACTAATAACTTCATAAACTGACTTCATAAATATTTGAAAAACAAATATATTAACACGGAAAATTAAACTCTAGTTGACTTTAATACTAAGAAGGTTTAAATATGTTTTTAATGAGGAAACTCCGCTTAATCTTAGAAGCAATAAGTAATTACTTTACAAAATGTATTAAACTTTCAGAGACCTTTCGAAAATCAATTAAAAAACTTTCGGGAGTGCATTTATGCCGTAATGTCCAAGTTGAAAACTCAAGTTATCCGTACTTAAATTTTCAGCAAATAAACATTTAGGAGAGCTAACTTTTATTAGAATTGCTGCAAATAGCCGAAAATAGAGAAGTAGCTAAGGTTAAGTTTTATCAACAGCGATAGAATTTCTAAAAGGGAAAAGTTTGTGCTCTTTCAGTTAGTTTAAGTCGATTCCAGACTTCGTTAGTTTGTGTTTCATTCCAAGAAATGGGCTGATTTAAAGAATAAAATATAACCAAAGGGTAGGGATTTTTTTTTTATTCAATATATTTCATTTCGCGTACGTTACGTAATAGTCCGACTGGATTTGTGGATTCAATAATGAAAATGCCAATTAAGTGTAACAATTTTGTAATATACTTGCTATACTGGAGTAGATCGGAACCTTTGA
Source organism: Rosalia funebris (assembly GCA_037954035.1). Taxonomy (NCBI): domain Eukaryota; kingdom Metazoa; phylum Arthropoda; class Insecta; order Coleoptera; family Cerambycidae; genus Rosalia; species Rosalia funebris. The sequence continues at coordinate 3,486,957 of JAZFAV010000002.1, read as the reverse complement.
TGTGAAGATAACAGTGGCTTACTTTTCCACAAAACACCAAATCACTATTCACTACACTCGACGCGCGTTTCGCCAACAGAATTGACATCATCTGTAGGTGATTAAAACTAATCTTATGCTAACAATGTATATTATTTATACCTAAATTATTGTTACGGCTCACTGAGCCCTGAGCGTTAGATCTAGGGAATTAGGTGACCACTTTATAGCTCCACGTCGCTCTAGCTAACGTTGTAGAAAGATATCTAGTTATCCAAGTAAGCGCAAACAGGAAGAGCATGATGAGGAGGTGTACCGTTCTATTAATACTAAGTCTATTATCAGGTATATCTAATTCATTTATATTTGGTCATAACTCTCTCAGTGTTAGAATTAACTTGCTCTAAAGATATCTCGCAAATATCTTGTGCCAGTCAGGTTGTCTTAAAATAATAATGTTTTCAAAATTATGTTTCTGACCATACCTACCCAAACGTTGACTTTTCTTGGAGATATAACTTGAAATTTAACAAAAATTTGTTTCAAGGCTCTCTAGACAGAAGAATATTATTTACATCTTTCTTGAAACATTCTTTATACAGCTTAATAAAATTTATACAGCAATACTCAAAATAATGGGCTCTTTCATTGTATCGAAAAAAAAAGGGATGTAGTTTAAAAAACATGTGCCCCCTTTGACCCTGCAAATGTTTGCCACTGTACTCGTACATATAAAACTAAAGTATTTCAAAAGTTGAAAAATTTAAAATATATTTTGACCTTTTCGAGCGTTATTGCAAGAAAAAATGTATTGCGATATTTTTCAGGCGTTCCAGACTTTTAGACCACTCGAATCAAAGAAGATAAAATTATTTAGTTTTAAGATGAAATCACTGAAAAAAAATTTGAAGTCTGTAGATTTGAAAGGTAAGCAAAAATTTGGAAAAAAATGTTCCGATGGTTTTCTTATGATTACTCAGACTGCTGATGATAAAACATTTTGAACATTCAAGATCAGAAAACTAGAAATATTGAGCTTCAATTTATTTTTTTTTTTTTTAATTGTTCTGCGTCTATTTTTCTCCAAGTTACAGCCCCTTGAAGATCATCTAAATGTTTAAGATTTTTTTACATCCGTTAACTTTTGTGCCTAGTATAGTATTTAGGGCGAGTGCTTTTTAGAACTATCCGTCAGGGATATTTTATTCGATTAAACTTAAATCCCTAGGGTATAATTGCTGAATATTCCTTTAATCTAGACGGCAGCTTATTAGTTGAATATTTCTCAACGTCACCGTCCTTGATATCATTTTCAGAATAGAAGATAAAAACATGAATTACACTGAATGAATATCAGACATCTCCGACACGCGAAATCAGGTATCAGAGTCAGTAGAATAAAAACAGTTTTCCTGTTTCGTCAGTAAACGTGTTTATGCGTACAGCCCCGCTTTTATCGTGAATTTTCAAGCACGGAAAAGCTCCTAGTGGAAAATTTTTATATCATCTGTTCCCCAGGTCGTAATAGAATCGCATTCGCTCGCGCTGCGCGACGTACTCTTTTGATTTTTTCAGTTATTCGGGCAAGTGGTTTCAAATAACGACTCGCATTTATTTGCAGCAGATGGCGGGGTATATTCAGGCGTCGAATTTCATTAATGCAGCCTGTGTCGGAAACGGCCATTCGTTGTTTTTCTTGTTTTTCCCGCAAATCTGTTTATTTACCGGCACGGCCCGTACTTTGTTTTGGACTGCTCCACCGGCTGGAATTCAATATTATAAAATCTTCTGAACTGTTCACTGAAAGAAAAACAATTATTATATACAAGTCCTACCTAATGTATCTGTATTCCTAATAGAGAATATTAGACATAAGAACTGAATATCGTGATTTCATCCTCATTACGAATAGTCAGCGCAGCGTACTCAGTGCCCGATGTTCTGACCACAGCTTACTCAATAGTATTGAGTAAGCTGTGTTCTGACCACTATACGTGTACTGTGAACCATACACCTACATTTAGATTGAAACGCAGGGAAGATTATCCAATTTATATTAATGAATTTTAATTTAAGGATGAGTTCTTCATTTTTTATTCATTTTTTGAGGTCGAAAATGTATTGGTGAAATATTTTCTACTGTAAATATCCGATTTATGATCTGGCCCATTGATAATCAATTTTAAAACTTTGACAACAAAAGGCTATACACGATTGTAATATTTAATTCCTAATATATTTATTTCTTCATAGTTTCTTTTTCTACAGGGGCTGAACTCGACGCGGCAGTTAAATAAATCATTTGAACGACTTTCATTATTGGCTTTTTGTTAATCGATTTAAGTTAGATCTAATTACAATTCAATAGAATTCCAAATAGTTAGAAATATATCATATTCACCTTAAATTTTTTTATAACTAACTTATTTTAGAGCAATAGACGCAATAATTAGAGCGGATATGTAAGGCTCTAGAAAGCTATTGCGTGTTCGTTTTTGCAGTTTTACCATCACAAATATATACAATAACTAAATCTGTAATGCAGTAAGAACAAAAATAGTTTCCATTATGCGGAGCCAATAATACTTTGAATTCGTACCAAGTTTTCACCTTTGTTGCCACCTGCATAATCTATTAATTTTAGAGCCGTTCATGACCTAGTTTGTGGAGGAGAATCTATGTTATTCGAGAGGCACAACTTAACCAACAAATATCCCCGGGACTCTTTCTCTCATGAAAAATGGAGAAACACCGCAGACCACCGTATATCAGGCCTATATAAAAATTTATTTGTTTCTGTTCCTTATCCAGATACAGCGACCATGAATCTTACAAAAGTTCAGTTTGTCCGGGCGGTGTCGGCCTTAAGCAATTTATGGCGATTCTCACCTAGCGGTTCGCCGCAGAGCGAGCCCTTTTATTTTATTAGGACGCCACGTACGAGTTTACTGAATTACTAAATCCTTGTATCACTCCGAGAAATGTTAGTTCCACTAACTGCGAGGCCATAGGCGATTTATCTCCTGCGGGCGAACTGCAAAATTACTCAGGAGTTGTATTTTAGCCTTATGTTCATGGTTTATGTATGGCATCGACTTTACGCTGCATTTTACGTCTGGATCGTAGACGCTCGTGGTCGATAAAAGTCAGAGGGGTGGGTTAATCGACGTTCGTTGAAGGCGCCTCGAATGGGTATATTTTTGTTTTACGAATCCGATGAGGTCATTTCGACAAAACGATTTGTTACCAGATAATATAGTGCGTGGTACTCTTTCCATCTCTCTATAGCTAAATATCTTCCTCGAGTTTAGAAATCCACCCTGCAACTTGCGACAACTTTCTGCGTTTTACGGCAAAACCGGTAGTTCCTCGTGAAAACGGAGATTACGAATTAGGAACTACGAACGAACTACGTAGATTTCGATGGTGTTTGTGACGATTCTTTTAATAATTTTCCAGTTCATCGATTTTTTTCGACTGAAAAACGTTTTGTCGAGAAAAAATACTACCAAATTCGCATGGACGCAGGAGAAGACGACCAGTTCAGTAGCACCTTTGGATTTACTTTCAGACTAATCTCCGGATATGCGTGGATATATAATACAACGAAAGAAAAACGAGATATTACTCGTTCAAAAAATATCATAAGCATCTCGAACGTTAAGGGTATTTATTACCGGCCTCGACCGGTAAAATTACCTTGCCTTTAATACTAAATATACTGCTGTAGCACATCGCCTCTGTTGAACTATCACGATAAAATGCACACATTTATTCCTGCAGGTATTTAGGGACGCCATGTGCACAATTCCCCCGGGACTCTACTCTAATTATCCCCGGTATTATGTCAGAGATCATCCCCGTCGCCGTTCTGTATACGAACGCACGAATTAATTAAATAACGGATTAAATACATACTCGAAATTAACAGCTAGCAATATTAAACTACCCTGTGGATTCTCTGATCCACCCCATTATAATAGTCGGCCATGCATAAGGACGCGGGGACACGCATCGATATTACAGAGCGCCCGGGATTAGCCTTGAAAATACATTAAGTGACGTTGGTATAAAATAAAACAAAAGAATAACCATACTCGTATATAGTTGGAAGGAGTTGTTGTATGATATATTACGCCCTTGTAATAAATCGTGCAATAAAATATAAGAAGGTAATTATCGTCTACATTTTTAATTCTAAAATTATATTATTGGAATTTTATTCCTCCCCTATCAACCGCCTTGGAATGACAGCTATCCCTTTGAAATTGTAAACCCTCATTTAAAAGGGTCTTTATTTACGTATTCAGAAATATGGGGTTTTTTAAATGTTGTATGTCTTTAGCGAAATAATAATCATGTACAGAGATTTAAATTTATCTTGGTCAAAGATGATAATAAAATCACGTTCGTCTTTTAACGTCCTTTTAAAATAATTCTGTCAAAGGTTATCAACATATATTCTATTTTTAATCATCCTCTGATGATGTCTACTTGACTGGCGAAACGCGCATCGAGTAAACTGTAATCTTTTGGTGTTTGTAGAACCTGTTAGCCTGATGGCGTGTTTTTATGGTACGTGTCTTTAATTTTAAAATAATTATTAGTCCCTTAACTAATGATAGGTGTTCTGGAAAATTTACGATAAGTCAACGACATAATGCTGGTTCATTTCTTTGAATTTCCTAACGTATTCTGGTTTTTAACTGAAGCAGAATCCTATGAGCATCAGTTTACACTTTATATATCAAATAATTCCATAAGAGGAAATCCAACGGCGTTAAATCGGGTCTTCTGGGAAGTCGATTAATGCCCCCCTCCGCGTAAAGATCACTTTTCCAGGGAAAATCGCTGTAACGGCTTCTGTTGATAAATTTCTAGTATAGTATCTAGCTCCATCTTACTGAAACCATGTGTCTTTCAAATTTAGCGACCACCAATTTGATTAACTCTGCTTAAGAAGCTTGTTAACATCCTGAAGGAGGTAGTGTGCTTGATACAGGCGACGGACTATTAAAAAAGAACGATGATTCTCGCAAAAAGCTTCTGACACACATGGCATGTTGCTCACCGGTGAAACGATCCATTGCAACTGAATTTTCAAGGCGTGGTGTCTAACAAACACATGCGCGCGCACAAATACCACTACTACTTTCCGAGATGTACAAGAGACAAATGAGGAAAACACTCCAGAACATCTTGCATATAAAATATGAAATACCAATATTACTTATAACAAAATTAAATTCCACGGAACAGAAAAAAGTAGACTCGAGGGCTAATAATTTTAAGACATTACTTTTTGGGAACAGAACAATACTACTACTCATTTAAAAATAATGCTTTCTTCGGTGAAGAAATAAATTTAAAAATACTGAGTATGTACAGTTTGTATAATGGATCTTTGCGCGTGTATCAATTTAGTGACGACGCACGGATCACATGCTACACCACTCGCAATTGTTACTAATATGTCACAATTACCAGCACGTATGTCTAGCGACATATGGTTCAATCAACTACGTATAGCATACAGTTAATAATTTGCCGAACAAAATGCAATTATGAAGTCGCATCTTAGCTTTATTGTATAATTTGATTTATTTCATTTATTTTGATGGAAATATCACTTCCATTGAATGTTTTTGTGGAGAACCTTTTCATTACTCTTTCATAGGATTTGTATTGGACTGTTATCCTAAAATGTGTTTTCGACACGACACTGTTCAAAAATGTCAGTTGATTGATTCATAGGATTGTTACCTGTGACGCACACGCAGAGAATCATTATACAAACCATAATAGTACTCTGTTCGAAATGAATTAGTCGGAATTTTAATAGAAAAAGTAGGGGTATAATAAGAAAATGATGTTAAAGTTGGATTTATGAGTTGAAAAAAGCAATAAGGTTTTCATTTCGTTTTGGTTGGTTCATTTCATCTTTTTATCATTTTAAATAACTGAAATTGATCGGCTGTAAAATACATTCTAGAATATCCTGTATATCTTCCTTTTTAGCTGAATAAAACCACGATTTTTTTCACTTACTTCAGTTCATTCACCCCGACCCATAGTAGCCCTTACATGTCAGAGACAAAACTCCAATTAGACCCTGTTTGTTATATAAAATAGCCCCACGGCTCAAGAACAAATATATAATTCGGTAGCAACCTACTTTTATTTCCTTTTCACGTCGATTTTCGTAAACAACTTGGCGCATCGTCGTGGGAGTTACTCGCAAGGGCATGGAATACAAAGGATGGAAGTTCTAGAATTACTCACCGGCTCCGATAGAAAGGCCTGCGCCTAAACACGTGACATTAGATGAAAGTTTATGTATGTTTATCGCATTTGAAATTCCTTCGGTAATGTGGGCCACAGGTAAATACACGAAAATAAAACATGTTGTAAAGTTTTACTGATACCGGATCGTCTTTACTTCGACGTCGTAAAAAGAAAATTGCAAAAGAAGAGTATAGAGGCTTAAGCGCCACGTTTTATTACCTTATCGCGAAAGCGTTACCTACATATACTCAGGAAGTTCGTGCATTTAAATGTCGCCACGTATCGACATATAGCGTCTTAATTGAAACGTTCTCCATAGAAATACAGAAATCCAATTTTTCGATGTAAGGACTAAGGAAAAAAAAATGCTAACAGTCAAATTTGCCTCGCCAGACAAACAGACAAAATTATCGCACATAACAAGTAAACAAATGTGTTTCTTCTTCTTTTTTTAGCCCATAACCCTTGGTGGGTTTTGGCTTGCTCTACTATGTTCCTCCATCTGGTTCTATCTACCGCTATTCTCCTCTAGTTTCCTAATCTTAGAGTTTTTAGGTCTTCCTCCACATCGTCTATCCACCTTTTCTTGGATCGCCTTTTTGGTCTTGTGTTTTGAGGTTTCCATTCAAGGATTCTTTTCACAATTCTCTCGCCCTCCATCCTGTATACATGTCCTAACCACCTTATCTTTTGACTTTTTATGCATCTTACTATATCTTCTCCTTTTATAAGTGCATCAATTTCGTGATTCATTCTTATTCTCCACATACCGTTATCTTGCACTGGGCTGTATATTCTTCTACTGATCTTTCCCTCAAATATTCTTAATTGATTTTCATCATTGTTTGTTAGTGTCCATGTTTCACATCCATAGGTTACTACGGGTCTGATAAGTGTCTTATAAAGGGTGGTCCAACCATAATGCACGATGTTAATTGTGAGTCACACCTTAACGTCAAGTTTTTGTCCAACTTAATTTGACATTTCTTTGTTTCAGTGTTTGACAAACTCAACCGTGGAGAGGTATACAATTGAGCCGTGCGTTAAGATTGTTGAAGCCTTTTACGAAAATGAGCGTTCAAATCAAAATGCATTTCGTGCACTTCGTGACTTTTTTGGTCAGCATAATCGACCAAATGTGTCCACAATCGGGAGAATTGTGCGCAAATTTCAGCAAACCGTGTCTGTAGGAAATGTGAAAACACCTGTACATACTCGCCCAGTTCGTTCTGCGGAAAACATTGCTGTTGTTCGCGATAAGGTCGGCCAAGCAGTTACCGTGAATGGTGTTCGCTATCGCGAGATGATAACGGACTTCTTGTGGCCAGAAATTGAGGATATGGACCTGGACGATATGTGGTTCCAACAGGATGGTGCCACTTGCCACACAGCCAACGAAACAATGGCACTTTTGCTCGAGAAATTCAATGGCCGTGTTATCTCACGTCGTGGCGATGTTAATTGGCCGCCACGATCATGTGATGTGACACCGTTAGATTTCCTTCTTTGGGGATATTTAAAAGAAAAAGTGTACGTCAATAAGCCAAGAACAATTCAAGAGCTAAAGGATGAGATAATTCGGCACATTAACGACATTGAACCTCAATTATGTCTCAGAGTCATTGAAAATATGGACCATCGGATAGAGGTATGCCACCGAAGCCGTGGCGAGCATTTGGCCGATATTTTGTTTCACACATAATTGTCATAGATCCTTCTATCATAATAAAATATATTAAGATAACTCTCTGAAAACTTTTTGTTTTATTTACAATTAACATCGTGCGTTTTGGTTGGACCACCTTTTAGATTGTGAGCTTAGATCTCCTATTTAGTATGCTGCTCCTTATTAATTTTAAATAAGCATAGTAGCATTTATTTCCTTTTAGGATTCTTGTCCTTATTTCACCTTGGACGTTACCATTATTGTCAATTTTGGTGCCAAGGAAATTGAACGGCTTGACGCTTTTAATCTGATCGCCGTTTATATTAATATTTGGTAGTTGTGTTGGGGGATTCCTGCAGCAATACATATATTTCGTTTTGTCTTTGTTCACTTGTAGGCCTCCTTTATTTACCTGTGGCTCAAGATCTATGGCAGTTTGATTCAGGGAGGAATTACGTGCAATTATCGTAATATCGTCTGCATACACAAGTATTTGTGTGGATTCATTTTTGATGCTTCCAGCTCTATTTACTTTTCTGATATCTGCTTCTAGTACTAAGTTAAAAAGCACTGCCGAGAGAGCGTCTCCTTGTCTTACCCCGGCTTTCACCTTAAATTCTTCGCTGAGCTGCTGTTGTACTCTTATAGTTGCTATCGAGTCTGCCATGGTTACTTCTACCATTTTTACTAATTTTCGAGGTATTCCTACAAATGTGTTTACTTTTCATTAATCTATTAATATTAAGCCAAGCGTAAAATTGTATTACCTTCTGCGAAGATGTACCAAATAACTTAAACAGAACAACGTTATTCAAATTTACTTGGGTGATGATCAATAACGTTTATTGAATGCAGACAGCAATGTCTCAATACAGACGTACTTGGAAAACCTAGCAGCTACAGACGCTACCGACTATTCGTTGTGGAAAGCAACAAAACAACTAAAACAACCAAAAGAAGTATCACCACCGCTAAGAAAAATGGACGGAACATGGGCAAAAAGTAACAAACAGAAATCTGAGCTGTTCACGGCACACTTAACTAAAGTATTCCAGCTATATGAATCTGAAATCTTAGCAGACGAAGAAGCTGAAATACAGCAACTCCTAGATGCTCCAGGCTAATTAGAACTCCCAACCAAATCTTACATAAGTACTGAAGTTAAACTAAAAATAAACAAGAGGCTTGATAAGGAAAGCACCAGATATGCCTTGATAACAGGAAGAATATTGAAAGAACTACCTGAAATTAGTATAAAGTTTATCACTCAAATGTTTAATGCTATTAATAGAATTGGACATTTTCCAAATTAGTGGAAGGTAGTGCAAATAATAATGATCCTAAAACCAGGAAACCTGTGGAAGAGGCCACATCGTACAGACCTATTAGTCTACTTTCAATATTGTTAAAACTGCATGAAAAGTTACTCATCTAGAGAAACTGAAGCCTACTTACTCTTAAACGTCCCACACAAGATCGTTAGTTCGGATTCAAGCAGGCAAACTCAACAATAGGGCACAAAATCACATCTAAAATCAGACAAACAGTTGAAGACAAAAGCTACTGTAGAGCACAATTTCTTGATCTAGGACAAGCTTTCGATTAACATATTAAAATCATACTTAGAAAACAAGTCTTTCATAGTAAAAATTCAAGATGAACAAACCATGCGTTTCCCGATAAAATCTGGTACCCCATGAGGTAGTGTACTTGGACCTGTACTATACTTTATAATAAAGTATAGTACAGGTCCATACAAGTCAGTTATATAAATAAAGTCTTTATTTATATAACTGACTTTCCCACTAGCACTAATATTACTTCAGCCACATTCGCGGACGACACAATAATACTAGCGAGGCATAAATCGTCAAAAATAGCCACTAGTATATTACAAAAGCATCTAAGTAAAATCTAAACGTGGTTAAAGAACTGGCGAACAAAACTGGCAACGAAATTATATGTCGATAAGACTTATATTTCATCAACACCATTTAATTTTTTAAGTATTTTCTTTGAAATCGATTTTATTTATAGCTTCTATTAAAAGTAAATCTCCAAATATATGCACTCCCTGTATATGAGATTAATATGAAGATAAACCAATTATGTTCAATCGAAAGGAGAATACGCTGCACATGACTGGTTGTGATTTCTTTTATGAGACGATCACAACGAACAACTGTATTAATATACGGGTATCAAGCTTGTGGGTATTGGAAGAGCGATGAATAGAGAACTGGAGAATTGTTGTTTCTCACTTCGAAAAAACCCATTTATTTCATATTACGTAATATGATATTCAGTGCAAGTTGGAGATGGAAGATTATAATAAATATTATATTTTCCCGTTCCTCCGTCGCGTGGCATAGGTACTCGAAAAACGCAAGGGCGATACAACTGTTCCAACGAAATAATCCCTCTTAATTATGAAGATTATCTCCGAGTATGGGTACTTGGAGATTATCTTCAAATTAATAATAAAATCTTAAACATAATTCAACAGTGTTCACTGCAGATTTTCCTGAAGAATTATCTCGTTAGGACTGTTGTATTGTCCTTACTTTTTTAAATACCTACTGTGTCTACATCGACACAGTCGATTAATATAATAATTATTAGTAAATTAATAATTAGAGCTGGTCTAAAAATACCAGATCCAAGCAAATCGAGCGTGGGCTCGATTCCAACATCAATCCGCTGAGTGCGTGTATGTGAGAATCATGCGTATCTGGGTATTAAGTGGAAGTATAACCTAAGAATGCTCTCCTCACAGAACGAGTAGATAACTCAACAGCAGCTGGATGTTAGTGGACAGAGCGTTGAGGGGATCGCAAAACAGAAAGCCTTACCATGTCAATGTTTTGGGGCTACCTTGCTGTTCGTGAAAAGCCAGGTTTTTTTTTGTTCAGATCACCCTTTTCTTCAGTTTCCCTGAAGTTATTTACCCATGAAATAATCGATTGCCGGCCAGGAACACAACTACGGGGCGCAATATTGAAATGGATACGGAATGCACGTTGCGTGGCTATGATTGAGCGACTGTTAGAAAAGTAGGCCTCGACAGCGAACGCGCACTCCATGCGACTGTTAAAAAAGTAGGCCTCGACAGCGAACGCGCACTCCATGATGCTAACAAAACCAAACGGAGCTACAACTTTACTCCCCGCCCTTTCGAATGTGTCCACCCCCACCCTCCTAGGAGCAATCATCGCTTCAGGGCGCCAAATTTTACTAATTTCAAAGATAATTCAGTTGGTGGTTCATAAGCTGCACACGAGGAAACGATGTGAAAAGTGATTTTTAACAAATAACAGTTCCGAAAGCTTACAACAATGATTACAAGCTAAATCTATTTAATACGTTTACGTCTACAGGGATTACGGTCGTAGGGATTTCTGTTCATGCGACGGCGATAAAAGCTGAAACGGATTAAAACATTTCATCGACTTTTATTAAATAAAACATATCTCAAAATTGCGGTCGACGTTCAGACCAACAATTTTTAGACTGACGCGTGGCGATTATCGCGGGATCGACTTCCGAGCTTTCAATATCCTTTCTCCATGAGCCTTAAAGAAGGATACAGAAAATAAGAGAACGGGGATCTTTAACAAAGCCTCTAAAGATGCTTTATGACAACAAGTTTAAAGTAGAAAATAAAAGGAATGAACTGTAAAACTTTATACAGGGTGGTAACATTAACTGAAAGGAATTTTGTAACTTGCATTGGGAGTTAAGTCTAGTTCGGCCTATTTATATTTATTTTCCAATTTTACCAACTGTTTTCCAAACCAGAAATTATAGTCTTTCGATCTTCGATGTCATATGCATTCATTAGCAAAAATAAATCATTTTTCCTATCTTAACCACGGAAACACCTCTGGATTATAAAAAATTGTTTATGCTAAACGCAAACAATGAAAAAAGCAAAGAACTCAAAGGTTTTCCTTGAAGAACACCTTCGGTAACTTGAAATCTTTTGGTAAAATTCTTGTCAACTTTGACCCTTAAACTCGCCGTATTGTAAACATGTATAATCAAACGAATACATTTAGCATTCAACCGAAAACTAAATAATTTAGACCATAACAATGCATGATACACAAGACCTTTTAAAAGGCTACAAGCCTTACTATTTTATTACCCTTTAGTATCCTTCAACTACAAGCTAAAAACCCTTTTGAAGAGGCTACAAAAATTCCATAAATACTACTCTTCAAACGCATATTAATCTGCATTACAGAACTGAGACAATAAATATTGTTTATACACCCTCTTTCTTTTCAAAAACCACCCTGAAATTCTAGGATAAGTTTATTAATTTCTACATATAATTCTATAAGGCCTAAAATAAGTATAGAAAAGTGTTTAGGTATACAATTCAGCAATGCAATACCCCGAAAATTTTTCGGATTATCTTTAGGTCCTTTTTTTACGTAACATATATTATGGTGTTCTGACCATGATGCTGGTGGAAATTCAGATGTTATTATTTTTAAATAGAGGTTGCAAATATATGTTTCATTTAATTTGGGCCTGTTATAGTGACCAAAGTAAGTAACAGACTCGATATTCTCGAGGTTTCTAGAGTGTAAAAACGATTCAGTTCCCAATAACCTAGGACGCCATGCAAATGCCGTACACCACGGAATTAAACACACCCCTGAACATGGATCAAATAGAATTATCCCCTATTAAGGAAGTTCTTCCTAGAGTTCCGTCAATCTGTTTGTTTGTCCCCGTCCTGGAATTACGCAAGGGTTAATGAAGTCCCGACAGTAGTGGCGACTAACTTTATTACATAACCAAAATTGTCCTGGGACTCGAGGGTTTAGAAAATTCCGAAATGAAAGCGTCGACAGAGAATATCATATGGCGGGTCCTAACCGTAATTAAATTGTACATAAATATGGAAGGAAGGCAAAATTGAGCGGCGCAAGTAAAATAATTTCTCAGTATTGCGAGGGTAGAATTTTACCTCTTGCGGACTGCTCCCTAACATTTTTGTTATTAGGGAGCAGTCGTGGATAAAGCATTACATATATTAATATAACAAATTAATATTAAAGTATGTCTATTATTTTTCTAGATGTCTATAATGGAAAGATCTTTTCTAAATAAGGACTCCACGTAACTTTAAACAGAAATATAAATAAATACATAGCTGTGTGCACTTTTAATGACGGTTTGTCCAATCGAAAAATTGTTGTCTAGAAGCCGCTGTTAAGCGGATCAAGCATGCCGAGATATCTAACAGATGCAGCGAAAGAGACACGCTCTAACACAAAATGTTCGAGGAAAATGAATGAGGAAGAAAATTTAACTGTAGAAGGGGAGCTTTATGGTCCTCGGATAGCAAATTGATGGTAAAAATTTTTAAATAGTCGGATTTTTCATTTTTTCATGTATATAACACATTTCAAAACTTTAAAGGTGTTTTTCTCGAAACATGATTTTTCAAAACGGTACTCAGCATAACTCCAACAATTTTCATTCTTTTCATGTGAACTTTTAACAATATCTTTAAAATAATATTTTGAAACGAAATATATACGATTATATTTTTAATAAGTTAATTTAAACATTATTTGTTAACAAATGATTGCCCTTTTTTGTCGGATATTTAACGTTTTTTATTTAGATACTCACTAATCACACAAATCACACAAAAATATTGATTTTTGTGTGATTTTCAATATTTCCCTAGCTATAAACATGTAGATTAAGTGAATTTTTTTCTCAGATTCAAATTTGCACCAGTTACACTGCGTGCCGCAGAGCGCCTTCAATTCGATGTGTTCGCGAGAATGGCTCCTGTGTCGTCATTTTTTAATATTTTTTGCATTTTGTAAATATTATTGAAGTGATAACTTCTTATGTGAGGGTAAACCGCTTCGTTACGTAACGCGTTACAGCGCCAGTCTGTCTGGCTTCCCTTTCTCTCACGCATACGGCAGCGGTAGGCAGGCTCCTCCTCTCTCACTCTAACCCACAGCGCTAGCCGTATTTCGGACAGACGCTTCCCCCTCTCTCGCACAATCTCGAGCTCTATCTCCTCCTCTCTGCGTGCTTTCGCTGTCTACATCTACGTGCATATGCATGTGTGCGTCGCTGCTGCTGCGGGGCCGCCTCTATGATTTAGTAATTAGTAAATTTAGTAATTTTACAGCATATCATAGTAAAAAAATAATTATACACGTTCTGATAAACATAATTAAAAAAAAATTATTATAAAATTCCGTTAATTTTAACCGGAGATTTTAATGTTAATTTTGCTGCTGATCGAGCTAAAAATTTAGTATCGTTCCTACAATCAAAATTACAATTAAAAATCATTAATAAGTCAGAAGAAGCTACAACAAGTCATGGAACTGTACTTGATGCAGTCTTTGCAAGATTTTTAGATGACATACAATGTAAAAATTTCGTTGTTTATTATAGCTACCACAAGCCAATTGTTACTTTTATAGGATTAAATAATGATACTAATAATGTACATACACAAAATTCTAATGTACATATTCAAGAATTGTAACTAAGAATAAAATATATTTTATAATCAATAAAAGATTTAATTAATAAATAACCTTTCCTTACATTATCATATTGATATACATAAAGTTTAAGTAATAACCTAAACTTTTCTCAAGTTAAACAATTTCAATATCAAATAGTTCAACTTAGATTAGTTTAAGTTATCACTTCTGTCGGGCGTCCCGTGACGCACACGTTTTTTTATCTTATTACCAAATAGAAGAATAAATTGTCAAAAAAGCCCTTTTTTAGCTTATTACAGTGGTAATAATAATACGTCATAGCACCAGTAACTTAATATTATCTCCTGTGATTCCCATAATATTATTTTTAGTTAAAATCTCCTCATACACGCAATCCAAATAAAATATTTCGCATCGGAACCCAATCTCTCATACATTATTCACATAAGATCCGTTCGGAAATATTTCACTTTGTTGATTTACACATTTTCTTGGGATACTAAACCTGATTTGACCGTAGGCTTCACTCCCAACCAATTCGCCGTTAGTCATAACTCATATTGAATAGTAATTGCATTTTCACTGAGTTAGAAAACAGGGGCTGGTTTCCTTCC
Organism: Rosalia funebris; assembly: GCA_037954035.1. Lineage (NCBI taxonomy): Eukaryota > Metazoa > Arthropoda > Insecta > Coleoptera > Cerambycidae > Rosalia > Rosalia funebris. The sequence continues at coordinate 3,471,913 of JAZFAV010000002.1, read as the reverse complement.
AACCTGCGGCTTCGTTCTCGTTAAGTATGCAGGAAAAACTACCCACGTTCAGGTTTATTTGAGTTTTACTATGCCACAGCATAAAAGTGAACGATGTTAACCATCATTTCCGTCTTGGAGATAGACATACAACCGTGCCGGAATATTATATAAATATACATAGTACGATCGATGGAAAATCATTCGTCAACCCCGTGGAATGTCGATAAAAACTGTTTGAAGCACTTTAAACTATTTAAAACAGAATCAGATTTAGAATAAAAGTTGTAATTATGAATCTATTTTGACCCTTTTTTAACGTGGAATAAAAACGAACACCGAAGAATTACACGTTTCACGATGCATGTTTTGCCAGAGAAGTTGGCATCATCGAGAGATGACTAACTGTTTCAGTCCAGTCAGTATTAATCATCTCCCGATTATAAAACGATTATTGGCGAGTTGCGCGTCGAGAAACTTGTAATATTTCTGTGATAGTCGACAACTGGTCTCGTTTCTGTGTTGTTTCATCGAAAATTCCAGATAATTCTCAGAATTAACATGGAATCTCAAAAACTGGTACTTTTAGACAAAACATTATATTTTGTTTATAGTAGTCAAAGCCTACCGCGATTTTCATTAGCAAATTTTATATACAATCTGAATATACATATACAAACGTATTTTGTATTCACAAATACATATTATTACGCGGTTATTACAGACGAAGTAAGCCACGGATTAATCAATAAAAACATAAAATATCAACGTCAACTGCACTAGCTGTATTCGGAGATCCAGTGGCGTTTTATTGGAGACAATTTAAGTTTTCTTCGAAGTCAGCAACAGAGATACAAGTCAGCAATAACGTACTTTTAAGCGAACAATTTTCAAATTTCATATTTTGGTACATGCCCATTTAATCCTTCGTTGGGCGCAACCGATCTGTGATATCCGGCAGTCACTTTTTTCTTTGCCATTTCGTGTGTATTACGAATATTATGTGGAAATCCCTCATAGCTTCCTAGCTCGAACCACTCTTCTCGATATGGTGTCGATTTCTTTTAGGGCATTGCCTTGTATGGGCCGCCTGGATCTGTCAGATAGGTACATTGCGCCTAATTACGTTATTATTCTTACTTTTATATTTTGTTATATTTCTTTTATTATTTAATTTATTAATATTTTGGGATCTCTACACTTACTTATTCTGGCTTTTTATGGCATTATTATTCAAAATTAACACATTTGGGTGTTAAATTGTTGGTTTATACTAATTGTAAATATCGTTACCAATAATGTGACATTTATTTTTATTTGGAACGTGTTAACTGATGAAGAATTTATAATTATTTACACTTACGAGTAAAATAGACAGTTATTTATAACTTTTCTTTGTAATTCACGTCCAGAATTTTTTTATATATAACTTTATGACTTTTACATGAAAGAATAGGTAGTTCGTTTTCTGTTATCAATATTGTTCAATACTAATTTATGTTTGTGTTTTGTTCTTAAAACAGAAACATACTTGTCAGTATCTGGTTGTCCTGTAAAAATTTTCCAAATTTATTGTTTTACAACATTAAATGAGTTCCTTTATGTACATTTAATTATTACTATTATAACTAGTGTGAAATATTTATTAATGTATTGTATTAATTAAAATAAGCGTTTAACTAAGTCTCCACCTCATTAAAATCTCAATTGTGTAAGATTTGATTATGCGATCTCTCAGATGCATTGCGCCCGAATGTTTTTGGATTCATACTGCGCCTGACGGAAGGTTAAGAAGATGCTGAGAGTACAGGAGTGTGTTCAGATTTTGTATAAAGAATTGCTATAACGATATTTTTGGCCATCAAATAGGTAGCGCGTCGAGTAACCTGTAATCTTCTCTTTTTGTTAGTACATAGGAAGTTACCACCCCTTCCCAGTAAAACAAATTAAAACTACAATTACTATTTATAATTCTATTCTATTTATTACTTTGAGTAGTGCAATGATGTGAATGAGACGAAAATAAGTCATAAAATAGCAACAGTTAGAAATTGATTAAGAAAATGAACATTTTTCCTGTTCACTTGTTTAGACCTTGATAGCGATATCATCCGGAAAGAGCCACTGAATGAACATCTATATAGATTATAGTATGAGATGGTCACTTCATTCCGTTGTAGCGACATCCGATTGTTTTGGAACTTTGGGTTTAAGTCTTGGGTATAATAAAAATGACTGTTTAAAATATGATTTAATTAAAAAAGTAAATCTTTGTAGTAAAATGTACATAAATTGTAGCGAGGAATTAGTGAGTAGTTGGCTTAGAATTGAAGAACTGAAGTAAATCTGGGTATAAGTTTTTTTTAACCAATCAGTACTGTCGATATCTTATTGGTTTCATATTATTTAATTAAGAATAATTTTTAGATGTAGATGCTTTATTAGATTCATACTGTCTATTTTCTAATTGATTCTGTCGACAAAAGCAAACAGTAAACTTGATAGATTAATTATGGTAATATATCGAAAAAATAACTACATAACTCTACAAGCAATAGTACGTAATAACTTTGTTGTAAGAAAATATATTGAACCGAAATTTATTATACGAGTATACAGGGTAACCTAAAAAAATATATCACGTCAAACTGAAAACTTAAAACATTACCCCTATTTTTTTTTTACCTAAAATTGTGACCAAATTTTATGTATCATACTTTGAAAATTTAACTGTCAAATAATAAAATCTATTTTAACTTGGTATTTATAAATAATAATTATTTATAAATACCAAACTTGTTTAAAAGTTATATCAAGAAGTGTTTAAACTAACCTCAATCATGTCCTGACAACATACAAGATGATCTTGAAATTCTTTAAGAGCATTATGAATAAAGCTGCCTATCATAAATGCTGCATCAGTGGTGTTAGCTCCACTGGTGGCAGCCGAAATGCCGTCACATAGACTTTTGTGTAGCGTATATATTGTAGCCGATTTGTCCAAAATGGGGGACATGGTTAGAATCAGCGTTATATTATTTGCAGAATTTTCAAGAAATAATGTCCATAGTATTACCGTTCTATACTAAGGAATCAGCTACTATTAGGGAGAGTCAGAAAAAAGTTCAAAATGAACTCAAATGGAAGCAGATTTTAAAACGATCCAAAGTAATTACGCAGAACTATCGAATGCCATAAACAAATTATAGTTTATTTCATCGATATTTGCCAAATAAAAAATCCCAGACGGTTCTTATCTCATGCCGTTTTTATGGCTAGGCTCAAGTAGACTGTTCCGTTTATCGGCAAGATAAGAGAGTTCTGTATTTGGCAAATAGCTATTAAATGAATGATACAAAATACTTCAATATTCCCAGACAAATAAATTAGTAGATAAGTTGTAAAAGGTGCTGACTTTAGACTTTAAGGTGCAAACAAACTATAAGAGACGAAAAATATATTCATATTAAAGAAAAGTCGACAGTATAATTAGAAAAAATCTAGAATCAAGATATATTTATAGTAACAGTGTAAACATGGATTAATTAAATAATCTTAGAGACTATTCAGCTATGCATGTGTCACATTTTTAAATGCTGAACAGTTTTATAAGAACCTTTTATCACCGCACCGGGCATCGCTCACGGAATATGAACAATAGCGGTTATTCTAATAACATAATGCGAAGGGATTTTTGAATCTGGCCGTTTAGAAAAATCCACCATCGGACGTCGATACCATCTAACCAGAGCGACCCAGCGGCTGGTGATGAAGGACAAAGAGAGAAGTAAAACGTCTCAGCCAAGAAGAGGATATTCCTTTGTCTGTTGAACTTCGTCTACGCGTCTCACGAAATCAATGAGACCGGCAACCGTGCCTGTTGGAACCCCCGCTCGCGCCGCACCCCCTCACCGACTCGCAACGACATTAATATCCTTTACATTCAAATGTATTCCGAAAACTCCCTAACGGGCCCATCGGAATTTTGATTTATACTTAATAAAAATTAATGCAAACTCTCGTACCCCGGACTGGAGACTTCCTACTCGTTTCTTTGTCGTGGCGGTACGACGGGGGCGGATCGTAGCCATCGGACTCGGAATTTATTAAAAAGTGGCCTGACGAGTCAGGGGAACGTTATAAATTATCAGACGCATCAAAAGTCGATTTGGCGTCCTGTTATTGCGTTTATTTCCGTCACAGTTATCAGAATTGGAGCGTAATTTTATTACTCCCTGTACACGAAGTCATTCGTCTTTATATACTTCTTTTATGGTCGTATTTTAGGTCAGACAGATAGCAGGGTTTTATGATCTAGCATTGAAAGTTTCACCTTGACTCTAGCCCCTTTGACTGACTTTAGTCTATAGATTAACTAACTACCGGACGTCTCCTACCCCAGATACTCTTCACAATTAATTGACAAAATAGCCTATATAAATTAAGGTTGTTTGGGGGTTGTTAGTGCTTTAGCATGAAATTCGATTTCGTATGACTGTCTATTGATTAAGTATCTCTTTATTCGTAGTGTATATAGTTTTTATATTTACTTATTTTACTTGCCCAAGAGAAACTCAATTACGTAACAAACAATTATTAAAACATAATAATATACAGTGAAACCTGGATAAATGGCATCTCAAAGGACCAGTAAATTCTTCTCTCTTAAAGAGGTATTCTTTACCCTGTTTTAAGAGATATCGAGGTACAAAAATAACTATCCCATTTACAAAGGGTTCTATAAATAGAGGTGGGAGTAGAACTTCTTTCAGTTTTACTTTCATTAACGAAATTGAAAAATAAATTATAAACAATACGAATCTTAACTCAAAAATTCTATCATTTTGGCTTGTCTTTTAGAAGCATTGGCCATCAGATATTTTTCAATATCTTCATAAATTTTATCAAATATGGTTTAGATATTGATCGTTGACATTTCAAAATAGTTATGCAATGTTTCCAGTCCCTTTTCTGCTTCACGTTTTGTGATCATACTTAAATATTCTTCCAAACCTATTTCGTCATCTTCTTCTTTATTTTCCGAAGAGGTAGAGGAAAAAACATTAACAATATCGTTTTCAGTAAAGTCTCCTGAAATTAATAAATCATTGTCGACATTTACAAACTCATCAAAAGTTGGCTGCTGATTATTTTTATCGTTAATAATTAGATTACAATTTTCAATACTGCGATATTATAGCACTACACAACACTTCTGAAATAATTAAAACGATGTGATCGAATGTAACCTTGTTTTCAGTACTTCAGACTTTTTGGTAACCCACAAAATAAACATATCAAGAAAATATAGGTCAGATCCATAAATAAAGCGGTATAATTGAACGCGAAATTCACAAGTACGCCTTCATTAAAACGAATGAGATTTTATTCATATTCGCAAATATAGACTCAAAGGAGTGTATACGCAAATTAAAACGTTTGACAGTAAGTTTATGCTGAATTTCTATACAAACGAAGTAATTTGACAACAATTTTCTGGGCGAATAAAGTTGTTTCGACATTTCTGCTCAATATTTATTACAAAACACTTATATACGCGTTATACGCGTAAAACGTAAGTTTCTTTTGAAATCCGATGAAGAACATTAAGTTGTATTAAAACACGACTTTATTTAGTTGTGTTTTACGACATTATCATTAATTATTCAAATGCAAAATGCCTCAAACATGTTTTTTAAAGAACGCTACGATTTTTTTTTTATGATAGTAGTATGATATTTGTTATTTCTAAGCAAAACAATTTTAAAAACTCACCACTTCCTAGATAGACCATACATACTCTTGATATTCACCACAGGCATCTCTTGAGATATCTACTAAGATACTCTAAAAGTAAAATATCTGAAATATTTTTTATGGATGCTACGATTTGTTTTAATGAAAATTGTATGATATTTTTAATCAATTTTAGGCAACACACTTTTAAAAAGAATCACCAGCCTCTACGTAGACCATACACAACCTCGATATTCGCCACAGACTACTCTTAGAATGTCTACTAAGGTATTCTTAAAGCAAAATACTTCAAATATTTTTTTAGGGACGCTACGATTTTTTTTTAATATAATATAATATTTTTAGTCATTTTTAAGTCACATAGTATTAAAAAATCATTACTACCCCTACGTATACCGTATACACTTGATACAGTATTTGATACAGACATCTCTTGAAGTACATACTAAGGCACTCTAAAAGCAAAATTTATTAAAATAAATTTTTAGGGTCGTTGCGATTTCTTTTTAATAAAAATAGGACAATATTTTTAGACAAACACATTTTAAAAAAAAAATCACACTCTCAATGTTCACTACAAATATCTCTTGGAGTGTTTACTAGAGCACTCTAAAAGCAAAATGCCTCAAAGAATTTTTTTAATTTCTTTATAAAAATAGTACATTTTTAATAATTTTTAGACAATGCACTTTTAAAAAAGTCACCACTCCCTACGTAGACCGTACACACTCACTTTTTTTTTCCACAGGCATCTCTTGGGGTATCTACTAAGACATTCTAAAAGTAAAATGTTTCAACTAATCTTTTAGGGACGCTATAATTTGTTTTAATGGAAGTTGTTTGATATTTTTTGTGATTTAGGCAACACACTTTTTAAAAAATTACTACTCCCTACGTAGACCGTACACAATCTTGACATTCACCACAGACATCTCTTGAGGTGTCCACTAAAGGACTGTAGAAGCAAAATACCTCGAACATTTTTTTAAGGAGGCTGCATTTTTGTTTATGAAAATAGTACGATATTTTTAGTCACTTTTAGGCAACACACTTTTAAAAAAATCACCATTCCCTACATAGATCGTACACAACCTCGATATTCACCAAATATATCTATTGGAGTACCTACTAATGCACCCTAAAAGCAAAATGCCTCAAACATTTTTTTAAGCACGCTTTGATTATTTTTATGAAAATAGTACATATTTTGTCATTTTTAGGCAACACACTTTTTAAAAAATCACTACTCTCTACTTAGCCCGTACACACTGACGATATTCGCCTCAGACATCTGTTGGAGTGTCTACTAGGGCACTATAGAAGCAAAACACCTCAAATATTTTTTAAGGAGGCTGCATTTTTGTTTATGAAAATAGCACGATATTTTTAGTCACTTTTAGGCAACACACTTTTAAATAAATCGTCATTCCCTACGTATAGACCGTGCACACTCACAATATTCACCACAGGCATCTTCTGGGTTATCTACTAAGACACTCTAAAAGTAAAATTTCCCAAATATTCTTTAGGGACGTTACGATTTATTTTAATGAAAATTGTATGATATTTTCAGTCATTTTTAGGCAACAAGCTATTAAATAAATCACCACTCTCTACGTAGACTATACACACTCTCAATATTCATCACAAATATCTATTGTAGTGCCTCCTAAAGAACTCTAAGAACAAAATTCCTCTAATTTTTTTTAATGACGCTAGGTATTTATTATAAAAATAGTACGATAATTTTTGACATTTTTAGGCAACACACTTTTTAAAAAATCACCACTCCCTATATAGATCGTACACAATCTCGATATTCACCAAAGATATCTACTGGAGTGCCTACTAATTCACCCTAAAATCAAAATGCCTCAAACATATTTTTAAGCACACTATGATTATTTTTATGAAAATAGTGCCTCCTAAAGAACTCTAAAACCAAAATTCCTCTAATTTTTTTCAATGACGCTACGGTATTTTTTATAAAAATAGTACGATAATTTTTAACATTTTTAGGTAACACACTTTTAAAAAAATCACCACTCCCTACATAGGTCGTACACAATCTCGATATTCACTAAAGATATCTACTGGAGTGCCTACTAATTCACCCTAAAATCAAAATGCCTCAAACATATTTTTAAGCACACTATGATTATTTTTATGAAAATAGTGCCTCCTAAAGAACTCTAAAATCAAAATTCCTCTAATGTTTTTCAATGACGCTACAGTATTTTTTATAAAAATAGTACGATGATTTTTAAGATTTTTAGGCAACACACTTTTAAAAAAATCACCACTCCCTACATAGATCGTACACAATCTCGATATTCACTAAAGATATCTACTGGAGTGCCTACTAATTCACCCTAAAATCAAAATGCCTCAAACATATTTTTAAGCACACTATGATTATTTTTATGAAAATAGTTCATTTTTTGTCATTTTTAGGCAACACACTTTTAAAAAAATCACTACCCCCGTACTTAGACCGTACACACTGACGATATTCGCCCCAGACATCTGTTGGAGTGTCTACTAGGGCACTATAGAAGCAAAATGCCTTAAATATTTTTTTCTTGACGCCACGATTTTTTAATAAAAATAGCACGATATTTTTAGAAATCTTTAGGTAATACATTTGTTGCCTAAAGTAAATAGTTCGTTATCCTTTACATCCAGAGGCGTATTATAGCATAAGCCCGGGTTTGCGGCTCAGAAATTTCAAGGGGCGCAAAATTTGCAGTCAACCATTGTCGAAGAATTGAAAGTTGCGAAATATTTTTCGATTATTATCGATTCAACACCGGACCTGATGGAATACCTGTTGAGCGTTTTCTCACATTTATTGCTAACACCGTCACAAGTCTGACCGACATAATTTTGGCTCAGTTGAAGACTCTAGACATAGATATAATAGATTGTCGTGGACAAAGCTACGACAATGCTGCGAATATATCTGGCCAATATTCAGGTTTGCAAGCAAAAATAAAGGATATCAATCCTCTAGCCTATTACATTCCATGTGCGGCTCATTCAATAAATCTTGTTAGGACTTCGGCGTCTGGCTTCTGCGTGCTTCTATGCTTCTTCTACAGTACTATTTCTTGTGCTTTATCAATAAATATTTCCTATTTATTACTGACTTAAACTGGAAATGATATAGACATTGGCATTATTCGTATTCGGCAGCGCCTCTAATGCCGCTTTTCCACCGTCACTCCAGCCATAACATATCTCTCGCCAGAGGCGGAAGACATAACGGTACGGCTAAAACAGAGCTGTAAAACTGTTTTCTACGCCAGTGTAAATCTCTTCTTGCTGAGCGCGTGATATGTTTAGTAAATATTTTGTTTATTTTGTGTACTTTAACGTAAAGAATATTATGTTTCCCTGAAATTCTCGGATGAACTCTATATGGATTCCAAGAACCGACTACACCTACGCCCGAGCGCAACGGATTTGTTTATACATTGTGAAAGAAGACAAACATTCAAGAGCGACAATGTACAGCCTGGTGTTTCAATATAAATGAAGTTCGCAGGCTACACCGGAAATACTATTTGAAAATATGAAGAATATTCTTTATGTAGTAGAAAATACAAAATGTAAACGTTGTAGGGTTCCTCAAGCGCCACTACTGAGCCTACTATATTATTTTTATATAAATAAGTAGAGATAACATGTTCATACGAGGCCACTTAGAAGTGAGTGGCATGTGTCCATTCGGAATGACCAAAGGAGCTGAAGGCGTGGCCCAGAGGTTGCTGAAGATATGATGGGGGGGGGGGGGGCTTATGTCAATGACCAGAGGCTTCTGAAGATACTGGAGGCTGCTGAAGACATGGCAGGGGATGCGAGGACGGAAGACATGGGGTTGAGGCTGCTAAAGACATTGGTCAATGACTAAAGGATTCTGAATACACCAGAAGTTGGGGCAAGGGGGCTGAAGGGGCCCCTAGTGTCTTCAGCACCCTTAGTTATTGACCAATGTCTTCAGCAGCTTCAATCCCATGTCTTTAGCATCGTCCGGCGTCTTCAGCAGCCTCTGGTCATTGATACCAACCCCCGACCAAATCTTCAGCATCCTCTAGGCGATGTCTTTAGCTCCCACGAACACTCGGTATAGACACATGCCATCCACTTCTAAATGGCTCCATATGAATATAGTATCTCTATGTAAATAATTTCATCAATAGTTTAAACAAACACTATTGCAGAAAGTTCTGTCAGAAAGTATTACTAATAAATTTATGTGTACTTAAAGTGGGATCACTTGTTAGGTTAGGATCCAATATCCCACAGTCTTTAAGCGTTGTAACTATGAGATATAGTGTGTTGGAGTTTTAAAGATGAGACAGAGATTGTGATAGTAAACCTAGCTTATAGCTTCTGCGTCATAAGTCTTATAGTGAATCCCTCAACTAAGTTAAATAACAACTGAAAGATGACATCAAAATAATTTAACAGCCTGATGAATTTTGGTTATAAATGATTGATAGTAACTTTAGACTTTACTTCCCTCGTGTTGAATCTACTTCTCGATATATGTCACAAGTTGTTGAAGCTATACGAAGTGTATAAATTAACTAATGAAACTAATTTTTTCAATCTTTTCTATTTGCATAAAATTACAATTTAATATTGTCTCCCCCAAAATAACTCCCTAACTAAAACTAACTTCCTTGGGAAGCCGCACAGCTGGACACGGTTTTTCGAATCCTCGTAGCAGTGCTAGAACTCGCATACTGGAATAGCGTTCAGCTGGTAGGTTACAGCAGTTTGAATGTTCTCGAGTGTCCCTAAATGACGTCCCTCGAGGTGATTTTTCAATCTTGGGAAGAGTCATAAGGCCTCAAGTCAAGGGAGAATAAGGCGGCTGAGGAGCCACAGGCATATGTCGCATTGTCATGATGCGACATCCAGTTGTTCTTGATGGTTGGTCTCACACGTATGATCCTTTTTTGTAGTTTTTCAAGAACCTCTCGGTAAAAGTGTTTATTAACCGTTTCGCATTGAGACAAAAACTGTTTGTGAACGATTTCAACAAATCATCATCTCGACTTTCTTAATCTTGCTTCTTTGGGCTTTGGAGAGGTTGAAATGTGCCATTCGTGATCTGGTGCTTGGTTTCCAGGTTCTACTTACATAGCCAAGACTCGTCGCCAGTAATGACACATTCCAGAAAATGGGGATTATTTTCAGTCGATTTCCAAGTCAAGGCACCTTCCCCTCCTGATGTGTTTTGGTCCTGCGAAAGATTTTTTAAACCATTTTTGCGCAGATATTTCTCATCTCCAATTCATTGGTCAGAATCTGATGAACGGTGATTCAGATTTAACCCTTCCCCGATCATTCTGATAGTCAATCGACGATATGAACGCACAAGAGCCCGGATTATGTCGACAATTTCATCGGTTCTTGAAAATAACGGCCTTCCGCTACGAAGTTCATCTTCAATCCACTCTCTCCCTTCTGCAGATGCCTTAAACCACCGAAAAACCTGGGCTCTCGCTCTTGACAAACACTATCTCCGTAGGCCTGTTGATGTTTTTCAAAAGTTTCAGTTGCACTGAAACCTGATACCACACCGTTGCTCGAAATTGTTTCACAAAAAAAAAATCACTACGGACAACCACATGACTCCAGAGAATTCAAATTGGTACTGAAAACGTATCACATGTTCACCTGTCGCTCCTCCAAATCTTCAGTCCTAAGTGTTGCCAGATCGAACGCTACGTTGCCAGTTTCATTACTTAATTTACACACCTCGTAATTCTTTATAACAACAAAATTTGATTTTGAATTATTACAGCCTTAACGCACTTTTACTAATTGTTTTATGTTATTTCCTTGTGTTATCTTCTATTTATTTGTTTACACATCAAGACTTAAATGTTCTATAATAAAGAATGAAAAAGGTTTATGTTTACTGTCGTCGTGTATTCGTCGTACACCTTTGTTCTATTTTACAAATCTGCGTTATTATTTTGTAATTTTTAACCATTACTGCGTTACTGACATTTTACTTGGCTACCAACATTTTGGCTGTCACATTAAACTCAAATCTTGTAAATCAGTCCAGCGTCTACCACAAACCAGGTGGCTGTAATTACTTTACCCCCGGTAGCCCGCCCCAGTCGCTTTCCGAGATTGAAGGGCCGTCGTTTTCCCCCGTACTTCAACTCATCTGAATTCATCGCAATCTTCTTACGTTTACTATCTACTCTGTTTCCATTTATTGCAAACTCAACAAATTGCCGCGGGCCATGCCATCGTGGATAAAGTGAGATTAAGCTTAACATGCATGTAGCATAAATGCTTCTCCTAATGTAACAATCACGGAAACCAAACGTCAGTCGTTCTGCCTCCAATTCAGATTCATTATGCTCGGGATGATGCATCGGATTTCGAGTGGGTACAGTTAACGTTTGACTAACGTCGTACTGAAGTGGTCTATCAAGATAATGTCTGTAGATATGTAATATTTTTAAATGTTCTCGAGTTCTAGTTTGAGCTACACATATGTATATTATTATTGGTTACGGGCGATTAGAATAAATAGATCTTTAATGTAGACACAGATGTAAGAGACAAAATGTACTCAAACAGGATAGCACTACGACTATCTATCATATGGTTTACTTTATAATCTACAATCCTGATTTTTTAAAGTTAATGTCAGTAAATGAATGAAACGCTTTTCACAGTACACTGATTAAGAAATTAATGGTCCACGCAACTTAAGAGAAGATGAAGCAGTAAAATCGGTACCTCTGGTCAACGAAGGATGCAGCCAGTGATATGCGGCTAATCTGTTAGGAATTAAACAGTCAGCGTTTCAATGAACTTGGAAGTTACTATAGAACTCCAGGACAAGGCCGGAAGAAGTATATAGATATGAGATGGGCGACATCTTGCTACATATCAATCAGAGCCCCAATGGCAGCTTGATATGTAGCAACTTCTAGACGAACGGTCAGGAGAAGGCTTAATGAAGAACTTAATTGTACAGTAGAAGACCAGGTATTGCGTCACTGCTCACCAGAAAATATAAAGTTAATAGACTGCGTTTTGAAAGAGAACATTTAAATTGGACCATGGACTGGAAGCGGATGTCAACGGACTGGAGCCAGATGGATGTCAGCGAATCTGGCGGAGGCCAGGAGAGAAGTTTACTGCCTGCAACATCTCTTTGAAAATTACATTCTTTGGTGGATTAATAATATACTGGGGAGGAATTTGTTTCGATTGCCGCACGGATTTGGTTCCCATACGGGGGAGATCCATGAATACATATTTCTATGTAGAAAACATCGTAGAGGAACACGTATGCCATTTGTACCGTTTGTCGGCGACAATTTCATTTTTATACAAGATAACGCTCGGCCCCACCTTGCTAGAAAGGTACGGGAGCACGGGATTACCTTCGATTTGTGAATTTCCATAGTCACGAAATTCTGTTTTACCTCGTACAGGTCGTCAAGAATATTAACAAGTGTGCTATTTACTGTGCATCGCGTGGTCGGTCCGATATCGCAGTTTTGAGACTTGTTCCTATTCTTGACTAGCTGTATATGTTTGCATAAACACTTTACACAAATGAAATAAATAGATCAATTAATTTTACCAACCACCTCATAAGAAACAGACCAATATCCAAACTGGCCAAGAAAAACAATGATTTTTCTCGAATGAACTATAGATTGTAATTAATTGATTAAATTAAAAAAGGCCGTGAACGAAAACCTCATTGATTCGGGCCCTCCACTGTCTCTATTAAATCGGTGAAAATAATCGTCGTCTGAAACTCAGAGGCAGGTTCCAAGTTCGGAGAATTCAGCTAGACGATGCGATGGTTCGAAGCAAAGGGACACCGCCACCGGCCACGTAAAGAAATTGCAGTATATAGATACGTTATTGCAAGTGATGTAGTAGAAAATACACTGTAAAAAATCGGACATCACATTTCTTGTGTAAATTTCAATTATATAACACTTTCCATAAGAATGAAATCAAACTAGTTTAATTTCGTGCCACCGCCTATTTTCTTCCTGGAATAATATCTCCTTTGTAACATTTTCAAGATCAATGTAGCATGTTGAAATGAGTCTAGGTTTGGTGTGTACATCTATTTTCTTCCTAGAACAGTATCTACCTAGTAACACAGATTGTTTGCAACCGCAACTAATTGCATTAGAAGAATATTGTGTTTACAGGCTCAGGCTTTCTCACCTATTTTGAAGAAATGACAAAAGTAATCATCCTTATAAAGGGTGATCCAACCATAATGCACGATGTTAATTGTGAGTCACACCTTAACGTCAAGTTCTTTGCCCAACTTAATTTGACATTTCTTTGTTTCAGTGTTTGACAAATTCAGCCATGGAGAGGTACACAATTGAGCAGCGCGTTAAGATTGTTGAGGCCTTTTACGAAAATGGGCGTTCAAATCAAAATGCATTTTGTGCACTTCGTGACTTTTTTGGTCAGCATAATCGACCAAATGTGTCCACAATCGGGAGAATTGTGCGCAAATTTCAGCAAACCGGGTCTGTAGGAAATGTGAAAACACCTGTGCATGCTCGCCCAGTTCGTTCTGCGGAAAACATTGCTGTTGTTCGCGATAGTGTAGCAGAAGAGCCGCCAACCTCGACTCGTCGTCGTGCCCAACAATTGAACATCTCACGAACATCACTGGTGTTTCACACTTTCACCTCAGCGGATTCGTTAACAAGCAGAATTACCGCATTTGGGCAAATGAGAGTCCACGAGTGATTGTTGAAAAGCCGATGCATCCACAAAGAGTGACTGTTTGGTGCGGTTTATGGGCTGGCGGCGTCATCGGGCCGTATTTCTTCGAAAATGAGGTCGGCCAAGCAGTTACCGTGAATGGTGTTCGCTATCGCGAGATGATAACGGACTTCTTGTGGCCAGAAATTGAGGATATGGACCTGGACTATATGTGGTTCCAACAGGATGGTGCCACTTGCCACACAGCCAACGAAACAATGGCATTCTTGCACGAGACTTTCAATGGCCGTGTTATCTCACGTCGTGGCGATGTTAATTGGCCGCCACGATCATGTGATTCGACACCGTTGGACTTCTTTCTTTGGAGATATTTAAAAGAAAAAGTGTACGTTAATAAGCCAAGAACAATTCAAGAGCTAAAGGATGAGATAATTCGGCACATTAACGACATTGAACCTCAATTATGTCTCAGAGTCATTGAAAATATGGACCATCGGATAGAGGTATGCCACCGAAGCCATGGCGAGCATATGGCCGATATTTTGTTTCACACATAATTGTCATAGATCCTTCTATCATAATAAAAAATATTAAGATAATTCTCTGAAAACTTTTTGTTTTATTTACAATTAACATCGTGCGTTTTGGTTGGACCACCTTTTACCAAAGCCCTTTAGGGAAACGGAGACGTTGAATATAATTTTTCCATGGATACCACAACCTTCTCCAAAGTGATCCCAAGAGTAGTTGATAATGCTCAATTTAATTCTTTCTTTAGGACACTATAGAGTTCTTTGTTTCTTTAACGCCATTAATTTCAGAAGGTATGAGGTTTTCACTACCGGTACTGTTCAATTGTACAGTAACATTTTCCAAACGTTTATCTATTCGTTGCTGACACCGCCATCATTCGCTTAGTACTAAGTTATTATCGAATTGCCGTCAGTGGTCAATGGCAAAATTTCGACCATGGCAGGAAAATTTGAGAAATGTTAGCCTATAATTGACCAGTAGAAAATATTTGTGGAGAGGGGAGAGGAGAAGCGATTGATGAAGAGGAGAGAGAGAGACGGGGAGGAAGACGGAAATAAAACGCAAAAAAAACGGAAATAAAAACAGAAAGAATAGGAGAAGAAAAGAAAAGGCAAGTAAGGGAATATAAGGAACAATAAAATAGGCTTTTACTACCTTTTTCCCCAGATGGATATCTGAATGGAAAAAACGGGTATATAATAAGATCCTGGCAAGGAGATAAAACCTTAGATGCAGCAACAAAAACAACAAACCAGTTTTCCACAAACGCTGAAAGATTATATGTTTCTAGACGCGCGTTTCGCCAACCAAGTTGGCATAAGCTAGAGGTGATTAAATCTGATAATCTCTCTGATAATGTGTTGATGATCTCGTGGTAATATCAACTTGATTGGCGAAACGCACGTGGAGAGACATGTGATATTTCGGTATTCGTGGAAAACCCCTCTCTTGTTTTTTATATAGTCAGATGTAACAACAAATTTGTAAAATAGGGAAACAGTCACAACTGCCCCGCGTTCTGGTCGGCCTCGGAAAACGACAACAAGAGAAGATACATTAATTTGTCCGAAAATTAAACAGGATCCATTTGCAACTGTGGGTCAAATTAGAGCAGATTTAGGACTCAACGTGTCGTTAAGAACTGTCCGCAGGCTCCTAGTGCAAGCAGTCTTACATGCTCAAAGACCTGTCAAACAACCATTAAAGTGATAGTCTGTGTTATGTACGATGTCCTCCTGGCCACAGATTTAATCCAAGATATTGTATTAAAACGGTGAAATATGGAGAAAGTAATGTATCAGTGTGGGGCTGTTTCTCAGGCTTTGAGATAGGACCATTATTTAAAATAGAGGGTATTATGGATCAGTTTAAGAATAGAAATATATTGCAGAATGTTATGTTACCTCATGTCGAATGGGAAATGCCACTATCTTGGATCTATCAGCATGACAACAATCCAAAAATATACAGCAAAGCTCATAAAAAGGTCGTTTAGGGATAATAACGTACAAGTTTTACTAGAATAATAGACAATTTGATATCATCTATACCTCATAGATGTGATGCTGTAATACATAATAATGGACATGTTACATCATATTAATTCATAGTTGTAACTTGTTATTTTTTAATAACTTTTCTTAATTGCTTATTATTATTATTATTATTATTATTATATTATATAGGCTTGGGCCTCATCAGCCACTGATCGCATAGATAGTCCCTTGGCGATCCCCTCTTATCCGGGTCATTATCCAAAAATGCTATCCCATAAAAGAAGGAATTTAGGCACGTCCCCCGCTTTAAGCCCCGCCTTCTCTAGGATAACAGGAGTCCCTAATATAAGATACATCTTCTCCTCTGATCAGATTCCGACTTATTCCCACTGCAAGTTCTGGTCCATAGAGGTTTTCCCTGGCCCCTCGTCTGGCAAGGTGATCTGCAATTAGATTTCCCTTAATGCCATTATGCCCAGGTATCAATAAGAGTTCCACCGGTCCCTTCCCTGCCAAGTGGTTCAATGCTTCATAGCAATTATAGACCAGCTTCGACTTTGTGGTTGCTGAATTCAGAGCTGCCAACGCCGCTCTGCTATCCGAGCAGATACATACCTTCTCCTGGGTCCGATTTTGGTCGGCCCCTAGAACACCGTATGTAATTTCAACTAGCTCGGCCTGGAGTGCGGTAGTCTATTTGCCCAAGGGGAAGGTTTTACCTATCCCGTCGCGTCGCCTATACACCCCCGCACTCGATTAATTGATTGCTTAACTTATGTCACTATTATAATAAGCGTTTAGTTTTAGTATTTAAACATTTATTTTCACTACGTTACTTAACTTTTGTCTAAAACTTTACATAGTCGAGAAGGTAATTAAGAGAGCTTTTAATACGTATACAATTAGTGTAAAAGAACGCATATCTATGTTATTTCTCTTCCACCAAAATAATTCTAACCCCACTATTTCTCACAAAAATCGCACGCCACTGCATTTGCATCCATTAAATCCGTCGCATAAATCAGAAATTTATTTCTTCGTAAAGCAACCTAAACCGAGTTATAGCACGTTTCTCCTTTTACCTGAAATCTTGCGAGTCTCAGCCAAAATTCCACCAAAAAGGCTTTTAACCAGTTTACGAGATCCAATTTCAAAAAGAAAAAATGTACCATTTTATCCGTAATAGATATTTAAATGTGTGTTCTCGAAACGTCAGTAAACTTTGTTTGTTGATATATTCACAAAGCATCGCAATTTCAACCATATTTCAATTTCAAAAGAGTGTCTTATGCCAGCGTCTCGTAATGATATTCAAATTTAATCCACAGCGAGACTCTCGACGGAGGCGATAGTTTGCGTTCCGGCTCCATTAAAGTTTACATCGATTCAACGAGGTTGCCTACAGGAAAAAATGTTTTCTAACAATTTTCTGAGGAGTGAGACTCAACTTAAATCGAGAAATTGTCAATAGTGCTATCTGAATATTTGTTTTATAACTCTAACATGAATGAAGTATAGAGATAGGAGAGTAGTACACAATCTATACAAAGAGCAAACTGCTGTTATAGAAGTAGAAGGGGAAAAAAGGGAAGTAGGTATTAGGAAAGGAGTAAGACAAGGATGTACGTTAAAGTACAGGGACAGAAACTAAAAATGCTGAGATTCGCGGATGATATAGCAGTATTAGCATCTAGTAAGGAGGAATTAGAATGAGCATTGAACGAAATGGAGGCAGTGTTGACAGAGGAATACGGAATGAGGGTGAATAAAAACAAAACTAAAGTGTTAGTGTGTAGAGGGCGCGAGAGCAGAGCAAAAACGAAAGTACAAATTAATGATGAAAGATTGGAGGAAGTTAAACACTTCACTTATTTAGGAAGTAAAATAAATTGGGATGGAAGAAGCGATAAAGACATAAAACAAAGAATAGCGCAGGGTTGAGTAGCTTTTAACAAAAAGAAAGCACTTTTATGCTCGGGGGTAATAAACTTAGAAACAAGGAAGAGATTTTTGAAAACATATGTATGGAGCACGGCATTATACGGTTGCGAAACCTGAACGGTAGGGGAAGCAAGTAGGAAGAAATTAGAAGCTTTTGAGATGTGGTGTTACCGAAGAATGATGAAAATACCATGGACTGATAGGGTTAGAACCGAAGAAGTATTGGAGAATGTCGGCGAGAAAAGAAGTATGTGGAAAAACAGAAAGAAGAGAAGAGATAGAATGGTACGCCACTTCCTGAGACATGGGGGAATTGTCCGCGATATTTTGGAGGCAGAAATAGGAGTGAAGAAAGGCAGAGGTAGGCCTAGATTAGACTACTGCTCGCAAATAGTAAGGGATGTAGGTTGTAGCACAATTAGCGAAATGCGTAGGTTAGCACAAGATAGGAGAAGCTAGAGGTTAGCATCCAACCAGTCTTAGGACTTATGACCTCATGATGATGAACTCTAACATATTATTTCACTTATTGAGTTAGGATAACATAGCCCATTATCACATTCCATCAGATAATAAGGTAATTATATCGCGGAGTGCGGTAATAGGATTTTAAATTGCCTTTTTTTTTCAACAGATAATTAAGAGCAATCTAGAACAAAAGAATAATCACATTTACATGTAAAGTCCAATTGGTGTTTATACATTATTTTTTTCAAATATAATATCATCAGATTTAGATCTCTTTCAAAATGTTTCATTATTTTGCTTTTTTTCGTTCTTTCGTAAAGGAATGAAAATAGATAGCGATAATCATAAGGTTAATTTGTGAGTTATTGATCACCACATAAGTCAATTGATTGATTTACCACGGAAATAAAAATAGGTCTAGTCACCTAACACCTCAAAGATTGCTATAGGTCAATCTCATACTTCTCCTTCGTTTTGTAGGTAGATAGTAAATTGTTCAAGAAACACGTTGTTCTTGATTTCATTCTTTAAATTTTAGTATTTTTAACCCAGAAGATATTTTATGATTGACCCAGAATATCATCTTTCGCCAATGCAGCCCTTTGTAGGTAAATGAGCCTAGAACTAAGGATTGTTCAATTTCGACTGATTAATTGAGTTTGAGTTTACATAAGTCCTTATGTATACCTTCATGTATACCTTTATTAATCCGTTCCTATGCGCTTAAACCTATTGCAAGATATCTTTGTTTAGAATATGATAAAAGCTGACTTTCGATAGCATGCATCTTAGACCTACTATTCCCTTACCAATACGTTCATCATAACTCTTTTTTTATTCATCTTTACACATACATTTGGTAGTTCCAATGCACCGACCGCTTTTTTGCTTCTTCCAATAACTTGTAGATGAGAAAGAGGATACTGGAGATATCAACTAGTCTCTTCGAGGTCAAATAAAGGGTGGTCCAACCATAATGCACGATGTTAATTGTGAGTCACACCTTAACTTAACTTAAGTTTTTTGCCCAACTTAATTTGACATTTCTTTGTTTCAGTGTTTGACAAATTCAACCATGGAGAGGTACACAATTGAGCAGCGCATTAAGATTGTTGAAGCCTTTTACGAATATGGGCGTTCAAATCAAAAAGCATTTCGTGCACTTCGTGACTTTTTTTGGTCAGCATAATCAACCAAATGTGTCCACAATCGGGAGAATTGTGCGCAAATTTCAGCAAACCGGGTCTGTAGGAAATGTGAAAACACCTGTGCATGCTCGCCCAGTTCGTTCTGCGGAAAACATTGCTGTTGTTCGCGATAGTGTAGCAGAAGAGCCGTCAACCTCGACTCGTCGTCGTGCCCAACAATTGAACATCTCACGAACATCACTGATGCGAATTTTGAATAAAGGTTTGAATTTACACGCTTACAAGGTTCAATTGACTCAAGAGCTAAAGCCTACTGACCATTTCAAGCGTCGTCAATACGCCGAATGGTTGGTTGAACAGACAGAAGTGAATGGTGACTTTACAAAGAAAATCATCTTCAGCGACGAGGCACACTTTCACCTCAGTGGATTCGTTAACAAGCAGAATTGCCGCATTTGGGCAAATGAGAATCCACGAGTGATTGTTGAAAAGCCCATGCATCCACAAAGAGTGGCTGTTTGGTGCGGTTTATGGGCTGGCGGCATCATCGGGCCGTACTTCTTCGAAAATGAGGTCGGCCAAGCAGTTACCGTGAATGGTGTTCGCTATCGAGAGATGATAACGGACTTCTTGTGGCCAGAAATTGAGAATATGGACCTGGACGATATGTGGTTCCAAAAGGATGGTGCCACTTGCCACACAGCCAACGAAACAATGGCACTTTTGCGCGAGAAATTCAATGGCCGTGTTATCTCACGTCGTGGCGTTGTTAATTGGCCGCCACAATCATGTGATTTGACACCGTTGGACTTCTTTCTTTGGGGATATTTAAAATAAAAGTGTACGTCAATAAGCCAAAAACAATTCAAGAGCTAAAGGATGAAATAATTCGGCACATTAACGACATTGAACCTCAATTATGTCTCAGAGTCATTGAAAATATGGAACATCGGATAGAGGTATGCCATCGAAGCCGTAGCGAGCATTTGGCCGATATTTTGTTTCACACATAATTGTCATAGATCCTTCTATCATAATAAAAAATATTAAGATAATTCTCTGAAAACTTTTTGTTTTATTTACAATTAACATCGTGCGTTTTGGTTGGACCACCTTTTAGATTTGGATCATAGTTTGAAAAGGATCTACATCAGAATCTTGTTGGAGGAAACTTGTTTTAAATATATCACTCTCTTATAATCCTTAAAGCTTGAAATAAACCACAGTAAACCACAGTAAACCACAGAATAGATATATTGAAAGTAGACATTTCAACGAATTGTGGAAAGCCCAAAGTTGCTTGACTGTTGGAAGAAAATCGGTTTGGAGAAATGTGAATAAGAGAAAGGAAAGATCTTGGGATATGAAAGTGATCTTTACACTCTGATTCATGAAAGGAATCACACTAAGAAGTGGAAAATAAAAAAACTGTTTACCTTGGAAAGGAATATTTGCATATTATATTGTTATATAGTAAGTTCCTATTTAGGTAGAAGTTTGAAATAAAATTCATCAAATTAAAATGAACTTGCTTTGGAGAAACTCCTGTGGCATGTCTACATCAAAATAACACCTGAAGGCGTTATTTTCACTCATCATCAACCCCATAAACTTTATCATCGACCTCATAAGCTTTATCAACTCCATATGCTTTGCCTACCCTATAAGCTTTTCAAATCCATAAGCTTTAATAACTCTTACTTTAAAATTTCAAATATGAAAATACCCCGTGTGGTACGGCATAAGCATTTCTTGTGTCGAAATCAACAAAAAAAATCTGAAATTGGTTAAGAATAACGAATATGTTCAAGAAAATTAATACATGTCTTTAATTTCAATATTACAAGCAACCAAACCGAATGAAACAAAAGAAAACTGTAGTGACGCATTAGCAAGGATATTGAGTGTGCCTCGATAGCTCAGCGGTCAGAGCAACCAACCGGAAATTGGGAGACCCGGGTTCGATTCCCGGTCAAGGCAATGCACTCTTTATCCTTGCTATCGCCAAAGTGGTGACCCCGACGTGATGTGATTTGTTCCAGTACATCCAACGTCCCTTACATTTCAAATTAACGGATTCGATTCCCGTCCTATCCATCGCCCTATAGTACCGGGGGTTACCGAACAACGGTTAGTAAGAATGGTGAACGTGGCCACATTCCGTTAATTGTATCGAGACAAACCATGTCTCTAGGAGGGGAATACTGTAGCGATGCATTAAACTGGCGCATTAACAAAGATAATGAGTGACCCTCGATAGCTCAGTGGTCATAGAAACCAACCGGCAATTGGGAGATCCGGGTTCGATTCCCGGTCAAGGCATGTACTCTTTATCCTTGCTATCATCAAAAAACAGTTGTTCAAAGTGGCCACCCATACAGATATTGTTTTCAAAAACAACCCCTATATACATTGTTTTCAAAACAAAAATCACTTGATTTTTGTCACCTTAATTTGATGAATGTTGTTCCAAACTTTGGGGCCATACTGTATAAGATAGGCATATATTCTGCTATAACCTCAAACAGTTAAATCTCGTATAATTCCTACATTGTCCGAAATATCCGTGCATTGCCGCTTTCCCTAAGAGGGGATGAACATGCCTAGCTGGAATATTCGATAACTGATAATCGATTAAAATAAATATTTAGCAGCAATACACGCGGCATTAATTCAATCAGGCTCGAGTGCCCTCATTGGTTGAATTAATTAATCGAATTATGAGAGATCACAGTAATAACGGTAGTAGTCCAGGCGAGATATGGTGCCATGTAATCATGAGATAAGCAGTGTGTAGTTGAAACACGATTATACTATTTCTGATGAATTCTATAAGTCCAGGGAATTTGGCAGGACACATTTTTTCCAAAACGCAAAATCGACAATCATTATCGTCATATTTAAGCATATTATATCCGCAATTTTTATGGATGAAATTTATTTGTAGACAGGAATTTTTTATATAGAAAATACACGTTTATTGTTTGAAAATGATTAAAAATATTTTATTAGAAGTATTGCCCATTGCTAGGCTAGTCATTTTTCCCATCTCTCTGACAATTTGTGGATTCCATGCCAACAAAATTCTTGCTCTTTTGAGGCAAACCAGTCATCGAGCCATTTTCGTACATTTTCGTAAGAAGTGAAGCCCTGCTCAGCAAGTGCGTGTCCCAGAGATGCAAATAAGTAATAATCGGACGGAGCCAAGTCTGGTGAGAAAGCTGAAAGCCGCATGCGAAATTATTTCCCAACTAAACGCCCCAATCGTATCCTTGACCAGTTTGAGCGTTTGAGCGTTTGAGCGTTTGAGCATTTGAGCGTTTGAGCGTCATCCTCATCCAACAATGCATGCAATTCGATATTATCATACTTCTTCGGTGGTTTTCCACGTTCTTCGTTTCTCACGTCAAAATTGCCACTTTTGAATTTTTTAAACCACTCAAAGCACTGTGATTTGCCAAAAGCATGCTCACCGTAGGCTTCGACAAACATTCGATACGATTCTGCAGCAGTTTTCTTCAAATGGGAACAGAAAATCAATGCTGTCCGCAAATCGTAGTTTCCAAACACATAATTCGACATGTTCAATGTTATTAAAAACGATGTTATTCATGTTATTGTCTGAAACTTGTATTATTGTGAGATAAAAACCTAGAATGGCGCCAATGACGCGGTATGACTGTAACTACATTAGCAGCTAGGCCATCTATGGGCAAATTCGGGTTTCATATTTACATACCTGG
Organism: Rosalia funebris; assembly: GCA_037954035.1. Lineage (NCBI taxonomy): Eukaryota > Metazoa > Arthropoda > Insecta > Coleoptera > Cerambycidae > Rosalia > Rosalia funebris. The sequence goes on along the minus strand of JAZFAV010000002.1, from coordinate 3,448,090 downwards.
TAATCGATCGACCTTCTTTCGATCTTCCTTCCTGCAAATTGCAAGGAATATTTTTTAATTTGTTGCCTAGATGTCCATCCCGAATCCCTAAAATAAACTGAGTTTAGTGAGTTTCCTTATGGCAAAGTACATATGTAGGACAGCATGCAGAGTCATGTCATAACCACTCAAACTTAGCAATATTAAAAGTGGTAGACTTTAGTCACCAGGATCATGCCGATATGTTGTTAGTTTACGATCTATATAATGAAATTGATGTAACTTTAATATTAGGTAGATTTAATCGGCACTAATCAAAATAAGACACTGAAATTTCACTTTCTACACGCCAAAAATGTTGGCACAGTTAGTGAAAGATAGAGATTGGTGTACGCCAATACCTAGTGGATAGCAAACGGAATATCAAATTTAACTACGCTAGCTGAATTTGTCCTGAACCTATTAATTTAATATCATGACCCAGTGGCATTCTGTCGCAGTGTCGCAGGACACAGTTTATGTTTAATTTAGTTTATAATTTAAGTTTTAGGTTTCTGGTAGTAGGGTCGTTACCTTGATAATGATATGTCAGAAACTATCTTGAAACCTTGAGCATTATAACGATATTTCCACTCTTATATTCTCTCCACAATTTTGCGTTATTTGTTTACAAAATAGTACTTTTTGAAAACCATGAAGAGTATCTTTTAATCCTGGGAACTCTTTTGTAATATAACTGTTTAAATATAACCAGTCGATTAAATCGTGTATCTGTTCATGTAGAAGGAGAAAATATGATTATACAATCCATCCCTAATGTTATTGAATTTAAAATATTCAGTTTCCGGTGACGACACGATCCAGACAATCTCACAATTTCTAGAAATTCATATTTGGAAACGTACCCTTCTAAGCACAATTTCCGCCCATTTCACTCGACAAAGCTTGGATTTTTCGGCCGCAAATTAGAAGTAAACAAACTGAGGTTAACGTAAATAAACAAACGCAATACGGCAGTACGTAGAGTACGCCACCCAGGATTTATGGGCTGCGCGAGAGGCGCATGGAATTTCCAGCTACCGGCTAATAGACAGGACCGTACAGGCCCAAAATTTATATATTTTAAATCGATTTAAATATGTATTTAAATTCTTTTATCAATGAATTTAAGTATACAAACACAATTTCGATACCTTCTATCACGATTAAGAGAAACTTACTTTGTAAAGAAATTGTTTAATCGAGTCAGTCTTTATTCGACGATTTTTGGTAGTTTCTCCAGTACCGCCCAGTCCAAAAATAAAAGCGCGGGTAAACGTAAAATATATCGAATATATTTTAATCAGTGTTCAACAGTAATCAGTAGTTTAGTGTTCATTATTTTTGTTCAGAGACTGTATTCTATACTCAAACACAGCATGTATACGTATACAGACACGTATACAGACTACATGTTTATTAGTTGAAACTAAAAACGTTGCGTTGTGTCATATTTTGATCTCGTCGTAAGTCGTATGTCTTCTATATAACCTGACTGTGTAAACTTTTTTGGAGAATGAAAGAAAATTTATAGAGAAATTAAAAATTAATTTTTGTCGTCATCAGTTGCGGGGAATAAAAAAAAATTTGCAAAACGGAAAGTAATACAGACACGTTTAAATTTCATCGCAAGAATGAATCTTGCGAAAAGTAAACAGAGTAACCTAAGCATTCGGCGACGTATTGTTGAATTGAGCGAGCTTAGCAAAAATATAAGATGTTGTGAATGTAAAAACGTTATTTCGCTTGAAAAAATAAAAGAGGAAATTCGTTTAGGACTAAATTCAATTTTAGATATTGCTTGTGACATATTTTCAGTAATAACACAAGTGGCGACTCGTAAAATACATGCCGCTGCGTTGCTAGATGCTAAATTGATAAGTTTACCGAGCAAATCTTAAACTGCCATATTTTAAAAATGTTTATCTTTTCAACAAATCGGGGAACAACCGATTTTTTTAATTCAAAATATTCATATCTAATGTATAGATGAATTATTTTTGGAAAAAATGTATAGAAAGGTTATCAAATTATGATGTAAGTCAACTGGTACATTCAAATCATGCAAACATTTCAAACTTTCACGGTGAATATCTCTTTTATTGTACGGGCAAATATTCTTTCTTCATTTAAGCAATTTCTTTCTGGAAGTTTATCTTTATGTGTACCCGAAATTTTTTGTTGAGACCCGAAAAAAAACATTTTTCTAACATAAACTTAGAAAACATAACCTTTATAAGTGTATTATTGTTCTATTCTATCTGTCTATTTTCATGTCCACCTCATTCTGTCTTATGAAACATATTTGAAATTATTCAGTTTCTTTAAAAAATCGGCTTTTGTATTAAATAACCTCATAAAGACAAAAATATATATAACAGTGTATATGGGAGTATATATAGGCCCCTATTAATAACAGTATAGAGGTATAATATAAAAAAATATCCCACAATTTGTTTTAAGAAATCGACCTTCTTCCCTTAGCATCTTGGTACAAGACTCATCTAATATTCTCAGAATAGCCAGGAATAGACCGGTAATACTTGTACTGATGATTTTTAATAAAGCAGAAATCGCGATATGCAGTTCCGAGGCAGCCTGGTGTAACTGAGAATAATTAAATGGCAATAACACTAAAAACTATTTACTACTAAAACGTATGATGATTGTGACATAATCAAGACATCCTCCATAAAATTAATAAACAATCCGTGATCAACTACGTGACCTATTTTACCTACGTAATGAATTTCCTAAGTTTATTACGCCTGTGCAACGTAATTTAGTGCACTGAAGGAAGGCCCCATACAGACAACATCGTGGGCCAAGTCCTACCCTGTCCGAAACTCTACTCCGAGCCGTAGAGTACGACGACCAAGCACCGGATGAGACTACACATGTATATAAGACGTATTGTAAACAAGGATTATAAATAAATTAAACGACACCCGCAATGTCACTTGATCCTTAGAATTTCAACAATTTTAATGTTGCTTCCTGGTCGCGATAATTAAATTTCGCGCGAGATTTTCTGGGAACTCGGCAAGTGGCCGAGAGCGAATTACTTCCAAGGCGAGGAGATTTGTGTTGATTGTGGGGATTGATACTGAAATTTAAAGAGAGACTCGTCCATAAATTCCACTATGATCGTAAACTTTTATACTTTTTAGGTATAAAACTAATATAAATACATCACAATGTAGTACACTTTACTCCGCATGGGGTAGATTATGATCCCTGGGTGGTAAATATTCGAGAGTACGCATCCTTGTAGTCTTCGTTCTTATTGTAACGTGGCTGTTCATGATGAATGATTAACTAAATTATGCCCAAATGCTGTTATGCGTCCGAAGAATAGGGTTTTAATTATTTTTTTGCTAATATGACTGAGTAATGTGTTGAATTTTATGAATCGCTGAACAACACAGAGATATTGGGTATATAAAGGGTGTCTAATTTGGAACTATATGATGTGATTTGTGAATAAAACTAATAATATTTAACGAACTGCGGTTTTTTATTTCTCAACATAAAATGGAGACGATACGGCTACAAATGGAAAAGAATATCGTTCATATGACCGCCTCGACTCATCTGCCATAATGTCATTCGTTTAACAAAATTGTCCATAACACGGGCACACAAAAGTGATTTTTATTTCCCGAGTAATATAAATGTATGGTTGGAGGTCATTGAAATTAGGGTAAAATTTTACGCCACATTTCAGACATTAAAAAAATAACTTAGGACATATCCGAACCTGAAACCAAACTAATTTGTTTAAGATTGATTGCTTCAAACGGCATCAATTAGGAACGCTTATTGAAAAATTGACAATAACTAATGATGACTTTTATCTTTAACAAATTATTGAGTGTAAGAGAATGTGATCGAATATTGAAATTAATAGTTCTTCACTAACAGAACGATTTACCACAAGGTGAGCAGACCGATTCCGATAGAAATGAAAGTTGAAGCAAAAACAAAAACCTTTTATACCCGTGTTGTCTAGCAAGGTGGTCTGGAAGGAATTCACTATTCAACTATGTATATGTACTTAATTGTGTATTTCACAATGTATTCTAAATTTTACAGTTATAAAAATATCACGTCAAAAAAAGTTTATTGGACATAACTTGTTTAGTTTTGTAAACTAAATGTATATCGATAAAAAATGAATCCTCCTGTATTTTTAAATTACATTCATACAATGTAATTGAAATGCTCATTTCGAAAACATGTTTTTTGTGATTTATTTTAAATATCTATTAACATAAAATAAATCAAAATCCATTTTAAAACATGTTTACAAAATCTTCTTATCTTAAAGTCACCTTAATTTAATGTTAGAATTCATGAATTCAATCACCCAATTATTTCAAAATATCAGGAATTGATGTATCAGTCATTGCCTTTTTGCCTTTAAATTGCTCTGCAACAAGTCATTTTATTTTGTTACGCTCACAAATCTGAGATGGGTTTTAAGTCACACTTTCGATTTATAAAATATCTTAAACAAATGACTGTTCTAAATTACTGCTGTACACACAAAACAAGCACAATAAATATCCTCTCACCATGCACGTGGTAATTTGTTGTTGACAGTTTCATTAATTACTTACGAACTTAGCGACGCCATCTACCGGTTCGTGAATGTTCTTAAATGTTGCTGCATATCACCATTAACCATTAAAAATCACCAGGCTGTCAAAATATATGGCAGTCATCTGTCAATTGTCATTCGAGGTATTATAATCCACTATATCCATGAAAATCTAACCCCGTGACAACTTAATGTGCATAGGTGTGTTTTCAAACACCTAACAAACATTTCATGATCCTAGACACCTTCGCCCTACAGTAATAAGTTACACTGTAGGTCTTGAGGGCGTCAAAAATTCATACTCTCAGTTGTTTGAGAAATAAACAGTCGGGCACGGAACGGGTAAACGCCAACTATTCTAGATTAAAATAAATATTTACCTACACGTTTGGTATTGTTTGAGTAAAGCTTTAAGGTGCATTAGAGAGAAAAACAGTACTCGAGTTGTTGTATAATTTAATACCAAATAGAACAAAGAACAATAGTTATAAATTTAAAAAATATTACTTAGCTGGTCTCATAACTAGGTGAGAAATATATGTAAATCTCTCAAAAAAAAAAAAAAAATAAATAAATAAATTCAATGGCATAAAAATGTAATTTCTTCAATTAAAATTTCATCAAAATTAATTCTGGATACTGAAATTCTATCGGCTTTCCAGAAAAAGCGAGGCTGTAAGATCATGTTATCTATGAATAATAGAGCTCGACTTCTGTCACTAGATGACCCTAAGTTAGATTGGCCACCTCATTCCCCGACCTTAGTCCGATCGACTTTTTTCTCTGGCGTCATCTGAAAGATAGGTTCTGTAGGAATTCACCAGGCTCTACTTATGAGTCCACCTATGACTAAATTTCGTGAATAGAAACAAGATACTATACCAACACTTATAGGCAATATTGTTCTGCACGTGGGATATGTAGCTAACTCTCAAGGATCTCTCTTTGACCATGTAAATAGATCTACTCTACTAGTTGCATTAGATATGTATTTCGTTCGATATGTTTTTGAGAAAAATAAAATTTGCGATCGTTTTTTTAATCACATTGTACTTTGCTAAATAGTCGAGAGTTATATATTATAGACATAATTTCAGCGAAAATATACTTCAATTTAATATTAATTTCAATTTAGTTATGTTATTTTTATTTAATTATTTTTGCCACTTTCAGGTTGTGTGTTATGATATGATTATGATGTAAAAGCGCTCTTTTACATCTTCATTACCATTATTGTATTACCATCTGCGTCGCCCATCGCGTGTTATGAATTAATTCACCCCTTGCCGGTCATTTTCAGTACTCCAATCGCCTTCTATTGTGTGTGTGTTTTTCGCGCACAGTTACGATCATAGGCCCATCGTCATTAACAACACCTTTGTTAATTTCACACAGACCGTGAGGTTCTTCTCACAATCCATTAGCTCTTTTTTCTTTCGCGGCTCCGCCCCCATGTATGCCAGACCTTGGCCAGGGACGTATCTAAAAGCATCAGATGATAAATTGAAACGAAGCGAGAGTTTATGAGGATATAAAATAGATCAGTTTAATTGACGATGTTCAATAAATTATACATGAAAAATATAAAAGAATAACTCAAAGGAAATAGAGTAGGGTAGAAGTAAGTAAAGACGGAACGAAGGAAAACAGGAAGGGAGAAAAAAGTGACAAGGAAAGAACGAAATGACGAAACAAAAAAATGAAGAGGCAAATAGACGAACAGACGAATAAACGAAGAACTACCAAGTATGTAATATGATACAGGTTTTTTGTATAGAAAATTCGCGTTTAGTGTATGAAAATGATAAAAATATTTTATTGGAAGTATTGCCCATTGCTAGCTATACATTTTTCCCATCTCTGACAATTTATGAATTCCATTCCAAAATATTCTTGCTCTTTTGAGGCAAACCAATCATCGAGCCATTTTTGTACATTTTCGTAAGTGAAGCCCTGCTCAGCAAGTGCGTGTCCCATCGATGCCAATAAGTAAACCGACGGAGTCAAGTCTGGTGAGTAAGCTGTATGTGAAAGTATTTCCCAACTAAACGCCTTAATCGTTTCCTTGACCAGTTTTGCTGTGTGTGATGACGCATTGTCATGAAGCTAAATCACTTTGTGTTGCCTTTTTTGATATTCTGGTCGTTTTTCATGCAAAGCTTGATTCAAATCGATCATTTGTTATCGGCAGCGTTCATTATTAACGGTTTGGCCAGGTTTTAGCAGCTCATAATAGATCACACCCTTCTGATCCCATCAAACACACATTGTCTTCCGTCCATAGCGACTTGGTCTTGCAATCGATGTCGATGGTTCGCCTGGAGTTACCCATTATTTGTTACGTTTAGAATTCTCGAAATATGTTCACTTTTCATTGCTAGTCACAATTCGATGGAGAAATGACTTTCTTTTGTACATGGCGAGCAGCATTTCACGAATAGTTTTTCGGTTTTCCTGCTGTCTTTCATTCAGTTAATGTGAAACCCATTTTCCCATCTTCTGGATCTTTCCCATGACTTTCAAACGTATGAAGACGGCTTCTCCTGTCACATTCAATTGATCCGCGAGTTCTTGTTGCGTTTGAGCGTCATTTTTATCCAACAATACTTGCAATTCGGTATCTTCAAACTTTTTCGGTAGTCTTCCACATTCTTCGTTTCTCACATCAAAATTGCCACTTTTGAATTTTGTAAACCACTCAAAGCATTATGATTTACCAAGAGCATGCTCACCGTAGTCTTCGAGGCATTCGATGCGATTCTGCAGTAGTTTTCTTCAAATGGTAACAGAAAATCAATGCTGTCCGAAAATAGTAGTTTCTAGACACAAAATTCGACATGTTCAACGCTATTAAAAACGATGTTGTATGAAACTTGTATTGTTGTGAGATAAAAACCTTTATCAGATGACAAAACAAGAAAATGGTGTTTTCTGTTTTTAAAACAAGACAGTACTGTTTTTTTTTTAAGAAAGGATCATTCATTTAAACATATCACAGCTATTGCCACATTATTATTTTAATAATAAACATTTATCTGATAGGCCTTGACTTGATTACAGTATATTTGCTTTTACAACATAAAAAGCAATATCACTCCCTAGTTATATTATCACTGCAGAAAAACGACACAAAAGAAAACTTCTATTTGAACAAATTCCCTGCCTCACCCGCCCACGACCTTGACATCGACGGTTACAAAAAGAGTCGCTTAGAAAATGCGAGTCATCGCCATGGGACGTGCCCGCCTCGAAAAATTAATTTCTTCCTCTCCAACAAAGGCCACTTTATGTAATCTAATGAACGGGCTAGGTGAGGGACACTCGCTTCAATTTAGGCACGTTATGTTTCCCAAATCATGCTGTGAAAGCCCAAGGAGGCTGAACGAATGCCCGAGAGGGGCATGTGCACAATACGCGTTTAGTACATATGACAAACTGCCTAAAATTGGATCCTTTGTATGCTGATGTAATGACTAAACTTTTTAAAAATTGAACTAATCGACAGAATCATACCAAAATTTACCATCTGCTGTGTTAAGTATTTGTATTTGGCGTTCTTAAACGAATCTTAAACCAGATTTTAAATTTCAAATACATATAAAATATATGTAGATGTTGGTTCAATCTCAGCGCTAAGACGTCTAGCTTGACCTATATACAATAAGCTAAAATTGTTACGTCGATAATTATAATACCAATATATCAACCTAAATGATTAAACAATTATCATAAAAATACTATAATTAAATAAAGGAAGACAAACTAGTTTATAATAACCAAATAGGGAGACATCGGAGAAATCTCAACATATGTATGTAAATTTATGTCATCAAAATCGCAGTGAAGAAAAGGTATATCGTGGTATGTGATTTAACACCTAATCCATTCATCCATCATTCATCAAAGCATAAGTCAAAAACTTGATTGACAAATTTTGACAATTAATCCACATCCACACAACTTTGACTAAGAAATTTTTTATATCTACGTATAACATAATATGAGGATGGGGCAACGTACTCCGTTCATTATCGGACCTGCGCCGTTCGAAGACAAGCAACAAATTGCACGGTTGCGACTTGGATGGGTGGCTTATGGTCTCATTCTCATGATGCCGCGGTGGTGCTGACTTGGTATTTGGTAACAAGGTGGCAACTGGGCCAAATACTGGGCACATTGTCTGCGTGAGTTCGATTCTCACCGGAGGGAACTTTGGCACTTCCCTCAGGGCTGGGTGTTTGTCCGCGTTTATATGCGTAACCTTCCCCTACACAAGCCTGCCTGTAGGCTTTCTGGGGAAGGATGTCCAGTTTCCGTGTGTCCAAACTTTAAACTTTTATAATACTTTTTTTCGATGAGGAATCGTTTGATGCTCCAAATAAAATTGTAAATATATTCGCTAGATATTTTCCAGTGTCTTTCTACTGACGTTCTACTGACGATGTGCAGACTATTCACACAAGTTTTCGTAATCACTCAAGTTGTATCAATGTAGTAAAATTTATCAAGTCTTAAAAGCAAAATGACTCGTGAGGATGATTTGAAGACTGTTCAGGAACCTTATAAAGTCACTTCTCATTTAGTTTGATCTGATACTCTCTGCCTACATATTTCCTGAGGTTTGGGAAGTAGCAACGATCTGCCTTTATTAAAAAGTGGCAACCCATCCCAATCACTAGTCTGTCAAATTTGGGTATGCACACGTATAAAATCCACCTAACCCAGGAGCTTAAGGTAAACGGCTATAGGCAGCGCCGTGTGTTCGTTGACTGCGCTCTGGGGAAGTTAGAAGTTGACCCAAATTTCGCCAAAAAAATATTTTTACCGACGAGGCCCATTTTTGGATGAATGATTATGTGAACAAGCAAAATTGTCAGATTTGGGACGATACCAATCCAGGCTAGATATACCAACACCAAATGCATCCCGAGCAAGTCATTGCCGTGCGAATTTTGGTCTGGCGAAAACATCGGTCCGTACTTCTTCCAAAACGAAGTTATGGCATTGCCATAACTATCAATGGCGAGCGCTACAAATCGATAATAAGATAGACATTCTGCACGAGTGATTTGGAGGCATGGTTATCTAGCTCAACGACGACCTGAACTGGCCACCGAGATCGTGTGATTTAACGCTTTTAGACTTCTTCCTTTGGGGCTACCTTAAATAGCAAGTCTATGCGAATAAACCGCAAACAGTTGATGCCCTCAAACTCAACATAACCAACGCCTTCTAGCAAATAATTCAGATTAGCCAGATTTATGCGACAAAGTCATCCAAAATTGGACGTCTCGAATACGTGCCACCAAGCAAAGTCCCGGCGGACATTTGAACTGCGTTTGAAAAAATCGAGCGTCCTTATTGAAATACCCTTTATTTTAAGGTTTTTACTGTACTGAAAGTTATATGCTACTATGTTATTTAGCGGTTATCTTGATTTTAACGTATTTTTTTAGTTATATACTGGACACGTGTATATATTTATTTGTATTTCATATTTTTGTCCTATAAATGGATTTTCTTCTGCTGGGCAATAAAGGCATTATTATTATTATTATTATAACAATAACTGATATAAATACAATTTACGTTATCAGTGACATCTTGTATTCAAATAATACTTTTCTATTATTTTCTACGCAAATAATGTCTGTGTCTATATACCTTAAGAGAGGGAAACGGCGTTCTCGCCCGTCGGTTCGGCGGAATGCAGTTTAGTGAGAGTGGTAGACAGGTCAAGGGATGGGTCAGGGAGGAGGGAACGGTCACTGGCCGCAGCTATTGTTCCTCCACCCCCGTAATTCAGGGCCGGCATCTGAGGGCCTTTGTACTCGAGGCTATATATCGATTTCAAGACGGCGTAATAAATCACCGGTCACAATTATAGTGGTCAGCCCTTAGACTGCGTATCCACAACACGTCCTGGTCTGCAACGACAATTCCTGGTCTGCGACGTATTTCAAATTCATATGTTTTCAGCACCTCCCCTGAAGGAGTAAAAGATCAGTGAGTGATCAGCCTAAACAATATCTAAAAATCTATAAAACACACGTATTTTAAAAGTGTGAACTATTTGGAAATACTTTATTTTGAAAAAAATAAACGCAAATCTAAAAAACTGGCGAAAAATCGAAAAATGACGGATATGGCGAAGGACACTATTGTTTTTTTTACAAAGCGACCTTTACTTTATTATTTTAAGGGCACCCTGAATTTTTTTTGTATCTGATTCCCCTCATATTTCTCTTTTCATCTATTAAGAACCCTCTGATCTTGGATAATAAGTATGGTATATGATATTGACAGTATTAAAATTAAGATCATGTTATCTCAAGATACAACAGTTATCCTCATTTTTCAGACAGAAATACTTAAATCTTGTTGACAAATCACAAGTCTTACACTAAGCCTAGAAATACAATTCAGTAGAGACGAGCAAAAAATAGCTTTACTAAATTTCCGAAAATGAATACACATTCACTATTATTTCTTGTTTTAGAGCTTGAAGACTTTCTACCCTGCTCAAGTACATTTTATTTAACAAATATTCCCATAAAAACAGTCTAAAGAAGTCATGTCTGGAGACCTAATTGGCAATTCAATAACTTCCATTCTTCCAATCGAATTATTTGCAAATACTTCATTAAAATACTCACAGACATCATATACGTATCATTTTATATACACTTATCATTATAGACAATAGTTTAAAAGAGTCAAATCTGGAAATTCAGCTAGCTTTTCAATGAATTTCCTTCTTTCAGTCCAATGATTTGCGTCGAGATAGTCAAGTGACGGACTATCTTGAAGTATGCTTGAGGAATGCTTCTAGATAGTCAAGTGCACCACGTAAATAATGAGACTATACCATCTAACTAGCTGAAGCTAAAGCAAGCTGTCGACAATATGGCCGCTTTAATGGTCTGAAAAGAGAAAATAATTTAATTATACTTTTCACAGTTTATTTCATTTATTTCCATCAAAATAAATGAAATAAATTCAACAAAAATCAAAATAAATGAAACAAAAATTAAATAAATTTTACAGAAATATTGAGACGCCAAAGAATCAAATTATACACTAAAGCTCAAACGTGACTTTATAATTACATTTTGCTGGCAAATTATTAACTGTCTATGCCGTACGTAGTTGATTGAAACATATGTCGCTAGACATACGTGCTGGTAATTGTGACATATTAGTTATAATTGCGAGCGGTGTAGCATGTGATCCGTGCGTCGTCACAAAATTATACACGCGCAGAGATACATTATACAAATTGTACCAAAACTATTGAACTAAAGTAAGAACATTAAAAAGATGCCACGTGGTTTATATTTTGTAACTAATTGGCTTCTTCTTGACTTAAAACTACTATGTAGGGACATGTAACAGATGAAAGTTATAAACCTGTTTTTATAATCATCAATTTTATCAGATTCCTTACTTAAAAGAAACAATTATTTCCAGTGGCAACCTAATCAAGATTAAGGATTATTGGATTCTAAAAAAAGATTTTTCACTATACTGTCCTCTAGATCTTCCTCTAGAGAAAGTTTTCGCTTTTGAAAGAAAACACAGTTTTTTGCAATGTAATTGTGGCAATTTGATCTCGCCTCACGTGCTCCTCACCCTATATAATTTTGTACACAAATCTACTAATCTGACATATCATTGGACTAAAGATGGCGTGTCACTTTCTTCTTTTCTAGATTCGTTATTTTTTTGTTCTTGAAAGTAAAATATTCGTTGTGACATCATATCTATTTTCACCCAGTTTATTTACCCTACGATACCTTTGCCAGAAATATTGTAAGGTAAAAGATCTTTTACGTTACAATATTTCTAGAGGTTAATTTTGAACCATACTTAACTCAATAGCTGGATTTGACGTGACAGACGAGTAAGACCTCTAATCTAACTTGAGGCCTTCAGACAATACAACATTGTTGTTAAAATAAATAGCTGTTATTTGTTAGAGGCGTGCACAAGTTACTATTGCCTAAGGTTGAAATATTTCCATATAATTTTATTTTCGTTATCTGTCGTATCCGTTTCTAAATCTTTTTCGTCACTATGGTAACAACACAATGAATGAAGCATCATAAATGAAATGAAGCATCGTACGCTATCTTAGACCATCTAGATATTTAGACGAAGTGTTTATCCTGGACTTTTTTCAATTTTATTTGATTATTTAGTGATAGTCATCATACTTCTTAATAACTGACTTACCTATTCGTCTATGTCATATTTCATTAAATCTACAATACATATTAATAAACTTATAGCTTAAATAACTTGGAATTAATAATTTATTTTCGCCGTTTGCCTTTCGATTTCTTTAGGCCCCTACCGTCCAAGAGCATTAGATGAAATTGATTCCGAAGGGATCGTTGGTTGATACAGCTGGCTTCGAATTAAGCACCTTTGGAAGCGTTACAGGCCACACCGGCCAAAGGGATAATGATAGAGCTCCCAAATTGAACAATTACCGAGTAACCCATTACAACGCATGTTGGAGCCATAACAATTTTAATGTTTTGTCATTCCGGGACGCTTTCCACCCTTGCCCGAGCGAGCGCCCTTGACGTCCCGCCATCATAATTGGTTTTTGTACAGGTGGATGGGTGGTCCGTGTGTGGCTGGAGATACGATTACATTGGGAAATTGAAAAGCGAAGGAAACTTGTACGATATATCAAAATACTTTTACTCTGTCATATTTTATTTTGAAAGAAAAGATACTAAGACACTTGTATTGGGTATTAGGCAATTTCTATTATTTTCATAAATATAAGATATTTATTATACCATTTAATTCCATTGGAATAGAAATGTACTATAAGATGTCTCGTGTCAAGCTGTTTTATTATTTAGTCCTAAATCCTGTTACTCATAGGGGTACTATGAGTACCCCTATAGACGAGTACAATACGATACGTGATCATATTTGAGTGTACAAATACGATTATTTAAAAGGCGATTCCCGATATATATAAACGACTCTGATTTAGTGTCGATATACACTTCTGGACAAAATTAAAGCATCAGCAAAACTTTTCATTGTTTCTTATAATTTTTCAAAGTTTTATGTCGTTAAACATTTTAAGTGGATAGTCTAGGATATTCTCTGTCACTACTGATAAACAACTACAATTGTTTTGACAGATGTAAAGTGATATTTTATAATTGTGTGTTAATAATACATATAATGCTATTTAAAGTAATTAGTAAAAGGCAACAAATTCAGTTACGCTAGTGATCTTGTTTTAATTTAGTGTCATTCATCATCATTAGGTCATCAGTCCTAAGACTGGTTGGACGCTAACCTCCAGCTTCTCCTATCTTGTGCTAACCTACGCATTTCGCTAATTGTGCTACAACCTACATCCCTTACTATTTGCGAGCAGTAGTCTAATCTCGGCCTACCTCTGCCTTTCTTCACTCCTATTTCTGCCTCCAGAATATCGCGGACTATTCCCCCATGTCTCAGCAAGTGGCCTACCATTCTATCTCTTCTCTTCTTTAAGTTTTTCCACATACTTCTTTTCTCGCCGACTTTCTCCAATACTTCTTCGTTTCTAACCCTATCAGTCCATGGTATTTTCATCATTCTTCGGTAACACCACATCTCAAAAGCTTCTAATTTCTTCCTACTTGCTTCCCCTACCGTCCAGGTTTCGCAGCCGTATAGTGCCGTGCTCCATACATATGTTTTCAAAAATCTCTTCCTTGTTTCTAAGTTTATTACCCCCGAGCATAAAAGTGCTTTCTTTTTGTTAAAAGCTACTCGACCCTGCGCTATTCTTTGTTTTATGTCTTTATCTCTTCTTCCATCCCAATTTATTTTACTTCCTAAATAAGTGAAGTCTTTAACTTCCTCCAACCTTTCATTATTAATTTGTACTTTCGTTTTTGCTCTGCTCTCACGCCCTCTGCACACTAACACTTTAGTTTTGTGTTTATTCACCCTCATTCCGTATTCCTCTATCAACACTGCCTCCATTTCGTTCAATGCTGATTCTAATTCCTCCTTACTAGATGCTAATACTGCTATATCATCCGCGAATCTCAGCATTTTTAGTTTCTGTCCCTGTACTTTAATCCCGAAATCCACTCTATCTTTTACCACATTAATCCCCTCTTCGATGTACAGATTAAAAATTAGTGGTGATAGCGTACATCCTTGTCTTACTCCTTTCCTAATACCTACTTCCCTTTCCTCCCCTTCTACTTCTATAACAGCAGTTTGCTCTATGTATAGATTGTGTACTACTCTCCTATCTCTATACTTCATTCCCGCGCTCTTTAGTATCTCGAACATTTTTTCCCATCTTACGTTATCAAAAGCTTTTTCTAAATCTACAAATCCTATATAAGCGTTCTTTCCTTTTTCTATTGTTTTCTCTAACATTACTCTTAGCGCCAGAATAGCTTCGCGAGTTCCCCTATTTCGCCTAAAGCCGAATTGGTCTTCTCCTAGTATTTCCTCCGCTCTATTTTCCATCCTCTTCTGCACTATTCTAGTTAAGATTTTTGACGCATGGGAAGTTAGGCTAATCGTTCTAAAGTTCTCGCATTTGTCGGCTCCTCTCTTTTTCGGTATAGTAACGATAATGTTCCTCTTATAATCCTCCGGCATCTCGCCCGTTTCATATATGTATTTTACCAGTTCAAACATCCTATTTGCTACTTTCTGTCCCGCACCTTTCAAAATTTCCGCCTGTATTTTATCTACACCCGGCGCTCTATTATTCTTTAGCCCCCTTAGTGCTATTTCAAATTCCTCTCTCAATATAGGTTTTCCTACATCTTCCCTATCGATGCTAGATTCTTCCTCTAATATCTCTCCTAATTCCTGACCCTCGTATAAATTTCCTAAGTACTGCTTCCATCTATCCGCTTTCTCCTCTCTTCCGATCAGTATGTCCCCCGATTGACTCCTAACGTTTCTACTTATTGTTCCTATATCCCTGAAGTTCCTCTTAATTACTTTGTAAGCCTCATCGGTCTTACCTACTTGCAACTTATCTTCTACTTCTTTGCATTTATCCTCTATCTATTGTTCTTTCGCTTTTCTACATTTTCTAATGATTTCCCACTTTATTGACTTATAAGTTTTCAGTCCTTCTTCGTCTCGTATGTTTTTGTAGCCTCGTCTCTTTTGCATTAAGTTTAAGATTTCGTCCGTTATCCAGGGCTTCCTAGCTTCCCTTTTATCGTGTCCTAAAACGTCCGTAGCCGCGGAAGCTAGACTATTCTTGATACCCTCCCACTCAGTTTCTGCGTTCTTGATTTCGTCCTTACTCGTTTTATTTATTAATTGATCTGTTTTCTCCTGGAACTTATCTTTCATATTCTGATCCCTCAATATGTCTACATTTATACGTTTCTTATCCTTCCGGATTTTCAGATTTTTGAACTTTAATCTAGCTTTCATGACTACCAAGTTGTGGTCGCTGTCTACATCTGCTCCTGGATAACTCTTACAGTCTTTTACTTGATTTCTAAATCTCTTCCTAACCAGAATGTAGTCTATCTGATACCTGTCTATCCCTCCTGGCATTTTCCATGTGTACCGCCTCCTAACGTGATTCTTGAACAATGTGTTCGCGACTACCATCTTGTGCTTCTCACAGAATTCTATCAGTCTGCTACCTCTCTCGTTTCTGTTTCCTAATCCATAAGGACCTACAAATTCTCCTTCTTTCCCCTCACCTACGACTGCGTTAAAATCTCCTACTATTATTAAATTTTCATGTTATTAAGTTTTCATTAAATTTAGTGTCATTAAGTGAGTGAAATACTTTGTCCAGTACTTTTAGGAATAGAAGAAGTGAATCGTCCATGCAACTTAAGAGAAGATGAAGCAGAGAATGCGGTAACTCTGGTTAACGAGGGGTGTAGCCAGCGGTATGTGGCTAATTAGTTAGGAGTTAGACAATCGGCAATTATTCGAACAGTTCAATTTTTCAGTGAACTTTGAAATTACTGTAAAACCCCAGTACAAGGTCACAAGGAGTCTACAGATACAAGAGATGAACAATGTCTTATGCAATAGCCTTAAGAAATAGCATTCCCCCAGTTTAAAGCTAAACACAGCCCTAGTAGCAACGAGACTGGCGGAGGCCAGGAAAGAAGTTTGCTGTCTGCAATATCTCTTCGAAGACCCCATTTTTTGGTGGATCAACAATACTCTGATGAGGAATTTGTTTCGATAGTCACACAGACTATCCTGTCCTGTCTTGTTGCCTTCTGCCCAGGGGAGATCCATGAATGCATTTTTCTACTTAGGAAACATAATTAACTCCTTGGATTTGTAAATATTCTAACTATAGATTGGTCACCAAGAAACCCAGATATAAACCCCATAGATAATCTCTTTGGATGCACTAAATCGATCAGTTAGGAGCCACATATCTGCCCCTATGACTATTGGAGAACTTCAACTCGTCGCTTTTGTGGAATGGGAGAATATTCCTCAGAAAACTATTCACCAATTGGTCAATAGCGTACTCAGACGTATGGAAGAACTAATAACAAATAGAGGAGGATCTACACGCTACTGAATTAATGATAATACCATTATAATTTGTTAAACATTAGTTTAAAGCATTTAATTACAATGTCACGTAGATACTATGATTTAAATCTTGGAAAAAATTAAAGTACCAATGTGAAGTTTCACGTTAGATGAATATGTGTTATTCTTGTCCAAGAGCTTCCTTATGAAATTTAATATGACTGTATAATTTCTTACTCGTACCCTTTTTTGGTAACCAAGGTTTTTAATAAATATTAATAAAGTTATTTAGGTTATTTTTAATAAAATAAATCCTCATACAATATACATAATGAAAAGAGTAGTCTTAAATTTAATACAAACTTAATAAAAATGTTTTAAAGATGCATCACTTGTTTCATCAAAGATTTTGAAAAACAAAATGCAAACAGTCAATAAGCTTTTTTGAACAAATTAAGTTTGTTGATACCTTGTGTGACAAAACAAAATCCCAGCTTAAAGCTAATTTATCAAAAAATGTACCTATTGTCTACTGGAATTTAGGCTTAAAAACATTTATTTAATAAATACTACTAAATATATTACTTTTAAGAATAATCCGGCTCAAATATTAAAAATAAGTAACAAGAAACTAAATAAATAAATAAATAAACAGTTTTAAAACCTTAAAACGGACTTTTCCGCACGTAGGATATCTCTATCTCGAAATTGAGTGGCCGAGAAAAAATACACCAACACATAAATGCAGAATATGTGTTTTATGCGACAGTTTTCCTTTTTTCAAATAGTCCACCATCGTGCTTTCTCATGACCCATGAACAGTGTGGGGTGTGTCCTAGCCACCTCAAAATCAATAGATGTCGTCTGGTAAACGTCCCTAATCAGAATCAGTCGAAACCCGATCGATCCGACACGATTTAATTGAGTGATCCTGCTAACAAAAAAAAATCAAACAGTCCACCATTGTGCTTTTTCATGACCCATGAACATGGTAGAGTGTCTTCTATCCACCTCAAAATCAATAGGTGTCATCTGGGAGACGTCCCTGATCAGAATCAGTCAAAATCCGATCGATCCGACATGATTTAGTTGAGTTATCGTGTTAACGAAAAAAATTTCTCAAATAGTCCACCGTCGTGCTTTCTCATGACCCATGGACAGGGTGGGGTGTGTCTTATCTACCTCAAAAGCAATAGGTGTCGTCTGGGAGACGTTTCCGATCAGAATCAGTCAAAACCCGATTGATCCGACATGTTTTAGTTGAATTATCGTACTAACAAAAAGAAATTCTCATGTAGTCCACTATCGTGCTTTCTCATGACCCATTGGCAGGGTTGGGTATGTCCTATCCACCTCAAAATCAATAGGTGTCATCTGGAAGACGTCCCCGATCAGAATCAGTCAGAACCCGATCGATCCGATGCGAATTAGTTGAGTTATCGTGCTAACAGGATTTAATACCGACGACAACGACGACACATACACAGACAAAATTTTTTAAAAACCATTTTTTTTTGTTTTAAGGCCGAAAAACGAAAAATAAACGAAAAAAAATTTGTTTTCCACTTTTCTTTACACGATTACATTACTTTTCCGCTAGTATAGTTGAGTGCAGAAAAGTAAAAACAGTGTAATAGCCTTACAATTCATTTTTGTTTACCTATCGTTATAAATTTTATTTTAAAATAGTTTTTCTTTTATTTTTAAGGAAATGCAGACGGTTGTCAATCATCATTAAACTTATAAAGGTATTTTCGATCTTATTGATGAAGGATCGTCAAAACTGAGTTTATAGAAATTATACCAACTAATCATTTTCACCGTTACCATTAAAAACTATGTATTTCCATCTCGCTTAAGTCATGTTGTCAGAATTTCGTTTAAACCTCATTGTTCTCCATTTCATAAATTCATCCCGATCGGAATACGTGTTGAGTTGTATTGTATCGGTATTCGACATGCCAAATAACGTATCTTGTGATTAATGTCTACACTATTTCCCAACAACCCGTCTGGAATGAGTAAACACCCCGGAGGCAATCGATATTGGGAAAATTATAAAGTATACATACAGTCCCTAGTGGAGATAAATGATTCAGAACTTTAAACATAATCTTGTGTGAGTAAGAAAGGTATGGTGATCTTTAAACATTACAATGATGGAACTGGGAAACAATTATTATAGACATAGACTGACGTAACTTAGTCCTTTAGTTCTGTGGCTTAATGCTAGAAGGGACATGCCATTTTTTTTTGCATTTCTGGGTTCTGTATTGGAATTAGTAGAAAAAATATATAACACTTCATTTAGCCAAATGGTCACTCACTGTCTATTCCTCTTAAAAACAAAAGTTGTGAGGTCAAGGCCAGTTATATGTTAATAGTATTATTTATAAAAGGGCAAACATGGCATTGACCCCTATCACTTGAAAATTAGTAGTAGGCATAAGAGGTCACAGTCAACATTCGTAAAAGATTGTCAATGTAATGAAACTTAGAGTTAGAAAATAATTCAAAGAAAGTAAGAGTTATTGTAGAGAAAAAGCGCCTCAGATAGTGGAATATGTCCCAGGGGTGATAGAGGTTTTTCGTGGGAAGCAATTTAAGATCTCCGAATTTGCCAAAGAAAGTTAGAAACAATATTAATATGTTCCCAGTATACAAAATACACTATTCTCGAAACCACACCAATAAGAAATATTCATATCCGGATCTTAATATTTCTCTAATGTACCGTTTATATAAAAAATTGCGAAGAATTTGAAATTGACATCCAAAAGGAATTTTTGTACCGTAAGATATTTGTCGAAGAATTGAATTTGTCAGTTCATTTGTCCCCAAAAATGATATATGCAGTGAATGTGACACATTTAATATCCAGTGGAAGTGTACTAAAACTGAGGAAGGAAAACAAGAAATTAACAACAAAAAGTCTACTCGCCTAAATCTTGCAAAATCTGCTCACGAATCTAAAAGACTTGATAAGATTACAGCCTCGACGGATTCAAAATCTTCGACGATATCCTTTGACTTACAAAAATGTCTGGCCACCCCAGTTTTAGACATCCAATTTGATGATTTATGAAACAAAGGGAAAGTCCACTAGTTCCATTTACTACCTTTATAACTAAACAATTGCGGGAAGAGGTGGTCTGGAAATAGTGTCCTGTACTCGTATATACCATTATCTCAATAATCTAGATTCAAACGTGGAGTTGGTCAATGTGTATAGCGATTACAAAATAGCAATATATCCTATGCAGCAATGCCTTCGTATATTGCACCTAACCTTAAAGGATATCAGCGAGATATTATCATCAACCACAAGTCTTTAGAGTCCTGACACACACACACACACACACACACACACACACAAACACACACACACACACACACACACACACACACACACACACACACACACACACACACACACACACACACACACACACACACTAACACACTAACACACTAACACACTAACACACACACACAAACACACACACACACACACACACACACACACACACACACACACACACATATGGAAGCTGATAGTATTTAAACTATCACAGAGAAAACTAAAAATAGCACTAATTTAGAGGTAGAATTACCAAGAGATTGGGCAAATCTTATTAGAAACATACATAGGAAACCTCCAATAAAGGTTATTGAGCTGGATAAGTTAGATTTTCTTAAGTTTCACGAACTGTTAGGGAATCAATAAGTTCACAAAAAATTAATCGGGAGAAGAGGTTCAACGGCTGAAGATAAAGTGGTTCCAGTATAATACAAGAAATCCAGAGGGCATCATTTACTACAAGGAAAACTTTTGTACAACGGAAGAGTTTAAAATACTAAACATTAAAAGAAGATGACTTAAAGAATGACTCTTTAAGATCAATCAACACGACTCTTCTTCCTATTTCAGAAGAAAAAGTGAAACATCTTAAAGACCTTCTACCCTTTATTAGCAACATAAGCCAGAAGTTTACGAGCAATTCTTTTAAACCATACCATCACGGTATTATGTAAAGGTCCACGACTTCGAACAACTCGAAGAAAGCGGTGACTTGTAATGTTGTTTTTATTTAATTTCTTATTTGATTTTGGGAAATATAGACGCTTTTCTTTAAATTTCAGTTTTCTTTAAAAGGCTAATGTCGCTAATGTGTAATGATTAAAGAAAATAAACAGTATCATTTTCTGCAAAATCAATTTAACTTGTTTTCTTTTGATATTACAAGCAATTACAATCCCGAAACCTTTTATCCCTATTTTCTGAACTATAAGAATTCTGACATTAGCCCTTCTAGCACCAAGCCACAGAATTATTAATACTGTAAGGTCAAGATATTATTGTTATGATTTTTATCATAACAATAATAAAAATAGCAATAAGGAAGACCAAAAATACTCCAAGATGAGAAGATCAAGAAAAACTAATACATAACTTATTAAAAAAACACAGGAGACCAGTTTTCCACGAATATCTATATAACAATCAAACCAATTAAAAAAAATATGGGGGATATAAACAGAGGGTGTTTTCGTCTTGTTAATTTTAAACTGACGGAACTGAAGAAATGTTAAAATTATTATCAAGCGACCGTAATACACAAACTGCAATTTAATAGCACTATTATTCCCGCACGGTAACAAATGATCCCTCATCGCCACATGGTGGTACAAACCCCATCTATACTGCGTTTAAAAACAAGGGACGTCGACATATAGGGGAGCATTGTGCTACATGAACTGAAAACACTGAACGATGAAATTTCCGTCTAGACGTTCAATTAAAATATTTCCAGGATCCCCCCTTGCTAGTATGAAGAGCATCGGATGGAGTTATCTCACAGTCACAGCGAGTCGATGATCACTTTGATAATTCATCGTAAGAGTCATGGTAGGTGTTCGGTACAGTTAGCGTAATGCAGGAAACGGCATAACTGTGGCAGTTTGCCACAACAGCTGCATAATTGTTTAACTAGGTTTGAACTTTCAACAATTGCGAAGTTTGGAGAATCAATGGAGCGCGATTGGAGCAGTTAATATTTTATCCACATTGCTTCGTATATATACTTCTCATTAATCAGTATGATATTAGATTATGTTGTAAAAATCCGTTGCATCATCCACTCCATTCACTTCTAACTTCCCTATAATTGTAAAGGTTTCTAATATTCTCGAATATTCATTTAATTTAACAACAGATTTTAGTTATTTGTCATCCTAAATCTTGTGTTAAAATAATAACAACGGTGTTGTTTCAATGGAATAATTCAGATCAAAATTGTCTAAGGATACAATGTATCAAAAACTAGAATAAAATAAAGCAGTGTGGTCAAATACAACTATATTTAATTTTCCATATATCTAGAACCCTTACTGAAGTTCGCATAAGTGATTCCAAATAGCATTTACTAATTCAATGACTATTATGAATATACAAGGTTTCGTGATATTTTCTGACATAACTTTATACAAATACTAAGCAATACAAAGAAAATGGCTAAAGCATCCCACGAAGTAAAAATGTTATAATTAACATCCTTGTCTCTCTATGCTAATGGTGACAGACTCAACAACACATACAGTGAGGAGGATATAGTAGGTCATCGAACGTTCATAATGGGAAATTTAGTTCACTACCTATTCCAGCAATCTAATTCAGCAAGGTCAAAAATACAATCCCTTAACCAATTTCAAACATGCCAGCAATTTTAAACTGATAGTCTCAAGCTTGTATCTCAAAATGTGAGAGGAAGCGGTTTTGTCTTTTTTGTGACACAGTGGCGTTCTGTCATAAGGTACATGAAATTTTTTATTTTTTATTAGATTGTCAGTAAAATTTTTACTGGTTTTTATACCATTTGTAATGAAATAATGGTACACGTAACGTTTAATGAAGTGTGAATTGGATGATATTACGCCAAAACCGTCACTTCGAGTAGAATCGCCCATTAACACTAAATGTCATTTTCTGAATATTTGATTCATTATATGTAAAAGGTGGTCCAACCAAAACGCACTATGTTAATTGCAAATAAAATAAAAAGTTTTCAGAGAATTATCTTAATATTTCTTATTATGATAGAAGAATCTATGACAATTATGTGTGAAACAAAATATCAGCCAAATGCTCGCCGCGGCTTCGGTGGCATACCTCTATCCGATGGTCCATATTTTCAATGACTCTGAGACATAATTGAGGTTCAATGTCGTTAATGTGCCGAATTATCTCATCCTTTAGCTCTTGAATTGTACTTGGCTTATTAACGTACACTTCTTCTTTTAAATATCCCCAAAGAAAGAAGTGCAACGGTGTCAAATCACATGATCGTGGCGACCAATTAACATCGCCACGATGTGAGATAACACGGCCATTGAATTTCTCGCGCAAAAGTGCCATTGTTTCGTTGGCTGTGTGGCAAGTGGCACCATCCTGTTGGAACCACATATCGTCCAGGTCCGTATCCTCAATTTCTGGCCACAAGAATTCCGTTATCATCTCGCGATAGCGAACACCATTCACGGTAACTTCTTGGCCGACCTCATTTCCGAAGAAGTACGGCCCGATGACGCCGCCAGCCCATAAACCGCACCAAACAGTCACGCTTTGTGGATGCATCGGCTTTTCAACAATTACTCGTGGATTCTCATTTGCCCAAATGCGGCAATTCTGCTTGTTAACGAATCCACTGAGGTGAAAGTGTGCCTCGTCGCTGAATATGATTTTCTTTGTAAAGTCACCATTCACTTCTGTCTGTTCAACCATTCGGCGTATTGACGACGCTTGAAATAGTCAGTAGGCTTCAGCTCTTGAGTCAATTGAACCTTGTAAGCGTGTAAATTCAAATTTTTATTCAGAATTCGCATCAGTGATGTTCGTGAGATGTTCAATTGTTGGGCACGACGACGAGTCGAAGTTGACGGCTCTTCTGCTACACAATCGCGAACAGCAATGTTTTCCGCAGAACGAACTGGGCGAGCATGCACAGGTGTTTTCACATTTCCTACAGACCCGGTTTGCTGAAATTTGCGCACATTTCTCCCGATTGTGGACACATTTGGTCGATTATGCTGACCAAAAAAGTCACGAAGTGCACGAAATGCATTTTGATTTGAACGTCCATTTTCGTAAAAGGCTTCAACAATCTTAACGCGCTGCTCAATTTTGTACCTCCATGGTTGAATTTGTCAAACACTGAAACAAAGAAATGTCAAATTAAGTTGGGCAAAAAACTTGACGTTAAGGTGTGACTCACAATTAACATCGTGCATTATGGTTGGACCACCCTTTATGTTAAAATATTGTTTACAATTAAATTGAAAATGGTAAAATCGTAATATTTTAAACTTTTCTACTAATTATGTACATGAATTAGTATAAAAACATTAATCTCAAACAATTGACAATCTGAAAATTTGCAATTGAACAACAAAACAGTTGCAAATAGTCTTCCAGTCGTCTAATTAATACCAATCAATGTTTCATTAATTAAATTCCTTATCATATCATTGCGAATACATATTTTCGTAAAGTCGTTAAAACGCATCCAATTTGCATCGCACTAAATTATGATTAAAGCCATTAAAGGCGTCGGGGAAGTTATGCATTATCAACAAATAAAGGTGGTGACCGGTAATTTACTTTATTATTTACAGGCCTTCACACCTCTAAGCCAAACGACAATTTTAGTCGGCTCCAAGCCAGGTCAATACGTTTATAATTGAATAACTCGTACTTTAGCACCGCCTTTGGCCTTACTCGATTTCAGGGAACGTCCTTTATGACAGGAACGTCTGTCATTACCGTATGAAATCGTTTATTTTCACGGTGATATGCGATGAAGAACTGAAATTTATGCTTGCCTGTCGAATATTCACACGAAGATAAGTGACAAGCAATCAACACAGGATCACTAATAAATAATTACTAAGCATTTAAGCTACCGTGAGTTGTTTGCAATTTAAATCATCAGTTCTTCTGTGATAAAATGTGAATCAGAAACGTTGCCGTAATCTCTAAACCACTACTGATGTCTGTGCCTATACGTATATTGTATTACTTTTCCGCACTCTACTATACGCGGAAAAGTAATGTAATCATATAAAGAAAAAGTGAAAAAACAAAAATTTTCTTGGGTTTATTTTTCGTTTTTCGGCTTAAAAACAAAAAAAAACGATTTTTAAAAAATGCTTGCTGTGTGTGTGTGTGTGTCGTTGTCATCGTTGTCGTTGTCGTTGGCTTTGTGGGCGTTATCGTCGTTGTCGTTGGCATTTATTCTTGTTAGCACGATAACTCAACTAAATCGTGTCGGATCGATCGGGTTTCGACTGATTCTGATTGGGGATGTCTCCCAGACGACACCTATTGACAATGGTGGACTATTTGAATATATTTTTTTTAATAGCACGATCACTCAATTAAATCGTGTCGGATCGATCGGGTTTCGACTGATTCTGATTGGGGACGTCACCCAGACGACACCTATTGACTTTGAGGTGGATAGAACACACTCTACCATGTACATGGGTCATGAGAAAGTACAATGGTGCACTATTTGAGAATTTTTTTTTGTTAGCACGATCACTCAATTAAATCGTGTCAGATTGATCGGGTTTCGACGATTCTGATTAGGGACGTCTACCAGACGACATCTATTGATTTTGAGGTAGATATAACACACCCCACCCTGTCCACTGGTCATAAGAAAGCACGATGGTGGACTATTTGAAAAAAGTAAAACTATCGCATAAAGCACATATTCTGCATTTATGTGTTGGTTTATTTTTTCTCGGCTACTCAGTGTCGAGATAGAGATATTCTACGTGCGGAAAAGTCCGTTTTAAAGCTTTAAAACTGTTTATTTTCAATACAACTCGATGATTACTGACACTATTCTTAGTCTTAAGTATCACAATTATACTGTTTTTCAGTAATAAGTACGTGTTTCAACTAAGGTATTCGAAATTATCATGAAATACACATTAGTCACTTGCTATGTAGGGAAGCATATGTTGCCTTTCACCCTGTTTGGATTTAAAATAAACAAATCTACTATTTATATTAGCTATATTACAGTCCATAGTTACAGGAGTTGATGAGGCTACAAGTACAACCGCTGTTATAAATGACCATACCAAATATTTCGACAACGTAAACAAGGACATACTTCCCGTTGAATTAAAGTACGAAATAAGGGAAAGTATATTAAATTTAATGCCTTTTGTTTGTCAAATACGGCTCAATATGTCAGCTTTAATGAAACTGAGTCAGCTTTAATGGTTTGAGGTTAGGAAACAAATAATAGTCGCTGGGGACTAACTCTGGTGAATACGCTGGATGGGGGAACAATTCAAACTCCCATTCGTTGATTTTAGTTATTCCAATGATTCACGAATGAGCAGGTGCATTGTGATAATGGAACAAGATCTCTTTCTTCGCTAAATGAGCCATTTTTCCTTCATTTCGCCACTCAAACGATTTATTAACTCTGCCTAATATTCACCATTGATGGTTCTTTGGGGTTGGCTTACCTGCTCTCCATTGTTTTGACTGTTGCTTACTTTCAGGAATGTAATGGATGGGGGAACAATTTGAACTTCAATTCGTTGATTTTAGCCATTGTAATGATGCACGAATGAGCAGGTGCATTGTCATGGTGGAACAAAGTCTCTTTTTTCGCCAAATGGGTAATTTTTCCTTCATTTCGCCACTCAAACGGTTTATTAACTCTGCGTAGTATTCATCATTGATAGCTCTTTGGGGTTGGTTTACCTGCTCCAGTCCATTGTTTTGACTGTTTCTTACTTTAAGGAGTGTAATGGTGGACCCAAGTTTCATCAACAATTATAAATCGACACAAAATTCGCTGGGATTCGCTTGTACAGTGCCAAATTCTCTTTCAAGAAGTCCTCAGGCGCAATTTATAATCGATAGTTAGCAAACGCGACACCCACAGAGCCTCTCCATACACAAATGTTGATGTATAATATTGCGTACACGTTCAGGTCACATCCCAGTAGTCTCAGCTATCTTACTCACTTTCAATCTGCGGTCCTCTATCACGATTTTATGAATTTTCTCGATAATTTCGGCAGTTGTAATCTCAATGGGGCATCTTGAACGTTGTTGAGTTGTAATCTCAATGGGGCAATGTTCTTAAATACAGAAATCCACTGTTTGGTTGTTGAATATGATGGAGAAGAATCCTTCAGTGTTGAATCCATTTCTTGCTTGATTTGAAGTGGTGTAAAGTCTTTCAAATAGATGTATTTGATGACTGCCTGCTTCTCCAATGTTTCCATTTTAACGGAAGCAAGCGGGGCGTCTTATTCAATAGGCTGTCAAATATATACTAATAGAGCAATCGATCTGAAAGTTATTATACAAGCTAGTCAGCGATAGTACTGTAGAATATGAGTCAAAAATTAGACCTGATAGCACTATCTTTAGCTCAGGCCGGAAACTTTTAACCCCATCCTCACACTGTAACTTCCTTTCAGAACCTTTAATTACATCCAAAACTCGATGAGTTCGAGCACCTCACGCAGAAGCCCCGTAAACTTAATAGGGCAGAATTCCTACGCGAACGTAGGTCGAATAATTGGAGGCAAAGTTTCCAGAAAAATCTTCCCCATCATCCAGCGAAATTTAATTTAAACCGAACTATCCACGCAGAAGACTAACTAAACGCGGAAATGTATTCGCAATTTAACGGAGTTTAATTTGCGCCCATTTGCCACTGTTTTCGAGCACAGCCAGGTGCTTGCCGCGCCGCATTCGAACGGAACATTGTAATTTGCGACGCATTTGCATTTTTATAATTCCCATGAATTTTTATTGGAAAATCGGTGGCGCGGCAGAATAAAAACCGATTCCGTGTTGCGCGTTTGGAAATCCACCGTTTTTATCGTAACCATGATTTAAATCTTCGAAAAAATAAAAGTAATAATGGGAAACTATACTGATGCGTTAATATTGTCCAGGAGTTTACATTGACAAATATTAAAACCTCATCCACACGTTACCAAGTACACAATAGACATTCTTGTCCTGTAGGGGTACAGCAAATAGTTTTTGGAACAGGTTTACAGCAACAATGGAAGTTTACTGTGTTGTGGGTGCTTTTTTCTTTGATGGGCGGTGAAGGTGTCTGTCTACCTGCACTACCTACCTTAATCCCATTCCTCGCCTCAGATCTTGAAAGCGCGTTTCAGACGGTACATTAGCATGACGTGACATGCACACAATAGAGAAAGTTTGATGTGTTGATAAACAGTTTGACACGTAACGGTTGATCGCTTATCAGACTAACTATCCGTTCTGAGAAAATGTCTCCGGCAGAGTACTCATGTGCGCCGGTTGGAATTTAAGGGACTAAAATCTGAAGCGTAGGCCTTTTACGAAAGTGGTCTTTTTCCTTTTTGGTCTAGCATCAACAATACAATAGTTGTGATGGGCCAAAATAAGAACGCTTTTTCTTAAGGTGTCTATTTATTTATTTTACAGAACTAGCAATGTATGAGGTTGAACACTCGAATTTATTGAGACTGTAGTAGTTATTTATTACCATAGGCGCATTCATTATCGTAATTGATAACAGAGTGATAATGGAAGATAAAGTAATTATTAATTAATAAGAATAAGTATTTGGGTCGACAGTAAACAAATAAATATAGCGAGTTAGGGAAGTTAAACCAATGATCTGTGTTAGAATTGTAGAAGATACATTATCGTTAATTAGTGCTTGTCAATAATTATTGTGTGAACAGTCGTGAATAAATAATATGATAATTGCGTACCCAAAGAAGTGGTTAGTAGGAAATTCTATTATTGACTTTGTAAACCACATTATTAAAAATATATTATTAGGAATCTATAGCGTGTCTTATTTGAAACTATGAGATGTGATTTGTGAATAAACCTAATAATATTTGACAAATTGTGGTTTTTTATTCTTCAACATAAAGTAGAGACGATATGGCAAGAAATGGAAGAGAATATCGTTCATGTGGCTGCCTCAGCTCATCTGGCATTGAGCAAAACTGTCCAAAACAGGGATATATAAGACTGTCTATATTTTCCGAATAACACGTTGAATGTTTGCTTTGAGGTCGTTGATTGTTGCTAGCTAGGTGGTGTATACTTTTCCCTTGACATAACCCCAAAGAAAAAAGTCCAGTAGTGTTAAATCACGTGATGTTGCAGGCCAATTAATGTCACCATTCCGCGAGACAACATGATCAGGAAATTTTGTGTGTAACAGAGTTATGGTTGCACGTGCTGTATGACACGTTTAACTATCTTGTAGTAAACGTAACGATCGGGTACATTCCATAGCAGTTTGGTGAATCTTAAAAACTTGTTGAACTTGATGGTAAATAGTTATATAAATTAGAGTGATGCTAGTCAGTTGGCGTAACTAGAATCATGAAACCGCACTTCGTCAGAAAACAGTATTGTTTAGTAGATTGTTATTTATTAAATTAACAAAAGGCCCTTATATATTTATGGTTTATGTAAATGTATATCCAGATTCTTCTTTAGAATCATTTGATGTATTCCATAAGGGTCCCATTTGTTGAGACAGGTGTTTCCAAAGGTATTGTAGATCTTTACCCCATACACTGACGAACGTTATCGACAACGTCGTTACACCGTTACGTTTACAAAACCTACTTTTTATACAACATATTTTATAAAACATACACAGAAGTCCTATAGAATTACTTCTATTTTGAAAATTTATGAACGACTTTCCACAGTCATTTAATTGAGTGGCCATTCGTGTCACCAGATTTAATACCACTTGGTATTTCTCTCTGTTGTACTCTTTCTTTCACGCCATTTCTTTCATGAAGAAAAATCGTACAACAAGATGATGAATCTAAATAATCCATTGGGAACAAATAAATTTATAAATGTACGTTTTCCCTATCAAGGGACGCACTGTATATTCCAAACTCAAATCACATTATCGTGGTCGATATTTTCTCGTACCCTGTTTTTTTTTTTTTTATCAAATGGAGGTGCCCCAGCCACTACGAAACGACATGAAACCAAAAAAAAAAAAAGCCCTCGATGGATTTAAACGCTCTGACCCGCGTTTGGAGGGACCTAAATCGTGTAGGATAGGCGGGCTCTTGCTACCTATAAATAAATTATCAAAATCTCTCGGGGAATTAGGGGTTGCGTCGGTCAAATCGTACATTAAAACAACGTGCGACACGCAACAGGAAGCTATAAAGGGATATGGTCTTGGCTTCTCGCATATAAGTGTGAATTATATGACAATTCTCTGATCTACCCTGATTCTCTGATGTACCCTATTTACATGCCATTGGTTATTCTACGTTTTTATTATTATTATTAAAAGCCTTAATTTTTTCAAAAGCCCTAAAAAAATTAAATGCGACATAAACAAGTATCATACAAAGTCTGTTTCCAGTGTAATGGTATAATAAAATTCATGACCAACACAATTTTATTATAGATAGACAGATACCGCATTTTGGCTGCCTTTTTATTGGATTTTTTTATTTGAACAATTAAAAAACTCTAGGAAAGGAACCTTGCAGGAACAAGAACAGGAGACCTGTTTTCCACGAACACTGAAAGATTACATATACCCCAGCGTGCGTTTCGCCAACCAAGACGGCATCATCGGGGGATGATTAAAACTGATGTTCGGAGTTGGATTTTCATGGAAAACCTTTTGTTGTTGATCTCATAAAAACCCTTTTCATCTATTCATAGTCTGTGTTTAAACAAATCCAAATTTTGAAGTGTTTTCAGCATTAAAATAAATCGTTAATTTATTTAATATCCTTTGAATGACTTTTTTAAAGTATACATTACACAACTAGTTTCGTTTCTAAAACAAAATAGTTAAACATCTCAAAAAATCTATCAGAATAAGTTGTAGAAACTTTATTTTCAGTAAATTTAGTCTCAATTCAGCTATAAATTGAAAATGTTTGAATTCGATGAAATATGTCAAAACCTTTATACTATTTTTAATAAAGCCTTTGGCAGAATTGCCCATCGTATGCCTCTATGTAAATTCCAACCAAGTTTCTACAAATTTTCAATCTGAAAAGTTCATCACGACCTGTGGAGTTCCACAAGGTTCAATACTAGGATCCCTACTTTTTATTGTTTGTCCTAATGATATTGTCGATATAATTTATGTCAACCGCCTTGTATATACTGCAAATGTAATTATTTTTCTCTATTAATTCGGTGGAAAACTAACCTACAAACAAATTTAAATCAAATATACACTTGAAGTATTGATAATTGAAACCTTCCATTGAACCTGCCAAAATTTAATATACTGACCTTATGGTAAAAGATTTGACTCTTTCTTTTATAATTATTCATTTAAAGATATACCTGAAGTATTTAATTCTGCGAGTTGAATTCCAGCGTTTGTATCACTTGCTACTACTTTTCTATATTAATTAGAACTTCCAGAAATCTTTTAGGAATAGATTTCATATTCAATTCGACATTTAATGGTTTCCCATCCTATATTTTCCTATTTCTATCCTTTCTATTACTTTCAAATACCTATCAGCAGATAAATAGGGCTATAGTTGTCCGAAATGTGCTTATCTATTGTTCTTGTTTGTGTAGAACTGAGATCAATCACAGTGTGATTAGATTCAGCACAACAGCAATCAGATTCTGTGCCCATGGGGATTTTTAGGATTCTAATATTTAGTACCGTCTTGCATAGACTCTTCGTACAACACCTGTCGCCCTGTACGTATTGTCAACATCTTGGCTAACTTTGCAAATACATAGTAACTATATAGAGCCGGTATTGAATGTCGCCGAAGCCAAACACTTACGCTCCTGGAAATTCGCAAGGCAGGAAACCCCGGCTACAAGCGCACATTTCCTGAATGCGGGAAGTCGATCCTTATGATCGGTATGGCCGCTTCCTCCTCAACACCGCTTCCGGGTATCATTAACTTTGTGTAACCATCTGAAATAATGAGGCGGAGAATCCTTGAATGCAGTTTTGTGAATGCATGTTATGTAAGTAAGTATACGTAGTAAATATACGCTAGAATGAGTGGAAGAATAAAAATAAACAACAAAATTCAATAAAAAGGTGTAAATATGTAAGTAAATGTATGATAAAATTGAATTATATAAAAATATCACCTACAAATTTTATTATTGTAGTTCCTTACTTGATCAAAAATTACCACAAAATGACGGTGCACGTAGTTTGCCATCTCGTATCTGATTGGTTTAAGGCGAATACAAAAAAACCCAAGCCGCCTTCAGACATTATAAATTTCATTGGTTTTATCCGCGAGAATACCAGATTTAAAATCTAGCATGCTGTTAAACGAATATAAGAAGGGAGGCTTTCCTCTCGTTAGAAATCGGACACGTTTGTTCCTAATCGTTGGCGTTGTTTGAAAAACGCACATAAATCTAAATGTAACGCGATATTTAAACGTGTACTATTGAATTTTGGTTTGTTCTGTTAGTAATTAAATATTAAAATTGTAGATGATCATGAATATTGCAATTAATATCGATTATAAATATTAGAATTACAATATAAATAAATAAAATTAGATACTAAAACAATACCACCTAAAAATATAATTATTCCTTGATTTCATATTTTGTATTGGTGACGCAGTGCCTCATCTATGTGCCCAGACTTCAGACGAGCCACCCTTGCTTAGAAGTCTCTCTTCAAACGATATTAATTTCTTGAACATATATAGTGTGTCTTCGAAATGATGCAATATTGATAATATGACAAATACACGGCAGCTCTGATGAGGCAGCACAAAGGGTCTGATATGATTGCCTGACTGCACGTGGACCCTGTCTATCTTCCCCTTTATAGAATCCGAATCGTACAAAATCTGAAAGAACAGATACAAAAAGAAAAAACTCAAGGAGAAGAACAATGTAAATAGTAGAGTATGTCTTTGATAAATTATTTGAACAAAATTGAGTAAAACAACTACTAAGTTTTATACCACTATATTTATACAGAAACGTGACTGCAGTTTCGACAATTTTATGTCATTTTCAAAACGATGATTCAACTAAAAATTCTTAATTGAATGTTAGTTGAACTCTTAGTTGAATTCTTAGTTGAATCGTCGTTTTGAAAATGACATAAAATTGTCGAAACTGCAGTTACGTTTCTATGTAAATATAGTGGTATAAAACTTAGTAGTTGTTTTACTTAATTCCGTTGTGCAATTATGAACCACTACAGAGTAACAACTTAGTAAATTATTTGAAGCTGTTGCAATGAAATTCAATACTTATTGTTAATTTTTGTCCTTAAACTGTGTTTATTGACACGAAGAGAATGTGTTCTTTGTAGATCTCAACACAATTTTTATGTTTTGAATCATCATTGTCTATATATATTATATATATATATATATATATATATATATATATATATATATATATATATATATATATATATATATATATTACTATTGTAATTTAACTATTGATAAATTTCATTATCAATATATCCATATGCGTATATGACTATATGTAGACATATTTAATTAGAGAAGGAGATGGCATCCATATTCAAAAATCGAAAACAGAATATTATCATGTCATAACTACAGATACTGATTTCAAGGGAATCTTTATTGAATTCAATAATCACATTGTCTCGACGCCTCTACGAAAAATAAATATATGGGCTAGAATAACAGGAAATCGTCTTTCAATCCTGTACTTTTTTGAACTTTTTTTCTTGATTTGAAGGAAATTTGACTGCTCAAAATTATTTTTTTTAAGTTCTTTATTTCGAACACTTATTTATAAATCAACTATTAACAAGTCCAACTAACTAACTAACTTTCTTTCTACTTTAAATTTATACACTAACTTTCGCACTGTATTACACCATGTCACTTTCTTCGCACCGTATCGCTCACTATCGCGGTCCAGATTTAACTAACTCCTCGCTGAACGCCACAATTCTTATATGGGCAGTAGGACGTCTCTCCAGACGTTTCTAGACAAAGAACTTTGGCGAACCTTCTAGTATAGGATGCATTGGAAGTCAACTCCACACGCTCTTGATGGTTTCGAATATTCCCGGCGTTCGGGATCGCTCGAGGCGTTCGTGACATTATATAGAATT
The DNA here is from genome assembly GCA_037954035.1 of Rosalia funebris. NCBI lineage: Eukaryota > Metazoa > Arthropoda > Insecta > Coleoptera > Cerambycidae > Rosalia > Rosalia funebris. The sequence continues at coordinate 3,413,773 of JAZFAV010000002.1, read as the reverse complement.
TCTACGTTTCAATTTAGTTCCAGCACAGCAATTTTTATCCAAATAGTACGAATATTCCGCACCAAATAATTTGAACTCCAGAAGGTAGAGCGCTCCTCCTCATTGTGGTGTTGATGTCTAGTCTTTTTTGTTGCTATTTTCCCTGGTAAATGCATAAGGTGACAAGGACACATGGAATGGCCACCACGTTCAACTGATTTGATTTAGAATATCAAATTTAGCAACTATTCAAATTGAATATCCGTCTGGGAATTATTGAACTATATACCTGATTTGGAGTAAATTTACTGATCAGTAACTCCCGGATTGACTGCCGATATGATTTCAAGAGCAGATTACATATAAAAATTATTCAACGTTTAGGAACAAGTGAGGACTTGTAATTGTATTCCTAAAAATGCATAGTCAGGTCCGGGAACAGGGCAAGTTATCACGTCACCATATTGTCAAAACGATCTGGACAAGACAGTAAGGTTGTAAGTTCTTTAAGGTAACATCACCACACACCTACCACTATTTACGCGTATGATCACATGAGTGTATTATTAGTAGCTGCTCTAAATGTTTAGTAGTCAACGAGCGACTTCTGTCAGTAAATATCCATTTATAATGTGAAGATGATCGCTCCACATCAACCGAAGTGAACGGAGCATACCGGAAATATTAATAATGTTCTAGAGCCTTCATATTGCTTTCTAGATTAGAAATATGAACTTCTTTCTGCTGTGAAATATCTACTATAACTGCTATGGTAGAAAACCCCAGGTTGTTATCCAAAACTGCAGTAAATTTGTTCTTTATAGCCTTCTCAGTATCTCCTTCCAACTGAAAAATATACTACCGAAGGTCTCAAACAACGTTTATGGCACTCACTCTTGAGAATTCATCTATCTGGGTTTTTTTCCAACTTTTCGATGGCTTCAAATCTTGTTAAATAGCTGAATCTGCTAAAGACTGTTGCGCGTTCGTAATAGCAATAGCAACATTTGGATCGAAGTGTTGAAATACTTTGGTGATATTTTCAAAATTGCAGTAATAATATGGAGCTACTACTCTTTGCGGGGCTTTTAAAAAAATTGTTTAACATTCGCTATCAGGCGATCGACATTCGGATACCGGCCACAGATTGCCCCTGCTATGCGATGAAAACCATGGCGTTAGGCAGTTTACATGTAACATATCGTATTATACGTTCCGCTCAAAAGTCGACAAGCCGCTTTCATGTACGGCTCAGCATTCGTAAGAAAAAGTAGAGCCATATTTTTGCTTTGACCCTAGAACCCTATGGCAAGCGACACCTCTTTTAAAAGGTATCGAAAAAACGTATTCAATGATACTAATATTGTTTGTATTTATGGTAGTTTGATGGATTAAATCAGTAATCAGTAAACTTGGATAATAATTTTAATTACAGATTCAAGAATCAGTACCTACTTATAAATCGTTCGAAGTGAGCTCCATCTACTTCCTGACAGTAAAACATCCTATTGCAAAACTCTTCTCGTACTTTTTCAAATGTGTCTGCGGAAATAGCCCTACATTCTGTAACAATACGTTGTTTTAAAACATCAATATTGTCAGGCTGAGTGGCGTAAACCTTCGATTTAAGATACCCCCACAGAAAAAAATTTAAGGTGTGAGGTCCGGTGATCGAGGCGGCCATTCCATTGAACCGTGTCGTCCAATCCATCTACCAGGATATTCTTCATCCAAATACCGTCTTACTGCACCGTAATAGTGTGGAGGAGCACCATCCTGTTGGAATGTTATTTCCAAAATGTCGAATTCATCTTGATTATATTCCAAAATTTCAATGATTAACGGTTCTATTGCATTTTGCAACATCTGCAGATACACCTCACCGGTTAAGTTTGTATTTCAAAAAATAGGCCCAACGATGTGGTTTCCCAGTATACCTGCCCAAACATTGACCTTCACGGGATACTGAGTATGTGTTTCACGAAACATGTGAGGATTTGCGTCACTCCAATATCTCACGTTTTGTGTATTTACATTTCCATTTAGATAGAAAGTACTTTCGTCACTAAAACAAATTGTTTTGACATAGTCTCGCTGTTGGTTAATTTTAGTCTCCATATTTTCACAAAATTGCAGTCTTCGGTCTGGATCGTCGTCTGAGAGTTGATGAACCATTTTTAATTTATATGGGTGAAATTTGCTTTTTTTCAACACCCTGTGCACTGTACTTTGACTGACTTCACAGGTTGATGCAACTTGAGTTGTTGAAGAAGTAGGATTTACTATTACTTCTGCCAGTATATCAATTTTTTTCTCATCAGAAATTTGTGGTCTGCCAGATCGTTTTGCATCATTAATACTACCCGTTGTTTTAAACTTACGAAGAAGCTCTCTCAAATAAGTCCTCGAAACTGGGCGATCGGGAAACCTTTCATTAAAAATGCGTTCTGCTGCATGAATATTTTCTCCAGTTTCACCAAGTATTAGGATTGCTGCTACTTTATCACCTAAAACACGTACCATTTCTCTTCTTGAAGCACTTAAACGTTCAGCTCACAACAGTTTAACAAATTATTGAATGTACAAATATTTTAAAATTACCACAAGGTACTAAAACAGTTAAACGTTCGATCAACAATACACAGATTATTAAATGTATAAAAACTTTGACAGCTAAAAAAACATCAAATTGGGGAGACTTGCAAAAACGTCAGATTATTTACTATCCAACTATCCAGTGGCGGAGCTTAAATTTTAAATTTTATTATTAACTGATTTAATTCATCACAGCTTTGCGGTTTTTGAAAGCCAGTTGTCAAAACTGCCGTAAACAGACACAATATTAGTATCATTGAATAGGTTTTTTCGATACCTTTTAAAAGAGGTGTCGCTTGCCATAGGGTTCCATTTAAAATTATTGGTCACAATGACCTTGTGACGTCATCTTTGACGCATACGTCATCTATCATCACTAGTAGGGAAGTTTACAACCCTTAATATTCAGTTACCAAATTTCACTAGTTTATGTATAATCGTTCCAAAGATAAGAGGGGGGGAGGGGACTTTTGAATAGCAGTGTATAATTTATTATAAGATTCTGATATTTCTTTACCGTGTTTGTATTTCTAATATAAGTTTCAGAACACGTATAAGTCCGACTCCGGAAATGTCCGCAATCAAATCCGAAGTTTACCGATAGTAATTATCAATATAAAGATATTAGACACAAATCTGTTCCAGCTTATTCGATACACATTCCAATTCATTAAAAAATTACTTGCCACGTCCACAAGGGTGCAGTACAGTCTAATCTTCTATTGTACTCTACAAGACTGCTGAACACCCGGTATAATTATATTCGATTCAATTGTTCGTTACCGCGAAAGTTCTTCCCGCTTCGGAGATAGTTTTGACAGCTCGCTTGCGAAAACTCGAAACCGCCCGACCGTTTTCAACTAAGCACTAATTAGGTTAATAACATTTGGAGTGAAATGTGGGGTAGTGTGAAACGGATGCGACGAACAAAGGGTGACATGCGACCTTAGGTAATAAAGACGAGCTAAAGTGATATATGGCATTTCGAAAGGTTTCCTAGACCGCTCGCAAAGGCAGTAATTAATAGGAAATCCGACTCGTATTTGAGAACGAAACGGAGCCTCCCCAGGCCGGTTCCGGGTCCGATGAGGAAGGACATGCGATTAGGGTAATCCAAAATATTCTAAGTAACGGATTTTATTGATGAGGCAATACATAAATCGGAGAATGACAAGCGTTTCATATAATGGGATGATAAGAACGTTTGAAATGGGTCACTGTGTATATCACCCCTTTATATGAAACGCTTGTCATTCTGCGATGTATTGCCTCATCAATAAAATCCGTTACTTAGAATATTTTGGATTACCCTAATCGCGTGTCCTTCCTTCCTTCCTGCTTAAGCTTTGATAGCTTAATTATTTGATTTATTAATCGATTTTGATTGCCTTATTAAAGGTGGAACACTAGAAAGAGGCAGGTATTAACGGTAAATGGCGGACGTTATCGTGCCATGAAAACCCAGTTTTTTGTGCCTCAATTGGAAGATATTGCTCTTGAAGATATGTGGTTTCAGCAGGACGGTTCTACTTGCCATACCACCCGTGAAACACTGACGGTCTTGCACGTGTCTTTTCCTGGTCGTGTCATCTCCCGTTTTAGTGACCAGTATTGGTCGCTACGATCTTGTGATTTTTTTGTGTGGGGGACGTAACCGGTGCGTGCGCTGGCCGGACAAGTGGCCCCCCAAATCAATGTCTCGCCTACCTCGGCACCGCTCTCGCTTTTCATCGAGGTAGGGGTCAATCTTCTTATTAGATGTTCCACTCTTCACCCTACATCCACCCTCTACTCACGCGATTAGGTGTTCGGACCAATCTCACGCTCTTCTTCCTCCTTGCTCCTCATAATCCCCTCAATCATACTCTCGCCATACGCACACATCCTCTTACTTCCAATCATCCTGGACACCAATTCATTCACATTCTACCACCGACCCATATCAGCCATACACTCTTCCCTCTCGACCGACCACCTCGGGCACCTGAGCAACGTGTACTCTGGATAGTCCGTTTCTCCACAGAACACTCCTCACTTTCCACCTTATCTATCCCCCGCAGATACTCCCCGAAGCATCCATGCCCCAAGAGCACCTGCGTGAGATAGTACCCTATCTCTCCATGCTTTCTCTCAACCCAAAGTCTAACCTAGGGGATGATAGATATTGTCCACACGGCACCCCTCTCGTTCTCCCATCTCTCTTGCCACCTCACCCACAGGCTCTCTCTCGCATCCCGCCTTCCATCCCCCCGGTACACCTCCTCCCTCTCGCTCACCACGAGATCGATCGAAGGCATACCGGCAATCACAAACAGAGCTGCCCCCGAGGCCGTCCTATAGGCGCTGGCCACCCGCAGCACCTCTTTCCACCATTTTCCCCTGTCAAGGATACGCACCCAGACCGGGACAGCATACAGGATGACCGATTGGACAACACCCGCCAGAACTCTCCTCTTGCACGTTCTATAGTAGTCTTTCTAGGACCGACACCGTCCTCCCCACCTTCCCTAACGTTCTCCCAACGTGGTCCCTAAAGCACAATCCTGGGTCCAGCCATACCCCCAGGTACTTTAGTATTCCTCCTGGTTTCACGACGATACCACCCACGGAAAACTCGACCTCGGGTGGCTTCCTCTTCCTAGTAAGGAGGATGGCCTCTGTCTTCTCACCCGCTAGGGTTATGCCTCTCCTCTCTACCCATTTTCTAATCCTTTCGACGGCCAAGTTACCACCCTCTCTGATATCTAACCCTTCCTTGGCCACGACTAGAACCGCCAGATCATCTGCATACCCGAGGATGGTAACGCCACTCGGGACCCTGACCCCAAACACGCCATCGGACGTGACGTTTCACAGAACTGGCCCAAGAACCGAGCCTTGGGGAACGCCACATGTGACCATCTTAATCTTGTGATTTAATACCTATGAACTTTTTGCTGTGGAGTTTTCTGAAATTTACGCCAATGAGATCACCCAAGCATTGAAGGCCGAAATTGAACACCGTATCAAAGAATTACCGCCACATTTATGCAAGAACTTTATTCAAAATTTCTCCAGAACGTTACTGGTGTGCCACCAAAGCCGTGGCGGCCATTTACTAAATGTATTGTTCCATACATAATTCCCGAATATCTAAATTATATATCAATAAATACTCGTACTTCAATACTTTGCTATAGAAAACCATGTTTTATTTAAAATTCTTCTCTCTAAAAATCTTGAGCTCTTATTATAACACCTTTTAGAAATAGCAGATTATTTTCCTCTCAGCTCTTTAATTACTTCGTCCACATAACAGCAAAGTTTGTTCTTTGTAGAAAATTGCACTTTAAAATAATTTATGCTTATCTGATTTATAGATTCAGCAAAGATATTTAAATCAGATGTTGCAAAAAATGTATCGCTCATACACTTTATTGCGTCTATTAATCGACTATTGTCAGTAAATATTATACAGAGCGAACCTAGTGTGCACAGAGTCCTTACATACATTTTAAGGAAATCGAGTTTACGTCTTATTAATGTTGGAATTTGGATTTGAATAAAAATTTTAATAATTTGCATATAACAAATTGCAGTCGAGTAAGCAAGTAAATGAAAAGCAGCAGTCGAGATTTAGCTTAACATCTCAGTTGAACTGGTTTAAAAAATATACCAATGCAACCCTCTTTGTAATGTAATAAAATAAAAAAAATAATCGCAATCTTTGTTATACATATATTCGGACGCGCATACTTCCTACCCTTATCGTAACAGTTCCCAATCTGCGATCTAAAAAACACCCAAAACAAAACCACAGCAGGAAACACAGTCACAGTAAGAAATAATGAAAATTACCAGCCGGGCCCATTATCCAAATGTCGCGCCGCTTTTCGCTCGTAAGGGTTGCTAATAGTAACAGATCCGGAGCGTACAAGCTCTTACACGGAGGTTGTAACCGTTAGAAATGGCACGGCAAAGCCTACGAGGCGCGGTTTTCTGTTATACCTGTGGCACACTATTTATTCACCGCAGGGTTGAAGTTATGCGACATATCCCCACGTCTTACGGGATCTTAAGACACTCCACGGCATGGGGGTAGTTGAGAGCGGCAACCGATTTTCCCAGGATGCGGGTCCAAGTGGATTTTATCAAACGCAGCGGTGTTCTGGATGTTTGAAACGTCATTGATACATTGTCTTTCATTGAAATTAATATATGGTTAATATGACAATGTGGGGATGTGTTTTTTGCTCTATTAGGGATGTTTTTACTTGAAATACAGCATATTAAGGGCTAATGATGGGTTAGCATAAAGACTGATGTGATATTGATTTTTATTTTACCTCTCTTCAATAAAACTTTCCTGCTTATTTCATTGAATATATCATAATGCCTATAAAAATATATTTAAAAATATATCCATAATAAACTGCTGCAAAAAGTTAACCATTAAGTCCATTGAAATTTCACATTATTACTTTTATTTTTTTGTTGGATTTAAATCATAGTACCTGCACCTGCGTGATATTATAATTAAATTATTTCATCTAATGTTTAACAAATCAGATATCCGGAAAAACATGAATAAACAATATAAAGGAATAATAATATCTAATGCAATGAAAATGGCGTTAATGAAAAGCATTAGAAAAAAATTGGAGGTGATTTCTTTTAACTCTCTTTCTTTAACAATCTACCCTAGAGTAATAAGCTATTGATCTGACAGCAAACATCTTGAGTAAATTGATTCCATTGATTATATCTACATCACACTAATATTACAATTTTATGGCTAAATCAGTAGCTAATTAAATTAAACTAAACACACTACACACTAATTCAGTTTACTTACAAGATCGGAAGGCGTGATTCTCTTTAATCTTCTCACTTTCTCTGTTGGTTTGAATAGGTTTTTCTCTAGCATATTGAGATGTTGCAACAGTCTGTCATAGTATTTGGAGCAATATTGAGCTATGACATATTTAACAGAGGCAATAGGAATATCTCGTTTAATTACGTAGTTGGTTACATACATTGGGGCATCGAGCATGATACGTATTACCCTGTCTTGGAATGTCTGCAAGATCTCGATGTTCGAGTTACTGGCAGTCCCACAGAGCTAAATGCCATATGATCAAACTAAATGGCTTAAGAATGGCTTTATATAGCAGTAATTTGTTCTCAATAGATAATTGCGACCTGCGTCCGATAAATCAATACATTTAATTCAGTTTGATGCCCAATTGTTCACGTTTTGCGAAGATATGTGTCTGCTATGTAAGTCGCCTATCTATATGAATACCTAAAAGTACTTCATAGTGTTAGTTTGAGGGAGTTCACAGTTGTTGATTTTGACTAGAGTACATGTTTCTCGGAGTAACGTGAACGTGATATGTATAGATTTGGTTTCATTGGCCTGCATACGCCATTTCTTGAGCCAGTTTTGGATGTTATCTGAGTTGGTGTGGAGATTTCTTGAAGCAGTTACTGGATCGGTGTGAGATGCAAGAATGGCCGAGAAGTCGATGATGAAACTAAATCGTAAGAATTTGAATTCAGTAGCGTGTAGATCCTCCTTTTGCTCTTACTACTGCTTCCATTCATCTGGGCGTGCTATTGGTCAAGTAGTGAATGGTGTCCCGAGGAATATTATCCCATTCAACAATAACGACTTCTACGAGTTCCTTAAAAGTCATTGGGGCAGGTATGTCAAAGGCGCCTAACTGATCGTCTTAGTGTATCCCATGAATGCTCTATGGGGTTCATATCTGGGCTTCTTTGTGGCCAGTCCATAGTTAGAATATTAACACATCGATGGTGTCCAGTACTATTCTAGCAACGTGGTACCTAGCGTTATCCTGAATAAAAATGAAATTGACCCCAACAAACGAGGCAAGTGGTTGCATGTTCTATAGAAACCAAATCCGTGTGATCATCGAACCAAATTCCTCCTCAGGACATTATTAATCCACCAAAAAATGGGATGCTCGAAGTTATATCGCAGTCAGAAAACATCTCTCCTAGTCTTCGCTAGACGTCCGTCTTGTAAATTAAGACTTTCTCTTGTTTCCTCTAAAAACAAAACTCGCTTCCAATCGTCAGTGTTCTAATTTCTCTTGCAAAACACAATCTAGTCTTTGTACTCTGGTGAGCAATGGTGCAATAAATGATGTTCTACTATCCAATCCTCCTTAATTAACCCTTCTCCTGACCATTCATCAAGAAATTGCTGCATTTCGAGCTGCTGCTAGGGTTCTGCTTAAGTCTAAACTGGTAGAATAATTGTTTCTTAAGGCGGCTTGCATAAGATATCGCTCATCCCTTGCATCTATGGACATCATACACCCGGTATATCTAGGATGCATATGAAATATTATCACTCGATTCCCGCCCCTGAAAGTCGTGAAACTGCATAATCCTGATAGCCCAAGTTAATATCACTCGAGCGGCACCGGGTGTCATTTATCAAAGACCTAAAACGCCTGTCAGATGGCGGCGGGGGCTCCGGTGCGAAAAACTCGCCATTTTCCGGAGTATTGAAAACGCGTTTGGGAACCTTAATACAGCGTCTCGACAGATATTTATTCTGCAAGGGTAGACGCGGTGCCGGGCGCGTCTAATCTTATTATTATGGAGATTGTTTACCTTATCTTTCTTTGCTTAGTGAGTTGTGTATAGCGCTGGCTGGTGTTCTAACAACGAAATTTTGCGTTACGGCTTGCCTGTAAACACGCTGGCAAGCCGTTCGCTTGTAACTAGAGATGTTTACGAGAGTCTTAGACCTGCAACGTAAACAACGAAATTGGTGGAAAAGTGAAGGTGCTTCTAATCCGCGCGAAAATATGGCGGGAGTGTCGGAATATTACTAATATATGTTTCGGCGAGCAGGGGGTAGATCTCGTGATAGATAAGGGGAGTTGCGGGGAGCGCTCAAGTACGTTCTTGTCGCTCTTATACATGGCGATTTTTAATTTCATGATACTGCTTTAGCAAAGACAAAATAAATCGATTTCTAATATGGTAAGAAACTGCTATGTATCCAACGAGCTATAGGTAAACCATCATCAACAAACTTGAAAACATTTGTTTTCCACATTCCTGGACAAAGTTAATACATCAGCGAAACTTTTTGTTATTTCTTATAATTTGTCGAAGTTTTAAATCTCTGTCACTACTGATAGACAATATTTGTTTGTTGTGTTGTGTCAAACACAATTGTTTAGCAGATGTAGAGTAATATTTTGTAAGTGTTTGTTAATAACACATTTAACGATGTTTAAAGTGATTCGTAAAAGGCAATAAATTCAGTTACGCTAGTAATTTTCATGTTTCATGTCATCAAGTGAATGAAACTTTATCCAGTACACTTAGAGGAGATTAAATGAATCATAGACGTAACGTGTTTCTATGGATTTGAAGTTTATTGTGGAACCCTGTGGAATACTGTGGAATAAGGTAGTAAGAAGTCTACAGATGCAAGAGATGAGCAAGTTGCCTTAAAAACAGACGTTCTACCAGTTTAGAGCTAAGCAAAGCCCCAGCAACAGCTGGAAATGTAGCAGTTTCTGGACGAACGGTCAGGACAAAGTTTAATGAAGGAGGATTGGACAGTAGAATGCCAGCTATTGCACCACTGCTCACCAGAGAACATAGAGTTACTAGACTGCTTTTTTCAAGAGAAAACGTAAATTGGACCACTGACGATTGGAAATGAATTTTGTTTTCAGACGAAACAAAAGTAAGTCTCAATTCACCAGACGCACATTAATGGGTCTGGCGGAGGCCAGGAGAGAGGATTGCTGCCTGCAATATCTCTACGAGGTGGATCATTTTTTGGTGGATCAATAATATTCTGGGGAGGAATTTGTTTCGATGATCGCACGGATTTCGTTCCTATGTGGGGGAGATCCATAAATGCACATTTCTACGCAGAAAACATCGTACAAGAAATATGATACCATTTGGCTCGTTTGTCAGGGACAATTTCATTTTTATAGCGCATGGACAGTGGAGCCTAGGACAAAATGGCGAATGCGCTAATGTTAATATTAAACATTTCTGACACAAAATGTAAAATTGGACATACTTGTCATAAAATACATAAAAAATAGTATTTGTTCTATTTGTTTTTCCTTATTAAAATATAAATAAAAACTGTAAATATCGATTTCAATTGTTTGCATTTATTTCGTCTTTTTATAATATTTTTCTACGACAAATTATATTTCTCGCCTCTTAATAAAAGATTTCTCAGTCTATATTATTAGATATCACATTCGAAAATCAACTTACAAATTAGAGCAAACGGTTCATTTTATTTTCTTTTTCAAGAAATCGAGGAGAAAATACAATACTGAATTATGCAAGACAATTTTCAGTAACATATAAGTCGGAAATCGAGAAAGGATCTACCAAACCGCCAAGCGGTTATCAATCCAATCCGGGACAAATCTCGAATCCTACCTGTGGCGGGTTTTATTTTTTGAAACAAGACAATTTTGTCCAAAATATCATATACAAGGTAATCTTAACTCAAAATCGACACAAATTATATCGAATACGAAATAAATCGATCTCCTGAAGACAGTGAAAAACTATGTTTAATGAAAAACTGTCGATTTTCATTCTCATTCTCATGGAAACGAAATAGCTTTTTCGAACTTCTGGTTCAAAGTAATAATTTCAAAATTCATACATACCTTAGGCAACTTTTGGATTTAAAGAATATCCTATCTCTTTTACGAGTATGTGAATTTTTTAAAGCTTTTTCTGGAGAAAATGTTTTTTGTGGAAAAAAATCGATGAGCGCAAGGCAATTTTGTCTAAAATATGAAAGTACCAAAATAAATGCAAATTACATCGAATACGATATAAATCGACCTCCTAAATCTGATAGCAATAGCGTTTTAATAAGAAACTGCCGGATTTCTCGTAAAAATGAAAGAGAAATCAAACTTTATATTCAAAATAATAACTTTGTAATTTATGCTTACGAGAGAAACTCTGGCTTTAAGGCAAATCCGGAGACACCGTTGAATTTGTCTGTCTTTCTTACGTGTGTACAATTTTTTTCAGATTCTTTTCTCGAGAAAATGTTTTTTTCTAGAAAATCGATGAGTTTATTATAGCAAGGTAATTTTGTCGGAAATACGAAAGTACCAAGATCAATGCAAATTACATCGAATACATATGGTAATTAACCTCTTAAACCCGATAGCAATCTCTGTTTTAACGAGAAACTGTAGGTTTTGTCATAAAAACCAAACGATAACTTCAAACTTCAGAATCAACGTAATAACGTTATACTTACCTAGAGAACATCTGGCTTTAAGGCAAATCCCGGGACACCATTGAATTTACCTGTTTTCCTTACGTGTATACAAATTCTTTGACATTTCTTCTCGAGAAAATGTTTTTTATGGAAAAAAATCGATGAGCTGCAAGACAATTATGTCGAAAATACAAAAGTACCAAACTACATCCAATACGGTGTAAATAATCCTCCTGAATCTGTTACCAATCTCTAACTTAATGAAAAAATGTCAGTTTTCTCGTAAAAACAAAAAAAAAATAAATTAAACTTCAGGCTCAAAGTAATAACTTCACCCCAATCTAGAGAACGTTTGGATTTAAGGAGAATCCGAAGGACTCATTGAATTTGTCAATCTTTACGTTTATTTGAATTTTTTAAGATTTTTTCTCGAGGAAACATTTTGTTGTTTTTGTGGAAGAAAATCATTAGACTATAGCAACGCAATTTTGTCGAAAATACAGTCTCAATATGAACGCAAATTATATCGAATACGATGTAAGTGAACATCCTGAACACGATGAAAATCTACGTTTTAATGAAAAATTGTGTGTTTTCTCATAAAAACGAAAAGGTTTAAAATTTCAGGTTCAATGGAATAACATTGAAATACATATAACCTTTCATAATACCCATTAACACTTTTGTAATTTTTTTTCTATGCTTCACACTCTCTAACAGTAACTAATTGTAAAAACTGAAATTTAGTTTTAATCAACATCTTAAAATGTCACGCTGCTCTATTAAAAACACTAGTAAATTGTTTTGATGTAAAAAAGAAATTGACCGAGGAAGCCGTTACTATGTGGTAGTTCATAATTCCGACGCATTTGAGAAAAACAGCTACTATGTTTTATGCCATTACATATATATTTCTTTTATAATAATTATAATTTTTTTATAATATAAATATGGTGGTATAAAACTTAGTAGTTGTTTTACTCAATTGCGTCGGAGTTTTGATGTACTTAAAACGATAATATGGCTGTCAAACATAACTGGATCGATAAAATTTAATGAAAAATGAACTAACCTTCATATAGAATTCGTTCTTATATAGAGCTGCTGTCCATTGCAATTCTGTACCTGCAGGAGGAACCTTTTCTATCAAACTTAACCCAGTTCTTCTCTATTAGCATTGCTCCGTGTTTTTAATCATCCCCATCGCGTAGTTAATACTAAATAGTCTCTATCGCCAGCTAATTCCGAGAGGTGAGCAATTTTCCGGCTGCTGTTATCCGTAGAGAAATGGCTGGAACGCGGCTTTCCTTCAAAATAACTAATTGGCATACTTTCTTTAACTCGTAAAGTGTATACATTACAGTAACTGTGGCGCGTCGAATAATTGTACTGCTGTAATAACTTCTGAATGCAAATATGCATTAAGCTTGGAAGGTAATGGAGCTGCTGCAACGATAAATTTAAACTTAATGCTAGCAGGAAATGTCAAAGTCGGTTTGGTTTAAAGATTACATGTAAGCAATACGTTTTAGGTAAATTGTAAGACACTATAAGGGTTATAAATAAAAATGTACCATATTTATTTTGCAACAGTCCTGTTTAAAATGAAAAAGCAACTTTGTAATAAAATCAATACGCCTCTGGTTATAGACCCCAATATACTGAATAATATATAGGGAAGAATGTCTATAAATAGCTATTGTAAACAACTTACTTTAATAAACAGAAATAAATCAAATTGATAAAAATATAAAATACGTTGTTATTTACTGTTACGTATATTACTCTCCGCACTCCACTATACGCGGATAAGTAATGTAGTCGTATAAAAAAAAGTTTCTTCTAGTTTTTAGGCCTAAAATCCAAAAAATAAAATGGTTTTTAAACCATTTTGTGTGTATGTGTGTCGTTGCCGTTGTCGTTGTCGTTGTCGTCGGCGTTAATAAAATTTCTTGTTAGCATTATAACTCAACTAAATCGTGTCGGATCGATCGGGTTTTGACTGATTCTGATCGGGGACGTCTCCCAGACGACACCTATTGATTCTGAGGTGGATAGAACACACTTTACCATGTTCATGGGTCATGAGAAGGTACAATGGTGGATTATTTGAGAATTTTTTTTTGTTAGCACTATCACTCAATTAAATCATGTCAGATCAATCGGGCTTCGACTGATTCTGATTAAGGACGTCTACCAAACAACATCTATTGATTTTGAGGTGGATAGGATATACCCCACCCTCTCCATGAGTCATGAGAAAGCACGATCGTGGACTATTTGAAAAAAGTAAAACTGTCGCATAAAACACATATTCTGCATTTGTGTGTTGGTTTATTTTTTCTCGGCCACTCAATTTCGAGATAGAGATGTTCTACATCAGATGTAATTTGCCAGAGAAACTAAACTAAATACCAAACGACATAAACAATGTATGTCTTGTAAATATCAAAATGTTTACCCCTTTTTTCGTCAACTTTAACAATATTTTGACGTAGTTTTCAAGAAAATATTGTCCGACACACGGTTACGAAGACGCTTTTGCATTTCGAGTGGAATTTGCACTAAAGAATCTACATTCTTGAATACAAAATCGATACATAGAAATATTGAATACGAGATAACTATTTCCACCTGATTTTATATCTCATTTGTTTTTATTATGAATTTTCGAGACCATTCTAAAATTTTTACTTTTCTGTATAATATTGTTAATTAATTATTTTACTACACATTCAAACATTGGTTGTAAAAATTAGATGTAATTACTTTTATCAACATAATTTTTTAGTTAACTAATTAATTTTATTCTTAACTAATTAATGTAATTTAATTATTACTGTCAGTAACTTATAAGTCGGAAATCGAGAAAGAAACCACCAAGCCGCCAAGCGGCTATCAAAGTAGTTCCCGAATAGCAAAGCTATTACATAATCGCTCTAGGAAACAACTACTCCTCGGGCTAAAGCCCCGGCAGGCGTTGAATTATACCCAGAAGCGATCCTCGACCCCTTTCTCGTGTTTCTGCACGATCAGATAAGGTTTCAAAAAATAAAACCGGCCACAGGTAGGATTCGACATTTGTTCCGGATCGGAACCGAACGACATACAGCTGTTTCGAACTTGTTAGTTCTCATCAGTGCCGCATACGGTACGCCGATTCAGGACAAATGCCGAATGAACTTTATGGCCTATACATGTTTATGGATACGATCTCTGTCAGTAACTTATTCAGTTGGATCGCTTCTGGGTATAATTCAACGCCTGCCGGGGCTTTAGCCCGAGGAGTAGTTGTTTCCTAGAGCGATTATGTAATAGCTTTGCTATTCGGGAACTACTTTGATAGCCGCTTGGCGGCTTGGTGGTTCCTTTCTCGATTTCCGACTTATAAGTTACTGACAGAGATCGTATCGATAAAGATGTATAGGCCATAAAGTTTATTCGGCATTTGTCCTGAATCGGCGTACCGTATGCGGCACTGATGAGAACTAACAAGTTCGAAACAGCTGTATGTCGTTCGGTTCCGATCCGGAACAAATGTCGAATCCTACCTGTGGCCGGTTTTATTTTTTGAAAAAATAATTATTACTGCCAATAATTTCATTTCATTAATATTAATTTTGTCATTAATGCCAATAATTTCGTAGTATAAGCAATTCATATTGATATAACTCAATTAATTAATTAATTATATTTAATAGACTTTCAATACGGTGAAATATTCTCGTTTAATTTCAATCAACCTTGCCCGGCCTTCTCCAGAATATATCTTCCCGCCCGCATTTAATTAATCCATAACCAACTAATATAGACCCAAACTCACTGGAAGTGTTATATTTTTACGAGCCAAAACAGCAATATATTATTTTTTCTAATATTTCATATCGGAAATTAATGCTCATTTTATACGTGTTTTATGTCATCCATATCACCGAATGTCGTCAAATGAGGTTGTATAAAAGATTACCTTTCGCATTATCGCAGAGCCAGATTAACCAGATTAAACGTTGGCGATAGACGAAGGGCCGATTCCAGATCGTATGCGAGGCATATACCGTTTATATTTTGCAATCAGATTTGCTTTGGATACACCGGTTGACGTAATCAGGAGTTTTCAGAAAAGAAAACTCGCTACGGGTAGGATTCAACATCTGTCCCGGATGGGAACCGAATGACAGACAGCTGTTTCGAACTTATTAGGTCTCATCAGTGCCGTACACGGTACGCCGATCCAGGACAAATGCCGAATGAAATCCATTGGGTATTCATCTAATCATCAGGAGGATGGAATTATAAAATTCTTCCGCATGTACAGATTATAATCATGTTAGTCTTCCTTTCAATTTTGCACCTTTTGGAAATAATACGGATATGTATTTTCATTTACCAGCTCGTTTTGAATTGTCCCATTGGTAATTCAACGCATTTAGTTAACGTACTTTGTAAAATCTAACATCATAAAAGTATTCCGTCATTAAATTATATAACAATTCTCTACTATTACAAGATTACAAGCAATCTTACTGCCATAGGAACTTCGATACCGAATAATTATTAGGTGACTTTAAGTAAGTCCTAGATATTCTATAAGTCTAGATGAGAGCGCATTCCTTGGTTATACTTTAGAGAGGGAATACAATTAACGTTCAAGTCAGTTGTCCGACACGGCGCGCAAAAGTGCAGCAACGCTGCTCCGCGACCACTACGTGGATGGGTGACCTAGGAGGGGTATTCTCCTATAGAGGTGACTGCTACAATGTCATTTAGAGCTGTGGTATGGGGTGGCGGACAGGACTCAATACTAGGGTATCATACTATGCTTGGGCTCAAGTCTCAATCCGAAGCATGGATGTATTTGTTTTGTCTTTATGTATAGCCTTCTCCTTCGTGGCCCAAGTTTTAAAGGGATCGATTTCTTTTCGGTCGAAAGCAACATTAGACAAAGCTATTTTACTACTACTTGAATATTAGATGTTAATGCTCCTTCATTTGGTTTAAGTAAGATATAAGTGTTACAGGAGAACAAAAAGTAAACACAATCAAACATGGTTTCATGAAGCAACTAATGCCAATAAAACATTCTGTGATTGTTGACAGCATGTTGGTCAACGGAACATGTTTCTAATCCATATTTTAAGTGAATTATGTGCTCCTTGAAACCAGTTACAATTTCTCTCTTCGTCTGCCCAATACACTTTTGATAACGGTCTTAAGAAATGATTTCATAAATCCCAGACTTTTAATTGTTTTCAAGTGTATGTATCTTCAATAGAATTTTCTAAGAGTTGTTGCAATTTGTTGCCAGAGGTCATTTGGATCATTATCAAGTCTTTCAACACTCTCTTGATTTTTTTAGTGGTAAAATGTGGTTCATACGGATATTGGCACAAGTTTGTTATAAGTTTTTCGTACGGAGATTTGTTATTCAAATGATAGTCTACTATTTTTTATGTTTATACGAAACGATGAAGAATTACCCTGTACTTTTACTCCCCCCTAAGTTTCTTTACCTAACCTAGAATTATATCTCTTAACTAATACAAATTAAAGGATCTTCTAACCATCGAATTCCTTAAAGAACTCCTACAGACGTTTCACTAGCAAGTGATGAGAAATTATTTTAAATTCAGCTGTGAAAATGGAAATATCCTGCCCTTAAAGCGAAGGCCCCGATTTAATCCTAATTTTATGAAGCCCATTATTACGCTTTTACGATTCTTTGTTATATTTTTGCAAGCTAGGTACGGGAGGTGATTCGATTGATTCCATTAAATTCATTTATTAGTATGTAGACGATGCCACGTTTAAAATTATGTGCTCGTTGCGGGGAACAGTTATTAGTTCAGTGAAGCAACATCAATAGGAGAGAATTATGAAAACAGACTTTTCGCTGAGGTTTTATTAGAAGTAAATAAAAAAAGCTTTGATTCGCCCAAATTGTGGATAGTAGAACGTACCCCAAAAAAGTAAACGTGTACTAATTTAAAGATAAAATTGAATTTCGTCGAAGGCTCTTTTGTAAAAACTACTAGTCTATGATTTAAAAGAAGTAACACAAAAAACAGCGTCCGCTTTGAGACAACCTGTATACATCGCATCCTATATCATTCCCTAGTCCTCTTCGTCCTGGATAGGGTGATAAGGACCAACTGAATGACCGCCACGTTTCCTGATTTGACCTCTTTAGATTTCTTCTTGTTGAGTTGCTTAAAATTGAGTCAGTTTAATACGCCAAATAATTTGGAGATTCTGAGGCAACGAATTCAATGAAATCGTAGTTACTTTTTTTACGTTTTTTCAAAAAAAAAAAAAAAACGCTAAAGGTATGAGTCCAGACTCAAAATAGTTCGACCAGATATCATTTTAGAACTAATATATTTCAATAAAAAGCAATCGGTTACGGTGAGTTAGAGAACATAGGCGCTGGACTTTACAACAATAGCACTAAGTAATTTGTAGTAACGAATCCAAATTTTAAATCTGTTTGGGTGATACCAGAAAATGCGTGCAAAGTACCCCACAGGAAACATATCATCCTGACTGTTTGGTTAGTAAAGTAAAGTCTTCTGTGTCTTTTGTGATCTGGGGATGTAGGAGTGGTATGGCGCAGGACAATTGCGTTTCGTAGATGGTACTATGACAGCAGAAAAATATAAAAAAATTTTACAGAGAGTTTATTGCCGTCAATATCCATATGTCCAGGCACTGACGCGTAGTACATTTTCCATCAGGATGGTGCTGCGTCGTGTGACACAGCAAAAACTGTGAAAGCTTGGTTTACAGAACATAATGTCCCTGTTATGTAATGGCCCTCTAGCAGTCCAGACCTTTCGCCAATAGAAACATTGTGGCATAAAATGAAACAGTTACGTAAACATCCAGCCCGTTCAGTTAACGATCTACGCACCAAATTGCAAAAATTTGGAACAGCACGCTTCCTGAAGAGTGCGCTAAGCTAGTAGGATACAATGTGTGCCAGAATTAAATCTGTTGTTGTTAATAAAAGTGATGTAACACAGTTTCGATGAAGCGGCCGAACTATACTGAACCGCGAATCTTAATGTTTTTTATTAACAAACTTGTCACTGACACATCATAACGTAATAATATTTCATCGTATTGAAGTTAAAAGTTTATAGGTTATTTCTGTTACCAAAATTTTTCCTTTAATAAAATAGTTTTGAGACTGTTTACTTTTATTTAAAATCATGTCTGGCTGAACTATTATGAGCCTGGGCTTGTTGCACCCAAAAGATAATTCAGCCGCTTGCTTCTCTCACAGTTACCCTCTCCCCTTGACCTCGATACGCCAAGAAGCGCGAAACGTAAATTTCACTGTACAATAAAGAAGGACTGTTATTCTAAATATAATTTCGCGATAAAAGACGTTTTCCCTCGCCCTAGAAGCGGGCGAAATGAGCAGCCAATTTCAGTTTCTTTCGCCTAAATACCCGGCGGAATTCTTTCAGATGTCGAGTGTGGGGTAATTGGCGTGAAAGTGCGCCAAGCAATTAGACACAGCCGAGGAATATGATTTGGCCTTACGTGTTGAAGGGCGTCTTCTTTATTAGCGAGAGTAATCAGTGACGGGCGATAATTGAACGTTATTCAGTCGATTGAACGTTCAAAAGTCTGAAATTGCGCAAAACGGTCTCTGTAGGTGATAATAAGGGGTAGATAAGAAGTCTAAATTTAACTGAGGAATCGAAAGAGTAAGACATTTAACGCTTATTCTTCTAGTGTTGAGAATATGAATATATGCTCATAATAAATCAATGATAAAGGTGTAAGATATAGGTCTTTAAAAGTTGATAGCCTGCTACATATCTTTTTATATGTATATACCGGGTGTATCAAGAAAAACGCCCCAGCCTATAACTTTTTAATTATCGACGCTAGAAACGCCATTTTTTGGACTTCGGTGTTAAAGTAGGTTTTTTACAAGCTCTGCATATAATATGTAACATGTCGCTTCCGGAAGTGACCGGAAGTTATATCAACTTTTTTATTTTAAATGAAACACCCTGTATATTTTTACGGTATCAGATGAAACACTTTATTCTGAATCCATTGATATAATATTGTTTGTGCTTACTGCCAACGGTTAGCAAAATACATAGCTTTATGAACATATGTACTATACTGTGGTAATAAGAACTGGATCACTGAAGAAAATTAAAAAAGAAAATCCAACAATAGCAAATGAAATGAAACAGTTGGACATTTTACTGGCAATTGAGGAAAATCCTCAAACTTCAACTCGGCAAATTGGAAATAATTTAAATATGTCGCATTCAATGGTGGAATATTAAGAAAGCATAAAATGCGGCCTTTCAAATCTAATTTAGTTCAACATCTACAGGAAGTTGATTTTTGTAATACTTTTCTACAAAGGGTAAATGACGATTATTTATTTTTAAATAACATACCATAGTCGAATGAAAGTACTTTTTGTAATACTAGTATTTTTAATAGGAATGATCATTACTACTGGAGTGATGAGAATCCCAGACATACTAGAACTACAAATTTTCAGCAGCGTTTCAGTGTAAATGTTTGGTGCGGGATAAAAGGCAATAAAATAATAGGGCCTCACTTTTTTAATGAACATTTAAATGCTATTATTTATAATGACTTTTTAAGAAACGATTTGGAGAATTATTTAGAACAATAATTGCCTGTCAATGAATACGCGAATGTGATTTTTCATCAAGACGGGGCCCCTAACCATAATGCCCGTATAAATGTAAACTATTTAAATGGGCGATTTGGAGAAAATTGGATCGGAACGAATGGCCCAACAAGATGGCCAGCTAG
Organism: Rosalia funebris; assembly: GCA_037954035.1. Taxonomy (NCBI): domain Eukaryota; kingdom Metazoa; phylum Arthropoda; class Insecta; order Coleoptera; family Cerambycidae; genus Rosalia; species Rosalia funebris. The sequence goes on along the minus strand of JAZFAV010000002.1, from coordinate 3,393,129 downwards.
GTCACCTGATCTCAGCCCATTAGATTTTTTCTTATGGGGCCATTTAAAGGATCTGGTGTACCTAACAATGCCGCAAAACCTTGAAGACCTAAAGGAAAGGATTAGAGTGGCTGTTGACAACATATCACCTCAATTTGTCCAAAATACCGTAAATGGGGTAATACGAAGGTGTCAGTTATGCATTGAAAATGAAGGTTGGCAATTTGAACAATATTGAAATTGATAAATTAATAAATACTAACAGATTTTGAACTACCAGGTACATTATTATTCGTTGGTTTTCTTAATGAAACGTTTTATTTGTTTTTTCTAGATTCCTTAGGTTATCTTGGTTATTGATTTGTTGGTTTTGCTGCTGTTTTTCATTAAATAGTTTTGTTTATACCTAGATATTCTTATTTTATTTACCGTCATTCTCAAACTATTAACACATATTCTTCTAAAAAAAAAAATGTGGTATTACAATGATATTCATTATTCAAGATATGTCTCACAGCTCCCTAGTGCTACAATGTAATGCAATGTACAAATGTCTGTATTTTGCTAACCGTTAACAGTAAGCACAAACAATATTATATCAATGGATTCAGAATAAAGTGTGCCATCTAATACCGTAAAAATATACAGGGTATTCCATTTGAAATAAAAAAGTTGATATAACTTCCGGTCACTTCCGGAAGCGACTATCTACTTTAACACCGAAGTCCAAATAATTGCGTTTCTAGCGTCGATAATTAAAAAGTTATAGGCTGGGGCGTTTTTCTTGATACACCCGGTATATATAGTGTTGCGATAACATGATGTCCCTATTTCGTGTTGATAACATGAAAGCTGGAATATCTCAAGGAGAGCAGCAGGTAGAGAACAAGCAGCAGATAGGGGGGGATCAATTTCTGATTAGTAATTTTTTACTTTAATATGTAATTGTTTTATTAATGTATGTATTATTAGTATTACATATATAGTGAGGGCGCGGGCGCCACTAACCATTAATTCATTATAAACCCTGGCTTTATTTAAGTGACTAGAGAACCGGTTATTAGAACTAGAACTAGTATCTAATCTATTAAAATTGAGACCACAATATAATTCAAAATTATCTATTTTTGCAAGCAAAAAAACATACACGCGTATCTCTATCGTCGTTGGGTGTCAATGCTAAATGGGTAATGCTAAAAAATGCATATAATAAGCAAGAAGAAACCTAAAAGTATTTTATTTGATATCCCCCACGTGATCACTTAGTTCAAACAAAAAAAAAACAGAATTATTATTTACAAAAAAAAAAAACAAAAAAATGTATATATAAAATCAATAGAAAAATATAAAAATACAATTAGCAACTCTTAGTTCGTTCGAGGGAAAATTAAAAAAAATCGCAATGTGGTGCATTAAACAAGAAAAATAATAAAATGCTTATCTGTTGGAGAACTTAAGCGTGGACGGCAGATAAGGTGACACAAGGTGGCGTCTACAATTTGTATAATGGATCTTTACGCGTGTATCAATTTAGTGACGACGCACGATTCACATGCTACACCACTTGCAATTGTTACTAATATGCCAAAATTACCAGCACGTATGTCTAGTGACATATGTTTCAATCAACTACGTACGGCATAGACAGTTAATATTTTTCCGAACAAAATTCAATTGTGAAGTCTTAAGCTTTATTGTATAATTTGATTCATTGGCGTTTCTACATTTCTGTAAAAATTTATTTCATTTTTGTTTCATTTATTTTGATTTTTGTTGAAATTATTTCATTTATTTTGATGGAAATATCACTTTCGTTGAATATTTTTGTGGAAAACCTTTTCGTTATTCTGTCATAGGTTGACGGATCTGTATTGTACTAACTGTTATCCTAAAATGTGTTTTCGGCACGACACTGTTCAACAATGTCAGTTGATTGATTCATACGATTGTTACCTGTGACGCACACGCAAAGAATCATTATACAAACCATAAATTCGATCCGGCGATATTGGCGGATGGAAACTTTTCTGTCTCCCCGTGTATGTTTTTCTCAAAATTAAGTCTCCGAAAAGGTGCGATCCTCTCATTTCGTGTTCCCAGCTCTGGTGTACTAATCGAAAACACTCGAACGGTGAAACAAGGTACCAAGAAGAGAGAGAAAAGGGAAAAGAAAAACAATACAAAGGAATAAAACGAAATAAAAAGAAAGAAAAGGTAATAAAAGGAAATAAAACTCAGCAGAAGGGAATTAAATATGAAATACAAAAAAAAAACACATGGAATAAGAAACGTAAAAAAAAGAAAAACGAATAGCCTTGAAAAATTCATTAAAATGAGACAAAGAACTTCTAAAAGTTAATATACATACTCACAGGTCAAGTTCAGATGAATCCGACACAAAGTCGGGAAGAAATCTCGCAACAACTACAACGAGAAAACTTCAGTTGTGAGTCCTGTGAATTGTGAATCCCATCAACCTGGGGTACAGTAAAATTGTACTAAAATATTAAACCAAAATAATCGACCATCTGAATGAACTTGACGCTATAATTAAACGAGCGGACGAGTAACTGAACTAAGCCGTTCTAACAAGTGACACAAAAGGAGGTAGATTAACCAGGGAACAAAGAAACGCAGACTAGGTACCAACAAATACAAAATAAAAATATACGACATTCAGGGAATTGAAACATGAAGAAAAACAAAATAGAATGCAGAAAACTAACATATAAGAGTATGAGATATATTAAAAAAGAAACGTAACAAGCCTGCTCATACTTTAAGAACTGCCCATCTTTGACGCATCGTCAGTGTATAAACACCCTATGTATAAGCTATAATCGAAGGGTGGAACATTTTTTGCCTCAACCTTGAGCAGATGACAATCAAATGAAACCCAGTGGCGTACGAATCTGCCGGCACCAAACCCATCGTTAACTTAGACGTTACTGTGTGCTACGTAGCGATGTTGCACCACTAGGTGCATGTAATTATATTATCAACAATATTCGGTGCTTTTGTAGAGTAATGTATAAATTTGTTAAAAATTCAAGGAATTTACTTTATGCATTACGTATACGCACAAATCGTTTATTTTTTACATTGATGTTAACAATTTAATTTTAAATTCTGAATTGATTGGACCGTTACTTGCTGAAAATCCATCTTTATACAAAATTAATACCTTTTCTGGTTAGATTTTCACTTTTTATTTGTTAAACATAATAATTGTTTCGCCAACACAGCGGCTTCTTCAGATGGTGAGTGCATAGACTATGTACTCAACATGTATATGTAGATAGTACATAGAGTCTATGTACTCAACATCTGAAGAATCCACTGTGTTGGCGAAACAATTGTTATGTTTAACAAATAAAAAGTGAAAATCTAACCAGCAAAGGTTTTAATTTTATATAATTTAATTCTAGTGTATTCTAACACCAATAGGATATTAAGTCATACCTACAGTCAATAAATGGAAAAATATTTGGAAAAACATTAAAATTGTAACAGTTAAATAAAAGCATCTGTAATATATAGCTTTTGGTTTATTATATTCGATTTTAGCGAATAGTCCCTTTTAAAATTATGGCGGAGGTGCCGGTGGAACATATTCATTGATTAATTATAATGATAGTTTATTAATTATTAATAAAATTGGTTAACTAACTATAATTGACCGCAAACTATCGACTTATATTCATATATTACATTTGTAAAAATTCGTATGAATTAGTAGGTATTTAGAATTGAGATCTATAATCTATTATGCTATTAAATTCATGTAAGGATACTAAAAATTATATATTACAATGCGTGTCGCAAATGACAAGTAAAGAAGTTAAAATTTTCTCGATAGCATTGATCGCTTCATCATATTTTCTTCAATTAAAAACCAAAGGACTGTCTCGACAGGTGTTATCTTTGAAACGTAGCACGGAGGTGAGACCGGCGGTGTTTTCTCAAATATTTAGCTTGAAATTAAGCGTGGTACAAATGGAAAGCAAATAAATTAAAGACTTCTCGATATCATTAATGGTTTCGTCATATCTTCTTCTGTGAAAACCCAAAGAATTGTTTTGATGGTTGCAATATGTGAAGCGTAGTGCTGAGGAGAGACAGGCAGTGTTTTCTCAAAAATGTACCTTGAAATTAAGCGTGTCGCACATGAAAAGCAAAGAAGTTAAAATATTCTCGATATCGTTGATCGTTTCATAATATTTTCTTGCTTGAGAAACTAAAGAATTGTCTAGATAGTTGCAAACTGTGAAACGTAGCGCTGAGGAGAGACGGGCGGTGTTTTCTCAAAAATTTACCTTGAAATTAATCGTGGCGCAAATGGAAAGGCAAAGAAGCTAACATCTTCTATATTATTATTTATCTCATAAACAGTTGATCTTCTTTTTAAAAAATAAAACCCGCCACAAGTAGGATTCGACATTAGTCCCGGATTGGAACCGAACGACATACAGCTGTTTCGAACTTATTAGTTCTCATCAGTGCCGTACACGGTACGCTCATCCAGGATAGATGCCGAATGAAAGTTGTGGGGTATATATCTTTATCGATTCGATCTGTCAGTAACATATAAGTCGGAAATCGAGGAAGGAACTACCAAAACGCCAAGCAGTTATCAAAGTAGTTCCCAAATAGCAAGGCTATTACATAATCACTATAATAAACAACTACTCCTCGGGTTAAACCCCCCCCCCCCCGGCATTGAATTATACCTAAAGGTGATCATCGACCCCTTTCTCGTGTTTCTGCACGATCAAATAAAACGGGTTTTATTTTTTAAAACCTTTCCTGAGTTAGTAGAGATAATTTATTCTGTTTTCAACAATTTCCAGTATTCTAGTCAAATATGGAGTCACGTAATCCCAATATTGGATAAAATATATAAAATGCATAGTTTTGTCTATTTTTGTTCGTTATAATTTGTTGAAAATAATGGTAAACTAAGCTGGAGTAATTAATATATAAGAAGATATATAAGGGATTTTACTAATTCCGGTTTTGTTTCTTTTTTAATCAATTTTTGAAGCAATATAATGATTTTAATTTGAAATAAAGCACCCTGACAATATAACTAGTATCTTCAATAAACCTTTGGTCAATTAACAGTCCGAGATTTTTGACGGATTTAACCCAATCAATTTCTATATTATCTATTACTAATTTTTCTTGACAAATGATATTTATTCGACGACATTTCCAAAGCACATGATTTAAATGTTATTGGAATTAACATTTAAACCATTGTTAGTATACCAGTTATCTTTAGTGGATGCAAATCAAACTTTATAGTATCCATGTATCCAACTGTTTGTGACGTGGGGAGGCTTTAAGTACGGATATCCAACGGAAACGTTTTCGCCGAACACCCAGACGCTCTTATACAAATAACATTCCGGCTAATAATTTAAAATAAATTTAGCTTTCGGCAAAATTCTCTATCCGGCAAAATTAAAGGTTGGCCGCCCTTTAAATTAAAGACCAACCTTATTGGATTCAGTTTCGAGTTTTGAATTCGCGGCAGATCAATCGACGGCCGTAATTCCCAGGACGTCGTGCGATAGGGGGAGGGGGCGGGGGGTGAGTCAACTGAATTTCCAAGTTGCCGCTTGGAACGTCGCGTGGCCCCCCCTTACCTTGTATTTATCAGGCCTGTTGATTCACGGGAAATATTCCAGTCGTTCAAATTGCGCCCAAACATAGGTTTTAATATTCATGTAGGGGGATTAGGGGTGGGAGGAATAGCGGTTAATAATTACTGGCGCTTGTCAGTCAGTCTTATGTTATCAACTACAATAAAATTATATATATATATATATATATATATATATATATATATATATATATATATATATATATATATATATATATATATATATAAGTCAATTATACTACCCCATTTTATGTACTGTGCGACATTATTGTATTCTGTCAATATTACAAAGTTAAATGAGCTTCAAATTGAGCAAAACAAATGTCTAAGAGTAATATTAAGATGTAGTATCTGTAATGTATGAAACGTTGAGGCTCAACAATCTTAAAACTATATCGTATGTCCAATGTATGGTGTTTATATACAAGATGATCCATAAACTTGTCCCTGATTATCTAAGTGGAATAATACGTTTTGTTTCGGAGGTGCATGACTACGATACCAGGCAGAGAGAGGATCTATATATGATCCCTGCGAGAACATTGAGCGCACAAAAGTCAATAACAAATGGTGCAATGATTGATTTTAATAAACTGCCCAAATATATAACTGATTGTGATACTTTAAATAAATTTAAAACAGCTTTGTACAAATTTATTAGTTATTCTGATAGTAATTAACAAAATGTTTATTACTTATTTATTTAAGTTAGTGATAAATCACAATTTTTACAAAAACTGGTAACTATTGTAATTTGGTTATAATAGTATTATTATACTAAATAAAGGTCTTATTATTATAATAAAATAAAAAATACTTTGGTCGTATATTATAATAATACAATTATTAATTATTTCTATCCCACACCTGCTTCGTTCATCTTTATTTTTTTAATAACACCAACGCAGGTATTTAAAAGGGATAATAGTGAGAACTTTCATACAATACGTTGACATTATCATAATCTGTTTTGTGGTTCTGGTTCTTATATGCACGTTAACTACTACTAATTTACTGTGTGAACTAACCTCGTGTGCGTTTTATGTTCCTTGATTCTACACTAGACAATCCTGCCTGTTTGACCAACGTAACTGTTGCCACGGTTCATCGTGTATATACCTCGTTAATAATTTCAAAGCAGTATCACTACCACTGATCAAGTACCTCGGCTGTCAATATAATTCTATCATATATGCGATACATTTGGCATATATGCAATACATTATATCATATATGCAATACGTGAGAGATGTTTGCTTTTAAAATATGGAACATAAACTCCCGGATAAAATTAAGGCATAGGTGAAACTTCATATTATTAGTTTTATTTTTTTCAAATGTAATGAAAACGGTGTTAATGAAAAACTTTAGAAGACAAATTGGAGATGAAATTAAACCATGAAAATTTGAATACGGTAGTATGTAGAACCTCCTCTAGCTCTTATTACTTCTTCCATTCGTCTGGGCATGCTATTGCTCAAGTGGTGAATGGTTTCCTGAGGAATATTAACAACTTGTTCGAGTTCCCTAGGAGTCATAGGGACTGTAGTGCCCAACTGATGGTTTTAGTGCATCCCATAGATGTTCTATATGGTTCATATCTGGGTTTATTGGTGGCCAGCCCATAGTTGGTATATTCACAAATCGAAGGTAACCCGGTACCTCTGTAGCAACGTGGGGCCGAACGTTATCCTGCATAAAAATGAAATTGACCCCACCAAACATGTTCTTCTACAATGTTTTATACGTAGAAATGTGCAGTCATAGATCTCCCCCGTATAGGAACCAAATCCGTGCGACCATTGAAATAAATTCCTCCACATTATTATGACTATTGATTCACCAAAAAATGGGATCCTCGGAGAGATATTGCAGATAGGGAGCCTATCTCCTTGCCTTCGCCAGACTCGTTGATGTCCATCTGGTGAATTAAGACTTACTCTTGTCTTGTCTGAAAACAAAACTTGCTTCCAGTCGTCAATGGTCCAATTTGTTCTGTTTCAAAACGCAGTAATTAGAACTCTGTGTTCTCTGGTGAGCAGTAATGCAATAGATGGTCTTCTGTTATCCAATCCTCTTTCACTAAGCCTTCTCCTCACCGTTCGTCCAGAAATTGCTACATTTAGAGCTGCTGCTAGGGCTCTGCTTAGCTCTAAACTGATATAATGCCTGTTTTTTAAGCTAATAAGGACTTGCATAAGATATGGCTCATCTCTTGCATCTGTAGACTTCTTACGAACTCGTCCTGGGATTCTTCACAAATCGCTGTATTCCCCTTTTGATGGTCCTTCTATAGAGAGATCGTTGTATACAAGTTTGGCAGGCAAGAAACAAAGAAAAATTGTCATTTATGTACTTATATTGTATGTACTATAAATTTTTTTAATGTAAATTAAATAAAAGTTTATGTAAATGCAATTAACGCTTACAGGTATTTATTATAAGACCACTATTTTAAGTATTAGGAATACGGTCCACATTTCAATTCTTTTTGTTTCAAGTAATGTGCAGCAGAATACATTTTTAACCATTAATTTTTTATTTTGTTACCACATCTCTTTGTATTTAATCGTTTACGTGATACTAAATTCTTCCACTTATTGTTTCTGGTCGATGTATGCCAAATAGGATAAAAGGGCTCCTAAAACATTCCCATGTTAGTCTTTTTTCCAAAGTTTCAACCAATAAGTACGTTCTCAAACAGAATAACGAATATTCTAGATAACCATCGCTTTCAAAAATCTTAGGACCCACTCCCCTAATGTTTCTTTAATATATCCAAACTGCAAAGTTTCTGCGATTGCCTTTTTTCGTTCGGCTCCCACGGACGCTGCCGGCGTTGCGTCGTCCCCATCCTGACGAGCCCACCGACATACATGATTCATGAAGCTCCGGATTCAAAACACCATTCACATCGCGCAAATAGGAAAATATCGGGAAAAGGGACGGAGGCGCATTCATCATATGCATTACGTGTGATATACTTTAACCGAATTGTCGAAATCCCCCGAGAGAATATTCATGTATCCGCGCCGGCTTATGGTACCCTCAAAGAGAGATAATATAATGGGGAAGTTGCTTTTGGAAAACTGTCGAACGCACGCTGCGATTCTAATGTAAGGGTAACCTAGCGAGACGCCGTCAGATCGTACATGTTTAAGCTTTGGCTGCGGGGGCAATTCAGATCGTAAGCCCATAACGCTGTGCCCAAAAAGTAGGATAATGAAAGGGTGGTTTTCGGCGGAGCAATACGCAATAAGGGCGCTTACATAGAGGCGATTTAAATGCAAAAGTCGCAGTTACTGAACTACGTTTGTAGTTGCTCAAATTACCTACTGCTAAATTAATACTGCTTTTCAGTTATCTTCAAGGAAAATTGATCAAACGCTTCTAAGAACTTTACCGTCTATATTTTTCACAAAAATAAGGCCTGCTAAATTCGTTATAACGTCGAAAGTGACAGAAAAATGTTATAAAATTTGTTTAAAGAGTTTGATGATTGGAAGGAAATCAGAATTATTTTCGATGAACCGAATTATTTATTCCTTATCTGAAAAACAAAGAAATTAGACGATAATTGACAGACACAAGGTACACTTTGAGGTACACTTTTATCATTATGACTACTAACTGTCTACATTTGATAAATGAAGATGCGCTTTCTTAGTACTTGATCAGTGATATTAAACTCGTCTTAATTTCACGGCAGCCGAGATGCCGTCGTCAAATCTCCCAGAGGCCCTCGGGAATTTCTAAACAGTGTTCTAAATAGTGTTCAGAACCTCTACAGCCGAGTCTTACTTGATGGAAAACATGGTTAGAGGCAGCATTTTATTTTAAATATGAAATAAAATTTTCGAAAAACACAGTGTTTATTTTTACAGTTAGATATAAAGAATCTGCTGAATAGCATAGATTCTAGGATATGTTTCTTGTTTTATTGTAACTAAACGAAAAAGTTGGTGATATCTAATGGCATTATTAAAAACCCGGTTGCCATCATAAACTTATAAACAAGGGACAAAAGTTAAGGACTATAAGAAAACACCTAAATATTTATTCTAGGTCATTTTTAAAGGGCTGTAACTTGGAGAAAAATAGTCGCAGATCAATTTTAAGTTCCAACTTCTAATTTTAACAAGTTTCTAATTTTCAGATCTTGAGTTCAAAAGTTTTCACCATCAGAATTTTTTTGAGTCATAAGAAAACATTGGAATAAATATTCCAAATTGTTGTTTGCCTTTCAAAAGGTTCACGGGCTTCAATACACTTTTTTTAGTGATTTCATCATAAAGCTTTTTTAGATAGTTTCATCCTCTTTAATGTGAGCTCCAATTTTCTTTTCTTTTTTAAATTGCTCTGCGACTATTTTTCTCCAAGCCCTTTTGAAGATCACCTAAGAATTTTGAATTTGTTTTACATCCCTTAATTATTGTACCCAGTATATATATATATATATATATATATATATATATATATATATATATATATATATATATATATATATATATATATATATATATATATTGGCTATCTGTGGAAAGCTGAGCTTCTGTTGTTATTTCTGTATAGAAAGTTCCAACCCTCTCCCAGGAAAAACACCGTTATTTAAAGAGGGCGTAGTTATACGAAAATATAGCGACAGTCTATAGGTAGCACGAAAGTGCTGCCATCTAGTGACTAGTAACTAAATTCATATAGGGAATTTCAACCCAGTTGAACATTTTTATGTACAGTTGAATACATGCTTATTACATAACATGAGATTAAATCATAGACATAGGTATTATCTATGGTAGATCCATACGTATCAATAGAATTACTTGATATAGTCTACTGAACATGTAAAATAACTCTTCTGATTTTTTAAACAGTGAGTAGTAATATAATAAAATATAAATAATTCGCTCGAATTAACTTCTTGCTCACAGATATTATTTTGCAAACACCATCAGAGTAGTAATTAATCATTATTGTAAATATATTGTTTATGATACCTAATATGTCTCGTAAACTTATTAGATTGCCATCTAGCAGTAGCGACTCGTGATGAAATGAAACGGGTGTTCTGCACAGAGCCAATCCTAGGGTATTGGCCGTCCGCGTGCAAATTTCAAACGTATCCAAACTACTGGCGCCGTAGGGGCGGGGAAAAAATTGCGCTGAAGGCGAAAATTTTGAAAATTTTCAAGGTCACGCGTTTTCCTGATACTTCAGAATTTTTATGTAAAATCCGTTTATACAAAAATATAGACTTTCACAAGAAACATTTTTGGAATTTAATACCTTTTTGAAGAACATTCATGTTTGCCGTCATATTCTTTGGTTAAGAGAAAAGGATTGTAAGGTGAATTTTCTACTAGAGGGTCTATAACACTTAAAATATTTTCCGAAAGAGTTTCAGCGTCACATTTTGTAGGTTTCAGGTATGTCCAAAAACGTTCAATCGGTTCACCATCGAGAATATATCTTAAAACTACCACTAACTGAGTTTTTACAGATACATCAGTTGTTTCGTCTGCCATATCTGCCAAAAATAAAGGTTTGTTAATTTCTTTAATTATTTCTTCATGACATATTTTTAATATACATTCTAAAAGATCATTTTGTATTTCTTTAGAGGTTCCTTTAAATAATGAAGCATTTTGTAGATGCTCGCTTAAAGTTACATCAAGCTCAGCAGAAAAATTTATCGAACCACGAAATATCCCCGGGTTTTGAGAGGTTTCAGCTTCGTCATGTCCTCGCAGCGCCAGTTCAAAGGCCCCACAAAACTTTATGCAGTTTATAATTTTTGACAAAACGTATCTCTTTTTTGTCACATTATCATTATGCTTTTGCACATTTATCCAATAAGCTGAATCTAGCTGCGCTTTAATATTAGTTGTTCCTAATAAAGCTAATTCCATTGTATTATGTAGATGGCTTTTGGAGTTGTCGTGCTTTTTTATTTTTTCAGTTAAGTGCACCAAATCTGTCTACCCTACCTCCGTACATGCTTTATCACCGCTAAAAAGTAAACAAAGAAAACAAAATAACGCATTTTTTTTGTTGCACTCACAAATCCAATTGTTCTTCGAATAAATGTCTCTATTAAATTGACGTTTATATGCTTTTTCGCGGCTAACACCTGCAGTCTCAATAACAATATCGGGCAATGGCCTACCATCGTTTTTTAAATCAATTTTTTCTTCATAAGAGTATTTAAAAAATCGCTTCACATAAACTAAATTATAAACTAAATCCATTGTCACTATCACAGTATATAAACATTAATAATTAGTACAATAAATCACTACACAAATTCACAAAACAGTATTTAAAATCTCATATTAACACGAAATACGAAATAGGTACGATTTACGCCCGCCCGAGTAGGAAGGAGTAAACATTCACTGATGTTGCTTTAGCTGGAAAAAATACAGCTCACTGACCGTGTAAATTCGCGCATTTACGAGCGCCAAGTGTGGATTGTCGCGGAAGTTGAGGGGGAGGACGGGTGTGCCGAGCCGTGCTGAGAACTACCTCGTGTGGCTCAGTTCTATGTACCACGACGCGCTCGCGTAGAAACCCAGATAATTCATCTGGTCTACTACTCAATAGAGGACGGTGCGCAGAATGCGACTTTAACGCAATAATTTGGTTAGCTGCACCAACTAACCAAATTATTTTAGTAATTATTATGTCGCGAAAATATACAAATATCTAATTTTTTTGGTAGTTCTGCAGCTCTGCAGCACCTATACACTAGCCGCCCCTGCCATCTAGGGTTAGGTAGATTAAATTTAATCGTCTCTAAGAAGTTCAAGCTTGACTATATAGTTAAATATGAACAGGACATTTTAAGTTAACGCCATCTAAGTGTCTTACCTAATTTATCTTTACTGTATAATTCATAAGGTTGGCCAACTAGATTCGATTAAACAATGATAATACAAGGATGAATTACCATTCACCAGGATTAATTCGCAAATATTTTCCACGCGTCCCAACAGACACTCCGGACACGTCCCATATAAACTACTTTTCTGCGCAAATTTCATGTTCATCCTGCTTTTTTTTTCAGTTTTTATTAGCAACTGCACTCTGTATAATGCACGGTAAACAGAGGACGTGGTTAATCTCGGTCTGTGTACTAGAACACAGCTCTATATGTAAATGCATTATCGCTGTGTATGTAATTCAGGTTGAAGCGCTCTATCATCGTTCCCAAAGTGGTCTATTCTGGACGATGTAACGTCCCGACTATCTACCCCGTTTAATTTAGATATGCATTATTACGCTTGTGTAATTATTAATACGAGTTAATTAGTGTATTATTATTATTAATACTAACAATAATATTAAAAAACTGAACTATGAATATTCATTTATTGAAATCATTGACCGATCAACCGAATAAATATGTAAGAATGGTTGAAATTATTCTAAAAGTATAAACATTTTCCTTCCATTTACTAATTCTGGAACTAAAACTATTGACAACACTTATTATAATCATTAAACTGTGGTGTATTTCCTAATTTTATCGTAGTTTTCCAATTTGCTTGCCACTTCTTTCCTTGTTCTTTCATTAACTTCTTCAGAAGGAATTCAAAAACTTCTCTTCGTGTTGTCTGCTTGTTCTTATGTACTGCCACGCCGTTCTGCCTTACTTCCATGCGCATACCAGTTCTATATGTTGTCGTATCCAAAGCAATACTATGCTGCCATGCTTTTGTTTGTTCTGAAGGTATTGCCACTCTCCTATACACCTGAATTTGGTATGTTCCCGATCTTAAATCTTGGACTTTGCTCTTTAACTTTTCTCGCATATACACTTGCATTCTAAGGCATTTTCCCTGGTAATTTTGAAACAGAAGCCTTCTTAAATGGAGATATTACATTTCATTTTCTTAACTTTTAAGAACAAGCTCTATACTATAAGAAATGAAACCAAGACGGTGATTACCATACCATAATACCATAGTGCTTTTATTTAATTGCCTCGATTATCTAAATAAAGGGTCTTTCAATAAGGATGCTCGATTTTTAGACGTAAATAAAATAAGTCGTGTGTGAGATATCCACTAATTTTTTTTAATTTCAAAGAATGTTTTATGGCATTAAGTATGGCATATAATGTCAGTCAAATGTCCACTGCAGCTTTGCTTGCTGGCATGTATCCAGGAAGTCCAATTTTCGATGACTTTGTCGCTTAAATCTAGCTGAGTTTGCTGAATGGCGTTCGCTATGTTGACTTTGAGGGAATGAATTGTTTACTGTTTATTGGCATAGACCTGGAATTTAAGATAGCCCCAAAGGAAGAAGTTTAAAGGCGTTAAATTGCACGATTTCAGTGGTCAGTTCACGTCGCCTCTGCACTAGATAACCATGTCTTCAAATCGCTCTTGAAGATTGTCCATCGTAGCATGCTCTGTGTGGCATGTAGCGCCATCCTGTTGGAACCACATTTCGGTATCCATATCATCCACCCGACCAAAATCGGCACCAAACAATGACTTTCTCTTCAGCTTCAAAAGTTTAAATTGCTGAATAAGAATTATTGAAGTCTGTGGACCTTCTGAAAGGCAAGAAAAAATTTGGAATACATTTTCTCCAATTGTTTCCTTATTATTACTAAAAAGCCGTTGATGGTCAAAAATTTTTAACTCAAAATCTAAAAACTAGAAACTTGGAGGTTTAATTATATTTTTTTTAATTGCTCTGCACTATTTTCCTCCAAGTTCCAGCCCTTTGAAAATCGCATAAAAATTAGAATTTCTTTACATCCCTTAATTTTTTTGCCTAGTGTATTTCCATCTTTTTCCTCTTGAAATGCAGAAGTAAATTTGTATAAATTTATCTTCATGTGCTTTACTAAACGGCATATTCTGAAGCTTCAAAGCCATCTAGCGTTCAAACAAACCCCTTTTTAAACAAGATATTTTCCTTGCTGTTAACTTTGGCCCGGTGTTCGTTGTTCCAAACCTGTTTTTTTGTTCCGGGTCCTTCGTCGCTCACGTAAATTGGGCACTTCATACTCGGAGCATGCAAATTGAGACGGGAACTGTTTTAAAGCCAAATTGAAAACAAAAAGCGTCTAAAACTCAGAGGTCGCGGAACACTCAAGTACTCGGGCCGGGACGTATTTTAATAAATTCGCAGACGAAATTTATGCAGTGTCTCTTGTTGCTCTCGTATCCGTCTTCCGGTGTAAGAAAATTGCTTTTTAATTTAATTTCAGTCGGAACGCCGAGATTTCAGACACTCTATTGCAGATAGAGAAACACGATTTTTAATTTACATACAATGCAGTTAGTAAACAGAATGAAGACATTTTTATTAGAGGTATATACAAGATCTTCGGTTCCGATGTTTCCGAAAAAAATAATTTATACAAAAACTTAAATAATTATGTCGTAAGAACACTTATATTAGTAGTCGACATATTTATATAATCAATATTTGCGACCAAATGTTTCCCAACTTAAAAAAAGCGTTCCGAATTCCTGTCCGTTTTAACACAAGACGAGACATTTATTCTAACGTATCCTTATATTTATTAACCCATCTTAACTAATCATAACTTATCCTAGCATACCCTAACTAATTCTATCATAAGCTACCTGATCTAAACTAATCTTAATATATCCTAAACCTATCACAATTTATCTTTACCCTAAGGTAACTTATCCTAAGTTATCCTGGCCTATCCTAACTTGCTCTGATCTATTACAATTTACCCTAACCTATCCCAAATAGTCTCAGATTATCCTAGATTGTCTTAATTTTTTTCTAATCTATTGTCACGAACGCCTCGAGCGATCCCGAATTCCGGGAATATTCGATACCATCGAGAGCATGCGGAGTTGACTTCCAATGCGTTCTATAGTTGAAGGTTCACCAAAGTTCTTCATCTAGAAACGTCTGGAGAGACGTTCCACTGCCTATATAAGAGTTGTGTCGTCCGGCCAGGAGTTAGTTGAATTTGGGCCGCGATAGTGAGCGATACAGTGCGAAGAAAGTGATATACAGTGCGAAAGTTAGTTTATAAACTTAAATTAGAAAGAAAGTTAATTAGTTAGTTGGATTTGTGAACTATTGAGTTGTAAATAAGTGTTCGAGAAATAAAGAACTTTCTAGTAAATTCGTTACACTATTCTAGCTTAATTATATTAAAATAGATTTTGATACACGAATTTTGATCGTACGCCATTTTGGAAGAAACTCGAGTCTTCTAAAATAACATAATTTAACCTTCTGAGTTGACTTAAAGCCAGTAGTCCAATTATCTTAAAATCGACTTAAAAGTTTAACCTAACATAACCTAAATGTCTTCAATAAAAACTAACATTTAGGTTAAATAAACTAATAATCTTAAATTAGCCTTAATTACTGTTTTAAAACTTTATTAAAACCATTCTAAATCAAGTTAAAGCTATTCTAAACGTTAAGAATAATAATATTTGTAAGGGAATTATCTTAAAACCTATTAAAAATATAGGGTGTCTCAGTTGGAATTATAGGATTTGAATTAGGCGTCATTGTGTTCTTGCAAAGATAGGGCGTCAATATTTAACGACCGTTATCTGCAAACCATATGGCGTCAACATGCCTCGATTAACAGTTCAACGAATAGTTTGTGTATAACCGTTTTATGAAAGTGTACACGAACTACACACACACGAACAGTTGTACACAAACTATTCGTTATTGAACTGTTAATCGCAGCATGTGAGCATCGTATGATGTATAGATCAAACCATACGACACTTCACAGTCGTTGAATATTGACTTACTGAGCACTATCTTTGACAGAACACAAATGGTCCGCAATTCAATTCCTATTCCAACTGAGACATCCTATGTAACTGATTCACGATTGTTTTAAAAACCGAAATCGCATTAAAACCAATGCTTAAAACCCATTTTAAAATCATTGAAACCTTCTAAAACTTCATTAAAATCGTTTACTAAATGAAAATCATAAGCTTAAGATAACTAAGTAAAGAACAACCTGGGGGACTTTTTTGTAGAGGTTTTAAAGTAGTACTAGTAGTTTCCCGTTTTATTAACAATTCGCTGAAATTTTTATATTTATTAAAAATGCACAGTTATTAGATATTGTGAAGTTTGGAAACGTTCATCTACACCGTTTTCTCAATAATTAAACCTAAACCTAAAATGGTGACTTTGTTAACATGGGAAGTATAGGGACCTCGCAATAAAGTGACAGTTATTCCATTACATCTCAGAAACTGTTCTTTAGATTTTCATATAAACTAATATTTTGTTTATGAACTAGCCAAAAATATGTGAACCCAAAATAAACTTAATCAACTACATAGTTTTCGCGTAATCATGATAAAAAGTTAGAATTGCTTTTTATTTATATCACGTATGTACTCTCGCACCGTGTCAACATTATAAGAACTGTTACGTGGCAAGGAATTACATCGCACTGCCCAAATGGAGTAAACCACTACTTCCTTCACTCTCGGCGATTTATAATGACAATAACGCTTTACATGAATGACACTTCAAATTCTGCTGCAATTCATCTAAATCGATGATCCGAGTTCCAAGTCGAAATTCTTTCGTTGTTGGATTTGAAGCATTTTCCGCGTCATTCATTGCTTTCGCCGCTTTCAGTCGTCATTTAACATCTTTTCCCACCTCCAAACTCCTTAATGTTTTATTTTTGGCATACTCAATGCAATATTGAAAAACAACATGATCGAATAAGGCGCATGAATAAACAAAATTATATGGTAGACACCGAGTTCTGCGCTTGCAGCGTTGCCACGCTATAAACACAGCTGTGGCGTGAAGAAAATCGGTACAATCGGAGCCAAAAATATGTAATGCATCGCAGTGCAGCGACCTATGTAAAAGTCAGCAGATATCGGCCAAACTTTTGTAATCGAAATACATGCCAGTACCACCTTAAGAGAACATTCTGCCCATTGGATTTCTGTTGGCGATTCTTCATAACCTTCACTAAGAATCCTTCCTTTGGCCCCGCAGTTCAAGGCCAAACACGCCGGCATCGAGAGACAATCTGATTAAATTTTAAACAGCCGATACCGACAGCCCCCTTAAGGCATTTACCTAAACTGCACAGTATCTGGAAAGTTTGACTCGAGTTTCATGACCACGGCCACCAAGAGGTAATTAGTTGTGAAACTTTACCGCTCCCCGAACGACCAATTACATGAATATTAACGTTACTCGATGCGGCGAAGAGTCAGCCAAGTCTTTGAGCCCCGCTAATGGCGCGCCGGAAAGAGAAACCCGCTCCGGGGGCAATTTCCTTCGTGTCGCTAAAGCAGTTGTCAGGAAATCGTGTTTTGGTTTTATATTATTTACTTCTGCCGGCGATTTGGTTGTTCTCACTATGGAATTACATAGTAGTAACAGAGCTAAAGGAAAACTACCAACTAAAATTTAAAGAACGTTTGAGGTAATTAAGGAAAGTTATAACTACTTCTGTAGAGTTTGATAAAGTGTACCTACAGTGTGATGAATATTTTTTTGTATACATTAGAATATTGTTACTATCTAGTGTAAGACTAATCAGTAACTTACTTCTAATCCTATTATACTAAATTGCTTAAATTCTAAGAGTCACCCATTGATGTCTTCTTAGGCATTTCTGACACTTTCTATAACACACTTTGTAAGTATGACACTTTCTCTTGTACACTACACAAATTACTCTGCTTTTAAATTCACTCAAAGCACTACACTAACTCGTAGGGTTTAATCCTCTTAAGTATACTTATTTGGTTGGAGTTATCAAGGAGCTGGATGCCCTCGACATTTTCGTGCTGTACAAGCCTTTCTTCGTGGCTTCGTTAAATTTTTGAAAATCTATTTCAAGATTCTCTATTCCAAGATCTCGGTGGAGATCTTCATTTCTTATATACCAAGGTACACTAACGATGTTTCGTAGTACTTTATTTTGAAAGGTCTGTATAATTTTATTACTTGACTTTCTGGTACAAAGCTGAGGCTCACTGATAGCCCGGCCTGCAGACACTGTAATGAAGACGAGCAAACCTCGAATCATCTTCTTTACACCGTCCCGCACTGGAGGAGAAGAGGTATCTTCTATTAGGGACCCCTGTTATCCTAGAGGAGGCGAGGCTTAAGGCGGGGGACGTGCCTAAATTGCTCCTTTTATGGGATAGCATTTTTGGATAATGACCCGGATAAGAGGGGATCGCCAAGGGACTACCCATACGATCAGTGGCTGATGAGGCCCAAACCTATATAATATAATAATAATAATAATTCTGGTACAACCTCAAAGCTAAAAGTCCACACCGGTTTTAATATTTGCTTATACAAGAGGAGCTTATTATATATTAATAAAATCCACGAGCCAGTACATTTTCTTATATCTTATACCTAATTCTTGTCTTTTCTATTTACATGGGCTTTCCAGCGAAGCTTCGTATCTAGGGTAAGACCGATATTTTTGGCTGTATTGGCATATGGGACTACTCGTCCATTCATACTTATTGGAATATGTTCGATGTGTCTATTAGTGAAATCGATATGAACTGATTTTTCTTCATTTAATTTAATTTTCCATTTATTGATCCAGTTTAGGAATTGAAGATTATTAGCTGTTTCTATATTACTTTTGCCCGTTGTTATTATGGCAATATCGTCGGCAAGAGTAACTGCAGTATTATTTTCTAGCTCTGAAAGATCACACGTAGAGAGAAGGTAGAGCACAGGGCCCAGAACACTGCCTTTTGGGACTCTTGCTTTGATTTCTTTAAGGACAGAGTAGGCATTTTCCTGCTTAATTTGAAAGTGTCTATCTGATAAATAAGATCTTAAAATATCTGCATATTGTTTAGGAAGGATAATTTTTAATTTATAATATAATCTCTCATGCGAACCATTATCAAACATTTGCATTACGTCGAGGAATACACCAAACTCTTTTTTCTTGTGACGCCTTCTCCATTATATTCTCTATTATATAGTGATTCTATGGACCTCATCTATTGTCGACTGTTTATGTCTGAACTCGAACTAGTGGTCTGGGATTAGTTTTTTTCTCTCGATGATTGGTTGTATTCTTTTGAGTAGCAGTTTCTCAAAGAGCTTAGACATAGGTAATAAAGATATTGGTCTATATGAGGAGGCTACATGTGGCGATTTTCCGGGTTTTGGTACGTGCTTAAGCCTGAACGCGGCATTGATTAGTCAGCTTGACAAGTGCTTTCCTCGGGGGCTGCTTTAGTATTTCTTCTGGTCTTAAGTCAAATCTAGAAGCCTTTTTCGGATGTTATCATTGATGTTATGCTGATGAATATTTGACGCAGTAGTAATCATAGCCGTTTCGCTCCTCATAATCATGCTGCTTTAAATAGCGAATAAGAAATAATATCTGCAGTCTATATTATAAAGTATGTATCATCATCATGAGGTCATCAGTCCTAAGACTGGTTGGACGCTAACCTCCAGCTTCTCCTATCTTGTGCTAACCTACGCATTTCGCTAATTGTGCTACAACCTACATCCCTTACTATTTGCGAGCAGTAGTCTAATCTAGACCTACCTCTGCCTTTTTTCACTCCTATTTCTGCCTCCAAAATATCGCGGACTATTCCCCCATGTCTCAGCAAGTGGCCTACCATTCTATCTCTTCTCTTCTTTATGTTTTTCCACATACTTCTTTTCTCGCTGACTTTCTCTAATACTTCTTCGTGTCTAACCCTATCTGTCCACGGTATTTTCATCATTCTTCGGTAACACTACATCTCAAAAGCTTCTAATTTCTTCCTACTTCCTTCCCCTACCGTCCAGGTTTCGCAACCGTATAGTGCCGTGCTCCATACATATGTTTTCAAAAATCTCTTCCTTGTTTCTAAGTTTATTACCCCCGAGCATAAAAGTGCTTTCTTTTTGTTAAAAGCTACTCGACCCTGCGCTATTCTTTGTTTTACATCTTTATCGCTTCTTTCATCCCAATTTATTTTACTTCCTAAATAAGTGAAGAGTTTAACTTCCTCCAATATTTCATTATTAATTTGTACTTTCGTTTTTGCTCTGCTCTCGCACCGTCTGCACACTAACACTTTAGTTTTGTTTTTATTCACCCTCATTCCGTATTCCTCTGTCAACACTGCCTCCATTTCGTTCAACGCTGATTCCAATTCCTCTTTACTAGATGCTAATACTGCTATATCATCCGCGAATCTCAGCATTTTTAGTTTCTGTCCCTGTACTTTAATCCTGAAATCCACTCTATATTTTACGACATTAATCGCCTCTTCGATGTACAGTTTAAAAATTAGTGGTGATAGCGTACATCCTTGTCTTACTCCTTTCCTAATACCTACTTCCCTTCTTTCTCCTTCTACTTCTATAACAGCAGTTTTCTCTTTGTATAGATTGTGTACTACTCTCCTACCTCTATACTTCATTCCCGCGCTCTTTAATATCTCGAACATTTTTTCCCATCTTACATTATCAAAAGCTTTTTCTAAATCTACAAATCAATATATCAAGTTAAAAATGTAAAAATAGGAAAAAGAACAAATGAAACATTTTAAAAGAGGTAGTGTATTGCGAATTACAATAAATAGTTTCGGTCTTAAACGTCTCAATGCTCCACAAACACTAATCTGAATCCCTCACATTTTTTTTACAATCTGTTGCACGATATTCTAAAATATTTTCACCGATATCACATTGCAGCATGGCCTACAATTTTGAGCGACAACCGACTCTCATTATTAGGAAAGCGCTGTAAACAAAGGCGCAATTTTTACGCTCGACAACGTACGGGCGCTCATTATCGAGGGTCCTTTGAGGCTAAAACAAAGTCTCTAATTACTCCTGTAAATAGAAAATATCAACAGGATTAATAAAGTATTCACCCGGAGTGCTTGACGGAAACAGGACTGGAACGATCTGAAGATTATAATGAAGATCGCTAGTTTTTTTCAGCTGAAGTGCTTTTCTTTTCCGCTAAGCGCTTCGCGTAGGCAGGGACGTAGGATATTGAAATTCATTAGAGACGTTAGACGTCTTAAATATTAGAGATAATAAAAAGTTACATAAATTGTTTTTAAAATAATAATCCAGGATCTAGAAATGCGTTTCAATGAAAGTTATTACTTTGAACCCGAAGGTTAATTTTTTTTTGTTTTTTACGAGAAAACCGACAGTGTTTCAATCTTCATATTAAATATGATTTACTTTGACTTCGATACTTTTGTATTCTCGACAAAACTGCCTTGCCTTGTCCATCAATTTTCTTCCACAAAAAAAAAACGTGTTCTTGAAAAAGAATCTCAAAAAATATATACCCATGTAAGAAAGACAGACAAATTCAATTATGTTACCGGATTTTCCTTAAATGCATAGGTTTTCTAGTTAAGTATAAATTACGAAGTTAAAGTTATTACATTAAACCTGAAGTTTGAAATTTATTTTTGATTTCACGAGAAACCCGACAGTTTCTCTTTAAAACAAAGACTGCTCAGTCTCAGGAAATCGATTTACATCATATTTGATGTGCCCTAGGGACAAAAATTTAGAGATGTGAAGAAATCCTAAGTTTTTATGTGATTTTCAAAGGGCTGTAACTTGGATGAAAGTAGTCGCAGACTAAGTTTTAAAAAATTAAATTGAAGCTCCAAGTTTCTAACTTTCAGATCTTAAGTATAAGAACTCAATTTTTACTATCAGCAGTTTTTGAGTAAAAAATATAAAAATCATAAAAAAATCATTGGAAAAAAGTTTTCCAAATTTTAGCTTGCTTTTCAATAGATCCACGGACTTCAATAATTTTTCTTCAGGCGATTTCATTATAAAACTATTTTAGGTAATATTATCCTCTTTAATCTGAATGGCTTAAAAACCTTGTATGATGTTTCGGTGAGTTATCGTTGTTCAAAACAGAGGGTCAGTTTTTACTTTGATAATCAATTACTCGGGAAATCGTACTGAAAATAATCGTACTGAAAATTTAGGTAGGGTTTTAAAAACTGCAAAGCATTTTTTACAAGTCGCAGTTATTAGTTTTTGATTAAAACAAATTTCTGTGCGAGAATCTTGATTGAAAGGGAGGTAAAAATTGTATATTTAGGGATATTCGCTTAACTTGGTATAACTTTGCAAATCATAGATAGACTAAGAACTTTGGCTGTTTTTATGCAACCTGAAAGTATCCCAAAGAAACCCTGAAAATTTCAATTTTTTTTTCATTGTGTTCGGAATGATTGAATTTGTCGTTTTTGCTAAAAATCAATTTAAAGATGAATTTTTCATTTTTTATTATTTTTTTGAGGTTGAAAATGTTTTTAATTTATATTAAAAAAAAATTAAAAAACAAGTCAAAACTGACTTTTTTGCTTTGAACGACGATAACTCAGCGAAGAACATCATACAAGACTCTTAGACCATTCAATTAGAGATAAAATTAAAACTACAGAAATAAGGAGTTTATACTCCAACCCATCTGCAAATGCCTTATATAATAAGGACTAAACAAATTAGGTCAAAACAGCTATTCTCCTGGCTATATGCCAAACGCCGAGCGCTGAATTACATGACAAAATTTGTCGTATTTTTGTCTAACAGAGTTAGCACTAAAAATGTAGTGATTGTTCCAAAACCACCAAAAAAGATGCAAAGTGTCACCTATCTCAGGATATCGTTAACTGCAGACCGGTTTCGACCTTTCTATCTTGGGTCTCGTCAGTGCAGTGTAAACGAGTATACCTTCGACAGATAAAGCTCACATCTAGTAGACGTTGCTACGTTCCATCGCAGTAGAACGTACCAAACGCCATCTCTTGGTAGTTTCGGACAATCTGTCTCGAACGGGTCTGCAGTTAACGATATCCTGAGATAGGTGTCACTTTGCATCTTTCCTGGTGGTTTTAGAACAGTCACTGTATTTTTAGTACTAACTCTGTTAGACAAAAATATGACAAATTTTATCATGTACTTCAGGGCAGGAGAATAGCTGTTTTGGCCTAATTTGTTTAGTCCTTATTATATAAGGCATTTGCAGATGGGTTGGAGTATAAATTCCTTATTTCTTTAGTTTGAATGTTACCCTCTGATAGTAAAACTTTGGATTATATTGAAGATAGCATTATTTAAGAAATTTTTATGATAAAATTACTAAAAAAAAAATTGTTGAAATCCGTGGACCTCTTGAAGTTCAAGTAAAAATTTGGAAATTTTCTTCGGATGTTTTTCTTATGATTACTCGAAAACTGCTGATGGTCAACGATTTTGAACTCAAGATCTCGAAACTAGAATCTTGGGGCTTCTATCTACTTTCTTAAAAATTGCCTTGCGACTGTTTTTCTCCAAGTTACAGCCCTTTGAAAATTACCTAAGAATTTAAGATTTTTTTAAATCCCTTAACTTTTATGCCTAGTATAATTTGCGTTGATTTTGATACATGCGTATTTTTAACAAAATTTCCTTGCTCTAATACTCTATCGACTTTCTTCCACGAAAAAAGTTTTCTCGAGAAAAAATCTCAAAAAACTTATACACACCTAAGAAAGGCAAACAAATTCGGTGCTGTCTCCGCATTGTCCTTAAATCCAGAGGTTCTCTCGGTAAGTATAAATTACTGAAGAACTGTTGAAACGAAAAAGTTTGAAGAAACTTTTTCATTTTTACGACAAAGCCGGAAGTTTGTCATTAGAACGGAGATTGCTATAATACTCAGGAAGCTAATTTGTATAGTATTCGATGTAAATTGAGTCGATTTGGAGACTTGCGTATATTTTATAGTATACGATGTAATATACTATGTATAGTTTATTTCATCGCTATTTGCCAAATAAAAAATCTCAAAACATACCGTGGTTTGTTTTTATGCCTAGGCTCAGGTAGACTGTTCCGATTATCGTCAATATAAGAGAATTTTTTATTTGGCAAATAGCGATGAAATAAATAGTATAGTAATATTGTACTCCTGTATAGTAATATTGTACTGACCCCCTTGCCTCCCCGATTTGGCGGTTATGGACCAGCTCCGGCGCGAGTAAACGCAATTATTAATTACTCTATCCTTTGTGGGACGATGAAAGACAGAGTAATAAAACTTTCAGCGGTACAGAAGTTTTCATTAATTAGTTTCGTTGTGCCCTACACAAATTGCTGCGGAGTATGCAGTTTTCGGTTCACGACGAACAATACCTGGCCGGATATAATAAACAAATCGTCGGGAGTTTCAACTTCCCTAACTTCCCAGGCAGCCCAAATAAACTTCGTACTAGATGGATGATGGAGTGACTGAATGGCGCGCGTGGGTGCGTTACGGAACTTCGCGCAAGCGTTTATGCTCGAATACTTCTTCTTTTGCAACTCCGCTTCCAAGTTTAGTTATAGGGAGTGTTAATACACAGATGTCAACAAAAGATTTATTGGGAAATTTACTAGAGGTCTGTCAAGAATAATTTAATGTTTCCAAATTCATAGATACACGCTCCAAATACCAGCGCTCTAAACACCTCATCATCTTTGCAACCCGTCTATGTAACCAATACTAGAATAGTAAAAAAATATTTGAGGGGTTAGGGTACCTTAGTAGGCACTCCAAGATATGTCTATGGTGAATATTATGTGGCCTTAGAAGTTCTAAAAATATCGTACTATTTTTATTAAAAAAATCGTACCGTTACTACAAAAAACATTTGAGGCATTTTGTTTTTACAGTATCTTAGTAGACACTCTAGCACAGTCATGGGCAAAGTACGGCCCGCGGGCCAAGTGCGGCCCTTCGGGGTAGTCAATCCGGCCCGCGACATGGTTTCGAATAACCCCTACAATTACACCTAGGATAGGACAAAATGCGTTTTCTGCGTAGCTAGAACAGAATAATGGTTTCCTTCTCAGCGCGTACTTAAGTACGGTATTATCTGAGATTGCCCGCAACCTCGCGTAGGCGTAGTGCAATATGTGTGTTGCTCGGCTAAGTTCGGAACGAATCGGGCGCTACCATTTTCGTTTCGTCTGTTCTCAAGGTTAGTGTAGTTCGGACAGTCACGTAGTTAGTGTCACGTCACCTCTGCGGCTGTGTGTCTGGCTTGTGTTTCTATAGTTTTGCTTTGTTGGTAGTGTTTTTTGACATTTTTTATCGTTACAATGGCAAGTAAAAAACGTAAAGTTGATTCAGAATGTCGTGTATTTAAAGATGAGTGGACTTGGAAATACTTTTTCACGCCTATTACGAATAAACCTGTGTGCCTCATTTGCAATGAAGCTGTAGCCGTATTCAAGGAATTCAACCTCTCACGACACTTCATGACAAAACATAACAACGCCATTTATGAAACTATGACCGAAGAAGAACGGAAGCAGAAGCTCTACGTAAAAAACTGTCAAGGTCAGCAATTTTTTTATAGCAAAGCTGTTCTCAAAAGCTAGCTACACATGCCAGTTACGTTGTGGCATACAATATTGCAAAAAGTAACAAAGTATTTTCTGATGGCAAATTTGTAAAAAGTTGTATGCTCCAAGTATGTGACATTTTGTGTCCTGACAAAACAAAGGATTTTGAGACAGTAAGTTTGTCTCGAAAAACAATTACTTCTAGAATTGAAGTAATTGATAAGCAGTTTGTCTCACAAGTAGAGTCAAAGATAAGCGAGTTTAAATTCTGTTCTTTTGCGTTTGATGAAAGTACGGACATAACTGGCACAGCTCAGTTACTGATATTTATAAGAGGTATTGATGACAACTTTTGTGTTACGAAAGAATTAGCTTGCATGCGTTCATTGAAGGGAACGACAAAAGGGTCAGATATTTTTCAAGAATTTCAAGAAACTATCACGTCTTTGAAAGTACCTTTGACCAATATTTGTAACATTACTACAGATGGAGCACGGAATATGATAGGGACGAAATCTGGTTTTGTAGGCATATTTAAGGAATCATTTCCTGGGAACGAAGTTGTGTTTCTTCATTGTGTCATACATCAAGAAGTTCTGTGTAAATCTGCTCTAGACATGAAACATGTGCTTGATGTTATTAAGATTGTTAATAACATTCATTCACGAGCACTCAATCATAGACAATTTCGGGAGTTTCTTGACTCATTGCAGTCTGAATATTCTGATGTACCTTACTACACTAAAGTAAGGTGGCTCAGTACAGGACGGGTTTTCGAACGAGTTTGATATATAAAAGACGAAATAATATCTTTCATGGAAGAAAAAGGAATGGACGAGTGTAAACATTTAAAAGATATTGTATGGCTTTCGGACTTTGCATTTTTTACAGATCTTCTCAGTCACATCAATAAATTAAACCTTACGCTCTAGGGAAGAAATCAATTAATCCATGATATTTGGAGTCCTATCAGGGGTTTCTAAATGCAATTGAATCTATTTTCCAAACAACTAGTCAAGAAAGACTTTACTCATTTTCCAAGACTAAAAACTATTTCAGTTAGGGAAGACAAACTTATGAGCTATGAGAAAAGCCTGAAATGTCTTCATGAAGAATTTGAGCGAAGATTCCAAGACTTCAAAATTATTGAACAGGACCTGGATATTTTTAGCTTGTCATTTAATGGGGATTGTGAAGCAGTCAAACCAGAATTGCAGCTCGAACTGATTGAGTTGCAATGTAACACTGAACTGAAGCAACTATTTCTCAACGTTTCTAAAATTGAGTTCTACAAGGCTCTGTCAAAATCAAGTTTCCCAAACCTGAAATCTCACGCTCAGAAGATAATTGCGATGTTTGCATCTTCCTACATCTGTGAATAGGTGTTTTCTACTATGAAGCTTCGCAAACACAGCGTTAGAAACCCATTGACTAACCATCGTTTAGCTTCAGTACTGCGAATCAGCTCAGCCCAGTTTCTACCAGATTATGAACAATTTTTAGAAGCTCAGTCACAGTTTCATCTGTCACATAAGCCATACTCTTCTAAAGAATAATCAATTTTTGTAACTTTTTTTTCTAATAATATAAGTATAATCTATATAATATAAGTTGTGTGTGATGTAAAAATCAAAAATAAAGCTTATCACTTATAAAAATCTGTTTTGTTCAATTTTTTTTTCGGCCCGCCTAGATAATTTTTTATTTTATCTGGCCCTCCCCTTAAAAAGCTTGGCCATCACTGCTCTAAGTAGAGAGTGGTCGTTTATTTCAAATAATTTTGCCAAAAATATCGTCCTATTTTTGTTGAAAACATTGTAACGTTCCTAAAAAAATATTTCAGGCATTTTCTACTTCTAGATTGCCTTAGTATATACTCCAAGAGATGTTTGTGGTGAACATTGAGAATGTGTTCGGTCTATGTAGTTAGTCGTAATTTTTTTTTAATTGCATTACCTAAAAATGACCAAAAATATTGTCATTAGAAAATTGTAGTTTCTAAAGAAATATTTGAGGAATTTTTCAAATCCACATATTTTGCTTGTTCGCATATCCATTCATCCAAAAATGGGCCTCGTCGCTAAAGATGACTTTTTTCTTGTGAAATTTGGGTCAACTTCCAACTGTTCCAGAGCCCAATCAGCGAACACACGGCGTTGCCTATGTCGTTTACCTTATATTCCTGTTTTGGTTAGATTTTATACGGGTACAGACCCAAGTCAAGACGCAAAATTCGCCAAGTTAAAGTCGCAGAAAGGCCAAGTTTTTGTGAATGACAAGAAATTGGCTGCCTCGGGTTTTCCCGTACACTCTCACGTACAGCAGCGATGTTTTCAGTAGACCTTCGTTTCGGTGACGTGCGGGTGTTGGCTGATTATTTATCAAACCAGTTGATTCGAATTTGGCCACTAAACGGCGGGACAGTTGTGGCGAGGATAAAAATCACGTAATGCGCGGAACATTTCTCGAACGGAGCACTGATTTTGAAATTAAAACTTGATGATTTGCACACGTTGTTAAACGCTATAATATTTCACGATGATTTGCCATATACTATTCAATAATTCACAATAAATTTGACAGACGTTGCTTTAACAGTGTGGCTACTATAACCTATCAAATTTCTAGCGTCCCTATTGAAACACACTATAGAATTCAGACCAGCCTAGAGAACCATACCTTTTCGTGAATAGAAAACAACTGGGCGAATTATATTGAATAAAATTCAATTAAAAATAAACTGTTAGCCTACAAAGCCAAACTAAAGCCATATGAAGTTATGGAATGAAACCGCTTTGTAATATCCCTAACCAAATTAGCGATATATCTATTTACTCTAAATCATTATTTACAAGCTTTCATTACTTTCAAACCGCCGTTACCCCTCGAGGGACGGCTGCCTGTTCGAGACCATAATGAGACCACATCTCCTGAAATGATCGCATCGCTCCCTGCCGCCCACTACCGCTGCTATGGTTGCTGTTTATTTTTTACTTCGTCGTTTTATGAGGAGAAGTTAGACGCAGATATGAAACTCCCTGCAAGATCTGAGAAAAATAATTTAATAACCAGGATCCGAGTTTTCTGAACGGGAGTATTAAATTTATAGATGGAGCACTAAACAAATTAAAAGTATTACTGCACCGGGATCTGACCTAGTTCGTGGAATTAAGTTAGTGTGCGAGACTAGTGAAGACAGCGTAAAGCTACAACGGAAATCTCGGCAGATTATCGAGAATTTTTTTATATCCAAGCAGGGGCGGCTGGTGTATAGGTGCTGCAGAGCTGCAGAACTGCCAAAAAAATTAGACATTTGTATATTTTCGCGACATAATAATTACTAAAATTTATTAATAAAATAATTTGGTTAATTGGTTCAGCTAACCAAATTATTGCGTTAAACTCGCATTCTGCCCGCCGTCCTCTATTGAGTAGTAGACCAGATGAATTATCTGGGTCTCTACGCGAGCGCGTCGCGGTACATTGAACTGGGCCACACGAGGTAGTTCTCTGCACGGCTCGGCACACCCGTCCTCCCCCTCAACTCCCGCGACAATCCACACTTGGCGCTCGTAAATGCGCGAATTTACACGGTCAGTGAGCTGTATGTTCTCAAGCTAAGGCAACATCAATGAATGTTTACTCCTTCCTACTCCTCGGGCGGGCGTAAATCGTACCTATTTCGTATTTCGTGTTAATTTGAGATTTTAAATACTGTTTTGTGAATTTGTGTAGTGATTTATTGTACTAATTATTAATATTTATATACTGTGATAGTGACAATGGATTTAGTTTATAATTTAGTTCATGTGAAGCGATTTTTTAAATACTCTTATGAAGACAAAATTAATTTAAAAAACAATGGCAGGCCATTGCCCGATATTGTTATTGAGACTGCAGGTGTTAGCCGCGGAAAAGCATATAAACGTCAATTTAATAGAGACATTTATTCGAAGAACAATTGGATTTGTGGGTGCAATAAAAGGAAATGCGTTATTTTGTTTTCCTTGTTTACTTTTTGGCGGTGATAAAGCATGGACGGAGGTAGGGGTGACAGATTTGGTGCACTTAACTGAAAAAATAAAAAAGCACGACAACTCCAAAAGCCATCTACATAATACAATGGAATTAGCTTTATTAGAAACAACTAATGTTAAAGCGCAGCTAGATTCAGCTTATTGGATAAATGTGCAAAAGCATAATGATAATGTGACAAAAAAAAGATACGTTTTGTCAAAAATTATAAACTGCATAAACTTTTGTGGGGCCTTTGAACTGGCGCTGCGAGGACATGATGAAGCTGAAACCTCTCAAAACCCGGGGATATTTCGTGGTTTGATAATTTTTTCTGCTGAGCTTGATGTAACTTTAAGCGAGCATCTACAAAATGCTTCAGTATTTAAAGGAACCTCTAAAGAAATACAAAATGATCTTTTAGACTGTATATTAAAAGTATGTCATGAAGAAATAATTAAAGAAATTAACAAACCTTCATTTCTGGCAGTTATGGCAGACGAAACAACTGATGTATCTGCAAAAACTCAATTAGTGGTAGTTTTAAGATATATTCTCGATGGTGAACCGATTGAACGTTTTTGGACATACCTGAAACCTACAAAATGTGACGGTGAAACTCTTTCGGAAAATATTTTAAGTGTTACAGACCCTCTAGTAGAATTTTCACCTTACAAGCCTTTTCTCTTAACCAGAGAATATGACGGCAAATATGAATGTTCTTCAAAAAGGTATTAAATTCCAAAAATTTTCCTTGTGAAAGTCTATATTTTTGTATAAACGGATTTTACATAAAAATTCTGAAGTATCGGGAAAACGCGTGACCTTGAAAATTTTCAAAATTATCGCCTGCGGCGCAATTTTTTTGCGGCCCCTACGGCGCCAGTAGTTTGGATACGTTTGAAATTTGCACGTGGGCGGCCAATACCCTAGGATCGGCCCTGTGCAGAACACCCGTTTCATTTCATCACGAACCGCCACTGTATCCAAGTGATTTTTCAAAGGTAAATGCTATATTTATCTGTCCACGTATTGGTAATTACACGAAAATTGTATCGGCCAATTTAACTTTGATACGAGATCATATAGGTTATGTTATTTTAGGAGGAAACTTTAATACTCAAAAAAGACCCTACCCGCAAAGTGAGGAATAATCAGGGATAAAACAATATGTCTGAGATGTACTATAATTGTAGTTATGAAACAAGTATAGAAAAGTAAAACAGAACAGATCAAAGACCAATTTATTAATGTGAAAAGATCAGCTGCAAATATTTCACACGCGAACGTAAGTTTTCCCCCACTTTATAAGGAAGGTAGAGCTTGTCTAGAATAGGAACAAGTGTCAAAACTGCGATATCGGACCGCCCACGGGGTGCGCAGTAAATAGGGCCTGGTCCTTGCACAGTCGAATTGAGACCTTTGCAGAGTGAATATCGATGAATGTATATTGAATGTGAATGTACACAGAGTTCGATCTGGCCGCGCGTAAAGTGCATCATCTTCCCTCTGAATGCTCACTCTTTCTTCTACGCATACCTAGAAAATCTTACACTTTTTCCTATTCTTGACAAGTTGTACATAGATCTTTCCAGACATCGAAGAGGCTCTGGTAAAGGTTAATAACGAACAGTTACTTAGTCATCACTATTACGTGTGGTGTTCTATGTATCTCTCAGCGACACTGGTGCTCTCTTCTGGTGCCATATCTGTTGGGGATGAGATCGTATTGAGTTCAGAATGAGCCAATAATGTAGCGGATAATCTAAAGTCCATTTTTTACATAAGGGGTAACACCAATGTAAATTAAAAAAAAACAATTTTTTATTAGCTTTAAAATTCTTTGAATCTTTTAGAATATGGGACAGATTTGTTTTACATAAAAAAATTGTTTTTCTCGATCAATTGTTTTCCTGAAAATCGGACCACTTTCTGGTAATATCTATAATAGACACATACACAAAATGGAAAAGACACAAAACACCAACTAACAAACAGAAAGAAGAACAAGTATACAAAGTCTATCTACTAGAACAAGAAAGTATTAAAGATCTATACCAAAGAAGACTGAACCAAGCATTAGTAAACCTAGAAATAAAAGAAAACATAGACGAAGAATGGCTAAATCTGAAAGAAACAGTAAAAATTATAGCAGACGAAGTATTAGAAAAAAAAAAAAAGAAAGTATAGAAAACGTAAAGGCTTGCGAATTTGGACAGATGAAATAGAAGAATCAATTAAGGAAAAACAGGAAGCATACAAAAAATATATAAATAATCCCACAGACCAAAATTACGAATAATATAAACACAAAAGAAATGTAGCAAAACAAATGGCTAGACGTTCACATCAAGAATCTTGGGACCGTTACATAAGTAGAATAGAGAATGATATACATGGAAGGCAGAATATAGCATATAAAGCGATGAAAACACTTAACAAACATGAAAGAGACCATATACAAATTAACAACATAGAAGAACAAGAATGGATAAAACACTACAAAGAATTATGGTATGATGAGAATACAGAGGAATCCCCAATAGCTGTAAATGACACAAGAGGACTAGACGATATAGAAATGAAAGAACTGACGGAAGCGTTAAAGACTGCAAAAAATCGAAAATCGACGGGATTAGACAACATTAACACTGAGCTATGGAAATACGGAGGTCTATTGCTACACCTACGACTTCTTCACCTGTTCAATGAGTGCTGGAAAAGAAAGAAAATACCAGAAGATTGGAGAAGATCAAAAGTACTTTCACTGTTCAAAAAAGGAGACAAAAACAATTGCAACAATTATAGAGGAGTAAGTCTGCTAGATTCGGCTTATAAAATTTACGCCAAATATCTGAATAACAGACTTCGATCAATAATGGAAGAATTAATAGGTGAAGAACAGATAGGATCCAGAAAGGGACGCTTAACTATAGACGGAACATTTACCTTACAGCAAGTTATAGAGAAACGACGAGAGTTTAACAGAGAAACACACCTAGCCTTTATAGACCTAGAGAAGGCATTCGATAATGTAAACAGAGAAAAACTATGGTTTATCATATTAAACAAAGGGTACCCTGAACATTTAGTAAATGCAATTAGAAATTTATACGAATGTACAGAAATCATGTTAAACATAGAAACAACAAATAGTTTTAAAATAAATAAAGGTGTACGACAGGGCTGCTGTATCTCCCCAACCCTTTTCAATATATATATATATATATATATATATATATATATATATATATATATATATATATATATATATATATATATATATATATATATATATATATATCGACGAGATAATCCAACAATGGAAAAAGAAACACAATCTAGGTATTAAACTTGACGAGAACACCCTGTTCAATTCAATATTATATCCAGACGACCTAACTCTTATAGGACAAAAGGAAGACGACCTCCAAATAGGTATATACAAACTCGAACAAATCTGTAAAGAATTCGACATGAAAATATCAGCAGAAAAAACAAAAGTTATGGCTTTCTGTGGAACAGAAACAGTAAGAAGTAAAATAGTCATAAATAATAAAACAATTGAACAAATTAAACATTTTAAATATCTAGGATGTGACATCACCTATGAATATAGTGAAGACGTCGAACAAAAAATCAATAAGTTCACCAACATATGCGGAACAATTACAAAAAACTTTAAAAATAAAACTAGGAAGGAAACTCAGATGAAGTTTTATAAGACACTAGCGGTGCCAACACTCACTTACGGAAGTGAATTATGGACAACGACAAAGAAAGACGAAAACAGAATACAAGCACAAGAATTGAAGTTTCTGAGAAGAGTGAAGGGTTGTGCAAGAAATGACAGAATAAGAAATGTGGATATTAGAGAAGAATTGCAGATATTTAACTTAAACGATAGAATAAAAGAAAACCGCACGAAATGGCACGAACATTTGACTAGAATGCACACAGAAAGACTACCAAATAAAGCCCTACACTACAGATGCACAGGAAGAAGAAGCGTAGGCCGCCCGAGGAAGCGATGGAAGATACCGTAACAGGCAACAGTGCCTAATACGTGAAGCGCAGAAGAAGAAGAAGAAATTGTTTTCCTTCAAATTTCGCACTCTTTCCCAAGCTCGTAAATAACCTGCTGGATTGATACAGTCTAGGTACAGCCTAATATTTTACCTTATGATTTCTAACTTCTCTAATACACAACAGAAGCATTTACAAACAAAAGTAGAGTATATGTACAAAAAAGACAGTTTCCTCGTTTGAAATCACAGTTTTTGTGTGTAGTGCTGAACTTATTTCGTAACTTATCAACCGACGAAAATCCACAGCACGAGAAGTGCTCAGAGTCTTGGTATGACTGGAAGAAGACGCAAGCAGCGCATTCCTTGGATACCTTGCATCGTAAGCCGTCGCTTCCTAAGGAAGTTTTAAAGTCATGAAACTGATTTATGAGGACCTGAGCCAAGAAGAGTTGCCAAACCGTTGCTTGGGAGGCTACACGCAAAGTAGCAATGAAAATTTCAATGCTACTGTTTGGAAATTGGCTCCAAAATCTTATTCAAGTGGCAAGAAAGTCTTGAATATAGCGACTGATATTGCTGTGTGCACTTTTAATGATGGCCTGACTAATTATGAAAAATTTGGAGAGGATATTGACGTCCAATCATACAATTCTTGTATGATTGGACATACAAGGTTACTTCATCCTAGAAGTAACTGCTAAGCGAATCAAGCACGCCCAGATGTCTTTGACAGATGCAGCGAAAGAAACATGCTCTAACATAAAATGTTCGGGGAAAAAGAATGAGGAAGAATATTTAAATATAGAAGGGCAGCTTTATGGTCCTAGGATAGCAGATAAAAGCTTTTAAACAGTCGGATTATTAATTTTTTCATGTCTATAACACATCTCAAAACTTCAAACACGTTTTTCTCGAAACATATTTTTTCAAAATTCCCTACGTATTTCACTAGCTATAATTATACTACTATAAAGTAGATTAAGCGACTTTTTTCCAATTCGTGCCGTAGAACGCCTTAAGTTCGACATGTCTCTCGAGAGTAGCTCCACTGTCGCCAGTTTTGAATATTTTTTAATAATAATTTTTTATATTATACTTAAATACATACCTAATAACTTCCTTATATTACTATTATCTTATTACCTTTTCTTCCATCCAAAAAAAATTGTCAAAAAAGCCATTTTTTAGCTTATTACAGTGATGTTACCCCTTCCTAATCATTCCTAATCCCGCGTTAATTATCCTTGGCTTGACGATGCATTAATTACAAACTACAGAATGATGTAATTTTATTTCATGTAGAATCTAGGTAACTTAAAAATTCATTCGTCGAATCTGTCATCTGACATTCACGACGCAACAACTTCATTTAGGGCGGTTTGAGGTAAATTAGTTAGAAGTTATGTCAAATATAATTCCTGGTAACCATTTTAGTCTCCTAATTTAGTTTCCCAGAGTCCGTGGAGCCGCTCGTAACTTCGACAACAGTAGCGGCGCTCGACTGATAGTGATAACGAAATAAATTCACTTATTTGACATCCTCAAAATTATCGTCATTATTGTAGCTATCAATAGCAAGGGAACAGAAAGGATCAGGCTACCTCTACAGACGACTGATCTATATTGTCAATGATGAATGATAAAAAGGAATAATATTCTGGTTTGTTTAGCGCTTACCTGATTCTACATCACTGTGTTTCAACACCATCATCGACTTTTATAAATAATTACAATAATCCAGATTTCACGTACATTATTCGATTAAAAATTTTATCCGGCATTTAAATTTTCAATGGTATGCACTTCTAATAAATCAGTTACTCACATGAAATAAGAAAATAAAAAAATTAAATAGGACAGGCAAAACGTTGCATACACCACAACTGCTAGAGGCAGTTGTGGTCAGTAAACTAATCCGTTGAAAATTGTTCTTCGTTTATATTTATTTAGACGACTTTCTATGACATTTTCATCAAGTTTTGACAAATATTTATGTCACCATCTTATCCTTGTTTGTGTATAAACTATTAGCAACATCTTCGCAGAAAAGCTTTTCCTTTATTTATTAGTTATATTGTATGTATATACAACATGTTCATTTCAAAGAACTGAAGTTCAAAACCAGTCTGGTAAATGTCTACCTCGTCATCTTCAGCCACCTTAACGTTGGACTGAATTTCAAATAACACCACCTGCCTTGTGACCCATCATTTTAAAAGCCTTCAAGAATTCTATGCATATCTACGAGTATATTCACATTGAAACCAATTTTTCCTTAAACAATAGTGTGGCCTATTTTTGCGCCTTTCTATTACAAGGGCGAGGGTTAGCTCAGTTTATTCTTCCATCTAACCTGAGGACATTCACACGAACACAGTCAGCCGACTGGTGTGGGAATCGAACCCACGCCCACGTCCTGATTACTCCGAAGGAACAATCTATACCAGCTCCAAGAGTCAATTCATAAAATTTGAAGTCCTTTTTCAAGGTAATTCACCTTCAGATAATTCCATATCAATTCGGATTCGGACTCAATATTGAATAGATATGTGAGAAAGAAACCCCGGCCAATTTTTACCGTCACTCAGCGTTAAACCTGGGATCTTAACGTGACCAAAACGCTGTCTACGATACCACTTGATCGATTGGTACATTTGAGCTACTAAAATTTTCGAATTTCCCTCAAGAATTACAAATAATTTTTCCGGGATATCTGTCTGCATTCTTGAGTAATTCTAATGTTTATATCATCGGCGCCTTCTAGACGAATTTTGTAATATAAAATTTTAGTTTTCTAAATATCAGCAGAGAATAAAATCAAGTGATGTTAAACCTGAAAGTCTTGTCGAACACTCTTGTGCGCCTTACAATCCAATCACGTTATTTATGACATGAGTATTGCACATGACTTACAATTATATCAAAAAGATGATAAACAGATGATATACTAAACCGCAAGTTCCCCATTTCAAGACCACCTTTGACAAACGTTATTTTTGATGCCTCGTTGTAAACCCTTTGCATAACATGGTTTATTGCTGTAATTAAGAAGCCACAAAGCCACAACAAAGGCATAATGACACAGTACTTCTATTTTACATTAGTTAGTTAATCGGATACCTGGGAATGTTAAGATATGCTCCGTAATTATTAGTTTGCCTGTTACGCGAACCGCGAGGGGAATGGGTAAATCCCCCCCGTCTAGTCCCTCTATAAGCCGCCACTGCCGCAAATGCCTCTAATGACTTATCATCGGGTTGTATTCAAATTGCGACCAGCTCCGCAATGCATCATTTTACCGACTCCGAATTCGAATTAATTCTGTAGAATTTGCTGATGGCAAATTTATTCTGCACGAGTTGATTGAGTTTATTTGGTCGTTTTATTTATCGTAACGGACCATAAATCTGAATAAATCATATTTCCGATTGTAGTACAGTCGATAGGGGCGACGGTGATAGTTAGAATACGATTTATTTAGTCCTATATTTTATGTAGACTATGACAGGACTATTTTTTATTTATTTATTTGTAAACATGGTATCTCAAAAGAAGTTAAATAACAATAGGTTATACATTTTATATCACTTTTTAGTTAATTATCTTTTTAAAAATTGTTTTATTTTATCTTACGATTACTACATTTATTTATGTTGAAAAAGGGGTAACCTCTTTTTATTACTGTATACTGAGTACTTATTTGATGATTACTTAATGATATCTCGAAAATTACTTAATACTGATTTGCGGATTATTTGAGGACTACTAGCGTTTCTTTGGTGGATTTCCCTATTTAAAAGCTTGCTGTCGCTGAGGCGGCAGAAAGGTTCTGTTTTCTCCTTAAAGTTTTGCAATTCGTAATAAACGTAATAAACGATAAAATCTAATTTGTGATAAGGTACGAGAGGATTTAGTTACATAATAATTATAATTACTTTAGGTGTACTCTTTCTTAAACATAATATTCTATATATCAATAGTCTGAATTATAAGTTTATATAGGATGATATTATCTTAAGTCTAAAAGACCAATGTGGTAGGATTTTATATAACGTACATAATTATAATAATAATATTAACATAAACATGACTAGAAAAAGAACCTAATATTTTTTTAATAATAATTTTGTTTGTAGTAGATACTCCAATAAATGGCATAAATAGTGGTGATTCTTTTAAATTGTACTGCCTAAAAATGACATAATATCGCACTATTTTCATTAAAAAAACTGTACCGTCCCTAAAAAATATATTTGAGGAATTTTGCTTCTAATGTGTCTTAGTATACACTATAAGAGATGTATGTGGTTAATATCGAGACGGTGTAAGGTCTGTATAGGGAATGGCCAATTTTTTAAATTATGTTACCCGAAAGTTACTAAAAGTATCGTACTATTTTCAATGAAAAAATCGTAGCGTTACAAAAAAAAATACTTGAGGCATTTTGTTTTTATGTTGTCTTAGTAAACACTCCTAAAGATGTCTGTGGTGAATATCGAGAGTGTATGAGGTCTATGTAGGGAGTGGT
The DNA here is from genome assembly GCA_037954035.1 of Rosalia funebris. Lineage (NCBI taxonomy): Eukaryota > Metazoa > Arthropoda > Insecta > Coleoptera > Cerambycidae > Rosalia > Rosalia funebris. Next base: position 3,354,539 of record JAZFAV010000002.1, on the reverse strand, counting down.
GATTTTTTTAAAATTGAGTTGCCTAAAAATTACAAAAGATATCGTACTATTTTCATTTAAAAAGTCGTAACGTCTCTAAAAAAATACATGAAGAATTCTGGTTTTAGATTGCCTTAGTAGACATCCTAATAGATGCTTGTGGTGAATATCAAGGGTATGTACAATCTACGCAAGGATTGGTGTTTTTGTGTTGCCCAAAGATGACTACAAATATCGTTCTATTTTCATTACAAAATTCGTAGCGTCTCTAAAAAAGTATATTGAGGCATTTTGCTTCTAGTTTGTCTTAGTAGATACTTTGGAAGATGTATATGGTGACTATCGAGAGGGTGTACGGTCTACGTAGAGAGTGGCGATATTTTAAATATTGTGTTGCTCAAAAATTTCTAAAGATATCGTTCTATTTCCATTAAAAAATCGCAGCGTCCCTAAAAAAATATTTGACCGACTTTGCTTTCAGGATGCCCCTGATATACACTCTAGGAGATGTCTGTGGAGAATATCGAGAGTGTATATTGTCTAAATAGGAAGTAGTAATGTTTTTAAAACTGTTATGCATAAGAATTACTAAAACCATAGTTCCTTTTTCATTAAAATAATCGTAGCATCACTAAAAATATATTTGTAACCTTTTCTTTTACAGTCCCTTTGTAGACACTCCAAGAGATATATGTGGTGAATATTAAGAGTATGTACGGTCTATGTAGGTAGTGGTGATTTTTTTTAAATTGCATTGTCTTAGAATTACTAAAATATCTATTTTCATTAAAGAATGTGTAGCGTCCCCCAAAAAAAATATTTGAGGCATTTTGCCTTTAAAGTACCTTAGTAGACACTCCAGTAGATGTTTGTGGTGAATATTGAGAATGTGTATAGTCTACATAGGTAGTGGTGATTTTTTTTTAATTCTATTATGTAAAAATTACTAAAAATGTCGTATTCTTGTTATTAAAAAAATCATAGCGTCCCAAAAAAATACTTACGGCACAAATCACGTTGTGTATATTAATTATAATTTAAAAAATCTGCAACTGAAAATGAAACTTGACGGCTTCATAAGAAATTCGTTGTGGTGGTTAAATAATTTCAAAAACGCTATTTTCTTTCGGTATCTCTAAATAATGCCGGTAACAAAAATTAATGCCAGTTTCTTCTATCCTGCGTTTGTTTTGATACTCCTTGATGTGATTGTCACTTTCCTCAACTCCTGACGTTAAAAAATTACAGTTATTCAAACAGAAAAATTTATGACGACGGATAACAGGCTATCAATACATCCGCCCCTTATCACATCAGACATCGATGAAACAAAACCGCGATATTAATAAAAACCCACCCCGTAGATATCTTCCGCCAACCTTTGTGCAGTAAAAGAATCCATCCAACGAAAAGTATGAGAAGTGAAAAAGTCCATTTCGTGAAACAATTCGACCCCCGTCAATTCGGCGCAGATAAAGGACGACACCGAAGTTCTCGAATCGATATAAAGGATTCTTTTTAGAAGCGTATTACAGTTGACTGCGACTTAATCTTGACGCTGTCAGCGCCTGTCCCGGGCCGGGAGATATGGGTAAGGGTTGTAGCCGAAAGTCACCCCCGCTATGCGGGATATGAGAAGCCTGACAGCGCCAGCGTATCTGGACGGCTTCCTCGGAGATGCTGTTCTATGTAGGATCGGTGCGGATGCTGTAACATCAGTGACGGCCCTGAAGGAGAAAAGGCGACACAGCCACTAAACGTCTTGTGCATGTATAACGTAACTTAAAATCTAGACACACGGTAAAATGTCAACCAAGTTAGGAAAAGAAAAGGGCGACGCACCAGCTGCAGTGTGTAATATTACACAAACCATTTCGTGCTACTTTCGAAAATTAAAAATAAAGTGTCTTAGGAGTTAAGGGGGAATTTGTTTTTTTTTTTTTTTTGTATTTATTATACACGTATAATTTATTACGGGAAAATAAATAGAGGTTCCGGTTTTTTGATATATTTTATTCTAGAGTACTGGTTGCACAAATAATTTTTTTTTTAATCAAAATGGCAACTATTATATCCACTTCATTGGAGGCCTGCAAAAAATGGTCACCATGTTTCTGGCCGCCCAGTTCATCTGAAGCAAAAACGGCTTTCTGGAACTTAATTAGTATCCAACTGGCTATCGTGTCTTCGGAGCTTTTCCCAGAATTCGAAAAATTAACAAAATGGCAAACTTTTTTCGAAAAAAACGATATTTCACCCGTTTTTTCAACTGTTAAGGTCTCTGCCCACTACACCGTACCATACACTAGGGCCGTAACCGTATCGACATATACAAACAAATATAGCTTGCATCAATTTGTATCAGACAACGCCTACTAGCCCACTAGACCGTTCCATCACCGTCCAACACCGTAGCGTGCCATGACCGAACCAGCAATGCAAATTATATTTGTTTGCATGTGTCGATACGATTACGGTCCTAGTATGGTACGGTGTAGTGGGCAGAGACCTTTATTGTTAATAAAAGTTGTAACTATAATTTTTTTTCCAAAGTCAAAACTAACTTTCTTGCTTTGAATGACGATAACTCAGCGAAAAATCATCGTACAAGATTTTAGACCACTAAAATTAAAGAGAATAAATAGATCTAAAAAATATTTATGATGAAATCACTGAAAAAAGTGTATTGAAGTCCGTGGACTGTTTGAAACAAAAGCAAAAATTTAGAAACTTTTTTACCGATGGGTTTCTTATGATTACTGAAAAACTAAACTTTCAACTCAAGATCTTAAAACTACAAACTTGGAGCTTCAATTTGCTTCTTTTAAAAATACCCATCGACTATTTTCTCCAAGATACAATATTTTGAAAATCACCTAAAAATAGCATTTTTTTTAAAATCCCTTAATTTTTGTGCCTAGTGTATTTTTAACTTGGGTTTAAAATTTTAAAAAATGTTTAAACTTTTTATTTTATGTATAATTCATATACTTTTTTGTGTGTGGTTTGTCACAAACAAGTTCCTATCCAAACTTTACTGAATTTTCCATGTTTATTTGTAAACATTTACAAAAATGCAAAAACATTCCTGCATTTCATCATCATCATGAGGTCATCAGTCCTAGGACTGGTTGGACGCTAACCTACGCATTTCGCTAATTGTGCTACAACCTACATCCCTTACTATTTGTAAGCAGTAGTCTAATCTAGGCCTACCTCTGTCTTTCTTCACTCCTATTTCTGCCGCCAAAATATCGCGCACTATTCCCCCCTGTCTCAGCAAGTGGCCTACCATTCCATCTCTTCTCTTCTTTATGTTTTTCCACATACTTCTTTTCTCGCCGACTTTCTCTAATACTTCTTCGTTTCTAACCCTATCAGTCCACGGTATTTTCATCATTCTTCGGTAACACCACATCTCAAAAGCTTCTAATTTCTTCCTACTTGCTTCCCCTACCGTCCAGGTTTCACAACCCTATAGTGCCGTGCTCAATACATACGTTTTCAAGAATCTCTTCCTTGTTTCTAAGTTTATTACCCCCGAGCATAAAAGTGCTTTCTTTTTGTTAAAAGCTACTCGACCCTGTGCTATTCTTTGTTTTATATCTTTATCGCTTCTTTCATCCCAATTTATTTTACTTCTTAAATAAGTGAAGTCTTTAACTTCCTCCAATCTTTCATTATTAATTTGTACTTTCGTTTTTGCTCTGCTCTCGCGCCCTCTGCACACTAACATTTTAGTTTTGTTTTTATTCACCCTCATTCCATATTCCTCTGTCAACACTGCCTCCATTTCGTTCAACGCTGATTCTAATTCCTCCTTACTAGATGCTAATACTGCTATATCATCCGCGAATCTCAGCATTTTTAGTTTCTGTTCCTGTACTTTAATCCCGAAATCTACTCTATCTTTTACCACATTAATCGCCTATTCGATGTACAGATTAAAAATTAGTGGTGATAGCGTACATCATTGTCTTACTCCTTTTCTAATACCTACTTCCCTTCTTTCCCCTTCTACTTCTATAACAGCAGTTTGCTCTTTGTATAGATTGTGTACTACTCTCCTATCTCTATACTTCATTCTCACGCCCTTTAGCATCTCGAACATTTTTTCCCATCTTACATTATCAAAAGCTTTTTCTAAATCTACAAATCCTATAAATCTACAAATCCTGCATTTAATAAAAATCACAATTAAAAAGACAAAAAGTTAACTACGACATTAATGAGATTAAAACATTTCTAACAGTAAACCCTAATATTTTTTTACTCAGTGCCGATAAATGTAATAAAATTGTAATTATGTATAAAAAACACTATGGAAGGGAAATAATATGTTAAGCGACAAAAACACCAAAAGAACAAAAATTTAAAACAATATTACTATTTTTTTTTCTGAAGTTTACTAAGGTTTTTTTATTGGGCGAAAAAATACCACAGTTGTAGCTGGTATATTTTACAAAACAACCCGTATATGTTGGAACATTGTTAAGGAAATATATTAATGATTTCCCCTTTTGTTCGAGGTATTGTTTCTTCGACGTATTAACAAAATAGCTACAAGTTCAATACTGTACGTCTGCCATGTCAAACAAAGCGGGTAAAGGATATGCTCAGGAAACAGTTGTCAATTTATAGACCGTAAATTACTGCTTCCATTACAGTAACAACCCATAGCTACGCTAACGTCGAGTTAATATGCGACAAAATGTTATTTTGTAAAATTACTAGCTATAAATCCTTTGGTGTAAACCTGCGATGTCTTAACATAATTTATATCGGAAAATTACTGAAATTCTCGCCATTTTTATAACATTTCATCTTCGAGGTAGAACGTTATGCAACATAAATTCATATTACCCTTAATTTACGGTGTTATTATGTCTCCTATGGTATATCATCCAGTCGATTGAATTTTTATAAATAAAGAAATTAAGTCGCCTTATTTGGTGTCACAATAATTCATGGTGTCATAATAAGTCAGTCGCTAACTATGATAATAGAAGGTGTTACAATAAGTGTGATGTGAACTTTAAATAAAAAAATAGTGATTTTCTGTAACGAAATATTGAAATATTTATTGATCTATAACGTAGATACTTGGAAATTATGTATGGAATAATACATACGGTAAATAGCCTCACGGCTTTGATGGCACACGGCTACCCTTCTGGCAAAATTCTCAATAACGGTTTTACATAAATATGGTAGATACAGCATTCAAATTAGGCCTTCAATGCTTGGGGTGGTTATGAGCTTGTTGGTGTAAACCTGAGACTTCAGAAAACCGCACACAGGAAAGTCCATAGGTGTCATATCACAAGATCGTGGCGGCCACGATAGATGACACGACCAGGAAAAACTCGTACAAAACTGTCAATGTTTCACACGGGTATATCAAGTAGCACCGTCCTGCTGAAACAACATGTCGTCAACAGAAATATCTTCCAAGGGAGATATGAGTTATCATCTCATAATAACGTTCGCCATTTATCGGTAATGAATTACCAGCCTCATTTTTCATTATTTTAAAATAAATGAGTAGTGTACGAGTAGTTGCCTTTATTTATATATCTGTATGCTTGGAAATAAAAAATTAAAGAAAAAGTAAACTGCACCTTTCTCTTTAAAATTAGTGTTAACAATATTATTTATAATAATAGTAATAATGTACAATTATTTCAGTCTTATGGTATTTTTGAAGCCACTGTATATGTCGCTTGCTCAGTGCAATACTGAGACATCTGCCAATAACTCAAAATTATGCATAATATCGCTATGGCCAGCAAAATCCCGTATGTGTTCAGTGAACCAGTGGGATATGTGTTAAACCAATTATAGCAGGCTGAAAATAATTTAACTCAGTATTGTATAAACGGGAAGAAGCTTTCATATTGAGTGCAACACTGGAACAAAGCAGATGACATAGTATTGCACTATGACCAGAAAGTGTGCGTCGGCAAGTTTTATCGGTGAAATACTGAGATCAGAGAAGAGAAGATCAGAGCTAATAATTATGCATTCTTTTTTTAAGTAAATGGAAAATACATCCGAGTTTGTAAAAAAATTTTCAAAAGAACATTAGACGTGTGAAACAATACCATATCCACAATTAGAAAGAAGACCAACTCAGAAGTATTTCTAAAGAGTGAAAGAAGAAGAAAGCATACTAATCAAAAGAAAGTGAGTGAAGCTACAAAAGGGAATATAAAAGACCACGTTAATATCTTACCAAGAATTGAATCACGTTATTGTCGTTCCCAGACAAAAAAAGAATATTTGGATGGTTCACTGAATATCTCTACAATGTACAGATTATATACTCAGTATTGTAAAGCAAACAATTGGACAGCAGCGAAAATAATGTGCCTATGAAACAATATTTAACGAGGAATTTAATATAGGATTTTTTCTCCTAAAAAAGATCAATGCCCAATATGTGCTCAGTTTCAAAATGGAATTGACATTGAAAGAAAAACAATATGCAAGAAAAATACGATACACATTTACAAGCAAAAAAAATGTCAAGAAATGAAAAAATAGAGACAAAGAATTATCCATGAAAGAAAATCCAAGCCTCCTTGTGTATTGTTATGATCTACAAGCCGTAATTCCATTTCCATGCGGAGCAATATCTTATAAAAGCAAACTTAGTTGCATAAACTTTACAGTATACAACATTACTGATAAATTGGGGTATTACTATTCGTGGTATGAGGCTCTAGATAAGCGCGAGGCCAATGAAATTGCAACGTGTATTCATGAATTTTTAAAAAATTATTGTCGCGGTAAATATATCATATTTTCTTATATGTTAGATGTTAGATATAAGCTCCATCACCCATAAGTATTTAATTAGTGGTCATACCCAAAATGAGGAAATGAGATCAAATGCACTCGTGTATTGAAACAAAATGCAAGAGCGCTGAGAAGGAATCACTTCTCAGCGCTCTTGCATTTTGTTCCCTCTCAGATGGCAATGATTACAAAATTGGCAAAAAAAAACGGACTCTCCATACAAAGTATACCATGACAACAGATGAATTGTATGACTGGAAGAAGGTCTGTGATGAAATGGGAGTTAACTTCAGTTTACAAGAACAAGATGACAATTGGAATGACGTCAAGGTTTTTCGGATGGAGAAAGATGTGGAAAATAGTGTTTTTTATAAAACAAGCTATACAGAAACAGAGTATAAGGTTATAAATATTAGAAAGAATCCCAGAAGAAAATTAAATATAAACCTCTCTTTGCCTTTAGCTTATAAAACTACGCCGAAAATATCAAAATTAAAACATCAACATCTACTTTCTCCCTGTAATGAAAACCACACTAAGAAGGAATATCAAGATGTTTTCAGAAACTTGACAGCAGAGTGAATGCACTTAATTTTTTTAAGGTTTTTTGCTACAGAAATTTTGAATAAATGTTTATAAAAAGTAGAAATTTTTTATTTAACCCAAGGCACTATCTTAAAATACTTTTCATTACTTTGATTGCCATACTGAGACATCACAACACGGCTTTTCCATTTTCGAGACAGAAAACGCCGCATAACGTCCGTAAACAGGGAAATTTGTGTTACTAATAAGCGTAGAAAGAAATGCACTTTCATATCATAAAAACTTCGATGTTTTCTCGGTCCCGATATTATTTTATGACTCACCGGATGGGATTGCCAGTTAAAGATCGTAGTGGGGTTTTAACTAATAGTTAAAAACTGGGACCTAGATAATACGTAAAGCATTTATATTCAATTAAAAGTTCAGTCACAATTAATAACTTGTGAGTTAACATCGATGCTTTTTTGGAGATAAATCTCGGCCTGACATGAGGCTACATGCTGTACCATAATAAGTTTATTCAAATATTCCGATATTCCGAAGGCATTACAGCAAATCAATGCAATTTTCAATACTCTACAATTGCCACCGATCTTCGAACAATAGTAATAATAATATTTGTTTACATACATACAAAAAGTAATACATAAATAAATCAAGCAATTACACGAATCAATTTCCTGTGTAATGTAAATAAAAAGAGTAACCCAACAAAGGTTTAGCCCTCTCGCGGATGTTTTTCATCTACGATAGCAGTAGAACTCTTGTTATTAATAATTTCCCTAATACTACAATAAATAAAACAAATAATGAAAATAAAACCAATTTTAAATAAATATAAACAGACACAGCATATAGAATATGCTCAGAATATATAACTTGCACAGTTATAATAAAATATCACATGAAGGACTGAAGCAATTTTCGAAAGAGAGAAGACGAAATATACAAGAAAAATAATACTAAGGAATAGTCAACTTGTCGGGAATTTAAAAGTTGATTGTGAGTACATTGTTATCCCTGATGCTGAAAATGGTATTACTTTTTCTTGATTGGCTCTCAGTAACTTATAAGTCGGAAATCGAGAAAGGAACCACCAAGCCGCCAAGCGGCTATCAAAGTAGTTCCCGAATAGCAAAGCTATTACATAATCGCTCTAGGAAACAACTACTCCTCGGGCTAAAGCCCCAAGCTGCTTGATCATAGCTTGGATGTAACGTGGAGCACCGCATTTCAGCACTGTAGCAAGCAACGCGGGAGTCGTTAAAAACAGTTGTAAAAGTTGATGGTAGCGTTAAAAGTAAATAATGTATGTTTCTGGTCGGTTTAAAATAATTAAAAAATTGTAATAATTGTATAAATCGATTGAAATTTTTAATTACACTAATTCGCCAATTTCTTAAGGGATGCGACGCATCACTTGCATCCATATACGCTACGCCCCTGAATCCAGGCTACGTTATCGTCAGCTGGCTGAATAATAATAATAAACAACCTGCAACGAACGCCGACTAGAACCCATCTCCTGTTGTCCTTCCTGAAGACAGCGTCATTAAAACTACAATGCACTCGACGGTAGTAATCATTTATTACTCATTTATTGTTTGTATACAATGTCTTCAACGAAGCTATTTGCCAGCAACTCAAATTACTCGGCGCACTTTAAATGCCTTTGCAACGATAGCGGAGGGTAAGATTGCGCAAGTTAAATTAAATTCAACGGAACTTCGAGTGGATTTCGTATTATAAATACACAGAGACAACTGACATTGGTATTAAATAATATTTGCTTAATCAAAAAGCGGTTGGTTTTAGGAGACCGACAAGGTTTATTCAGACATATTTGGGTTAACATAGAAAATGTCTTCTGGATAGTCTGCAAAAATATAGAGTCTCGATATTTGTTCTATAAGGAAAGATTAGAAAAATCGTCCAAATAAAGGGGTTTTGAATAAAGACGTTCGATGTTTAAACGTTAATAAAACAAATGGTATGCGAGATATCCACTCAATTTTTTTTCTATTTTAGAATATCTTATGGCATTATGTATGGAATATAACGTCATTCAAATGTCTACCGCGACTTTGCTTGGCGGCACATATTCTGAAGGTCCAATTTTAGATGACTTTGTCGCATAAATCTGGCTGAATTTGCAGGATCGCGTTCGTTATGTTGACTTTGAGGGCATCAAATTGTTTGCTGTTTATTCGCACGGACCTGCGATTAAAGATAGCCCAAAGAAATAAGTCTAAAGGCGTTAAGTCGCACGATCTAGGTGGCTGGAAAGTTGACGCCACCGCTGCATTAGATAACCATTCCCTCAAATCGTGCAGAATGTCGATTGTAACATACACTGAGTGGTATCTAACGCCGTCCTGTTAGAGCCACATATCGTCGGTATCCATATCATCCGTTTTAGGCCACAAGAAGTTTCTTATGCAGTTGACGGTTATGGCAATGTCAGTTTCGTTTTGCAAGATGTACAAGAAGTACGGACCGATGATTCCGCCAGACCAAAATCCGCACCAAACAGTGACTCTCTCGGGGTGCATTCGGTGCTGGTGTATCTCGTGTGGATTGGTATCATCCCAACTCCGACAATTTTACTTATTAGCATATCCATTCATCTAAAAATTTCCAAAATTAAACTAACATTGTCATAACCGTCCACAGCGAGTGCTACTGATGGATGATAAGCAACTTCTTGTGGCCTGAACTGGATGATACGGATACCGACGACATGTGGTTCCAACAGGACGATGCTGTATGCCACACAGAGTATGCCACGATGGACATTCTGCACGAGCGATTTATATGCCATACTTAATGCCATAAAAAAGATTGAATGGATATCTCACACAGAACTTGTTTTATTTATGTTTAAAAATCAAACGTCCTTATTGAAAGACTATTTACATGAAATTATTTTAAAAAATACACAACTAACATAATAATAAATTAAATTGCCTTGAATGAATTATAAATGGATTTATTCCAACCTTTACTTGCTCACTGTATTATGAGAAAAAAATTAAAACGTAATGGTGCATCCCACTGCCAAGCAGTTACAAAGAACATAATATTATTTTTTCATGGCTATAATAGCACCCCACAAACAAAGCCACTATTCAAATTATTACCGTAACTGAAGCAGCAAGTTTACTGGAAGTCAAATTGAGGCAAGTTCCGCAATTATCCTTGACAGTCGTTTGACGATAACAATGTAAACAATGTACGTACACCATGGCGTTATACGTGTATTCAGAATAATTGCTTTTGGAAGGAAATTGGTATCGTTTCGTATACCCCCGGATTAAGATAAATGAAAGCGCCAAGTGTATCTCGCTACTGAAACTATACAGATTTATTTTTAAATGATATAATCAAAACATAAGTCAACTGCAACATTAGTAATAGTTGTGTGAAAAAAGAATACTCCTAATTCATAACGTATAAAATTGTTTTCAAGACTCGTGACCCGTCTGCAATTTTGCCAGAAACATAGACATAGTTCCATTATATTCATGAATTCCTCATTATATTCATAATTACAAGGACTATTATATTTTGGGTGGTAGTAGAAACTTAAAAAGATTCAGAATACCTGCCTAAAAAACTATCATAGGTCACACAGACTGTAACAGAAATGTAAATAAAACATCATCAATTAAAAAGTGTATTAAAAAAAAAGAAAAAAAATTGTTCTGGACTTTAGTTCATTCTGTATACATTGGTACTAACTAATAAATAATATTTCAATTAGTTTCATTCTTTGAAGTAAATAAGGTAAATAATAACCAAGAAATACAGTCTCGCTTGCCGTTTGGTATATCAGTATATCTAAGCATCTGGAAAAACATTTCTACTGCTTCTTTTGATGAAAGTCTTCAGTTCTAAAAGAGATATGTACATGACAATCTAAAGTTTCTAAATCGACTTCATATTAAATTTCACCTCGTAGTTATTCTCGTATTTTTTTGACAGTTCGTCAGGACAATTCTGTTTTGATGTCAAAATTCTCTCTAGCACTTCTGTAGTAATATAATCGTTATTATTAGACCTATATGAAAAGCAAATCTCTTTACTAACTTGAGACGATAAAGTAAATATCCTGTAACATCTAAAAATGAACTACCGTATTGTAATTACAGTGACATAAGAAAGAGTCATATTTTAAAATAAATGAGTGTTGTAATTTATATATATATATATATATATATATATATAGGTTGTCTCAGTTGAAACTATAGGATTTTAAGTGAGCGCCATTAGTGTTCTGTCAAAGGTAGGGTGTCAATATTTTACGGCTGTCATTTACACACCATACAATATTGTTCCATTGAAAATTTTTTTGCAAGAATCGGCATCACCTTCTTTCTGTCCTAATTCCCAATTAACAAATGCACGACGTTGTAAATGGTCTGTAACTCTTAATTGTGTCAACTGAATTGTGTTTGCTTACAGATGCATCTTTCTTTAAAATCCGATGCGTGGTGGCTCTTGACAGATTCAATTGTGCACGACGTCGAATTGACGTTTTCGGATACTCCCGTACACATTCTCTCACTGCAGTAATATTTTCATGTCCACGACCACGTCTAGGACGTATTGGTGTTGCCTTATCAATAACAAGACCCGCCTCTTCAAATTTATTAATGAAGTTACGGACTATTAACTCTGTAGGTACTTTATTTTGCCCTAATTTTGTGCAAATTTCTCTTAATGCAACTGTAAATGATGGTTCACCTTCATAAAACCGTTGTACATAAACTATTCGTTGTTGATCTGTTAGTCGCGACAAGTTGTACGTCGTATGGTTTGTGGATGACAGTCGTTAAATATTGACGTCTTATCTTTGAGAGAATGTAGATGGCGCGCAATTCAAATCCTATAGTTACAACTGAAACCCCTATATATCTGTATGCTCAGAAATAAAAAATAAGAAAAAGTACAGAAATAAGGAGTTTATATACTCCAACCCATCTGCAAATGCCTTATATAATAAGGAGTAAACAAATTAGGTCAAAATAGCTATTCTTCTGTCTATATGCCAAACGCCGAGCGCTGAATTGCATGACAAAATTTTTCGTATTTTTGTCTAACAGAGTTAGTACTAAAAATACAGTGATTGTTCCAAAACCACCAAGAAAGATGCAAAGTGTCACCTATCTCAGGATATCGTTAACTGCAGACCGGTTTCGACCTTTCTATCTTGGGTCTCGTCAGTGCTGTGTAAACGAATATACCTTCGACAGATAAAGCTCACATCTAGTAGACGTTGTTTCGTTCCGCCGCAGTAGATCGTATCAAACGCCATCTCTTGGTAGTTTCGAACAATCTAAATCAAAGTAAAAACTTGAGATCATCAATATAATGCATTATATTGAAAAATAAGAAAAGTAAACTACATCTTCATCATTAAACTGACTATTAGGTATTATAATAATAGTAATAATGTACAATTATTTCAATTTTATAGTATTTTCAAAGCCACTATGTGGATGTTACACCCTAGAAAAAAACATATAATTACAGTTCCCGGACTTCCTTCGAACTGTATATACTCGGATTTTACATAGCAAATAAATTAAATGCGGCGGGCTGCTATCTTACTATATCTAATAACATACATAATTTTATTAAAATCGACGAATATATTTTCAAACTAATATTTTTCTTGATATGCGCTAAACTATGCGCCCGTTAAGATTATCTTTCGGTCGGATCTTCCTAGAGAAAAAAAAGGCGCGTTTGCTTATGATAATTGCGAACATTTAAAGCGACTGAATCCAGCCAGGCGTATGAGCAACACGGCTTTTCCATTTTCGAGGCAGAAAACGCCGCATAATGTCCGTAAACAGGGAAATTTGTGTTACTAATAAGCGCAGAAAGAATGACGCTTTCATACCGTAAAAACGTCGGCATTTTTTCGGTCCTGTTTTCATTTCATGAGTCGCCGGATATAGTTAAAAACGGAAATCGTAGTGGGGTTTTAACTAATTGTTAAAAAGAGAACCTAAATAACATGTAAAACATTTATATTTAATATATTTAGTTGAGTAAAAACTTATGACAATCTTATGAATCTCCAACAAAACAAACGCTTTGTTGGAGATTCATTCTGGCCTGACATGAGGTTACGAGCTATACCATAACGAGCCTATTCACATATTACGAAATTCGGTCAAGTCATTGCAGCAAGTCGATACAATTTCCACCGATCTTTGAATAATAATAACTTTTATTATTATTATGTTATGTGGGCTTGGGCCTCATCAGCCACTGATAGCATGGGTAGTCCCTTGACGATCCCCTCTTATACAGGTCATTACCCAAAAATGCTATCCCATAAAAAGAGCAATTAGGGCAGGGGACGTGCCTAAATTGCTCCTTTTATGGGATAGCATGGGATAGCAAGCCTCGCCTCATCCTGGATAACAGGAGTCCCAGATATAGGGTACCTCTTCTCCTTCAGTACGGGGCACCTGTAAAGGGCATGAATCGAGATTTCCTCGTCTTCCTTACAGTATCTGCAGGCCGGGCTATCAGTCAGCCTCAGCTTGTACTTATATGCATTCAGGATACTATGGTGGCCCGTAATGATTTCCACCAGAATTCTGGCTTTATGCCTGTTCAATTTAATGAATTCTTTTGCCATTTCTCAATCTGATGTATGATTTCTGAGTATTCGATGAAGAATTTGGTTATTCGACAACCGACATCTTTTATTGTGCTGGTCTTTTGCCCAGCCATTTATGCGATCTCTGATCAGATTCCGACTTATTCCCACTGCAGGTTCTGGTCCATAGAGGTTTTCCCTGGTCCCTAGTCTGGCATAATATTAATAATATATATATATATATATAATAATATATATATATATATATATATATATATATATATATATATATATATATATATATATATATATATATATATATATATATATATATATATTATTATATATATTATTATTTATATATTATTATATAAATAAATATAAACAAACTATGCATATAAAATAAACTTGCACTGTTATAGTAAATGACACGTGTTACAGTAAAAGTGGCTTACAATAAGGGTAACATTATATGAGTCATATAACAGATTAATTCTGATATAGATACATTCAGTATGCGTCTAAACATTGTCTACCCCACCCCCCTTTTACTTTTGAACTGAAAGACCTAAAATAACAAAAATTGGCATGGCATACATATATTAAAATGTAGAAATAGTTACTTGTGAACTAATTTAATCATATTCTTTTTAATATTCATTCCTCTTGAATATTATCAATATTATCAAGATATTTCTTGACGTCTTCTTTCACTTCTTCATTCATAAGTTCTAATTGTGTTTTCATCGTCTTATATATACTGTTGACTGCTTTCTACCTTACCTAATTATTTCTTCAGATGGTCGTGACATACTTTCATCTATTCGTGGCGTACTTGTATCTCTCCTTGGCTTTCTTTCATTGCCCTCGTCATTTCTCCTGTTCTGTTTCTATTCTGATGTTGAACTGTTTCAATGATTCTTCCATGTTTGCAGTTTCAATAGTTGACGTTTTACCCTGCAGTGCTGCTGGGTGGATTGAGTAGCCCAGTAGTACTTTGCCGGTCCCAAGCCCGGAAGAAAGAGGAGGGTTAGAGGGTCAGATTAGCTGCCTACCCTCTGTAAAACAGATCCAGCTCATAGTACCGATGATATTCATCGGAGGAACAGGTCATAGACCTACTTTAGAAGAAGAAGAAGAAGAGAAGAAGAAGACGTATTTACACAGAATGCTGTGCAGTTTTTTCTACATTAGAAGTATGAAAAATCCATCTCAGAAGTTACTCTATTGTTAACCCAAGGATATTAATTTTTTTAACGAATTTAATTTCTATTGAAGCATTATCAATATTAATATTCAATGTATTTGAGAGTGTGTACACTATTTTGAAACTATAGAACTTTATTAACTGTATTTTATTAACTTCTTATGATTACACCAGTATGTAAGATGTATGACATCGTTTTCTATTTTCTTCTTCGGATTAGGTCATATAGTGTCAGTATATAAAATGTTATCATTCATATAACTTATAAAAAATCCTGAGTATGTAAACATATTGTGAATAAAATAGGCCCTAATTCTGTGCTCTGAGGTACTCCACGCACAACTAATATTTTCATATTGTTTATGATTTAATTTAACTTTTTACAAACTACTGAAGTGGGGAGTATGTGCACACCATCTGCAAATGCCTTATACAATAAGGACTAAACAAATTAGGCCAAAATAGCTATTCTCCTGGCTATATGATACCGACGAGCGCTGAATTAGATGGTGAAATTTGCCGTATTTTGTCTAACAAAGTCATCACTAAAATACAGTGATTTAGATTGCTCGAAAACCACAAAGAAGATTCGCATCCTCTATCTCAGGATACCACTAACTGCAGACCGGTTTCGACCTTATCTTGGGTCTCATCAGTACAGTGTAAGTGAGTATGCCTTTGACAATCGAGGCTCGCTTGTAGACGCCAGTAAATTCTATCACAGTAGAGCGTAACAAGCGACAGTTTCAAAAACAATCCAAATCAAAATAAAACTTGACATCATCAATACAATGCAAAGTTTTACTTGGCAGATGGTAATTTTTACAAACTACTGAAGTGGGGAGATATCTCCACACCGTCGATGACATATAGCCAGCAGAATAGCTGTTTTGGCTTAATTTGTTTAGTCCTTATTGCATAAGGTATTTGCAGATGGTGTGGAGATATCTACTCACTTCAGTAGTTCGTAAAAGTTACCATCTGCCAAGTAAAACTTTGCATTGTATTGAAAATAACTTTTTAACATTTATTCAATTAAAACATGTGGTATTTCTGAACCCAAAATGTTAACATATATTTGGTAATTTTTTCTAATTCAAGGAAAATACAAGATAGGCCAAATGTAGGCAATCCATTTATTTTTCAAATATTGTATTTAATATTTTATAATATTTTTTTAAACTATAAAAAGGTATATTCCGTGGACTGCCGTGGAGACTTATCTATGAAAAATAATATCTCGTAAGTGACCGTCTTCTTCTTCTTCACACACATGATGCCATAACTTTGTTCGTGAAAAGCGTGTCGAGTGTATAGTGTTTTGGTGTTTTGTGAAAAACTTCGTCAGTGTTAAAAGCAATTAGAATAGGTTATCTATTTTTAGACCACCCTTTAATATGCGATGAGGTGGATAAGCTGTTTATTCTACCAAATTTAGTACAAAATTTACAATTTCTGGATATGTGGAGATAGTCATCTGTTTTTTTTTCAATAAATGGTTCTGTCGATTGTGGAATATTTCTAGCTACAATTTGTATAATGGATCTTTGCGCGTGTATCAATTTAGTGACGACGCACGAATCACATGCTACACCACTCGCAATTTTTACTAATATGCCACAATTACCAGCACGTATGTCTAGCGACATATGTTTCAATCAACTACGTATGGCATAAAAAGTTAATAACGCCGAACAGAATGCAATTATGGAGTCACGTCTTAGCTTTATTGTATAATTTGATTCATTGGCGTCTCAATATTTCTGTAAAATTTATTTCATTTTTATTTCATTTATTTTTATTGTTGTTGAATTTATTTCATTTATTTTGATGGAAATATCACTTCTATCGAATGTTTTTGTGGACAACCTTTCTATTACTCTATCATAAGTTCACGGATTTGTATTGTACTAACTGTTATCCTAAAATGTGTTTTCGGCACGACTCTGTTCAAAAATGTCAGTTCATTGATTCATACGATTGTTACCTATGACTTACACGCAAAGTATCATTATACAAACCATAGTTGTTTACCAATACCTGTGAAGAAGTCATTAAAACTGTTTTAATGACTACAATAACTATTATATTATTACATTTATTTAGGGATATTAATAACAATTTGTGAATAGCCCCCTAATTTTACAATATTTAACAGAGCCGTTCGTCGTTCGAGTGAGGAATAAATTTTATACTTCAGGCAAAAAAGTGAACCATTTTCCAGGAAAATGGGGACAAGGACGTGATATTTATATCGTTCAGGCAGAGACAGGCCTACAGCTAGCTCCTCACAAATTATTATAAAAAAAACCTGAATTTCATAGGAGCGACATTTACATGAATGAAGATAAACGCTAAATATGTGACCGTAAAATGGAATACCGTAAAATCCTGCCGGGAGTTTCCAATGCGAAATAAAAAATGGATCCGGTGGAAACGACGTTGGTGTGTGACGAGATAAATGCGATTTTAATGGTTCAGATTCTGTGTCAGAGATAAATTTCTATATAAGCCCTAATAATATTGACATAAAACCTGATTTTGGAGGTAGGTGTGCTCTTATGTATGATATATTTCACTGCATGCTTCAGACCTAGCTCTTATATTTATTTTATGTTTTGATATACTTACTATCTTAATAAAAATTAAATATTAATAAAACTTTTTATAATAATTGATACTAATATGTAACTATACCAAAACTAAATTATATGTTCATAATTTAGTTTTGGTATAGTTATTATATAAGATATTAATCAAACTTTTTATGATAATTTATACCGAGTATATAATAAATGATGGGTTATGCAAACTCTAGCTGTCGATAGAGTCTCTGAACTAAGTGATAAAGGCTGTCGATTATTTTAAAAATTCCTCCAGCCTTTGCCATTTTCTTTTGATAATACATATTTAAGTATGTAATAAATTATCTACTAATGACAGGTGAGTAATACCTCGTTAGAAGCTGCTATAAACTTAGATAAATTTATAATGACAAGATAAATTTGTATTTCTTGGCAATACTCATTTGTTTATCTAATTATTACTTTCCCGTATAGGGTGTCTTAGTTAGAACTATAGGATTTTAATTGAGCGCCATTTGTGTTCTGTCAAAGTTAGGACGTCAATATTCAACGACTGTCATCTCCAAACCACACGACGTTAACATGCCGCGATTAACAATTCAACAACGAACAGTTTGTGTACAACTGTTTTATGAAAGTGAGCGATCATATATAGCTATATTAAGAAAAATTCTCACAAAATTGGGACAAAATGAATCGCCTACGGAGGTAACAGTTCGTAAATTCTTCTGTTACTGATAACAGTTCTGTTATTGATAAGGCAACACCAATACGTCCTCGTTGTGGTCGGTCAGATGAAAATATTGCTGAAGTGATAGAAAGTGCACTGTAGCTCTTGTTGAAATTTTGAGTGTAGAAACAAATTACGAGTCAAAGTATCAAAAATCAAAATCAAATCAAATATCAAAGTAGGTATATAGTCAACGTCAATCACAAATAAATCTTTTTTTGTCTTGTTAAATTAAGAAAAGCACAGTAAGTAGATAAGCTATAAGAGTTCACGACCAAAATCCCATGTAATTTCTTTTGAAGGTTCATTGTGGTCTTTTCAAGACCATCCGTCCTCACTTGCGGCTAACTTCGCGCCACCTAGAGCGGCCTCCGCAGCTAAATTCGCCCGAAAACTTCGCGCCACCTATCGAGGTCATCAGCGGACTCCCTTCGCCCGCCACCTATCGGTCAATAGAAGCTTCCAGGTAACTTCCACCTAGCACTACGACCCGCGGGAAGTTTTAAATGCAGTCTGTAATGAATATTAAAAAAATATCCGATGCTGAGGCTTGAACCTCGGGATTTATGGTCGGCGCCGTTACATATGTGGCCAGTGTATTACTTGCTGTAACTATACATTTTTACCCACAATTACCCACATTTTATCCACAATTATCCACATTTGTATCCACAATTATCCTATTTTTTTGTTATTACCCTTATAGTTATTTAAAGCTGTTTACAGACGAACAGACCTGTTCCAAAAAGCTGTGAACAGCTTTAAACATCTTTTTAAACAGGTTTGTTTGTCTATAAACAGCTTTTTAAACAGATATGTTCGTCTCTGAACATGGTCTTGAAAAGACCACGATGAACCTTCATAAGAAATTACATAGGATTTTGGTCGTGAACTCT
Organism: Rosalia funebris; assembly: GCA_037954035.1. Taxonomy (NCBI): domain Eukaryota; kingdom Metazoa; phylum Arthropoda; class Insecta; order Coleoptera; family Cerambycidae; genus Rosalia; species Rosalia funebris. Next base: position 3,335,176 of record JAZFAV010000002.1, on the reverse strand, counting down.
TATAGCTTATCTACTTCAGTAATTTTTTATTGCGATATAATTATTTCCTTTTATTAATAAGGAAACATTTTTACACTCTACCAAACGCACGAGCCGTCACTGTCTCCTAAATTGCTCGCATTGATTACGAATAATTGACAAAATGTTATTACGTTACAATCCATAATCACAGCGCATTAACAGCTTTTCACTAAATTTTCATTTATCAACGTTTCGTTTCGTACAGGCGGCGAGTTTGAAAAACAGCGCTGATTAACAGCTGTACATTTAATTTCTTTCACGTGCCTTTCAATTATACACTTTTCTTCGTTCACAGCGAACCGAATTGGTAGTGTAAAACTTCACATAATTATAATAATTTATTATCGCGCTTTTTCGTTTAATCTAATAACGTTCCTGTTTCACGTGCTCGTTTGTTTTTCCACACCGCTGGCTCTGTTTTAGTTGTGGCTTTTTCTAGTACATAATTCGCAACTGAGGCCGTTAAATTTAATTCCTTTCTGTGCCAGTTTTATTACCCGGAATATTAACAGCATAATTAAGAATAAAAAGTAATCGATGTGATCAGCCATTCACAGGCGTTTATTTTACAAATATTTTACAAGAATACACGTGAGGCATTACAGTTTTAATTTAACACCTAAATAAATGTACAAAGTACGACCAAAGAAATGGAAATTTACACGCACAAACATCGATTTTCTTCCCTCAAAGCCTTAAGCCGTGAAGAGGTTGATTACATATAAAACAAGGACAAGAGATTAACAATGAATGATACAGTTTTTTTTTTATAATACACGATAATATTTGAAGACAACTGGCTTAATTTGTCACATAATGAAAGCCTCTGTATTCGAGTAATAGTATTATATTCGTCCCACAACAATATCAGACTAATACAAAATTAAAACCTGTGCTGGTTAGATTTTCACTTTTTATTTGTTAAACATCACAATTGTTTCGCCAACACAGTGGCTTCATCTGATAGTGACTAAATTTTACAATGTGGAACTGCGTTTATATAACTAGGGTAATTCTAGGTTTATTACTATGCGATTTCCTACTATTAAAGTATTGGAATTAAGTTTTTCAACCGATGTTATCTGTAAATTTTAAACACGATTTTTGGATAGCATGTAGAACTAAAATAAATTTAATAACGGGGAAGAGTTTGTTTCAATTTTACCCTTTAATATGAAATCAGATTTCTTTGCTTTTTTAATTTTAAGCCTTTCTTCTCTACATGTACAATTTTAAATTCTTCGTTAAAGGCAAGGTCTGCTTCAATTAGATGATTAAATTAAAATTATTAAAACTTCTTTTATGTTGTGCTATTCGCGTGTTGGAGTTTCTTCCTGTTTGTCCTATATATACCTTAGATCAAGTACCGCAAGTCAGCTTATAGACTCCTAAATTATTTGTGGTATTGGTTTTATCTTTAGCATTTTTTATGTATTTTCCAAGAGTATTATTAGTTTTATATGCTATGTTATTACTTCTTTTCTTTAAAAATGATGCAATTTTTTTAGATGGTTTCGATTCAGAATATCAGACTAACATTAAACCGTATGAAAATACGCAGGAAATAAAGGCCTTTTAAAGACAAGTAAGGTACTGAGAAGTTCTGAAAATACTTATTTTTTTAAACATGTTCCACAGTGTATTTTCCCAGGATATACAGTATGCCTAGAAAAGTATGCAACAAATGACAAATGAAAAACTTTCAGTGTTGTTAATTTTATATTAACATCCTAGATATAGAATGCAATATAATATCCTAGGTATTGAATTGTTTTTATATCATGTCTGAATACAGAAAAACACTAATACCACATAACTTGTTTTTCATTTATTTCTAATAGAATACTGAATGTGCATTATCATAACTTTACATATGTTCAAGTTATGGCAATATTAACTGTTGTGATACCTTTTTTGTTAATTTTCCTGTCGTTAATACAGTCTACTACCATTTTAATCAGATGAGTACTTATTTTTCTCATTTTCATTCCTTCTATTATCTCTTGCCAAGATGCAGTAGTAAAAAGACATCTACTATGATCATCAAGTAATATCTTTCTGGCATATTCTCTCTCGTTTTTCCTGTACCTTTTCCATTGCGTCCATAGTACTTCCACCCCTTTTTATCGCCAACATGGTTTTCAGTTATTCGTATAGGTTAAGTCTCGCATTTAATAGACAAAGCGATGTGTGTGTCTATTTATCTTCTTCTGTCTATTTTGGATATTCAAGGCTCTGGCTCTTCATACCTCCGCATATCTTCTGTGTTCTCTCGGCATTTTGTTATATGCATCCAAACAATATTTTTGACGTTGCTGCACTGTTTTCTGGATTACTTCTCTATTATTCCATTTGGGCGCTTTTGTTCTTTTTACGGCTTTAGTTTGGCCACTACTTACATGAGTTCCTCTTATATGAAGGGTTCTTCTTGTCGACCTCCACTAGAATGATAATACTACTCCATTCGTTTTCCTCGTCTGCTAGGGATACATTTTTTGATTCCTGTATTCTCTGTTCTTGAGAGGGCATATTTTGCTTGAGGCTAACCCCAGTTATTGGGGTTAAACCCAATGTTCGACATGTCCTTACCACCTCTTTGCACATATACTTCTATGCTCCTCTGTCAGTTTTTTTGCATCGTTTTTCTAGCTTACTTCTTTGATCTGCATATTCTCGATGAAGTTTCTGCTCAGTAATCTCTTGTCAAACAATTTCTGTCTTCTTCTTCCTCTTCTTAGGCTTTCCTGTGTCGACTATTTCTTTATTCCACCAACATGCCAGCCTCGTGTTTCCTATTCTCACCGCCTACTAGACCGGGCTTCAGATTCTTATTAACGGTATTGTATGCGGCTAGATCGGCCACCCTAACGCATATAATTATTTGCACAGCGACCACCCTTCCTCGTTTTAGGGCAGTGTGTCGCGTGCACATCTGCTGCGAGCAGATGTGGAGATCAAACTGGTCGGTCGCGGCACGTGGGTAAGCCCCATTGTCGGAAATGCAAATAAAAACTAGTTGATTATTCCTGATTGCACTTCATATACAACGCTATTATCGTACGGTAGATTAGGAAGCGGGGATCGCGTCTGCTGGGGTGCGGGAAACAAAAGAGCGGTCCGTTTCATTCGAAATAAAAATGAGATAGGGTGGTGAGACGTCGAAACCGGTTAGCAGGCGGATTTATCATTTTTTTTTCAAAGCTTGGCGGAACATCTCGCATTATTACAATGATAGTGTTTTAGTTGACTAGGTGTTTCATTTGATGACACCACAACTGATTTTCTTTCATTTTACATTTTACAGAAATAAAAAAGGAGACACGATTGAATATACTGGTGATTTAGACACTACCAATGCTTTCGTGGTTGTTTTGCAACCAGAAGTATCTCGTATCAGAGATATAATAGATATTTTGATTAAACATTAATTTCACCCTGTATTATACTTTTATTTTCAAAATTGGAAACGTAAATAAAATAAGTTTGCGGCGAAAAAATGCAAATTAATGTCTGGTAAAGGATTTTTCTCATACACACTGCTTAATGATTCTGTTACTGTTAATTTCAACTTAGAGTTTTGGTTTTTAGGCAGGTAGAGTTTTTAAAGAAGTATTCAATGATCAGTAAATTCAAGAGAGCATCGAAGTGTCAATTAACGATGGTCGAAATGGTGATATTAAGGTCTCATGAAGAGATTATTAGTTACTTAATCAAAAAAGTCATATTTCAAGATATTTAGTTCAAAAAATTTCAAAAACTGGTGGTTCCCCACCAATGTACTTGGTTTCTATAAGATGAACCTCCTCTTCATTCTGGTGTTGATGCTTAAATCAACATGCTCTGAAGAGGATTGTAACAACAAATGGACGATCCGGTGGAAAAGACATTATGGTACTATGGAGGCAAGCCATTGGAAAACATATTTATGCATCCACAACTAAGCGCTGAATAAAGAAAATAGGATACAAATCCTACAAGGTAAAGTTTGAGTCTTTACATTTTACTTTTGAACTTACCAGTTTCTCCTTCAGGCAAAAGAAAAGCAGTTATTGACTAAGCGACAGAAAATCAATCGGTTACGGTGAGCCAGAGAACATAGGCACTGAACTTTACAATAATGGCACCAGGTAATTTGGAGTGACGAATCCAAATTTGATATCTGTTTGGGTGATACCAAAGAATGTGTGCTAAGAACCTCACAGGAAACTTATTATCTTGACTATTTGGTTAGGAAAGTGAAGTTTGCTGCGTTTCTTATGATCTGGGGGTGTATGAGTGGTTTGGGTGTAGGAAAACTGCATTTCGTAGATGGTACGAACAGCAGAAAAATATAAACACATTTTGACAGATAGTTTATTGCCGTCAATACCATATGTCAAGGCACTGACGCGCAGTGCATTTTCAAGCAGGATAGTGATACGTGCCAGACATCAAAAACTGTCAAAGCTTGGTTTACAGAATAGAATGTTCCTGTCATGGAACGACCCTCTAGCAGTCCAGACCTCTCGCCAATAGAAACAACTAACATCTAGCCCGTTCAGTTAACGATCTACGTTATTTTGCAAATTGCAAGAAATTTGGGACAGCACGTTTCCTGAAGAGTGCCCTAAGCTGGTAGATACAATGCCTGCCAGAAATAAGGCTATTATTATTAATAAAGGTGATGAAACACAGTTTTAATGAAGCAGCTGAACTATTCTGAACCGCGAATCTTAATGCTTTTTATTAACAAACTTGTCACTGACACATATTAACGTAATATTTCATCGTATTTACGTTGAAATTTTATACTTTGTTTCTATTATCAATATTTTTCTTTAATAAAATAGTTTCGAGGGTGTTATTTACTTTTATTTAAATATATTAGTTGTAAAATTATGTCTGGCCGAACTCGTATGAGTCTGGGCTCGTATTTTAAGGTTTTATATAAATTTTAAATAAAATGTTTTAAGGTTTTATATATAATAAAGAGGCGATTCCAATTTAAAGACTATTATAATCATGCAGCTTAAGCACAAAAGCCTGAAAGAATAAATTCAACTATGACTATACCTAAGACTAGATTTTTGAGTACACTAAACCTACTTTTGCAGATTTTACCTTGCAACTTTTCCAAACTGCAAAGTTTGTAAAAGATTTTTTTATTAAAACTTGGGTATTTTATTTTCAAATCTAATGGATGACCTTAAACTTGGCTATTGCCTAATTTAAACATTTATCCATGTTAACTAATATTATATTTCTACAAAATATTGTAACGACGATAACTATTTTCAACAATAGATCTGCATTTCCACATAATCCGAACATACAAATTTCAATAATGTGGCAAATTCACAATATGTACGAAATTTTAAGAAATAACACTCTATCGACTGAGCTTAAATTAAAAAAAATTACCACACTCCTGAAATTAACATTATCATGCAATCTATGTATCCGATTCCTATTACATCAATACCTATTATGAAAGGTATATACGTTTCCTGTGAAAAGAAAAATACCTATTTTCTATGTAATCCACACGGGAACTTTTTCAGACGCCATAACAGCCTTGCAACTGTCGGGCTCCTCCACACAACAAAGGACGCCAAATTGCAACCCTAAATTCACCCCGAATTCAGCTGACACGCGTCGCGGGGTATGTTTTGATCCCCGTGGGCCATCTGTCGAGATTTGAAACGTCACACTTTCATTAGCTATACGTGTATTGTTACAGCAATAGCAACAATGAGTCCACAGTCGACGTCGATTTCACAGCGTAGGACGCGCGAGGGTTGCCAACTAGCGAGGTAGGAAACAAGAGGAAGGAAGTTGGAAAGAGATCTGTTGAAGTGAAAAAATATATGTACGTGGTTCACCTTGTGCTTTCGTGGTAATCGATTATTTTATGCATAAATATCTTGAAAAGAATCGTATGAATTACGGTAATACACGGGATATATCATAGTGAGCGGCCCATTTGACATTTTTGGAAAATTAATAGCAATAGGAAACTGAAAATTCGGCAATAGGGAATTTAGTAAATCACAATGCAATGATTTTCCTTCTATTGTGAAAACGGATCAACCAATTTAAGTTTCTCATAGTTTTTAAGGCCTTTAAAAGGGTGTATCACAAGATAGGGGGCGCCACTTAAAATTTTTAAATGGGGCTAGCTGGGTTTGAAGAAAACTGCAACATTTTTCTTACTAAAACAAATACAGGGGGTGGGTGGTTTTGAAATAAAGTTACCTTGCTGTACCATATATATTATTTTTATAACAAATTTTACGTTTAATAAAAAAAAATTAAAAACGAAAACTTGCTAAACGAATCTGATTTAACGACAAATAAACTTGATATAAAGATATTTCATATTGTAATAATTGGTCACGATAATTCACACACTCATTTTACATATTTCTAGGGTGTTACAGATAGTGTCTATCTATATTACCATATTATGCTGTAACTACCAACTGTATAATTTCTTCAAGCTGAAGACAATGTAATGAAATGATCAACATTTTCCAATTCTCCAGTTTGCACAATCCAACTAAATCATAACAAGGACAGTTCTACGTCTACAACTCGGGCACAATACAGGCTTTATGCGACCTAGCATTTTCATGGAGAAGAAAGATATTATTGATTTCATGTTTCCTTAAATCCTGTTCTACGTCAGTCAGAAGCTGATAATATTATTTCGCTATAATACTTTTTCTCTCATCGTACATATTCCAGTAAGCAACGCGAAGAAAATCCATCGCAACGAATTAAGCTACGATAATGTTCTACTATTTGACGATGAAGAATTTGTGAAAGTTCCTCTCCAATCACTAGCCCAAATCTCATTCGGGTGATTGGTATAGAAACACCTAACGCTCATCTAACGCCAATACTTTCTTAATACACACAGACTATAAATCCGTATCACATGTTTGCTGGATTGAATCTTGTGAGAAAGAATGATAGTCACATACTCCAACAACTTCCAGCTGAAGTTGTTTGAGTATTCGGTCTGCAATAATGCGAGAGGCTCTCACCACTACCCATGCCAACGTTATATATTATTTTTTCAATTATATTATTGGCAGTTAAATAAAAATGTGTTCTCACACATTTTGTTCTCACAGAACTAATCTAGTCTCAATAATTATATTAACCCTTGTATTACAAGCACCTTGTATATTAAACATAAAATACAAAGCTACGATCTTTGATTTTCATGCAACAAATGTGATATTTAAATATAGCATGTCAACAAAAATAATCCTTCCCCTACATTCTTACTTCTACGGCTATTACACAGCCGCTAGCTCGTTATCGAAAGCATCATGCGGTGACGATAGATCCATATCAAACGTTTAATGAGAACTTTTTCACAATGATAATCCGTTACGGTATTGACAGTTGACGCTGGAATTATTGAGTGAAGCAATATTTCGAACAAACGTTTTGGGAGCTTCGGAATATAACCCTAATCCTCGCCTTTTCGACTTTTTAAAACTCGCTGATGATCTGAAATGTATTTAACTCGATGTAGGCATTTTCAGCGAATTAGTGGAAGTGAATATGATTCAGAAAATCTTATTAAATCGAATTCAATCAACCGAATTGGTTATCGTCAGCGATTGGCAAAATTAAACAGACTAATTATGTTAGTAAACAAATTCTTAAAAGTGGCATAAATATTAATTAAAGGTGTTTCTTTAAAGTATGTTCTAGAACCAAGAAAGCCTATATTAGTTCTTGGTTTAAAAGCAATCAGTAGCTTGTAATTGTACAAAATAATAATATCAAAGTCTTTTATTCCTATTTCTTCTTATACATACAGTATGGTCCACTTTAGTGTTTCCAAAATGGGCCAATGTATATCTCCTAACTATAACTTTAAAATCCATACTCCAAAATTTTAAAAGAAAATAAGAAAATCCACAGTAGGTCTTGCGTTACTTCAATGTCTTCCATAGACATCCCTTGGAGTATCCTCCTGAAGACCTTCTCCTCCTGAGGCCTCCTGAAAGCAAATATGCTCAAAAGGCTTTTTTATAGACGTTACAATTTTTTTTAAGAAAAAGTACATTTTTAACGAAGAAAATAAAAAAATAGCCGCTTCCACAGTGGGTCCTGCGTTACTTCCACGTTCTCCATAGACATTCCTTGGAGTTTGTACTAAGAGCTACTGAAGACATATCTGCTCAAAACATTTTTTGATAGACGCTACGAATTTCTTTAAAGAAAAAGTGCGAAATTTTTAGGGAAGAAAATAAATAAATTCGCCACTTCCACAGTAGGTCCTTCGTTACTTCAATATTCTTCATATATATCCCTTGGAGTCTCTACTAGGACCTCCTGTAGACCTAGGCGCATTTTTAAAAGGCGCTACGAATTAAGAAAAAGTATAAAAATATTAGCGAAGAAAATAAAAAAAATCACCGCTTCCACAGTGGGTCTTCTGTTACTTCAATTTTCTCCACAGATATCCCCTGGAGTCTCTACTAAGACATCCTGAACATAAATCCGCTCCAAAATATTGTTAGTAGACGTTACGAATTTTTTTAAAGAAAAAGTACACAATTTTTAGCTAAGAAAATTAAAGAAATTACCGCATCCACAGTAGGTCTTACGTTACTTCGATATTGTCCTTAGACATCCCTTGAAGCCTCTACTAAGATATCTTGAAGGCACGTCTGCTCAAATTGTTTTTAATAGACGCTACGAATATTAAAAAAAAAAAAAGATTTTTAGGGAAGAAAAAAAGAAAAATTCATCACTTCAAAAGTAGGTCTTGCGTTACCTCTACATTCTCCATAGACATCTCTTGGAGCCTATACTAAGAGCCACTGAAGGAAAATCTGATCAAAAATGTTTTTAGTAGACATTACGAATTTTTTTCAAAGTACAAGATTTTCAGGAAAAAAAATTTAAAGAATCACCGCTTACACTGTAGGTCTCCCATTACTTCAATTATCTTCCAAGATATCTCTTGGAAGTCTCTACTAATATATCCTAAAGGTAAATCTGCCCAAACAAGTTTTTAAAAGACGTTACGATTTTTTTTAAAGAGAAAGTACAAGATTTTTAACGAAGAAAATAAAGAAAATCACTGTTTCCACAGTAGGTTTTGTGTTACTTCCATTATCTCCACAGATATCCCTTGGACTCTCTACTAAGGCATTCAGAATATAAATCTACTCATAAAGGTTTTTAATAGACGTTACGAATTTTTTTAAAGGGCAAGTACAAGATTTTTAGCGAAAAAAATATAAAAAATCACCGCTTCTACAGTAGGTCTTCCGTTACTTCGATTTTCTCCACAGACATCCTTTTGAGCCTCTACTGAAACATCCTGAAGATAAATCTGTTCAAAATAGTTTTTAATATACGTTACGAATTTTTTTAAAAAGAAAGTACAAGATTTTTAGCTAAGAAAATAGAAAAAATCACCGCTTCCACAGTATACCCTGCATTGCTCCGATTTTCTTCACAGACATCCCTTGGAGTCTCTACTAAGACATCCTAAAGATAAATCTGCTCAGAATGGTTTTCAATAGAGGTTACAAATTTCCTTAGAGAAAAAATACAATATTTTTAACGAAGAAAACAAAAGAAAATCACCGCTTCCACAGTAAGTCTTGCGTTTCATCCATATTCTCCATGGATATCCCTTGGAGTTTCTAGTAAGACCTTCTGAAGGCACATCTGCTCAAAAGACTTTTTAATAGACGTTATGAATTTTTTTAAAGAGAAAGTACAGCGAAAGTTTAGCGAACAAAAATTAGCGGTGATTTAAAAAATCACCGCTTCCACAATAGGTCTTACGTTACCTCAATTTTCTGCATAATCCTCCCTTGGAGTCTCTACCAGGATATGCTGAAGGTAATTCTACTCAAAAAAGTTTTCAATAGATGTTACGAATTCTTATAGAGTTCGTTACGAGAGAAAGTACAGGATTTTTAGCGAAAAAAAATCACCGCTTCTACAGTAGGGTTTGCATTACTTCCATATTCTTTATAGATATCTCTCGAAGTCTCTACTAGGACCTCCTGAAGGCACGTCTGCGCAGAAAACTTTTTAGTACACGTTACGAATTTTTTTTTAAAAGAGGACAAGATTTTTAGCGAAGAAAATAGAGAAAATCGATGCGTCTACAGTAGGTCCTACATTATTTCCATATTATTCATAAATATCCCTTGGAGTCTCTACTAAGACATCCTGTAGGTAAATCTCAAAAAAGTTTCTAATAGACGTTACGAATTTTTTTAACGAAAAAGAGGAAGATTTTTAGTGAAGAAACTAAAAAAAAATATCACCACTTCCACAGTGGGTCTTGCGTTACGTCGATATTATTCATAAACATCCCTTGGAGTCTCCTCTAAGACAACAGTTTCCAGCACCAAATCCAACCCACTGAGATAAAGTTTAGTTATAAATCCTAGGAAAAAGAAGATCGTGCCTTGAAAAAGTTTGACTACCACTGGACTCGTATATAAATATCCTCGTTGCCTTCGCGTACGGCCTTCTAAATTAGGAAAACCTATTCAAGCAGCAAATACGCCAATCTGTTTCGAATAGCCAATCGATTCAAGAACGTCAATCGCTGTGAGGAATTTCCCTTCGGGAACATAGCTAAATATTGCACACGGCTGCAGTTCGCAGCACGCTTATGAATAACTGCAAAACTCTCCGCCCGCTCATAACTTCCCCATAGATTCGTTCTGGAACAGGCCGGGTGCCGGGTCGAGAGGAAAACTGCGGCATTAACAATTTACGATAATATTACGTTTTCCCTTAGGGCATGTACCAACTTCGCCGCAAATTACAACTCCACGTACATGCAATTTCCACCTGAGCGCAATTAATAATTAAGCTGCGTATATCGATCTATCCTTGCTAATTGTAAGGTTACAACAACGCTCACTACCGTTTGAATTGCTGTTAGGCATTGAGTAGGTCGCAGCCTTTAGAACGCTTTTATTACATTCTAAATTTTAGAAAAGAAAACCCGCCACGGATAGGATTCAACATCTGTCGCGGATGGGAACTGAACGATAGGCAGCTGTTTCGAACTTATTAGTTCTCATCAGTGCCGTACGGTACGCCGGTCCAGGACAAATGCCGAATTAAATGCGTGGGGTATTTATCTAAATCGATACGATTCATGTCAGTAACTTATAAGTCGGGAATCGAGAAAGGAGCCACTAAACCGCAAAGCGGTTATCAAGTAGTTCTCGAATGGCAAAGCTATTACGTAATAGATATAGGAAACAACTACTCCTCGGGCTAAAGTCGAGCCAGGCTATCGCTTTTAGGTATAATTCAATGCCTGGCGGGGCTTTAGCCCGAGGAGTAGTTGTTTCCTATAGCGATTATATAATAACGTTGCTATTCGGGAACCACTTGATAACCGCTTTGCGGTTTGGTGGTTCCTTTCTCAATTCCCGACTTATAAGTTACTGACATTTTATTACAATCAATCAAGAAGAAGTGGGTATAGATAGCATTTGTATCTATTAAATCTAATGCTTCAGGGTCTGACAATATTTCAAGAATGATGTTATACTATTACACGAGTATGGACGCGCCGCCGCTGGCACCACCACCATCGCAATGATACTGCACCTCCCCCTCGCTCATTTTCATCATCAGGTGAACCGCGCGCAGCGATCCGAACTGAGCCACATAAACGGGTATCGCCGAACCTTCCCGAGAGCTAATAGCCTTGCGGATTAACAATCAACGCACCCGTAAGCGGATCTAGAGGCTTCGATCAAAAAACGAAAATTACCACGTTATTCGCAAGGGTCGATTTACTATTTTGATTTTGTCAGTATGCCGAAATTCGAATAAGAAGCTTTCATACATCGATCTAAAGTATTTGGTAACACACACACACACAGACACACTCACGCGCGTACACACACACAACAAGGTTCCACAAGGGTCAGTATTGAGCCCTCTTTTGTTTATTGTTTACACGGCAGAAGTATTTTATGTTACAAAATACTCCACGATACAGGCATATGCAAATGACAGTTAAATATTGAGCCATTGCGAAATCAAATCCTCAAAAACGTAGTGTTACCTTATTGTGTCCTAATAAAAAAGTGACATTTTGAAAGAACTATGAAAACTTTAAAAAAGTAATCCAGACGTCTTCTATTTGCTTAAAACCATTACATTTAAAACAAACACATTTTAAAGTCTAATAATAGGAAGCAACTTTGTGTTACTTGTATATATAAACTGAAACTGGAATCGATTGATCCCTTCTCGTAGTAGAAACAAAACTGAAATAATTTAAATAAAATAAAACAATCAAATATTCTAAGGACTGTGTTGTGTTATGAGTTCAATGAAAGTAGGAGGCAGTCTTTATAAAATCGCTGCCCCAAGCTCAACACCGATGGTATTATGTTTCTTTTAATTTTTTTACCCACATCCCTTTTCGCGCAAGACTCTTCATTTGAACTAGTCGCTCATTCGTATTTCAGTCCAAAATTTCTTCCTGATTACAACTATAACTAAATTTTAATAACATTTATGAGAAATATTAGTGATTTTAAGCTATTTATCAAGCTATTTATGGTGTTAGTTACAGTGACAGTAATAGGATTCATAGTAGTGTATACTTTATAAGAAATAACTGAAAATCAACAATGTAAATAAGCAGTCGAGAGTTTATACCCAAGTTGCACAGATTGGAATTTTAGGGAAATTCGCCATTGACCCTACCACTTCACTTCCAAATAGCGCAAGTTAACAAACATTTCAGTTGTTTCCATACACAAGGCTTTACAAACTAAAGAAGTTATTTTCTTACAAAATTAACATTCCCAGCAACTCGGCGCAGCGCGGTTCATCGAGAAGGGAAAGAAGATCAAAGGAACCGAAAAAAGATTAAAGTCGCATAGTGTTTTATTCCTTTATCAGATGCATTGGAATATATCTAGATTCATACACCCATGACTATGCCTGAATGATTCGATTTTGTGAAATAATGATTGAGAGAATTCAAAAAGACCCGAGTTTCGTAAAGAATATTTGTTTCAGTGATGAAGGAAATTTGTTTCTTATTAGATTTGTAAATAAATATAACTGTAAAGACTGGGACAATGAAAAAAATCTGCCTGTGTTTCGAGGTGATCATATTAGAGTATATATTTAACGATTTAGGCAAAATAATAAAGTTTAATTTTAAAAGTTAATTAAAATATGTTTATAAAAATATTTTTGACTGAATAGGAAATGTGAAATAGCAACTCATCTTTGGCCATCATAATTAATATAAACATAAGCTCATTAACAGTGCTATACAATTAAAAAGTGTTTATTACAACAAACTTTATCAATTTAATTATAATAACTTATCTAATTTAATTATCTATTATCTGTAAATTAATTCAATCAAATCTAAAAAATAATTATAAAAGAAATAGTTTGAAGTTGTACCGATTTCTATGTACTACACTAGTCACAAAAATTAAGGGATGTAAAGAAAATCCAAAATTTTTAGGTGATTTTCAAAGGGCTGTAATGTGGAGAAAAATAGTCGGAGAAATTTAAGAAAAGCAAATTGAGTTTCTATCTATTTTCCGATCTCGAGTTCAAAATTTTTTTAACTCAACAGTTTTTGAGCAATCATAAGAAAACCATCGTCTTCAATAAAGTATATGAATAGATTTTCTATTGTACACTAGGCACAAAAATTAAAGGATGTAAAAAAAAACTAAATTTTTAGGTGATATTTTTTTTCAATCTCAAAGTATCACAAAGAAATTCTCGAAATTTTAAATAGCTGCGATTTGTTTTTCATTGTATTCGGAATGATTAAATTTGTCGTTTTTGCTAATAATCAATTTAAGAATGAATTTGTCATTTTTTATTCATTTTTTGAGGTTGAAAATGTTTTTTTAGCAATAATCCATATTTTTTTCATCAAATTATGTTAATTATTGCACGAAAAAAATTAAGTATTTCCCGAGTAATTAATTACAAAAGTCAAAACTGACTTTTTTGTTTTGAACACCGACAACTAAGCGAAAAATCATCGTACAAGGTTTTTAAACAGCTCAAACTAAAGAGAATAAAATAATCTAAAAATGCTTTAAAATAAAATCGCTGAAAATAATTATTAAAGTCCGTGGACCTATTGAAAGGCAAGCAAAAATTTTAAAATTTTCTTCCGGCGGTTTTCTTATGTTTACTCCAAAACTGCTGACGATAAAAAAATTTTAACTCAAGATCTGAAGACTAGAAACTTGGAGCTTCAATTTGCTTTTTTAAAATTGCTCTGCGACTATTTTTCTCCACATTACAGCCCTTTGAAAGTAACCTAAAAATTTAGAATTTTTAGGTTACCCCTTAATTTTTGTGCCTAGTGTATAATAAAAAATCTGTTCATATACTTTATTTAAGACGTATAGAACAGGACAACTGAAATATTTTTTATAATAAATATTATTATATAAGCTTTGTTTGTTTCGCGTCATCCACTAATTGTGCGACGTAATACAAGCATCACTTAATTTGTATACAATAACTGTCGGTGCATTGTTTCTTTTATAATACTCATAAACTTAACTTGCGTTGAAAGCTGAATATGATTCCCAAACATCCCTCCCTCATGTACACAAACTAGTTTTCTACTAACATGAGTTATATACCGGATTAAATCCAACAATTTTGAATGTATGTACCACTCCGGGCGGAATTAAATTACAGCTACTTCGTCCCGATGCAACAGAACACAATTCCCTGATTACACCCTCATCATATATTCATACTTTACAACATAATACAATTTCGTTGCACGACTTCAGGAAACCAGGCTTATGCACAACTTCCAACGGAGCAATTTGTACATCGCCCTTCCTAATTGCGCAGAATTTTATCTCTCCCGCTACGTACGTTTACTAGACACTCCCTTTCCTCAGTTGATAAGTATCGTTCTTGTGAAACCTTCGTAGCGGTTTTCTTAAGTCCGTACCAACACGTCAACATCACATTATATTTCCTGTTAAAGAAAATAGTGGCAGATACAGTTTCAATGCTTCTGGAAACTTTTGGGAAAGAGGCTCTAATCCGGACAAAAAGTGCCAAAGGATTCGTGCCACGTTGAATGTAAACCAAAATTACTATCTGGAAATGCTAAAGCGATTGCGTAAGACAGTGGGAAAAACAACTTGATTGGTGAAGATCGAGGGACCGGCTTCTTCATTATGACAATATGCCTGTCTACACAGAGTTGATAATCAACCAGATTTTGACGAAAAACGGCACGACAACGATTTCGCACCACCTCTACTCGCCCCACCTAGCCTCCTATGAATTTTTTTATTCAAAGAATAAAGAAAACTCTAAAGAAAAATATTTTTCAGGACTTAAAAGAGGTTAAGAAATGATCGCTGGAAGCACTTAGCAGCGTTAGTTCAGAAAAATATTTCAAACAGTTGAAAACCCGTTGAAGCAATGCACACGTCATCTAATGGATCACACATCATCTAATGGACAGTATATTAAAGGAAGTTGATGTTCTCAATATGTTACCTTAAATAAAAAACAAATTTGAATAAACAATTCTCGTTTTTTTTTGTTGGAACCCCCTCGTATATTAACAGAAAGTCTTACAAGCAAATATAGCTTTTCGCTAAATTTATGTAGTATATTTTCGAAACTGCACTAAAGATTTTCGATTTTCATAAACAACACTTCTACTTCATCATAATTTTTAAAGCTAAGGTGATGATAATCCTTGAACATATTCTGCCAAGTTCGACTATATAAATAACATTTTCTATTTTCTTAAATAGGCTGATATTAAGATAGTACTCAATATTTTTCCTGTTTCCGATTTCCTCCTCGTTTCCAATAAAACCACTCCATTATATAACAATTACTCCCCTGGAGTCTCTACTAAGACCTCTTGAAGACACGCTTGTCCAGAAAACTTTTTAATAGACGTTACGATTTTTTTACAGAAAGAGGACAAGATTTTTAGCGAAGAAAATACAAGAAATTACCGCTTCCGCCGTAGGCCTTGCGTTACTTCGATATTCTCCATAGACATCCCTTGGAGTCTGTACTAAGAACTGCTGAAGGTAAATATGCTAAAAAAAATTAATAGACTCTACGAAGTTTTTAAAGAAAAAGTACAAAATTTTTAGCAGAAAAAAAACACCTCTTCTATAGTAGGTCTTGCGTTACTTGGATATTCTGCAAAAACATCCCTTGGCGCCTCTACTCCGACCTTCTGAAGACAAAACAGCTCAAAGATTTTTTAACAAACCTCCTGATGGCAAGTCTGCTCAAAAAACTTCTTAATAAACGCTACGAATTTTTTTAAAGAAAAGATATAAGGTTTTTAACGAAGAAAGAAGTCACCACTTCCAGTCTCACGTTACTTCCATATTCCATACAGATATCTCTTGAAGTCTCTACCAAGACCTCCTAAAGACAAATTCGCTCAAATAATTTTTTAATAGACGCTACGAATTGTGTTACAGAAAAGGGCAAGATTTTTAGCGAAGAAATGAAAAAAAGTTACTGCTACCACAATAGATCTTTCGTTACTTCCATATTCTCCATAGACGTCCCTTGGAGTCTCTACTAAGACCTCCTGTAGACACGTCTGCTCATAAAACTTTTTAATAGACGTTGCGATTTTTTTAAAGAAAGAGAACAAAATTTTTAGCGAAGAAAATAAAAGTAGTCACCGCTTCCGCCTTAGATTTTACGTTACTTCGATATTCTCTATAGACATCCGTTGATGGCTCTACTAATTGTTTTTATAGAACCTAATTGCACAGTATAAAACTACATTCAACAACTTCAAGGAACACTCTAACAGAAAAATTATTTTAGCAAAACATCATTATAACCCCATCGAAAAACTTATTGCAAATTTCAGGTCGATACATGTAAGCTGATAAAAACACCCCCAGTCGCCTTTTTATGCCAGAACGATGCAAAGTACTTCCTCCATCAGGGAGGTCTGGGTCGAGACGGTGGCTTTCGGTTCCAGGAATATCTCCCGCGAAATCCGCTTTCGGAATAAGCGAGCGTAAGGAAATTTTAAAGTATAAAAAAGTTAGAGATCTCGAAGTGTATATGTAGCGAAACATAAAAGCAGTAGAGTGTGGCTGCAGCGAGCTGCAAGTTGGATATCGAATCTGAATAACGACGCCGTTTTTTCGCGTGTAGCACTCGAGGGGTGAATTTAGAATTTCACAGGCATCAGCGGGATTTTTTTAGTTTTGTGGACTAGGCTTGATTTCGGCGCAAAGTCACAAAGATGCGGAAAATGGAAATGAAGTAAATCCACGCGTTTGCTATATCCCCCTTCAGGCATAAACAGTATTTTAATGCACCTGTGTATCGCTATTTCGATAGCAATTTTATCATCCTCAGCAAGATGTGTTGTTCATTTTCAAATGCGAATTCTATACTAAAAATACTTATTAAACTATCATTTGTGGTTATGAAGAATACAGTAAATGTGTTGTACATACGAGCCCAGGCTCATAATAGTTCGGACAGGCATAGTTTTACAACTAATATATTTAAATAAAAGTAATAACACTCTCAAAACTATTTTATTAAAGAAAAATATTGGTAACGGAAAAAATTTTAAACTTTTAACTTAAATACGATGAAATATTACTACGCCATTATATGTCAGTGACAAGTTTGTTAATAAGGTACATTAAGATTCGCGGTTAGAATGTATATGTCTGTGTATCCAAGCAATATTATTGGTGCCTTTCACTCGCGTCATTAGAATTATTTCGTTACCTCCTTAGTTTTCCACAAACATCAACACTAGTCAAGTGTTTCACTATTCTGAATCTCGTCAGTTTAACCTTTCAATTTTCTTGTCTCCTCACTCACTGCCTCTAGCAACTATTGGAGCACATTCAATAAATATCGATATACAGTACATCTGCAGTACGATAAACAGTACACATCTGCAATAAGCCTGATCGAAAGCTTTCAGCCGTGTGCTTACAGCGCCCTTCCGTTTATACGATTTGATAGAGTTGTAAACTACTGTTGTAAACTTTGAAAAAAGTAATTGAAATTTAACCAGAAAAAAAGTTTTTCACCTTGTAGTATAATATTAATTTAATTCCAGGACACTTGACAATAATTGAGGTCACGTCATGTCGTCCTATTACCCGATAACCTCATACATTGAAAAACATTCAACTCGAATATATACGAGGTACGAGAGTGTGGCATTTTAGTAGAATGTTATAACTGTGACTCTCCATCAGATATGGCTACAAATCGATTCAAGTTGCCATCTCCTTACACTGTAAACGCTGCTCCTCCACCAAAAGAAGACACAGTGTACTATAGGTGAGTTAGTACTTTATTGGATTTTAATTGGAACTTTTTAAAGTTTTACTAGTTGTTGAGCTCTTCAAGAAATTGGATTACTTAAGTAAATTGTAAGGTCGAAATTTGAGTAATGAGTTTTTTAATATGATTTTACTTCATATACATATATTGCGTATACCATAATTAAAATTACCTTTATTTTACTAAGTTATAACATTAATTATAACAATTTAGATGTAATAAAATTGGTATCAATTATGTAAGAAACAGGCGGGTATAAAAGAAACAAATACCACAATATACATTTGATTTGTAAATATTTCTCTGGTAAAAAACAATCACTTACTGTAGTATTTTTAGTTCAAAAAAATTATATAGAACATAAAATAGCGATTTATCAAAAGCAATCGACTAAAAATGCAAACACGTTTCTGATAAGGAAACTATTGTGATATTTTCGAAATCGATAGTTCTGTTTGATTACCAAAAGTAGAATATTAATTTTAACGGCCATTTTGCAGATATAAACGCACTGAATTTTGATGATCAGAAACGCTCGTAGAATTACCTGCAACGACACTCGAACTCGATGTAATAAATGATTTGATAATAAAATAAAAAAAAAAAACAGAAGAAAACAAGCAGAAAACAAACTTGTGTAGAAACTAAATATTTGCGAGATGATTAAATTAGGATTCAGATAAGGGTTAGATATAAACGCTGACCTTTACTAAATTGATATAAATAAAACAAAACAACTCGATGTCTTTATTATTATATGCTGATTTGGCTCTTACGTGTTGCAGAGATAAAAATTCATTTAGATACGAAATAATAATTATTTTTATTAATTAAATTTGATATAATTAGATAAATATATCTTCTTTATTGGAAAACAAGAATATAAGAAATACGTGCAAGAAAGCACTATGATCCTAGTAATTGAATATAAGAACTTCAAGGGGCATTGAATCTAGTGAACAAGCTGGTCATTAAATCGAACCACTTCGATCAAATCACTAATTGGAAAATTATTTAAATTGAGAAAACACAATAAACAATTAACTTTTCTGCTAATGTTTCGGAAAAGTTCTTTACATTATATTCTATAAAATTTTATTCTTTCTTCAACACGTGCAACAGTGAACATTAGAAGAAATATTTTTAAATAATTTAAAAACAAAATTTAGTTAATAACATTTCAGAACTACTCAATTCTTAAATATAAAAAATGATATAGAAATATCAAATAAAAAAAAAATGAAAATGTCTATTAATCTTTACCTTTTCAAATATCTTTTTTTATTTCAAATACGAACATAAAAAATAGTTATTCAATATTTATGAAAAATGTTTCATTGATATTTTTATACAAAGTTACCTATATCTAATATAGCTAATACGAAAAAAATATGTACCTAATTCAATTTCGTTATTTCTGTAAACGTTTGAAACCAAACAGTACAAAAATGTTTCCTGTCCTAACATAATATACATAATTTTCTTTATTTTTACTTGGCACATCTCAGTCATTAGTGCCTCTAAAGCCATCTTTAAATGAAGTCCACAATTTGTCCAGCTTCAACGCATTCCTGCCCATTGTTTTTGTTTATCCAAATATTCATCTTGCATGTTTCCTTGCATCCTTGAATTTTTCTTCTGATCTAAGCCTTGCATCTTATTACTAACTTAATGCTACTTATTTTCGTCCATTGCTATAACTAACTGATTTCAATTTACTAATGAATTATTTCAGGCACTTAAATGATCTAAACTTCATAGGATCAACAAAGAAAAATACTTTTGGAGTGGCCATTTTCGGAATAGGCAGAGCTGGTAAGTCTATATAGATCATAATTTAATCTCTGGGTCTTGATAATCCTCCATACTCTTTTCGAGCACAGAAACGCACCACCTATCCCTATAAACTGACTACGCGATTATCTGAACAGCATATATTTATGACTAAATTTTACTTGTAGGTACTATTCACCTTTCCAATCTAGTGGTCAACAGAAGAGTGAAGATATTATACATAGTCGACGATGATAAAGCAAAACTTGTCAAAATTAGGAGCTACTTCAGCTTGATTGAAACGATTTTTTTAACAAGCCGCGAACAGGATAAGATATTTTCAGATTCAAAGTGAGTATAAGTTGCGTTAACAATTTTCTAATTCTATAAAGTGCCAGACAAGCAACGTGTTTTAAGTACATTTACACTGGGGACATTTTTTTTACATTCTCTGTGTTGCAAGAGGTTTTTTAGCCAATTCCGGTAATATTTTCATCGGCATCAAGTCTGAAATAGATTTTTTGCTATATAATCTGGTATCCGAGCAATTTTATGTTAAATGTAGTTAAAGAATCATATTAATGTATTAACCCTATAATACACCACATATCCCTACAACTTCTGACATTTTTTAGCACACTTTTTGTACTAACAGCCTAAACATGAAAGGGTTTCATTTAAAAAGTCTCTATTGGTACCCCACTTTTACTCAACACAGGGATATTAAGCATGGCCCCATCTTTAAGCAGGTC
This sequence comes from Rosalia funebris, assembly GCA_037954035.1. Lineage (NCBI taxonomy): Eukaryota > Metazoa > Arthropoda > Insecta > Coleoptera > Cerambycidae > Rosalia > Rosalia funebris. The sequence goes on along the minus strand of JAZFAV010000002.1, from coordinate 3,314,282 downwards.
TCTGCTTGTTCGTGAGCAAGTAGTTTGTACTTACATGTTTGAAAGTGTATGTGTGTAAATAGATAGTATAGACCTGCATAGGCATGTTGTGATTTACATATTTAGGACGACATATAAATACATTTTCTTTGGCAAACTTCCTTGGCAACAAAAAATCTCCTAGCTATGATGTTATAGTTATTACAAGGCTGTTGGCTTTTCGAAATCTTAGTTGGAATATAAGTGTCAAACTTCATTTTCTGTATAATCGAATCTCGATCAGTTTCCATCAAGACCTGTTTTCGATGGCAGAACGCTGTTAAGGACGTTAAGGCAAGCCTATGATGACAGACTACTGCTGGAGCATCAAACGAGATTGGCCTGAGAAGATCTAGAGGCGCAAGCTCTACAAACGTAAATTTTTACTCGAATAAGAGTATCTAAATTTTCATCCATATCAGTTGTTACAAATCGCCTATCTGTCGCATTTATGTTGTAATTTTAAAATATGTATACGTTAATTTAAAGTAAAAATCGTTTGTACTTACACCCATATTTGAATATAAGTATTTTATTTTACGCAACTGATTTTGGTGCCATCATGTCATACGAAGCTTCAAATTTCGTGAAAATGAAAATATCGAATTGCAAAAAATCTAGAGCTTACAGAACAATACTAAAGATTTGAACTCAGTGAACTGAATTTTCGTATTAGGTAATAACAAGTGCTGTAATAAATGCAATACTTCCCCCCCCCCCCAGTGTTATCAGTCTAACTACTCTAACTAAACAGATTTCCCCAACTGTCCTTCTCCTCGTAGCATGTGGCAACATTGTAATTGATAACGAGGCTATAAGCAAACTAATAAAATTATTTTTTAAGTGTGAGATTCATCGTTTGCGCGTCACCCACCATCACCCACGAGGGCATAATAACGGAGGCTCTACAGCACAAAAAGGCGGTATTTTGCGAAAAACCAGTGGCGGGGAGCATAGAAAAATCCAAGGAGTTGTTCGAACTTGCGGAAAAAGTTAATCAGCCATTTCTCAGCGCATTTAATAGGTAATAGCATATTTTAAAAAATGTATATAATTCATCTCGTCTTCTTAATCACATTAGGCTTTGCCCTGGTATTTATTTGTATTTGAAAAATAAATCGATGTAGTTATTTTAATTCTGTATTTAATAGTATAAAGTTTGCTTCTTCATTTAAAAACATCCCATGTATTAAACGTATTTAATTTATTCAAAATAAGAAAATAAATGTGTTTTAAAAATAACCTTAATTTTGATTTTAAATAAATGGAACATAAAAACATAATAGGATTAATTTTTTGGTGTCTACAAACATTATCCTTTCTTAATAATGTCCCTGAAGAAGTCACATGCAATAGATGAAGAAACTTTAGCACCAAGTCCCAGTTTATTTAAGTTATTTGTATTAGTAGAGTTGCCATATTTGAATTACCTCACGATTTTTCCCTTATAGACGTTTTGATGATTCCTACGCAAGTATAAGAAACAGGGTGAGACAAGGGGAAGTAGGAAAAGTTTTGACGGTCAAAGTATGTTCCAGAGATTCACCTTTACCCTCTATCGACTACCTGAAGATTTCAGGTAAGCGTTAAGATGGATAATTGGAGCAAACGCAAATTTTAAAATGTTCTCTACTTGCTGCTTCCATATGTAGGAATTAATAAGAAACCTTAGAGAACTTTAACCTTTTCAGGAGGAATATTCCACGACTGTGCGGTCCACGACATAGATCAAGTGATCTCGGTTCTGGGCGAATATCCCACCAAAGTGGCGGTGATTGCCAAAAGTAATATACCGGAGATCGCTGCAATTGATGATGTTGATACCGTGGCTATAACTTTGTCGTTTGACAGTGGATCCATTGGTATGATAGACCTCAGCAGGCAGTGCTGCTATGGATATGATCAAAGACTAGAAGTGAGTGTGAAAAAAATAGGAAATTCCATGTTTTATATTAAGGAATAACACCACTGTAATAAGCTAATGAAAAAGGGTTTTTTACAATTTTTTTGGATGGAAGAAAAGATAATAGGATAATAATATTTAAGGAAATTATTAGACAAATATTTAAGTATAATACAAAAAATTATTATCAAAAAATATTCAAAAATGGTAACACTGGTCATTCTTATGGAAGTAGAGTTATTTAAAGTTATGGAAATTGAAGAAACATACATAGGTTCAAAAACTGAAATTTGGGCGAAATAAGAGATACATATAATTTAATATAAATCCGTCCGATTTGATTCCTCCCTCTTCTGAAATCTACGCAGTTCCTACTTTGCTTCAACGCACTGTTATCTGTCTCAAACGCGTTAAAATCCATTACCTGCCTCAGCATTTTCAGTTCCTAACATTAATTTGTCTCTTTATGACAGAGAATTTTACACTCCAACGATCGCAAACTACTTCTGGTCATTAAATAACCCTTATTTTATTTCACCTGCACCCACGTTCGAAGACGCGTCAATAAATTCTCTCGTAACGTCTCGAAAGACGAATGAGAGCCATAAAATTTGAAATAAACAATGGTAGTAAACTTAGATAGATATAGAATTTAGAACTATTATATTGCACAATTTATGTCTGAAGGAAAACCATATGGTTTACTAAGGAGGTGAACTATGATAGATAATAGATACGCAATGTATTTATCGAATTTACTTGATTTGAGTTATATATTATCTTGTCGATTATAGGTTTTTGGAGAGAAGGGTATGCTAAAGGCGGAATACCGAGCCCCAGTTCAGAATCTAGAACACTACACCAATGAAAACGTCAAAAAATCCCCAATTTATTACTCGTTTGCATCCAGATTTCAAGAGGCATATCAACAAGAGATGGATCATTTCTTGGACGTCTTAGAAGGTATATTTTTCAGATACAACATCAGATTATGTATGGAAATATAGCCCCGATCTTTATTCCAATTTAATTTTAGGCACGGGCGAACTTTTGGTTGAAGGAAGAGACTTGCTAGCCGTGTCAAAAGTCGCCACTGCTTGCGAAGAATCTGCTAGAACAGGAAGGATGATTGACCTGAAATGGACCGCGGATGAGTTACCACCTCAAGTATAGTCTCTTATTTCGTTGACGCTTGAACGATTATATCTATTTGATACTGAATATATGACATATGAAATTGTTTTATTCATTCCCTTCATCTCATCAACCAAACAAAATTGTTTCCTAATGTATACGATCACCTACGTACACGTGGCCCGAATCTTTATTGAGTTCATATAAGAACAACACATGATGATAAAATTTGGCGTGGCTATTTTCACCTAGATGGTGCAAGACTCTAGATGACGACCAACTAATAAGCTGATACCTTTGCATACACGCAATTTTCCTATTTAATTTCCTTGGAGATCTCTTTCTTTGACCAATATGAACTATTTTGTGATCCCTTTCTTAAAAGATATGATTTTCAGAACTCCTGTACCTAGTTTGAAAGGGTTGGAATAAAGAATGTGCAACCGTATTGCTATAAATTCTCCAAACTGCTATTGATAGCACCAAGAGATACATAAACTTGTGCATTGAACAAGGCACAAGTTTATGTATCTTTGTAATTCAAGGAAGGAGTAGATAATTTTCTATCTCTAGGTATTCCATTAAGTTAATTATTGGAAAAAATGAGGTCTTATAAACTTAAAGGGTAACACCACTGGAATAAGCTGAAAAAAGAGCTGTTTTGACAATTTTCTTATATCAAATTTAAGGCGCTCCGTGACACGCAGTGGTGCTGCGTGCTGGTTAATCTGGAAAAAATCACTTAATTTATATATCTATAGCTAGTGAAATACGTAGGAGATATTGAAGATATTGAACTTATCATATTTTAACGATATTTTAAAGATATTTTTAAAAATTCGCATGAAGAGAATGAAGATTGTTGGAGTTACGCTGTGTGCCGTTTTGAAAAATCATATTTCGAGAAAAACGTGTTCAAAGTTTTGAAATGTGTCATAGATATAAGAAAATAAAAAATCTGACTGTTTAAAAATGTTTACTATTAATCTGCTATCCCAAGAGCATAAAGCTGCTCTTCTATATTTAAATGTTCCTCTTCATTCTTTCTCCTCGAACATTTTATATTAGAGCGTGCCTCTATCGCTGCATCTGTCAAAAACATCTCAGCGTGCTTGATCTGCTAAGCATCAGCTTCTAGACAATAATTGAATGATTGTACGTTAATATCCATCTCCAAACCTTTCATAATTCGAAGGATATAAGTCAGACCATCATTAAAAATGCACAGCAATATCAGTCGATATATTCAAGACTTTTTTGTCACTTGAATAAGATTTTGGAGCCAATTTCCAAACAGTAGCATTGTATCTTTCATCGCAATTTTGCGTGTAGCCTCCCAAACAATGGTTTAGCAACTCGTCTCGGCTCAGGTCCTCATAAATCGGTTTGATGGCTTTCAAAACTTCCTTAGAAAGCGGCGGCTTATGATGGAAGGTGTCCAAGAAATCTGATGCTTGCACCTTCTTCCAGTCACACTAAGACTCTGAGCACTTAGCGTGCTGCGGATTTTCGTCAGTTGATAAGATCGCCCAGATTTAATTTCTCATATTTTCCAAAGAGTTCAGGTTCCGACGTATTACCAAGCCATAATAAATTGTTAATTGATCAATTAATTTGGCAGTTAATCTACCTTTTCCTCTGAGGCCATCCACGTTTTTTTTAATACTTCTGACTAAACCTAAACATCTTTTAACGACATCTGTTGTATATTAGAGAAGTTACAAGTCATAAGGTAAAACATTAGGCTGTACCTAGACTGTACGTTCCAGCAGGTATTTATTTAATGTAGGTATCTCAGAAAAGAGCGCGAAACTTCAAGGAAAACAATTTTTTAGGAAAAAAAATTTCTGCCCCATATTTTAAAAGGTTCAACGAATGTTTTAAGCTAATAAAAAAAATTTTTTATTAGCTTAAAACTATTTTTTTGATTTTTTGAAAAATTTATAGTTACCCCTTATTAAGGGGTTGAATAATATGTTTCTTCGATTTAACGTCATGAACGATTACCGTCAGATCTCACGCGGGATTGGCCATATGCATCCTCCGGCTCTCGAATAAATATTCATGATACACGCACAAAGAGCAATAATCATCCATCTCTGCCCTCTCATAATAATAGATGCGATTCTCCTTTGTGATCGCGCCGTCGTGATATCCTACACCACTTACAACGCCCTTAACGACGCACATGTGCTAGCATATCTGTCGCTGGTCCACCCCGTGGCTTGTGGGAAAATTCGGATCCGTCGAGCAAGCCGTGCGAGCGTGTGTCGATTGTCCGCCGCACACGTGGCCCGCCGCTTAATCATGGCCACCCCTACGCTTGCACTCGCGTTTTGATCAACAAATGAACCATTGTGCCGTTTATGCGTCATCGTAGCGTCGACGGTTCCTCCCGGAACATCAGCAATTCAATTAGGTCGAGGAATAATGACTGTAATTTTCTCTGGAGTGCGACTTTTCTCGCGGTTTGTTAAGGGTGATCGATGTAATAGATTTCCTCCTTTTGATTTGTCAGTCCTAGCTTTATAGACGTCACATACTTAAAATGCAGTAGAGCACGCCACAATTGTCCCATTTCATGTGCGAATCGACGAGTGGGTTTACCGATGCATAGCGCATGACTCTATATAAAGCCGGGTACTCACTAGCGAGCTGTAGCTGTAACTGTTGCACGTTACTGTTACTAAAAATCATAGTGTGTACGTGGTTCGCGAGCCTGCCACGAGCGGAACACGTGCGGCTCGCAGTCAGCCGAAGATTGTCGGTTTTTGCCGCGAATCAAAGGGCGCTCACAGTGGGTTCATAGACGTCGAAAGTGAAGTTAGTTGTAACGCTGCGAACTAACAAATATTTTCGAGCGTTTATTCCTTTGATTTTAATTGTTTATTCGCTTATCATGAATGAATGATCAGAGGATAAATGTCTTCTGCTAATAGACGCCTACAAAGAAAACAGTGTACCATGGAACCCTAAGGACAAAGATTAATACATTTGAAAGAAGACCCCTATTATTGTATTGAAAGCTTGTAAAAGAATCACCAGTAGTTAAGTATCTCAGCGTCACAACTAACCTATCTTAAACCGAGACTGCTTCTCGAAACGCAGTGTTTATTTTTGTTCTATCTTTGGCCCGATTAAATGTATTAGATACTCACAATCAGTTGGAGTCATTCTCGTGAAAATGTAATGACCACTGATTTGTTGACTTTTTAAAATAAGAAGTAGATGACTTCTTTCCCGATACATTCGATTAATCCACCATCTTCGTGGCTGTTTATAATTATCAAGTAAAGCATCTATAAGTATATACGCTGCACAAGTGAGAGACACTTTGCCCGACATCGTTGGGTTACAAACCAACACTGCTGATAGATCCGGCTTGTCTTTACGGTCACAGTGATGTAGACTTCTCGTACACACTAGAACCTCGTTACTGTATCTGTTCGGTTACAGCTACGGCTCGCTAGTGAGTACCCAGCTTAAGCCACTAAAGAGTTCTGCAAACACATTACTTATATTATGTCCATTGTAAGCACCTTCTTTTTAGAGCTTCTACAGAATCGCGCGCCATGCGTCAGTAAACCCACTCGTCAAGTCGCACATGAAATGGGACAATTGTGGCGTGCTCTAAAATGCAGTGCATGAGCCAACAGTGATTTTATTATCTAGTTTCATTTATTTATAATCGTAATTCTAATATTTATAATTGTTGTAAATTGTTATAATATTTAACAGTACCAAATAAAATATAGAACAGCAAAAGATTCAGTAATACACTGCTCGTCAAGGATAGGAACAAGTCTCAAAACTGCTATATCGGACCACCCACGAGGTGCGCAGTAAATATCTTGGTCTAAATAAATAGCCGAATGCTCCCTCTGCTCTTTCTTCTACGCATACATAGAGAAATCTCACACTTTTTTCTATTATTGACGAACAGTACTTTTAATATCACCCTACCTTTGCAATTATATTATACTCGCACTATCCTTGTATGGATACCTGATGCCAATGATACAGAACGAACGGTTACGAATTCTAACGAGAAGCAAACTTCCCTCCTTCCACGAGACTATAAATTGCGCGCGCAGTCAGTATGCGCAAGAATCCATTTCTATAGTCATCTCTATCATTAAAATGATGTAAAATACCATAAAATTAAATATATACACATGGATATTTTATAGAGAATTTGTCAGATTGCATTGAAAAAGGTCGCTTTTCATATGACGATAAATTTAATATTAAAAACCTGGGATTTTCACTCCGTGATTTAAGTAAATATTTAATAAATAATTCTGGAAAAAGAGAGTTCTAACGCCTCGTTTGTAAACGCATGGTATATACAATTTCCTTAGCTTACTGAAAATACTAGGTTTTTCAATAGGGACACTCGAAATTTGTTGGGTTATAGCGGCAATGTTGTTAAAGCAACGTCTGTCTAAATTGTTGTGAATTGTTCAGCAATATATAGAAAAACACCATGAAAGATTATAGCGTTCAACAACGTGTGCAAATCATCAAATTTTATTTTCAAAAATCACTACTCCGTTCGAGGAACGTTCCACGCACTACGTGATTTTTAACCTTGCTACAACCGTCCCGAAGAGTCGACTATTCGACGTTTGGTGGCCAAATTCAAGTCAACAGGTTTAATAAATAATCAGCAAACACTTGTACGTCACCAAAACGCAGGGTCTGCTGAAAACGTCGCTGCTGTGCGTGAAGGTGTACGGGAAAACCAGAGACGGTCATTTTCTCCTCATTCACAAGAACTTGGCCTTCCTGCGACTTTAATTTGGCTAATTTTTCGTCGGGTCTTGGGTCTGCACCCGTATAAAATCCAACTGACCCAGAAATTTAAGGTAAACGACCATAGACAACGCCGTGTGTTCGCTAATTGGACTCAGTTGGAAGTTGACCCAAATTTCGCCAAAAAATTCATATTTAGCGATGAGACCCACTTTTGGATGAATGGATATGTGAACAAGTAAAATTGTCGGATTTGGGACGACACATATCGACACGAGATAAGCCAGCACCAAATCCTGATCCCGAGAAAGTCACTGTTTGGTGCGGATTATGGTCTGGCGGAATCATCGATCCGTACTTCTTCCAAAACGAAACTGACATTACCATAACCGTCAACGGCGAGCACTACAGATCGATGATAAGCAACTTCTAGTAGGCCTAAACTGTATGATATGGATACCGACGACATGTGGTTCCAACAGGACGGCGCTACGGATCACACAGCGTATGCCACGATGGATATTCTGCACGAGCGATTTAATGGAGTGGTTTATTCGCGCAGCGGCGACGTGTACCGAGATCGTGTGATTTAACGCCTTTAAAGTTCTTCCTTTGGGGCTATCTTAAATCGCATGTCTATGGAAATAAACCGCAAATAGTTGATGCCCTTAAAGTCAACATAACGAAAGACATCCAGCAAATTCAGCCAGATTTATCAGACAAAATCATCGAAAATTGGACCTCCCGAATACGTGCCATCAAGCAAAGCCGAGGCGGACATTTGAACGGCATTGTATTCCATATTTAATGCCATAAAATATTCTCTCAAATAAAAAGAAATTGAGTAGATATCTCACACACAAGTTGTTTATTTACGTTTTAAAATCGAGCGTCCTTATTGAAAGACCCTTTACAGTGCAAAATAAATGATTACAATGTTCGTCTTTGTTATTTTTCCTATACTCACCCCACATTTTCCGTGGACTATAAATAGTTATGCTTTAATGAACCAATGCAAACGAAATAGGAATAATTCCAATAACATATTTTGGTGCGCCATGTGTTAACTATGTTAAAATAGCCTTAATAAGTACTATTATAAACAAATAATACGCTCAGCCTTGCGTCAATTAGATGATGGTCTGTAAACAGATATGTTTGGATATAAGTAGATTTTTTCTTGTAGATTTCAATCGAGTGTTTTGCGCAACATCGCTGTAAAGGGTGCTATAATAGATATAATGGTAAGTAGTTTACCGTATAAGTAAATACGAATAGACAATTCAAATACATATAATGGTTTATCCGTCGTTTTATCAATTATTATGAAGAAATTTAATCATATTTAAGTTAAACGTCTGTGCAGACTTTCTGTGCTACATTTTCTATAGAATATTGAACCCAGTTTTCATATTCACAACAAATGGTTTATCATTAAGCCTTGGTGTAAAAAGTTAAGGATATTTTCGGTTTGTCTTGAAAATTATAGAAAAAAAATTATAGATTATTGCTACACAATACAGAACCACGTTAATTATAAGACATATATTACCCTAGTAACTCTACTAAACAAACATCAACTGTACATAAACTATTTAATGATTATTAACTTTAATCGACAAATAGTTCGAAATCATGGCCATAGAGATAACCAGAAAATTCACATTTTTTACACTTTAGAATTATTTTTATATTTAGAGGAAATGAATGAATTCCACACTTCCGCCACCCATAAATCCCTAGCCTATAAACACACCTCACTTTTGTTTTCTATTCCAGCTGTCCTGGGGAACGTTTATCGTCCTAACGATTACGTTAACAGTTTCATTTTCGGCGCTCACCGGAAGCGCGTCGCCATCTCATCCAGCCCCGGATATTACCCGCCAAAAAAATGACGAAATTAACCCTACCGCCAGCCACGCGACGCAGGAAGACCCCCGTGAAAAACCGCCGGCTTTTAAAACGGACGAAAACCACGCAGATAAACAAGATTTACCTAAAAACCTGTCCGTACAAATTTTGCATAATGCATCCGAAACGGAGGCTTTTCCGCGGACGCACCCGGAGGAAATACGAGTGAAGAGGGATCCGGAACGCAAGAGACGCAAATTCAAGGTATATCCCCTTCTTTGCGGGTAGTCGAGTTAAATTTTTATACGTAACAGGTGCTCAGTGTCATATTCATCACTCTGTCGTTGGGCTCTTGGTGCGTCGGTATTAATTTTAAAAGAGGATTGCTGTCGAGGCAGTGTTAGCAATAATTAGTGTGACATTAAGACATAAAATGTTTCGTTTAAGCACAATGAGGTATATATAATACAATCTGTCACATATTATTTTAAATAAAGTTAACACATATGCTGTTGTTTTATTGTAACGTATGGTAATTTGAGTGGGATATGACAACACAGCGACGCAAGATCTTTGGAAGCAAAGGAGATAATGCTTCCAATCAAAATATTATAAGGGTTTTCTTTTGAATATATATATAGCTAGCGGCAAGCTACTAGGTAAAGCCCCGGGTACTTTTGCTGCATATACACTAGGCACAAAAATTAAGGGATGTAAAAGAAATCCTAAATTCTTTAGTGATTTTCAAGAGGCTGTAACTTGGAGAAAAGTAGTCGTAGAGCAATATTAAAAACAGCAAGTCGAAGCACCAAGTAACTAGTTTTCAGATCTTCAGCTCCGTATTTTTTACCATCAGCAATTTTTGAGTAATCTTAAGAAAACCATCGGAAAAAACATTTTCCAAATTTTTGCTTACCTTTCAGTAGGTCCACGGATTTTTTTTTATTTTTTTCTTTACAATAATTAACATTTTTTGATAAAAAATATGGATTATTGTTAATAAACATTGTCAAACTCAAAGAATGAATAAAGAAAATGAAAAATTCATCCTTAAATTGATTTTTAGCAAAAACAACAAGTTCAATCGTTCTAAACACAATGAAAAAAAAAATCGCTGCACTTTGAAATTTTCAGAGTTTCTTTAGGATACTTTGAGGTTGAAAAGAAACAGTCAACTTCCTCAGTCTGTCCATTATTTCCAAAGTTATGCCAAGTTAAGCGAATATCCCTAAATACGCAATTTTCCACCACTTGTTCATCCAACACTCCTTCACCAAATTTTTTTTTTCAACATCCAATAACTACGACTTGTAAAGGATACTTTGCAGTTTTTAAAACCCTATTTCAATTTTCTATACGATCATTATTTTTCAAGTAATGAATTACCAAAATCGAAACTGACTTTTTTGCTTTGAACGACGATAACTCAAAAAAAATTCATTGTACAAAGGCTTTTAGACAGCTCAAATTAAAAAGCATAAAACTAACTAAAGAAAATTATGATTATATTACTGAAAAAAAAATTATTGAAGTGGTGGACGTTTTGAAAAGCAAACAAAAATATGGAATTGTTTCCAATGCTTTTCTTATGATTACTCAAAAACTGCTGATGATAATTTTGAACTTAAGTTCTAAAAACTAGAGACTTGAAGCTTTAATTTTCTTCTTTTAAATTCCTCTGCAGCCATTTTTCTCCAACTTACAGTCATTTGAAAATCACATAGAAATTTTAGATTTTTTACATCCTTTAATTTTTGTGCCTAAATTATATCTTGGGAATTGAGCAAATAAATATACAATTTAACGGGTCCGACAATATTTCCCAAAAATTATTCCTTGAATTTTTAACGAACTTATTCGTTACTTTACGAAAACATTGTATATTTAATTCAGACCTTTTATTAGCAGACCAATGCATTGAATAACGAGGCCAACGTCATATTCCGTTTCTAGAGTTCCAACACCAAAAATAAATGTTTTACATATTTCACACATAAAAGTAAATAATGGAAACTAATAGATTTAGCAAATAAACACATTGACGGGGGTATATATGATAATAAACAACAAATGAACTCAGTGTCGATATCAGAACGTTGTAAAAAATAGCCGTTAGCAGTTGTACGTTGCCTCTTGTTCGGGAAAAATGGTAAGTGAATACAGCGACAACTAAAACAATTATAGAGACATCCACTGTAATGTTTAGTTTGTATTTATAGTAAGTTCTTAACAATCCTGTCTGTGACTCTCTTAACTATTATTATGTTACATAAATGTAAGCCAAAGAATTAAAAATATTGTTAAATAAAAAGGAGTGAGTACCTTTAAAAATATACATTGCAATATTAGATAACTTTAATTTGAACTCTAAAACATAACATTTCAACATTAGATGATTATTTAAAATTAAAAAATCTCGTAAGTTAGTGAAATAACAACAAATTAAATACATATTACGTACATTTCAGATGAAACTGCAAACGATTGCTATTTTATTGATAATTGTCAGTTTGGCATTTTCTGAAAAACAAAACCAGACCGAGGAAGTGAAAGAGGTGGAAACTGAGGTAGTCCAGGAATGGGAAGCAATTCCAGGAAATTCCTACGTGAACTCGACTGGCAACGAAGGAAACTCGACGGAAGACGCAGGGGATGAGGTCTTATTGATCCTAGTTCACTAATAATAAGGATGGAATGTAAACTGGTTTAATGGAAATGAACTTTACTTGTTTTCTTTTTACTATTAGCTAATAACTTATAAGAGAATACATATCGTGACTATTTTGACTCCTCATTTATGTAATAAGACTCGTTTTAAAAAGTGGTTAGTAACTACAAATAAAACAATTTCCATCCTCTATCTATGTGTTGGGAAATAAGTTGGGGAAACAAAACCTGTGCTATAGATATTAAAAATTTGTATTTCCCTATTGCGAAAAGATTTTTGCTCGACAGCGTTTTTGTACTATTTTTGGTTATTTTAATTTCAGAATGGTAATAACTAATGCGTGATTTCAGATGCTCCAGATATACATATATAATGTTATCGATACATGTTTTATTATAACAGGTGTCCTGAAACGTTTTCCTTTTTTGGATGAATAAATCTCGATTATTAAAAAATATTTCTATATTCACTAATTTTTATTTAAATTTACAAAGTAGGGAGTTAGGTATGAAAAATAACATCGTCAAGGTGCCTTCCTTCACGTTACGGTACATCCTCAAAGTGTAACCTAACATTTGTTATAACTCGCCGATATAATTCTGGTTCAATACAGCAGGGGCGGCTGGTGTATAGGTGCTGCAGAGCTGCAGAACTGCCAAAAAAATTAGATATTTGTATATTTTCGCGACGTAATAATTACTAAAATTTATTAATAAAATAATTTGGTTAGTTGGTGCAGCTAACCAAATTATTGCATTAAAGTCGCATTCTGCCCGCCGTGCGCCGTCCTCTATTGAGTAGTAGACCAGATGAATTATCTGGGTCTCTACGCGAGCGCGTTCCGGTACATTGAACTGGGTCACACGAGGTAGTTCTCAGCACGGCTCGGCACACCCGTCATCCCCCTCAACTCCCGCGACAATCCACACTTGATGCTCGTAAATGAGCGAATTTAGACGGTCAGTGAGCTGTATTTTTTTCCAGCTAAGGCAACATCAGTGAATGTTTACTCCTTCCTACTTCTCGAGCGGTCGTAAATCGTACCTATTTCGTATTTCGTGTTAATTTGAGATTTTAAATACTGTTTTGTGAATTTGTGTAGTGATTTATTGTACTAATTATTAATATTTATATACTGTGATAGTGACAATGGTTTTAGTTTATAATTTAGTTCATGTGAAACGATTTTTTAAATACTCTTATGAAGAAAAAATTGATTTAAAAAACAATGGTAGGCCATTGCCCGATATTGTTATTGAGACGGTAGGTGTTAGCCGCGGAAAAGCATATAAACGTCAATTTAATAGAGACATTTATTCGAAGAACAATTGGATTTGTGGTGCAACAAAAAAAATGCGTTATTTTGTTTTCCTTGTTTACTTTTTGGCGGTGATAAAGCATGGACGGAGGTAGGGGTGACAGATTTGGTGCACTTAACTGAAAATATAAAAAAACACGACTATTACACGAATTAGCTTTATTAGGAACAACTAATATTAAAGCGCAGCTAGATTCAGCTTATTGGATAAATTTGCAAAAGCATAATGATAATGTGACAAAAAAGAGATACGTTTTGACAAAAATTATAAACTGCATAAAGTTTTGTGGGGCCTTTGAACTGGCGCTGCGAGGACATGCGAAGCTGAAACCTCTCAAAACCCGGGGATATTTCGTGGTTTGATAAATTTTTCTGTTGAGCTTGATGTAACTTTAAGCGAACATCTACAAAATGCTTCAGTATTTAAAGGAACCTCTAAAGAAATACAAAATGATCTTTTAGACTGTATATTAAAAGTATGTCATGAAGAAATAATTAAAGAAATTAACAAACCTTCATTTTTGGCAGTTATGGCAGACGAAACAACTGATGTATCTGCAAAAACTCACTTAGTGGTAGTTTTAAGATATATTCTCGATGGTGAACCGATTGTACGTTTTTGGACATACCTGAAACCTACAAAATGTGACGCTGAAACTCTTTCGGAAAATATTTTAAGTGTTATAGACCCTCTAGTAGAAAATTCACCTTACAGGCCTTTTCTCTTAACCAAAGAATATGACGGAAAACATGAATGTTCTTCAAAAAGGTATTAAATTCCAAAAATTTTTCTTGTGAAAGTCTATATTTTTGTATAAACGTATTTTACATAAAAATTGTGAAGTATCAGGAAAACGCGTGACCTTGAAAATTTTCGAGATTTTCGCCTGTGGCGCAATTTTTTTGCGGCCCCTACGGCGCCAGTAGTTTGGATACGTTTGAAATTTGCACGCGGGCGGCCGATACCCTAGGATCGGCCCTGTGCGAACACCCGTTTCATTTCATCACGAGCCGCCACTGCAATACACCGAATTTCCTGGCATATACTGGCTATTAACTAAAACAAAGTTCCAGGCGCATCAGTGTATACTTAAGATTTCAAATAACGCCGTAAGAAGAAATCCATCGGCGTCAAATCGGGACTTCTGGGCAGTCAATTAATCCCTCCGCTTAGAGATCACTTTTCCCAAGGAAAATCGCTATGACGGCTTCTATTGATTTTGCAGGATAGACTGTACCCCATCTTGCTGAAATCATGTGTCCCCATTAAATCTAGCAAAATATTGAAGTTTTGATGCAAAAAATGCTCGTCGGTGAATAGGATGTTATCAAGAAGTTTCCGAATAGTTCTTGTATGATAGCGGATCGAATTGGATAACTTTCAATCTTCAAAACTTATACCATCTGACTCTTGTAAGGATGAAAGTGCAACTCCTTTGCCAGGATGTCGTGAACAGTGGTTTGCTAAAGATTTAAGGCTTCTTGTTCTTCTGGGTCGAACCGTTTGTTTTTTATTGATGGTACTACCTTCTCTTTCAAATTTAGCGATACACAATTTGATTAATCCTACTGAAGGAGATTTATTATTGACGTAATAATGGTAGTATGCTCGACACAGGAGACGAACTATTGGGAGAGACCAATGGTTCCCGTAAAAGCTTCTGACACACATGGCACTTTGCTCACCGGTGAAATGATCCATTGCAGCTGAATTTGCAAAGCGTGGTATCCAACAAACACATGCACGCGGACATTTATTACTACTACTACTCTTCGAGATGCTCAACAAACAAATAAGGAAAACATTTGGAAACACCTTGTAAAGGCTGGTCCAATCATAATGCACGATGTTAATTGTGAGTCACACCTTAACGTCAAGTTTTTTGCCCAACTTAATTTGACATTTCTTTGTTTCAGTGTTTGACAAATTCAACCATGGAGAGGTACACAATTGAGCAGCGCGTTAAGATTGTTGAAGCCTTTTATGAAAATGGGCGTTCAAATCAAAATGCATTTCGTGCACTTCGTGACTTTTTTGGTCAGCATAATCGACCAAATGTGTCCACAATCGGGAGAATTGTGCGCAAATTTCAGCAAACCGGGTCTGTAGGAAATGTGAAAACACATATGCATGCTCGCCCAGTTCGTTCTGCGGAAAACATTGCTGTTGTTCGCGATAGTGTAGCAGAAAAGCCGTCAACCTCGACTCGTCATCGTGCCCAACATCTCACGAACATCACTGATGCGAATTTTGAATAAAGATTTGAATTTACACGCTTACAAGGTTCAATTGACTCAAGAGCTGAAGCCTACCGACCATTTCAAGCATCGTTAATACGCCGAATGGTTGGTTGAACAGACAGAAGTGAATGGTGACTTTACAAAGAAAATTATCTTCAGCGACGAGACACACTTTCACCCCAGTGGATTCGTTAACAAGCAGAATTGCCGCATTTGGGCAAATGAGAATCCACGAGTGATTGTTGAAAAGCCGATGCATCCACAAAGAATGACTGTTTGGTGCGGTTTATGGGCTGGCGGCGTCATCGGGCCGTACTTCTTCGAAAATAAGGTCGGCCAAGCAGTTACCGTGAATGGTGTTCGCTATCGCGTGATTATAACGGACTTCTTGTAGCCAGAAATTGAGGATATGGACCTGGACGATATGTGGTTCCAACAGGATGGTGCCACTTGCCATACAGCCAACGAAACAATGGCACCTTTGCGCGAGAAATTCAATGGCCGTGTTATCTCACGTCGTGGCGATGTTAATTGTCCGCCACGATCATGTGATTTGACACCGTTGGACTTCTTTCTTTGGGGATATTTAAAAAAAAAGTGTACGTCAATAAGCCAAAAACAATTCAAGAGCTAAAGGATGAGATAATTCAGCACATTAACAACATTGAACCTCAATTATGTCTCAGAGTCATTGAAAATATGGACCATCGGATAGAGGTATGCCACCGAAACCGTGGCGAGCATTTGGCCGGTATTTTGCTTCACACATAATTGTCATATATCCTTCTATCATAATAAAAATATTAAGATAATTCTCTGAAAACTTTAAAACTTTGTTTTATTTACAATTAACATTGTGCGTTTTGGTTGGACCACCTTTTACATATTATTATCATTTCAATTTACTATTACTAAATGATGCCATTGGATATTGTGCTTCCATAAATAGCGACAAGCATATAATATAGTGTCCCTTTGTCATTTATAATAAATTATCCTCACTCTGGCATTTTATGTATTTTATATTTAATATTAAAACATTCCGTGTCATATATTTATCGCTTGAACTATTTTGGGCATGTATTATAACAACGGTTTTCGTTATGAAATTAACCACCATTTAGTGGAGATAGATAGGCCAATTGCATGCTGTTTGTAGAGGGTAATTAATTTTAGAAAACATGAAATACATTGAATGAAATTACGTCGGTGTTTGGCTGAAAATGTGACACGAGTTTTCAATATTATCTTTTAGTACTACGATTATCTACAGGGTCTCAGGTTAGTTTCTGCATAACTTTAGTATGATTCTGACCTTACTACCAGAGTTAACACTTCATTTGTAAAGCAATCCAATCAAAATTAAAAACTTCTTGTCCCCTACGACAAACGCCGCTGAGTCTAGTCAATATATTATTAGGTTCAGGACGAATATGGCTAGCCCTGACGCTGATGGTAGTGCAGTTGACGTTGATATTCCGTATCCTGCCGATTATTGCTTTACACCAATCTCTCTCTTTGACTAATAGCGACAGCTTTTCTTTGACATGTGGAAAGTGGTTTAAGCCAGTGTCTTATTTTGATAGTACTCAGTAATATTTACCCAGTTAGAGCAGCTACATTAGAATGATACACGCTTCAGTTATATTTTCGCATGATTAATTTTTTTATGAAAAGAAAAAAACATTTTAAAACACAAAATTAAAACTGTCAGTTTCAAATCATTGGCATATTTAAAATTGGTTAAAGGTTTGTATTTTTCTTATCTTCATTTAGTCGTCGTTAATATTGTGTTACTAACTACTGAAATAAGTAGATCATATTCCACCCCATCTACAAATGCCTTATATAATAAGGATTAAACAAATTAGGTCAAAACAGCTATTCTCCTGGCTATATCCCAAACGCTGAGCGCTGAATTAAATGACAAAATTTGCCGTATTTTGTATAGTAGAGATAGCACTAAAATACAGTGATTCAGATTATTCCAAAACCACAAGGAAGATGCAAGGTGTCACCTATCTCAGGATATCGCTAACTGCAGACCGGTTTCGACCTTATCTTGTGTCTCGTCAGTGCAGTGTAAGCGAGTATACCTTTGACATACCCAACTATAAGGTCGAAACCGGTCTGCAGTTAGCACTGTATTTTAGTGCTAAATCTTTTAGATAAAAATACGGAAAATTTTGTCATTTAATTCAGCGCTCGGCGTTTGGCATATAGCCAGGAGAACAGTACTGAAATAATATCCTTATTTCAGTAGTTTGAAAATTACCGTCTGCGAAGTAAAACTTTCCATTATATTGTGTTGCTATTCTGACAAGATAAAGGAATTACATAATGTAAATATCGATTGAATCAACCTAAAGTTAAAACCCCAACCAGGTAATGCGTCCCTCGATGGTTCCTTGACAGAAGCAATTTATTTCAAGCAGCTCCCTAGCATAATTTATGGAAAACTAGTCTTCTGTTTTTTACTACAGAACCGAATATTCTCCTCTCTCAAGTTAATGAAGTACAAAAATCATCCAGATATCTATTTTACCGACCAAATTACCTGATTTGCTCTGTCTATCATGTGTATAAAACAGTTAGAAACACTTAAAGAACTGAATTTTTGTCCGATATTGCGTATGAATCATGTCAAATCATTTCGGCCCCGTACTATACAAGTAGTGTATGTAGTCTACGGTTTCTTTTCATTATTAAACGTTTTCAAGTTGCTTCCAAGTACGCAAAACCCCCGGGAAAATAATCCATGCCAGTTAATTGACGGAGATCGGCGCGCCCCCAATTTATTTTGCCGAAGAAAAAATATTAATTCCGTGCCGCTAACGGCGTTAATTAAATTTCCAATTGCAAGACTCTGCATAAAAGTGGGCGAATGGTTCCCTTTTTAATTTAGATAGGGAGGATCAAATTAAGCAGCATCCCGTCTCGTCCATCGCGAGAGGAATCCAAGCGGAAAACGTGCTCGGGTAAATGGGGAAGTGCATGTGCCATTCACAGGGGGTGCATAGCAACTAGTAACGGCAATCTATTGCGTCCACCCCGGTTCTACCCCAACAACCATTGGATTGTCGCTAATTCATATTTCATAGGTTGATGTGGACGGTCGTCGCTTCGTTCGCTAGCTCGGATGAGTCATTTGGTCGTTTCTGGTCCCATGGGCGTGCCTAATTTTTTTTACTAGAAAAAAGTATACGCATAGTATTATTACGTTTTTTTTTTCTGAAATTCCGTTCACTTAATTAATATTGAATGTATATATTCACCCTGTTAATGACAGGTAAATATAGGCCTCTGAAATAGTGGTACAGAAGCACAGGTACAGAAATGTAGTCAATAGTCGAATAAAAGTTTTTAATGAAATGAAATGAACGGTAAATACGTTTTTCGTATAGCTTTTGTAGTGGCATTTTTCTATAAAAATGTAGACTTGCCAATTTACTCGTATATTTATACCTGTGCATATACACAAATAAACGGTGTGGCGAAACATACACTCCTGGACAAAATTAGTGCATCAGAACTTTTCATTATTTATTATAATTTTTCGAAGTTTTAAATCCTTAAATATATAGGTGGCCTAGGATATCCTGTGTCCCTACCGATAAGCAACTGTGATTATTTGACAGATATAAAATAACATTTTGTACATATTTTTTTATTCATAGTATATTTAATACTGCTTAATGTGATTTGTAAAGGGCAATAAAGTGACTTTTTTTTATTTTATGTCATCTAGAGGATGAAACACTTTGTCCAATACACTTAAAGTAGAAGCAATAAATCGTCCACGCAACTTAAGAGAAGATGAAGCGGTAACTCTGGTTAACGAGGAATGTAGCCAATGATATATAGCTAATTTATTAGGTTAGGATAGACAATCAATAATTAGTCGAACAGTTAAAAGTTTCAATAAACTTGAAAATTACTGTAGAACTCCAGGACGAGGTCCTAAGAAGTGTACAGATACAAGAGATCAGCGATATATTATGTAAGTCGCCTTAGGAAACAGGCATTCTACCAGTTTAGAGCTAAGCAGAGCCCTATAAGCAGCTCGAAATATAGCAGTTTCTGGACGAACGATCAGGAGAATGCTTAATAAAGAAAGATTGGGCAGTAGAAGACCAGCTATTGTACCATTGCTCACCAGAGTACATAGAGTTACTACACTGCATTTTGCAAGAGAACACGTACATAAATTGGACCATTGACGACTGGAAGCGAGTTTTATTTTCAGACGAAACAAGAGTTTTAATTCACCAGAACCTTAATTCACGTCAACGAGTCTGGCAAACGCCAGGAGAGAAGTTTGCTGCTTGCAATATCTCTCCGAGTATCCCACTTGTTAGTGGATTAATAATGTTCTGTGGCGGAATTTATTTCGATGGTCACACGGATTTGGTCCCTATATGGAGGAACTATATATCCACGAGTGAAAATTTCAATATAGAAGACATCGTAGAAGAACATGTGATGCCATTTGCCTCGCTTCATTGCACTTTTCATTTTTATTTCATTGTTCATTTCTATTTTTATGGAGATTTTCTATTAGCGCTCGGCCCCACGTTGCTAGAGAGGTACTGGGCTACATTCGATTTATGAACTATGAAGTGGCCACCAAGATACCCAGACATGAATCCCATAGAGCATCTATGAGATGTACTAAAATGATCGGTTACGCGCCACATACGTGCCCCTATGACTCTTAGGGAACTCGAACAAGTCGTTCTTGTCGAATGGGAGAATATTAATCGGGAAACCATCCACCACTTGATTGATAGAATACCCAGACGAATGGAAGCAGTGATAAGGGCTAGTGGAGGATCTACACGCTACTGAATTCAAATTCTTGTTTTAATTTCACCCCCAACTATTTTTCTAAAGTTTCTCATTTTCAGAACAGCAGAATTTTCATTGCATTTGACATTATAGTTCCTTTCTGTTATATATTCATGATATAGATTCAAGATTTCAATCACTTATATGATTGAAATCTTCGAAGAAATAAAAGTAATAATGTGAAATTTCACTGATGCATTAATTTTATCCCAGAGTTTAGATTTGGGTGTAACATGGGCGTAAAAGGGGGCTTTATGGATTTTATATATTAGATCAGGCGTTTGAGCTTGATAGTTTTATTCGGATGGTTCCTGTATTGGCTTTTTAAACATCTCTACATGTTAGAAAACGGCATTGGAAGTATGCAAAATACGATGGGTGTGTTCACTAAATTAGTGAAATACACGTACATACCATCTACCTACATAGTACCTATTATCTAGTGATGCTTTTATACATTAGAAGTTTTATTCATAATTACTTACTTTCAGAACTTAGTTACCTCATCAACATAGTTTACTCTAAAATATATATCAGCCAATAAATAGTGGTATTACGAGATTTAATTCTATTTAAATAACTGCTGTGAAACATCCGCAAAAAACCACCCACTAAATCAGAAGACGAACTTACAAATTGCTTCGAATCTGTGTATAAAAATCGATTCGCAACTCCCGCTTCCAGTCGCAGTTACTGCTCATTATTTGCGAAATTGGAAAGTCTGGAAGCTCCGCCGGCCTTAATTTCCAATCACGGCTGTTCCTTCACGCGATTCTGAGTTATGACTTTAAATTTAAGTCACACAATTTATATCAAAGCAGAGCAAATACTCCTCGTAATCATTCGGTCATGAATACTAATTTATATCTCGGTGTTTGTTCAGGCGGGTCCGTCAGAATAATGTTTCGTTCTCTCGATTCGGTTCGGCTCGGTTTCGAATATCATTTACCATTCACACCGTTCCATTAGATGGATACGTATTAAAAAAAAAACACTTGGAAACAGGCTGTAAATGTTTTTTGCTCGCGATAGGTGTAGATTTCCAAGCACGAGGTTTAGTCTCAAACGTTTGATCAATGTAAAATTTTTCATTTGGGTCATAATCACCACACAGAGCCTAAAGAATCATCAATATAATGCAAATTTTTACTTGACAGAGGGTAATTTTCAAACTACTGAAGTAAGGAGATTGTTATACTCCACCCCATCTGCAAATGCCTTATATAATAAGGACTAAACAAATTAAGTCAAAACAGCTATTCTCCTGGCTATATGTCATCAACGAGCGCTGAATTAAATCGCGAAATATGCCGTATTTTGTCTAACAGAGTTAGCACTAAAATACAGTGATTCAGATTGATCGAAAACCATAAGGAAGTTGCAAAGTGTCACCTATCTCGGAATACCGCTAACTGCAGACCAGTTTCGACCTTATCTTGGGTCTCGTCAGTGCAATGTAAACAAATATACCTTTGACAGATGAGGCTCATATCTTGTAGACGCCGTTACGTTTCACCACAGTAAAACGTACCAAACGCGATCTCTCGGTAGTTTCCAGAACAATCTAAATTGGAGTAAACCTTGATCATCAATATAATGCAAAGTTTTACTTGGCAGAGGGTAATTTTCAAACTACTGAAGTAAGGAGGTTATTATACTCCACCCTATCTGCAAATGCCTTATATAATAAAGACTAAAACAATTAGGCCAAAACAGCTATTCTCCTGGCTATATGCCATCAACGAGAGCTGAATTAAATGGCGAAATTTGTCGTATTTTGTCTACCAGAGTTAGCACTAAAATATAGTGATTTAGATTGATCGAAAACTACAAGGAAGATGCAAGCGCTCGTCAATGGTATATAGCCAGGATAATAGCTATTTTGTAGATTTTATTACTTACTATTTAATAGAAAATGTATCAATTTTTTTTTAAATCAATTGAAGACCGTTGACCGTTGTACTTATAACTGGAACTTCTATTTCTATAGAACTTGGCACCTGTTCAGATCTCAACTCTTTTATCGGCGAAACCGACAATCCCGGACGTCGTTCTTGTCAAACTCCTTTCACATTTATGTTCTTGGTGATATATTACTTTCATATATCATTAAACCAAAATTATATAAGTTAAATAACATCTAATTATGTACAAAATTGCATAAAGGGTATAAACCTGTTACTTTCGATATAGAATTTAGAAGGCAATAAAATCAATCAAATTAAGGAGACGCCGTCGTGAAAAATTACGATAGATGGCGCTACAACCAATTTCAGTTAATACTAAGTTTTGCAAGGAAAAGTTTGTTCGACTTACAATCATTTAAAATTCTCTGTATTGATTCTAAGCCAGAGCTTAATAGCAAGTAAGTTAGTAATTATTTTAGAAATAAATTTCGGCTTAAAAATATTGTTTATGTAATCACAGTATCACTTTCTCTTCGCTTCGTTTCCGATGTTTAACAATCAAACTCCTTTATAATTTTACCTCAATCGTTTTGTGCAAATTGGGAACTTTTATTTAAGAACTAAAGAACTATTTTAAAATACAAATTTCACATCTAATTTCTAATCTAAACTAAAACGTACATTTTCATTAAAAACCTGACAGACCAACTTCACCCCTCGCTTCGTCCAATAATCAGGATCAACTTCGGTCGGCAATAAAAATGAGGTAATAAAATTCGTACTGCCATGCACAAATTCAACATAATTTAACCTAGAATCGATCTGATACACAGGACACTCATACCGCCTCTTCTCTGAAAAATTCAGTTCTTTTACACACTTCAGCGCCATTGGAGGAAAACTCTTACTTAAAACTGATGACAACTGAGTAAGTGTATACTTTTCGTTGTCCCATTTTGCTCCTAGACTAAAAAGACCGTCAATAATGACTACCTCTGGACCAGGATTGATGTTAGTCAATATTTCACAATTCAACATTAACTGGTCTAAAACATCATTTTCCTTCGAATAGTCCACTATTATTTTGCACAATATCGTTCTGGGGAAAAAGAATGCAGATAACTGGAAATGTTTACTGTTAGATGGATGTAGACGTCTGAAAAACTCCACCCTTTGGCACAAGTCTTCTATGAAACCAGATAAACTCCGCTGATGAAGATAGGAATATTTTAACCAGTCATCAGGGAAATTGTTGGCCAATACACTATCCGAGATCTTTTCTAGCTCAGTCGACATTTCTAAATCGCCATTAATTGCTCGTTGAAGATCAAATAGAGAATTCTGGATGGTATCCAAAAGTAGGTTATAATGCTTCGCTTCATTTGCAATCACGTGATTTGAGGGCTCTACTAATTGATATAACTTATCAGGTAACTTATGTAAAATAGTTTCTACTAACGTTAGTAGACGTGGGTGAGTTTGTGTCTCTTTCATTATTTGATCCTCGAAAATAAGGAGAGAAGATTGTATTAATTCATTACTTTTTCCTATCGTACTAAAATTCCTTGCAATGTCACTGATTCCAAACAAATCAGACATGTCTTCATCTGGTAATTTACAAACGTAATTGTAATGGTCCTTATAATCGTTCTTTGAAGGTAAACCATACGGCTTTAGATCGTTGAACAGGTAGTTTCCAGACTTGCAAATACGTGAATTTAAGCAACCGTCTAATATAACTGACACTATACGGATATCCCAGTCATTATCCATTTTTCCTGAATAGTAACATTGTCCAATAATGTACTTTAGCTTGTCCAGAAACTCCACATTGAAGCTTTCTTCATTTACAATCAGTTGTAGTTGGTTTAATGATACCTTTAAATCCTCATCATCAAATAAATATGGAGATCTCCATCCAAACACGCCAAATTTTCTTTTCTCCTCCAACAGACAGTGAAAAAATGTCACGCTATACAACAATCGCGAAAATATCTTCTGCTTTCCAGGACATCCACTATAAAAGTCCGGGTCGTTTATAGGCTCGTCGTTATACAGTCTTAATAAGTTTTGTTTAAGTCCTACTGGTACTTCATCCGTTATTTTGATGCTCGCTTGAAGTAGTTCAATTGGAATATCATTAGTAGCCACTGTTGTCATCCATAGTCTAAAATCCTCATGGGTATTTTCAGCATCCATGTCCGTGATGCTTTGTTCTAAAACTTGTAGCCAATCCGGCACAAGATGGCAATTTTGGAGAAAGAGGAATTTTCCCACATGCCTCGCCTCTTCTATCAATTTGTTTGCTTTAGCTACTTGGTGATATCCAAGTGGTAGCCACTTAAACCTGTTAGCAATCTTCTTTTTCTCCACCACGATCTTCACTTTTTCCATAGGATTCAGTCCAGGAGTTACAAAAATTAAAACGGGTGAAAGACTATAGGATTCATTATAAATATCTTCTAAGTTATATTGCAAAGTTTGCGTAAATCGTTCACCTAATTCAGAGTGCACAAACTTTTTGATATTCTTAAACATCTGATCTTTTCTCAAGATTTTAATAAGGACGAGTTTTTTGAAGCAGTCTAAATTGGAATTCCAAGGGGTTGGAAAGTCATCAAATCCAACACTAATTTTCTCCAAAAACTGTTTCCAACTCAGAAAATTATTAGTGAAATGTTCCATAAAGCCATGAACATCTAAGGAGGTTTCGAATTTTCGGATTTCTTCTAAAACTACGTTAGTACTCGATAGTTCAGTAAAAATGTTTGTGCCAGTATTTGATTTGCATTTTAGCAAAAACAGCAGTTGTTGGTGATTGATCTTTTTCGTAAATAGCATAATTTTCGTCGTCAACAAAAACAAAAATTTTAATTTATCCTTTTGGAACAAAGATAGGTTCGTATTATAAAATAAATCGTAAGTAAAACAGCTTTTTATGTGTTCACATCTTTCATTAATATCCTTGGATCGTCTAGATTTTAAAACTGACTTAAAATATAGGTCTGTATACCAGTCAAGAGAAAATTCATAAACGACGTTAATTTTTTTAAGATCGCTAATGCAGTAAAACAAAAACGCAGCATACTCAGAGCAAGTGGAATATCTATTTCTGAATTCATTGATTGTGTTTTCCAAGAGCCTTGTTTCTTCTTGTTTAGAACGGACAGCCTTTGCTGAGTCTTTACATTGATCTAAAATTTTTATGGACGCCTCATCTTCCAAAATATCCGAGTCAGACTCGCACAACGTAACCAAGATCTTCTCCTCAAGCACCAAAAGTTCAAGCCTATTGGCAGTGGTTTGAGAAATCACCTCCTTTTTAAGCTTTTTCAGTTCAGGTTTTTCCACATCGGATACAATCTTCAACAATCTATCGCTCAGCGCTTTGTGAGTCAAGGAGAAGTTGATTATGGTGATACGCTTGTACGTCGCAGATCCAAATATCGGGAATTCCAAATTAGACACCATGTATATCCTAAAGTTCTTATCCATTTTCACGTACTCATCATTTACTTCTACCAACAATTCATCATTCTCCATATAGATCTGTTTCGCTAAGAACTGGTTCAAACACGGTGGGGTGTAGTCCTTAATTTTATGGATCAAGAGAGGTCTACCAGTTGTTATACACTCCTTTAAGCGAGCCAGATAATCGCTGTTACAAAACCTGGTAATCGTCAGGTGATTTCTTTTCTCCAGTTGTTGTATCCACAGGCTTGCCTGATAGTTAGGGTCTATAAAAATGCTATAGTTTTGAGAGAATTCTTTAATAATGATGTTTTCTATAAAAAAATTGTCGTTCGGTAGGTCAGTTCGGAGGGAATCAAACTTGGTTTCAGATGCAAAGATTTTCACCAGGTCGAACTCATCGTCGCACGGTATCGATTCTTTCCGTATATAATCGAGCCAGGTTTTTATCGAATTGTATCTCTCGTTTTCTTTAAAAGGAGACAAATACGCTATAATTCCACTGGAAAGTAAGATATCGCCCACCAATAAAGAGTAACGTTTTTCTAAATTCGCCACGGCTTCGGTCCATCTAACTCTTTCTCCGCTGAGACTATCTATTAGTTTCTGGGCGCTGCTCAATTTCTTATTGCAATAATCTACTTCTTTCTGCAGTTTCACTTGCTTTTGCCTAGCTTCCGCTAGTAGGTCATTTAATGTTGCCAATTTCTCTTCTAACCGAGCCACTTCCTCTTTCTTCTCGTTAAGGACGGCCATGGTCCCCCCATATTCCCTTTCGGCTTTTTCGAGCTTCTCCTTTTTAGGAGCTACTTCTTTGGCCACCATATCGTACATATCCATAGCAATGATCCATTTACATAGACCCTCGGCAGCACTAGAAGCTTTAGCCACCACTTGGGGTTTAAAATCCTTGTGAGGTAGATATTCCTTTCTGATCTTTACCATTAGATCGTCTTTGATGTTATCCTTGTCGAAGTCCTTTAGTGACTGCAAGAAGTTCATGTCGCCGAGGATCCGTTTGCTGGGTCCCCAGAAGTCTATAATCTTCCTTCCTGTGCTGGGATCTGGAAGCCTGTCGGGCTTGACGTCTTTGATGACGCAGACGGCAGCCATTACTAATTTTATTGCGTCGGGTGGATTTTTCATAGACTTTACCAAGGTTATGTCGGAAGGTTTCAAAGTATTAAGGGCCGAAATGGCATCTTCTAGGATGGGTATAGCTTGCGCTAGCTCAACTTCGCATTCAGACTTGAGAACTTGTGCCACAGCTGCTTGTTCGCAAGCAATTTTTTCGTCCTTTCTCACTAAGTCAGAAGCTTTCTCAACTTCAGTTGTTTCTAACGCTATTTGCTGTGTCATATCAAATGCTCTCTGTGTCATAGCCTCAAGCTGAGGTTGATAGTTCGCTAGGGCTTTCTGCATATTTAAAATCTGATTAGCTGCGTACGACAATTTCGCGAGACCTTGGGAGTATCTATCTTTCTTTTGATTTATCTCAAACTGCTTCATAGTAATTAACTCGATAAATAATTTTATGAGATGGTAGAAGGCTGTTGATGTTATATGCACGTGTAGCTTAGAACTCAATGCTACTTCTTTGGCAAGATATTGCGACAATCTATGGAAATAGACAAACACGTCAATAACCTTTTTCTTCAAGTCCCCCTCTAGTGTTAAGTGCTCCATGCGAGCTTGAGCAATGCTTTCCAGTGACTCGTCTGGCCAATCATCACACCAAATCACGTGACAGTTCATGAGAGAAGGATATTTCCTTATCCTTCTTCTAAAAGAATCATCTGCATTAAGACATAGCACCATGTGCATATTATCTTTACAACGTTTATTGAAATACAGAAACACAGCCGTAGAACTAATATCTAGGTTTCTATTACCACCTTGCGCAGATAATCTTGCCAATTCTAAAATTTCTTGCCTCTCATCAGCGTCATAGAAGTCGGGTATTTCTCCGTTTGTGAGTAAATGGTCGATGTTCTGAAGATACACTTCGTCTATTAGTTGTTCTTCGCCAATCAGAAGCATGCATTCATTTTCTAAACCTCCAGCTTCTTTTAAGACAAGTTTCAGGTCTCTGTTCCACTCCTTAATAGTATAACCTTTAGTGATTCTTGGGTGAAATAGCTTTTGATTGTAGATGTTACTAGCCAGCTTTGCTAAGCTTTCACGTTCTGATCCAATCGAGCCCAATAGCAAAACGTTGCCAGACGAAGTGGAAATAATCCTGCATATCTTCGTCAATTTTTCCACTGCGTAAGTAAATAATATCAAATCCATTTTCTCCTTGTGGTAATAATTGTAATGTTTTAGGCATTCGGTGAAAATATCCAGCAGGTTTTTTTGGTCGACGATTTCCTCGTAACGTCTACTGTCCACATGCAACTCCCTGTCTTGAATAGTACCAAACATTGTCGTGTAATCCAGATACTGGTCCTCCTCTTCTTCGTTGAACTCCTCTTTAATTACTATATTAACATCTTCGAATAGCCAACTGACATCTTCTCGACTCATTCTATCTCCAAAAACTCGAAACACTTCATGCGACCACAGTTTTAGGTATACCTTTTTATTTACGTCATAGGTTTCTTTCTTCAACCGACTAACGCCCTTTATAACCTTCGTAAAATTGCTCAAATTAAACACATAGTGACATTGAGTTATTGTTGGTTTACACCTGTTCGTAACAGAATTGTAAACACGGATAGTTGCTGACACGATTTGTGATATAATCGTGGTTATGTCGCTGGGAAACCCAGCCTTCTTCCAGACGTTAAATAAAACTGTTGTATAGATTCTGGAAACTGTATCTTCGGGAAATTCATTGATGGAAAAGATATTGAAGTGCCTCAGGAACCTTTGACTCAATTTTCTCTGACTGCAACTACTTGGACGCATGGCAGCGATAAAATGAACATTTTCTAGATTAATTGGGTAAGAATAGGAAAGATCATACCAAATCTTGTAGTCGATATATTGTCTGAGAAGTTCTAAACTTGTGGAGGTCCCATTTTTGTCGAGAGGGGTCATACTGAGATTGTCGATAAATAATAGGAAATTTTTATTGGAGGGTGGAGTGTAATACCCAGCTTTTCTTTTATTTAGCTTTGACAAAATAAATGTTTGTAGCTGACGCGCAGAGGTGTTGGTGCTAAAATTAACATGGCACACTTCGAATACATCCTTATTTAATCTATTTACTAAAATATCTTCTATTATAAGAGACTTTCCAGTACTAGATGGCCCAACTAATAAAGTCGAATATTTATTATTAATATTCATAGTCAATAATGAGTGGTACCTCAAACTGTCGACAGTTGGCACCAAAAACTCATTCATGTAGGGACTCTCAATTATCTTTTCATTCTTCAGCAAGTCCTGATACAATTTCCAGATTCCTCGTTGTTTGTAGACAAATTGGTAGTCGAAAATTAAACCTTCTCCAGGTATACCAACTTCTAATTTTTCAAATGTTTCAGGATACGGATGGTCAATATTCTGACCCCTCCATAATTGCCTATAAAATTCGTCAAACTTACGCCTCGAATCCAAATCTAAAATCGAACCCAATCCCATAACTCCAGCTTGTATGAGAGTAGCTTGAATCCAAGCCCACAAGTTCCTAGTGTCTTCTTCTTTTCTATCAATTAAAAGAAACGCCTCATCTAGTATCATCTGAATTATTTGGATCATACTTTTGACTAGATTTATTTGGTTAGGGTAACAAAGCTGCCTGCAGTTGTTGGCAATGAAAGACAAACATGGTGGGATCAACCATTTCAGCAGATGCAGGATTTGTTCCTTATGACCTTGAAGCCACTTGGAGTCGCAACATTTTATCCATGAGGTCACAATGAGGTCCCACGACAATGTGGAAGCGTCCATGTAAACCAATCTGCAACGAGATACCTGAAAGGATTGAGGTACAAGGTTAAACAATCTACCTTTTATGTTATACTTACAGCTGATGGTGAGGATCCGTTGAGTGTTTCAGTTTCGAACACTACTGTGGTGAGTTGGTCTAAGGTTAACACTTCACCAGACTCCAAATAAAATATATTTTCGTCTAGGATACTGCTTACGCTTTCTATATAGGAAGAATCTAAGTTTCCGTCGAATACGAGCCATTTCCTATGTTTATCGTCTAGAGAGAAATCGCGAATAATCTTAGGGATAACACCGTCTGACCAAACACTAGATATCTCATCAAACCTTCCATGTAATACTTTATAATCTAAGCTGTTTGGATTTACAATGTGGTACAAGAGATCCCTACCATCCAGTTGTTTGAAAACATATTGACATATCTTCATAATAGTTGTCTTTGCTGTAAAAGTCTCACCTACCAAAATAATACCAGATGCCTGTTTTAATGCACTGTAAACTTCAATTGTTTTTTTATACAGTTTTTCGGTGAATTCCAAATTGTTTTTGTCAGTACAATCCGTGATGTACCCTTTTAAAATATCGTTCTCTTCAGTCGGGATTCTCTTGTCTGGACAAAATTCCCTCAAGATACTATCAAGTATATGTACATCATCGTCTGTCAACATCTGAACTATTAATTTTCTAAGTGTTAGAAATACCATCACACCCTCGTCTTCCTGGGGGTTTTTACGTTTTAACTCTTCACATTCCAATAAAGTTTGCCTGAGGATTTTAATCCCAAAATAATAATGTTCTCGAGCTGGCAGAATATCTCCAATAATTTTGAAAAAATAAATCAACTTCTTTGACAGAGAAGTTGCGTCAAGAAATCCTATGCAATAAAGTGACACCTCAGCAATTCTTTCAGTATCTGGAGTGGACATAACGACGGTTCTAAACAAGACTCTTACACTTTCCGGTAATGTTCTTGAGGTTCTATTCGAGTTGAACGTCACACACACAAAGCAAGTTGGATTAAGCTTAACGGATGTTCCGCTCAGACTACCGCGCTGCAAGCTGCTTTTACTCCACAGAATCGAGTATAGGTCATGGGAAACAACTGACAACACTTCCGGTTTCAACGAGTTAAAATTTTCCAAACAAATCCACGATCCACACAGCGCGATTCCTTTCAACAGCCTGGACACCGTGGAAGACTCCACCTCCGGCAGGCAACAAAACGGTATAAAAAATACACCGAGCGCAGCAGCTAGCGCCCTTATCGTCTGCGACTTTCCCGATTCGCTGGGGCCTTGTATTAACCCGTTGAAATGCAAATAATATGCGTTAATTACTGTTCTATAACACCTATCAGTTAGGGGCGTTAGAACAATGGGCTCGGGATTGCCTAAATATTCGTAGAGATAATTTTGGTTTATGTTCATCATCCGAACCATGCATAAACCCTTTTCGAGATAATACTTTGTGTGTGCCTCCCAGTCGAATTGATTCTCGCTCACCAAACGGCTATCCAAGATCTTCTTCATAAGGTATCTGTAGTTCAGATCGCCTGCCACTAGTGTTTTTAGTTTCAATCGATCCAAGCTACTAACGTCTTTCTCGTTCATTATTTTCAGTTTGTACTCTAAATCGTCTTGTAACTTTTGATAATATAGTCGTAGTTTTATGTTGTGGGTTAATCTAATAGCTGTTTCTATACTTTCTGTCCAGTAAACTTGTGATATGATATGGAGAGCTTGCTGCGGAAACTTCGGCAATGTATCATTTATATCTGAACGCTTATATACTTTAAAACATTCCCCAATATTATATTTCAGACACGCCATCACATGCATCTCAATTTCTGCACACAATTCTTCCACTTTCTTTTCACCAATCGTCAAATCTATCCTGTCAACAAATTTTAGCCTTTCAAAGTGTTTGCTTTGCATACCGATAATCTTTGAGTCGTCTACATCGATGTTTTGTATCCCCTGGAAGATTTTCTTCAGGAATGTTTGCGACGTAAACGGTTCCTTCCGAGATACTAGCTCCAGAAGTTCATCGTCAGCTAAATAATAAAATCTTGGGAAAACTAACCTCACCGTCTCCAAGTAGGTGACTACTCCACTGTGGATGATCTCCAGATAAGTTATACAGCTTTCAGTTTTCTCCAGAATATCCGTTGTGTCCACAAGTTTTATAACTACTTGAATTTCTGATATCATATCAAGGAAAACATCGTAGATGGTTCGTATTTTCTTGAACAGATCTGCTTCTTTTGGTATGATAGTGTCTAAGTGACCTGTGGAAAATATGGGGAACAGTCTGGTGAATTTCTCCTGCATTTGGCCCCATTTTTCAACCGTCTCATCGACCCTTAATATGCGAGCATAGAAATCTTTAACCTCTTTTTCATGAGGTTTTACAAAAACCGATCCTCGCATGTTTATTATTTTTATAGAATGTTCATCTATTATAGCTTCTATATCTTCCAGATGAATTAGAATTCGCGTCTGCTTATACGTACTTATTGTAAACTTGATATCCTCCCATTGTTGTCTTAGAACTCTTAGATTGTCTATCAACTGTTTTTCCTTCGTTGCCCCTGTGCTGATTATCTCGTATTCGTTTAAATGAGACTGAAAATCAACTTTCATCATTTTTTTAAGCGTACTTCCAGCATCTGGAGTTATATCCATACAGGCTATTTCGGACATGGCTTTCCAGTGCCTGATCCTCAAGGCCTTATTGCATATTATCTTCATAATTTCCACTGACGGTTTGAAATCATCAATGAGCCTCATAGCCGTCCCGCACAACTTCAGCGGAGCTGGCCAGTTGAGAATGTCAGGATCGTCGACTGTTCCTCTGAATCTGATTGGCAGATTTTCGTCTTGGGCTCTTCTCAATTTCTCCCTGTAACTTTTGTGCAATTTCTTCAATTCTTCGTAAACTTTATCGACAGAGGATTTGGTCGTCTCGTAGTCCAAATTTTCGAACTGTCCGTCTTGCCACACGAACAAACTTCTTTGTACGTCCAAACACAGCTTCAATAAATGATAGAAGGGATAGACGTAGCTTTTTAGATCTTCGTATTCGGAGTAAATGGATTTGGGAAAGCTCAAGCAAACCTAAAAGAAATTACCAAAATTATTCGTTACTTTTATCTGTAGAAATACGAAACGCAACAAATATTTAGGGGAAGAATATAAGTAAAAAAATTAAGAGGAAAGAAGAAAGGCGAACAAGAAATAAAGGCAGAAGAAGAGTTTAGAAAATAACAGAAAAGGGCAATAAAGAAATACTTATAGAAGACGATTTATAGAAGAAGGATGAAAGATAGAAAATGAAATATGGAAGATGGGATATTAAATATGGAATATAGAAAATTGAATATGAAAGGTAAAAGATCGGATATGAACGGAAAAAGGAAAAGATCACCCGTCTTCCAATCAAATTTATAAATTAAAAATATTATTGGGCAGGTACCAAAAGGCCCTAATAACACATTTTAATATAATGTACCTTATATTTCTTTGTTATCTTGTAGAATGTATGCAATAATTTAATTACTTGGATTAATTACTTGGACCACTATATAAAACAATATATTTTGGCAATATATTTATTGACAATATAATTTCTATTGTTATTATAAGCAATAGTTAAAAGAGTCATATTTTTATACGTTCCTAATTTTGAAAAAGGAAGAATTAGTACGAATAATTAAAAAAAGGAAAACGCAAAATCCAAGAAGAACTAAATGGCAGGGAAGAAGAAAATATATATATATATGTAAAATAAAAGAGAAAAAAAGTAGATTGAATAAAAGAAGAAAAGAGAGAAGAGTGAAAATATGGAGAATAATTAAATCTAACGAAGGAAGGAAGAATGAGGTAGAAAAAATAATATAGGGAATACAAATAAGACATGACACAAAAGAAAACGACAAATTGGAGCTAGAATAGAAAATAGAACAAAACACGAAGCAAATAAAAAAAAATTAATATTAAAGAAAAAAGAGGAACCGCGATAGAAGAATATAATATAGAGGAAAAGAGAATAGCGGAAAATAACGAAAGAATATATTATGGAGACTAATTAATGTCTCATGTAATGAGACATATGTCATAAATACAGAAGACGATAGAAGAATTAAAACTACATACAGATATGAGCAATAAATATGAAGGAAAGTAGAAAAAACACCAGAAGTACTACGAACAAAGGAAGAAGAAAGAGAAACACATTAACGTTAAATATCTCTGGCTCTTACTATGATCTAAACGCCCATAGAAATATTTTTTGAGATCAATTTATGATTTATGCTTGGAGCCATCTCATCAGTTTGGTGGTAAAAAATTGAATAGAAATAACTCACCTCTTCTTTATTTATCCACGAAATCTGCTCCTCTATCTCTTTAATCTTCGACATGTGTAACGTGATGGACTTTAAGTAGCTCCTAACTCGTGTTATGTCGTCCATATCGTCTAAAATCACCAGAAGCGGATACACCTCTTTCACAGCTGCGCCTACATCCTCAACAGTTTTTTGTAATTTCTCTTCAGCGTCATATTTCAACTGCTCAAACTTAGTGAAATACTCTTCTATTATCGGCGCGCTCTTATCTAGCCAGTGTATGGCTGCCGAATTCAGTTCCAGATGCTCCTCAGACAGCACTCCCAAATCTATTATCCGACACAGATTCAATAGGGATGTCTCCACCCTTTCGTTCAACTCCTCCAAGTGTTCGTTCTTTATCCAGGTCATGAATTTGCCGGTTTCAACCAGCTCTTCGGTTGTTATCGACTTTTGATTGGCCCTGGTGTGGATGAGTTGGAATGTTTCGCACAGGTTAGTAACTTCCCACAAGTTCTGTAAACTGAGTCTTTGAAATATATCGTCGATGTTTTTCTTTAGACCGTCTTGCAACCCTTGTTTGTACCTCGCCAAAGACACCTGGCCGAGCTTGAAATACGCGTTTTCGGGAATGTAAGCGGCTTTGCCCAAATATTCCTTGTAGTACGCTATTTTTTCGCATCCAGTATCCAGGACGATATCCGATATTGAATCGTAGAATTGTTCGCTGTTGATATCTGAGTAAATTTCTGAAAACTCCGCACTTACACTATCTATGTACACCAGTATAGGGTTGTATAGCTCGTGGATATTTAAGCTTATCTGTTGTTTACAATCGGAAACGAATTCCTCTGTTAGACATAATGGCATATATCTGTTCTTATAGCTTCTTTTGCCCTTCTGCTCAAGAACGTAAACCCTCGTCCCAATATTGATAATGTCGTCAACGAAACTACAATATATAGCTATAACGTCTTCTGCTGTAGGCTGCATAACTAAACCATTCTCAAGAAATGCGCTGAAGCTAAGATACGGTTCGTTTTGATTTGAACCAGTGAAATTAACTACGTGAAGTAATGTATGGGCGATAGCTCTACTCAAATGGACCGATATCAGTCCAGTGCAAGTGTCTAGGTAGTTTTTGGTGTAAGTTTTCTGTCTTTGCTTACCTTGTTCCCCATCAATGAGAAGTAAGATGTTGTTGTAGAAATCATAGACCGTCAATGTTGCCCACTTCACTTTATCTTTCAAAACGTTTTGGAACTCCATCAGATCTAGAACCTTGTCGAAGTCCAAATGGCACAGCTCATAGGGAAGACTCACGACGCACTCTCTCAAAATTCTTCTGACTATATGATAATGCAACACCCATTTCGCTTGGAAATGTTTCCTGATTAGTAGGTACTCTTGATATCGGCTCGTTCTTCCAACGTTTTTGTAGGGAGATACTTTGAAGATGTAGTCCTTGTAGCAGTGTTTTATTTTGAGGTTCATGCAGGCGTAGTGGATGACTTTGGAGTATTCCTCCTTGGTTTCTTGAAGCAACTCAGCCAAGATTATTGGGTGGGATTCTTCCAAGCCTCTGGCTTGAATTTTTTTACGGATGCGCTTCTCTAGAAATCGTGACATTTCTGTTGATGGACATCGTTCACAGAACTCTTTAAACTCGTTGGATGTTATGGGATGTGGAATAGGATCGACATATTCTAGGTCTTCCATTTCTCTAGCGGTTGCCAATTTGTTTTTACGTATGGATTTATGTATGTGTTCCTGTAGTGTGTCTATTTTGCGACGTTTCACGTGAAAAGTTCTTTAGTTAGGTCTATCGGATGTGGTAGATCCACAACATGTAGTTCGTTGGATTTGCCCGATTTATTTCTTATTTTTCTTAGATCTTCCATTGCAATTTAATAAGATAGTACGTAACACATCGAATTTATATCACATACAGTTTGTATTAGGAATAAGTTTGATCAATACCAGTTTACTTAGCAACAGGCATTCGGTTCTTCGGTTGGAGAAATTGATTTGTTTATTTATTATCAAATAATAATAATAAAACTTGGAAAATACAAAAAGTAGAAGACTGCACTGCAAGTATAAACCCAACTACAACATACGAGTATGACAAATAGACAGAATATATGATTAGAGTTGTGCGAAAGTTTACCATCGCGCTATGTATAAAGGGTCTTTCAATAAGGACGCCCGTTTTATAAACGTAAATAAAATAAGTTATGTGTGAGAAAACCACTAAACTTTTTTTTATTTGAAATAATATTTCAAATAAAAAAAATCTCGGTGGCCAAATCACGTCGCTTCGTCCCTCAAATTGCTCATGTAGAACGTCTATCGTAGCATGCACTGTGTGTCACGTAGAGTCGTCCTGTTGGAACCACATGTGGTCGGTATCTATATCATCCAGTTTAGGCCACAAAAAGTTGCTTATCATCGATCTGTAGCACTCGCCGTTGAGATTATGGCAATGCCAGTTTCCTTTTGGAAGAAATACATACCGATGATTCCGCCACACCAAAATCCACACCAAACAGTGACTTTCTCGGGATGCATTTGGTGCTGGTGTATCTCATGTGGATTGGTATCGTCCCAAATCCGACAATCTTGTTTGTTCATATATCATTTCATCCAAAAATGGATCTCTCCATTTCCTTCCCAACTTCCAATTACTCCAGAGCCCAATCAGAGAACACACGGCGTTGTCTGTGGTCGTTGGTCGTTTTATACGGTCATTTTATACGGGTGCAAACCCAAGTTTCCATGCAAAATTCGCCAAGTTGAAGTCGCAGAAAGGCCAAGTTCTTATGAACGACGAGAAATTAACTGCCTCGGGTTTTCCCGTACACTCTCGCGCATAACAGCGAGGTTTTCAGTAGACCTTGCGTTTCGGTGATGTGCGGGTATTGGTTGATTATTTATCAAACCGGTTGACTCGAATTTGGCCACCAAACGTCGAGTAGTCGACTGGGCGGGACAGTTGTAGTGAGGATAAAAATCTTATAATGCGCGAAACCTTTCTCGAACGGAGCACTGATTTTTAGAATAAAATTTGATGATTTGCACACGTTGTTGAACGCTAAAACCTTCCATGATGATTTTCCATACACTACTTCACTACTAAATAATTCACAATAAATTTGATAGATGTTGATATGATAAACTAAGTAAATTTGCAGGGGCGGCTGGTGTATAGGTGCTGCAGAGCTGCAGAACTGCCAAAAAAATTAGATATTTGTATATTTTCGCGACATAATAATTACTAAAATTTATTAATAAAATAATTTGGTTAGTTGGTGCAGCTAACCAAATTATTGCGTTAAAGTCGCATTCTGCCCACCATCCTCTATTGAGTAGTAGACCAGATGAATTATCTGGGTATCTACGCGAGCGCGTCGCGATACATTGAACTGGGCCACACGAGGTAGTTCTCAGCACGGCTCGGCACACCCGTCCTCCCCTTCAACTCCCGCGATAATCCACACTTGGCGCTCGTAAATGCGCGAATTTGCACGGTCAGTGAGCTGTATTTTTTCCAGCTAAGGCAACATCAGTGAATGTTTACTCCTTCCTACTTCTCGTACAGTTGGCGGGCGTAAATCGTACCTATTTCGTATTTCGTGTTAATTTGAGATTTTAAATACTGTTTTGTGAATTTGTGTAGTGATTTATTGTACTAATTATTAATATTTATATACTGTGATAGTGACAATGGATTTAGTTTATAATTTAGTTCATGTGAAGCGATTTTTTAGATACACTTATGAAGAAAAAATTGATTTAAAAAACAATGGTAGGCCATTGCCCGATATTGTTATTGAGACTGCAGGTGTTAGCCGCGGAAAAGCATATAAACGTCAATTTAATAGAGACATTTATTCGAAGAACAATTGGATTTGTGAGTGCAACAAAAAAATGCGTTATTTTGTTTTCCTTGTTTACTTTTTGGCGGTGATAAAGCATGGATGGAGGTAAGGGCGACAGATTTGGTGCACTTAACTGAAAAAAGCACGACTACTCTAAAAGCCATCTACATAATACAATGGAATTAGCTTTATTAGAAACAACTAATATTAAAGCGCAGCTAGATTCAGCTTATTGGATAAATGTGCAAAGGCATAATGATAATGTGACAAAAAAGAGATACGTTTTGTCAAAAATTATAAACTGCATAAAGTTTTGTGGGGCCTTTGAACTGGCGCTGTGAGGACATGACGAAGCTGAAACCTCTCAAAACCCGGGGATATTTCGTGGTTTGATAAATTTTTCGGCTGAGCTTGATGTAACTTTAAGCGAGCATCTACAAAATGCTTCAGTATTTAAAGGAACCTCTAAAGGAATACAAAATGATCTTTTAGACTGTATATTAAAAGTATGTCATGAAGAAATAATTAAAGAAATTAACAAACCTTCATTTTTGGCAGTTATGGCAGACGAAACAACTGATGTATCTGTAAAAACTCAGTTAGTGGTAGTTTTAAGATATATTCTCGATGGTGAACCGATTGAACGTTTTTGGACATACCTGAAACCTACAAAATGTGATGCTGAAACTCTTTCAGAAAATATTTTAAGTGTTATAGACCCTCTAGTAGAAAATTCACCTTACAAGCCTTTTCTCTTAACCAAAGAATATGACGGCAAACATGAATGTTCTTCAAAAATTTTAAAAATTTTCGCCTGTGGCGCAATTTTTTTGCGGCCCCTACGGCGCCAGTAGTTTGGATACGTTTGAAATTTGCACGCGGGCGGCCAGTACCCTAGGATCGGCCCTGTGCAGAACACCCGTTTCATTTCATCACGAGCCGCCACTGTAAATTTGTATTTATAAGCTGCAATAAACTGGCTTATGCAACTCTTATTTTTTTAGAAGAGCTGTGAAACATCAATTTTGAACAACATTGTACCATTGAGAAAGAAATTAATGAGACACGTTCGATACGTTCCCTTGAAAATAATTAATAATAGAGTTAGTTGTACCTTCAGTCAACAGAGGGTGTAACCATTTTAAGACAAAGCACATTATTAAGTGTAAAATCAGTTCATTATTGCCCTATACTTCTAAAGGGAACGTATCGAAAGCGTTTTATTACATTATTTCTCAGCGGTACATATCCAAGATGTGAATTTCACACTCCAGATCGCTCATAATACCATCACAACGCAAAACGAAAACAAACTATTCCTAACACCGAGATCGTTCGTTGCTCGTTAGCAGAGCGAATGGTTTTTCAAGAGGGGTCATCCCGAAAAGTTTCAAGGCGGAAACTTATCTCATAATGATGATACATCAGTTTCGGAGCTAGGTAAGTAATTTAAGCTAAATGGGTCTACGTGCAGCTGCTGAAGTTCGCAAGGCCCTGACCGTATGATCTCCCCGAGGACATCGAATGAATCCTACATGAGTCACGAGTCGATAAACATCAAGTTTGCCCGGCCACTCCGTGATCCGTGACCGTGAACGTTGCATTACGTACGAAAAAAATACGATGCACGGACCAGAAAGGCGATATTGGAACCATGGTTTAACAAAATCTAGTTAATCAGCTTTGTGAATGATAAATGAAAGGTAAAATGGGCAAAGCTACCAAATGGCGCTACTCCCGGGATGCCCAATTCAAATTTGAATGAACTGTCATTCGAAAATAACAGAACTTAGGATAATTACCAGTAGATGGCAATCAAATTAGTGTCTAATGAACGTGTTCACATAATGACATAGCGAAATGGCATTCATATTTTTATTCTATGTAATATTACTAGCTAGCCAACGCATTTTAACCCGCTCTGAAATTTCTTATTAATCAACTGCAGACAAATAAAACATTTTCAGTGCACTTTACCCTCTACAGGATAATTGAGTTTGCAATTTTCCGACTTTTACAGTTTTAGACATTTAATGGGGCTACACACCTTCCGTTTATTTGCGCAGTTATTTGTAGTAAATAACTGTGTGAAAATCTGTACGTTTATCTGAACTGAAGGTGTGTAGACTACGATCAGTTTTCGACTCAGTTGAGTCCGATTTTTCTTCAGTTTTCTTCTCACTTTCGACAGGTTTAGTTCAAGAAGTGTTAAAAATAAATAAAGTTCAATGAGAACAGAAAAATAACAGTTTGTTGTATAATTGCAGCTATGTTGATAGAAGAAGAAGGAAAAAACGCCGTGAACGTTGTCGCAAAGACTGGTATAAACGCCAAAAGCCCATCCTTTTTGAAGCCATCCTTATCATGTACATCCCCCCACCCCCCAAAGAATCTGGTTTCAATAGGATCGACGTTCTCCTCACACCTATAAATCGTCAGTTGATTTAAACTAAAATGGAAACGAAATTATACAAGGTGGGGCATAGCAACTTGCTTATTTGAATTTGGCGCCCTGAAGCGATGGTTGCTTCTAGGAGTGTGGGGGTCGACACATTCGAGAGGGTGGGGCGTAAAGTTGTAGCTCCGCTTGGTTTAGTTAGCATTATAGAGTGGACGAAGGTGGAGCGCGCGTTCGCTGTCGAGAAAATGCATGCGAGGCGCTTCTTAGCATGCATCACTTGTTTACAACGATCGTCCTAAGACCCTGGCTCATCTGAAGAACAACATTCGTCAAGCTGTCGCCATATACCCGTCGATATGTAGTTTATTGAGCATTATAGACACCGCATGACTGATATCATCCTTAAAACTGTGTAAACATAATATATAAATATTGTACTTGATGCTGTTTAAATAATTAAATACGAGTATATATCTGAATTATTTTTTTATTGAATTTCTTAGTAAGCAAGTTGCTCTGCCCCACCTTGTAGAATTGGCGAATTCAACATCCTGATATGAACTCTGGTGATTATATTTCCGTGCCTCTATGACAAATCTAGCACTACCATCGGACAAATAACTCTACAATGGAGTGCCCAGGCTTATATTTGCCGTGCTTAATAACGTCTGCGATGGCGGTTGATGTACCTATACAATTTAATCTCACGTCAGCTATATACACGCCAACAGATAGCCCAATATTGCCACGGAAATTTTACAGGTGCAGTGAAATACGCGTATGTATTGCCCTCGTCGATAGCGCGACATTATAATTTAAAGCCGACATTGACAAAGTTTCCTCGAGGCAGATATTATATTGTGGAACATAATGATTGATATATCGGGCACCTCCGGCGGCTTAATCAAAGGTCAATAATTAACTGGCCGCAGGCAGTGGTCCCATGACAAGCTCATACATAAATATCGGCTGTTAAAATCGCCCAGTCCGTGCGATATTAATTACGTTTTAGACAATGTATCCTGGGGGATGAATCGCATTAATCTACATTTATTTGCCTAAATTTGTACAAATGTATATATGTGCCTGTTATTGAGGAGCACATGACAGCAGCGGATAATATTGTTTTCAGAAGGAATATGTCGTATACCATGTGAGATAACCTTCTGAGTAGTTAATTTGTAGTGACATCTATTAGAAACTCATCAAACTATAGTTAATACTACAAATCTTTATATTTGTGTGTCACTCTTAAGGGGACTACATAATATACACCTACATTTATCTGCACATTTTATCAGGTGTGGCGTCATGTCTGAGCGATGAACTGTGTGTACTGCTCAGTTTAGATCGGTATTTATGCAGATGAAGAATCTGTGTATTTGGCTCTTCTTTTGCAACGATAATCTGCTCAGTTTATGCAGTTTATCGTACAGTTTGTTCAGTTGATGTCCTGTTTATATATATGATGACCACGGCTTCAAAGACATACGCTTTTAGCGTTTATACCAATCTCTGCAACAACGTTCACGACGTTTCTTTCTTCTTCTCGCAACACAGCTGTCATTATACAACAAACTGCGGCTCTTCTTCTTCTGTCACCCATTGAACTTCATTTATTTGTAACGTTTTTCGAACAAATCGAAAGTGAGGAGAGAACTGAAGAAAAATCGGACATAACTGAGACGAAAACTGAACGTAGCCAACACACCTTCAGTTCAGATAAACGTACAAGTTTTCATACAGTTATTTACGACAGATAACTGCACAGACAAACGGAAGGTGTGTAGTCCCCTTAATGCCATTTTTTCGAGTCAATGAGGAGACGTGAATTATGTTCTCTGCCGTTTCTCAAATGTTGTTGTAGTCCTATTCCATCTGTATGTTTCAATTGGTCATAAATATTACATTTTACGTTAAATTTTAAATGAACTACTACTAAACACTCTTGTCAAATATATTCTCCAGAGCCGTCTTCCATTCGGAGCTTGAAGTTGATAAATCTTGATTATGTTCATCTTGATTGTGTTCCACGTGAGTTTAACATTGTAACCATGGTTTAAACGTCAAAGACATGTGAACAACTGAACATCAGAATTTTGTCGTTCAACAGGTAGATGGCATATTTATTAATTTCTAGCAAGCAATAGCGTGTTCACCAATTCCTATAATCAGAATTTATTTACTTTAAGCTCTATGATGTCTAAATATAGACTAGAGAATGGCTATGTTGCCCAAACTAAATCTAAATGGCGCTAACATCGTGTGTATCATTCGATATTATTTCGTATTTTAGTATCTCTAGACCTAACCACAGCCCCAAATAAGGTGGGGGGGCCGTGTTACCTGCCCCGGGCAGCAATTTAAAAGGCTCCAAATTCGTATGTCTGAAAAAAACTTGTTTCACTAAAGCGTCATCCAGAGCGCGTCGTACTATAGAGTGTTCATTTGAGGCTAATATTCATTTTGGGCTAGAACTTACAAGAAATGAGAAAAAAACCAAAAGAATATTGGATCGAAGAAGCTACACACACCTACCTGTATCAGAAAAGATGGAGATTGTACCAGTCCTCAAAAGCAAACGAGTTTCGAAAAGGAAAAGGCAACACGACGAAATCTGCGAGGACGAATCAAGAACATTAGACCCCACTCAGCTGTTTTTCAAAGATATAAAACTAGTATTTCACAAAATTTTAACAGAAGTAGGAACAAGAGTAGAAATCGGGAAGAACCTGAATGAAAATTTCACCTTCCTCAGTGGCCACGCGTTTGTCCACTGAAGATCTGCAGAAAAATAGAGTCAATCTGGCTCGAAAACATTCCAGAGACTGGAGAAGGTATGGAGAAGGTATGTATC
This sequence comes from Rosalia funebris, assembly GCA_037954035.1. Classification (NCBI taxonomy): domain Eukaryota; kingdom Metazoa; phylum Arthropoda; class Insecta; order Coleoptera; family Cerambycidae; genus Rosalia; species Rosalia funebris. The sequence goes on along the minus strand of JAZFAV010000002.1, from coordinate 3,270,787 downwards.
TGCTCGAATAGCAGGGCGGCGTTAGCAGCCCTGAATTCAGCAACGACAAAGTCGAAGCTGGTCTATAATTGCTATAAAGCATTGAACCACTTGGCAGGGAAGGGACCGGTGGAACTCTTATGGATACCTGGGCATAATGGCATTAAGGGAAATCTAATTGCAGATCACCTTGCCAGACGAGGGACCAGGGAAAACCTCTATGGACCAGAACCTGCAGTGGGAATAAGTCGGAATCTGATCAGAGACCGCATCAATGGCTGGGCAAGAGACCAGCACAATAAAAGATGGAGAGGAGTAACGGGTTGTCGAATAACCAAACTCTTCATTGAATACTCAGAGATTGAGAAATGGGCTCCTCAGGAATTCATTAAATTAAACGGGCACAAAGCCAGAACTCTGGTGGGAATCATAACGGGCCACCATAGTACTCTGAATGCATATAAGCACAAGCTGAGGCTGACTGACAGCCCGGCCTGCAGATACTGTAAAGAGGACGAAGAAACCTTGATTCATCTTCTTTACACCTGCCCCGCACTGGAGGAGAAGAGATATCTTATATTAGGGACCCTTGTTGTCCTAGAGGAGGCGAGGCTTAAGACGGGGGACGTGCCTAAATTTCTCCTTTTATGGGATAGCATTTTTGGATAATGACCCGGATAAGGGGAGATCGCCAAGGGACTACCCATGCGATCAGTGGCTGATGAGGCCCAAACCCATATAACATAATAATAATAATGACACCCAATTAACAAATGTACGACGTTGTAAATGGTCTGTAACTTTTAATTATTATGTCATCTGAATTTTGTATCCTGGCAGATGCAGACCTTTCTGTAAAATCTGATGCGTGAGGGTCTCTTGGCAGATTCAATTGTTGTGCAAACCCATATACCATAATGTAAGGTTAAGCCTTACGCCTTTAAGACTCAAATGTGAGGTTAAACTGGTTTCTTCCTTTGTTTCAGAGCCATCTATTCAATTTGAAATAAGAATCACACGACTGAAGTTTAAATGTTTTACTAATCCCCAAAGACTACTTCCATTCAGCAGACGTAAAGAAAAGACAATTTTAGAATTAGGAAAACAAATGATGCTATCCAGTAACTCTCCCTGAAAGCGGAATCGGCCATTACGGCAATTCTCACCCGAAGCGGGTTCGGTGACGGCGACTGCGGCTAAAATTCCTGGAAGGACGGCCGTTAAACCCAATAAAAAGATGGCGATGGTGCAGTCTAGCCGCCGCAGGAGATGGGGTTCCCGGACGCCCGGGCAACACCATGGGCGTCGGCGGTGGTGGTTGTGCATCCGCATTCAAGTTCAAGGTATGGATCGATGATCGTCGCTGTTGCTCCCCTGCCCCAGACAGGTCACTGACTCGGCTATTCAAATAGTAACCGAATGCAGCGATGACTTGCAGATATGGCCGCCACAATAAAATCGAACAAAGCGTTTCCTATGACGCGTCGTTTATAATTCATGCAGAAGGTTGACGTCCTACGACCCTCTGTTGTATCTGCCACTGAATGGGGTGTTTTATACTCAAATACATGTCTGCTAACAAATAGTCGATATTAAAAATACTAATCCGTTATTTCCCTTTACTGTTAATGTTTATGGTTATTGGTTAAATCATCTCATTGTGCTGATGTACCACATCTTCTTTATAAGTTTTATCTTGTAGAAAAATGAACGTAACAGTTTACTAAACATTATATTTTCTATTTACAAGTATTTGCAAAATAATAATTTTACAGAGTAGGTATCTAATGATACATGCATGTCATGGAGCACAAAGTAGAAAACTACGACCCTTCCGTAGCACTTCTACATCCGACCTACTGAAAAAATATATTTTTCTTTCCTGGCCGTACCTACCAGGGTTACCTTAATAAAATCTAAAATGGAATTTTTTAATTACGAGAAAGTTAATCATTCTTTAATAAACTACATTGTATTAAATAAACTTAATAGAATGCAACAAAGCGTGAGTCATTCGAAATTAATCAATTCTATATCTTAGATATAGAAGATAATGACATTCACAACTTTTAAACCCTGTTAAAAATAAATACGTAGATATCCGAGTATTACACATTTTATTATTTATTTATAAAACACGTTTCTTAATAGTCAGTTTATCATTCCTGTCTCTATATAGTTCTCATGTCCCCTCGTAAAATGAATATTCATAGAGACATTTTACCCGAGGAGTATGCATAGATGTTGTCTAGAGAGATGCTAATGGTTTTGTTAGTTAGAACATCAATAACTCGTGAATCGAAAACTGCTTCACGAAGAACACTTTCAACATGATTACAAATGATAATTTAATAATTTTCCATATTAATTTTGTTATAAAATATAGTATGATTTTAATATATTTATATATTTGATAAATTAGGTATACTCATATTATCTTATATTTATATATATTTAGATATATGAAAATAATAAGATAGGTTACGTTCAGCGAGTCAATATCTGCGATATTTTTGACAGTGGTTCTCTAAATAGAACTATCAATTAGTAACAAGTGTGTTATCTAATAGAAAGAAAATAAAGAGTGAAGAATTTGACGAACAAGATACTATTTCTGCTCGTCAAATTGAACTAAGCAAGTTCAGAATAAATATGATAAACATAACTTACCATTTCTGTTGATGAATTTGCACATGAAAACCCCCTGGTTCTGTATGATAATTGATATTAAGTTACTCATAATTTAACTTAATTAACATAAGGATTAACATACCACATTTATATAAATTACAAATGAGATCTAAAAAGGGCTTTATAATTGATTTAACCTCAAATGCACTCTAAAATAATAAAATGAATATTCAGAATTGTATGTTTATTATTTACATATCAAGATACATACATTTCTTAAATAATTTGACAATATATATTTATATATCGTATATTATAGATCTAACTTTCGTTACATATATTTTTTATATATAAACAAATGATCTTCTACTTAAATCATACTCTACAAATTACTCTATACCTGACTATGAAAATTTTAAATCAGCAATATTTTTCTGCACTAAATTGAACACGCACCTTCATTCTAAAATGATAGTATCGGAGTGAAAAACGCTACAATAACTGAGTGCACTTTGAATGGTTAAATTATGGTTTAAACCCTAAAGGCATCGTTTTATAAGCTATGAAATCATAAAATCAAAGAAAACTGTTCGTGACTCTATAATAATTCTGTCTGTGCCGTATTTCTTCTATTGTTTTTCATCTACAAAATGTAACGAATAACCGTAGAATCGTATATTATACATTGAAATATGTTTATCTACATTACAATAAATCTTTATACACTAGTGCCGCCATCTTTGAATAGAATATCAATAACGTGAAGGAATAGGTCCCTGCTGGATTTATGTTCCAAATTAATTTTGAGCAATCCTCAACTTATTTATCGATTTCGTATAATCCACAATTTAAAAAATATATATTAAAAGAAACAGCACTAGTCGGAAGATTTACCTTAATAACTTGAGCCGTGGGCTTAAATACAACCAATCTTCTAAATAGCAACCCATAAAAAGAGATACGTTCCGAATTGTCAAACAATGAGTAAATTAAGTTGGATAAATTACGTATTTACTTACAATTTCATAAAAGAGATCAGTAAACCCCATTTTTACATTAAATTTATAACGTCGTCAGTTATTTCACTGAATCAGATTTTGAATCCCTTTATTTAATTGTTAACATACCCAATGTACAACCAACGCATAACCTAATTCCAGTAATTTTGTTAGTAGTGCGTCTGTTTATAGTTTACCCCAGCATAGTTAACATTACGATAACAAAATGTCAACAAAATGCTCGGTGAAGGGCTGTGGCAGTCCATATCTAGGCAAGTCTTTTTTCAGTCTACCAGCAATATTGAAGTTTAAGTACTCCAGGGAGAAAGTTGAATTATCCAAGAAGAGACGGACGCTTTGGTTAGAGGCTCTCGGTATACAAATTGACGATCTCGATGCGAAAATAAGAGTATGCAGCGATCATTTCTTAACAGGTTGGTTATATTGTTTATTACTGAAGATGTATTACAATGTAATAATTATGCCTTTAGGAAGACCCGCTGCACTAGAAGACTCCAGCGATATCGACTGGGTTCCATCTTTGCATATGAAGTTACCAATATTAACACCTGCCAAGAGACATAGAGGAAGGCCAAGTAAAAAGTTTAAAGCAGCCACATCCTTATATGCAAGTCCAGTTTCTTCAAAGGTGAGTGGACAAAATTGTATAACGAATGCCATATATTTGGAATTCATTTCAATATAATACTCAAGATAGTCGAATTAAGTTAATCGTACAATCTACATAGGAATTTTAATGTTCCACTTTTGGCAACAGAAAATCTATAATGTTGGTTCGTAAGACAATTGTTGTCATCTTTTTCCTCAGCAAGCTATGTTAACTAATGTAGTTTTTGTTCCGATACATTCGGTTACTTTGCCTATATTTTATTCTCTTTGGAATACTCTCACTAAAGCTGACAAACAAAATTATCCTTGTTTATTTATCTTATTAATAATTGAATATGTTCACTGTTATACATTTATTCAGATAATGTCAAATAGGTATTTACTTTTTTTAAATTAACCCCGTTTTAATTTTCTTGGAATAACTTATCAGAGGTATCATTTATGAAAAACGCGGCAAAAAAACATTTCTATTCCTTTAAATTTACTACTAGTAAGCCTACTAGATTAATTATTTTCAGGTAGTGTTTACCTTGATCTTTATGAATACAATGAAGAATAGCATAGGGTGTATTTTATTATAATTCAAGTAGGCTAATATTCTGAGGTGGAAAGTCAACCGTAAACGTAATGGTAGTAAGCAACGCGTGTGGTTTAATAAAAAAGCCTTTGTGTAATATTTTTAGGACAATAATTCTGTGATTCTTTAATAGAATATTGCGTAATAGTCACGTCAGAATAGTTCAGGACAGATCAGATCATTTGAAATTAGAAATTACCATTGAATAGTAAGTAATTTTAAACTGAAAAGGTATATTAAACAGTCCTCTAGAGTAAAACAAAACACTGAAGTGTTTTTATCTTGATAAGTATTCTGAATTGAACGCATTCGAAGGAATTGCATATGCGGGTAAACAGATGGCGCTAATTGAAATGAGTTATAGAAAATGGTTGAATACGTTTGAAAGTTAATTATGCTTTTACCAAATTTAGAACAAATTCATCGTTAATTGACAAAAAAATCGCGTATTTGTCAAGTCAAAAGCTCATTTCACAAAGATAATTAAAATATGGTCGGTAATCTCTTAAGAATCACGAGTATATTGTTATTTTCAGGTTATGTTTTTATTCTAGGATAATACGAAAAATATCAACCAGAGAAAATCATTAAACTGCAAGGTGGTGTTGGATGGTAATTTACGATGCAATTCGTTTAACGGCACAAACGGTTCTGGATTGGCAATCATACAAAAACATGGCAAATTCACCTCGGATAACATTACATTAAGGGAGACTGCAATTAATAATACAGTCCTCAGGGTACGAGTGATCAGAGAGGATTTACTTGGTAAGTTATAGTTGTGGTTTTTAAACAATGAGAGGTACTTTTGCTTTTTTTTTTTTAGACTTGAAAAGAAGGTATCCGTCAATCAAACAGAAGCGAAAAGAGGTGTCCAGTTTTGGAAGACAAATAAAAAAGAAGTCCAAAATATTTTATGATGATCCTGTTTACAATACTGTTAGTATCGAGAACTACAATCGTGCCTCGCCAAGTTTGAAAATAAATAAAGGTTTAAGTGAAGACAAAGATATGTATAACACCGATTATTTGATCAAGAACTCGAGTAGCAACAACAAATCTATGTTGCATAATAAGCTCCAAGGTAAACTTGCGCCACCGAAGCATTCTCTGGAAAACACTAAGACACTGAATAGGGTCATAAAAAGAAATGATAAAGACAAGATAAGAGTAAAATTTTTCCCTAAAACCTCCACTCCTAATCGACAAACTATCAAAAATGGTACGATTCAAGAAGTTGCGAAGCCTCTAGCGCTGCATAGAGAAATACTATTTGTCAACCAATACAAGAATCCTCTCCTATTGCCACAAGGGGCGCCGGAGACCCCAGAGCTGACATATTATTTGAAGTTTTCTCACAACCAACGTAGTTATACCGATGGTATCTTGAGTTATCCGTTCCAAAAGCTGGTGATGGACGTGAAACATATGAAGCTGCCCGGGCCCAACTGGAAGATAAAAGTGATCATCCGCAAGGGCCGGATCTCGGCGATAACATTTACTAACAAAATGCCACAGGAACGGTGCATTTCTTTTTCCGCAAACTCTAATCTTTATAATATCATTATCGATAACAAACCCGTGTTGTTGTTGGGCTCCCCGCAGCAGTTACGTTGCTCCAACGACCTGGAGGTCCTTATGGATATCGTGGACAACATTGACCCGAACAATCCCATGATATTATACAAATGATACAGTCCTGGCAGGCCGTCTTTGATTTCCTTTTATATCTGGTAAATATTTTATAATTTTGTTCATAAACAAAATAAAATAGATTTAGCTTATCTATGTAGGTTAGGATTTGTATATAATGCATATAATTTGTTGTAGCGATTTTTAAAACTTCAGATTAATTTTAAACTATTTGTTATCCATAAGCATGTACCATTTATTTTAGATAATTACAGAACAAAAATATAAACACGTTCTTTGTTGTTAAGATGATTGAAATAAATTTTTGAAGGGATTTTTTTTTATTTAAAATCCACTCCCAGAAGTTTTATAGATATTACAGGGTATCCCAAAGATACATCAAATATATACGGCAAGTGTAAAGCATTTTATAACTAATATCTTGAAAATGAGTTGAAGGATAATTAACTTGTGTGGTGAAATATTTCTTTCTATACGTATATCCACAGGGTATTAAAAAAACATTATTTTTGCAATATGTCACTGTCTGTATTTGCTAAATGGTGAATATATGAAATTATCTAGGAAAAAATGTCCCCTATTATAATTATAAGGTAAATAAGTCCATTCACCATCATGAGGTCATCAGTCCTAAGACTGGTTGGACGCTAACCTCCAGCTTCTCCTATCTTGTGCTAACCTACGCATTTCGCTAATTGTGCTACAACCTACATCCCTTACTATTTGCGAGCAGTAGTCTAATCTCGGCCTACCTCTGCCTTTCTTCACTCCTATTTCTGCCTCCAAAATATCGCGGACTATTCCCCCATGTCTCAGCAAGTGGCCTACCATTCTATCTCTTCTCTTTTTTATGTTTTTCCACATACTTCTTTTTTCGCCGACTTTCTCTAATACTTCTTCGTTTCTAACCCTATCAGTCCATGGTATTTTCATCATTCTTCGGTAACACCACATCTCAAAAGCTTCTAATTTCTTCCTACTTGCTTCCCCTACCGTCCAGGTTTCGCAACCGTACAGTGCCGTGCTCCATACATACGTTTTCAAAAATCTCTTCCTTGTTTCTAAGTTTATTACCCCCGAGCATAAAAGTGCTTTCTTTTTGTTAAAAGCTACTCGACCCTGCGCTATTCTTTGTTTTATATCTATCGCTTCTTCCATCCCAATTTATTTTACTTCCTAAATAAGTGAAGTCTTTAACTTCCTCCAATCTTTCATTATTAATTTGTACTTTCGTTTTTGCTCTGCTCTCGCGTCCTCTGCACACTAACACTTTAGTTTTGTTTTAATTCACCCTCATTCCGTATTCCTCTGTCAACACTGCCTCCATTTCGTTCAATGCTGATTCTAATTCCTCCTTACTAGATGTTAATACTGCTATATCATCCGCGAATCTCAGCATTTTTAGTTTCTGTCCCTGTACTTTAATCCCGAAATCCACTCTATCTTTTACCACATTAATCGCCTCTTCGATGTACAGATTAAAAATTAGTGGTGATAGCGTACATCCTTGTCTTACTCCTTTCCTAATACCTACTTCCCTTCTTTCCCCTTCTACTTCTATAACAGCAGTTTGCTCTTTGTATAGATTGTGTACCACTCTCCCTATCTCTATACTTTATTCCCGCGGTCTTTAGTATCTCGAACATTTTTTCCCATCAAAAATTTTTTCTAAATCTACAGATCCTATATAAGCGTTTTCTATTGTTTTCTCTAACATTACTCTTAGCGCCAGAATAGCTTCGCGAGTTCCCCTATTTCGCCTAAACCCAAATTGGTTTTCTAATAGTATTTCCTCCGCTCAATTTTCCATCCTCTTCTGCACTATTCTGGTTAAGATTTTTGACGCGTGAGAAGTTAGGCTAATCGTTCTAAACTTCTTGCATTTGTCGGCTCCTCTCTGAGGCCATTATCAAAACAAAAAAAGGAGCTATGGAACTATGAAAAATAGTTTTTTCTTTTCTTTATTGTACTATTTTTGGATGAAATCGCGTTTTATAAGAACCTGATTTACTGGAATTCTAAATACTGCAGTATATATGATTTGGTCTAAGAAAATAAATAAATATAAGGGCCAGTTATAAAAATAAGATGGTGTAGGCTGAAAATTAAAGCAATAAATTTGAGATATATTGAAATACATGTTTGGCGGTATATTTTTAATTTCATTTAATATACAGGGTATCCCAAAAATCCAGCGAAGATATTGAGTAATATGTCACTACCAGAAATAATTCCATGTTTTCTTTTTGGTATTATTTTTGAGTGAAATAACATTTCATAAGAACCTAATTTATTGAAATTCTAAATAATAATGCAGTAGGTACAATTTGCTCTAAAAAACATATATACAGGATGAGTAATAAGATTAATATAAAGTTGAAAATTAAAGCAATAAAAGTGAGATATATTGAAATTAATTCTTAATGGAATATATTTATTTTAAATTTTCACAAAAGTCGTTAAAAACATATAGGGTTTTTTTGAAAAAATACAGCAATTATATAGAGAAAAATTGATATATCACAATTATTACATTGAAATAAATAGTCGAGTGATTAACTTGTAACTATAGAGCGTATAAGAAACCTTTTATATAGTGCAATATGTGATCTATGTCCACTATTGAAATAATAAAGTGGGTCTTTCCTAAAAACAGAAAATGAAGATATTACTTGACTACAAGATTTTTTTTCTTTAGTAAGTATTAAAATAATTAAGATAAATTATCTATTTACTGGAGTAGGTCGGAACCTTTGGTGGGAAAATAACACAGACTTAGTTTTCCACAAAACATTATACACTACTTTCAGAGTGTACTGCATATTCTATGCAGTAGTACAATCGTTGTCCGACTGTGTACAAACTGCTTGTAACCTCTCTGGTGTTGTTGGTTGACACTTGTGGACAGTCACTGTATAATTCATGCTCTCAACTCCTCTAGATCACCAAATCTAGCGGTGAAAATTTTTCAATTCTGGGGACCCCATAGAAATAATTCTAATGGTGTCAGTCCTGGCCTTCCTCTCCATCGGATCCCTTTGATCTTTCTTTTTCTCAGGAAATTCGTTCAAAAAATTCCTTACTCGCTCATCATGATTTAGAAAAGCCCTATCTTGAACCGTATTCCATTAAGAACTTCAAGTGATCAGGTTCTAATTACGTTCACTTGTTCACGTTACACTTCGACGTTCCATTGTTTAAACCACAGTCCAACCACTAGTAAACGTCAAAGTAGTATGAACCAGATATAAGATTGCCATCGTCTTCTAATACTTGGGCGATCCTAAAATCACAGTCTTTAATAAATCAAGATAAATTTCTCCATTTAAAATTCCCGGAACAAAAAGAGGATTAATGTATTCATTTTTCAGAATTCTCGCCCAGTTATTAACTTTTCCCGCCTTTGCGTATGATGTCTTGAACATCATACGCAACATCATTTTGAAGTGAACAAATTCTGTTCACTTGCTTTAATTTTAATGGCTTTCACATTCAATCTATGGTTCCAAAGTCATGTGGACAAGTGAATATAATCAGGATTTGTTAACGTTACGAAGATTTGTTCACTAACTGGAGAACGGTTCTATTGACAGTTCCGTTAAAGAAAATATACTCTTATCCGAAATTGATAAAATCGACGGATTTGTCTATAGCGACGATCTCACAAGGTCACAAGTAATACAAGTTCAATTTTGTATTACTGTCAGTATAGAACTAAAACACACTATATAGTTTATTGTTTTGTTAAAAAACACATTGTTCTAATGCCGTTAAACATAATTTTTTATTTACGCTTTTGCTCTTCTTTATGCTGTCCTATCCTTAAAGATGAACAAAGAAATTAAATTGTTACGTAAAAACGCATGAATAAAACAGAGAGTATGAAATCAATTCAATCGAGAAGCACAGATTATACTTCCTCGTACTTAAACTCCTTGTATTTGTAATCAGTATCAAAGCATGTTCCCACTTAAATGTCTTAAGAGGGTACATTGTTCGAGATGGTGTCAGTGATAGTAATGGTTTCTACATTAAGATGTCCCATTAAAAACAAAAAGTTCCTATAAAAAATATTTTTCCAACAGTTATTACGGGTGCTTAATTTAAATGCACTCTGTATACAGTACGTAGGGCATAAAATGGATAAATGAAATTATTTGTGTCCTAGAAAAATGTGTAATATCTAACATACATATTTCCCAATTTTAATTCAAACATTGACAATTGTTTTCCATTATCCTTAAAAGCGACTTTAATTATATAGTATTACTTTCAATTGGCCATTAGTGGTTAATTCTTCTATAATGAGAATTTAATAGTGTCTGCGCATACAGTTAAATTAAGTTCAAATTCTTGTACGAGATTTTTTCATTTGGACAGAGAAGCAACCAGTCAATCAAGTTGGCAAGTGTCAGTGTTGCATATCTCCCATTAAAAACTTGTTTACCGTTACGTAAACAACTGCGAAGGTGTTTACATAAAAACGTGTTAATTGCCTCATTTAGTATTACACGTTTAACAATATAAACACAGTATTACTAGTGATCCACACGGGCGAAGATGGGTTAAACCGGGGAAATATGTACCTCACAAAACCGAGAGTGTACCTCGCAAGCGTGATATCCGTAACATGTTTAATAATTATATTTTCCCTAAAAAGGAACGAAAACGATGAACTCCACGTCAAGTTGCTAGAAAGTTACAGCTTGGCGGAAATCGGCTCCAGTAACACCCCCAACGAAAAGCTCTTCGACGTCGACTTCCAATACGTACTGAACAACGAGCAAATGTGCGAAAAAGATTCAAATATATTAGCATTATTTATAGTGACGTCATATTTCGGGAACGTGGAGACGCGAAGTGCCATGCGCAGAGCATTTCAGCGCGAGGATTTGAAACTACTGGGTCTGCGACGAGTCTTCCTCTTGGGAAAAGCTCCCAAAGACAAATATACGAGTCAGGTAGCTGTGCAAGACGAAAGTGGTAAATTCGGAGATATAATACAGGGTAACTTTATAGAAGCTTATAGAAACTTGACATACAAGCATATTATGGGGGTGAAATGGGCCAAAGACTACTGCAGCAATGCCAAATATGTCATCAAAATGGACGACGACATAGTCGTAAACGTTGAACGAGTTCCCGAGTTATTAAAATCGTTTAAAGTACCAAAGTCTGGGTATTTCTTGGCTGGGTACATTTTAAGAAATATGGTACCGATTAGAGAACCCGCAAATAAATGGTATGTAACCTTCGGAGAGTACCAGCACAACACCTACCCCCAATTCGTTTCTGGATGGTTCTACGTTACTACCCCAAAGACCTGCGCAAAATTGTATGCCTTGTCCCAGTCCACGAGGTACTTCTGGATCGACGACACCTACGTGACTGGCATTCTAGCGAAAAAATTAAAAATCAGACACTTCGACGTAAGTAGCAGATTCGCAGTACATTCAGAATACATAGACTGCTGCGTGTACGACGTGAGAAATAGAGACTTGGATTGCGACGTTTTGATTGGCCCTAATGGAGGAAACAACAACTTGTTCTACGAATTCAATAACGCCATGAATATCTGCAACTTGAAGCTGTGCAAGGTGAGGACGACGCCCTTAAACGAGACTTGTGTGGCTGAGAAGAAAATTAATTTGGGAAGGGGAAACGCTGTTGTAGAGAGCTATAAGCTGCATTAGACAGATAAAAGAAGAGTCTGGACAGGATTTCATTTTTTCAGGTTCTAATACCGATTAATTTAGAGATAATGGTGATAATAATAATTTCACATGAAAGTGAGAAACCCAAGCCATACTAACTGATCTGAAAAACAGCCAGGAAAATAACTCGGTGGGAAAACTGATCCCCCACAAACGTGAATTAGCACGAGGATTTTTTGTTTGTTCCATATATTTCACAGATCTTATTTATGTAAATAGAATAATATATTCTTTGAATAGTTACTGCTTTATTTTATTATCTCCTTGGATTAGTTTTGGATCATTTTTATGTCATATGTTGAAAGACACTGGACCCTATAAATTGAGATTTTATTCAAGTCTCTGCCAAAAATATATTTATAGCACAAATAGCGATTAATTTAGGCAATAACAATCAATATATAAATGAGATTATACAATAAATGCATTTAAAAAGAACCTTGTCTACTGAAATTTTACTTTATTTTCACTTTTATAAAAGAAAAGAATGCTTCTTCCCTAGGTATACCACAAGGTACTGTTTTAGGCCCTTTTGTTTTCATGTGAACGTGAACATTTTGTAAGTTAATTTATGACTGTTTTTGGACAATGTATTAAAGTATGTTATTATTAGTTTCTTATACTTGATATTTATTTAACAATAAATAAGTAAAGTAAATAAAATGTTTTTGATTACAATAGATCTTCATTTATATAAATTTTTGTTTACATGTAGATGTATATTATAAGAGAAAAATGAGTCTATGTATATATCACCAAGAGCACTTAAATATTTCCAAATATTTCTTATAGACAAGAACCACGATGTTTTTTAAAGTCTGTATTTTAAAATAACAAATACTTACCTCCAATATATTCTTCACATACATAGTGTTCCCAATAATAATGTATCACACTCTGAAAAGAGAATAAACAAATACATTCCCAAGAAAAAATACTTTTTCTATCATTAAGGTTTCAGTTTAAAAATACATTAAACACCTGTTATGAAAATTAGAACAAAAATTGTAATCTTAATGGTTTTTAACATAAAATAGAGAACAATTTTTTAAAACCCCTAATTGAAGGACTGCCTGTTCAACGGCGGGATGCTCCAAATACATTTAAATTCATAGAAAAAATTAAATTAAAATAAGAGGAAAGTATTCACAACGGAATGAGGACGGAATTTCAATATACAGGATGTCTAAAAATATGACACAAAAACCGAAAATGCCAAATTAAAATATTTATTTGTATTTACTGTGGCTTCCTTTATTAACAATTTATGTGCTTATTTATAAAAAAAATGGTTTTAAGTAGCATATTTTTGGTGTATTATCACATTAAATACACTTTCCCAAGACTAAAATTAAATAATGTTATCAACGTACTTTTTTTTAACACAGAATGATTTAATTTATATCTACTGGGCAAGATTAAGAGAACCATCAATTTGACAAATTAATTTTAACCTTGGCAAGTGCAAGTGGAAATAAATCAGGTCATTTAAGTAAAAAAATTAATTTGTTATACATAAAATATATCGTTTGTTGCACATTGTTACTATAATAGTGTTATGTAAAGGATATGATTTTGACAGTTATGTCAAAAGCATAGTATCTGTTAAATTTAGATTAGGTTAGGTGTAAATTTTAGGTTATAATTTTGACAGCTACGTCAAAATTATACAACATTCGTTAATGTTACTGAATGTAAATAAATTGTGCATGTACTTACCAGGGGAAGGAAATTAAAAGAAGTGTTAATAGAATTTACATAGAATAACTACAAATGGTAACATTTCGAGACAGTCCTAACAGTAAAAACCTGTAATAGTATCGGTTGTGAAATTTTATGGTGTACGTCACAACATTTTCAACGAGACTTTCTTATTTTCCAGCAACTTATAAGTGTAACAATTATTTAACCTAAATGTTGATACTACAAATTTAAATTTTTCAATCTTAGCTCGTCTAATTTCGCCCAATCCATTTTAGAAAAGGGGTACGGCCCATGGTTCTCCTTCACAATCCAAAGTTCATCGATAATAGCCCCCTCCTTATCATCTGACACTTGCTCTATGTGTATATGTGTTCTATTATATGCCTTTAGCCTAGTGTATCCATAATCTCGGCTTATTAAGGCCGACCAAGGAGGTCTCGTTATCGTAAAGTTCTCCCTGCCTTCCTTACAGCCGGCGGAACCAGTCACAATGTGGATAGGCGCCTGTGGATTGACGTAGGGCTGCTCATAACTTCCGTTATACACTGTATAATTATATACAGGCCATAGTCTTTCATAGGAATGTTCATGAGCCCATATTTCCAAATCCACACCGTAATTATACAGTAACTTTTCTAGGCCAAACAAGTGTAAGAAGGGGAGCCCCACTCTCGTCAGCGTTTCATGATGTGTACAGTCATCATGGTTCAAGTTAGAACAGTACATGGGTCTGTGGCCCATCACGATAACCCAGGGCTGTTTCTCCCTATTTTCTGGCAGGTTTGCCTTCGCCAAATCGTTTTCAAGCCACTCGTATTGGAATACCAAAGGTTTTATACCGTAATTTAAGAAATAATAGACCTCCGTCGATATAGAAACAATATGCATAGGCCCAATGTTGATGCTGAACGAGTAGGATTCAGAACCGCCCGGCATACTGAACCGTTCACGGTAGTTGCTAAAGTTGCTAAAAAAAATGGTTTTAAATTACAGGCTATTCGTGCATATGTAAAATAAAAGCCAAATACAAGATGTAAAAGCTCGTTCCATTCATTTGTTTTATTTGTTGTCTGATGACATACAACAAATAAAACAAGTGAAGCTGTGAAATTTGACAAACAAATGGCAAGAAAATAAAGAACACCCTGTACATGATGTAATTTGTTGGAAAGCCATTATTTAATAATGAAATCAACTTTTTAAAACTAATTCAATATATTACGATCTAATTTAGTTTATATTGTTATTAAAAGTTAAAAAAGTTTTAAGCAAGTTAGCATAAAATAATAGTAATTCCCAATCGCTTTACATTATTTATACGTAATCAAAACGAGCACTAATTTTTAACTCAAACACCGTCCTTGACTATTGTTCCTAATATTATCTTTAAAGTACTGCGTCAAATAAGTGTCCTTATCAATTATTTCCATAAATGTTATGATAAACATAGAAATAAATAATCAAATTGTATTATAATATATTGCAAAATCAAACTAAAAAACCAACAGAAGTGTTATCAACAAGCACTATAGAAATCAATGCATTTTTATCAATTTACGTAATGTAAAATATTCGTAGTAGCTTTAAGTATTCAAATTAAGTTTTAACAATGCCATAAAGCTGGTACAATGTGATAAATATGAATATGCAATGCAAAAATACTTACTACATTTCCTCGTGGTTTCCCGGACAGGTCATGTATGGCAAATAAGCAGCTATCGACTCAATTTGCCTCATAAAGGCATCTCCAACTTCTGCATTTTCCTAATAACAAGAATAGCTATTCATTTCCCTTCATATCCCTAAAATTATTTAATACTTACAGAATCCATGTCATACGCAAAGTCTCCAACGTGCAAAACTGCATCATACATGCCTCTTTGCGCCTCTTCCTGAAGGCGAACCAAGGATTGGGCATTTTCATTACCCATGTCACCGAATATAACCAAGTGAGGTTGCCAGTCGGATGTGTTAGGAGCGGTTTTAAAAGAAAACAAGTTAGACCAACCATCATCGCTACCACAGTGATATACTAAAACAATTTGTTATATAAAGATAAACTTCTACTCAAAACGAGTAGTTTTCTACAAACCGTATAAACTATCTGGCGTAAGCTTCTTCAATGTAACTTTGTGTATGTACTGCGTTCGCTTGAGAGCTCCTCCATCTACGAAGGGTTTTGAAGTGCCCTCTTGGCGAAGCACCAGGCCTCCAATTCCATACTCAACGACAGAGTTCGGAGTATCATTAAAGGTGCTCCATGTTACGACAATCTCGTAAATGTTATCGCCATAAGCAATATGCACCTGTTCCGGTTGATACCAAAACACTTGGCTGTAAATTTTCGCGACAAAGAAAACGAGGATTATTTGTCCGATACCCCAGCGCAACATTCTGTTCGCTACGAAAACTGTGGTATTACTAACAATAGCACAAATATCGGCAAGATTTCTAAACCGATAATGGTGTTGAGTGTTTATTTGCTCAATTAACTGTAACCATACATAGTAATTTATCTTCAGCTCCAATATAAATTCTTAATCATTTTCTCGTTTTGATTTAATTTGAAAACATTTAGAGGAGGGACGAGGAAAGAAAATCAGGTGATCAGTCAGTTGCGGCTCGTGAATATTGTAATAGGGGTCTATTAAATAATAATTGCAGTCAACTCGGTTACACTTAACAAATAATGCATAATGATACTGTGCCTGCTTTTAGATATTGAATGACCTCCAAGGTATAAATATTTACTTTTAATACTAATTTACTTGCAATATTGCTTTTTAATATTACTTACCTACGAGCAAAGTTTTGCTCGTAGTTACTTACTCTTAAGTAGTTTCAAATCGATTTTAATTGGTACTTAAAATTAATCGGTATTATTAATAACAATAGTTTTAGTGTTCAAGGCAATATATATCTTCCAACTCATTACTACAATGAGTCACACAAAATAAGCTTTTAAATTATTTATTTTCTAACAAGAACAAAACAAGTAAATTTTCCACGATCACCGAAAAATGACGCAACACGCGGTTCGCCAACCAAGGTGAAAACTGGGCAAGATTCAAATAAATTTAAATAAAGCCAATACAAAATGCAAAATTCAACTAATAATTACTAAAACTTCGCTTTGAAGGTCGATATTCCTGGAAAACTAATATCCTGTTATTGTTGCCGTATCGAAGGTTTCAGCCCTTTTCCAATATATTTAATTTCGACTGGCTCTTTGAAGTAGTACGGATTAAACTATTTTATTTTTAAATAGGTTATCAAAACCTTCCGGAAATAAATCATAGCGTTTTGTAATTTCGTGTTATTGAAACAAATATTTAACGTTGTTCTTTTGCTTCACTTCAATTACTAAAAAGCTTGAACTAAAGACAGTGTCGATTGGTGGACTTCATTTGCCTTTACATTGTTCTGGACATTGTAAGTGCAATATTATCGAACAAACTAATTGTAATACTCCTATAATATATTAGTTTTCGTCTTTTCGTGTTGTGATGCAGAGTTGTATATATTCAATGGATGCTACGAGCAAAGAGTACTCTTAAGTAGTTTCAAATCGATTTTAATTGGTACTTAAAATTAATCGGTATTATTAATAACAATAGTTTTAGTGTTGAAGGCAATATATATCTTCCAACTCATTACTACAATGAGTCACACAAAATAAGCTTTTAAATTATTTATTTTCTAACAAGAACAAAACAAGTAAATTTTCCACGATCACCGAAAAATGACGCAACACGCGGTTCGCCAACCAAGGTGAAAACTGGGCAAGATTCAAATAAATTTAAATAAAGCCAATACAAAATGCAAAATTCAACTAATAATTACTAAAACTTCGCTTTGGAGGTCGATATTCCTGGAAAACTAATATCCTGTTATTGTTGCCGTGTCGAAGGTTTCAGCCCTTTTCCAATATATTTAATTTCGACTGGCTCTTTGAAGTAGTACGGATTAAACTATTTTATTTTTAAATAGGTTATCAAAACCTTCCGGAAATAAATCATAGCGTTTTGTAATTTCGTGTTATTGAAACAAATATTTAACGTTGTTCTTTTGCTTCACTTCAATTACTAAAAAGCTTGAACTAAAGACAGTGTCGATTGGTGGACTTCATTTGCCTTTACATTGTTCTGGACATTGTAAGTGCAATATTATCGAACAAACTAATTGTAATACTCCTATAATATATTAGTTTTCGTCTTTTCGTGTTGTGATGCAGAGTTGTATATATTCAATGGATGCTACGAGCAAAGAGTACTCTTAAGTAGTTTCAAATCGATTTTAATTGGTACTTAAAATTAATCGGTATTATTAATAACAATAGTTTTAGTGTTGAAGGCAATATATATCTTCCAATTCATTACTACAATGAGTCACACAAAATAAGCTTTTAAATTATTTATTTTCTAACAAGAACAAAACAAGTAAATTTTCCACGATCACCGAAAAATGACGCAACACGCGGTTCGCCAACCAAGGTGAAAACTGGGCAAGATTCAAATAAATTTAAATAAAGCCAATACAAAATGCAAAATTCAACTAATAATTACTAAAACTTCGCTTTGAAGGTCGATATTCCTGGAAAACTAATATCCTGTTATTGTTGCCGTGTCGAAGGTTTCAGCCCTTTTCCAATATATTTAATTTCGACTGGCTCTTTGAAGTAGTACGGATTAAACTATTTTATTTTTAAATAGGTTATCAAAACCTTCCGGAAATAAATCATAGCGTTTTGTAATTTCGTGTTATTGAAATAAATATTTAACGTTGTTCTTTTGCTTCACTTCAATTACTAAAAAGCTTGAACTAAAGACAGTGTCGATTGGTGGACTTCATTTGCCTTTACACTGTTCTGGACATTGTAAGTGCAATATTATCGAACAAACTAATTGTAATACTCCTATAATATATTAGTTTTCGTCTTTTCGTGTTGTGATGCAGAGTTGTATATATTCAATGGATGTAATGTGCGAACATAACCTAAAACATAAGTGGTAACCTTTAGGACGTTTAGTATAATTCATATAATTTATTTTGGTTTTTAACGTAGAACGTTTTATTCTTTGTTTTAATTCGAAAGTGACTTAAGGAAGAATGGCGTCGCCGGTTGCTTCGCCCTGTGTCAAGAAGCACAAGAAACACAAGGGCGAAAAACGAGACCGGGAAGACAAACCGGGCGGGTTAAAATTAATTTTGAAAGTCGGCTCGCAGACTACCCCTGAACACAACACAGAATTTACTCAGAATTTACCAGTCGGTCCCGAGGGACTCGAAGAACAAATGCAAGTAGACCCGAATGACACTTATTTCGGACTGTCCAGGTCCCATCATAAGAAATCCAAGAAAAAGAAAAAGAAGAAAGACAAAAATAAGGATAGAGAGAAGAAACACAAACATCATCACAAAGATAAGAAGCGAAAGAGAGAAGATGAGGCAGAAAATGGTACCTTTTCCTATTAGTTATTAGACTGGTTATAACGTTTATTTGTTTTAGAAGAAATAAGTGTTTACCCACAGATTGGTAGCCCGGGCAGGGAACTTAGGACATGTGTGATAAAAAAGCTACAAGAACGCACTCCTTTATCTAAGGGGTTGGATCATTTATTGGGTCTTCTGGAGAAAAAGGATCCTCAGAATTTTTTTGCTTGGCCTGTGACTGATAACATAGCTCCAGGTTATTCTAGTATAATTACGAGTCCTATGGATTTTAGTACAATGAGGCAAAAAATCGAGGAAAACCAATATACTCACTTGGATGTAAGTACCAATATTAAGTAAGGTAGTATTAATCATACATCTTGTTTTTTTTTTAGGAGTTCATTGCGGACTTTAAGTTAATGTGCACGAATGCCATGAAGTATAATCACGTGGATACAGTATATTATAAAGCTAGCAAAAAGCTCCTTCAGGCTGGCTTAAAGTTGATGGTGCCAGAAAAATTGGGATGGATGTTGAACCTAGTCCCGGAGATAACTAGTGAAGATGTTGGTTTTGAGATTACAGCCGAAATGAGGGCGCATAAACATCATGATGAACATGAAGACAGTGATCACGTTCATGAGGGGAAAAAACGAATGCCCGCCACAAAGTTTGAGGCAATACCAGATGAGCTAACCCCTGAAGAAATCCTAACTAAATCACAGATTGCCGCTAGACAAGCTCGAGCCAAATTAAGTAAGTGTTAATTTTAATAATTTTTTCGTTTTCTACTATTTTTATATTTTCCAGTGTTGAAACGTGGTGGGCCAAGCATGGGCTTCCTCAAGCAAAGAAAGGACGGCACCACCAACCTGAATATTCTCGTAGGGGGTGACGGTGTGATCCCCGGCACCAGAAAGCGTCCCATCCTACTAGGCCAGCTGTGTGGCAAGCTCAGCGAGGGCTCTAGCCAATTGCAGGGCTTCCGAGAAGACCGCCGCAACATCGCCAAACCCGTCAAGCCTTTGTATTATGGGGCGTTCGGTTCTTATGCCCCCAGCTACGACTCGGCCTTTGCGAATCTCAGTAAGGAGGAGAGCGATTTGGTTTACCAAACGTACGGTTCCGATACGGCTGTTCAGTATGCGGAGAGTGTCCAGGACTTTGTGAAGGACTCTGAGTATGCGACACATTTGGTGGACTCGTTGCTTGACTTGTTGACAGGTGGGGATCACTCTAAGACGAAGAAGACACTGGAGGAGAATAAGAACTTGAGGGAGGAAGAAGCTGCCGTTAAGGTGATGCTGGAGGTGAAGGCGATCGATGCTGTGAAAGTGAACATTGACGATTTGAAGAGCTTGAATGGTGAGTGGGTTTTTTTCTTTATGTCTGTGGGATATTTTTCCACAAAAATATTGTGGGTGTATCTCTTAATTTGATTTACAGTCATCGAAATATGTTTTCTTTAATTTGTAAATTTGTCTAAATATAGGATATTTTCCCACAAAAATCTGATTTCTTAGATATTCTCTTAATTAGTTCACATTTTTATTTTTATTATATTTTATGCTTTGATTTTCAAAATATTTTGTCAGTATATTAAATTGATTCTAATACTGATTGTAAAACCAGTTTAAAGTAGTGATGCCTGAGGCGATGTAATTAAATAAAATTTTAATAATAGATACATTAATAAAAACCTCTCCAAACACCTATATTGTCCATATCTTTACCATCCCGCCACCCAGGATCTCGTATCGTTCGACATCACTGACACTAATTGATCATTTCAGAAATTGGCATCAACATTAACTTCTTGGACAACATGGAGGAGGAGATCCGCATATCAGAGGAACGGCATGAACTGCAACAGCGTCTCGACAGCATGTGCCAACTCCTCGAAAAACTCCAACACACGCAATACCAACGTCTCTCCGCTCCTCCTCCGGCGCACCTCAACCAGTGCCCCCCGCCTTCCGAGGAGGAGGCGCAGATCGCGGACTCTATTTCAGAAAATTTGACTGACATAGCTAGGCGGGTGACGCCCGGGGATATCGCCCCCGTGTCCGGCATACGCAAAGCGTTGGGGATAGCGATGCCGGAAGTCAATCCTGCTGAGGTGACTAATATCGATTTGGAGTCCGAGCTGAGGCAGTTTCTGGAAAGCGAGCCGAGTTTGGCGCAGAGCCCATTGCGCGACGACAAGACCATTGAGGAAATTCTCATGGAATAGTATGGATGTTTGTTTTGTAATGTAGTTTTAATCATAATGATATATAAAGTACTGGGGTGTTTTTATTTTCTCATCTAATACTGTCTTTGTAAACAGTACCATTACGAATCCTTGGTTCATCATCGATAATTTAATTATCCATTTGGCGGGTTCATTGCAAAAATTAATACTTCGTTATATACTCACGCATTTTGAGTTGAATATCACAAAAACGTAAAAGAAACAGGCCCTGTTTTATGTTTTTTAATTATGCTGACACAAAATTTCATTGAATTATTAATATATACAATTATCTTTGTTCTTAGCGATTCTAATAACAATTTTAAATCACGAAAATGCCATAAAACTGCGGCAGTTCGAAAGGTATAGGGAATATTTTTTAACATTTCATTTCATGTTGGTACCTCTGTTCAGCGCCTACTAACGTAAAGATCCGTGTGAATTGTTTGCCAACACAATTTATGGATAAATCCAGACATGTTACTACCAAGAAGACTAGAGAACCTAATCTTCTTGGTTACTACCTCCCCGAGTACATACCTACGAGCAAAGTCTGTCACTTTACTCGTAGGTACATACAAGAATAATATCTATGGAATAAATACAGAATATTAGCTGCGTTCCTTTTACTTGAGATTTCAGTTCTTCATTCATGTTGGTACCTTTTGTTCAGCACCGACTCACATTAGGCAACAATAAAGGCCGAAGGAAACTCCTTCAAGTGCGCATGATCACAATTCAGTATATATAAAATGGCGGCAAATATAAATTACAATAAGTCAGATAAATGCGCAAATTAATTCTTCTGCTAAAAGTATTCAAAATAATGCGTACTTAAATCCTATCTTATTATAAACATTATTAAGATTTGGAATAATTATGATCATTATTAGATACAATTAGTTATTGACTATTTAAAAAATCTATGTCATTTGGCCTTTATTGTTTCCCATAGACCAACACCAGTAAACTGTTTCATTTATCTTTAGAGGAAACAGTTGGGAGTGTGCCATGGTTGTTTGCCCAAGATGGGTTATTGTTTGCCAACACAGTTGATGGGTAAATCATAGAAATACATAAAGAATCATAATTATGGTCATAATCATAAACTTCAGTTCTTCTGTACTGATTGAGGTTTAATTACAAAGATCAGTTAGTGCAGAGAATAGTGCAATTTAGTTTTTAAAACATTTATTTTATTTACAAAGTACGTGTATGTACAGTAATAGGTATGCTATTAAGAATTAATTATTCTAAAATTATGATGTAAGAGCAACATTTATAATTATATTATATCGTAATAGATATAATTTAGATAAACTTGTAATAAAGCATTATTCTTTGTTTTAAAAGACTGACTATAGTTTATCGACATATAACTCTCTCTATGGTAAATATGAGGTTGTTTCTCTTGACTCCAGGAATTATTTCGTAAAAAAACTAGACAACCAAATTTATATTTTCCAAAAATGATTTTTGAGATAATTTAATTTGGAAACAGTCAAAAGAAAATATATAATATCTAAACAACTAGAATAATTTACCAGAAAAATGAATAGCCCTATTATACGTTTTCATTCAGCGATTAGAATTATCAGATTTACATTTTATTACATTTTAACACATTTCAGTACTACTTTTAATCAAAGTTTGGTTATTTTTCAATTGTGCCAAATATGCTGTTGTTTTGGAATGGTATAGTTAGGAATACCATTAGGAAGGAATGCGTAATTTTGTTGTGCTTTTATTCAATGAACTAAAAACCAAACTGGTTTAGAGTTCATTGCTTTTATTTATAGTTGCCTGTAATACTGTCAAATTGAGATCACGTTTCAATATGTCGTCGTTAGGTGTCACCATGTAACTTTGACAGTTCCTCTTCAAATGTACAACGCCACGATCAAGAAGACTAGAGAGGAAGGAGACATAGCTCCTCGAAAAATCAGTGGTGGGGGTGGCACGAAAAACGTCGGCAATATGGCAGGCTCGCGGGATCTGCGCATGCTGTTTATCCTCGTCTATCGCAGTTTCTCTCTCACACTATCAAAATGTTGGGTTTCATTGAGCCACGATCAGGGCTTTTGCAGGAACAATTCTCAACGCAGCAGTATCTCGACACTTTTGACATATTCAACAGAAAAATTGGAAACGCTCAAAACACAACAAACAAAAATAACCTCGCTCGATTCTACGCAATGGCCGCCATGATGAAGCACACCACGTGATCACAGTGCGGACACTTTTCGTGGTACCCCCACCACTCGAGTTACGTCTCCTGTTCTCTAGTCTTCTTGACCATGATGAACATTTTTTATTTCCGACTTACCTTAAGGCGAAATGCTCTTTGGAAGGAACTATAAGGTGTATATTTTTTGTGCTTTAAAGTTTCAACTCAATAAAATAATAAATCAGTCGAGATATTCTTAATCATATTTATATTATAAATTATACAGTTTGTTTAATTACAACTTGTCTGACTGCATAATTATTGGAAATTTAAAACATATGTTCAAATGTTAAAAAAGTGATTAGTTTGTATCTGCCCTTAATTACAGCTAAAAGGTTGGGAAAGTGAAAGGAAAACAAATCGCTGAGAACACTAAATATATTTATAATATAAAACTGAAATTATTCACTAATCAATGCATATTTATATATTACTAATATAGTGAATTTGATCTCTTGATACAAGACTTCTTAAGTGTTTTTAAATCGTTTTCGTTAAAATATTATATAGAAAACTTATTTGGTGCAATATAACTTATTTGTATATCTATTTAACACAAATTTTATAATTGAGAAGTCAAATTTAAATTTCAGAATCAATTCTAAAACACAAAAACGCTAGAAAATAAAGGTAATCTTGCTTCTTTCTACTTACACACATAGGGGCAAGGTGCCAGGGCAAATCTTGAGAGGTAATCAACAGGATGAAATTACTACTGAACACGTAGTGCGAAAACTGTGCCCTTTAGAGCACATGCAACCGTGAAAAATGTTCTACTAAATTTTTGTTACATTTATAGGTACATCCTGCATATTTGACACATAGACATTGCCACAAAAACATTAAATCTAATAAGAAAAATTCCCATCACGCAATAAATAGAAAAATGAACATTACCCTTATTTTAAACTATTTCTGTTTTTAAACAAAATATATACCGATCTAATTCGGTCCAAATATCAATATGGTATTCTTCTATATAAAAATATATATACATTTTTCACAAGATATACTTTTGTCATGGTCAAAGTGTGTGTTTTGTTTATAAATTTGAGTGCCCTGTATAATTCCCTAATAGTTATAAGATTGAATAAATGTGAATTAAACTTCTAACTAGAACACATTTTTCTACAGTAGCAGTTGAACTTCAATCAATACCATTGCACAATAACGATGCTAGCTCTATAATACCCTGCGAGTGAGAATTTTAATCATAAATTTATAAATAAGGGAACGCACCATTTTTTAACAGCAATTAACCGTAAGCAATGTTAAGATCTGTGCAAAGCGAAATATCTGTGTATATTATCGTATCGCAAGTGTCTTATAGCTTCGCTTTAGCTTTGACCTTTTCTGGTTCTCTCACGTTAAGCAAGTTAATGTTGTCCAAAAAGACGTTCAGGGCCCCCACATACTCATCCTGATGGGCCCGGAAGTGGCCAACGTGCGGTGATTTTTCGAAACATTTCCAGTATACCTAAAAATTTTTTTATTAAGTCCCCACATTTTATAACGTACGCTATACGAATATGTACACGATGGAAAACGTACTATGATGAATGAGTGAATTCTATACCCCCTATCTGTGTAGTAAAGAAATAAAATCGATTTGAAATTTATACACAATCCAGATTTAAATATCAAATAAAATAATTATTTAATTTGACATATATTTCGATTAAAATAAGATTAAAAGTTCAATACTAATTATTGTTGACTGAATTGTGCACATAAAAATAGTCTTAGTAATTTCTGAATAACCCTCGTAATCTAGACATAACGAAAGTCCCCTGTATTGATCTCGGGCATGCGCCGTAAACGTCTGCATCCCGTGCAAGTTCAAAGAAAGATCCTAGGACTTTATTATTTATAAAATGGCGGCAATATTCCATATATTCTTAATATATAATCAATAATCACATATACTTATGGCACTAGAACTGGTTTATATTTGAGATACCGATGATAAACGAAACGTAAAAAAGTTAATATTGGCAGGCACAATTAATAAAGTTGCCATTCAAAAATGAACAAATTAGAACCATGATTTAACAAATCTTTTTGAGGTAAGTTATTAAAATTATTGTTCTGCTGTTTCAGTTTATAGAGGGTTAAATCTGATAATTGTAAATGATTTATTTAATTCACATTTTGCTAGTAATAGAATATATTTTCCTACAACAAATACATCCAAATAAATTTGAAAAAATCTGTTTTTCTTTGCGCTAAATGCTACTTCTTCCAAAAACATCCTAGCAAGTTTTTTCCATCCAAAATGTGCGACAGAAGAATATTTAAGACACAAAACTTGCAATAGTATTAAATAAACGTCATTCTTTAGCTATAAAAAATCACCTACCTGTATTCCCATGCTTTCCCAGCTCTCCCGCACCCTCAGATTCGACGCTTCGGTGCCAATAGGATCAGTTTTACTCAAGAAAAACTGCGAGGGTGCCTTAACTAAATTCGTATGGAACATTTGACTAGATCTAATATAATGCCTGGTTGCCACCTTATCGAAAGCCTTTAAGTGGTACCTAAAAGAAAAAATAACCTGAAAATGTAACTCCAAATACGTGATTGGCATACGAAATTCACTCGGCCCTAATTAAAATGAAAGAGAGATTTCGAAGGTGGCTCGAACCGAAACACACTGATGAAATTTATCTCCGAATGAGACGAGTGAATACCTTGACCGTTTCAGTCGTTCTAACTTACAGCATATATTGCCTGAGCGCCGTTTGCATGACGGTGTTCCTCGGGAAGACAGCGATAGGCATTCCTATGGGGATTTCGGTGACATCTGCCGCGCTGTCCCAAATTTGACCAGCGATTCTGTCTACTACGTGAGCATAGCGTTCCCTTTCAGCGGCTATATTCACCAAGACTTCGCCCCAAACGTAACCGCCAACGGAGAAGCCATGCAGGAGAAGTGGGGCATATTTGGTGTTGATGTCGATGAATTTTAACAGGTCTTTGGCTACCATCTATTAGATAAACGTAACTAGTGGTGAAAATAACAGCGTAATTTTTGGTATTCTATTCAAAACTATTTAGATATATAGACTTTTTTGTAACATATTTAGGAAATCTTAGGTGTAAAATAAAATTAAGAACTTAAGAAAAAAATTGGAGCCTATTAACATGCCCAAAGATATGCAATAAAAATGTATAGTTAATTATGTTATTTTCCTTTGTGGTAAATTGGTTGTTCTCCGCTTCATCTGTCGAGTCATTGTCAGGGTCAAAGAAAAAACAGCATTGTGTACTTTCAAATAATGAATATTTCCTGATGTGAGGTCTTTACTAACAGATAAAAAGTTGCTATGAATATGTGCAAAAACTGTCTTGGTGGGTGATCATTGAAAGTGACTTGCAGAGGATTATAAAAAAACTACAATTTTAAATACAATGTAACTTCTTATCGAGAGGGGACTAGTTCTATCTACAATTATATTACACGAATTACTGTTTTATTATTTATTAATTTAGAGGCACACATTTGAAGATAAACGTTATAATTATAGTTGGAAATTGCCTCAAACGAAAAATTGGTTAAATCAAAATAACTTTCTATGGAAAAATATTCAAGTAGAGACCTTTGGTTTAACTCGCAGCTAAACCTTTAACTTTGTTATTAAACCTTTAATTTAAATTGCATCTAGGTCAAAAATTCCGGCGTTGCTTTAATTATTGGCAAAGTAAATGTTTTAATGACATATATTGAGGTTGAAAATTACCATACTAGACTAATTTCAAAATTCATGAATCCAATTATTTTCAAATTAGATACGGTAAGAATTAAAATAAATGGATGAACATATAATATACTATGATGTGATCTTTGGAACGTAGTATATATGTATGTGTTTTGTGATATAATTTTTTTGTCGAGGATTTTTCTTCCAATTGCCAAATACGTGAGATAATTAGTTAAATTCTCTAATCAATATTTGTAACACTTTAATCCCAGGTTGAGTGGCTTAATACAAATTTATACTTTAATAAGTTAATACAATAATTATTTAATTTTATAGATTAGATAGATTTTATCTTTCAGAATACTCAGACACTTCAGAATACCACGCTATAGTTTATATCTCGTTAATTAAGTCCAGTCTGATAATACAATAGGATATTTGCATTAACAAGAAAATTAATTTATCACATCTGAGTAATTTTAAATACTTAAAATGTCCCAAGAACGTCTTGTTCTCAATGTCAATTTTAGTTTCTTTAAAAAAATGCCATGTACATTTAAATCAGTAAATAACAACAACTATATATTCCAAATTAGTTTGAGCATGTATTATTGTATGTAAGTTAATGAAAAATATACCTGTGTGCCTTTCGTGGGCCATAACAGCTGCCAGGGCGTAATGCTAACGTTTAATACATCAAAACCGTTCCTTAGATACAGATCTGCATACTTGTAAATGTGCTTCTTTCTTGCCATAAGCCAAGAGAGCAAGACGACAAGAGGCTTATCCGCGGGCTTTTCCAGCTGTAAATTTATAATTTTCGAGTCTTTTTTGTCTTCGCTGAGCAGGGACAGATTTTTTGTTACTTCTAAAGAGCTTATGCCTCTCGCCTGCACAGCAACGGCCATAATTACCTGGAATTAAAATATTTTACTTTTAAATTAACACGAAAGATTAGCGTGTATTAACTATATCGCACTTGAAAGAAGATAAGATTTATTAAGTAGCAGAATAATACTTACAAATCTGGAAGTGTTTGGTCGAGGACTACGAATAGTCTGAACTGCTTTCTTAATTGTTAAAGTTGTTATCCTACGAAGAGCCATTATCTAAAATTATAATCAGCTAAAATGAAGCTTCTTTTAAACCTGCATATTAGTTAATGTACCGTTGATTATCAATTCCAAATTATGTGCGGTCAAGGAATGAAACAAGGTTCCTTCTACAACTGACAATGAATTGAGGAGTATACGTACGTATGAAAACTTAAATATGAGTAACTCGGCAGTACATCCAATGTGTGGTAGACGGTAGTTCATTTACAGTCCAAAGTACACATTAGTTTAGCAGTTGCAATTACTTTCGTTCGGTTTCGACAGAATAACAAAAACCACCGATGTATTGGTGTCTTTAATTATTTTGCTAAATGTAATCGATTCATTTACAAATATTACGTACGTGAAAAATACCGTCAAACCTTAAACCTTAATTTGTCGTCGAACGATGATAAACTTTAAACCACAAATAATACATATCCACAATTATTCGCCACTACCCGCTGTCTGGCACATTCTGGGTCTGAGGTTATCTCGTTTTGCTTTGTTCTTTTTCAGTTCCCGTTCTCCAGGGGCGTACGGAATCAATAAAATGCCAAGCACGCGGGTAGATAAATATTTAATTGTGGTTTAAACAAACACGGAAATTTTGGAAAAACGTATCTGTAATCGATTCACACCTAACTAGTAACTCTAGTCATATAAGTTACTGCCATTAAAAACGACAAAAAAAAAAAAACACTAAAACTATATATTTTAATGACTATATAATATGTACTGTAGAATTTATGTCCCTGAGCAGTTCTTTTTAAATCGACTTATATGAAAAGATAAACTAAACTTCGTGACGCTGCCAAAAAAAGTGCGAAAAATGGTCGTCAATATTACGATTTTGTCATACTTTATGCTTGATGTCGAACATAAGAGCTGTTTTTAGAAAACGGTTAAACGCGATAGCAATTTCAGACTTTGGTCTACAAAATTCTTCTTGCGATATTTATTTTTATGCATTGAGGGCATAGAAATCGCCAGAAAAAATATTAGAAAATGTTAAGGTTACATTTGTCGATTTCCTTTGAAGCCTTTCCTTTGATTGAGCTTGCTTTGCGATAGAGCCAACCAAAAAAAAAATGAATGAACAAAACATTTCAAAAGGCTTAAACGAGCCCTAAAACTCTTTTTACAGATTTAATTTTTGCCAATTCCTCTCGGAGTTGGCAGCTTCGATAAAACGACAATAATTATGTAACAAACCAATATATATTTTATAGATAAACATGAATATTAAAATAGTGTAGTTGCAGTTAAATTGGGTAAGATATATATATTTTTTATAATAGATTAAAAGTTTTTTGTGTACGCCCAGCGAGACGCCACTGTTCACGTGATTCTATCCAATCACGTTTTGAACACGTGAACAATACAAAAAAAATTAATAATAACTGGTATTTAAGAAAGAAACTATACAATCGAAGGGAATTAATTGTATTTTAGCCAATGCGACGTAAAACTTTCCCTTTAAAATTTGCATTACTTCTGTCATTTTATCGGTATTATTTAAATAATTATGAAAACTATATTTTTATATACCCATGTATAAATACCTATAGACTAATTATATTTATTTTTATAAACATTTAACATAGTAAATATGCATTCTTATCAAGATAAAACAATATTTGTTTTAAAAACACATGGTTTCAGATTAAATAAAAATCAGAATTAAATAGCGAAAGCTTTAAATAATTTAAATGACATACCTATATACATGGCTAATGGTAACTATTTTTTAATTTTATTTTTGTTTCACTTTATATATATTTTTCTACATAATCTCTCATACAAATTGTTTTGTAAAATAGTAATTAAGGATAAAACGAAATTTGGGAGGCAAATTAGTAGACTATCGTTATTATAAATTATAAATACCTACTATTCGGTTTCTTCTTTTGTTTTACCTTCTCTAATGAGAAGTCTCTTCTAATTTTCTGGATTCTCTAGTCTTTCAATTTACCGTACCTACTTGTTATGAACTACTTTGGTTAGTTCCGAATGTAATCTTGATTTATATTTATATATACATTATATGATAATTGTTATTATATTTACCTAGATTGTAATATAATTACCTAAGTAGTTATTTTTTGTGTATTTCATTTCCTTTATTAAGTAAGTCATTTATTAATTTCCCTCATCAAATTAACTATTTATATGTATGTAGCATGTAGTTATATTTTACGCTTACCATACAGAATATCTAGTTGATTTTGAACGAATAATTCGACTACCATAAATTAATATACGATAATTTAAAAATTCCTCCCAGTTATGTCATCATTAATATCAATAAAAGCGGTTATTGGAGCAAAAGACGTATACCCAATGGAAATTTATTTTATCACACGCAGATTTTACTTCTTTATATCATCTTTCCACAGCGATAAAGACGTTTCAATTTGTAATGAAATTCGGATCCAAGGTAGGTATGACCTGAAGGTAAGAAGTGTGTTATTTAAAAACTCATAAAAATATTGTATACCTATAAAGTACAACATATATGTATCTTTATACCTTGAGGTGTGAATAAGGTTGCCTACCCACTTAATAGACGAACAAGTTTAAATTTTATTTTATTAATAATTATTTTTCGATACAGCTTTATTTATACAAATATTTAAATAAACAAAGATATTAGTATTTTTTTTAAACAGGTACATACTATTCTGAGTTTAATTTTTATATGTACAAACACATTTAAATTCTATGGTGTACTTTATTTGTTTTTATTTATCTGAAGGTAAACAAGTTCACGATAACTTTATTTGAATATGACCTATTATTTCCCAGAAATTTTCGGCTGTATAATGGGGTAAAGTTTAAACCTTATTTAATTAGTTTGGTATGCACACTGATCAAATCGCAGCACCAAAATAAAATAGAACTATCTACAGGCCTCACACGACGACATTTATTTTCAACTTTGAAAAATCGGTCGTAGGTAAAAGCGCAGGAATTGTCGCCTCGGAGTCCATTTAATGAATAACAATGACCTTGCGCCGTGCGAACGAAGCAACAGGGGAAAAATGGTCAACAAACATAACCTAACTTTTTTTCGTTCGGTAGTCGAGACGTCGGATGCGTGATATTTTGGTGTGTTGTGTGCCTCCTCGGTTTGTTTATGATATGCCGTCATTTTAAAATGTCCTTTCTCAAAAATCCCTCGTTGATACGAGAAGGATTTATGATAAAACGTTCGCAAAACAAAAAGGCCTACACCAGAGTGAACTATAAAAAAAGGTGGTTCGTTTTAACTGAGAAGTTTCTTATCTACTATGACGATTATGACGAATCGGTGAGTACATTTTACATCTACCAGTTTGTTTATTTTTGTTAGGACGTTAACAACGAAGTTGGCTTCTTGAGTACATTAAAATTATGATGATATACAATTTGTATTTCTATTCACGTTGTCTGTTTTGAATTTCAAGATCGATAGAAGAAAATTAAAATAATTTTATTATTTTATAAATTTTATAATAAATGTGTAAAATTGAGTTTTTTTACCAACTATCAACAAGACATTAAATAGAAATAATACCTAGTAGACTAGGAATATTTTATTAACTTATTTGAATACATGTATTTTTTAATTATTTCTTTCCTAATATAGTTACAAATATTTAGGATTCTCTTTAAATATAGCTCGAAAAAATCCTAAAGTAGCGATACGAAAAAATAACAGAAAAACATTTCCTAATCGTCTCCCTCGTCCCGATAATTCCTTCAGATTTAATACGACCTCGTTCTCTAAAAATATAACCCTTCACGCACATTTTATTGCTGGGACTACTTCCCCAATCCATCCATCAATCTCTGAACTATCAATTTTTATCAACCCTCCCATCCTCGCTTATGCCATAGCACGGGGAGCCGAAAGGGGTGTGTGTATGCGCACAAGTACGGGTGGATCCGACGTTCCGCTGAGCCGTCATTTTCCTTTTGCTGTACGTGAAAATTTTCACGAGATTTCAGTGAAATTTCCGCCTGTCCCAGCAAAAATAGGCTTGCTGTACCAGGGAAAAGGTTAGTCGACTGCGTTTTTTTTTATCACGCTAGTAGTTGAACGCTTTTTCTCGAGTTGGCGTTTTTTTTTTTGCATGCAGTCGAGTACTTTAATTATGCTCGTTTTGTAAAATTTACCGTTTACCCCAAATAATCGGTTATCGCGCTATAATAATAATCTAAGTTGTTTTTTCACAGCTATGTCGCGATACTTGTTATTATAGGACGTAAATCTGTTGAATTGGGTTCACCAGTGAATTGCTAGAAAAAATGAAACCAATTTTCTGGTTCTAAATTTGATTCGTGTAGAAGAAATTTAAACCGTGTCATTTTTTTTTTGCCCGATGTGTTTTATATGACATCTTTCCCTTTTACTTTTAATTTAACACTTCACAATAATACTTGTAGTGAATACAATAATAGTTGTACCATGGAGAAATAATGTAACGACACTATTCAGATATTGAATGATTCAATAATGAATTAATTTTATAATTAGTTATGCTCTAGGTCAATACAGAATGCGGGAATTTGGAAACCAAGAGTATGTATAACTGTCAAATGAATTAATTCTTGTCTATATCTCAGAGGAACGTGCCACATTACATTATGTTCCAATGGTGCATAAAATAGGGCCACTAGAATAGCGAGAAATTGAAACAAAAAAAGTACTTACGAAACTTAGTAATCTACTAAATTTAATTTTCATTTCTTTATTTCAATTAAGGGGGGATTCGCCTTTTTCAGGACAAAAAAATCGATTTTTTGTTTTTGGCGGAATTGCGTCATTTACACTCTTAAGAAGATTTTTAGTTTGAAATTCGTAAAATTGACGATGTTACAGCCTTTACGTTGAGTGGATGCGCGGAGGTAAATTTTCGAGTACGCGGAGATAGATTTTCGAGCGCGCGGCAGGTGTTCGCGTCCCCTTGCTGAGCAGGTGAATAGATAGTATTGTTGAGTCAGGTTTAGGGTAACACAAATTTATTATTTATTCCATTGTGAAATTTCGTAGAGTGCAGACGTGTCATTAGTAGTGCCATACCATGGATAGAAAACATAGCAGAAGTTCTCGAGGACATCAAAGTCTTCGACCTATCAGCAGGTCGAAGAAGAGGAAATTCGCTGGTAACAGATATAGTCAAGAAGCTGAAACTTCGTTTGCAAGTACATCTGCAAAAAATTAGCCACAAATAGTTATGAAGAGTTTCTTGTGGACTCCAGTTTAGGAAACAGGCCATGTTTACAGAATTATAGCTTTTTTATCAGTGTTTTCCACTATTTCTCAGTTGGTTGTTTGCAAAGAGTGCAAAGGGGAAATCAAATTTTGTGAGAGTAGCGCCCATGGTTTGGGTTTTAAAATTGCAATGCAATGTAAATGTGGTGTCCATAAATTCATATGTGGTGTATATAAATTCATGCCCTTTGATCAACAGAGCATATGAAATCAACAGAAGAATTGTTATGGTTATGCGACTGTTGGGAGTTGGTAGAGAGGGCATAAATTTATTTTGTGGCCTGATGGATTTGTGTCAAGGATTTGGTACAACTATTTATTATGCGTCTTTAGAAAACCTTTAAAACCCGTAGAGCTAAAGCAGTGTTTGATCTTCTGAAGAAAAAAGCAGTGGAAGAGGAGAAAAAAGCAAACGAGGAAAATGGAAACCCAACAAATGACATTACAGTGTCTGGCGGTGGAACATGGAAAAAGAGAGGCTTCAACTCGCTATTTGGCGCCATAACTTTGATTGGGAAGTACTCCAATAAAATTTTGGACTTGGATGTGAAATCTGCATATTGCCATGCTTGTAAATTGTGGGAATCAAGAGCTGGGACTGTGGAATATGATCTTTGGATGGAACAACACATCGAAGAGTGTACTGCAAATCATACTGGATCAGCTGGAAAGATGGAAGTAGACGGTGTGAAAGAAATGTTCCTAAGATCTTGTGAAAATTATGGAGTACAATATGTAAATTATATTGGCGATGGCGATACAAAAACATTTAAAGCATTGTTCGACGAGAATCCATATGGCGAAGATTGTCCTATCAAGAAAAAAGAATGTGTCGGACCGTTTGAATGTGTCGGACCGGAAGAATTGACCGTTTATTATGGATTAGCTATTAGGAGACATCCAGACTCGGTTGATGCCATGTATGAAGGTGTCTGGGCAACTTACTATCATAAATTATCGACAAATGATAGACTACAGCATATGTACTGCCCACAAGGAGTTGATAGCTGGTGTGAATGGCGTAAGGCGGAAGCAGAAGGCACCCTTGAT
The DNA here is from genome assembly GCA_037954035.1 of Rosalia funebris. NCBI lineage: Eukaryota > Metazoa > Arthropoda > Insecta > Coleoptera > Cerambycidae > Rosalia > Rosalia funebris. Next base: position 3,235,903 of record JAZFAV010000002.1, on the reverse strand, counting down.
GAATATAACCACAAGCCACCTCTTCATAAAGAAGTCGCAGATGCTATTAAGCCCATTTATGAAAGGTGTTTGGGTGGTGAAACACAAAATAATAACGAAAGTTTCAATTCGACACTTTGGCGACTCGCCTCTAAACACCTACACTGTGGATTGAAGACAATTGAATGTGCGACCTTTTTAGCAGCAAGTATATTCAAAGAAGGCGCCTCTGCTATTTTAAAAACTATGGATTCCATTGGGCTTATCATTGGTAGTAATTGCCGCATTTACACCGAGCAGAGGGATGAGGGGTGTTTGAAGCGTTCAACACGGAGGAGTCTCGAAACCACAAAAGAAGCTCGTACGTCGGCTAGAATGGAAAATTTAGAAAAAAATCAATTTCACGAGCAAGAGGAAGGAATATTGTACGGCCCTGGAGTCGCGAATTAGCTGTAAGTATTGAATGTTTAATTTATAACTGTACTTGAATCTTTAAACACGTTTTTCTCGAAACAGCTTTTTTGCGATTGGTTTACACAATAACTAAAAAAGTTTTAGACGGATCAATACGAAATTATAACTGTATGTTCAGATGAGTTTCGTCTATCATTCGGACTAAAACTAAAACGATACGTTGCAAATTTTTTTTTTACTTCATGATTTCCGGTCATTTTTTTGAGAGAAATCCTATGTTGAACTTTGATCTGTCACCATTTTTATAAAAAAAAATTTTTACCTTATCTTTTACCTTATTTTTACCTTAGTTCACACGATAACTGCACGTATTTTAAATGTAATGCCATGTTTTTTTTTCATTTCAGATCATTTGATGAAGAGATTTACATATCATGTAAACCGTTTGGAAAGGAATTTGCGTGGAGCGTTCAATGGGACCCACAACGCAGAGTAGTGCAAAAATAGCATCAATAAAATTTATATAAACAGATAAAACCATAATAAAAACATTGTATAATACACAGATTTAAATTTATCACCAGCGTATTTTTTTTTATGCTGAAAAATTGGCTGTTTTTCGACCCGCCAAAGACGAATCCCCCCTTAACTGCTATTGGCTACCATTAAAAGCTTTTAAATCTTGGTAGGTAAATATGTGACGAAACGTACATACGACTAATATATTTAAATAAGAGTAATAACACTCTCAAAACTTGTAAAATTATGCCTGGCCGAACCTAATCTGAACTATCATGAACCCTGGGCTCTTATATTATATATTTTTTATAAACAGAGTATCTGCAAGCACATTATTATGTAGTGTAGGCAATTATCATAGTTGGGGTAAATCCTAATAAGGCAATTAACATCTGGACTAACTTTATTGGAGCCGAAAATGAAAAATTTATTACCTTTTTTTAAGGAATTTCACCAGCATATTTCTATAATACTATAGCATTCTTCAATGTCCAGCAATTATTAACAAAGAACTTTTTCTCTTGACTGTCAATTGTCCAACTGGCCGGTACCTGAAACCTGGTAGGTATATTTGTTTAAATATTAAATGGTCGTAATTTGCATTAGATATGCAGAAAAAGTGTTCTCTGATAAATATATAAATATTCCTTTACTAAAAAATTTCACAAACGCTTGTATGCCATGGACTTTGAACAATAATCAGCGTTAATCATTGTTATGGGTACTATTATTCATGATAGCGATAAACGTCGATACAAACGCGTTATATAACATTGCAAGGAATCAAATTTGATATCGACGCTTCGAAACGGAAATAAATACGTTTAAAATTGCGATTACCATAATGTTTGTGGAATTAATAAAAAATTAATGAAAAACCTAATGAATCAAATTTTTGCTGTACTTTAACCTGACGTAGTTATATCGTCATCGTCTCTGAAAAGACATTTTGGAAAATCTCTAAATGGGAAATACACAGATTATAACAGTCTTCCGTTTTGTATTCAAAGATTTATAACTTCCGCGGTGTCGTTTTATCAAACCACATTGGTGAAAACCAATCGTTTATTGGTTTCGAGTTATGATAAATCAGATAAATGAAAGGTGTAAAGAATCCCGTTTTGAACACACAAACTTCCTGCAATACATTTTAAATACGTACTTATGTCCATTAAGTTCCAATTTTAAATAACTGTACATTATAGAACACTCTAAGCGCGTTTGAAACTGCGAGAGAATGACATACAGTCGCTAGTAAAAGTATTTATACAGTTCCGATATATGTATTAAATATTTTGCTTATACAGTCTTATAATTTTCTTTCAGAGACCGTCGTTTCTTTTGTTTTCCGTTCCATCGCATATTTTCTGTTATACTTTTAAGGTAACACCTGTCTATTGATAATCACTAGGCACAAAAATTAAGAGATGTAAAAAATTCAAAATTTTTAGGTGATCTTCAAAAGGCTGTTGCTAAAACTGTAAAAAAAAGCAAATCGAAGCTTCTTAGGATTACTCAAAAGTAATCCCAAGAAAACAATTGGAAACAAAATTTCCAAATTTTTGCTTGCCTTTCAAAAGGTCCACGGACTTCAATACATTTTTTTCAATGATTTCATCAGAAATTCCTTTTAGATGGTTTCATCTTCGTTAATGTGAGTGGTCTAAAAGCCTTGCACGATGATTTTTCGCTGAGGTATCATCGTTCAAAGCAAAAAAGTCAGTTTTGACTTAGGTAATTAATTACTCGGGAAATAATGATCGTATAGACAATAACAAGTAGGGTTTTAAAAACTGCAAAGTATTCTTTACAAGTCGTAGTTATTGGTTTTTGATTAAATAAAAAATCGGTACGAGTATGTTCACTGAAAAAGAGATAGAAAATTGCGTATTTAGAGATATTCGCTTAACTTTGCAAATAATGGATAGACTAAAGATGTTGACTGTTTATTTTCAAACTCAAAGTATTCCAAAGAAACCCTGAAAATTTCAAAGCGTTGCGATTTTTTTTTCATTGTGTTCGGAATTAAATTGAATGGGATTGAAATTGAATTTTTCGTTTTTGCTAAAAATCAATTTAAGGATGAATTTTTCATTTCTTATTCATTTTTTGAGGTTGAATATGTTTTTTAGCAATAATCCATATTTTTGTCATGAAAAAATGTAACAAAAAAACCTTTTTTTCAAGAAAAAAAAGTCGAAACTGACTCTTTTGTTTTGAACGACGATAACTCAGCGAAAAATCATCGTGCAAGGCTTTTAGACTGCTCAAATTAAAGAGGAGAAAATTGTTTAAAAGAGACTTATGACGAAATCAACTGAAATAAAAATATTGAAGGTCCGTGGACCTTTTGAAAGGCGATGAAAAATTTGGAATTTTTGTTCCGATGGTTTTCTTATGATTATTCAAAAACTGCTGATGGTAAAAAAAGTTTGAAGATCTGAAAACTAGAAATATGGAGCTTCAATTTGCTTATTTTTAAATTGCTCTGCGGTTAGTTTTCTCCAAGTTACAGCCCCTTGAAAGTCGCCTAAACATTTTTTTACATCTCTTAATTTTTCTGCCTAGTATATAAAGACATCAGATGCAGGTTTGATCCTGCATTTTCATGGCATCGCATGTGTATGAATAGTCTTGCATGCTATTTTATTGTAACATTTTAATGAAAATTTGTAAGCAGCGACATTTAAAAAAATATTTTAATACAAATAAATTGTAGATGTTATAATTGATAAACATGCATATGGTCGGACATTTTCAGGATAAAATTGTAATAGGAATAGGTATATTATCTTCCCATTATGACAATTTTAATAGGTGTATGAATACTTTTGCTGTCCACTATACAAAATAGTGTCGCTAATAGTAATAAGAATAAAATTTACTCCATATTATTCGTATCAATCAAGGCTGTCTCGGCTATCATACATTTCTATCTTGTTTCATAACTGGACAATAACCGCAAAACCTATGTTTAATTCAATATATCTATGCTATATCTTTTAACGTTTCCCCATTATAGGTCTTAATAGTATTTCTTTAAAACTAAAATTGCCGATATGTATGGGGATGCAAACAAACCAGAATATACTTAAAATTAAATTGCATTTATTCCTTACGGTGTATTAAATTACATTTATTATTTACATTTCTTTCTATATGACGGTCGAAGGGGATGAAGTGTACGCACTATAATGTTGGCCACGTAATTTTACGTAGACTCGATTGTCTCGTCCACGACTAACCACAGTTTTTTATTGCGTATTTGGGGCTTAATATTATTTTCGTCGAATTATTTAAGTCGAATATACGAAACTGGTAAAAATAAGATGGCAAAATGTAATCCCTATTTTTAAAAAGACCGTTGGAAAATTTTATTTGTTTTTTAGTTTTGAGCTTGAGATTCTTCAAACTGATAAAGTTGGAGTTAAGTTGAAATTTAACAGACGGCTAACATAAATTATTTGCTGTATGTAATGTGTTTATTATTTAAAATATTAGTTTTAATATAATTAAAATCCACCCACTAAAATTAATTTTTTTTTTAACGAAAGACATGTAAAGTATAATAGTGCGGATAATTTGCAAATAGTTACAATTAATAAATACATATAAAAGTCGCTCAAAACTTTCCACAATTTTAGAGAAACAATGAATTCGTTTAGCTCAGAGAAACGACGCATTTTCCTTCTAAAATAAAGTCATTCATTATTTCAAAAGAAATTAAAACCAATTCTGTCCAGTCAGTACAACCATTTTACCGTACGCTGTATATATTGAATTTTTTCGTTGCTTTTAAATCTTGGAATCAATTAGGAACGTATAGTATAGTGTTTCATTCTACAAAAATGCTGCCCTCAACGACGGCATAAAACCTATGACTCATCCCCTCACCTGACACAGTTTTTGGAACAATAAAAGGGCTTTAACCGTACATCGTATTCACGCGAATGAAATGCCACTCGTGATTCTAAAACGTCTGAACTCTGAACAGTCGAGTAGGCGTGGGATGAAGAGGCAGTCGGGAATGAATCCTCCCCAAAAATGACTTGAGGCACTTATTTGGGCCGTATATTTTTTGATGCGTTGACAATAAAACGATTGAAGTTCATACAGTACGCGGGAAATGTATGGATTATAACCAACTTGATTTTTAGAAAGAAAAATTATGATTTCTGATTTAATTTTTTAGAAATTTCTCCACATAAAATTTTTTTTATGCAAATATATGTTTTTATAGAATTTGTCGCATTTTAAAAAATCATTCTATTTATTCATAATGAATATAGCAAGGACTCGTTGCTATATTAATACTGCTAAATGCTGCCCTCACCCTTTCTTCTACGCATACAAAGAAAAATCTCGCACTTTTTCCTATTATTGACGGGCAGTAACTCTGGACACATTAACTATGCTTTTAGCCAATATAGGGCGCGATTATTCTAAAATAAAGGGCACAATTAATTGATTCATTATCGAATTAATACAGTAGAAATTCAGCAGGGGGAGGTCGATTGATTTTGTCAGGGATTGGTTATATGTCTAGCGTTTTTTCATATGTATTATCTCTTTAGAGCAATGTAATCGATTACACAGGCCAACAAAGATTTTGTGATCGGACTTTTTTTTGACTTTTTGGCTTAGTTACATATCATGAACTACAGAAACACTGTTCTTTTGTTTCCATCCCGCACCAGTATTTGTAAATGTACATTGTACAATAATCTGTAGTTTTTGAAACAGAGGTTCTATAAAATTAAATTTTGCCTCAATCTTTGCAGCGCCCCTGTGTCTAATCGGTTTGAAATGTTCACACAAGTCTGGGGGATTTACCGAAACAGAGTTGGCCGGTGGGGATATTCCGGTTTTATACTATTCGGGTATTTACATAGTCGCTGTAGTACGTTTTTAATGTGTGTACGTTTACTTGTGACATCGCGTCGTTTGTTTTTACTTTGTTTTTGTTTACTTTGTTTGTTTTTACTTTGTTTTATATTTTGACATAAACTCAACACCTGGTACAAAAAACGTTATTTGTACAAATCTGCACAAATAACATAATAAAAAAATTGTTTCGCCGCCACTTCATATTAAATTAGGATTAATGAAGCAATATGTAAAAGCTATAGATAAAAATGGAAACTATTTTGAGTACTTATGTGGAAAATTTCGTAGGACTACAAATAAGAAAATTAATACAGAACCAACAGTTTAAAGAACGAATGACAGAAATTGCAAAAGAGTCTTGGGTATGCTTTAAAAATGCAACAGATTTTTTTTTAAGGAAATTATAAATATCCGCAGTAACAAAATTGTCAACAAATAGATACTGGATAAACTGGATAAGTTTAAGCTTGGTTGTTATATGAGCATAGACATTCATTTCTGCATGCTCATCTAGACTACTTTCCAGAAAATCTTGGCGCTGTTAGTGAAAAGCAAAGTGAAAGGCTCCATCAAGACATAACAAAGATGGAAAGGGGGTACTAGGGTCAATGGAATGTGGCGATGATGGCAGATTGCTGCCGGATGCTGAAAAGAGAACATCCAACGAATAATTACACAAGAAAAACTACAAAACGAAGTTTTTTGTTAAAAAGGGAGATATTTTCAAAGGAAACAGAAATCAAGAGACTCAAAACTATTTGTGTTGTTGCTTTTTACTATGTTTTTAATGTTTATCAAATATAATGTTTATTAAAATGTAATTTTTCCTGTAGTCTTTAATTTATTCTGATTATTCAGTTGATCAAAAATCTTACGCAAAACCAAGGGGGGCAAAAACGAAAGGTAGATATGAAATCAGCGTAAATAACTCACTTATAATCACTTATCAAACCCAAATCAACATTCAAAATGTCAAAATTTATAGGCCTGTGTTATTAGAGAAATATTTTCTATTTATGTTCTGTTAAATTAAGCACGGTACATTTAATTTATGTATATATATTTTTTTTTCAGAAGCGGAAAGAGAAAGGCAGGATCGACTTGCAGACTGTGCACACGGTAGAGCCCACCAACACATTTTATACCAAAGACGACGTCAGCTCGCAGGGAGAACTGTGGCCCTTTCTGGTCGGTTATCAGTCCGACGATGATTACTCGCTTTTTCTGTTGGCCCTAAACGATTCGGAGCGCATCGATTGGATATTAGACCTCCGGAAGAGTAAGTTGCCTTTGGCGAACAAGTGGGGCTTAAAAAGCTCGGATGCTGAATGTTAATCGATCTTCGGGCCTGCCTTTTCGCAATGCTGACGAGACATTATTAAAAGTTACACGAAATAACGCTCTCAGATAAACGTGGAGTTTTTCACGTTGAAAATTTTGATCTCTAATAACTAGAGCCGCTCGTTTCGTCGGCGTACCAGAGACGTCACCTTCTGGGGTTCGTAATAATTCAAATAAAATAAGTAATAAAATAATAAGCACTTGATTTGTACGTTACAATTCATACAACACTGTAAAATACTTAAACAGCGTTGTCAGCTGAATTAGTTCGGTTAAACATCTGCATACTAAGTAAATGGTAACACGACATCAACATAAAAATTAAGTCAACCAAATTTAGTCTTCGATCCTTGGCCACTTTTTTAAACTCCTGGACAAAATTAACGCATCGGTGAAACTTCACATTATTACTTTTATTTTTTCGAAGATTTAAATCATACTACGTACCTACGTGATATTATAATTGAATGATTTCAACTAATGTTTAACTAATTAGAATGGTATTATCGGTGAAATAAATAAGAGAAAGGAACACTAATGTCAAATGCAATGAAAACGGTGTTAATGAAAAATTTTAGAAAATGAAATTGGAAGTGAAATTAAATCGTAAAAATTTCAATCAATTCAATAGCGTGTAGATTCTCCTCTAGCTCTTATTACTGCTTTCATTCGTTTGGGCATGCTCTTGATCAAGTAGTGAATGATTTCCTGAAGAATATTCCCCCATTCGACAAGAACGATTGTTCGAGTTCCCTAAGAGTCACAGCGGCAGGTATGTGGCGCCACACCGATCGTTTTAGTGCACCCCATGTGTGCTCTATGGGGTTCATATCTGGACTTTTTGGTGGCTAGTCCATAGTTGAAATATTCACAAATCGAAGGTAGGTTCGATTTGTTAATATTCAATCCTTCATTAATCCTCCTGACCGTACGTCCAGAAATTGCTAAGGCTCTGCTTAGCTATAAACTGGTAGAATGTCTGTTTTACTTGGCTTGCATAAGATATCGCTCATCTCTTGCATCTGCAGACTTCTTACAATCTTGTTCTGGGGTTCTACAGTGACTTCTAAGTTCATTACAGCGTTTAACTGTTCGACTAATTGTTGATTGTCTAACTCCTAAGAAATTAGCCACATATCGCTGACTACGTCCCTCGTTAGCCAGTTATTGCTTTCACAACTTCATCTTCTCTTAATTTGTGTGGACGATTCAGTTCTACTCTAACTGTACTGGATAAGTGTTTCATTCAATTAAGTACATTAAATTAAAAAAAAAAATCACTGGCGTAACTGATTTTATTGCCTTTTACAGATCACTTTAAACAGTGTAAACGTATTATTTATTAACAAGCAATTACAAAATGGTACTTTACATCTGTCAAACAATTGCAATTGTTTATCAGTAGTGACAGGATATCCTAGGCCACCTACATATAATGTTTAAGGATTTGAAATTTACAACAATTATAAGAAATAATGAAAAGTTTTGCTGATGCGTTACGTCTGCTCAGAAGTGTATATTTATGCTGTGCATTGTTCAGATGTTTCCCACAGTCCGTTTTGTCCCAGCACAACACAGGTTTATAATATTTATCTTTAATTACGTACAATCATAATTCTAATAACCGTAATTGCCATCGACTATTTACTGATATAATCTGGTACATAGAAAACGATCAAAGAATCAAGTAGTATGCATTTAAATATCGCATCACGTCTTAAATTCATGTTTGTAATCGTCCACGAGACTTTAAATAGCTTGCGGTGTTTAGGCAATAACTTTGACAGTTCGTTGTGCGACCGCGGAGGGCACTTGTTTCGTGTTTGTGACTGTTCAAATTTCATTGTAAAACATATATCTGTTTATATTACTTTTTAAAATAGTAATTTGTGACATACCGAGTATCTCTTACACCCTACGGTTATGATTAGTGGATTTTTTGTTAAATTGTCATTTTTGCTAGTTTTTATTAACACTTACGATAAATAGTCAATGAAAAATAAACTGTGTTGATAGCATAGATTAAAAAAAATCGTTTAATTGAAAATTCGTACAATGAATGATACATTACAATTATATAAAGGATTTTTCATAATCAAAATTATTAAATTATGAGTCCCTCTTCAATTTGCCTGCCGAAGGTTTTGATCACGAGCTACCTCTGATTGAATCGCAGACCACTTCAATTTATAATTAGGGAAATTCAGTTTTTATGTTTTAGCCAAATCATAATGTCATCAATTTTATTTATTTGTATTCCACATTAAACCTTATTAAAATAATTCCATAGCAAGTATCAATTGGACATTGTTGGTAAAAGTGAGGGCCTTCTCGCATACGTTACGTGATCCACCTGTCTAACTACTTTAAATTTTGATGGAATCTTAGAAATGCGATCCGTCATAAAAGTGCTTTTCAATTGTCAACCTACTGAGCATAAAGCGACAACGCAGAAACCGGAAGCACATGAATATAAAAATAGAAGATAATAATATATCAGGTTTTTACCATTAGATTATTACGCCACCAGAGACGAGGAAAGTATTAATGTAATAATTCGAGTAGTTATTTTGTCGGTGATTCTGATTATCGGTTTACACGATAGGAATAAGCGAGTGAAAACATCACCTGGGGACTAACAATTTCGGTCCAATCCAGGTGCGTACGCTAGGAAATCTCACGGGCAAAATCGAACAATACCTACGTGGTCTGCTATTTGTGTATTCTGGTTTACTAATTTGAAAATGTACGAAAACTAGCATTGGCTATCTCTTTTCGTTCTCAACGAATCCATTCACATATCGCCTGGGGTCAATTGTGAATTAGTAAGGGTATCAAGTACTCGCTTCGGTGGTTTCGGGAAAATAACGGGAATTTGGTTTTTTTTTTGAAAGAATTTTATTTGTTCGTCTACATCAATGTTATCCCCTTCAAAATAGCCCTCATTAGATATTATACCTTTATGCCAGCACTTCTTCACTGAGCACTGCTGGAATTCATCTATGCGCTTTTAATCTCATCTATGCTGGCAAGACTATGGCCCTTTAAGGTTCGCTTTATTTTTGGGAATAGAAAAAGATCACACGGAGCCACGTCTGGCGAATATGGAGGCCGGGGCACCATTACAGTGTTGTTTTTGGTAAAAAATTCACGAACAATCAATGAAGTGTGACCAGGTACATTATCATAGGGCAAAAGCCATGAATTGTTTCGCCACAAATCTGGGCTTTTTTTTCGGATTGCTTCACGTTATTGATATGCCAACATCATCAGCGACTTCTCTGATTGTGATTCGATGATCGTTCATAATAATTTCTTTCACTTTTTCTACGTTTTCATCGGTTGTTGATGTGCTGGGCGTCCAGGGCGCTGGTCATCTTCAACGTCTTCACGGTCTTCTTAGAAACGTTTATACCACTCGTAAACCCTCGTTTTATTCATAGGAAACTAACCAAAAATAATATTTAACATTTCTAAAACATTGCTGCACTTTATTCCATTTTTATAGCAAAATGTAATGCACATTCTGTGATATATTTTTTAAAGAAATAAATAATCGCTGATCGTACCAAAACACATGTAATTTTTTTGACAGCGCTGGCAACAGACTAAACATCTTGATATGGCTAACAATGTACAGACACTTTTCAGACATATTTACCAATACAACAAGGAAAAAATCGCGTGAATCGGACTAATACAGGCCGCTAAATTACAAAATTCGCGTTACTTTTTGAACACACCTCGTATACTAAAATTGGTAAGCGTATCAAGGTAGGAGCATCTAATAATTCCAGGGGTTAGAATCCTCTGGAATAATTGGAAGGCATAACGTGAAAGCTGATTTGCCTGAAAAAAAAATGGAGTTTAGAGCTACCACATGTCTGTCTGTGCAGCTTGTTGATTATTTCTTCGCCGAAATGGCTCCCACGAGGATCGTTTTGGTTCCTGGGCAAACGTCATTTTATAGGGATACACTTTAAAACAATTGTATGGCCGACATTACGTTCTACGGTGATTTATCACGAATTTGATGTTGAATTATATTGAATACTGAACAAATTAGTCCAGGCAATGGGTACAAAAAAAGGGGGTCAACTTGCAAAAGGTCAGACAGAAATGAAATTTGGTAAGGTCGTAGACATAGGCCTCCTAATGGTACACCTAGGTTTGTGACTTAGAATGCATTGCAACTTGCGAAGATGCAGAATTTTATAATCTACATTTTTTATTTGAACATTTTTTCGATATCGCTCCAAATAACGGCGCCATTCCTCAAAAAGTGCGACGATGCATAGTTTTCCACCTCCCACTCCTCGAGCGTAAGCCCCCCGAGGTCGCAAAGTTAGGCGTACCATGACATTCATTTTTGTTTGACCTTTTTGCAAGTCAAAACCTCCAGTCCATACTACTCCATTTTTTTAATCCTCTTTTCTAGCGTGTGCGTGCAACAAAAACGTAAAATATTACTTCCACCCGGCTCCGTGGACGGGGAAGAAGTGGTGTTGCTGCAAGAACTCCGCCAAAATTTCGGAAGGTTGCCGGGAAAGCGGTCGCTGGGCCCAAATCCACGTGAACTTCCACAGCGATAAGCTCTTCATCGACAGGGACACCAACAGCAACAAGGAGAACTTCCCGTTGAGTAAGTATCGCTCTTATTCGCTTTGTAATTCTGATGTCAACGATGTCGAGTGCGAAGGGGAGGTTACAGCACCTCCCATTCACGTGACGTCATCGAACAGTAAGTAGAAGTGGATTTGTCATAGCGCATTTGTTTAATGATATTAACTACGTAATCTGTGAGTTAATTTGAATATGAGTAGGCGTGCGATACCCTGATCACCAGTAACTGGTGGTAACCGTAATAAAACACTGTTACTAAACCCAAACATCGCTTTTCTCATTTCCTATTCTTTCTTCTCGTTTCCCAAGTCTTTTCCTCATTTTTTTTAAAGTTCTAATACTGGAAATTATTCAAGTCTGCGAATCTATAAAAACCAAGGCTATTTCCATACACATACATACATATGTATATACAAATATTTTACACTAATCAAAAAAATTAGCGAAAAATTTTCAGTAATATTTGAAAGGCTGTAACTTTACGGAAAATGGTCGTATCGAGATGAAAAAAAAAAAACATTTTGAAGCTTGAAGTTTATAGTTCTAACAGAAATCTTCTGGCAAAAAAATCCGTACTGACCCTAATTTTTTTTGAGTAGTGTATATACAAATATTTATTTGACCTGTTATTTTCTTTTATTTCTAAATTCCAACATAATAATAGACAATTTATATCTGAGGATGAAGTTAAAATAGCCGTTGGGGAATATTACAATCCTGTTGCATATTTAGTTTTTCTAAAGGAAGACGTACATTTACATATCAGCCTAAAATACTTTACAATAAACTGAATGATAATCCAGAATCTATAAATAAACTTTCATAAAACATTGTTTTATCTACCTATTCAAATAAACAGAGTTAAAAGTTGTGTTACAATGATCGCATTGAAATCTATTATTATTAATAATTCGACGAATAAACAAAGCTTATTCACCGTCAGACCTTTTCACAACGATTTCGAACCAATCGATTATTGGATTTCGTACAAAGATTTAACTTCCATTTATGAAAACATTTAATACCGATAATTCCAATAGAACTTTTGATACTACGTAATAAAATGGCGGTGCAGTAGTGCTGATAAGTAATACAGGGAGTTCCAGGATGATTGAATGTACATATTTGATACATACATCCACTCAATTTACCTTAATAGGCTATACCATAAACTTGATTCTCTCAAAATGTGAGAGTTCGCTGTAGACCATGTACGATAGTTATCTAAATTCACGTAACCACTAAGATAAAATCATGCTTCATCATCAGTGAAAAAAGTTTTGCATACAAAGGCCACCGCTATTTAAAATATTATTGAATCAGTGACTAGTTTTCCCGTTTTCCAAAATCACGAGGTACTAGCTCTTCCCCTACAGTAACTTTATACTCCCACAAATTAACTGCAGTAGATTTCTTCGATGAACGTTTGCACTTCTATCGGCAAAAATATTTAGAAAAATCCCTAATACCTGGAGATAAAAAATTAAACTGTTGATACGAAAGCACCGACTGCTACCGTAGGAAAGTAGTTCTAATACAACAGCACTTTTTTGTGTTTGGGAAATTCAATCAATCTGGATCTCCCTGTATACAAAACAATTGAATTTTCAACTGGTGAAAGTAATTTCTTTACATTATTTTCAATTAACTAGGATTATCAGTATTAACGTTGAAATAAAAGAACTTCGATTCGTTGTTTTGGGTCGATTTAAGTTGGATTGAGTTGAAGACGGCGCCGCCACGTTTATAAATGTAAAACAAGTGCTCGATCGTAGTGACAGTGGACTCAAAATTGCACCCTGTGGTACGCCACGAAGACAATTTTTCTTGTATAATTCTACCAAGGCAGAATTTTCGTTATCAAGATCATAGTAATTTTGACAACCAATTTAATTTGGATTAATTGTGTCAAAAGTCGTGATGAAATTTAAAAGCACTGTAACTTCAGATTACATTCGCCCTATCCTGTAATTATGCCGTTGCACGGTTTGATTGGAGCAATAAAACGCATCTGCCCCTCAAACTCCGGGTTTTGTACTAGAAAGGGGGTTGTTTTCTTTCCGCAACCAGATTATCTCTCTAGAATCTGGCAAATATCTACGCTATGGATAATATAATGATGTACGTGTTCCCGTGTGTCAGGGGTTCGTGGGACGCCCTGTATATTCAATAAGGTTGAGGTTGAAAACACCCGTTTATAGTTAGTTACAGTGGCGGGTGGCCAGACCACCTCTCGTCTATATATTTGTGTCCAACTCGTCTAATACATTTTATTTTTCCCCTCGCGACGACATTGCGGTTCCCGTAAGTTAGTCGCTTGCGTCTCGAATTTTGATGTGGTATTTCCGGCGACGACGCGTGTCTCTCTTTGTTCCATTCTTAATTAGTTTCGGCGGTGGTTTATAACATAACTTTTCGCCTGTAGTACGGGTGCTAAGGCTGTGAAACCGGCGACAGTCCTCTATCCGTTCTTTGTTATTACTTTCTATTGTATGAAAATATTTTCAATCCATAATCAAGTATGCTCTTGGTGGGACGATTTTGTAATGTCTGATGTACGTATTGACGAAATTCCAAGCTGTAAATTTGAATCCTGGTCCGTTAGTGACAGTCTTTTGTCTCAAGGTTTTGTAATTTTGGTTGTAATATAGAGTGTCTCAGTTAGAACTACAAGATTTTAATTGCGCGCTATTTGTGATTCGTCAAAAATAGGGCATCAATATTTAACAACTCGCCTACAAATCATACGACCTTAACAGCCGTGATTAACGGTTCAATAACGAATAGCTTGCGTACAACTGTTTTATGAAAGTGAGCTATCATTTACAGTTGCATTAAGAAAATTAGGCAAAAATGAAGCGCCTACAGAGTTAACAGTTCGTGACTTAATCAACATCGATGCGTGGTGGCTCTGGACAAATTCAATTGTTGTGCACGACTTCGAATTGTTGTATTTGGATACTTCCGTACACTTCTTTTCATCTGACCGGCCACGACGAGGATGTATTAGTGTTGCCTTATCAATACAGAACCCGTCTCTTCGAATTTCTTGATTAAATTACGATCTGTTAACTCTGTAGGCCATTCATTTTGTCATAATTTTGTGCTGATTTTTCTTAATGCAACTGTAAATGATCGCCCACTTTCATAAAACAGTTTTACACAAACTGTTAGTTATTCAACTCTTAATCGTGATATGTTGACGTCATATGGTTTCTAGATGACAGTCGTTAAATATTGACGCCCTATCGTTGACAGAACACAAATGGCGCGCAATTCAAATTCTATAATTCCAACTCAGACAGTTGAGACACTCTTATATAATACGTTTTTATTCAAGAATATTTTGCAATTGGTTGTCAAAACGTCTCCAAATTCTAGTCGTTACACACACGTCTTGAAATCGTTTTTGGCCTTAAAATTGTCCAAAGAATTGTTTCTTAAAGTTTGCCAACATACTCTGAGGAGGAACTCCTATGGATGCCCTCTGACAGTACGGGTGTCCACTTCCTGTTTGACAAGAAATATAAGATCACCCTCACCAGTAAAACCGACTGGATGGAGGGTCGAGCTGGATTACCGCTCAATGGAGACATCTGGTACACGGATGGAGCCAATAGTGGGAACAGAGCGGGTGCGGGGGGGTATAGCCGATGTGATGGGATAGGTAAAACCTTCCCCCTGGGCAAATACATTACCGCACTCCAGGCCGAGCTAGTTGCAATTACATACGGTGTTCTGGGGGCCGTCCTGTTATCTGCTCGGATAGCAGGACGGCGTTGGCAGCCCTGAATTCAGCAACGACAAAGTCGAAGCTGGTCTACAATTGCTATGAAGCATTGAACCACTTGACAGGGAAGGGACCGGTGGAACTGTTATGGATACCTGGGCATAATGGCATTAAGGGAAATCTAATTGCAGATGACCTTGCCAGACTTGGGACCAGGGAAAACCTCTATGGACCAGAACCTGCAGTGGGAATAAGTCGGAATTTAATCAGAGGCCGCATCAATGGCTGGGCAAGAGACCAGCACAATAAAAGATGGAGAGGAGTAACGGGTTGTCCAATAACCAAACTCTTCATCGAATACTCAGATATTGAGAAATGGGCCCAAAAATTCATTAAATTGAACAGGCACAAAGCCAGAATCCTGGGGTGGAATCATAACGAGCCACCATAGTAGCCTGAATGCATATAAGCACAAGCTGAAGCTGACTGACAGCCCGGCATGCAGATACTGTAGAGAACACGAGGAAACCTCGATTCATCTTCTTTACACCTGCTCCGCACTGGAGGAGAAGAGGTGCCTTATATTAGGGACCCCTGTTATCCTAGAGGAGGCGAGGCTTAAGGCGGGGAACGTGCCTAAATTGCTCCTTTTATGGGATACTATTTTTGGATAATGACTCGGATAAGAGGGGATCGCCAATGGACTACCCATGCGATCAGTGGCTGATGAGGCCCAAACCCATATAACATAATAATAATAATTAACGCCTTGTATAATACAATTTCTAGTTCGATATTTATGAAATTAAAAAAGCCTTGAGTATATAAAATATTTGTTTCCAAATTTTGTATTCCTGTATAAATTAACGTTTGGTATAAAAAATGTGCAAACGAAATAAACAATTTGGTGGTCGTCGATCATTCAAACATGTTACAGATATGCTTTGCACGAAGAACATACAGTATATAACGGAGTATCGTAGCCATTAAAATTGTATCCTTATCGAAAAACTAGAAACAGGACAGACAATGATGTAATAATAAAACTGTCCAACTGCTTATCTGCTCTTTGCCGTCCCAGAAATGTAAATAAAACATTTCAGAACGCGATAAAGCGCATTTTAACAACGCTATTCTTTCTATGATTTATTGAGCGTGTCATCGAAATCTTATTTACTTTTTCGCTTTGATAATGACCCAGAGATAAGGCGTCCGTCCCCTCGATGTCGTGAAGGGATCTGTTATTTCTTACCGATTTTAATCTTATCGCCCGGACTACGAGTATGCAGTCGTTGACTGAAATTCGCGAAAGGCGCTAACAATAAGAAAGCGAATTTTGAGCTGGCTCAAAGATAGCTTCGGAATGCGTTCCCCCAGGTGAACGATCGGTTTTATTTCGGTTGTACGGAGCCGGGAGGGCTGTGTTTTTAAATAGGCTCTTAAACGTTCAGCAAAATTACGTTTTCATTTTAATTTTTTTCCAGTTAGGTACTGTGTTCGTAGACTGTCAATAAAAATGAGTTGTCTCAGAAAATCGGTTGTATTTAAAGGATTTTTTTTTAACAAAATGACCCATAAGGAAAGCGTCTATTTTGGCGAGCCGCAACAGAGTCGAACTCAGGTCACTATTATTACACAGCGATAGTTATACAATATCGCACTTCTTTGAAATGCTCTGTATATTGGGGCAATATACAGAGCGACAAGCGTCTCTCTTAATCCCCAAAACTTTTCTTGGAAACATTCTTTTCTAAAAATAATATTTCATAGGCTACTTCTGACTAACCTTGTATACATCACCATTGAATGGCGCCGAGTAATCTCTCAGCGCATAATGGCCCTAAAATGGACTGTACATGTTTTAAATATCCTGTACAGCCATTGGATTTATTGATATGAACATCCTGTACTGTATCGAGATTATTTCAGTTATCAACGAACTTTGACATAGTTTCTCGGTTTGTAATTGTTGATAGAGCTTTCAATAAAACCTGTCGATTTCTCGGTAAATAGTTACGTTCCCAAAAAAAAAAAAAAAAATTACTCGCAGAAATTAAATTAAATGATAAAATTATTACAAAATAATCGTAGACAATTATAAAAAAAATTAATACGAGTTCATATATTTTTAAAAGCTCGTAATACTCGTCATCGGTTAACCGAGCGAAGTAATACAAGTCTTACATCAGTTCATTAAATGTATCAACAATTCGGCTAACGGTCGATTATGAGATGCTTCATTTATAATAATGACTTCTGATTTTGTCTTCACATCCGGTTTAAATGAAAAGTTTGATTTTTTCTGTAGGTTTTTGACTACAAATATCTTTTGTTCTAGATAATTCGGTATAAAAGCTAAAAAAAACTTTTAATTTTTATTTCTCTCCATATTTCTGAATTTTCTGCTTTTATTTCCATGCTGCCAATAATTAAATTATTTCAAAAGGGCGTTATAGTTCTACCACATTTCAAATACATCTCGAGCACCTTGGAAAACGTGAGAAACAAAATAGTGAGAAACAAAATAAAAAAAAATTATAAACGCCAATTTATATAGGTAATGCCCTTTATTGCACGGCAATCTCGAATAAAATGGCAGATTATCTATCACTTACTGTGCCTATCCCCGTATTTCTACTACTTATTATTCGCTGGTTTAACAAACTTTCATTTTGCTAAAACATGTTCATCGGATATTTTCCCTTGCGCCAGATTAAGTTGCTGTGGTACATACCTCGTTTCAAATAAACGTATATTGATTTTCTTTTTCATGTTAATGTTTTATAAATTAAAATATACAGAGTGTGGAATGATAAAACAACTTGGGGACGACGATACGATATGGCATACTCCGAAGCCCTGATGGAGCTGTATACTCTTTAATTGCAATGAATTTAGACCTTACTAAGCTTGAATTATGGTTAAAATTACTGAAAATATTAGTGTCAGATTCACCAATATCCGAACGATTAATCTCTTACTCACATCCACAAAAAAATCGAGTTTGGATAGGAATTGTAGATCAAATAATAGCAAGAATTACAGGGTGGGGCAGAGCACCTTGCTCATTTAGAAATTCAATTAAAAAAAAAAAATAGTGCAGATATATATTTAATTCTTTGAACAGCATCAAGTACAACATTTAAATTTTATGTTTACAGAGTTTTAAAGATGATATCAGGCAGGTGGCGTCCATTATTCTCAATACGCTGTGTTAACCGAACTCGGAAGTTTTGTTCAACTCTTTCCAGCATATCGACGGGTATGTTGGCGACAGCTTGACTTGAATTTTGTTCTTCAGGTGAGCCAGGGTCCTAGGACGATCGTAGGCATGCCAAGAAGCGCCTGAAACGCATTTTCTAGAGCAACAAAATCGCGTGGATTTAGTTCCTGCACCACAGCCAATTTGTAGGGATGAAATTTTAGTTCTTCATGAAGGATTCGCCTAACAGAATGAGCAGACAACCCAATAGCAGCTGTATGTTTGCGAATAGAGCGCTGAGGGGATCGCAAAACAGAAAGCCTTACCATGTCAATGTATTGGGACGACCTTGCTGTTCGTGGAAGCCCAGGTTTTTTTTTCTTCCGATCACCAGTTTCCCTGAAGTTGTTTACCCATGAAACAATCGACTACCGGCCAGGAAGACGACCACGGGTATTGAAATGGGTACAGAATGCACGTTCCGTGGCGATGATTGAGCGACCGTTAGAAAAGTATTCCTCGACAGCGAACGCGCGCTCCACCTTCGTCCACTCCACGATGCTAATTAAACCAAGCGGAGCTACAACTTTACACCCCGCTATCTCGAATGTGCATACCCCACTCTCCTAGGAGCAACCAGCGCTTCAGGGCGCCAAATTCAAATAAGCAAGTTGCTCTGCTCCGCCTTGTAATTACTAGGAAAACAGTTGCGGGTTGCAAATATTTTCATGAATGATTTATGCATTGTGTCATTAAAATATTTATTAGTGGTACAACAGTATTAACCGTAAATTTAATAGTTAAATAAGTAATGGTGGTCTCGATTCGATTTAATTTGGGATTATCTCAAAAACTATAAAGCATACAGAATAACACATATACTCGGGCCGATTTTTGAGAAAATGGTGCAAATCGCAGTTGGTTCGTGGCGCAATTCGTGACAATAACACTAAGTATAATATAAACCGAAATATTTTTCGTATTGTATACTTCTTGGCGTCATCTACAATATTCATTTACATATACACAAAACAAACACTCGCTTATCTCCATTTATCCCGTTTGATTGCCACTTTTCAATGAAAAAAAAAACCTTTATCTTTATCTATTTGGGCGATTTAAATCTCCCGAAACCGCCATCAATCATCCGTATCTATAAAGCGCTTTTTCCGACGCATTCTTTAAATCAGGTAAATCCTTTTAGAATAACACGCGTATTAACAAAATACTATGGGATAATAATTGCCCAGGTACAAAATAAAATACGAGCTTCTCAGGTACTTTATATCGTATCGGCTGAATATAGACGGTGTAGCGAGATGATAACGAATTCGCTGCCGCTAGTCGCGCGTTAACATCCGATGAACGCCTATCGAAAACCTGTCTCGCAAACTAACGGTGAACAAGTTGTAGTTACCTTGGCACAAAGCAGTCTTCTTTTACCTGCGCCATGTTTATTTGACAATACGCGGCCTGTCTGTTATTTATTTTTGTTGAAAATTGTGCTCAAGTCGTCGAAAATGCAGTTCGACATGCTGGTGAACGTTTTTCGTAGCGCAACCGGTAGGTTTCCACCTTTTAACTCTTGCATATAATCGGGTGGCTGGGCTTGGAAACGTGGAATATGGTCAAAATTAATGCTGGAAAAGTCGGCGATAATAGCATTACACGTCGCTTATGTTTATTCGATTTACTTGCGCAATTATAGTAATTGCTAATTAGTGCTTTGGCTATGGCGGAGAAGTAGAATAGGACTACTGTTTACACATACGAAAAAATTGTGCCTGCAAATACATGTACGTAAGATCGATTTGAAACAGTTTTGTTTTGAATTTTTGAATACTTGTTTTAAAATGCAACGTCTTTACATTATTATGTGACATACATATATTGTTAAGAACACTATTGTTAGAAACACAAGTTGTTTTCTATACATACGAGTGCATGTCAAACATTATAAGTTGATAATTAATACGGTGATACCAGTTTGGTTACATTGATCAGAGAAAACATTCTTTACGGGAGTTTTTTTTTTTTTGTAACACACAGAATTGCTGTTAGAAATTTTAACTACGTTGTCACCTAAAAATGATAATGGCAAAAGTGATTTTTAAGCACATCTATTGATTAATAGCACTAAGAAATATTTTGGGAAGATCCCAAATAGATCAGACAAATCTAGGAGTAAAAATCAATGCTAACAACAAATATGGCGAAACAAATTTCAAGAACATTGGTCGAAAGCAGTAGATAGTTATAGAAAATATTTATTCACACTGATAATGATATTGAAGGAGATTGAGAATTGCCAAGGTCATTATTGCATACGCTGATAGCTGTTGTGTAAGAAATAAACTGTACGGGGTGTTGCTTTTGGTCCGCTATGTGGTTTTGTAAATATGCACGTGTGTAAGTGCTAAAGTTTTTTTTTATTCTTTGAAAACCTTAAATACCAATTGGGTATTGATTGGTTAGGAAATGTCACAACTTTTCCCAGTAAATTCAATCAAATCAAATGTTATTAGAATAAAACATAGTTAGCCGTAAGAAAAAATCGGTCATAACCAAAATATGATTTTTGAATGAGAAAACAATGTTTTAAACTAAAGTTTTATGGGTATCAAGCGAGGTAAAACGTTGCTCCAACATATGTGCACATGGTGTATACAAGGTGTATCATGTGAGTGACCTATTAGACGCTTTTGGGAAGCTAACAAATAGTATGAAACTGAAAATTTGCCAATCGGGGATTTTCATGTAGCTTTATTTGATAATATAATTGAATAATACCACATAGCACAGTTTCATATTATTTGTAGTTTTCCAAAACGTCTAATAGGCTACTGATCGCGATGTGTCTTGTACATACGATATTTTGAATATGTCTAACACTCTACATGTTTTGATGTTAAAATTCTATACTAGGCACAAAAATTAAGGGATTTAAAAAAATCCTAATTTCTTTACATCCATTTAAAATTTTGAACTTTTTTCAGATGGTTTTCTTATGATTACTCAAAAATTGCTAATGGTAAAAAATTTTGGTCTTAAGATCTGAAAACTAGAAACTTGGAGCTTAAATTTTCTTTTTTTAAAATTATTCTGCGACTATTTTTCTCCAAGTTACAGCCCTTTGATAATCACCTAAAAATTAAGATTTTTTTACATCCCTTAATTTTTGTGTCTAGCCCTAATACCTTTTTTTTACAGACTTTTGTAATTCAATTTTTCTGTTTTCTATAATACCAACCTTATTTTTAATCAAACTCTCTATTGTAGTGAAATTTGAGAAGAAAATCACCTGTTAGTCCACGCAACGACGCCTATGGACATATATGAAAATCGTGTTAGCATATTTTATTAGAAATTAGCAACAGAATTCTTTTATTAGAGACACAAATGTCAATATGCAATCACTGATTAAGTAACATCCTATTTAATAGTATTCCACCAGGTTATGGGCATAAAATCGTGGCATCGTCACAACTTTCATTTGTGGTTTATTCGGGGGGAATTAAAAACATATGCATACATACATATTAAAAACAATGGAATTTGTGGTTTATTATTCAAAGTTGAAAAACACGTATGCGTGATGATTGATGAAAAACAGAGGAATTGTGAAATTATCTTGGCTATATCATCGTCTGGAATAATTCTGTAGATAAATTGTTGTACAGGGTGTTGGTAAATTGGTTGTTCAATCGCAATTGAACTATATTGACTTACACTAGATACAAAAATTAAGGGACATAAAAAAATCTTAATTTTCAGATAATTTTCAAAGGGCTGTAACTTGAAGAAAAATAGTCGCAGGACAATTAAAAAAAAAAAAAGAAAGTTGAAGCGCCAAGTTTAGTTTTCAGAACTTAATTTCAAAAATTTTTACCACCAGCAGTTTTTAAGTAGTCATAAGAAAACCATCGGAAAAAAATTAAAATTTTTGATTGCCTCTAAAGGTCCACGGACTTAAATAAAAGATTTTTCAGTGATTTGATTTCATGATTTTTAGATAATTTTATCCTCTTTAATTTGAGCCGTTTAAAAGCCTTGCCCGATGATTTTTTGCTGAGTTATCGTCATTTTATGCTGAGTTATCATAAGCAAAAAAGTCAGTTTTGAATTTTGGTAATTAATTACTCGGGAAATAATGATCGTACAGAAAATTCAAGTAGGGTAAAAACTACAAAGTATTCTTCACAACTCAAAGTTATTGGTTTTTGATAAAAACCAATAACTACGGTGGAATTTTAGGTCCGAGAATGTTGATATTCGCTTAAATCAGCACAACTTTGCAAATAATGGATAGACTAAGGATGTTGACTGTATATTTTCAATCTCAAAGTATCTCAAAGAACCCCTGAAAATTTCAAAGCGCTGCGATATTTTTTCCATTGTGTTTGAGAATGGTTGAATTTGTCGTTTTTGCTAAAAATCAATGTAAGGATGAATTTTTCATATTTTATTCATTGTTTGAGATTGAAAATGTTTTTTTAGCAATAATCCATTTTTTATTATAAACACGTTAATTATTGTTAAGAAAATTTTTGTCTGTATTTACTTTTACTTTTTTCAAGGTCATTGCTGAGTCTATTAAAATAAATACATTAAATATTGAGAATCGAAGAAAGTATAATAAGAAACTAGTGCATTGAGCTATTATTTTGTCGTTGTCCCTGATTGCTGCTCCCCTGAACTGCCTTTGTCTTTGTTTTTCTTGCATCAAAATAAAAAATATGTCATGTCTTGAACTAACTCGATCAATAATTTTTTTTTAGTTGTAAAGCTAAATAGTAAAGCTGTGTTTTTTTAATGGAAAAATACAAATAAAGACATGGTTGTAAGTAAATACGAGACTTCTAGAAGTTATCTAGGATTTGGTTATAAAGGGTATATTTTTGAAGTTTTTAGAGCTCTTAAGCCTCTTGTCAACAAAAACATTTCGGCAATTTATTTCTTTTATCATGCTGTACTTCTCGTTAAAAATAAATCGCCAAGTACGTAAACACCCTGTATAAGATTTTTTTTTTTTAGGTACGCAGCCGAGCCCGACGATGATAGGCGGGGGTACGCCCGGCACACCTTCCGCAAAGCAAAAGGGAAAACCGATGACGATGCCGAGGATAGTCGTCGCCCTGTACGAATATACACCCAGAGAGAGCTGCGACTTGTTCATGGAGAAAAACCACGAGTACGAAGTGGTCGATATGACGCACGAGCATTGGTGGAAGGTGAAAGATTCCAAAGGGTAAGCCGTTTAAGGAGAATCCCACAAAAGCTATTTTTATAACCGTATTGCAAGAACTGTATGTTACTAATTTTATTAATATTACTGCAACATTGCTTGTCGCGATACAAAACCAAAACCACTTCGAATGGGTAGTAAAAAACGATATTTTCCGCACCGCTTTGTCAAAAGTGAATGTTCTTTGAGTCTCGGTAAAAAATATCTTTTAATTTGCCCAATAAAAGTTTCTTGCAATCTTAAAAACGTCGAGATCGTGATTCAAATCGACGTTACATAGGATCTTTCAATAGGGACGCTCGAAATTTGTTAGGTTATAACGGCCATGTTGTTAAAGCAACATCTGTCAAATTTGTTGTGAATTGTTCAGTAGTGTGTGGAAAATCACCATGGAAGGTTATGGTGTTCAACAACGCGTGAGAATCATCAAATTTTGTTTTCAAAATCAGTGCTCCATTCGAAAATGTTCCGCGCATTACACGATTTTTATCCTCGCCACAACCGTCCCACCGAGTCGACCATTCGACGTTTGGTGGCCAAATTCGAGTCGACCAATTTGATAAATAATCAGCCAACACCCATGCGTCACCGAAATTCAATGTCTGCTGAAAACATCGCTGCTGTGCGTCAGAGTGTACGGGAAAACCCGAGATAGTCAATTTATCGTCGTTCACAAGAACTTGGCTTTTCTGCGACTTCAACTTGGCGAATTCTGCGTCGGGACTTGGGTCTGCACCCGTATAAAATTCAACTGATCCAGGAACTTGAGGTAAACGACCATAGATAACGCCGTGTGTTCGCTGATTGGGCTCTGGAGCAGTTGGAGGTTGACCCAAATTTCGCCAAAAAATCATCTTTAGTGACGAGGCCCATTTTTGGATGAATGGATATGTGAACAAGCAAAATTGTCGGATTTGGGACGATACCAATTCACACGAGATACACCAGCACCAAATGTACCCCGAGAAAGTCACCGTTTGGTGCGGATTTTGGTCTGGCGAATCATCGGTGTGTACTTCTTCCAAAACGGAACTGACATTGCCAGTACCGTCAACGGCGAGCGCTACAGATCCATGATAAGGAATTCTTGTGGTCTAAACTGGATGATATGGATACCGACGACATGTGGTTCCAACAGGACGGCATGGTTATCTCGAGCAGGGGCGACATGAAGTGGCCACCGAGATCGTGCAATTTCACGCCTTTAGACTTCTTCCTTTGGGGCTATCTTAAATCGCAGGTCTATGCGAATAAACCGCAAACATTGATGCCCTCAAAGTCAACATAACGAAAGCCATCCAGCAAATTCAGCCAGATTTATGCGACAAAATTATCGAAAATTGGACCTCCCGAATACGACATTTGAACAACGTTATATTCAATACTTAATGCCATAAAATATTCTTTCAAAATATTTGAGTGGATAACTTACACACAACATGTTGTATTTACGTTTAAAAATCGAGCGTCGTTATTGAAAGACCCTTTATAAAGCTCGGCTTTTCATCTTTGTTTTTTTAAACGCTGGTGTTAATTTTTAGAAACGTCGGGATGGTCCCGAGCAACTACGTTAAAGAAAAAGAATACGAGTAAGTCACGAGCGGTTTAAAGAAACTTTTAGTACATGTCTAATTTTTTTAGATGGTACGTGAAGGACATGTCCAGACAGAAATGTGAATCTCTTCTCAAACAAGAGGATAAAGAAGGTTGCTTTGTCGTAAGGAATTCGTCTACGGAGGGGCTGTACACCCTTTCTTTATACACAAAAATGTAAGTACATTTGAATAATTTTTTTTGTAAATGCCGTTTGTGCGTTTTGGTATTATTAACCCTTTTTATTATCTTTATTGTTTTGTATACCTTACAATTTGCCCCAATAGCGCTATAAAATTACGAAAAATTAACTGCGAGCTTAAATATATTTTTCTAATTATCACTTTAAGGAAGATAAGACATCAAAGGCAGCCAAAAATTAAGAATCATTAATTATTTAATGTTTTCGTTCAGTTCCGGTTAAACCCCAAACAAGAGAACACCCTGTATGAGTGTTTTTGTACCTATAAATGCATAGACGGGTGGAAGACGTCGTTGTCCATATCTAAGACATTTTATTATGTTTCCCTAGTAATAATAGAGGAATTTCCGAGAATTTAATTTTCAACATCTCACGTTTTCTTACCAAATAATCTTCACTTGCACTTCGTAAATACGTGATATTAATGTAATGGGCATTATACAATACTTTTTGCATACACTACTCAAAAAATTAAGGGAACAAAAAATTCCGAAAAATTCTCTGTGATTTTTGAATGGCTGTAACTTTATGAAAAATGGTCCTATCGAGATAAAAAAAGAACCATCTTGAAACTTGAAGTTTCTAGTTTTGAAATCTTTTAGCAAACAAATTTTCCGAGCTATGGTTACTGTGCAATCCAAAGAAATACCGTCTTACAAAATTTGAAAGACAAAAATTTTCCAAATTTTTTTTACGAGCCCGGGGGCGCTCAGGAAAATTTTTCGGGCTAAATTCAATGCAAACGCTGGTTAGCTTGTTTATTCAGCTTTGCTTTGGTTTTTTAACGGACTCTGTACGACCAGTTGTTGCTGAGATATCGATGGTTGAATGAAAAATGACGATTTTGTCTTTGATCATCGATATCTCAGGAACTAATGATCGTGCAGAGAATGCGAAAGATGGTTTTGAAAACTTGAATAACACCGCTGTAAAGGACGAATGTTGTTTTTGAGCACAAATATTTTTTTACCCTCGTTAGTAGTTTAAAAAAAAAAGTACAAAAAAATACTTTTTCTGGCTTTTTAAAGATCTACCGTCAGTTTGCAAATATTGAGGAAAACACTAATGTTGGCAAGTTTTTTCTTAGCTTATTCTACTCTTAGTAGCCCTGTAAATTTTCAAATTGATCCATCGAACCGTTTATTTTTCTCGAATGATCAAAGCTTTGAAAGGAATTAAAAGAACAGGATTACTGTTTCATCATCACTTAATGTTTAGCAAGATGGGGAAAAAATTCTTTACTTTGCTCACGATTTCGCTTACAATACTCATCTCGATACGACCATTTTTCATAAAGTTGCAGCCTTTCAGAAATCACTGGGAATGCTTTTGTTCCCTTAATTTTTTTGAGTAGTGTATCTCTTACATTAAAAACGCCATAAAACTTATTAGAACGCGGACCGAGCTCATCACGTTGGCTGTTTGCGCCGGCTGATCGCTGGCCTTCAGTTACCGCTGAGTTTTCTGCAGTCAATATCTGTCGTCGATATAGCTCGAACGCTTATTGATTTTTGATGAATTGACAATTATTTCAAACGTACGTAAAGCTAAGAAAAAACCTTTTGCTGACACCATAAAAAAGATTATAGGAGAATTTATGAACTTAAGAGTTACGAGGGGTAGTTCGGGGATGTCCCGACATCCCGAAGTCTGTATCTTTATAATTTGATCCTAAATAAGCAACTGCCATCAAGGAAAGTCAAGTGAAAATTCAAGATACTCATATTGAAGCAGACTTACAAACTTTATAATAATTACAGTGGATTAATGGAGGCAATAGAAAAATTACAAAATTCTTAGGAAGTTATTTTTATTTACACATTTTTATCCTTACCCTTAAACAAGGTGATTTTGAGGTGGATAGGACACACTCCACCCTGTCCATGGGTCATGAGAAAACACGATGGTGGACTATTTCAAAAAAAAGTAAAACTGTCGCATAAAACACATATTCTGCATTTATATGTTGGTTTATTTTTTCTCAGCCACTCAGTTTCGAGATAAAGATGTTCTACGTGCGGAAAAGTCCGTTTTAAGGTTTTAAAACTGTTTATTTTAAATAATAAAAAATGCACAAAAATGCAGTGTTTCTTCAGAATTATATAACAATAATTTTACGGACTACCAAAAAATAAAACCTTTACACAATGAACGTAAAGGCAGAAGATTAGATTTATTAGAAGTATATTAGCAATAAAAAAGCAATGTTTAAGAAAAAAGTAAAAACCAATGATCAAACAGATTCTGGAATTTCCTCAATAATAAAAGCAGTCTATTATGATTGCTTTTATTATTGAGGAAATTACCAGATTAAAATCACCAGACGTTGTTACCTGCCTATATAGACGGAATTCTATACTTGTTGGGTTTAAATAAAAGTTTGTTACTCTTTGAGAATGGCATAAAAGCCGAAACAATTGTTAGAAATACAGCTTAAAATTTTTGTGAAACCTACCAAGTGTTTTCTTTCATTTACTAATATTGTTCGATTTCCCACTAGGCTAGCCCAAGGGGTAGGAGTAGTGAAATCAACCGTCAGTGTCTTTGGGTTCGTTGGCCAATGCCTAAGTGTTTTCTTTCATTTACTAGTCAAAAAAAAGTTTCACCAAGTACCCAGCGACCTCTTTATTTCTACAGTTCAAACAATGTTGTTCGAGATTTCTGCGTACGTTCTACGAAAACAACCTTAATAAAAAATCCACCATAACCCACTGAAATCCATTCGCCATACCTGCTAATTACTTAACTGTTCCTAATTCACCGCCATTGTCTCGAACGTCGAATTCGACACCGACGCCGTAATTTCCGTGGCCCGATCAATTTTTCCCGTACGCGTCAATTAACGATTGTCCACGCCAGAGTGCTATGTAAATTTGCCGGCGAGAAACAAATAAACACGGCCACTTCGCAAAAGGAGCGGTGTCACCACCGCGTACAACGGGATCGTTGCGAGGTAAACAAATTAGCGAGGCCTTGAACTTCTTTGTAATGGTGTAAACAAACACGTCAAATTTCGTTGTTAATGTTATAAAAGTAATTGATGATGCGTTGGCAGCCGGCTGCAGATGGTAATTAATGGAGTTGTCACAGTTTCGGGGTCTGGGAGTGCTGTTTTGAACAACTGTGTAAAATTGTAGCAAAAAAAAAGTTTACAATAAAGTTGTATAATGCAGTAGGAGTATATTTGTTGGCATGTTGAACTTTTGCGGTGTACAGGGTGCCTACATTTTCACGTCGCGGGCCAAAATACTTACTTTGTGCTACTTATTGTTCTGATATCCTAAACAGCCAAGGTATCGACAGAATACATACCAAAAAGGTGAAAAATCACGTTTATAACTCAAACACAAAAAACGATGGAACAAAATATTGTTTCAATATTTTTTTAGACTACGAATTTTTTAATTAAAATATCACAAGATTTCTAGGGAAGACCATTAAAAAATTCACCACACCCTTAGTTCCCCAGTGTTGACAGAGGAATACGGAATGAGGGTGAATAAGAACAAAACTAAAGTGTTAGTGTGCAGAGGGCGCGAGAGCAGAACAAAAACGAAAGTACAAATTAATAATGAAAGATTGGAGGAAGTTAAAGACTTCACTTATTTAGGAAGTAAAATAAATTGGAATGGAAGAAGCGATAAAGACATAAAACAAAGAATAGCGCAGGGTCGAGTAGCTTTTAACAAAAAGAAAGCACTTTTATGCTCGGGGGTAATAAACTTAGAAACAAGGAAGAGATTTTTGAAAACATATGTATGGAGCACGGCACTATACGGTTGCGAAACCTGGACGGTAGGGGAAGCAAGTAGGAAGAAATTAGAAGCTCTTGAGCTGTGGTGTTACCGAAGAATGATGAAAATACCATGGACTGATAGGGTTAGAAACGAAGAAGTATTGGAGAAAGTCGACGAGAAAAGAAGTAGGTGGAAAAACATAAAGAAGAGAAGAGATAGAATGGTAGGCCACTTGCTGAGACATGGGGGAATAGTCCGCGATATTTTGGAGGCAGAAATAGGAGTGAAGAAAGGCAGAGGTAGGCCTAGATTAGACTACTGCTCGCAAATAGTAAGGGATGTAGGTTGTAGCACAATTAGCAAAATGCGTAGGTTAGCACAAGATAGGAGAAGCTGGAGGTTAGCGTCCAACCAGTCTTAGGACTGATGACCTAATGATGATGACCCTTAGTAGGTTCTCCACAATCTTTATATTCACAACGGACAACCCTTAGAGCCTCTATTACGTTATCCTGTCCTAATATTTTTTTACAAGCGCTACAATGTTTTTAA
Source organism: Rosalia funebris (assembly GCA_037954035.1). Lineage (NCBI taxonomy): Eukaryota > Metazoa > Arthropoda > Insecta > Coleoptera > Cerambycidae > Rosalia > Rosalia funebris. The sequence goes on along the minus strand of JAZFAV010000002.1, from coordinate 3,205,879 downwards.
TAAAAAGAGCACAAGATTTTTGGGGAAGACCATTAAAAAAATCACCACACTCTTAATAGACTCCTCGTAATCTTTATATTGACGACAGACAACCCTTGGGGCCTCTATTAATTTCTTCTAACAACAAAACCGGAAGCTATCTTTACAGAAGCTACTGATTTTTTTTATGAAAAAAGCACGAGATTTTCAAGACAGACAATTTACAAAAATTACCACACCCGTAGTAGGCTCTCCGCAATCTCTATAGTGACGACAGTCAACCCTTAGAGTCTTTATCATGTAATTCTAAACATAGAGCCTTTCTAGTATTTTTTTACAGATGCTACATATTGTTTAATGAATAAAGCACAAGATTTTTAGGGAAGACCGTTAAAAAAATTACTACACCCTTATTAGGCTCTTCGAAATCTTTATATTCACGACAGCCAACCCTTAGAGTTTCTGTTAAGTTATTCTAAAAACAAAACTGTCCTAAAATTTTCTTTTCGCACACTACGAAGTTTTTAATGAAAACCATGCGTTCGAATCATTTGTCAACGCGTTTTTTCCATTCCCCTTGATATATCTCCAAAACGTGGTTTTTGAACGCATCGACGCTTTCTTCTATCGACCAAAATCGTTGTTCACGCCGTTTATACTTGACCTTCGGAAACTAAATGAAGTCATTGGGTGCCAAATCAGGACTGTACGGCGGATGACCCGTTAATTCGATTTTTTGAGTGTTCAAACATTTAGTTAGACGAGATGTGTGAGAGTTTGCATCGTCGCGGATGAAGAATGATCCGACGGCGCTTGTTTGTTTTCCTTATTCCACCGAAGACTTTCGGCAAACAAATGGTTGTGTACCATTCAGAATTGACCGTTTTACGTTCCTTTAAAGGCATTGTTGTCACATGGCCAGTTTTTCCGAAAAAACAGGCGACCATTTGTTTCAAAGTGCTTCGAGCGCGAACAACTGATGTTGGATTTGGTTCATCTTGAAACACCCATACAGTCGACTGCTGTTTACTTTCCGGCTCATACGTATAGATCCATGATTCGTCACCTGTTACAATGTTATATACGTCTTTTGAAGCAACGCCATTGTATTTCTTGAGCATTTACTTGCATCAATCGACACGAGCATTTTTTTGAGATTTTTTCAAATTATGTGGGATCCAACGAGAACAAACCTTTTTTACAGCGAACTGATCATGGAATATTTTATATATGCTAGTCGAACTAATGCCTAAGGTTTCCTCAATCACACAGTATGTCATGTGATGATCTTGCATTATCAGTTTTTGCACAGCATCAATGTCTTCTGGCACAACAACTGATTTTGGACAACTTTCGTCGGTGAGCGAATGGCGGCCACGATCGAACTCGTTATATCAGTATTTCACAGTGGCAAAGGATTAGGCTTTATCGTCAAAAGTGGAAGTAAGTTGATCGATGCACTCTTGTCTTGATAATCCACGTCGAAAGTCGTAATAAATCATCGCACGAAATTTTCATGAGTTAATTCCATTTTTCGCTGTTACAATTTTCAAATCACTGTAAACAACCCAAATCGCGCTTAAATGATAAAATGTTCTGAAGAAAGTTATGGTCAAAAATGTCCAAACTTTCAATCGGAATCGTCAGATGGCAGCTGACAACACTTGCCAGTTGCCAAGCCTCAAAATATAAACAGTGCTCTCGTATTATAGTCTCTTTCTGGTTTTTTTATATCTGATTTTGCTGTAATGTACTGGGTGTTTTATTTTCTAAAAACTTTAATATTATATATATTAGTCGAAACATGAAAACAATTTGTGTTGTACCGTAGACCTCATCCGCACGTCAAGCACTACCACATAAAGCAAAATGCCAAAGGAGAATACTACCTATCGGAGAAGCACTGTTGCAATTCAATACCGGACCTCATAAACTACCATAAACACAATAGCGGGGGCCTTGCATCGCGACTGAAGACCAGCCTCTGCGTCAAGCCTTCCACCGCCAATACCGGCTTGAGCCAGGGTAAGTAAGTCCGTCCGTCCGTCGTGAAAACTTCAATGCTGAAAATTAGAGAGATCGGAAAGTGAAAATGTTAATCGCTTTTAAGATAAATGGGAGATCGACCACAACGAGCTGATGCTCTTGGAGGAACTCGGGTCTGGGCAATTCGGGGTGGTAAGAAGGGGTAAATGGCGGGGGACGATCGACGTAGCCGTTAAGATGATGAAGGAGGGCACGATGTCCGAGGACGATTTCATAGAGGAGGCCAAAGTTATGACGTAAGTGTTACTGAATTTACTGACGCTTCCAACAACTCCACAAAATTTCCATGCGTTTTCGTATTGAATTTTCACGTAAAAATAGCCTCCTGTATCCGATTTGAAGTCGAAATTAGACAGTCGGTTTTACTTTTTTTTTCATATTGGATTTCCATGTAAAATATAGTTTCCTGTATGGATTTCAAGTCAAAATTAGACAGTCGGTTTTACTTTTCGAGATATGGGGTGCTAATGTGTTCAAAAGTCACTTTATAAGACGATAAAAGCTGTTTCTACACGTACTTCACATATTTTAAGATATCTTAGTCCTGGCACAGGATATTTAAACATTGTTGACTAATTAAAAATTGCATATCATGAATTGATGAGTTTTAAAAAATCAATATTTACGATAGTCAACCCTAAGCGTCTCTATTAAGTCATTCGAGACATAGATGCATTGCAATATTTTCATTACAGACACTACATATCTTTTAATGAAAACAGCACCAGATTTTTAGGGAAGACAAATAAAAAACTTTACCACACCCTTAGTAGGCTCCTTGAAATCATTATATTCACGACAGCCAATCCTTAGAGCTTCTATTAAGTTATTTTAAAAACAAAATTGTCCTAATATTCAGTTTACACACTTTGAATTTGTTAATAAAAAAAAAATAGCAATTTACAAACAGTCAACCCTTAGAGTCTCTATTAAGTCACTTTAAATATAGATTCCGATTCAATGTTATTTACAGACGGTACATATTTTATTATGAAAAAGGCACCAGATTTTTAGTGACGACGATTAAAAAAAATCATCACACCCTTAGTAGGCTCTCCATAATCTTTATATTCGCAACGTACAACCCTTAGAGTCTCTATTAAGTTATTTCAAAAACAAAACTGCCCTAATGTTCTGTTTACCCAAGCTACGAATTTTTTAATAAAAAAAGCACATCTTTAGGACAGACAACTTAAAATTTTCAGGGCACCTTTAATAGGCTCTTCATAATCTTTATATTCACAACAGATAACTCTTAGAGCCTCTATTACGTTGTTCTAGAAACAAAACCGTCCCAACATTTTTTTTTACAGACGCTACAATTTTTTTTATGAAAAAGCACAATATTTTTAGGGAAGATGATAAAAAACTTCAACACACCCTTAGTAGGCTCTTCAAATCTTTATATTCACAACAGCCAGCCCTTAGAGCCTCTATTAGTTACTCTAACAACAAAACCACCGTAATATTATTTTGGACGTTACAATTTTTTTTTATGAAAAAGCACAAGATTTTTAGAGAATCAATTACAAAAAATTACCACACTCCTAATATACTCTCCTTAATCTCTATATTGACGACAGACAATCCTTAGAATTTTTATTAAGTTATTCTAACAACAAAACTGCCTAATATTTTCTTTACAGAGGCTACTAATATTTTTAATAGAAAAAGCACAAGATTTTTAGGAAAGTCGACGACTAAAAAAATCATCAAACCCTTAATAGGCTCTCCGCAATCTTTATATTTTCGACAGACAACCCCTAGGGCCTCTATTAAGTTATTCCAAAAAGAGAACTGTCCTAATAATTTGTTTACACATGCTACGAATGTTTTAATGAGAAAAGCACAAGACCTTTAGGGCAACTAATTAAAAACATTCAGGACACCCATAGTAGGCTCCCCGCAATCTTTATATTCACAACAGACAACCCTTAGAGCCTCTATTACGTTATTCTAGAAACAAAACCGTCCCAATATTTTTTTTACAAATACTACGAATTTTTTTAATGAAAAAAGTACAAGATTTTTAGGAACGGCAATTATAAAAAAATCACCACCCACCTAATAGGCTCCCCGCAATCTTTATATTCACAATAGACATTCACCTTGGAGCGTCTATTATGTTATTCTAGAAACAAAACCGTCCCAATATTTTTTTTACAAATACTACGAATTTTTTTAATGAAAAAAGTACAAAATTTTTAGGAACGGCAATTATAAAAAAATCGCCACCCACCTAATAGGCTTTCCGTAATCTTTATATTCACAATAGACAACCCTTGGAGCCTCTATTATGTTATTCTAGAAACAAAACCGTCCCAATATTTTTTTTACAAATACTACGAATTTTTTTAATGAAAAAAGTACAAAATTTTTAAGAACGGCAATTATAAAAAAATCGCCACCCACCTAATAGGCTTTCCGTAATCTTTATATTCACAATAGACAACCCTTGGAGCCTCTATTATGTTATTCTAGAAACAAAACCGTCCCAATATTTTTTTTACAAATACTACGAATTTTTTTAATGAAAAAAGTACAAGATTTTTAGGAACGGCAATTATAAAAAAATCGCCACCCACCTAATAGGCTTTCCGTAATCTTTATATTCACAATAGACAACCCTTGGAGCCTCTATTATGTTATTCTAGAAACAAAACCGTCCCAATATTTTTTTTACAAATACTACGAATTTTTTTAATGAAAAAAGTACAAGATTTTTAGGAACGGCAATTATAAAAAAATCACCACCCACCTAATAGGCTCCCCGCAATCTTTATATTCACAATAGACAACCCTTGGAGCCTCTATTATGTTATTCTAGAAACAAAACCGTCCCAATATTTTTTTACAGATACTACGAATTGTTTTAATGAAAAAAGTACAAGATTTTTAGGGATGGCAATTATAGAAAATCACCACCCACCTAATAGACTCTCCGTAATCTTTATATTCACAACAGACAACCCTTAGAGCCTTTATTACGTTATTCTAGAAACAAAACCGTCTCAATATTTTTTTACAGATACTACGAATTGTTTTAATGAAAAAAGTACAAGATTTTTAGGGATGGCAATTATAGAAAATCACCACCCACCTAATAGACTCTTCGTAATCTTTATATTCACAACAGACAACCCTTAGAGCCTTTATTATGCTATTCTAGAAGCAAAACCGTCTCAATATTTTTTTACAGATACTACGAATTGTTTTAATGAAAAAAGTACAAGATTTTTAGGGATGGCAATTATAGAAAATCACCACCCACCTAATAGACTCTCCATAATCTTTATATTCACAACAGACAACCCTTAGAGCCTTTATTACGTTATTCTAGAAACAAAACCGTCTCAATATTTTTTTACAGATACTACGAATTGTTTTAATGAAAAAAGTACAAGATTTTTAGGGATGGCAATTATAGAAAATCACCACCCACCTAATAGACTCTCCGTAATCTTTATATTCACAACAGACAACCCTTAGAGCCTTTATTGCGTTATTCTAGAAACAAAACCGTCTCAATATTTTTTTACAGATACTACGAATTTTTTTAATGAAAAAAGTACAAGATTTTTAGGGACGGCAATTATAAAAAATCACCACCCACCTAATAGACTCTCCGTAATCTTTATATTCACAACAGACAACCCTTAGAGCCTTTATTGCGTTATTCTAGAAACAAAACCGTCTCAATATTTTTTTACAGATACTACGAATTGTTTTAATGAAAAAAGTACAAGATTTTTAGGGATGGCAATTATAGAAAATCACCACCCACCTAATAGACTCTCCGTAATCTTTATATTCACAACAGACAACCCTTAGAGCCTCTATTACGTTATTCTAGAAACAAAACCATTCCAATATTTTTTTACAGACACTACGAATTTTTTTAATGAAAAAAGTACAAGATTTTTAGAGACGACAGTTATAAAAAAATCACCACCCACCTAATAGACTCTCCGTAACCTTTATATTCACAACAGACAACCCTTAGAGCCTCTATTATGCTATTCTAGAAACAAAACCGTCCCAATATTTTTTTATGAAAAGAGTACCTACAAGATTTTTAGGAACGACAATCACCACCCATCTAAAAAGGATCTCCGTAATATTTATATTAACAACAGACAACCCTTTGAGCCTCTATGAAGTTATACTAAAAATAAAACCGTCCTAGTATTTTTTGCAGACTTCAAATTTTCAAATTTTTCCTAAAAATTTGAAGGACGGCAAATTAAAAAAGTCACCACACCCCTAGTAGGTTTCCCCCAATCCCTACATTTATGACAGTTAACCCTTAGAGTCTCTATTGATGAACATTGAACCGTTCCAATATTTTCTTGACAGACGCTACAAATGTTTTAGTGAAAAAAGCACCAATTTTAGTGAAGGCAATTAAAAAAATCATCACCTCCTTAGTAGGCTCTCCGCAATCTTTATATTCACGACAGACAGCCCTGAGAGATTCTATTAAGTTACTCTAAAAACAAAACTGTCCTAATATTTCATATCAATGTGTTAAATCATTGATGAGTGTTTAAATATGCAGTATCGATATTAAAACATGCGACATAGTAAAAACGCCTTTAGGGCAATATTAAAAACGATTTTTGAGTACTTTAAGGTCCTATATGCTTGAAAAGTAATGGGAACTGTCAAATTTTACTTCAAGTTCGTGTTCAGGAGGCAAAAATACGGAGGTTTAACATAAAAATGTATACGGATGCGATTCTAAAGTGCAATTTTACCTCCGTTTCAAATATTTCTTCTTTCTAGACAATTGCAGCATACTAACCTGGTCCAATTATACGGTGTGTGCAGTAAAAACAGACCTATATTCATCGTAACAGAATATATGAGGTACGGATCGCTATTAAATTATTTACGCAGACACGAACAGTCCTTAAGCATCAACCAGGGTCTCCTACTCGATATGTGCATACAAGTAAGTGAAAATAAAAAAAAATCGTGTTCCATGCAAGTAATGCTGTAATTACGATCATTTGCGTAAATGCATTTTACGCAAATAATTAAATATCTTTATAATTCGTCAGGTTTGTAAAGGAATGGCGTACCTCGAGAGGCATAACTACATCCACCGGGACCTGGCCGCGAGGAACTGCCTCGTAGGCACCGACAACGTGGTGAAGGTCGCCGACTTCGGCCTGGCGAGATACGTCCTGGACGATCAGTACACGTCCTCGGGCGGCTCCAAGTTCCCCATCAAATGGGCCCCGCCCGAGGTCCTCAACTTCACCAGGTTCTCGTCGAAATCCGACGTATGGGCTTACGGTAAGTCTATTAGAGCCTACTCTCGGCGCAGCTTATACATTCGCGCGTGATTTTAGGCGTCCTCATGTGGGAGGTGTTCTCCTGCGGGAAGATGCCATACGGGCGTTTAAAAAACACCGAGGTGGTGGAGAGGGTGCAAAAGGGCATGATCCTGGAGAGGCCAAAGGCTTGTTACAAAGAGGTGTATGACGTAAGTATCCTGTAAGAATTAGAAATTCGGTAGTTCAAATGTACCGTAGGCGTCCACAATTAATATCGTATTCCCCCCTACAATGTAAACATACGTGTCATAGCATGTCTTCTTAATTATTTTATGGGAGAAAATTGTGTGTATATTAAGAAAATGGTAGTTCAAATACATTCTAGGCCACCCATACGATTATACGATTTCGGTAATTCAAACGCACTGTAAGCGGCTGCTTCTCTTGCAGATAATGAGGAAGTGCTGGAACCACCAGCCGGAGAACCGGCCATCGTTCGAGGTGCTGAAGAACACGCTGATCGGCATGTCGCAGAGCCTCCTGGTTGACTGACTGGCTAAGCTGGTGTGCGACACGGTCTCGCGGAGCTCCTCGTCCTCGGCGTCGACCAGTGACCTGTGTTGTGGCAATTACGAACAGACTTGGATAAACGTCTGCCAGACGCTGTGCAGGGAAGCCAAAAGGGCCAAGTCGGGGGACTGACGCCTCCGGCCTGGCGCTTCGAAACGATTCGAGTACAATAAACATGCAAAAATGTAGCGGATACATTACTTCGGGCGTTCGGACGGCCGAAGGCGACGGTTCCGTTAAAGCGGCGATGTATTCAATCAGTTTATAGTCGTATGCAGTGACGGATAACAGTTTCGGAAAAAGGGACGGTAACGATAAATTTGTGGCGTGTAGTTGTGCGTTCCTACATGTTTTTTTCGCTTATCGGTTTGCGTATTGCGGCCAATGAAGTCATAACTGTGAATACTATTACTACGGAGACAGGCGTAAGTTTAATTTTACTTCACGGCTTCAAATCGAGCGTTTTACATATTTATTTCCGAACCCCATTAGTAGTTCAGCTACTATTTCTTAGATGGCGCCACCGAGGCTCTACATTCAAGGTTATGTAAAGGGACAGCTTATTCGAAGGTTACAGCTACATATTTATTTTGTTCATAACCTATAAATTTCTAAGTGGTTTCTCCCTGGCAGATTTATAGGATTATAAGATCGTTCGTCCTGTGAATAATTATTTCATATTCAATTATTAAAATGACGAACGAGAACCTTGTCAAAGTTCTTTCGTATCCAATGTTTTTTTGTCAGAAAAACAGTTTTAATTTACGTTTGTCCGCTCTTTTGACGCGTCAAACGTCGATCATTTTTTGTAACCTCACTTTAGAATTTATTTCCCAGCGCCATCTACCGATGAATTCTATTTTAAGCTATGAATAAATTTTATTTCACGCTCAATAATTATCAGATTACACTTTATTTACTACGCGTGTCTCTCGTTGTAGTGTTGACGACTATAAATTTATTTCCAAACCACTCGCTAGTAGTTCAGCTACCGATTCATAGATGACGCTATCGAGGCTGAAACATTCAAGCTTATGTAGAGATCAGTATATTCCAAGGTCTATAAAATTCACATTTTTAATAATCAGGGAAAGACCTTTGCACACTTTTTTCGTTTGTGATGTATTTTTTTTTTTCGTCAAAAAACGGTTTCAATTTACGTTTATTCCCGTTTTTAAAGCGTCAGGCGTCGATCGTTCGTATTATCCTCACTTTCGCATTTCTTTTCCAGCGCCATCTACCGATGAATAGTCAAACCTATCTGAAGATTAGACAATGCATGAAGTGAATTTTTTCTTTCATTTCAAGGGCAACATTTTTTAATTGAGTTTTATTGTATTATGGTACCTGAATTTTAATTTTCTAACCTCACTTTTGTGTTTATTCACATACAAAGCCATTTGTCGACTAGAAGCCTGGGACTTTCAAGGGAGATTGAATGACGAAATAGTTCACCCCAAAAATAATATTTTAAGGAAGGTTGCACAATAAATCGCACAATTCCGATTTAACTTCACTTTTACGCAAGTGTCCGGCGCCATCTACCGTTAGCCGAAACATTCTAAGAAATGGTTTGTGATTGTCGGGGGTTTACGTGGAAAAATAGCTTGAAGCTGCCCCCATAAAACAAAAAAAGAAATTCTATTTGAGGGTTTTATTTTAGATTCGGTCTCTTATTTCCGTTTTTTCGTCCCTTAAGTTTGAATACCCCGAATTTGCATTTTAACCTCACTTCTTATTATTCGGTAATAGCCGGGCGCCATCTATTGACGGGTAGCCGAACAGTTCTACAGAACAAATCGCAGAATTTGCAAAAATATTTTTTTTCAATTCTATGGAGTATTAAACAAAATTTAATACTTATATCCGTATTTAAACTAAATAATTTGTCATACCTTGCAATATGTTTGACGAAAGGTATTGTTAACGCGTAAATATTTAAAAAACGTATAGGCAAGCATGCTAGTTTTTTATATTCTATCGAGTGACGAGTAGAATTTAACTTTGGTAAGTAGAGCGGACGTTTGTTTGTGTTTTGGAGTTCGCTAATGTGTTTGGGTGGATCTTGGGTAACGTTCATCGTTATATGGATTTCCATGAGGCTTCTTTGTGAATGATGCGCGACGGTTGCGATGTGAACGGTCCGTGTTAGTAGGATTCTGTGCAAAAGGTAGGTCAAATCCATATTATTTGCGACAGAGATCTGGATATCATGTTTTAATGTGGTATTTTAATACAGATTTGCCGAAATAACAGCAAATTCAAATTAATAAATCCATAAACTTGAGGAATGCAGTTGCGTTTGAAATTGGTTTAAATTTATCTCTGTACTTACTGTATATATTGATTATTATTACACAACAAAACTGCCAGACACAACAATTATATCTGCTGTTGATCGTATTCTGATGCTGTTGCATCAACCCTTATTCGACCGAATTTCTAATAGGATGGCGCAAGTAGGCATACAAATGTTGGACATTTTAAAGACCAATAAAAAAAAATCAAGGGGATTTTTGAACATACCCCAGAAACTGGGAGTGACATTATTGAGGCAATTTTTGTAGACGAATTTGATGGCAGGAACACCTTTTACAAAGTAATTCAGGTTTGTAGTTCAAACGTACCATAGGCTTTTACACTAGGAAATCGCCAGAAGCAAAGAATGCTGCTGATATGTCAGATTCTGATACAACAAAACTTTAAAGGAAGTAAAAAGGTTAGTCCAAATATGTAGGGTGTGTCAATTTAAACGCGAAATTAGAAGAAGATTGGAGAGACTTAAGGGAATTTTTCGGATTTGCTCGACATACTTTACATGTCCTTTTGCTCCATTTTGTACACATTATTAAAAAGTTTGCTCAGAAAACAATCTTTGAACTAACAATTATTTTAATATAAATTAATAGTTTGTAGTTCAAATGTACCGTACGCCTTTACATAAAGAAAACGCCAAAATGAAATTATGTTACTCAGACATCAGATTCTGATCAATAATCCATTAAAGTTGTGATTTCGACAAGCGTGTTAACCTCTTCGAAAAGAATGTCGATCTGCAAAAGACTTCTCCGCGTAATAGTATGGATTTGGCCGGGTTACCGATTTTTGTGATATTTATTTTAACCCTTTGTTAGTGATGGTAGCGTAAGATAAAATTGTGTAACACTGAAAATAAGCCAGTTGTATGTGATCAAGTAGGGATACCAACGTTCTTTAAATAAGAAGGAAGTAATTGTTGTATAAGACCCTCTACTTTCTGTTAGATTACTATCGATAAATTTAAACAAGTGTTTTTAAATCTCATAAAAATCTATTTATTACATTTTTCGCATTTTTGAGGTTTCCCAGAATATTTTTTTAAATTTATCGTCGATGTTCGCGAAATAGAGACATGATGTTATTTAAAAGTATATTAAATATTGACTGCTAGTTAATATTAAAAGTTACGATAAGTTATTGTGATAGAGTGGGTAAAAATGTTGTAAAATTTCAAATTAGGCACACAGACACGTTAAAGGTTGTTTTCAATTAGAAGAGTTTTAACTATTGAAGTACTTGTTAGCATATTAATGATGTATTTATAAAAACGATGATGTTCGTGTCAGTTTGGAATTTTCAAACGCTTTAGGTTTTATAATAATCCTGGACAATGTATTTTTACATTTAATTGAATAAAAATGCTTGTATGACATATTATACTTAAAGAAACCTATAACGTATTTTTACCAATTTTTTTATATTTATACTTAGCTCATTTTTTTACATTATAAAAAAAATTACAGATATACTGTGTTCAGTTTGTATCTTAAGACCTTATATGTTAGATAAATAAATTGTATTAATATTTTTGCGTGTTTCTTTTGTGATACCCTACCCTGTAGGCCTTACAGAGTAAAAAAATATAAAATGGAAGCGCAGCATGTAACTATGTTATATCGTATTCACAAACTCGGCTTATCCAAATTCCTTTTAATCGATCTTAAGAGAGGTAAGCCAAAATAAGACTTAGGATGTTGAAACTCTCATTTTGTTTACATATAAACAGACATCTTTAAAGCTTTTTTGTTTAATTCTATTTATATTTTCTGTAACTTCGAAAATGCATTCATTACAACTTACTAGTTTGAGTGCTGCATAATTGCCACTTATGAATAGGATCTACTATAGTTTGAACAAAAATAAAACAAAATAGGATATCAAAACAAACTTTACCTTGCCTAGTCAGTTTCTTGGGTAACATCTACATCAGCATTAAATCCAATTTGTAAAAATATTCTTCAAATATGCGTATTCTTGCCGCCTGAAGATCAATCTGAAGTCAAAATTTGGCGGCCTCTACTTTTTGAGGTATGGGGCCCTGAACTATTCAACTCAATTTATAATACAATCGCTTATACACAATATTTCACACATTTTTAAATATCTTAGTATCACTTTAAAGATTTTCCCAACACTATATCCACAATATCTAGATTTACTACAACAACTTTGTTAAACAGCTACAATTATAAAATACTAGGGATTTTTGATGATATAAGTTGGCAGTTGTGTCATATTTGGTTTGTTCGTTTATCAGTAAAGTATAGCACAGTTGTTCGCACAGAATAAACCAATGCTACACTTTTTGGTAAAAAAATACGTCTATTAGCTGTTTCTTTTACCCGAAATTTCATTTAATTTTTTTCTATGAGCTGATTGGCTGGTTTAATTACTAATTACCAATCAGCATAAATAACTGAAATGAAATCTTTGGTAAAAAGAATGTAGCTATTGATAAATTGTAATAAAATCTAATGTACATGTTTTGGTTTGAAGTCCATTGACCATTTAATTTTTTTTTTTTTTTTTTAAAGAATACTGAACATGTATTTTAACTCCATTTTATAAGAAGTACAGGAAAAAAGTTTAAAGCAACCAGTACAAATATTGTGAATATTTGCCAACTTATTCAATATCATTTAAAAATCCCTAGTATTTTGTATTATGGAGTGTGGATATTATACCAAATAATACCTATTAACTTTAATATTTGAGGCAATCAGAACTTTCTTAAGTGTTCTATATAGTAAATCTCTATGAAGTTTATCTACTGGGATAATTGGTGAGTGTTCAAATATTCAAGATTGATGTTAAGATGTAGCAAATTAAGACATCAGATTTGTATTTACAAGGAATCGAATGTAATACTAATGTAAAAATTTACTATTTCTTATAAAATTATATGTACAAATACACTTCTTTAAAATATAGCAGTTTCGAGTCCTCTAACTTCCGGAGGATTATTTAACTCCCCCACAATTTCTATACTGTTGATCCTTAAGTATGTTTGGGGTATGCGATAAACTGAAAATATTACCATTAAAGTAAATACTATTATAAAAATATATATACTTACAGTGTATCCTCATATACTGTTTCCTGCGTTTCTTCCTGAAGTGGGTTTTTGTATGCGACACGGTTTTTTCAATAACAGTAGCTTGTACCCTCACCAGGCCCTTTTGCACTATTGGCCGGCCTATGAGGGTAAAATCGGCAGCGCCAACCAATAACACCTGTAATTAGATATTATTAATACAGACCACAAAATCTTATCACGTGTAAGCTCATACCTTATCTAATGTAATTTTGTCCCCAACGTCTGGAGGCCAATATCCTTCTATAATTATAACATCACCGTCCGTAATTTTGAACTGTTTGCCAGTGACGTGAACGACTGCAAACAACCTGCCTTGTTCTCCCTTGGATATTTGCGTCTTAACTTTGTCTATTATACCTAAAATAATATTTAAATAAAATTCAGTACATGGCTGTAGACATATTTAAAGTATTTCCTTACCTTGACTTAGTTTCTTGTCAGAGTCTGGGTCGACAACTTCAAAAGGAGTGGGTGAATTTGAATACGATTTCTGCCATAGAGAAGTTAAGGATGGTATAGCGAGTGTTTTATGTATTGTATTGTGTGTTTTTAGCTGTGGAATTGGATATAATTTCGTAACTATTTGCCGTATCAAGCAAGCCATTTTAAGGTTATGTATCTTATAATGCACAGAGGAATAAAATTACACACAGAAGTCATCAGTCAGAAGAATAACAGCAGGGAAGATATTTAGCGAAGATTAAGAAAATTATTTGGGATTTTTTAAGATCATTGGGAATTTAACTTGTAGGTCGGAGTAGGCAGTGTAGTCAGTATAAAGACAGTACAACATCCAACCGGAGTAGCGCTGCAGTTTCGGAGTTAATCTCCTTGGTTATAATAAGCATTTGATTTATCAAATGATTACTATGATTCAAAAATTTTTAAATATTTTAACTTCTAAATTTAAATATAATAATCAGTCAACGAAGAGATGTTTGAAATATATTCAATTATAACATAGGATAATAAAATCTTATTCAATCAGCCTTCTGTAGGTAGTTACAATATGCATTTCAAATAAAGATGTATGCAAATAAATTGGCCCCAGTACTAGCGGTGTCATATGCTTAGGTTCGAATCTCAACAGGGGGAGTTTAGCACCTCTCCCCAAAAATAATGTGTTCATCCCCTTATCTACCTATATTTAATCTTCTCCTCCGCAACTTGTGGTTTTAGGAAAAGGTTGTCAATTTGTGTGTTCAAATAACTAACATTTTTATTCATAATAGTCCTTATTTTTAATATTGTGACAGGATAGATGGTGGACAATATTTAGCAAAAATCATTATTTGGTTGGTGACCATGTTAAAAAAAAAAAAAAAATGCAATCATTTTCCTGTTACCATAGAATTATTTTCTCACAGAACACCTCAGAGGACATATTCTACAGTCACAGAACTGTGAAGAATTACGCGTTATATTTAAACTATAGAATAAATACGTTAGTAATATTAAAAATACTTTTAGGCCAAATACACTTTTTTTTTATTTTGTAATTGCTTGTTATAAATTTGTTGTATAATTAATATATGGAAGAAACTTAAAATATCAGGAAGTGATAAAATTATATAAACGAATTAGTAGAAAACCGTTTGAAGAGCAATAAAAAATATCTTTACTGATAAGAAAAAGTACAGGGTTTTGCTTAATGAATATTGATCACCTTCCATCATTCCTGCCTGTCGGCATGAAGTTGTGTGGCCCCTAACCTAGACGGATCTTGACTGGGATAATGCACCGTCGGCTTCATTACTTCACTGGTTGCTGTACTGGGAGCAGTACTAACAGCAGCAGGCGGCGCCGCGAATGTAGGCAACTGCGGCGGACTAAAGAAAAACGGTGGTATTGGCGGAGGCCCAAACATTGGAGGCACCATTAGGGAAGGAGGTGGCGGCATATTAGGCAACGGTATATGTCCCGGTTCCAAGTTGAAAAAGTTATTACTGAGCTCTGGGAGCGCCCCCGGAAGCCCAGGGACAGGCTCGTAGTTCTCTGGGTGGTGGGTGAGGCTCGAATGGCCGGTCCGGCCTTGTGAACGTCCCCACTTGATCGTGAGTCTCCGGCCGCCTAAAATCAGTTTGTTGAAGGTTTTCTCTGCGGCTGTCTCAGCCGCAACTCGCGTCGTATACTGAACAAATGCACATTGCTGTTTAGGAACGAGACTGACAGAACGTATCTCCCCATATTGATAAAAGTGGTCCCTATCAAAAAAAAAAAAAATTATTAAACAAAATTTTAAATAAAAAAGACTAAACATACCTTATATCCTGCTCTGTAAGGCTACCCAGATTCCCAATATATAATGTAGTAATAGTCTTATCGTCCGGTGGTGGTAGGGCCGGCATTGCAGCAGCTCGCTTCAACAACTTATCAGCCACAGGATCATTGACACCATAATAACGATCTTTAATGTTCTGATCTGCCAACGGATCGTCTGGATCAGTCGGTTTTTCATGGCGATACGGGCACTCCTCGCCTCTCCTACATTCACCTTTGACCCAGAACGAACACACGTGTGGTCGGTTCCTCTTATAATACGGCGCTGTGCGAGCCAATCGCATCAACAAATCGTTTGGCTCATTTAATTTGCTATTTACCGAGCCGGGATCTGATCTTGCCAACTGAAAAATTACATGGATTCAAGTGTCACTTCACTTAATAATTAAGTACACACCTCCCTCTCCATGTTCTGTATATAATACTCCTTATTGACATCACTTTTTGGTAGATCGTCTTTCATTTTTAAGGCAGCGTCTCGCACTTGTATTGGTAGGCCATATTCTAAATCCAATAGACAAGTTTGACAAACGTTCTTTAATTTACTGCACGTCTGACAAACTTCGGTCTTCTTGAAACGCATTCTGGCGCCAGGACACCATCGGAATACTGTAAAGGGGCGGGAGCAGATTTTGCATTCCTTACCGTACTTTTCTTTAGTCTACAATTATGAGAGCTTTTACGTTTATTGCCTTTAGGGTAAATATATTACTTACCATTCTTATGTAGGGGTTGTCGCCCAGACATGTTTGACAGAGCACTGGAAAATCCTAATAGTAACATTGAGGTTAGAATATTAAATGCTATTATTTAGTGAACCTGTACTTACGGCATCTTCCCAGTTTTGTCTGTTGTAAGTGTTTGTAGTTTTAGAGGTAGCCATTTAATCTAAAAAAATGAATACAAGCCTATATTCGTAATCGTTTATTTTTGACAAATCAGTTATTCCCTACGAGCAAAGAGACAGATCCCTTTCTTTTTTAGAACCACAGAACATATACGATATAAAGTTAGAATGGTTAGAATACCGATCACAGACCCTTTCACACAGAACATTTGAGCTTCGTTCATACAGTGCTTGTCGAACGATAGGTGCAAACTTTAATTACATGAAATTGTAAGAACAAAGGATCTTCTGATCGTTCAATAGCATGAACATGAGTAATTAATGTGCAGAATTCTTGAAATACCTTTTTCCGTGGATTTCTTGAGTTTGTCATAACATTTCGTCTTTAATATGCATGGATATGCTTTTTAATTATTCAAAAATTAACTTAAGCTCTTTAAAATAGATAATTTAAAAATTCTGATTAATTTTTTTTTAATCGAATGATGTTCAATTCGAAATTGATTAATAGCATGTACACAATAATTATTCAAATATAAGAAAAGATAATCAAGGTAGTCTTACTGTTACCATTCATATATTTTTTCACAGTTTTTTGTTGTTTATTTATGTATTATGTTTTGTAAATAGTGCATTATTTATGTATGTAGAAGAGTCGTTCCCATTTAGAGGTTATACCATTATTCCAACGTCAAAGTCACGTGAAGATAATTTGAATTTGTTCACTGTAAGTTCTAAATAGAGGACTACTCTGAACATTCTTCTACATAAACGAAACGGCTTATGTATGTTGGTCACACTGTTTAAAATATTTAACATTGTTTATGTTTACATGTACTTGGAAATTCTTGGTACAGAAACTACAGAGTTGTAGTATTTTATTTACATTTAGTTTCTTTTCTATTAATATAACGATAAATCTAAAATTATTAAAATTAATTAGATTGACAACATAGGTTATGTTTATTAAATAAATTAATTCATTTATCAAAAATTACTTTGTTGTTATCTTTAAAGCAATAATTGAAAATTATATACGATGTTAAATCTTCAGGAAGAAAACAAAGACAACTGTATTAAATCCTTTGGTAAACCTTTTCTGTACTGTATTACATATAGATATAAAACCGTATTTTCAGTGAAAACATATAAAGCCATTTGTTCCACAGTCGCGGTGATCGTTATTCCCTTGCTCGTTATGTTGTTCATCATTACATTTGGTTTAAAATCCGTCGATAAAATACAGATTATATATATAGACAGATGGAAGCTCGCCACACACAGGACTAGTCAAAAATTTCTTAGCATAGGCCTAGACAGTAGCGTCATTGCTAATGGGTTCCATAATTTCCATATGACGTGAGTTAACAACTTTAAAATTGTAGATACAGGATAAGATCCCAATTTTTAGCGACAGAAAATTACTGAGGATGATACAGTATTTGTATCCATCCTATTTACGAGTAGGAGGTAGCTTAGCGGATAGATTATATTTTTCCCCAGGTTTGGAAGAGCTTGATGCGAAGGTAACACAATTTTATAGGGAACTGCCAGTTAATAAATACTCTGATATGGAGTTAGCTCCAAATTATACAATGACAGGTAAAAAACAATCTATCGTGTTAAATTATACCTTTTCTTTACTTTAAATAGGTAGACAGTGGTTGAAATTGATGAAATTAGTTCAAGATACTGGTTTAGACATTATTTTTGGGCTTAACGCCCTTATAAGGTTTCCAAATGGGTCTTGGGATTTTCGAAATGCAGAGTCTCTCGTAAGCTTCTCTAGTGGACATAAATTAAATGTAAATTGGGAGCTTGGCAATGGTAGTCGTATTTTCTAATCTTGATATTCAAATGAACGGTTGTTATTTCAGAGCCCAATTCATTTAAACACAAATTTGGTGAACAAGTGAATGCTACGCAAATGGCTATCGATTTTGGCACACTAAGAAATATGCTCCGTAAATATTTAATCTATAATAGGTCTTTGCTTGTTGGCCCTGATACAACCCGGCCTTTAGATAACAACAAGGAAAGTGAGATTTACTTGCAGAAATTTTTAAGAAATGCTGTTCACGTAATCAATGCTATAACTTGGCATCAGTGAGTTTATCCCTTTGCATATGCAGAATTCATTACATTTGTAATATCTATGCACTTTTAGATATTATATAGATGGGAGAACAGCCACAATTCAAGATTTTTTAAATCCAGATGTGTTTGATTTACTAAAGACACAAATTCAAGCCATTCAGAATATCACAAAACCTTTTCACATGTGGAATAAAGCAGTTTGGCTCGGTGAGCGTTTTTAATAGGTTTGCAGTTGCAATTTATTTACTATTGTAGGTGAAACGTCGTCTGCGTATGGAGGAGGAGCTCCAAATTTATCAGATACTTTCGTAGGTTCTTTCATGTGGGTTGACAAACTGGGTTTATCTGCAAAGATGGGCATTAAAGTTGTGATTAGGCAGTCGATTTTTAAGGGCTACTATGCCCTTTTAGATGAAAACTATGACCCAAATCCTGTAAGAAAGTCTACTCATAAAATATGAAAGTTAGATTACTTCAGATCTTTGCAAAATTTCTTGATAAATTTCCATTATTATGACCTGTAGTATAGTTTGTAATAGGACTTACATTAATCCTGATCTTTTTAAGGACTGGTGGATAAGCATCTTGTATAAGAAGCTCATAGGGACCCGGGTTGTGCCCTACTATACGGCTTGTTCTCCAAAAGTGAGGTTATATTGCCACTGTACAAAAAAGAAAATTTTTCGTCGAAATCCACCTTCTATAACGGGTAAAGAAAAAACATTTATAAACTTTATAACCTATGTATCAAATTTAAATAGTACAAAAATGTCTCAGAAGTAAACGGATACAGACGTTTTAAGTTCTTTGGGTCTGTGGTTATGGTGCGTTCAGTTGATGCCCATTATGATCCAAACTTTGAAATTGAATAGTTACATTCAAATGTTCCGTTTGAAATGACCATATATCTCGGATGAGTACATTCCAGTAAATTGTTCGTATTTTGTCCCCAAATTTTTGTATGATATATAATGATTTTGTACTAAATTACTATTTTTCTCATTTTTAGTTTTTGGTGTAAATATGGAGAAAACTACTGCAAATGTTAGGATAGAAGGCTTACATTCCCAATATGAAGATGGAGGCTATGAAACTCTGCCGACAGCAATATATGCGTTTGAACTTACCACAAATTCATTGAAGTCAAAGTAAGTATATTTCCCATTGAATAGCTTGAAAAAGAATGCTATCTGTCTTATAATTTTTTATGTTAATCATTGGCGCTTATAAATTTCGAGAATTTCGTAGAAAATGTAGTAAAATAACATTTATTTTAGGTCCATTTACCTCAACGGAAGACTGTTAAAAATGTCAAGAAACAATACTTTGCCAGAATTTGCGCCAAAAGTGATTAGTTCGAGACCATTTGTGACTATGCCTCCATTTTCAATCGTGTTTTGGGTTGTCCCCACCCATTATATGAAGGCCTGCATTGACTAATCTCATTTCATTTAATTGTTTATGACTGATTTTTGTGCTGACCTTTACATTTCTTCTATTGGAATACATTTTTATTTATCTTTGTGCCATTATATGAAGGCCCGTATTGACTAACTTGTTCGTGTTTAATTATTGTACTGAGTATATTTTTTGACTGAAAAACATTTTTATTGTTTCTTGTTTTGTACAAAATACAATTATTATTATCAGGAATCTTAACCTTTGTAAATTTTATAATAAAACGACTTCTTAGAAACTGCCTTCTTAATTATGTTTGGAAATAAAAATGATGAACGTGCATCTCTTCCAGGGTGTCTTTCTGAAACAGTGACGGCGTCAGATCAGCCGTTCATTGCGAATTTTAATAGGTAATATATTTAACACTATTAAAACTGGAAATTCGCGAAATGTACAGAGTAATCACATGATGCCAACTCATTGGCTGTTGATATGGAAAGGGTAACCCTTGGAAATAAACCCTGGTTTGCAAAATATTATGTAGGAGCGCCATCTATCTTTTATTTATAAAAATATACTGAAAGTTTTCATAAGCAATTATTATTATTATATTATATAGGTTTGGGCCTCATCAGCCACTGATCGCATGGGTACTTCCTTGGCGATCCCCTCTTATCCGGGTCATTATCCAAAAATGCTATCCCATAAAAGGAGCAATTTAGGCACGTCCCCCGCCTTAAGCCTCGCCTCCTCTAGGATAAAAGGGATCCCTAATATAAGACACCTCTTCTCCTTCAGTGCGGGGCAGGTGTAAAGAAGATGAATCGAGGTTTCCTCGTCTTCTTTACAGTATCTGCAGGCCGGGCTATCAGTCAGCCTCAGCTTGTGCTTATATGCATTCAGGCTACTATGGTGGCCCGTTATGATTCCCACCAGAGTTCTGGCTTTGTGCCTGTTCAATTTAATGAATTCTTGGGCCCATTTCTCAATCTCTCTGAGTATTCGATGAAGAGTTTGGTTATTCGACAACCCGTTACTCCTCTCCATCTTTTATTGTGCTGGTCTCTTGTCCAGCCATTGATGCGGTCTCTGATCAGATTTCGACTTATTCCCACTGCAGGTTCTGGTCCATAGAGGTTTTCCTTGGTCCCTAGTCTGGCAAGGTCATCTGCAATTAGATTTCCCTTAATGCCATTATGCCTAGGTATCCATAAGAGTTCCACCGGTCCCTTCCCTGCCAAGTGGTTCAATGCTTCATAGCAATTATAGACCAGCTTCGACTTTGTCGTTGCTGAATTCAGGGCTGCCAACGCCGCCCTGCTATCCGAGCAGATACCTTCTCCTGGGTCCGATTTTGGTCGGCCCCCAGAACACCGTATGTAATTCCAACTAGCTCGGCCTGGAGTGCGGTAGTGCATAAGCAATTCTTCATATAAAAATGTTTATCCCTATAATATTTGAGGTTCTTTAAATTATTTGTATTTAAAAAAAAATTAATACTGTAAAAATATGTAATACATATGCGATAAAAATATTATAAGTATTATTACTTACATTTTTTTAGCTCTACAAATAATATAAAGTTAGCTCTACAAATATTATAAGTATGTACAAAAAAAAAAAAAAAGTTTGATAACGCAATAAAAATGTACATGAATTTTTAATAGCTACGGGAATGGTAAATATTTATTAGTTGGTTTATTAATGTGACTCAAAACAACAATAGTGTGTCTTAATTTGGTACACGGGGTGCCTTATCAATATTTATTAAATATTGTTTAACTTTTCTCTTTCTTCCATTTACATTTTTTATATACGCAAATAAGAAGATTTTATATTACGATTTGTATACAACTAAACTGGCAAAGAATCTACGAATACACAATAAATTTAAGTTTTAACTTAAACAAACTAATATATATTCAACAGCGCCATCTATCTGTTGGTACTGTAAATATTATGATACTTCGACAGCATTGCGCATCTTATATGTTCATTCAAGGATGTATGTAAATTACAATTATTAATTAACTAATATTTATTTAATTTAGATTTTTAGTAAAGAAATTATAGACAGATGTATGGAATGTCTTTTTATCTATATCAGAGATGATAATTCGATTGTGCTAATTTAGTGAATAAAAGGATTGTTTACGTATTACAAAAACTGGTAATCACAATCAACAAAATAGTTTTTATTCTGTCATACGATTGATAAAAGTTATTCTATTTCACTGTTCTTACCCTAGGATATCCGATTGATGTTCCACCACTGTCCCGGCCACTAAGGACTTATTGAGGGCCTGATCTGTAGCCCTTGAAATATGCTGGCGTTGGAGAGACGTGCTCGAGTATCCGCTAATAACTAAAGAACGTCATGTTGGCGTAATTTCCTTTCCTGCTGTTTCTAAATTCGCTGTATTATACCCTATTTTACACCCTTATACACTTACTGGGTCATATTTTTAGAAACACCTCGACGAAGGTGGAATCTTTCAGTTCAATGCGTTTGTTGAGAAGCGACGCTTTACTGGAATCGCTTTACAGAATTATATAATAGGGGTTTATAAAAGTTGTATACCTCACCTCATCTCACGAGAGGAAGGCAATGAGTCATCTACTACACTTGAGAATTTTTTACCTTTCACTCGCAGAAAAAAGATGCTTTAAATTAGCGTATCACAATATATACTCGTATGTACTGAGCGTCGGGACTTTCTAGTAGGTATTTTGTCCCATGCTATAATTTTAGAATTTTATTATTTGTTTTTAGAATACTTTTATATAAATTTCTATTTTTATACAATCTTCCTAATAAATTATTAGGAAGAAAAATATATGTCCAGGACCATTTTGCTTTCTAGATACTTAGTGTTAAAAATTTGAAAAAAATATCGATTTCTTTATATCTAAATTAAGATCATTTAGACCAAACTAGTGGCGCAGTTAGAAAGGTTTGGTGTCATGAAATTAAATAAAAAATAGAATAGCTATAATCAAAATTGTTTTTTTCCAAAATCCTTGAATAGTGCATTTCATTTTCTATAAAAATTGTATCTCAATTTATTTTCACATATGTCACTGTTTGTTAGCAAAAACAAATTTTCTATTGACTTATTTAGCTTCCATACATTTTTGTTTTTAAACAAGTAGGCTCAGAACACAACGTCTTAAATTACAGTTGAAGTCTGGCACCAAAAATTATCGTTATTGTTATTTTTATACTGAAAAAAGAATTGTTAATTTTTCTTAACCCAAAATTTAGGTTTTCTTTATTTTGTCGATAAACAAATTCTAAAATTAGACAAGATACCTTTTTGTAGAAAACTAATGCTCTATTGGACTGAATTAGGGAATAATAATTTTTAATAGGGCCGTACAAATATAATTATTCAAATCAATAAATTAAATTATATTAAATTCATATTAAACTCAATGACAGAACTTTGTAACGCCGCCACTGGTTGCTTACAAGCCTTCATATTTTCATAAAATGTGGCAATCCATAAGAAGGTATTGTGTACCAAATTTGGTTTGTTTTTCTTACAGGATTAAAAAAATGTATTTTTTAAAATCTTTAGTAAAACTTTTCTCAAAATATATCAATTCCTCAATTGCTATTTAATTAAAATCTAGAATTGCATCCGTGCTTTTAAAATACATTTAGTTCAGGAATTAATCTAAGATGACTTCGACAGAAGGGTTCGATTCTATGTAATTATGAAAGGTATGATGATTCACTTTTCAATGATTCCACTTTCATGCTATATGGTGTTAAGTGCCATACTTGAGCGTAAGATACCTGTAATTTTTCCCACAGGTAGATAAGGAGTAGAGAAACAGTGAAGTGGTCGGCTCGGTCGCTAGATTTGACCCCGTGTGACTTTATTTGTGGAGTTACATAGAAGGCCATGTGCACAAGGAACAACCAAATGATTTAAATGATCTAAGAGCTAGAATTGTTGGTGAAATGAGGGTGATAACAATTGAAGTGATTGTGAATATAACGCGATCATATATAAACAGATTCGAGTTGTGTATCGGAAGTAACGGTAGATATTTTAAATATTTGATGTAACTAAGATGATGTAGGGTAAATTAAATGTTTATGATTAATATAATTGATGTTTCTTAAATAATGTGCCGATTTAGAAAATAATAAAAAAGATATCGGTAATAAGTTGAAGAAACAAAATTGAGACCCACAGCAGCGACCTCATAGTCGAAGAATGTTTCAAGGTCACCAACATTTTGGTATAAAATAAATAATTAAAAAATTGCAGGCATTATTCTATATCTATTGGGAACCCTGTATGCGGTAAAAGGTCCTAAATCACCCGTTGAATCTTGACCTATATAGCTAAAGAGCAGAAAAGTTAAAAGTGAAGTTGCTTTTTGAATTTTTCTCAACATTTTTAAATGAAGGTAAGCCACTTTATGGCATTGTTCATTTCATGGAAATGTGGGGTATATAGTAAATTGTATATCTACTATATTTTTATCACAAAACTTAAAAAAAGGTTTCATCGAATAACTTAGTTTGAGTTTAAATCATATCACACAAATGGAATTGTTCATTTGGTTAAAAGTAATTTTATTGCAAAAAAATTAAACTTAAAATAAATTTGAACCAAAACCCTGCTGTAATATAAGAAACGCCAATTATTTCTTGTAATCAAAACTGCACCGTTCTACAAAAAAATTAATCTAGCGACATGTAGAAAAAAAACATTCCATACACTCAGTCATTTTCCGTAAACTGGTCGCCCAGAAAAACACCTACTTTGACAGTAATGCATAACAAGAGCCATAGGTTGCTCTATAATATTGTATTGCTCTTGACATCGCGATATTTTGCATCGTTAGAAAAGTTGGTAGCGCGCATATAAGAACTTTGATTGGGACAGGATGATACTCCAACGTGGTCGACTTACAGCGTCGAGGAAGAAGGGACTGAGCAGGGCCGGTTCGAGAACAATTTAGAAGAAATGTACATACATAACGTCGCGTTTTTGTTCAAACGCTGTGGCAAGGATCAAAACTAGGACAATTGCATTTGTTATTTAATACTGAGCACTTTTGCTGTTGCCACTTACAATGCTGGGTCATTTTCAGTTGATTTACAGGTTTATTTGGGGCTATGCACGTATTTAGAAATGCAATCAATATCCAATGTATTCGAATTTGATTCCTCTCAATGCGACCTTTGATATTATGTCATTCGATATACCTTTACATTTGAAAAAACATTGGGGGCGGTAATATGCCCCAGGGTGAAGATAAGTAAAGGTCATTACTCTCTAAGTATTGTTATAATCTCGCCCCCGCTTTCAGATCTCGCTTGAGCCGTCGTTCTGTTGCTCCATCCTGAGGCGGCGCTTGACTAGAACTTCCTCTTTGGGCCCATGTTCGTCGAAACCATTCCTCTCGCTTGGGGGGAATGGTTTCGACCGTGGCCATCGAACAAAAATTAAAACTAAAAAATTCACCTCTGCCCGTTTCCTTATCCCGTCTTGTCGTCCAGCGAGAATTAGCTAACTAGCACGTGGCCCATGTATACCGTCAGTGACGGTACCGAAATGATTGTCGCAGGCGAAGTATTATGCCGGTCGGATTTTAGATTGCGAATCTTATTAATTTGCGTTTGAATAGATAAAAATGGCGATGTGTTCTGCTGATGGCTGTAATAGTGAAACAGGATCTAGTATCTCATTTTTTCGGTGTCCAAAAGATGAAGCTAAGTAAGATAATTAATTACGCATTTAATAGGGTTACAGCTCGGATTAGATACATTAAATTTATGTCGTGTAGATTTCATAAAGTACTTTTTAGATGTCAGAGTTGGAAAAAATCGTTAGGTCTTGTTGGTACCCGTAGATATGCTTCGTTTCTGTTCGGTGGTATGGGCAACGAAAATCGACCTGTTCAGGAATTTATATCGAAATCCTCCATTCCTGAATGACAATACATTCCAGCTGAAATTTCCACCCTATACGTTTTGATATGGCATCTTTTTTAAGTGTTAATTCTTTGATAACGTATCTACATGATCTCATGACAATTTACGAGGCATGACTCGTCAGGACGAGTCTTGTTTTCACGTATATTTGCGTTAGATGACCTACTGTATCCGCTATAATATGACGGCATGCGCTTCGAGACGTCTAGAGCCGGTCCTGGCTGTGGAAAATGCATAAGTAGTCTCTGAAACTACTTCAACTTTCAGTTTGCGATTTTTCTCGACGGTATTGTCCACCACCGATTATATTCAACTCCAAAGTATTTTGGATGATATTGTGAATCAAGTTGACTTTCGAAAGGTAAGCCAGGCAAAATTCATAAATTTTATAGCCTTACGTTCAGCTGTTTAAATTATCTCGAAGTTAGATCACATGAAAAAAAAAATTAAGTAAGTTTATTTTATTTTATTTTTTATATGAAAAATTATATAAATACTCGCATATATTTTAGCCATAAAGGGGCAAAATATTTAACGAGTATTCCTGAAATTAATAATAATATACGGGGTAAAAAATTAGCTAATACCAACATAATTGATCCTGTTGCTGTTATTATTATTATATAGAAGAAAATGAATGGGCAAAGGTGACTATTGACTATGTAGATATCTCGGACCATGCGGGGGAAAAAATATTTAGATAGAACCTTGGGTTACTGTTTATGATACAAATGATACACTTTTACTAAATATTAATTAACACTTTCACTTTTTGAAAAAAGTTTTATATACTTATACATATAAAAATGTCAAGAAAGTTAAAAAATAGAAAACAAAGCACTACAACAATAATTTTAGTTTATAATATACTTTTTTTTTAGATGACGTTCCAGAGCGAAAAATATTCAATTATCTTCTTAATTCTATTTCTATTACTATATGACGTAATTGATGCAGATATATCGTAAGTACTTATCTAGTAATGTCTTAGTTTGTTAGTTTAGTTTTGGTTTGTCGATTTTAGAATTTTGTAAATTAAGATTTTGTAAGATCCCCATTAAATGAGTTGACTGTTAAATAATTTTTTTTTGTTGGACTCGTACATTTAGCGTATCTAGTCCTTATATTTTTCTAAATACTTTGTAGAAAATAAAATAGTTTCGTTTAGTGTTTTCTTTATACTCATATTAATATATAATAAAAAAATAGGACTTTGAAATTATATAACTATCAATAACGTTGTTTAATTAATATTGTAAAAAATGTTTTACTGAATTTTAATTAATTATTCTTTATCTAAAAGATTGCCTAACTAAAAATATATTTGAAATTCCTGTATTTCTGAAATTTTGGATGTGTAGAAAATATATTTATCCTTCGACTTATTATTAGAGTCATACAAGGAATTATTACTTAAAGTTTATCCACGTCCATAGATAACGTCCCGTACATTAATCCTTAGGAAAAATATTGTTCTTAATTAGACAGGTAAGGTCTTCATTAATTCTATGATATTTTAGTTAGCCTGTAGCCGGATTATTTTTTAATGATTGCATTCCACTTTAGAATAGCATCTTACATTCTCATTAATTTTTCTTAAAATAGTCAGATTTTTAGATTCATAATTAGGTAAAAACTACCATAAACATTCTTTAATAAGGAATTAACAAGGATTATCAATATCAAATAATAATAAAGTATAAGAAATGCTATTAACTTGTATGTACCATCACGAAATAATGTAACGACACATTAACTCTATACGTTTCCCTGAAATATAGGCAATACAAATTATGTGACTTAATAATACCTTTGATCAATAGATGGCGCAACCATTTTGGGACTAAGGGTATAATTAACTCATTAAATTAATTCATTATTGCCTATAGTTTAGGAGAACGTATCCTAAGTGTCCTATTACATTGTTTTTTGATGGTACATTTATCAAAAGTTGTAAATTTTAGATACTTAAGAAAGGTCATTATTAGTCTACGATATCACTTGTCGATTATATGACGTCAAATATATGTCACGTTTTATAACGTCATAGAAGATCATATTTTTTAACGTCGCTTAGAGAGCATTCTAGATTTTCATGCAAATATTTTCCATGTTTTTCACGTCATGTTTTGGAACGTTATTATATACATGACTGTTTTCTTAAACCAGAGTCTTTAAAGCCATTTTTTTACTTAAAATAAAAATACGTTCGGGATCTAATTAACTTTTATTATAAATTTATTCTTATATTTATACACTTTTAAAAATTACTGGCGAATTTATCTTTAGCAACAAATGAAGAAGATGAGATGGGATGACTACAGACGTCACAAATTTTCATGAAATAGAGTTTTTTGTAAATGTAGCGCACGATATACGATGTATGGGACAATCGGGACATTCCAGTCTGTGATCTTTTATATATTTTATTTATGCCTGCATTACTGTGCAATTTGTTAAGTACAATAACAATAAGCATATATGTTAAATGTAAAAACATAACAAGAAGAGAAAGAAGATATGAAAATTTACATTGATATTTCACTTCACTTTTGTTTATGAGAAAGATTTATTATTTATTGTTCGAACAATATGTCCAGTGGCGTCCTTAATCCTCAGGATTCCACTGGCGTACTTATTTAAATGGCGTTTTCAATCTTCTGGTTTGTTCACTATCGTCCAGTAAGTTTATTGATAATATATTTGGGTGATGTTCGAGATTCCAGACGTTCAATATACTTTTTGTTGATCACTTCGGTGACCTACACAATGACCTAGAAATGCCCACATTCATTTCTAGGTGATTGTGTATGTTTGTGTTGGTTATAAACTAAGGAGCATCTATCATGAAACGCAGTATTTTTTTTTGAAACCGTGATAATGGCGATATTTGACTTGGATGCGTGCTCCACGGTTGGATCCCGTAGGTGAAGACTGATTTGATAGTTACGTCGTTTACCATTAATTTATTGTGAAATGAAAGCTATAATTTTCTTCCTATGAGTCAGGTGTGTATCTCCATTTAGATGCTAGTTGTTTCCTTTTCATCCAAATATCAGTGCGCCATGTTTGGGATAATCCCAGGTAGATTTTATTTATACTACCTGTTTTTGGAATTTGTTTATTGTTTATATTAGCTGTTGGTGTTTCGTTATGGCATTTTATGAAGTTTATATGTACTGCCTTGTTTCGCTTATAGTATTTCTGCATTTCTTTGCCCATATTTGTATTTCGTTCAAGATATTTTGCAGGGCTTCTGCAGATGTTATAGGATTTCAATTTACCGCCAGTATTGCTGTATCATGTGCAAATGTTGAGGTGATAGTGCTATCATTTAATGGAAGGTCGGATACAAAATTGGACCCATGACAGTTCCCTGGGGGACTCTTCATTTAATCGGATGTAGTGTAGTTACTTCTTCTTCATATCATACTCTAAAGAATCTGTCTTCTAAATAAAATGATATGATAAGGTACATCGTTCCTTCTAATTGAGTTTCTAGCATGTACAGAAGACCGTATGCCAAACCTTGTTAAATGATTGGTTGACATCTAAAAATACTGACGCACAGTATTAACTTATTTTCTACGGCAAAATCAATTTCACCGTTAGCAGTTTCTCAAAAATTTTTGACATGACTGGTAACAAACTAATAACTCGATAAAAGCTGGTATTAGTTGGTGGTTTTCCGTGTTTATGAATGAGGATAATTTTACCGGTCTTCAATTGGGCTGGAAAATGTTCCAATCTAAGTACTGCGCTGAACAGATGAATTAGAATGACTATTCTTTTTTTGAAAGTTCTTTCATACTCTAGCTGGCAATTAAATTACTACCTGGTGCTGTTTTTATTTGAGGTTATTTATTATCATCTGAACTTCATTTACCATGAAGTGTTGAAGGAATTCACTTGGATTAAGTGGATAAATCGACGTGGTAAAATCGATTAGATAGCTGCTGCTACTGATTTTACCTCGTTTGATAATTTTCATAGGGTTATTTAAAAGATAAATTTTATAATCTAATTATTATTACCTTGTATAAGTCTTCAATTAGAACACAAAATGTTATCATTATGATTTACTGGACTATTCTCCTGGGATGGTTCCATTATTATTAAACGCATTGAATCGTCTTTAATTATAAAAAAAAAAAAAACTTTGGCGTCTGTTTCTATGAGGAAAATACCTTGGCTTCTATTAATCTACTTTTCAAACTTCTAGACCCTCTCTGTGACTTCGACAGTAAAGCTCTAATTTGAATTCTCGAGGCGAACTTCTTTAGTTTGTAGTTGGTCGGTAATCGCCGTCTATTATGTCTTTTTCAAAGGAAACTCGGGAGAGGTTCAAGGGAAATTGCGACCTTGACATGCTTTCTTGCGGTGGTTAAGAAAAAATATACGTAATAATTACTCGTGAAGTCTCGGGTGCAAACTACGAGGCTAAGTAGTGAAGAGACAAGTCAGAGGCAGACGCGTGAAATAAAATTTCATTTTTCGGTAAAAATAGTTTTCTATACACATAGTCTGCTTCCTCCAGTCTCTCCACTGCAACATTCAGTCAACCTTAAGTTCCCTTATGTTTCTTTTTGAGTTTTTGAAATAAATTAATCACTGGGACACCAATCAAGGCATGAAGTAGGGCTAAATCAAATCCAGAACCTTCAATAAACTGGTGAACTTCATGACTCTGATGAACTGATTATGTGGAAGAAACTGTCTTTGCTGATAACTTTATAATATCTCTTCTTGTAGTGCCGTTTCCCCACTTTGAATGCTTCTTCCATAAGTCCCTTAAATGTTAGTATACTTCATTATCTTAGAATTTTAGACAGCTATAGTCATCTTTATCTTCATTAAAGATAATGATGTTTACAATCGCTTTAGCTTACTCTTTTGTTTCATGGTGCCCTTTATAGGCTCTATATGGTGTATAAGTTTTGATTTATGCACTCATGACTCATCACCAGACAGAGGAGGAAGTCTTCTTGAAACTTCCAAATGTACTCTCAATAATATTGTTTTCATCAGTTCTTGCTTTCATAGACCTTGCACATCTTGAATCACCTTTTGACTAATTATCTACTCTGCCTTGAGCTGTATAACAAATATAGTTAATTTTTAAACACATACTAGTTTCAATAAATATGGTGAAATTTTTAAGAGAACTTGGTAAATGCTCAGTTAACATTATTTTCCAGCAGGTCTTGTTCATTAGTTGGATGTTATCATTCAGTGGTCATTATTATTAGAAAATTCCTTTATGTGCTTTCTTCTTTGGACATGACCTTTAAATCAGTGTATATGAATTGATTTAGTGGAATAATTTCAGTGATGCAACCAAGAGCTCATCATCAGCCATAGAGTTTGAAGAAAAGTTTGTATCTTCATTCCAAAGGAGAAGGTTTTCTTAAGAATTTCACTATACTCGATACTTATAATATCCATTTTACTAATTACAAAAATTCCACAGTTATTTATTATTCATTTAATTTGATTTATATAGACCAAAATGCTGCAACATCAATAACAAGGTCTTCAGTATCTTGGATTACCCTTTAGTGATTATCTAATGCTTCTGAACTGCATAGAGCTAGAGTATTTCACTGATCACACATTTTTCTAATTGACCTCGTATATTTTTGGTGAAAATTGATATCCGTCAAGAATGTTACGATTTGATTCAAGATTGCCTCCTTCCGAAAAAAAGAGAATTAGGCAATAATTTCAAATAATAAAATCACGACAATAAACGCATCTATGTAATAGAAACATTTTACACAAACTTGTAAGCTTATAATTAAATAAAAATCCTAGAGTTTTTCAATGAAACCATAAATAATCCCGTTCTGGTGACATCCTCTTGAAGACAGAATCTTGAAGTACAAAATAAAGGTCTTAATTTAAATATACTGGAACCAATATGGATATCCATAGCAAGCCAAATTTTTCTTCAATTATCACTGAATGACCGCCAATTATTTATTTAATGGCTTAGATTTATATCATAAAATCTATTTTAGTGTATTTCCATATTATCAGATTCATTATCCTTAATTAATTAAGTTTTTTCTAATTAGATATAGTGTTCTAAATTTTACTAAATTCTTCAAACTTAACTAAAGCACATAATTCCTATTAAAAAAAATAGTTTAATCTGCCTTTCTTTGTTCATCCATTCATTAGAGTCCATTGAAGGTATCGAAATTACAGTTACGTCAGTTGTCTATTTTCAAGCATTTTCCTCGATATACGTTACTTCTTTCACTGTCAAACAAAACGCAATTATCAAACAATCTATGGAAGTTATTAATTGTTTCTAAACTCGTGGTTAGAAATACTAAACAGATGACATTGTTTTACAGCCTATGCCCGTTAGATTTTTATCATGAACAATATACAGAGACTAAAGTGGAACACGTACCTCACGAAGAAATAGCGTATGTCTGCGAACCTGCGTTCGGACCTGGTACTGATTTTTCTCTATTTTAGCTCTGGACTGACAATTAACGATATCTTACCCGAAGACCCTAGTAAATATGACAAAATGCGGCCGCCCAAAAGGGATGGGAATCCCACCATTGTGTATTTCCACGTCACTGTGATGGGGTTGGACAGCATAGACGAGAATTCCATGGTAAGATGGTAGTTTTTAGTTTAATTTAGTATGAAGAATATGATTCCATCAATTGGCGACTATTACCCACAAAATGTAAAGAGGTACCTAAAAATAAAAACGAAGTGGGCTAAAAACCTTACCCCGAGGAATGCTATATTTCTGTGGTTACTCGTATTAACATACGTAGAAATATACCCTTACAACAGTCTAAAAGCGTAATAAACATGTTATTTTCAGACTTATGCTGCTGACATTTTTTTTGCGCAAACTTGGAAGGACCATCGACTTCGTCTACCGGAAAATATGACGTCCGAATACAGGCTGTTGGAGGTGGAATGGCTGAAGAACATGTGGAGACCGGATTCATTCTTTAAGAACGCCAAATCTGTCACCTTCCAAACCATGACAATACCGAACCATTACATGTGGTTGTACAAAGATAAAACCATATTATACATGGTCAAGTAAGTATTTTATACTTATCCAGGTACATATAAAGATTTTTTATATGCAGTGTGATGATGTAGCTGATAGAAATGTGAAGATAAAGATAGCAATTAAAGCAAATTCGATTTTATTTTTAACAGAGATTTATGAGAGATTTTATTTTTGACAGTTAAAATCGATTAAAATGTCTTCATTAACAACCTGACATTGGCTGACAGGCGTATGAAGACTTTGTATTGAATGTTCAATAATTCTCTGGCTAATATTTTTCATTTCGCTTCTAATTCGTTCCCTAAATCTACGAAACTATTTGCCATATTAAAATTAACTAGCCCTACAAAAATAAATCCAAGAGACTCAAATCAGGCGAACATGGTGGCCATTCACTTGATTGTTGTCGCCATCTCCATCTGTCAGGGATAATATACTAGAGGAGCTTCGACTTGTTTCAATTAAATTTCTTGGTGGACAACAAAAACTTGCGGCCAGAATTTATTTTTATTGAAATTTTTTATCAACTTTTTATTATGCTCACAGATAATTATATCAATGTCAATTCTTGACAGTGGGATGCAGAGACGCCCATTTATTGTTTAATAAATATACAGTAAGTTCTAGGAAAAATTGTACCGGATTTGTGAAGAGAGAAATGCAACAATTTGCACAACATTTTGCATATAATTATTATTAAAAATAAACAGAAATCTTAAGAACCAATATTTAAAATTTGATAATCAAGATCAAGGAATATATATATATATATATATATATATATATATATATATATATATATATATATATATATATATATATATATATATATATATATATATATATATATATATATAACCTTGAAATGAAGGAAAAACTGTATTTAGACAAGTTGGTTTTAATATAAAAAAGAAAATTAATAAATAAAATTACATTGCGTAAATATTTTCCATATTGTTGAAAAATAACTTTTAATATTGACGATTTTAATAAATGCCTATAACATTTAACATATTTTTATTTCATTTTTATGTAAGCATAAATTGTTAGTTAAAAAAACTAGAGATCAAAATCTGATTTTTTAAATATTCCATATTTTAAGAACTATTTTCTGTTATGCAATTTTCATACGTTTTTAATAACCTGAATAGTTTATTGTACAACTAGCAAAAAGTATATCTCACAAAAATGTAGGAATGGCAAGGAGAAATATGGCAATTGTAAATATATAGAGTAATCAAATTTACTTCATAAATCAACCATATTGGCCGTGAAAGTATGAAGATACTGAATGTATTTATTCTATTGGAACATATTATGAAAACGCTTAATCCGATCAATAACTGATACAGTTTTTAAATCAAAATTACAGCTTTTAAAATATAAAATTTTTTATGAAAATGTAAAAATTTTCAGAAAAATGTATATATCTTAAAAGCTGTACTTTTCGAATGGAAATATATTAACAAAAAGAACGTAGAATTCCTAAATATAGTAAAAACATACCATTGTATTTAAAACAACGAAATGAAAAGCAACTACTTCCTAGAAGACTAAATTCCAAAATTTAGTCGTCCCGAAAACGTACTATATATTAATGTATAATTCCATAATCACCCGGTATATTTATAAATATTTCTCCTTTACAGACTCACATTACGACTGTCCTGCGCCATGAATTTCCTCATATATCCCCACGATACACAAGAATGCAAGTTACAAATGGAGAGCCGTGAGTAATATGTCTATAGTGCCGCATGGTTCTAATTTGGGGCCTCTACAACATGTACCGCCTGTACATTATTATACAAACAATGTTTGATCTCGCATATTTCACAACTGTATATAGTTGTTATTTTTGTTTCAGTGTCCCACACCACGGACGACATGATCTTCCAATGGGATCCAGATGTGCCCTTGGTGGTGGATGAGAATATCGAGCTGCCGCAGCTAGCTCTCGTGAAGAATAACACAGCCGATTGCACTCAAGTTTATTCGACTGGTAATTGCGCAAAGTTCTCACGGCCTTGTTAATTCCAATTTTAACATCTTTGTAGGGAATTTTACGTGTCTTGAGGTAGTATTTGTGTTAAAACGTAGGCTGGGGTATTATTTGTTCCACACTTATATACCTACCTGCTTGATAGTCATCATGTCGGTAAGTCCGCTGTTGTAGTGAACAAAATATAAATGCCTCTACCGAAAACGTAGATTAGAATGCCTTATGTGGTAAACTAACCACTGACTATCATCACCTGGGCTCGAATCTCAGCGCTAGCACTGGTAACGTCAGGCAGAATTGATGCTGTCCGAGTTTTTGTTTTTTATTCCATGCAGGCTGCGGCTTTGGATTTAGGAAATTCTCTGATATATCTGGTGTTTTTTTCAGTGGGTGTCATTTTGGATAAAACCTGAGGCAGCTCCAGCAAGAGTTACCCTGGGAGTTACATCTTTACTTACCCTGTCGACACAACATGCTAAAAGTCAAGCCGCTCTTCCTCCAGTCTCGTATTTGAAAGCTGTAGACGCCTTTATGTCTGCTTGTACCGTGTAAGTATATTGTTTTCAAACGTTTTTCCATGATGAAAATATAGACCTAACAAATGTTCCGAATTTTACTGTTTAGATTGTCACGAACGAATTACTAACAGCGTTTTGAACTACTGGTTTTAAATTCAGTTTTTCGGAAACTTTAAACCAATTTACTTCAGATGATACTTCTACATCGGTAGTAGAACAACTCTGGTATAGCGCTTTCAATAGAGACGCTCGAAATTTGTTAGGTTATAGCGGCCATGTTGTTAAAGCAACATCTGTCAAATTATTTATTGTGAATTGTTTAGTAGGGTATGGCAAATCACCATGAAAGGTTATAGCGTTTGATAACGTGTCCATATCATCAAATTTCGTTTTCAAAATCAGTGCTCCGTTCGAGAAACATTACGTGATTTTTATCCTCGCCACAACAGTCCCGCCGAGTCGTCTATTCGACGTTTGGTGGCCAAATTCGATTCGTCAACCGGTTTGATAAATAATCAGAAAACACCGGTACGTCACTGAAACGCAAGGTCTGCTGAGAACATCGCCACTGTGCATGAGAGTGTACGGGAAAACCTGAGGCAGTTAATTTCTCATCGTTCACAACAACTTGGCCTTTCTGCGACTTCAACTTGGCGAATTTGGCGTCGGGACTTGGGTCTGCATATGTATAACATTCAACTGACCCAGGAACTTAAAGTAAACGACCATAGACAACGCCGTGTGTTCGCTGAATGGGCTCTGGGGTAGTTGGAAGTTAATCCAAATTTCTCCAAAAAAATCATCTTTAGCGACGAAGCCTATTTTTGAGTGAATGGATATGTGAACAAGCAAAATTGTCGGATTTGAGACGATACCAATCGACACAAGATACACCAGCATCAAATGCCTCCCGATAAAGTTATTGTTTGGTGCGTATTTTGGTCTGACAAAATAATGGATCCCTACTTCTTTCAAAACGAAACTGGCACTGCCATAAACCTCAACGATGAGCGCTATAGATCGACGATAAGCAACTTCTTGTGGCCTAAACTGGATGATATGGATACCGACGACACGTGGTTCT
This sequence comes from Rosalia funebris, assembly GCA_037954035.1. Classification (NCBI taxonomy): domain Eukaryota; kingdom Metazoa; phylum Arthropoda; class Insecta; order Coleoptera; family Cerambycidae; genus Rosalia; species Rosalia funebris. The sequence continues at coordinate 3,169,347 of JAZFAV010000002.1, read as the reverse complement.
AACATGACGGCGCTACGTGCCACACAGCGCATGTCACGATGGATATTTGGAATGAGCGATTTAAGGGCATGGTTACCTCGCGCAGCAGCGAAGTGAACTGGCCACCGATCGTGCGATTTAACGCCTTTAGACTTCTTCCTTTTTGGCTATCTTAAATCGCAGGTCTATGCGAATAAACTGCAAACAATTTATGCCCTCAAAGTCAACATAACAAATGCCATCCAGCAAATTCAGCCAGAATTAAGCGACAAAGTACAAAGTCATAGAAAATTGGACCTCCCGAACATGTGCCACCAAGCAAAATCGCATCTGACATTTGAAGGACGTTATATTCGAATCTTAATGCCATAAAATATCCTTTCAAATTAAAAAAGAAATGACAATCTTACACACAACTTGTATTATTTACATTTAAAAATCGAGCGTCCTTATTGAAAGACCGATGTGTCAAGAGAAAATGTAACCAATAAATTTCCTTTAGAGATATTTGACAACTAATAACTTAATGAATGGCCATTCGTTTCAGGTTCTTTAGAACTACATAACTCGTAATTTTATACCTGCACATTTTTTAGTTTCGTCTTCATGGCTTTGATGGAGTACTGCTTGGTGAACATCGTTCTAGGAGATTCCGACGCCCCAAAACCTCCACAGCCCAAGAAACCTAGCGCAACTAATAATATTTTTGAGATGACCCCCAAAGAGAACTCACTACTCCTAAGCGGTGCCCCCAAGGTTCCCCCCGATCCTACTCCAGCGCAGAGACAGAGGAATAGGGCTATCAACATCGATAGATTTTCGAGAATATTCTTTCCGTTGTTGTTTACTGTCCTCAACTGTACATATTGGATCTTGTTCGCAGAGTATATTTAGAGGTTATAATGGAGTGGTTTCCAGTCAATGGTCATCATCTCGGAATTGTAGAAAAGCTACTGTTTGAAGTACTATTTTTTAATCTAGAAGTGGTGAATTGAGTACCACAATTATTTTTATGTTTATGGACTTAAGAACTGATGATGTACCTATCGAGTTATGTATTAGTTGTTATAGAGAATTTATCATTTTAGCACCAATTAAAAATAACAAAGATGTTCCCAAATTATTTCTAATTTACTTGTGTCGAGTTGTTGGTACACTTATAACAGGCTTAAATAAATAAAACTGATGGAATATGAATCTAGTCTTTCGAATTTTCTAAGAACATGTATAGAATTAAAGAAATTAAGTTCAATATGAGAGAAACCATATTTGGAAGCTAATAGAAAATTTACAATAATTTGTAATTGTTTAATATCTAGAGTCAAATAAATAAAATAATTAAATTACACTAAAGCATTGTCCATATATTTACATTAAAATTGTCTGGGCATTAATTGAGTGATGTTATTTAAAGCTAGGGGGTGTCATTTAAAGCTTGTAGGTAGTAGTAAGCTGAAATCAATAAAAAATAAATTTGACGAAGTGTCATGATGACCAGTTTTTAGTTGCTTTTTAGCAACTTTACAACTTTTTTGGTTTAGTAGATCAAAGAGTTGCTTTTTAGTTGTTAATCGCTACCTTTGTTTTTGTTGATTCGTTATCACTTTGAGATATTTAGAGAAAAGAAAAAATCTGTAAGGAAACTAGAATAAAAAAGTAATGACTGCGTTTGCTTTTAAAATGTGTCACTATTTTAAGGACCACAAATATTTGATGCAGGGGCGGCACCAGGGGTGGGCACGGGTGGGCGAGCGCCCAGGCAAAATCCTTTTCGCCTCCAGTCGCCCAACTCTTATAACACCACTATATCACACTCACACATAAAATAATATATTTAACGCCCTCGCCCACCCTTGCCTGCCTATTTTCGCCCAACCGCAAAATAATGCTAGCGCCGCCACTGATTTAATGGCAGTAATCTTATTTACATACTTTTAAAGAGAATGAGGTTTGGTTGCTCATAATCCATCTAAAGTATGTGTAGTTGACTCGACTCCACCTGAGCAATAACTAGTAGTTATAACTCGTATGTTATAGAATTATTGTACGTGAGAGTTTGAGCGTTTCTGATAAATAAAAGTGATATACATATATTGTAGTAACTAAAGGGTGGTCCAACCAAAACGCACGATGTTAATTGTAAATAAAACAAAAAGTTTTCAGAGAATTATCTTAATATTTTTTATTATGATAGAAGGATCTATAACAATTATGTGTGAAACTAAATATCGGCCAAATGCTCGCCACGGCTTCGGTGGCATACCTCTATCCGATGGTCCATATTTTCAATGACTCTGAGACATAATTGAGGTTCAATGTTGTTAATCTGCCGAATTATCTCATCCTTTAGCTCTTGAATTGTTCTTGGCTTATTGACGTACACTTTTTCTTTTAAATATCCCCAAAGAAAGAAGTCCAACGGTGTCAAATCACATGATCGTGGCGGCCAATTAACATCGCCACGACGTGAGATAACACGGCCATGGAATTTCTCGCGCAAAAGTGCCATTGTTTCGTTGGCTGAGTGGCAAGTGGCACCATCCTGTTGGAACCACATATCGTCCAGGTCCATATCCTCAATTTCTGGCCACAAGAAGTCCGTTATCATCTCGCGATAGCGAACACCATTCACGGTAATGAGGTTGACGGCTCTTCTGCTACACTATCGCGAACAACAGCAATGTTTTCCGCAGAACGAACTGGGCGAGCATGCATAGGTGTTTTCACATTTCCTACATGACCCGGTTTGCTGAGATTTGCGCACAATTCTCCCGATTGTGGACACATTTGGTCGATTATGCTGACCAAAAAAGTCACGAAGTGCACGAAATGCATTTTGATTTGAACGCCCATTTTCGTAAAAGGCTTCAACAATCTTAACGCGCTGCTCAATTGTGTACCTCTCCATGGTTGAATTTGTCAAACACTGAAACAAAGAAATGTCAAATTAAGTTGGGCAAAAAACTTGACGTTAAGGTGTGACTCACAATTAACATCGTGCATTATGGTTGGACCACCCTTTAGTATATTATCAGAATAATTTTGTTGTATTAGGACAGAAATGACAAGCTTATATAAAGAAAAATATTTTTATTTTTCAAAAAGATATATTATACATTTCTAAACGTGTTCCGTGATATGCGGTTTCCCAGTAAGGCTGTGTTTTAATTTTCTGATAGCTCTTTAGATGAGTTCGTTAGGATCTAGACCCATCTGAAAAAGAGTAAAAAATATTAGCAAACGTGAGAATTTCAAAATAAAATAGACTTTTTTATTTTCATGACAGAAGGATAATTGTGGTCGCTATATGGTTTAATGCCATATAACCAAAATCAGTCCATTATAAAGACAGTTCTACATAGTAGTAAAAAAGAATAAAAAGCTTATAATTTTTTGTTTTCTTTTAATTTATAATTGAAAAATTGTCTTTATTTCGTATAGAATATAGAATGTTTAACAGAAACAAACAGAATACTGTCAGTATTTATTTTCTAACACAAAATCTGATGCCGTATTGCAAACAAAGCTTATGATAACCTCATTGTTTTAAAGTAAAAGAAATATTGAGAGTAAACATTAAAAACGTGTATGTTTCAAAATCCTAATACTCTTAATTGATAATACGCCTGTTTACTTACTGCTTTTCCTTCATTGATGCCACATTCAAGTAGGTTTGCTCCAGTATTGCAAGCATCACCGTCGATGGTTACTGGAATGAAAAATAAATCAGATAACATATGCAAGGGAATTGTGTTTTAGCCCCTATTGTTTTAGCCAATAGTTACTATTATTGTAGTTCGTGGCTATCTCGTAATTTTATGCTAAAACCTAATTAATACCAATCCTAATTCGACCACTATTAATTAAAAATTACTGGCAGTGCTGATACACTGTTGAAAATCTGCCGTTGTAAAATTTAGCATAGTCATTGTCATGGCCAAGTTTATTAACACTGATATATATTAGATATCGTTCACGAATATATAAATATTCTCTAGGCTTGTACTAGCACAAAAGAAGTGTATTCTGTTTCAATGTTCCTTCATTGGACAATACACGGACAGTAAAGGACACGCATAGACATCGTGTCGTGTTGGTTTTACTTTATTACTGATATGAACTTTTACACCAGCTGTGGTAAAATTCTACCATGGTCAATGATTTTGGTCATCAAATGAAAAACGTTCGCCTTAGTTAAATCATCATTTTTTTATGGATGCATTTCTAAGTTCTTCTTTTTGAAACAGATACTCGTATAAGTCAAAGCTTGAACGATCATTTTTAAACTACTTACACATTTAAGATTTTTACTCTAGTAGAATATTCTAGTAGAACGACATACTATTAGAAGTCAATGACAATTCATCAATCAACAACAGTTGATTAGAACTGGACGTGAAATATACAGGGATTAAAAACTTACCGGAACTAGCACACTTTTTAAATATCGTAACAAACTTGTTATACAATTCTTCGTCATTTTCCTTGAGTGGTTGTAAGGCAGCTATTCCCTCTTCCACGTTAACAGTTGCGTCATCATTTATCTACGATAAGGAAGGTATATTATTAAGACATGCAACAGTATTACGTTTTTTTTCGCAAAACGTTAAAGCATTGTCGAATTGTAATACAATAGGCAATTTGCATGATTTCTAATTATGTTGTTAAAACATTCTATAGGGCATTAAATCCATACAGCGTTAAATTTACCACTTTTTGTGCAATAATAGACACAAAATAAATAAATGAAATTTGAAATTATTATCGGCGCGCGTAAACACAAGAAATGCAAATGGCTGTCGCGTGACGTCACTGTATATTATTTTGTTGAGAGATAGATGGGCGTTTAGTGCAATTTCGTTAAATATTCCTTTTTGCGGTGTGCGAATCTATTTAATTATTAATATTGAACAATTGTGTGTAGAATATGGCAACAGACAGTGTATTCGTGCAAGGACAATCTGATAACTTGCCAAAGATTGATTCCTTGACCATGTTTTCCTTTCTAGGGGAAAATTCACAATTTATGGGTAATGAAATTAGAGGAATTAAAACTTGCTCCAACTGTAAAAAAGATTCCAATGTAAATCTTATTTAAGTATCTATATCTAATGACCTCCAAAACAAACATTTTCTAAATATTCCATGCGGCAAGTAATATGAAAACAGCATACAACGTGAAAGTGGGGTTATGTAGAAATACATCCAAAACAAATAAATGTTATTAGGTACTCACAATAAAATGATCCTCGCAACAATATAGTCGAACTTGATTGCTTTATATTTTTCTTTTCGTCCCTTTGCATAGTTACGCATTTCTTCCGCATTCTTTCCTCTTTGGGAACCGAGAAGAACAATTTTTCGGGCGTTGATACCGCAGTTTTTGTACACATTGGCACGATGCAATATTTATAAAATTTGTGTTTTATCGGTTCCATACCGTTAGGCACTTTATAAAACGCACTTGTTATAGATTTTACAAACTGTTAGCACTAAACCAAATCAAAACGGTGACGATTGGGATACTTCCCCATACAGTGACGTCGACCAATCAGACTAGCGTTTTCGAACACGTGACTTTGTTTACATAAACGAGTGAATTAATTTTATTAATTATACAAAAACTACATATGACTATAATATTCATCTTAAGTACTTATTATACGGCAGAAAAAATATATTTTCAGGCGTATAGAAGTTTCATGCAAATTGTCTATTGCAGCAAATTATGAAACGAGAACGAGGCACTACTTGCTTGTACTAGTTTAAGAGTGTTGTTTTGTCAACGGAAAACGTTCTATTACACCTACATAATTTATTATTAAAACGAGTGAAAAAATAAGCATTTCGGATGAAATAGAAGTAGAGAATAAAGCCATGCTTAATTTATTATAAAAGAAGTCAAGGAATCGAAATCGAATCGATGTCTATGTAAGAAAATCTCTATACTAACCTAAAACGTTATGTTGGCATACTTTTCGAAAAAGCACCGGTGTTAAAATATTCAAGACTCTGGAGTGACCATTGTATGTTAAAGAAGAACGCAAATATTGCCAAAATGTCGTAGCTTAGTCTATATTTGGAAGGGAAGTCGCTTTATAAGAAGGAACAATTTAAAAACAAAATGATAAAGAAGATATTTAAGCGAAGTTCTGAATAGATCATAGAAGAAATTGCTGACGCCACATCGGTATGAAATAATGCGTTCGATAGCCTAGTCCTTTGAGATTGTCAGTGTCAAGTTTGAACAAGTTGTGACTTGTCAATTAGCTTCCAGAGCCTGAAGAATAAGGTCGTGTTTACCGAGTTTGTCGCGCATCATGGATTTTGAACAACGCATTAAGTTTTTAATTAAACAACATTAAGTTTTGTTTTAAGTTGCAAAAAAGTACCAAAGAATTTCATGAAGTATTAAAATCAGTGTATGGTGATAATGTGGGGACTGAAGACTGTTTAGAAGTGGTAAGAGCGATTTAAAAGCAGAAATGAGTCGGTTGAAGAGCAGCACCGGTGGGGACGTCCTTCGACTTCAAAAACAGACGAAAACATTGCAAAAGTGCAAAAAATTATTCGTTCAAACAAGCGATTGACTATTCGAGATAACGATGTACGGACAAAGAGACCAGAAAAATGGGCCAAAGGCTTCCTTCTTCATCACGACAACGCGACGTGCCACACCTCGCTTTTGATCCGCAAGTTTTTGCCCGAAAAGAAGATTCCTGTCTGTCTACATCCGCCTTACTCTCCGGATTTAGCACCATGCAACTTCTGGCTATTTCCAAAAATCAAAGCCGTGCTAAAAGGAAAACGTTTTGACACCCTTCTCGACATTTAGAGGGCCACGACGGAGTAGCTGCAGGCCCTTCAGAAAGTAGCCTTCCTGAAATGCTTCCAATCATGGAAACAACGTTGGGATAATGGCATTGCTAGCCAAGGACAGTACTTTGAAGGAGATTAGTTCAAAGTTGAAGTAAGATTATTATTTTGTTCATAATAAAATTATTCACCGTATTTCTTTATCAGTCCTCGTATGTATATACCTGGACAAATAATAAATATATATGATTGGGAAGTTGGAATCATATTTTAACTATCTCTCGACGATTCTAATTTGATTATCGATACTTTGATCTCTACTAAAGAAATAAAAAATATAACATTTAATGTATTTGTACTTACGGTCTTAAAAAACTTGTACATACAGGCTATCACACATTTCCCTTCATGTGTCTTGGGCATTTCATGGGCCATCAGCAAGCTTATGTCGTCTGGAGAATAAACAAAGCTGTTAACCGAATGATATATTTTTCAGGATATTATTCGATTTGTCTTAATTATTCCGATATTTTCGAATCCAAGACAGGAAACACTTACCATCGTTAGGTTTCTCCTGTTCAACGCACTTGACACCAATCGCCTGCATTTTTTGCTTGAATTGCTCCACAAATTCCTTGTCAAGCTGCAAAATTTTCCCGATTAATACGACTGTAGTTGCTGTATAGTTTATTTAATCGCTATTTGCCAAATAAAAAATCTCAAAACATAACCTTGGTTTGTTTTTATGGCTAGCCTCAGGTAGACCCTTCCGTTTATCAGCAAGATAAGAGAGTTTTTTATTTGGCAAATAGCGATGAAATGAATAGTATATATATTATATAATAATGTCTAATGTCAAGGGTTGATTTTGAATCTAATCTTTCGTTGTGGGTTTACTTACAGACCATCATTTTCCTCAAAAGATTAGGGGTTGAAAATAATTAATAGGAATAACTTTGGCAAGAAAATTTCAACCCAAAATATTATAAAAAGGATAAATTAGTTTCACATTTTCATTAAATTATCATGTGGGCACTGAATGATTGGAGAAAATAGTAAATTTCCACTCGGACCAAATCAATTGTCTTAAGTATATTAAGAGTAAAGAAAATCACGTTTTTACGAAAATATCTTGGTTTGGGAAAAGTGATGCGAATAAATTAAACGAAAACTTCTCTAATTCAACATAGAGTACATTTTTTATAGTCTTGCAGAATTATATAATATAATACAGCATACTATTACCAATCAATATACAATTTCATTAAGACAAAATTTGCCATTTGTTGGCTATAATAAAAAAAATATAAACTAAATAAAATCATTTTAAAATATGACGCCTAAAATAAACTTACCGCATTTGAAGCTACCAACATGGTGGCAACAACAAGCAAAAACTTCATGTTTACTAAAAAATTATCACAAGCTTCACTGGTATATCACAATTTATTCACTGATATCTTCAGTGTTGATGACAATTTTAAATGTGGTTAATACCGAGATTAGCTCGATTTTTATACCGAAAATTTTGATTTACACGGCAAAGGTCCTTGCTAAAGTGCATATTAATTATCTCATATTGAAAGCTTGAATAATAGTACTTCCTCAATTATGTCGTTGTCTCCTGAATATTACATTTTAATAATAACCTGAAACAATGATTTTTATACACTCGTCGACAATAGCTATGACCATTTGCTGGGTCGGAAAGCAGTGGTGGCCCTAGCATTATTTTGCGGTGGGGCGAAAATAGGCAAGAAATATCTAAGGTGGGTGAGGGCGTTAAATACATTATTTTATGTGCGAATGTGATGTTTCAAATGTTTGTTGATACTCCTATTTGAAATGTTTGTGACAAAATTATTTAAATCCATTTAAATATTTATTACAATCTGGCAGTGTTGGGGACAATTAATTTTTTTGACAATTGATAGTTAATTAATTATTAATTATATTACCGAACTATAGTACCGAACGAAAATTAGTTAATTAAATTTTAATTGTGGCAAACGGCAGTTTATAATTGATTAATAAGTTAATTACAGCGAAGAACAATTAATAATTAATTAATTGTTAATTGTGGTGAATGTCAATTAACAATTAATTAATTATTAATTGTGGCGCATACGAATTAGCAATTGATTAATTGTTAATTGTGACGAATGGAAGTTAAAAGATTCACTAATTGTTAATTGTATTGAAGGGCAATTAATAATTACTAATTGTTAATTGTGGTGCTTGGAAATTAACAATTTATTAACTGTTAATTGTGACGCATGGCAGTTGACAATTGATTAATTGTTAATTGTGTTATTAATCTTTAATTAATTAATATCACAATTAATAATTAATTGATTAAATGTAAATTATTATAAAGCATAAAAATTGAATTACATTTTTGTCATAGCTAATAAAAGTAATTGTTCAAGTGATTTATTAATAGTTTAATTAACTCAATTGTAATTGAAATACGACTATTTTAATTGAATATGCTCTCAATTGATTAATTGATTAATTAATTCACTGATGTCAGACATTGCAATCTGACCTAATTACTTAGATATGATGTCTATGACACAGATTTTTCTGCCAATTTTCAAATTGACGTCTGATCTGATCTGCCGTCTGAAACAAAAACTAAAATCGATTTCAAAAATTTCTCAAAGGAACACAGTTTCTTATATTATATTATACATTTCTTATATTAAACTTCGACTGCAAAAGATAACATAGATATTTGTAAATATACCAAACAATTAGTATTTTCAAAGAATATTTATACTGATATAGAGGGAGCAAACCTCTGTGAATAATTGATAATATATGTTTTTTTTGCAAAAGAATGTTTAGGTGTACATTCTTCTTGTTTTTCACTTAAACCATTTGAACCTGCCATTTTAGTCATTGAATTAATTGTAAAAAAAAATTCAATAGCCTCCACACAATCCCGATTTTAGCTTATTGAAGTTTGATTTAAAGACTTGAGAAAAGGTGGATTATGGCTGAAAATTTAAAAAGAGTTTGAAATATTATAAAGCCTTGTTGGGTCTCTTACAATTATATGTATCTTTTCTAATGATATTGTTAAAAAAAAAAACAAATAATTATATGCCAGTTTAGACTCCAAACACAACTTTGTAATATATTTACAGATATATTTTATTTAAAATTAATTTTAAATTTGTATGTGGACTAAATTTGTTTTATCAGCTTACATAATATTCAAATATGTAAAATTATTTCTATTTTTAAGGTAATTATTAAAAAGTAATTTATCGAGTTATCATTAAAACATTGTTAATGAATAATTGATTAACGGGTGCTTAATCCGTAATTTTGTAAAGACTATGTTTAAATAAAGTTACTTGTCATTATCGTGTTAAGCAGTTAATAATAGTTAATAAAAATTCGTATTTCCGAAAACTGTCGCAACCTTTGAATTGTATTATTCAAATAGTGTAGTTGGACGGTACAGCAAGACCGAACACACAACAGTTTTGAAAGTTACCGTTAATGAAAATCGAGTTTTATAAAATGAAAAATAAATGTTTTGAAGATTCTCATAGATTTACTTAGTTAAAGTATCTACTTAGTGTTAAAATAATCGATAAAAATATAATTAAATTACATTTTCCTCCGAAGTGTGCTTGATAAGAACAGACTTAAAAAAACAAAGATGACACAGTGCAATGAAATATTGGTATACGATCAATTTCTCTTATCATTCCCATTGTGTGGCGTAAGTAAAGGCTATCTTGGGAGGTCTGTAAAGTTAATATCACAACCTTAAGGGCTAGTTTATCTAACACCCATTTAGCACCACGTAAATGTGTAAACAATAGATATGTTGATTAGTTACCGAAGTTGTAATTTTGATGCCTACTTCACACTAGCCCCACAACTATTATTAGCTGCTAATATTAAAGTTTATACTATTGTTTTAACATTTGACAGCTCTTCTTCTGAATATCATAAAAACATTACTAATTTATTTTAAAGGTTATCGATAGAGATGCTCATTTCATCAGCGTACCAGAGACGTCTTCAGCAGTGGCAACTTCATAATACTTAAAAAAAAATACTTGCTTGTCAAACTTTGCTACAACATTATTATCTTTCCTTAAACCATGTGTGTATGTCCATAGCACCCACTATTTGCAGTGACTGCACTAGCAATAAGGAAAGATTTGTAATTATTTTGTTGCCTGCACTAATTACTTGTAATTGTTATGAATTGTTTGTAAATTTGCTTCAACCTGGGGATCTTGAAGTATCGCTTGACTTTCTTTGAAAGCGTTGTCCCTTTAGAATCAATTAGTAACACTACAGACTTGCAGTTTTAACCATTTTTAAGGCGTATTTTGAGATATCTGGTTGGGTAAATAAACAGAACTTTCCGTATTGGATATTTGATAATCTGAATGATCTGCACCAGTGTCTTCTTCACAGCGAGAGGGCAACCTGACTGTATAAACTGAACCAATGATCTAGCATGTAACAAGAAATCTTAGAACCGGACCAGACCAATGTTTACGGAACAGTGGAGCACATCTCAGTGATGCCCTTTTTATAAAATGAAATGGCATAATAGTGGATTTAGAATAACAACAATAAATCAATAAATGGTTAAAAAAGAAAGACTCTAAAAAAGGAATACTATTTCATTTCAAAAATCGTCAAGTTTCTATGCCCCACCATGTACTTGGGGATTTATGGACCGTCGTATACTTATAATGTACCAGGTATGTAAATATGAAACAGGATTTTTTCGTATAGAAAATACACATTTATTGTATAAAAATGATAACAAAATATTTTATTTTAAGTTTTGCCCATTTCTAGCTATACATTTTCCCCACTTCTCTAACAATTTGTGCTCTTTTGAGGCAAACCGTCATGAGTCATTTTCGTACATTTTTCTAAGAAGTGAAGCCCTGTTCAGCAAGTGTGTGTCCTATCAATGCAAATAAGTGGTAATCGGACGGAGCCAAGTCTGGTGAGTAAGCCGCATGAGAAACTATTCCCCAACCAAACGCCTCGATCATTTATTTGACCAGTTTTAAGCGCACTATCATGAAGCAAAATCATTTTGTGTTGCTCTTTTTAAAATACCGGTCGTTTTTCACGCAAAGCTTGATTCAAATCGATCATTTGTTGTCGGTAGCGTTCAGTATTAACGGTTTGACCAGGTTTTAGCAGCTCATGATAGATCACACCTTTCTGATCCCATCAAACACAGAGTATTGTCTTCCGCCCATAGCGATTTGGCCTTGTAGCTCATGTCGATGGTTCGCTTGGGATCACCAATGATCTTTTACACTTAGGATTCTCGAAATATATCCACTTTTCACCGCTATTCACAATTCGATGAAGAAATTACTTTCTTTTGTACATGGCGAGCAGCATTTTGTAAATGGTTTTTCGGTCTTTCATTCAGTTCATATGGAACCCATTTTCCCACCTTCTGGATCTTTCCCATGGGGTTGAAACGTATGGAGACGGCTGTCAAATTTAATTGATCCGCTAGTTCTTGTTGCGTTTGACCGTCATTCTCATCCAACAATGCTTGAAATTCGCTATCTTTCAAACCACTCAAAGCACTGTGACTTACCAAGAGCAAGTTCACCGTAGGCTTCAACCAGCATTCTATGCGATTCTGCAGCAGTTTTCTTCAAATGGTAACAAAAAATCAAAGTTCTCCGCAAATCGTAGTTTCCAGGCACAAAATTCGACATGTTCAACGCTATTAAAAACGATGTTGTTGTATGAAACTTATATTGTTGTGAGATAAGAACAAATCACATGCCAAAACAAGAAAATGGCGCCAATGATTCGGTATGAGTCATTGCAGCTAGGTCATCTATGGGCAAATCCCGGTTTCATATTTACATACCTGGTAAATTTTAATCTCAATATAATTATAGAACTAAATAGAACCTAATTATATTATTAATTAATATTTTAGTTTGAATTGGTAATTAACAACAGGTATGTTCTTTTTAATATTCAGCAATTATCATAGAGTATTGTATACTATAGAAAAAGTGTAGGCTACGGTAATAAAACATTTTCATATAGGTACAAATAACGGAGATGGGGCTATGGGGCATTTTATTGCGCTACGTAATGTACTATTTTATAAAAATTCTCCAGTCCGGTCCTGGAGGAAGGTTCATTCTTAGAGGTCATCGAATCGTTTGAGAGGAAAAGGTGTCTTAAGTTGGTGCACTGCGGCCGTGCACCGCGTCCCAGTCCGCATTGTTGAACCCGCGTTGCGTATCGTCCTCCTCGCATCCAGTTAGCCACGGATCAGCGTTTACCGCGCAGGGTTGCCTTTGCGACAATCAACATTTAAAAACTGCCCGCTCACCTCGCGGGATGCGACTTACCGGTCTTTACGCGTTGTAAGACGGCCTACTAAGCCCTACACATTCGACCTCGGTTTTTGTCGAATTTCCCATCAAGTGGTGCAGTGACGGTTCTATGCGAGCATTGTTTTGTTTTCCATCGGATGTACGCGCTCGTTTTGTAGGTTATAAAACAGAACAAGGCCTCAAAGCTTAGGATAATTGGTTTTAATTAGTTTTAATGTTATTGATGTGTGACGTAATTTTAAAGTTCTGTATCGGTTTTACCTAGATAAAGGTTTCTTTCGGAGCGGTTGTGAGCCGAGTGATCTGAATTGTTATGTACATATATGTGCAAGTGTCGATTAGTTCTGTGTCCGTAGTGTGTAAATGAACTCATGTGTAGTGCTCGTTTTTATGGTGGATTAATTGAAGTCGGGAGATAAATACAATTAAGGTAGGTAGATAACCGCTAACGGGTTTTAAATTATTTATATCTACTCAGGTCAAATGCACATTTAATGATTTACCAGCATGTTAATTGGAATCGGAGTTCCATCAGTGATGCTGACGATTACCTCACGATATTATATGTATTAATGTTAAAGCCCCAAGTTGCGAGGAAAAAATCTCAAGTAAAATAATTTTTTTCTTCTACAACTTGTTATTGAGTAATATCAAAAGAACTACTCAATGTTATTTGTGCAAGTTTTTATGTTAATATACATTAAAAAAAAGTAAACTTTTGTTTTATACTCATAATGCTGATCTCAAGTCGTTCACCAATCACCACTGTTCCTTTTTAAGTAAGTGTATAGCAAATTTGTAAAAACGATAATATGTGTTTGGTTATGTATTATGTTTTAGGCATATTAAAATATACACATAATTTCTTTAAAATATAGAATATAGAAACTCTGAAAATGCTATTTGGCTTGAGATACTTTTGAGAACATTCATAGGAATCATAGGATACTTAAACATATATGTATAATTCTTGATAACAGCTAATAATGATCCCGTTTTAACAATTATTGATTGTTAAACGCTGCTAAATGTTATTGTTTATTCGATCATTAGGTAGTAATTACAAATTAATCAGCATTTAGCAACAATGCAATACCAGCAAAACAGGGCAATCGGATTTATTTTTGAATAGGTAATATGGGACGCTGATATTGTAGGATGTAGAATTAATTTTACATTTTCGAATACAGCAATAGTGCACAATATGTCTTTAAGGGAACACTGATGTTGAAAATTGAAAATGAAAATGAACTTTTGTTTATTGCCTTAAATTAAACTCTGAATTGATTGGGCCGTTACTTGATGAAAATCCATATTTCTACAAAATTAAAACCTTTGCTGGTTAGATTTTCACTTTTTATTTGTTAAACATAACAATTGTTTCGCCAACACAGTGGCTTCATCAGATGTTGAGTACATAGACTATGTTGAGTACATAGTCTATGTAGTCTATGAAGCCACTGTGTTGACGAAACAATTGTTATGTTGAACAAATAAAAAGTGAAAATCTAACCAGCAAAGGTTTTAATTTTGCTTAAATTAAACGTCCATATTTTCTGCACATTTTAAAATAAACCACACACCTCTATCTAATCCAGAAGTATTTTTTTAATCTTTTTTTTTGATAAATTTTAGCTTCTGCTGGTTGATTTCATGTATTTACTTTGGTCCTGTAATGAAGATATTATATTAAGTTTGGAAAATCAAAATCAATGCGTATAAGAAAATAGAACAGTTTTATTATTAAGTTTTTGGCTACAATTTAATATTGTCCCGAGCTATAGGAAGGGTTCAGTATAGAAGGTCTTCAGTTTCTTCGTAGTGGTCTTCTAGCCTCTGTTCTGTTGCAAGCATATGGATTTCGTAGTATGTAGCCAGTTTTCTAAGTAGACGAGGCAAATTCAATACAGCAAAAAAGGGTGCATTGTTTCCATCTCTTTCCCGGTCACTCTACTGGCATAAGCAAGCTTTATCTTACACTCATAAACTTACACTATATTGGTTTTTCCTTAAATCTCCTTTTAAGTCATAGGAGAATTTATTATAGTTTTTCTGAACGTTCAAGTTAGACAGGAAACTATGACTTCCACTGCCAAACCAAATTTCCTTCCAATGAATAAATTCAGACCTCCGTTACATTTACAACATTTTAGTAAAGTACTCAAAACGTCTTCTAGATTATTTACATATACCTATTTAGAATTGCTTTCGAAATTATCGTATTGATCAAGCATACCAAATTTAGCTCCAGACGAGGACAACGAAGAGAATCTCGAGGGACTTGTTGAACTCGATGGTGTAAGTGTATTTTCTCTTTCCTCTACATCAGAAAGTTTGAACTTCTGTAGGATATTCAGACCTTGAATTCCTCTTTTGCGTTTTTGTATGAACAAATGTTGGTATACGAGAATATTTCTTCGAAGGACTGGGCATGATTTTAATTTTTCACATTTGATTCATATCTGAACGTATATTTTAATTTAATTTGGTGAATTTGATTTTAATTTTGGACATACTGTATATAAACGATAGTGATATAAATACAATACTGTATAAAAACGATAGTGGTATAAGATAGACAATATGATAGTGATATAAAGATACAGTTCAGTTCTCCTTCTCATTTTGTCTCCGTGTAAGGTGTATTTCTGTCAAAAATCAGAATATAAATGTAGGCAGATTGTAGGTAGGCAAGTCATACGGGCTGGTAAGGGCTGGAACATATTTTAATGCCTACGTAAGTCTGTTATAACCACATGGCTACACATAACGCTTCCTCCTCTTTCTCCCACATACTTTAAACTATCAGTTTTAGACATATTTTTTACATCCCTTGTTTTTATCGTGCTCTTCACCATGCTTATTAAATACCAGCGACACTGACTTCCGTATATAAACATCCGTTAATCCGTTAGTCTTCTTCAGCATTCTTAATTGGGCGTGTCTCAAGGTACTATTGTCAGCCTCTTTTCACTTATAAGGGATAACAATGAAATTAATTTAATTAGATTCATTTTATTAGATGCATTCTAAAAGGCGTATGTATGTATGTAAAAGTGTTTCTTAGTTGGTAGTCAATTAAAAGGTGGTCCAGGCAAAACGCACGATGTTAATTGTAAATAAAACAAAAAGTTTTCAGAGAATTATCTTAATATTTTTTATTATGGTAGAAGGATCTATGACAATTATGTGTGAAACAAAATATCGGCCAAATGCTCGCCACGGCTTCGGTGGCATACCTCTATCCGATGGTCCATATTTTCAATGACTCTGAGACATAATTGAGGTTCAATGTCGTTAATGTGCCGAATTATCTCATCCTTTAGCTCTTGAATTGTTCTTGGCTTATTGACGTACACTTTTTCTTTTAAATATCCCCAAAGAAAGAAGTCTAACGGTGTCAAATCACATGATCGTGGCGGCCAATTAACATCGCCACGACTTGAGATAACACGGCCATTGAATTTCTCGCGCAAAAGTGCCATTGTTTCGTTGGCTGTGTGGCAAGTGGCACCATCCTGTTGGAACCACATATCGTCCAGGTCCATATCCTCAATTTCTGGCCACAAGAAGTCCGTTAACATCTCGCGATAGCGAACACCATTCACGGTAACAGCTTGGCCGACCACATTTTTTAACTATCGCGAACAACAGCAATGTTTTCCGCAGAACGAACTGGACGAGCATGCACAGGTGTTTTCACATTTCCCACAGACCCGGTTTGCTAAAATTTGCACACAATTCTCCCGATTGTGGACACATTTGGCCGATTATGCTGACCAAAAAAGTCACGAAGTGCACGAAATGCATTTTGATTTGAACGCCCATTTTCGTAAAAGGCTTCAACAATCTTAACGCGCTGTTCAATTGTGTCCACCTCTCCATGGTTGAATTTGTCAAACACTGAAACAAAGAAATGTCAAATTAAGTTGGGCAAAAAACTTGACGTTAAGGTGTGACTCACAATTAACATCGTGCATTATGGTTGGACCACTCTTTAGTAAGAACAAATTTGATATTTTTTGGTTTGAAATTCATTGAAACGTTCAACTGTTCGACTAATTGTTGATTTTCTAACTCCTAAGAAATTAGCTACATATCGCTGGCTACGTCCCTCATAACCACAGAGTTACTCCTTTTCCTTACCACTGTTTCTTCTTCTCTTAGGTTGCACTGACAATTCATTTCTTCTACTCTAACAATAAGTCTATCGGACAAAGTATTTCATTGACTTAATGACCTTTTACAAATCATTTTAATTAGTGTTAAATGTATTATTAACAAACAATTATTACTTTATATCTATCAAACAATTGCAATTGTTTAGTATAGTCTTCAAGTTTCCCCGACGTAGTTTACAAAAATCTAAGAGGATTAAATCGGGCGTACCAGGTGATCATTCATACCTTTCGAAAGTGTCGATTCTGATCTCGAGGCAGCCTGGCCCGCAAGATGTTTTTCAATTATACCAAAAAGAACGAAAAAGCGGTACGGAAAAATCGTCGGACATTACAAAGCTCGATGCGACAAAAGTGCGCACCGACCTTTAAAAAATATATATTCTGTAATCCTGACTCTAACTATTCTAAAGGGTACCTACAAATAATTCCAGTCTCTGGATTAATTATCAGCCTCTGGATTCATAACTCAGACGGTTTTAATTGTCTGTTTTTTACTTTTCCGCACTTCACTATACGCGGAAAAGTAATGTAATCGTGTAAGGAAAAAGTGAAAAAACAAAATTTTCTTTTTGGGTTTATTTTTCGTATTTCGGCCTAAAAACAAAAATAAATGGTTTTTCAAAAATGTTTGCTGTGTGTGTGTCGTTGTCGTCGGCATTTATTCTTGTTAGCACGATAACTCAACCAAATTGTGTCGGATAGATCGGGTTTCCAGTGATTCTGATTAGGGACATCTACCAGACGACACCTATTGATTTTGAGGTGGATAGGATACACCCCACCCTGTCCATGGGTCATGAGAAAGCACGATGGTGGACTATTTGAGAAATTTTTTTTGTTAGCACGATCACTCACTTAAATCGTGTCAGATCGATCGGGTTTCGACTGATTCTGATCGAGGACGTCTCCCAGACGACACCTATTGATTTTGAGGTGGATAGAACACACTCTACTAAGTTCATGGGTCATGAGAAAGTACAATGGTGGACGATTTGAGAAATTTTTTTTGTTAGCACGATCTCTTAATTAAATCGTGTCAGATCGATCGGGTTTCGACTGATTCTGATTAGGGACACCTACCAGACGATACCTATTGATTTTGAGGTAGATAGAACACACTCTACCATGTCCATGGGTCATGAGAAAGCACGATGGTCGATTATTTGAAAAAAGTAAAACTGTCGCATAAAACACATATTATGCATTTATGTGTTGGTTTATTTTTTCTCCGCCACTCAATGTCGAGATAGAGATGTTCTATGTACGGAAAAGTCCGTTTTAAGGTTTTAAAACTGTTTAT
Organism: Rosalia funebris; assembly: GCA_037954035.1. Lineage (NCBI taxonomy): Eukaryota > Metazoa > Arthropoda > Insecta > Coleoptera > Cerambycidae > Rosalia > Rosalia funebris. The sequence continues at coordinate 3,150,697 of JAZFAV010000002.1, read as the reverse complement.
TTTTATTTGAATTGATTTCATTTTCGTTATTCTCTGGTTGAGCCTCTTTTCACTTGGAAGTTTCTTATCACCGCTAGTGGATTTGTATATTTTATTTGACGACAAAAACGATTGGATTGCAATATAGCAGAATCGTAAATAATAAAGTGATTACCGATACCGGGCCTTCAAGGCTATCATATTAAACATTTTTTTTATCTGCACAGCGTCCAGATGGGCACTTATCTGAGCCAATGAGGAAACTGTTATCGGAGCACATTCCCATTCCAGGAAATACTTGACAAAAAGTTACCGCCGTTAGTCACAACCCGATGATTCCCTATCAAGAGATGTGCCTAAAATAAAAATATAATTTGCAACCGTCTCACGGAATGTTTTATATATCGGTCGTTCACTTATTCTAAATAGAAATAGGTATGCATTGGTGCATTTGGTACAGATATCGGTGGCCATGTTAATGTAAGGGGCAAAAACACAAAACAGATGTGCGGTCGTTTATGGACACCTTCGAGATTGCTTCAAATAAATAAACGGCGCCTGGTTAGCGATACCGAAAGACGTTGTTGGTCTATAATGAAACGAGCTCGTTTCGAGCTCAAGTTACCCAGAGTGTCTCATCTTCGGAAGGTACGATTTCATTTAGAGGAACCAAAACCGAAGGACTGTACAAGGTGGATATGAGTATAGAATAATGCGTATTATTTTTTAATTACTGAATTGATTGGGTCGTTACTTGACGAAAATCCATATTTATACAAAATTAAAACATTCACTGGCTGGATTTTCACTTTTAAAATACTATAAGGCCAGGAAACTCGTACAAGCTTCGTTTAAATTCTGAATTGATTGGGCCGTTACGAAGTGAAAATCTAACCAGTGAGTGTTTTAATTTTGTATTTTTTAATTATTTGTTTTATGCAAAAATTTTGCTAAGAAATTTTTCATACAAAACAAATAATTAAAAAGTTACAGGAATTATTCCATACTTATGCGGGGCTCTGTATTGTAATTTACAACTTTACGGCCATAAAAAGTACTATTAAAACTTCTGTCGGGCGCAATATGAATTCAAACATATTCGGGCGCAATGGATCTGAGAGATCCCATAATCAAATCTTACACAATTTAGATTTTAATGAGGTGGAGACTCAATTAAACGCTTATTTTAATTAATATGATACAACAATAACTATTTTACACTAGTTTTTAATCGCAATAATTAAATTTCATGAAGGAACTCATTTAATGATGTATAACAATAAATTTGAAAGATTTTTATAGAAGAACCAGCTATTGACAAGTTGCTTTAAGGACAAAACACAAACATAAATTAGTATCGAACAATATTTTGAATACAGTAAACAAACCACCTATTTTTTCATATAATTCATAATGTTATATATATATATAAAAATATTGGAAGTGAATTACAAAGAAAAGTTATAAGTAACTGCGTATTTTAAGTGTAAAGAATTACAAATCCTCTTCATCATTTTAGCATATTCCAAACAAAAATAAACGTCACATTGTTGGTAACGATATTTAGTATAAACCACTAATTCAACACCTAAATGTGTCAACTTTGAATAATAATACCATAGAAAACCAGAATAAGTAAGGGTAATAGTCCCAAAAAATATTATTAATATTTAAATAATAAAAGAAATCTAACAATTTTATTTATAAAAGTAAAAATAAAGACGTAATCAGGCGCAATGCATCTGACAGATCTGGGTGCCCATACAAGGCCAGGGAATGCACTAAAAAAAACACCATACCGAGAAGAGTGGTTTGGAGCTAAGAAGCTACGAGGGAGTTCGAGTTAATATTCGTAATACACACGAAAGGGCAAAGAAAAAAGTGACTGCCGGATCTCACAGATCAGCTGCGCCCGACGGAGGGTTAAGTACAGTTTATTGATTATTATATACAGGGGTTTCAAAAAATAAAACCCGCCACAGGTAGGATTCGACATTTGTCCCGGATCGGAACCGAACGACATACATCTGTTTCGAACTTATTAGTTCTCATCAGTGCCGTACACGGTACGCCGATTCAGGACAAATGCCGAATGAACTTTATGGCGTATACGTCTTTATCGATACGATCTCTGTCTGTAACATATAAGTCGGAAATCGAGAAAGGAACCACCAAACCGCCAAGCGGTTATCAAAGTAGTTCCCGAATAGCAAAGCTATTACATAATCGCTCTAGGAAACAACTACTCGGGCTAAAGCCCCGGCAGGCATTGAATTATACCCAGAAGCGATCCTCGACCCCTTTCTCGTGTTTCTGCACGATCAGATAAGGTTTCAAAACCTTATCTGTTTTTGAAACCTTATGAAGACATCTAACGAGTTTACAGTAATTTAAAGGAAATCAACGGGATTAAAGGACTGTAGAGAATTTACCGGGAATAACAAGAATTTATACAAAATTAACGGAAGGTAAACAAAATTAAAGACATTTAAAGGACTTCAAGAGAATTTAAAGATATTATAAATGTAAATGCGGTCAAAAGACCTTAAAGTAAGGGCAATTAAAGGAATTTGAAAGATTCGAAGATTTGAAGATAATTTGAATTTAAGAGAATGCAAAGGAAATTTGTGATATTAAAAATAACATCAATAAATATTAAAAATAAATCGAATTTGGATGTAATTAAAGAGACTGGAAATCTGCGAAAATTAACAGAAAAAATATTAAAACGAAGAGCATTATCGTCAATACAATATTAACCAAATTAATTGCAACATAAAAACCCATTTGACTGTCCCGAGAATATAGCAAGTGAATTTGCAGGAAGGACCCAACGTAACAAAACCATCTGAGCTAAAAAAAAAACAAATTTGAATTTAAAGTATTTATTTATTAACATACACCTGTAAATATTTAAGATGCTTAACAGTTTTATCTGTGACATAAATAAATATGTGATTTGTTTCCCGTTATGTATTTCCTCGCCTTATTACTGGCCCAGGACCGTCTTAAGCAATTTGGTTTGTATATGTAACAATATCTAATATATGTCGAACCGATGCGATTTAGATGTGATGGTAGATGAATTTAAATGAACAATAAATATAAAATAAAATATTATATTCCTTGTAGTTCAATTTTGGCAGAAAAATTTAAATATGTTACATACAGAAATAGTTTACAAAATAGTGTAGTTATTAATTATCCAACATTACTTTATCTGAAAACATATTTAGGATATGGTCATGAGCTTATTATTTTTTTTTTCATAAGAATAATTTTAACAGGTGTAATTTAACAAATGCCAACAAACTTATGACGACGAACTTATTATTATTATAGTGTATTTAAAAATGCTTTAAACAATGTTTTTACTCAAATAATCATACATAAGCAAGAATGGGGAATTCATGAGAGATTTAGAGCGTTTGAGGACTTCTAGATAGAAAAATTTTTGGGATTTTATCATGGGGAGTAAAAGAAATTTGAGGAACTGGTTGTAAATGATCCATGAGTAAAAAGAAACAGATTTTATTATTTCCTACTACACAATAAATTATTGAGACAGTTTAAGACTAAGAACTATTTTGTAAAATTGGGTTTCACCCACGGATTGGAAGGGTATACATCACGGTGGGCTTCCGGGATTGACCTCCTCTTTCGTCCACTTATTGTACCAAGTTGTAGCAACACGGGGTTGCTAGATAGAGCCGCTGCTGCCCCCAGTATGGCCAGACCCGCCAAGGGTATGAGGAATTTTTTTAGGGCTAATTTCTAACAACAAGAAATGATTAAATATGTACTTCAAAGAGCTATTAAAATATTTATTGAAGAGGTAATAATCAATTATAGTTTGCCAATTTGGCGTAAGTAGATTGGTAAAGTCTTTCATACAGAACGAACAATACTTGAATAGAAAGCAAAAATAATAATTTTAAACAGCACTTTTGTTTCTCTCCCTATAAATTTTTATTAAAAACGTTAGGAGAAGTATTAGTCTACGTATTGAGAAAAATTTACACGAAAATAGACAAAATGTTGTCATTTACTCATAGGATGGTTAATTTGAACGTTGAAAACGCGAAGAAATAGTTCATCTATTCAAATTTCTATTCTATACCTTGTAGATGTCAGTTCCGTGGTGTTCTCCAAAACCAGACACCCCGTATTCACCACCGCCATGGGCAAAGGCGACCCCGCCTCCGCTGTGACCAACGCCCCCGCCTCCGCTATGATCAATGCCCCCGCTATGACCAAAGCCTCCGCCCGCGATATGACTAAAGCTCCCGCCACCGTAGCCGAAGTTCGATCCGACTGCGCTGTGCCCATATGCACTAGGTCCTAAAATTAAACTAAATAATTATTGATGCATTTCAATTGGCAGAATTCTGCAACTTAATTAGTCTATTTAACTCATAGCTTATATTCTGCAAATCAGCATGCCGAATACCATAGCTTTAAGTCAAAAGTCTGCAAAACATATCTGGAGTGCTGCAAGGCTTAGTACTGGGCCCCATATGTTTGCTCATTTTTATAAATGATTCTGTAGATACAATTGACGTCAGTAAATATCGTTTTTTTGGATTTTAACTTCGAAAAATTGGTAACCAGAGCGCACAGGGATGTTATGGTAGAATTCATGTTGTAATAACTCGTTCAAATAATGAAATATCCACGGTATAATAGAATATATATATATATATATATATATATATATATATATATATATATATATATATATATATATATATATATATATATATATATATATATATATATATATATATATATATATATATACTTCTTTATATATCCATATCCAATTAATAATTTTAGTGTGACTACTACTTATACCTCATATTTTGGATAGATTTAAATCCAAATTATGTATATTTCTACTTACTATGTAATCGAATCAATTATATTCATATAAGACTTTAAGTATAAGTAAATAAATACGTTTATAGTATCCTCCAGAGGTACCAGTATCGTATCCATAGCCAGTATCAGTAACTCCAAATGCAGATTCACCGTATCCTTGATATCCAGTGTCTGTCCCAGTTGTACCATAACCTGTGTATAAAAATTATTATTTCAAATTATTTATTTAAACTATTACTACAGATTACCCTTAACATAAAAAAAATAGTTGACTTTGTTAAATTGTACGATGGCCATTTGTTATAGTACCTACTTAATTTATGTATTGTTTGTATTGTATTTCTTTACCTGAGGGGTATGTCTGGGGGTTAGCTTGACCTATGATCCATAGACCACTTTTTTGTGTCGCAGCGTTGCGTTGGTTTCGATTTTGAACGCCCTTCTTTAAGTTAACTCCCCTCCTCTCCTCTTCCCCCACCAAATTCTGAAATATAACGATTTACAAGAAAATGCAACTCTTAAGGGGTTTACAAGAAACTTGATTTTTCTTTTATCAATTTTACACCATTTAGAAGCTGTCAAATTCAGAATGTTAGGTTATAGGGTGTCTCAGTTGGAACTATAGAATTTGAATTGCGCGCCATTTGTGTTATGTCAAAGATAGGGCGTCAATATTTAACGACTATCATCTACAAACCATACGACGTCAGCGTGCGGCGATTAACAGTTCAACAACGAATAGTTTGTGTACAACTATTTTATGAAAGTGAGCGATCATTTATAGTTGCATTAACATAGGACAATATGCGTTGTTCTGTTTTCCTGTCACTGAAAAGTAAACCAATTATGGAAATACCGTTATTAAGTAAACCGTTATAATATCTCAGAGATTTAGTACAATTTAATTACCCTAAGTTCCTAGCTGTGTCATATATGAAAACTTCTCATTTAAGAATTTGCTGGAGTTCTAGAATATTCTAAAGACTACTGGGATCTAATCGAAAACTATGCATAACGTCAAAATGACCTCACATCTGACAAAAACATACCTAAAAGTGCTAGAGTATACGGTTTCCTACAATATCTATACTCTTGTTATTAAATGACTTTTTAACAAAACACGCGAATTTTATTTTTTAAGACATTGACTAACGTAAAACATTTTTTTTACTAATTTCGGGTTTGAATTGTGACATCATAGTCTCGTTTAATCTCACGTACAATTAACTTTCTATATTCTAGTGAATAAATTTATTATTGTTGTATATACAGGTAATAAGTAGAAATGTTAGGAGTCAATCGGGGGACATACTGATAGGAAGAGAGGAGAAAGCGGATAGATGGAAGCAGTACTTAGGAAATTTATACGAGGGCCAGGAATTAGGAGAGATATTAGAGGAAGAATCTAGCATCGATAGGGAAGATGTAGGAAAACCTATATTGAGAGAGGAATTTGAAATAGCACTAAGGGGGCTAAAGAATAATAGAGCGCCGGGTGTAGATAAAATACAGGCGGAAATTTTGAAATATGCGGGACAGAAAGTAGTAAATAGGATGTTTGAACTGGTAAAATACATATACGAAACGGGCGAGATGCCGGAGGATTATAAGAGGAACATTATCGTTACTATACCGAAAAAGAGAGGAGCCGACAAATGCGAGAACTTTAGAACGATTAGCCTAACTTCCCATGCGTCAAAAATCTTAACTAGAATAGTGCAGAAGAGGATGGAAAATAGAGCGGAGGAAATACTAGGAGAAGACCAATTCGGGTTTAGGCGAAATAGGGGAACTCGCGAAGCTATTCTGGCGCTAAGAGTAATGTTAGAGAAAACAATAGAAAAAGGAAAGAACGCTTATATAGGATTTGTAGATTTAGAAAAAGCTTTTGATAACGTAAGATGGGAAAAAATGTTCGAGATACTAAAGAGCGCGGGAATGAAGTATAGAGATAGGAGAGTAGTACACAATCTATACATAGAGCAAACTGCTGTTATAGAAGTAGAAGGGGAAGAAAGGGAAGTAGGTATTAGGAAAGGAGTAAGACAAGGATGTACGCTATCACCACTAATTTTTAATCTGTACATCGAAGAGGCGATTAATGTGGTAAAAGATAGAGTAGATTTCGGGATTAAAGTACAGGGACAGAAACTAAAAATGCTGAGATTCGCGGATGATATAGCAGTATTAGCATCTAGTAAGGAGGAACTAGAATCAGCATTGAACGAAATGGAGGCAGTGTTGACAGAGGAATACGGAATGAGGGTGAATAAAAACAAAACTAAAGTGTTCGTGTGCAGAGGGCGCGATAGCAGAGCAAAAACGAAAGTACAAATTAATAATGAAAGATTGGAGGAAGTTAAAGACTTCACTTATTTAGGAAGTAAAATAAATTGGGATGGAAGAAGCGATAAAGACATAAAACAAAGAATAGCGCAGGGTAGAGTAGCTTTTAACAAAAAGAAAGCACTTTTATGCTCGGGGGTAATAAACTTAGAAACAAGGAAGAGATTTTTGAAAACATATGTATGGAGCACGGCACTTTACGGCTGTGAAACCTGGACGGTAGGGGAAGCAAGTAGGAAGAAATTAGAAGCTTTTGAGATGTGGTGTTACCGAAGAATGATGAAAATACCATGGACTGATAGGGTTAGAAACGAAGAAGTATTGGAGAAAGTCGGCGAGAAAAGGAGTATGTGGAAAAACTTAAAGAAGAGAAGAGATAGAATGGTAGGCCACTTGCTGAGACATGGGGGAATAGTCCGCGATATTTTGGAGGCAGAAATAGGAGTGAAGAAAGGCAGAGGTAGGCCTAGATTAGACTACTGCTCGCAAATAGTAAGGGATGTAGGTTGTAGCACAATTAGCGAAATGCGTAGGTTAGCACAAGATAGGAGAAGCTGGAGGTTAGCGTCCAACCAGTCTTAGGACTGATGACCTAATGATGATGATGATATACAGGGTATCAGAATAGTTTCTGGCATAAGTTTATGTATACATTCCTCAGATGCTAAGCACTACAAAAAAAGAAAATTAAAGCATCTCACGAAGAAAAACTTATAATTAAAATTGAATATAATTTTTTTTTTAGAATTAGATTAATACCTTTTAATATAAATATCAACCTATCTGACAGCATTTCATATAAATCTCTAAAATAACACCAAAGACTATTTTATTGTATTATATACATAAGTGGTTTTTATCCTATAATGTACAAAAAAAAAGTACTTTTAGCTTACTACCGTTAATTATCCCAAAAGATCCACCACCGCCATCCATCCAAAATATCGACCATCTTTCATTAAAAGCACATCATGCCACATGTGTTACAATTTTCCAAAGAGCGTTTCTTACCGTTTCGTCTGCATTATTAGTAATCCCTTCACATAAAGGAGCGAGTCCACAAACAAAAAATATTCCCAGATAATGTGCACTATTCATTCTGTCAGCATCTTCGAAATCGTTTCACGGTATATGCCGCAAAAGCACTGGCTGAAACCACGCCGAAGATGGTTTTATATGCCCTGGATGTGCATGCATGAACTTGGAGAAGTACACGGTGGCCAAAACAAAGCTAGTAAACGAAAGATGTCCTACAGTTAATTTTTTTTTTTGGTTGAATTAGAGCTTGATAAAAAATATAAGAAAAACTAAACATATTATAACAGGGTGTGCTTAGGTGTGACATTATTTTACCATAATTTGGTTTGCAATTTTTAATTTTAACAAAGGTCAACCAATTGACTTTAAGAAAGGTGTCGTCTGTGTATTTAATTTTTAATTGTTTACTCTATACAGGAGTAGGTATGGTAGCTAGGAGAATTTATTCTCTTCGTGACGTGAAAATTAGAAATCAAAGTCAAAACTGACTTTGCTTTCCTTGCTTTGAATGACGATAACACAGTGAAACATCTTCGTAAAAGCCTTTTAGACCGCTCAAATTAAAGAGGAGGAAATTATTATAAGCTCTATGATGAAATCGGTGAAATTTTTGAGCCCGTGGACCTTTTGAAAGGCAAGCAAAAACTTGGATTTATTTTTCGATTGTTTTCTTAAGACTCAAGAACTGCTGATTGTAAAAAAAATTGAATTCAAGATCTGAAAACTAGAAACTTTGAGTTCTTAAATTCCTCTGCAACTATTTTTCTCCAAGTTACAGCCATTTAAAAATCACCTAAGAATTTAGGATTTTTTCCATTCCTTAATTTTTGCGTCTAGTGTATTTATTTCACTCTCCCTGTACGTTCAAATTACACCTAATAAGTTCAGAATTTTCTCTATTGTAAAATCAGCATGTGGACCGTAATGCCACACCTGAGCGACCGCTCACAATTGTTCAACACCAATTTAATCCTACTAATGTGACAACACTCTCGTCTAGTTAGAGGAACGATCGTATTTCATATGCCCATTGTTCTGCGGCATTTCAGGTGAGCAATCCCGCAATGTCTGTTTAGCAAATCTGTCTGTGGTAATTTTCTTAGCCGGGTCCTAATTAAGGTGTTAAGTCTTGCGGGCGGATGTGCGTCCAATGTCAAATTAATTAACGTGTTTACGTTTTCACTGTCGTCTTAAAAGAAATCGCGAGGCTTGAAGGTCTCCATTTTCACTGTCCTATGATTTAGAATGCGAAATGCTAGTGAATTGCTGACCGTGGAAAAGTATATTGTGGTGTAAAATTTTTGGTAATTATTTACTTTAGCGTAAAACTCAAATCCTCACCAAATTTGGATGGATCCAGGGGCGTAACGTGAGAAAAGAATCTAGGGATGTGAAAAATTTTATAAGGGGAAGAGGTAAAGTCAGATGTATGGTACGCCATATGAAAATGACAAAAATAAAAAAAGACACTAATCTAAAATGATTATGCCGAGGTATATATCCTAATATTTAAAATGAAGATCAATTCTTCGGTTTTTGTTTGTCCAGCGAAAATGTCTATCACTGTTTCTTCAAATATTGGAGAGGATCGCATATCTTCTAACAAGGCACTTTCAATATTTATTAATGCTAAAGCTGACAGTCTTTCTTGTTTTGAGAATTTCGCAGATAAGTCTTTATTCTTTTTAAACATGAAAATGATCTTTCCGCGGAACTGCTTGTGACAGGAATAGTCAAAATTAAACGACACAATTTTGATGACTCTGGGAAAACAAGATAATGGAAGGGGCATACTATATTGGTGAAGCTCAAACACAGTGCTTTTTTTCATATCGGGGTTACTATACATCACTGAAAGTTTACTTTTCAAACGATTTGCGTCAAAGAATGTTCCATATGTATCAACTAAAGAAGAAAAAAGTTCGTCAGGAAAACGTTTCACGAATGAAGTAAATTGTGTGGAATCTAGATTTAAGAATTTCAGTTTAGAAATTTTACTAAACCGTTCACTAATGTTCAAAGTAATAACGTCCAAAATTTCATTAAACAATCGTGCGTAGGTGCTTTTCTTATCTTCTTCAGGAATTAAATCCAAACGCATTCTTTTACTTGGTGGTTGATTTTCTAACACAAATCTGTCCAAACGGTCCCAAATGTAACTAAACTCGTTTCTCGTTTTTTGAATATGTGATTTCAAATCGGCGATCTTTTTATTGCAGTAACTAATATCTGATATTTTTGTCTGTAGAATTTTAAACAGACTCTCGAAATGTGGGAATATTGCAGAAAACACTTCTAAGAAAAAATTAAAATCAAAGTCGCACAATAAAGTTAAAAGGCCTCTAGCACAATTAATGGGTTTCTCGATCCCATTCCTCATTTTCATTTTCCACAATTACCCGAAACAGCTCTTCCAAATCTTCCTTATATTATAGCGACAGTCGCCAACATGCGTTCACATAATCGCATAACTGAGACCGGAAATAACGACAACACCGACAACACTCGCACTCGAGGTTCCACTGTTGACTGCGTAAGATCACTGACCTTTTTGCCCATCTAACGCGTAGCTTGGATGTAACGTGGACCATCGCATTTTCAGCACTGCAGCAAGTAATGCGGGAGTCTATAATTTCGGGCGCCTTCACGGCCGATTTGAAATAAAAAAGTTGATGGTAGGGTTTAAAGTAAATAATGTATGTTTGCGATCGGTTTAAAATAATTAAAAAATTGTAATAATTCAATAAATCGATTGAACTTTTAAATAACACTAATTTGCCAATTTTTGAAGGGATGCGACCTATCACTTGCATCCATGTACGCTACGCCCCTGGATGGACCCTCACCAAAATCTACCTTCTATTTTCGAGGATGCTGAACAAGAATCTGGCTGAAACTGTGAAACTATGTCCAACATCCAAAAACAATGTTTTTGGATGTCTGACACAGTTTTCGAGAAATAGAATTTTCAACTTTTCCGCACGTGACACCACTTTTCTTTATCAAATAATTTTCATTTTACATTACTTTGATACATAATATTGATGTAAATAGATGCTACAGCACTTCCTTTATACACATAATACGATGTGTATTAAATCTGATGTGATTTGGTTATTGAGTATGTCTCAATTTACGACTTTATGGATCAGTATATAAGGGTTCCATAAGTTATACATAATATACTAGGCACAAAAATTAAAACATGTTACAAATCCTAAATTTTTAGGTGATTTTTAAAGGGCTGTCTGTATCTTGGAGAAAAATGATTGTAGAGCAAATTTAAAGAAAAAAAATTGAAGCTCCAAGATTCTATTTTTCAGATCTTGAGTGCACAGTTTCTTACCATCGCCAGTTTTTCAGTAATAATAAGAAAATTATCGGAAAGTAAATTCTCCAAATTTTTGCTCGCTTTCAAAAAGTCCACGGACTTCAATACATTCTTTTCAGTCATTTCATCATAATGCTTTTTTAAATAATTTTATCCTCCTTAATTTGAGTGGTCTAAAAGCCTTGTTTTTAGCTAAGTTATTATCATCCAAAGCAAAGAAGTCGGTTTTGGCTTTTTTTGGTTTTTTTTCTTACAATAATTACTATTTTTTGATAAAAAAACTATGGATTATTGCTAAAAAAAATCTTCAACCTCAAAAAATGAATAAAAAATGAAAAATTCATCTTTAAATTGAATTTTAGAAAAACAACAAATTCAATCCCTCCGAACACAATGAAAAATAATTGCAGCGCTTTGAAATTTCCAGAGTTTCTTTGGGATACTTTGAGGATGAAAATAAATAGTCAACATCCTTAGTCTATCAATTATTTGTAATGTTATGCCAAGTTAAGCGAGTATCCCTAAATAAGCAATTTTTTACCTCTTTTTTAACTAACATTCTCGCACCGATTTTTTTTTATCAAAAACCAAAAACTATGACTTGTAAATAATACTTTGCAGTCTCTAAAACTCCACTTGAATTTTCTGTACGATCATTATTTCCGGAGTAATTAATTACCAAAGTCAAAACTGACTTTTTTTTTGCTTTGAACGACGATAATTCGGCGAAAACTTATCGTGCAACGCTCTTAGAGAAATATTTAAAAAACCTTTATAATAACATCACAAAAAAGTTTACTGAAGTCCGTGGACCTTTTGAACGGCAAGCAAAAATTTGGAAAATTTTATTCCGATGGTTTTCATATGATTATTCAAAAACTGCTGATGGTAAAACAATTTGAACCCAATCACTATACCACTGTATATTATAAGTATTACATACATACATATTTGCACTTATCGGTAGCTTTTGAGATAAATAACCGTGGGATGTTCAAAAAATATTTCCTTCCCACGTTTCAATTATAAATTTCGCCTGTTCATCTTCAATTTAATACTGAAGTTTTAAATTAATAAATTGGAATAATAAATATTGTTATACTATTATGTTGCATAAAAAAATACAGAACCGCGTCATCACTCAAGTGGCACTTTATACAATGCCATTATACCGCCATCTCCCTTAAATTATATTTTCAAAAATATCCGAGGCGTTATTAGACTTCGTCTTATTTTGGCGTGAGGAGGTTACGACGTCGTTCCGCTATTATGTTGATTCTATCTGGCGTAAAAACATACCAAAGCCGAGATAAACCTGAAACGGTTTGGGAACGTCTTATGTCTTATTCCTTTATATCCGCGTGGAGGATAGGATCCACCTATGATGTGAAAAATACAAAAATCGCGTATAAGTTGGTTGAAGTACACTTGAATTTTGTCAGCTGGAGAGCGAGCATAGGCGGAGCGTCGAAGCGGATTTTAGGAACCTATTTGTTACAAAAATTTTATTCTTCAAATAAGGATTCTTTTGTAAAATAATGTTTTCGGATGAATACTGTAATTGTTGAATATTATAATATCTTATTTCTTAAATATTACTTGTGAATGTGAATCAGTTTTAGAAAGCAATATTAATAGCGATCAAAATTAATTAATGATCAGAAGTTTTGACCTACTATTGTCCATGAAATAAGCTGTAGATAATCATACGGGAGAAGATTTCCCATGAATTCCTGAATAATTAGTAGGGAGTGCTGTTTTTTTATATGATATCCAAAAATGGCTAAATATGTAGTACTATTTTCATTAAAAACATCGTAGCGTCCCTAAAAAAAATATTTAAGGCGTTTCGCTTTTAGAGTGTCTTAGAAGACCCTTCAAGATATGTCTGTGGTGAATATTGAGGATGTCTATGGCCTACGTAGGCAGTGATGATTGTTTAAAAATTGTGCTGCTTAAAAGTTACTAAAAATATTGTACTACTTTTATTAAAAAAATGGTAGCGCCTCTAAAAAAATGATTGAAGCATTTTTCTTTTAGAATGTCTTACTAGACACTCTAAGAGATGTCTGTGGTGAATCTTGAGAATGTGTACGGTCTACGTAGGGAGTGTCGACTTTTTTTAAATTGTGTTGCCTAAAAATTACTAAAAATATCACACTATTTTTATTGAAAAAATCGTAGCGTCCCTAAAAATATTATTTGAGGCATTCTGCCTTCAGAACATCTTAGTAGATACTTTAAGAGATATCTGTGGTGAATCTTGAGAATGTGTATGATCTACGGAGGGAGTGTCGATTTTTTAAAAATTGTGTTGCCTAAAAATTACTAAAAATATCGCACTATTTTTATTGAAAAAATCGTAGCGTCCCTAAAAATATTATTTGAGACATTCTGCATTTAGAACATCTTAGTAGATACTCTAAGAGATGTCTGTGGTGAATCTTGAGAATGTGTATGATCTACGGAGGGAGTGTCGATTTTTTAAAAATTGTGTTGCCTAAAAATTACTAAAAATATCGCACTGTTTTTATTGAAAAAATCGTAGCGTCCCTAAAAATATTATTTGAGACATTCTGCCTTTAGAACATCTTAGTAGATACTCTAAGAGATGTCTGTGGTGAATCTTGAGAATGTGTATGATCTACGGAGGGAGTGTCGACTTTTTTTAAATTGTGTTGCCTAAAAATTACTAAAAATATCGCACTATTTTAATTAAAAAAATCGTAGCATCCCTAAAAAACTTATTTGAAGCACTCTGCCTTTAGAACATCTTAGTAGATACTTTAAGAGATGTCTTTGGTCAATATTGAGAATGAGATATTGTCTACGTAGGGAGTGGTGATTTTTTTAAAATTGTGTTGCCTAAAAAATACTAAAAATATCGCACTATTTTCATTAAAAAAATCGTAGCGTCCCTAAAAAAATTATTTAAGGCATTCTGCCTTTAGAACATCTTAGTAAATACTCTTAGAAATGTTTGTGGTGAATCTTGAGAATGTGTACGGTCTACGTAGGGAGTGGTGATTTTTTTAAAATTGTGTTGCCTAAAAAATACTAAAAATATCGCACTATTTTCATTAAAAAAATCGTAGCGTCCCTAAAAAAATTATTTGAGGCATTCTGCCTTTAGAACATCTTAGTAGATACTTTAAGAGATGTCTTTGGTCAATATTGAGAATGTGTACGATCTACCTAGGGAGGGTCGACATTTTAAAAATTGTGTTGCCTAAAAATTACTAAAATTATCATACTGTTTTCATTAAAAAATCGTAGCGTCCTTAAAAAAAATATTTGAGATATTTTGCTTTTAGACTGCCTTAGTAGACACTCCATGTCTGTGGTGAATATAGGGGGTATGTGCGGTGTATGTAGGGAGTGGTGATTTTTTACATGGCTAGGTTAGAAACGATGTAATTTTCACGAGATTTATCCTTTTCGAAATATTGCTTTTTATTCTCACAGTTTCAGTTTAAGTTTATACTCGCCATTCTGTTTTATTCCTCTTCTGTTATGGTGTTCATTATTTGAAATAGTTTAATATAGGAATTAGGTGTCTTTAATCGTTGTAATAAAATTTATCAAACACACTTTTAAACGTTTTATATTTCAGAAAATATGTTTAAATTTTGGGACTAAATATTAAAAGTTAATAGATTGTACATCATATACCTAAATGTATTTACATTTTATTTTGAAAAAATAGTAAGCATTTTAACACCGGGAACAATTTCACCAGATTGCTATATTAAAAATGTTTCCGTACCCTCGTACGCCACTGGAAGCCACTTGCGGACAATGCGGTGTCATTTTGCTGTTTAGTGTTTTCTACAACAGCCGATGCGGGTAATTTGGGTTTCCCTCGGGATATCGTGTTTTGTAATCCAATATTTTAGGCGTCTTCCTCTCTCATATTTTCACCTTTTTGCCACATGTTATTATGTGTCTTATTTTAGATACGGCGATAGCTATAGGGGGAAATATTTGCCCTAAAGTGGACGACGGGCCACGTTTTTGTGGGCATTTTAATGAGGACTGAGGTATTGTTCAAGTGGTAAAATGAGTAAATTAATGCCAAAAATTTTGCATCTTTTAGTTTGAGTTCTTTGACTTATAATTAAAAAAACGTGTGCGTCACGGGACGCCTGACAGAAGTAATAACTTAAACTAATCTAAGTTGAACTATTTGATATTGTTTGACTTGAGAAAAGCTTAGGTTATTACTTAAATTTTATGTATATTAATATGATAATGTAAGGAAAGGTTATTTATTAATTAAATCTTTTTATATATATATATATATATATATATATATATATATATATATATATATATATATATATATATATATATATATATATATATATATATATATATATATATATATATATATATATATATATATATATATATATATATATGGGTATATATATAAGGTATGGCTATAATAAGCAACGAAATTTTTACATTGTATGTCATCTAAAAATCTCGCAAAGACTGCATCAAGTACAGTTCCATGACTTGTTGTAGCTTCTTCTGGCTTATTAATCATTTTCAATTGTAATTTTGATTGTAGGAACGATACTACATTTTTAGCTCGATCAGCAGCAAAATTAACATTAAAATCTCCGGTTAAAATTAACGGAATTTTATAATAATTTTTTTTAATTATGTTTATCAGATCGTGTATAATAATTTTTTTACTATGATATGCTGTAAAATTACTAAATTTACTAATTACTAAATCATAGAGGCGGCCCCGCAGCAGCAGCGACGCACACATGCACATGCACGTAGATGTAGACAGCGAAAGCACGCAGAGAGGAGGAGATAGAGCTCGAGATCGTGCGAGAGAGGGGGAAGCGTCTGTCCGAAATACGGCTAGCGCTGTGGGTTAGCGTGAGAGAGGAGGAGCCTACCTACCGCTGCCGTATGCGTGAGAGAAAGGGAAGCCAGACAGACTGGCACTGTAACACGTTACGTAACGAAGCGGTTTACCCTCCCATAAGAAGTTATCACTTCAGAAGGAGTAAAGAAGGTCATGAGTTTTTGTTTAGTTTTTACCATCCTACAAGGCAGAAACGTCAAATTAACGTTACAGTTGGCCATGTAAACAAGTTTCAATCCTTCAACTCCTCTTTTTATTAGGGAATGTGAAAGGGCCCATTTTTTACATACCCTGGTATAATAATTACATTACCGTCAGTTTAGTTTAGATAATAATTAAAAAAACGATTGTGCAATTTCATAATACCAAATTTAATGGCAATGATTACTTGAGAAGGTATGTGTTGTGTTTCGTGACGAATTTTTGCTTTTAAATCTTCTAGATTCTTTTGCCTAGTAAGGTATACTTTGCTTTTTAAGTATCCCCACAAAAATTAATCTAGTGGTATCAAATCTGGGGATCTGGCTGGAATCGCCCGTATGCAGTGGCCCCCTATGTCGCCTGATTTAAATCCCATCGAGTATTCCTGGGCCTTTCTTAAGAAGGCAATTACGCGATGTTCACAGCCTCCCCTAACTAGACAGGGACTGAAAGAGTTGCAATAGAAGCATTGCAAAATCTACCCTTCTGCGCCATCGATGCGTTAATTGTGGGAATGGGGAGACGAATTCAAGCTTGCATGGATGCGAGAGGTGGTAATCCGTTGTATTAGTAATAATTGTTGTACTAATGATTGTGATTAACAGTTGTTCAATAAAATATCTAATGATGTTTTGTCTGTTATCTTGTATTTGTGTTACTGAAAACAAAAATGGTGAGACATGGTATCGAAACTATCTTATAACAGTTTTTTTATATCGTCCTAGATTCAAAGACACTAATCTGGATGATGTACAACTTTTAAAACTATATGTAGTATTGACTGAATATAGATGTCACTTGATAGCCCCTATCAAATAGAAATAATTATTTATACAGTAAATTTTTTTTACAAAATAATCCCTATAAATGTCACATAAACAGCTTTATTACTGGCTTCCGTATTGCCAAGAATTGCGGTGTATATTGGGTTGCCTATGACACAGCCGCAACTCGTATTTTTATATGCTTTTTATAAGTAATATTTTTTATAGTGGTAAATTTAGAGCTTCTTAATAACATAATTATAAACATTTTGTTTTTTATGTAATCAATTTTTGTGCGAGATTTGTAATCAATTTTATTTATTTCAGGAAATGGCCAGTTTCATTCAGTTCAGGAGATCGCGAAGGTCGTCCACATCAAGCATCTATATGCAGGTAACACAAAAATGCTTAGAATTCTAATGTATACGTGTTCTAGTAGTAGATGAGTGGTATTTACGGCAAACCGGTACAATACCTATATATAAATATTGGAAATAATATTGATTATTATAATAAATCACGATGGATACCTATCCAACCGCATACCATGGATATTTTGTAATCCCTTTTGTCCATACTGAATGAAATTTAAATCCTCATGATATTAAGCTAACTAACATTTACTCTATCTGCTTTATTTTGTTTAGGGTACGTATGAAAGTGTTTTCCTTCGTTTTTGTAGATGAAATAGTGAAAGCTTATGCATTTATCAATTGTAGATACATACTGATGGATGTTATAGTATGTTCGCTCTTGCGCAGTCTGAAATATACCACCGGTTTGTGTAACCTTTGTGAAAGACAAAATCAAATTTTGTTTTTTTTTTTCGTATTTATTGACAGTAGTATACAGTTCTAACATATGAAGTCTGCGGCTTATATTTGCCTCTGAATCAGCAATTTACCTAATCATCTGCATATAAAAGAAGGATTATATCATTAATGCCGTCATTATTGAATTATTTACACTACGTTTACGAAAAAAATCTTCTACATCGGGAAGAAATAAAAATAATAGAGAGGGACCCTTCGGTTTGCCTTGTAAAATACCAGTCGAGACATCAAAATCACTAGTGAACGATTGATTGACTCTTACATGAACTGTAGCTTTTCCATATATGTTGCGTAAAATACGAAATAGCTTGCCTCAAATTTGAATACTTTTTGCCATAACAAAAGATGATCAACTGAATTAACTGCAATTTGATAAAAGCTGAGAAAAAGAGTTTTAATACTGTAATACTGTAATATTGCTTTTCGTACTTACAAAATAATTATAGTAATAATAAACGGCACATTGCGTGGATCTTTCTTTGTTTCTATTCTGTCCAAATGTTATCGATGTTTAAGTCTGGTGTACTTTTCGGCTTTGACATATCACCGTCAGTTGTTCACGAAGTATCTCCATAGGCGGCGTGAAGGTGAAAATATTATTTAAGAAATATGGTATTTATTCTGTTCAAAACGGGTATTATAACTAATTTAGACCGGTTTAGAGTTTTGGAGAGATTTAAAATTGTATATGAAACAATAAAGAACATAAAATTTCAGTAGTGCTGAATCAGGGTTTAAAGCAAGCTCGAAGGTCTTTTATTTAATTGGAGGAGGATCAGTTGGTTGGAGTTTGACAGAATTTCCCGAAATTCTCTAGAATCCTTAACAATTTATCTTTCGAAATAAGCGTGTTAATAAGGGATATGTATGTTGAAATATAGGAAGTGCCCCAAAGTACAGTATTGGAATCTATACTGTTCGGCATATTCATTTCATAACTATTTCTGAAAACTTCGAAGTAGGAAAGAAGTATTTAATTGTGTTTAATAATAGGAAATTGCCGAATAACCGAGATAAAGTTCTGTCAATTTTCGCCAATCTATCATCCAATTATTAGTCATTATTATCAATTTTTCAACTTATGTTCTTGATTCATTCTAATTGAAAAGATTAAGGAATTAAATTCCTTAAAATTCATTAAAACCCCTACAAATCTTTTGTATTAATTTTAACTGATTTAAATTAATCTGAATTCATGTAATTTTTTTTTAAATGCCTACACAATTTATTTAAATTCCTTCCTATATCTTTACATCCCCTTAAATTCTTTAACATTTTCTTCATTTCCTATAAATTCTTTAAAACCTTTTATTTTTGTTTCTAATTTTGTTCAAATTTAAAACTTTTTCATTTTTTAAGACCCGTTTAATTCGAATAATTGAAATGCCTTTAAACATAAAATGTGTTACAGTAAGAGCGGAAGATATGAATTTTAAATAAAACGTGGTTTTCTGTAGGAAAGTATTGAGATATTTATTGATTTATAATGTGATATTTGGGAATTATACGTACGTATATGGAATAACACCACAGGTTTGGTGCCGCACGAGTACTGTTCTGACAAAATTTTTAATAACGGTTTTACATAAGTGTGGCGGTATTTCGTTGATACAGCGTTCAATTTTAATGCTTGGGTGGTCGTGAGCTTGTTGGCGTAAACCTGAGACTTCAGAAAACGCCACAGAAAAAAGTCCATAGGTGTTAAATCGCAAGATCGTGTTGGCCAATACTAGTCTCCAAAACGGGAAATGACACGACCAGGAAAAGACTCGTACGAGACCGTCAATATTTCACGGGTGGTATGGCAAATGGCACTGTCCTGCTTACACCACATGTTTTCAATCTTCCAATTGAGGCACAGATAATTGGGCTATGGAGATGCAAGTCTTTAGTGAGAATACGGTCAAGAGTAGCTGTTGAAATTGTTGTATGGATATCAAAATATTTGATTTAAATTATGTGGCGCCATCTGTTGGTTGACTGGTGGAGCTATTGAACCAAGTACGAGTTCCTTTTCCTCCCGCTTGTACAGTCATTTATAGTAAGTCGAATACAGTGTTTCTAAGTACTCAGCACGTGTTTTATTTTACTTTCTCCCGGTTCTTTTTATCAGAAATGTCCAATTCTTGTGCACGATGACGAATCGAGATCCCTGGACTCTTGGCCACACTCTGGCGAACTGCCTTGATGTTTTGTTCTGAACGACCATTACGGACACATGTCGTGTGTTTCACATCAATAACTGAACCAGTACATTCGAATTTTTCGATTATCCTTTTCACAGTTGATAAATTTGGAACATTATTTCTACCGAAAATTGGACGCACTTTACTAATCGTAGCAACCAGGTCTTCATCATTTTGATAGTAATGTTTAACAATAAGGACACGTTGTTGTATCGTGTATAGCTTCATGTTTACTATCTTCTACGGGCAGGTATATTTTTCTTTATTAAAAATAATTGTAATTTTATTTTTTCGATGCTGTCGGATGTGTGTGCCCTTATTTTCGAGGGCACGCCCCTGTCCCCCGAATTACCGATCGCCTAAGAATCCCGGCGATGCGATACAAGCGGCGTTTATTTCAGACGTTTCTGTAATTTCGGGCAGCAGAACCGAGAGGCTCTCGCTTCCCGCTTTCTACTAGCAACATGTTACAGATGATTTATATCCAAATATTTGTGATATCGCGCTTTGTACTTCGCACACGCCGTCTACGGTATTTGTCGTCGGGCGTTCATATCATCGTCTGCATGTTTGAGTTTTCCTCTGTTTGCTTAACATTCCGAGGCTGGGACGGGTTTTACTTCGCTGAAGGCCCCCGGCAACGGATGCCATCCTCAAATTGTGCCCGATTTTCTTCAGTTATGAACTTATTCTTGAGTTATAAGGTTATGAACTAGAAACTGTAATCAGGACATTACAGTTATTACACTATTTTTCATAAATAAATAAATTGCTGGACAAAATTAATGCATCAGTGAAACTTCGATTTATTACTTTTATTGTTTTCGAAGATTTCATCGTAGTAGTACCTACGTGATATTATAATTGAATGATTTCAACTAATGTTTAACAAATTGGAATGGTATTATCGGAAAAAAACATGAATAAGTAATAGAAGGGAGCAATAATATCAAATGCAATGAAAACGGTGTTGATGAAAAACTTGGAGGTGAAATAACTCGTAAGAACTTGAATTCAGTAGCGTATAGATCCTTTTCTAGTTCTTATCGTTCATTCCATTCGCCTGGGCATGCTGTTTATCAAGTGGGTTATGGTTTCCTGAGGAATATTCTCCCTTTTGACAAGAACGACTTATTCGAGTTCCTTGAGAGTCATAGGGGCAGGTATATGGCTCCTAACTGATCGTTTTAGTACATCCTATATATGCTCTATGGGGTTCATATCTGGGCTTCTTGGTGGCCAGTCCATAGTTAGAATATTCATAAATCGAAGGTAGTCCAGCACTTCTCTAGCAACGTGGGGCCGAGCCGTATCCCGCATAAAAATTAAATTGTCGCAATGAAACAGGGCAAATGGCATCAGATGTTCTTCTGTTATATGACGTGTATATGAATCGTTTTTCTACTGTACTATATAGTTTTTTTTATCGTAATTAATAGTACTGTCAATCTTCATCAAATAATTGACAATCGAATTATAGAAACTGTTTTACTTTAACATACACTTAAACCATTACTAATTCCAGAGTTACCGAGAATTTTATACACATGAAATTTTTCTTCGAAACCAGTTGTGCGAATCACCCTGTATACTAATTGAGGTTCCATAGGGGGTTAGCCACTGTGCACCATAAAGGACGATAATGTCTCACATAGCCGGACGAATTTCTGTCCCTCTAATAACTTACTATTAGTAAGTATCATTATGCATTCCACTTAAATTAGCATCACACATCGTCATCATTCCGCCCGGTACGGTCATAATGTTTACCCCTAATTGCACTTCCGCTGATATACAGCGACCGCTGGAAATGCCTTTCGGTGCAGGTCCGGATCCAGGGTCTCCAAATGTTCTACGCCAGGTAAATTTTTCGCCCGTCGATTGTCTTCTGGTTTGATTTTATTTGTCGGAAATTCTTCGTTCGTTCAGAACAATCGTTCTGAACGTTCGTTCAAACATTCACAACGAAACAGAACTGAGATTGTTAACTAAAATTAGATTAATGATGATTTCTCATATTATTCCACCTCATATCAATTAGCTTCATATATCAAGCACATCACATATCAACATATTAGTATAACTTTATTATTTAATATGACTTCTGTTCATTATATCTAATATCACAGAACATGCATTCGAATCAATTCGTAGGCACGACCCGAAACTGGATTAAACATTTTTTTCTATCTTATATTTCTATAAGCAAAGTGATTTTATAACAATGTCCAACGCAAACTTTTATATCAACTGATATGTGCGTAATTCATTTTAGCCATCGTACTGAACATGAACAAAATTGGCCAACAAACACTAATGTACACGGTGGGGCATAAATAACCTGACAGTTTTTGATTGGGGTATACTGGTGATTGGCGACTGGGAAATTTTCTACACATTCAATTTTGGTAGGGTTAGGTTTTACTCCGTCGGTTGGGTGTAATGATGTGTCCTAAAGCGACTTATTTGCGGAGAAATTCACATTTGTCGAGTTGTATTTTTAAGTTTGTGTGTCTCAGTCTTTTGAAAACTTCGGTTAGTCTTGGAGTAGGTTGGAACCTTTGGTGTGAAGATAACACTAACTGAGTTTTCCACAAAACACCAAAACACGAAACGCGCGTCGAGTGTAGTGTATAGTGTTTTGGTGTTTTGTGGAAAACTTAGTTAGTGTTTTTGGTTAGTCTGCTAATGCCTTCGTGAACTGTAGGTGAATATATTATCATGTCGTTCATGTATACAAGACATCTTTCGTTTTGAATACCTAAGAATATGTTGTACATGACTCTCTGAAATGTTGCAAGGGCATTTTTTAAGCCAAAGGGGAAACGGGTGACCTCATCTCGCTGAAATTGAAAAAGCGGTTTTTGGAATATCTTTTGGATCAATTTCAATTTAATGAAATTCTGATGCTGTCTAATGTAACATTTTCACATTTACCTAATTGATCTAGTAAATCGGAAACATTAGGGATATGATATTTATCTCCTATAGATATTTCGGTTAATTTTCTATAGCCAACGACAACGCGCCATTTTTGTTTTCCGGAGGCGTCCACTTTTTTTTGGAACAACCCAGACTGGTGATGATGGTGAAATAGGTGCTCTTATTATTCCCTGCTTTAACATTTTTGAAATTTGTGTTTTAACTTAGTTTAAATAGAAACAATAAGTAGAAACGTTAGGAGTCAATCGGGAGACATACTGATAGGAAGAGAGGAGAAAGCGGATAGATGGAAGCAGTACTTAGGAAATTTATACGAGGGTCAGGAATTAGGAGAGATATTAGAGGAAGAATCTAGCATCGATAGGGAAGATGTAGGTAAACCTAATATTGAGAGAGGAATTTGAAATAGCACTAAGGGGGCTAAAGAATAATAGAGCGCCGGGTGTAGATAAAATACAGGCAGAAATTTTGAAATGTTCGGGACAGAATGTAGTAAATAGGATGTTTGAACTGGTAAAATACATATACGAAACGGGCGAGATGTCGGAGTATTATAAGAGGAACATTATCGTTACTATACCGAAAAAGAGAGGAGCCGACAAATGCGAGAACTTTAGAACGATTAGCCTAACCTCCCATGCGTCAAAAATCTTAACCAGAATAGTGCAGAAGAGGATGGAAAATAGAGCGGAGGAAATACTAGGAGAAGACCAATTCGGGTTTAGGCGAAATAGGGGAACTCGCGAAGCTATTCTGGCGCTAAGAGTAATGTTAGAGAAAACAATAGAAAAAGGAAAGAACGCTTATATAGGATTTGTAGATTTAGAAAAAGCTTTTGATAACGTAAGATGAGAAAAAATGTTCGAGATACTAAAGAGCGCGGGAATGAAGTATAGAGATAGGAGAGTAGTACACAATCTATACACAGAGCAAACTGCTGTTATAGAAGTAGAAGGGGAAAAAGGGGAAGTAGGTATTAGGAAAGGAGTAAGACAAGGATGTACGCTATCACCACTAATTTTTAATCTGTACATCGAAGAGGCGATTAATGTGGTAAAAGATAGAGTGGATTTCGGGATTAAAGTACAGGGACAGAAACTAAAAATGCTGAGATTCGCGGATGATATAGCAGTATTAGCATCTAGTAAGGAGGAATTAGAATCAGCATTGAACGAAATGGAGGCAGTGTTGACAGAGGAATACGGAATGAGGGTGAATAAAAACAAAACTAAAGTGTTAGTGTGCAGAGGGCGCGAGAGCAGAGCAAAAACGAAAGTACAAATTAATAATGAAAGATTGGAGAAAGTTAAAGACTTCACTTATTTAGGAAGTAAAATAAATTGGGATAGAAGAAGCGATAAAGATATAAAACAAAGAATAGCGCAGGGTCGAGTAGCTTTTAACAAAAAGAAAGCACTTTTATGCTCGGGGGTAATAAACTTAGAAACAAGGAAGAGATTTTTGAAAACATGTATGGAGCACGGTACTATACGGCTGCGAAACTTGGACGGTAGGGGAAGCAAGTAGGAAGAAATTAGAAGCTTTTGAGATGTGGTGTTACCGAAGAATGATGAAAATACCATGGACTTATAGGGTTAGAAACGAAGAAGTATTGGAGAAAGTCGGCGAGAAAAGAAGTATGTGGAAAAACTTAAAGAAGGGAAGAGATAGAATGGTAGGCCACTTGCTGAGACATGGGGGAATAGTCCGCGATATTTTGGAGGCAGAAATAGAAGTGAAGAAAGGCAGAGGTAGGCCTAGATTAGACTACTGCTCGCAAACAGTAAGGGATGTAGGTTGTAGCACAATTAGCGAAATGCGTAGGTTAGCACAAGATAGGAGAAGCTGGAGGTTAGCGTCCAACCAGTCTTAGGACTGATGACCTAATGATGATGATGTGTTTTAACTTCCTCTTTATGAATGAGAGGGTAGCGGTAAGATTCTGTAAAAATGGGTTTTGAGTCCATCATATCAATTGTATGTTTAATTTCGTTAGTAAATGTCAAGGTGTCACCTTCTAAATAAAAGATATATGTAAATGGCTGTGTTGGGTGAAATGTTTCATGGATATTTAATTTTTCGAAACGGCGATATTCCCTATCCTGCCCGTCTCCCGATTTAACGTTTTGCGACTTCTGGTTACGGGGTTACCTTCAAACAAAGTATCCACTATGCGATCCGCCAATATTGAAGACAAATCAACGAATTCGGGATGAAATTATGGCAATTGCTGAAGCAATGATCGAACAAGTAACAAGAAATCTTCGAAGCCAATTAGACCAATGTTTGTAGAACGGTGGAAAACATCTCACTAATGTACTTGCTATAAAATGAAATGGCATAATAGTGGGCTTAAAATAATAACAGTATATAAAAAGAAAGTTAAAAGGGGCAGGCTTTACTTCATTTCAAAAACCGTCAGGTTCTTATGCCCCACCCTGTATAATTACGGATTTCTCGTGAAATCGTTTCGGTGACTGACCGGGGCTGTGAAAATAGTTTCTTATATACAGAATATGACCATTCAGCGCATAAAGATGTAAAATTGTATAGTTATTTTTTGTTATTTAGTAGTAATATATCAGACAAATAAAAAATACGTCAGGCCGTCCCTGGCGAACAGTACAATGTTCCGTCTCTCTCACGCTGTACACATGCATACCGTAACTCTTCCGGGGCTCCTTATGCCGCCCCGGCGGTCTGGGGGTGTCGATGGGGCCGAGAACGCTTCCCTTCGTATAATTACGGTGCAATTGGAGGCCGTTGGTCGCCACTTGCGGTCATATACATTTAATGTGTAATGCGCATTCCTGAAATTTTATTACGGCATCGACGTCCGCAAAAACGATTTTCATGAAATACGATCCGCCACATATTTGTGAAATATGCATGGGTACAATTCCCGCCTTTCTCTCCTCTCGCGCATACGGGCGTATCGACTACCAAACTGGGAGGTACGACTGGGCGTAATTTAATCTTAGGTTTGAATCGATGCAGGTATAAATAATTCAGTTTAATGTTGCTGTCATATTTGACTACCTGTTTTGTTTACGACTGCAGCGTACATATTTGTATTTCAATATTGTAACTTTTGTCTAGCGTAAATATGCCGAAAGTTAGTCGTAACACGCGCCTGTTTGCAAAGTATGTGAGAAGGTTTTTATGTAAATTTCCTGATTTGAACTAGTCTCGAATAATATGTTTGGTTTACAATGGGACCTTAATCACGAATTTTTGTAATGATAACATACACAAAGTTTACTTATTTGTCTAATAACCTTTAAAAATGTATTATAGATAAAACATATAATTTTTTTTAGCCCGTAATTACAGTTTTGAATATGTATGAATGTCAGGAATGTTAAGTACATTTTTATGTATCTCTAATGTATTTTAAAAATGTAGAAAATAAACTAATACGTGATTATTTTCGATTCAAAATATGATAAATGTTTGTAATAAATATATTTATACATATATACTGTGTTTAAATTAAAATAATTTTAAATATTTCATTTGCATTATATTTAATATTATCTGTGACTACGGTTCAAGTAATTCTTTTAGCACAGGTCCTGTGGCGCAACGGATAACGCGTCTGACTACGGATCAGAAGATTCCAGGTTCGAATCCTGGCAGGATCGATTTTTTTCTCTCATTATGTATTAACCCTATTTTCATGTTTGTATTAATTTTTGTTTTTACATCGGTTGATGATTTAAAATAATTGTTTTTTAATGTTATATTTATTAATTAGCTAATATTTAGTTTACTTTAGGTATATTATTTAATAATATAATTAAATGTTGGTATATTATTTCTTGTTGGAGATTACAAAAATAAAAGCAACTCATGTATGTAATCAAATACGTCCTATTTCCTATGACATATTTATGATGTTTATATAATTCACACCAGCGCCAAGTTGCCGACGAGAACCGCTGACCAAAGAGTTGTAAACACACGATCTCTGTTTCTTTGTAATCGTTCATATATAGTTAGTAGGAGTATAAGCCAAACCTTTATAAAGTTCACAGGACAATAAAGACTGCGTGAAATAATTTTGTGTTGTTTTAACCCATATTCCCAACATTTCTTAATTAAAATATAAATAATTTTTACATGTGGAATAATTTCTGAACGATTACATAAAAAAAAATTATTCGTTGTAAGCCTTCGATAGCTCAGTTGGTAGAGCGGTGGACTGTAGTGGAATTATTGATATATAGACATCCATAGGTCGCTGGTTCAAATCCGGCTCGAAGGATACCTTTTTTATTATTTAATAATGAAATTACAATGATATTACGAACTTATATTATGTAAATCTGTTGAAACACTCCTTTTATTACTAAAATGTAAACGGATAAGCGGAATTAAAAATAACGGAGAGAGAAGAGAAAAGGAAAAAGTCGAAACCGAATTGTAAAAATAAAGTAGTACAATTTTATGTATTATTAGTCTGCAAAAATTTTATGACGTTATGATTTGTTTCTGTTTGTTTTTTTAATCTGCAAAAACTAACGTTATAACTTTTTCTGTTATTTATAAAAACAATAGACTAATTTCGGTGTCTACTAGTCCTACGCATACTTGCTTTATTTTCGAAGCAGACTTTACTGCTGCCTTAAAAAATATTTAAAGTGTATTTTTACGGGAAAATGAAGTAATAAACTAATAAATATAAACCTATATAGGGTGTTTCGTTATAAAAACACAACATATACCAGTGGCGGCTCGTCGGGGTAGGCAAGGTAGGCGCCGCCTACCTTTAAAATTTTACGTCATTTCTCATAACAGCGCACTTACAATGAACTGTTAACGTCCCTGATAATACAGAAATATTTAATATAATTAATAATAACTACTTTATACTAATTAAATTATCTATCGCCGTCTGCGGCGCTGGTGCCGTAAACACCCTTTATGTATACCACCGCAGTCCGCACGGCGCCGCGCTACACCGAATTAAATAATTTTATTCCTAAACAGAACAACCAGACCAGGCTCGGTTCTCCATCCCACCGCCTGAAAATCGATAGCTAACACGTCAACCAGATGTCGGTAAGACGACAAACAGCGTTGTTGTAATGGCAAAATAATCGTAGCTTAGACGTCTGCAGCCAATTATACTCTTTAAATAAAGCAGTTGAAGACGAATGCAATCGGCGCCTGAAGTAGATCGGCGTTCTTCAGCAGATCCGAAGACGCCTTCGCATTGAATAAGCCGTGACATTACTGGGGATATTGGGTTATATACCTATTGTGATGATCAATTTGAAACATTAAATATCGAGTCAATGTTGAAATATTTTGTGGAATATGAATTTCAAGAAATATTTCCAGAGGTTTTTAAACTTATTGTTTTAATTGCTACAATTCCAGCAACAAGTACATCGGTTGAAAGACATTTTTCTTGTTTAATACGTATTAAAACGCATAGTCGGAACTCTATGAAGAATGAACGTTTATCGTCGCTTGCACTTATTTCAATTGAAAAGGAATTATTTAGCACACTTCAGAAATCTGATGACTTCACGGAAAATATAATTAACAAATTTTCATTAATTAAAGATAGGCGCATTAATTTAAATTATAAAAAGTAGTAGGTATTCACTTTGTAATTGTCAGTCAATAATGGCGATGGTTAAGGAAGGCTGTGAGGGGAGAAGGAGGCCTATACCCTAAAGCGCCCTAAAATAATGTATTATTGCCAACCCAATTTACATAATATAGGTATAATACTCAATAAATATATTTCGTTTATTCCAATTTATTTATACTCACAATAACTATTATTATTCACGAATAACAAAGAGGTATTAAGTTCAAAAAATCCTTGTGAAAGTCTATATTTTTGTATAAATGAAATTCAATCATTGAAATTCTGAAGTACCAGGAAAACGCGTGACCTTGAAAATTTTAAAAATTTTCGCTATTTTTAAGGGTTGATGAAGCTCATACGCCGCTATCGCCTACCCTAATATGGATACCACGAGCCGCCACTGACATATACTGGAGGTTTCGAAAGTTGTCCTGCATATTACTAAAAAATATTTGTCCCTGCGTATACAGTGACTCAGGTATGTGAGGGACTCTGTATATTTAAAAATAATTGTTGTTATATCCTCGCTACATCCTCGTAAAGTTTGGATTGCATGTTCTCACAGAAGGATTATTGGGTCCGTTTTTTCAAGTTAATCGTCAGTGCAGAAAGGTATAGAAAAAGAGTGATGTTCGATTTCATGACTCATGGCAACTTTGGCCGAGATAATTTGTGATTTTCATCTCCGCATGAAGAAATTGTGAAATTAAGCCAAGAGAAATTTTACGTCTGCCTTTCCCACGTTCTGATTTATATTCTATAAAATTTATGGAAAATGTCATCTTATAAATATTTTCTTTATTTGGGGTAGACTTTTTTTTATCTTATTAAAATAACTAAATGAATGAATTCATTATTTCTATATTCCTAGGGGTCTATACCTATTTCAGGGTAACGTATCGAAAGTGTCTCATTACATTATTTCTTGATGGTACATACATACGTGTACAGAGCATGTGAGGCGGAAGGGTCCCTACCATAATAAAGTACAAAATAATCCACACGGATACACTAAAAACTTTTCCCAAACACCTGCCTCTCGCGGAGAATCCTCTCTCTATGCCTAGCTGTCGTAAAGATCAAATTACCTTGAAAACAAAGGCAGATCGCGTGTCGGTGCCCGACGCACATGTTTGAAAGAACTAAAGCGAATCAACAATACTTCGAAACAGTAGTTTTACACGTTGCGCTTGAAACACGGCAAATTATTTGGTGTAGATCGCGTCGGCCGTGTGTTGTAAACAAAACTTACGATTTGACAGTAGTGTTAGTATTTAGTTTGTGTTGCTGGTGAAGTTCATATTTGTGGTGAACGTGAACATTATTTCGTGGGTTGGTTGTGAAGTAAAATGGGGTTAACTGGAAGTGGTTAGTGTTTTTTTTTGTGTAATTAAAGGTGTTCGTTTACGTTTAATGTTATGGCTGGCTATTATGGGGTAGGTATTATTTGATTCATTTAATAAACGATTGAAATGATAATTCTTTCACTAACGACGTTTGGTTTTTCGTCAAAAAAAAAAGGAGTTCGAGGATGAATCTTTTACCATTTTTTTTTCTTTTGTTAGTTAAAGTTGCATCATAGTTACAGTTCCATAAAGTTAGCTATTGAGTAAACTTGCTCCTTTGGTAGGTGCAGGAAAAGTAAGAGTTTAAAACAAGCTTAATTTATACGAGGGTAAATGAAAGTTGCGCCTTGCAAAAAAATATTTTGGTCAAAGATGGCTCGGAAAATAAATAAAAGATAAAAAGAGATAAAATAGAAAACGCCAATCTTAGCCTATATCATCTTTTTGAATTAATTTTGTGAAAGTTTGTCAAGTTATGTGCCATAGTGACATCATCGATGCGTGTGTTATTATTAACCATAGGTTTAAAAATGAAAACAAACTAACAATAAACGTTTCTATTAACAAAAAACATCCAAATTAAAGTACGTGTTTAAAATGTCATCCTTGTTTAAAAGCATTAATTTAATTGTTCAATGCATAACTCCTTCTCTTGCTATCAATATAATCATACTCTAGAATAGTTACCACGCAGGAATTATAATCTATCTCACATGGAGTAAAGTGTACTACATTGTGGTGTATTTATATTCGTTTTATACCTAAACCTAAAATGTATAAATGCTTACAATAACAGTGGCGTAAAATTTGGCTAATTGCACTGGTATTAAGTTTTATACCAGAAATAGTGAAATTTTTCAACAGTGTAATATTTTTGATTGTGCTATGGTGGTCTTCGGAGTGCTTGTGTTGTGAAATTATACTAGTGGTTATGCTGATATTGTGGCTACGTTTATTTGAGATAAATTAAATAGCCAGCAAGCTAGTACCGAAAGAGGAGCCGATATTTCTGGTCGAATTGCGAGAATTGAGTGATCGAAAAACTTATCCCAAAAGCCGTTAGCCTGGTGCAGTTTTTACCAGATGCCACACTAATCTGCAAGGGTTATCACAAGTGGACGGCTGGGGCAGTAAATCACGTAACTTATTCCCTGGGATGATCGCATTTTTACCCATAAGAAAGAGATTTGTCCTCGTTCCGAGTACTAGCACAATATACAAGGGTTTCGACTTTCTAATATTTACAAAACTAATATATCCAAATACCATCACGGCTGTCAATAGGCGTGTGTGGAGCCACGTGTGCCCACAGTATATTAGTCCAAGTACTATCTAATAATGGTATGCAAACGAGGATTTTGATTTTTGGCAACTTGTGCACATAAACGCATGCAACCGAGTCATAAAAGGGTGGCTTCAATGAATAGTGCGTAAAAATGTCGCGGCCTGAAATGTCCAGCGTAACTTGTGCGTTTAATACTTGAAGTCGTTTCACATTACGACATTTTTAGGCATTGAAATAGGTCGCCCATATTAAAACGTCCGTATTTTAATCCTAAATGTATTGTATGCTCTGAAAGTTCTTCATTACCTAATCTGCACCTTCGTCTAATGATGTAAATTAACATTATACCTCTAAAAAGTATTTTAACGACGAAAATTATCCACAAAAATTGGTCTGCATTCACGTATGGTCAGACGCTGCACTTAATTAACACCGTTGCATTTCTTAGTTTCAAACTGAATTCGAAGTCACCCATCTCCCTCGTTCATGTTGTGTAAACTGTAGCGGTACCATGTACCGTAAACAATCGAACGTAGCGTATTGTTCTTGTTTTGAGATGCGTCATACTTCCGTGAAGGACGTCGGCAAATGTTTCGTAACTAATATGATTATAGTAAAAAGGCTTGTCTATATACATATACACATCGTAATTTTAACGAAATTGCAGTCGTTGTGAAAATCGTTGCGAAAGCTGTGGCAGTCGGTGCTTGGTAGGAGTTTGTAGTAGTAAAAATAAATACTATTATTATGTGTTACTGAGGAAAGTTGTAGATGATGTTGCGTGCTTGGCGCTAACAATGGCTAGAAATAATTGAACTTGCGTAACTTGTCCCAATTAGAAGGTGACTTCGGATTTTCTAGATTTCCCTTATGATTTTCCCAAGTCACCCGAAAGAACAGTTCGAACAAGTGATTTGTGATAAAGGAACGCACTTATTTGCCCCTTTTTCTTTTGTTTAACGTAAATATGCTAAATCGTAATTAATATAATGTATTTGTCCGTAAAATGATCGCAAAGCTAGTCAGAAATACATTTATTTAGGCAAATTTTCTTTGTCAGAAAAATAATAGTTCATTATAAAATACGTCTTGTCAAAATTAGATAATATTTTTTTATGCTACCACCTATTATGGACAGATCTTTTTTTGAAAATACAGAATATAATTCTACATTTAATAAATCTTGTTTGATATTAATTTGGATTTACCAATCATCTGTCTCTCTTTTATATAGTAAAATTGTCATTTCTATTGCGCTGAGTACTAATCAGAGAATTGAAATAAACTAATAAAGCTGGCGTTTTATATTGCGCTGTTTTTATGTTCCTTCCGGTGCATATTGAGGTTATGTGTACTTATTTGTTTTTGTAGTAGGTACGGTTAGATACGGTTGCATGTATTCTGAGCTAGTTTAATACAATTGTAGACAAAAGTCATTTACATAGGTATTCACATTTGGATATTACTGAGAACTTGAGAAAATTGTGGTGCAGTTACAGATTGAAATTTGAGGGTTTAGTTTTAAAGAAACAGCCACTCGATAAAATTTGTCAATCACAAAATTCAATCTCGATTTAAATTTCATCACATGAATACATTGATAATTGTTTCAGATCTTTTTTTGTACTAATTACAAATGTGGCTTTGAAAATATACCAATGTGACATTTACGAGAACACTTTAAATAGTTCAATATTCTGTATAATATTTTTCTTCCATATATAGATGGTTTTCTATTTAAAAATGAAGAAGTGTATTTAAATATAGAAGTAAGTACAAATAACAATAAAGCGAATTTTATTTTTAATAATAATTTACGGCTACTTTAACCGCGTATTGAATTATATGTCACCTGGAAGAGAAAGAGAGAGTACTGTATAACATAAAACACAACCCGATGAGGTATACATTGTTTTCAATGTTTATTAAAATATCGATGTAAAAGAT
This sequence comes from Rosalia funebris, assembly GCA_037954035.1. NCBI lineage: Eukaryota > Metazoa > Arthropoda > Insecta > Coleoptera > Cerambycidae > Rosalia > Rosalia funebris. The sequence goes on along the minus strand of JAZFAV010000002.1, from coordinate 3,117,124 downwards.
TAGAAGTGCAACCGCGCCAAATTTATTTCCGCAAACTTAGGAAAATTTAGGACAATACGGCAACACCGCCTCTGGAGATGCTGGGAAGCCTTTCGATGTTTATGGAAAACTTGTCTTCAGTTTTGGTTGCTGTCATCGGAGGTTCCAATCCTTTCCAGGATCCAGATTGACAATGTGGATGTTTGGAGAAGGACTTTTTTGTCTTATAAGAATTAAAGGATTCCCCCTCAAGTTGTCCAAAGGACTTGAACTCTGATCCGCTTACGTAATTGGGGCAATGCTTGCTCTGATAGAGAAAGCAAGGTGGAAGCATCGACTTGCCCCGTCTTATGCCAGATCCGCGAAAAAGAATATCATCTTATTGAATAAAGTAAATGACTTAAAAATATAAACCTCATTAAAGAAAGTGATATTTTGGAGTCTAGGCTATAACAGTGGAACCTACCAGTTACCAGCAGTTACCAGAGTTTCTCAGTATACAAATAAAGACTGAAAAACCTAAGGGGTAATATTGGAGCATTGGATTTTCATGAAATTGAATTGGTATGCAAACCAGAATATCTTGAATATCATCGATTCTGAACTACACAAGGAAGAAACTTGTTGAGGCAGTAAAAATAAGTACACCAATCCGAAAACTTATACATTTTTGAAGTGAATACTTCTTTGGCGGCGTTCTGATATTTGACGAGAATGGAGAGTGAATTGGAAAAAATGTAACGTTTCGAGATTTCGTTACACGAGAGAGAAAAAAGATATAACATAGAGAGAAGGAGAAAGAGAGCTATACATTTGGTATACCTAAAACACAGGCTTCATTAGAAGACAGAGTACACAAATATATAACAGAGAGAAAGAGAAAGAGAGCTATACATCATATATTATATCAGTTTAGGCGATCCGCGGCTCCCTTTTGTGCGGTCCTTTGTCTTTAACGCCCACTCATACGCTAAGTCCAAGGTCTTGGCCACGTATTCATTGAATACTAGGCAATAGAAGAAAATATAGTATGACGCGCATGCGCGCGAGTACGTACAACTCTGACGCCACACGGGAGTGGAGCAAGAGAGAGCGATATAAACTCATACGAAGCGATAGAATAGGATAGATAGATTGTCGCGCATGCGCGGGTTATAGATGTACGCGTCCAGACGCGTATATTAACAGCTGAAGCAGCACGCGTGTGTACCGAATATTTATCATTGTGTTTTGTAATTATTTACGTTATTTACATGTGTTCTGTGATTATTTGATAATATCCTTGAACCGTTTAACTTGTTAAAATCTAGAAGATATAATATATTTCATTCACCGCTCCCTACTGGTTTACAGCCACACAGGTGCAAATACACTTGGAAGAGGCGAACACAAAATCCCTTTGATTCTCGGGGGAGATTTCAATGTAAATTTCTTATCCAATGATTCTTTGACGTTGATTAACTTTCTTCGAGAAACATTTGGTCTGCTTATAAATAACAATCCCAAAGAATCAACAACAAAATTCGGAACAACAATAGATGCAATTTTTACACGTTATCTAGAAACTATCGAATCACGAACATATATTTAATATTTTAGTTATCACAAACTAATCATATCAGTATTACCAATTGAACCACCAGCCAATGATAGTGTAGATAATGAATAAACCGAATAATTTTTACACAAATTTTATATTGTTATATTTCTTTTGAAATTATCCCGCTCCCTTTCTCTCTCTCTCTCTCTCTCTCTCTCTTTCAATCTCTTACTCTTAATCTCTCTCATTCTCTATTCTAAAGAAGTATTCACTTCTCTCACGTGTACTGTGCTGCACATGATATTTTTTTACACCCTTATTTAACGTCGGTGTACTAACCAAAGTCTATCATTGACGCCAGAAAATGAGCTATTCAACCCCTAGAAATCCACCTGTGTAGTGGAATAGGGATCTTTTACTTGCCTAATATGTAATAGAGAGGAGGTTTACGGTTTTACATCCTATCCATGGAATGGTATGTCTTTTACGCGAACCTGTCATAGCGTTTGCAAGTCCATTTACATATAATCCGTTAGAAGTTATGGTAACCACGCCTGACCTTGCTTGACTAATATCGATGATATTTGCGCCAAATCTAGGGGCTTAGGCCACTGCTCGCTCTAAATATCAATAAAAAAATGTTTAATGGTAATAGACAAATCAGTTTCTTACTGACATAATGAAAAGTAGTTCAGTACAATGAAGTTTTTTATCAAACGATATTTCAGCGAGTAGCCCTATATTTAGGATTCACAACCCTGAAGAACTACCGTCTTTCCCTCTGACATAATGCGAACCCTAGACGTCGATCGCTAGAGAAAGGGGGACAAGGAATTAAAAGGGCATAAATGCGGGCTACCGGCTATGCATGGTTGCCCAAGGCCGGTGACTCATACTTTCCTTCGTCGTATAGAATTCGTCTCTTTCATGGGGTGACTATTTTGTACTACTTGGAATCCCCACAAAAGCAACTAAATGGATTTAAATAGTCTGCGTCGTGAGGAGGGAGTTTCACACTGGGTCGACTCGGTGCAGCGTTGCCATGTCGACTGTGAATGTCACAAATGGGTCTTACAATCCACTGTAATGTAAACGAAAAATCATTTATTATTATGTTGGTGGTAATAATAATAATAATAATAAATGGCAAATGCGTCGTTATTGTTAAGACGGACGTTTTCCTGATGGAAAACGTTCTTGAGCTTTGATAGATAATTTTTGATATACTGGTGCACGAAATGCAGGAAAATATAGAATGAGAGAGGGGATACCAATTAAAGTATTTTTCTCTTTCAAAAATAATTTTTTAAACAAATTGTAATTTTCTAAATGCCACGAAAATTTCGTCGATCTGACAACACCGCAACGAATATTCACGCTCCGTATATCCCTCGTTTGCGTAAATATTTTATTTGAACAGGACAAAATCGCCTGTCTACCTTGTCGAACGTCAAGATAACCTAAAAAGATTACAAGTACATTGTACGAGCGGCTCGAGGTTCGGTTGTAGGGCAACCATGGATACGCGTTTGTCGCTGAACACAAATAAAATAACCTCTATTGTGTTTGTTGGAAGTTTGAATAAATAAACGTAAGGCCCTTTGTTGTATGTGGGACAGGACTGCATAAGTTAAATTAAAAGGTGAGACGTTTGCTGCTGGGGGGGGGGGGTCAAAAGTCAGTCGAATGGTGTAGTTTTACTATGCTCAACCTTTTACGCCTGTAACCTGGGTTCAATACCGAGTGCCGGCATGAATTGGTCATTTTTTTTGTCGCAGACTACTCGATTTTCCGTTCGACGTCGCATTAACATTGATCTTAGAGGTATGGCCGGGTTTTATAAGGGTAAATCATGCCATAATTACCCCACATAAGGTCTCTAAGTTCCCTGTAATGATCCGGGATGATTATGAAGCTAGCCTAGATTGCTGTCTCGTAGTAATCCGAGCGTGGGTTCGATTCCCACATCAGTCGGCTGGGTGTTAATTGGAAGAGTAGCTCTGAGTTAAAGCTCGGTCCCTTGAGAATAAAGGCAATTAACTACTTAAATTAGAGGATCGAGAAAAACATATTAATTTCAAATATTGATAAAAAGAATTATTGAAAGAAAATTAGTAGCTCATGTTAAAAAGAGAACGTTAATTTATATCCGTTGTAGCAGTATGGTTTATTTTTATAAGAAATATAGATATTCTATCAATCCTTACATTCCTGTCATTGTACCAGGCACAATATACAGGATGTTTCATAATAAACATGACAAACTCAAGGGGCGATTAAGGATCTTAAAGAGAAGTTCATATTCTCAAAACCTGTCTATTTTGGAGACACTTTTCAAAAACAAAATGGAAGCTACATAAGAATCGGCTTTGAAAAATCTTTTATTGTCGAAAACTAATGATACATACGAATAGAAGAGGTATTTTTTATCGAAAATAAAACGTCCTATTTAAAAGTTTGTGAAAAGTAATTTAAAGAAATTTTTAACTCACTATCTAAACACTAGAACTAGAAACTTGAACCTTCAATTTACTTTTATAAAAATTGCTCTACGACTATTCTTCTCCAAGTTACAGCCCTATGAAAATCACCTACAAATTTAAATTTTGTTTACATCCCTTAATATTTGTGCCTAGTTTAGGTTTAATAGATAACACCGAACCATTTGAACTCCGCCACTGGTTGCTTGCAAGGCTCGATATTTATAACCGCAATGCAGCCATCTTAGAAATATTTTCATTGAATAGAGTTGAAATCAGAACGTTTAAGTCGAAAAGCATAACCGTATATTATTGTTAAGAAAAAAATAATGAGCAGAATTTAATAACTGTTAATAATTTTAATGCAATATTTCGATCCAATACTCTGTATGTGTTATGTTTATATTATTCAATTCAGATCTAATCGAACCTTTCTTTCATGACAAAAGACGGTTCGTACTTTATCGTCCTCCGTACTGAGTACTATTATTTTATTTATAATTTAAAGAAAATTTAAGTACGGCCCTGTTTGGCGTAACGCGCACGTGCTGAGGTCGGCGGGTGTATTGCCTGCGACCCCAGTTTTTATGTGATACATATTTTTTCTGTAGTATACGCTTCTAGATGTTATTAGATCTGTATACTATATATAATTCGTATATTTACATATATTTATCTTAATATTTTTTATTAAAGTTTTTTTAATTTCGCATAGTTAAATTATGTCGAGACAAACACGCGAATTAGCATCTTAGATCGAGGAATATTTATCTGAAAACGAGAATGTCTAAAAATATACCTCTATTGCCTTGCAGCTGCTATCCAGTCTGGCCACTGATCTGGACAACATGCTCAGCGAGTTGTGCACCACGCCGCCGCCCCCGTACGACAGGTTGTCGGACAATGAACTGCATAATAGGTGAGTCACTTTGTTGTTTATAAAAAAATCGAAGTTCGAACGCCCGGCCCGGTGAAAGATTTTATCATCCGGCAAACGGCCAAGGAAGAATAAATAACAGCGGTCGACTGTAAACGTTCTGGGTTAGTTAAGGACAAGCTAAACTACTGTATTTGCTTGATTACGAGGGGGACCCAAAATATCCGAGAATTATTTATTTATTTTTTTTTTATTTAAGATAACATCTTGAAAACATTAGTCTGTTTCAAAATATTAACCCAACGGTTTTTCCACAGTTCCAAACATTTTTTATATTCTTCTGAACTAATGCTGTTAGCATTTTCCTCGTTCTTGGGAATAATAAAAACTCGCAGGGGACTAGGTCAGGGGAGTAAGGAGGTGCGAAACCGTTGTTGTGCCGGTTTTTGTCAAAAACTGGTTGATTGTCAACGCTGTGTGAGCAGGCGCGTTGTCATGATGGCGAAAACAGTACCCCAATTGCCACAATTCAGGTTGTTTTTCTCTAACTCCCTCACGCAATCGCTTTAGGACTTCCAGAGAGTAATATTTGGTTCACTATGGTGCCCTGAGTAATAAATTCAACGTGATCGACTCCTTTGATCTCGAAAAAATTAGCTGGACTAGTATTAGGTATGTTTTTGCAGTTGTTTTAGCGCGTGATATTCGCTGTGGTGAAAAAAATGTTGGTATATCAAGAACGACCGTTCGACAGCTAGTGATGTAATATTGGCATAATTAAAATAACCGTTACAATTATGTGATGGATCTGTAGACGTAGAAACACTATATATTTGATTTAATCTAATTCTATTTTTTGACGTTGGACTTTGTCGTAATATTGACTGAATATTTTGTCTGTGGTAAGATTGGCAGATGGATCAGGTCCACCAAGTCTCTAATAAATAGATGAAGCAGTAATCTATTTTTTTTTAATTGTACTAAAATAAACTGGAGGAAAAGTATTAGGAAAGAAAACTTTCTACTGTTATAATCCCTTACTACTCGCATCAATTTAAATATAACGAAGAAATGTGAGTTCACTTTTTGAAATGTTTTTTCGGTCACGCTATATGTGAAAATGTACGTTCTGTTTTCTTCGGACACCCGATAGTATGTTTAAACGTCCTTTCGTCTATGTTTTTAACACAGCCGGTCTTTAACTTCGACAAATGCGACTATGATGTAGTTTGCAAAGACAGAGAACTGAATAGGAAACGTATCCGAGCCCCCATCCAAGCTGTTATTGTATCTGTCGCAATTGTTGCCAACGTCTGCGACTATAGTTTTCTCGCGACAATTTGTCCGTCATTACGGAAGGCTATATGGAGGCGATCAGCCCGGCAATCCTGATACACTTCGAAGGGATCGGCGTCGCCCGAGGGGTGTGAAATTCCATCCCTACATATCGAAAAATAAAATTCGCTAAGGGACGTAATCCCATCTTAGTCAAGGGGATGAAGGAATGATCAAAAGTCGCCTCGATGTTTCGGAGGCACTTTCCATTCGGGTTTATGTCTCTAAGTCGGGAATTCGATGTGTCCTCTTTACATAACTGAATATTTATTTAGTTTCGAAAGGATTCCATGGCGACGAATATTACGCTTATCTAAAATTTAGTTGTATATACAGAAATCATCGAATGATACTATTTGAAGGTTTGTATTCAAATGGGTGCAAATAAAAATATTTAAAATTTTGTTATTTTTACTACTTTTTTCTTTATTTAAGTCGAAATATTTTATATAGACCGTTATTAAAAATTATCGTAATATCACCACTAATGGATTAAAATCAACACGACGTCTGCTATCACCACCTTTCAGTGGAAGCATTATTTAAATTTTATACCTTTTATTGTCCATATTGTATAATGAAGGAAAATACCTTTGATATATAACGCAGTTTATTAAATTTTTCGTAAATGTGCTCGCATAAAATGTTCTGAGTATCATTTATGACGTTATCATATATACGGTGTTTTCTCAAAAATTTACTCCGAGATTAAGCGTGTTGCACATGAAAACCAAAGAAGCTAAAAATTTCTCGATATCATTGTTCGATTTACCACCATATATCGTTGTGTAAAAAACCAAGGAATTGTATCGATAGCTACAATATGTGAAATGTAGCGCTGAGGAGAGACAGACGGTGTCTTCTCAAAAATTTACCTCGAAATTAAGCGTGTCGCACATGAAAACCAAAGAAGTTAAAATTTCCCCGATATCATTGTTCGCTTTACCATATACTCTTGTATGAAAAACCAAGGAATTGTGTTAATAGCTACAGTCTGTGAAACGTAGTACTGGGGAGAGACAGACGGTGTTTTCTCAAAAATTTACCTTGAAATTAAGCGTCGTACAATGGACGTATTTGAAGTAAATTTAGATATGTTGAACCATCTAGGTTATTATAAAACATAACGACCTTTTTACCTATTATTCCAGTTCACACATATCAAAAATAAACATTTTTGGGGTTACCCACACCAAGGGGAAAATAAGATCTACGTCCATATACCTATGAGTTATAGACCAGTTAAGGTTTTCACCTTGCATAATACTATATTCTAAAAGAATTAATTTGGGCGAACAAATCTCCAAGAAAAAGGATATCTACAATTTTTTTTAAAATCACAATTTAGAATTTGTTAAACATTTTACGACAACGCGATATATGGAGATAAGAAGCAGAAATAAATGAATACGAAATACGGAAAAAGTCGTAAATACATTCGGAAATTCAATTTGCCTACCACACTTTTCATATTCTATCTAAATGCGTTTATAATACGATTCTGAATATTCAAAACCATTCGTGAGGGGTACGTGTAGGTAGCGCATCATATAAATTTACAAATTTGATTTATTACCCTATAAATGCGTTTTCACTCTTATATGGAAGCAATTATGAATAAAGGGCACTTCCTTCGTGTCAGTCCTCAAGCCATGTTATGTTGTTGAAGAAGGGAATATTTGAGTGACATTACAACATATTATTTCGTGATAAAGAACGGCGTATAAATAAATAAAACGCAAGACAGGAATTATCAAAATTATTGATATTAAGGTTTTTTTTACAATTTAGTGACGTTCACTGTACCCAAGAAGGTCGAATTTTAAAAATGATGACAAAACCTATCGTCATGACGTAAAGTCGAATTATTTAAATGGAAATTATAGTTGGCTATGCTTTTTATTCATTTTATAAAGTAAATAAACTTTTATTAGATACTTGCAACCTTTTTATTAAATGATCTTTTCAAAATGACAAAAATGATGAAAACCTTATATCTTTTATGCGGGGTTTTCAATATCATGTTTTTAGTATTAAAAATGGGATAAAAGTCTAGTTTAAGGCCTAAATGCTGTGTTAATACAATATGGAAACCACTTACGGAGTAAAATAATTTTTGATGAATTTTAAAAAATCACTTAGTTATGAATTTTCACTTTTACAGTTTTAGAAATATTTCTGTTGAATGTATTTACGTGAGGAAAACTAAAATCACCCTGTATATTTGAAATTTCGATTGGAATACATATTTTTTAGATTAAAAACTGATGTGTCTGAATATTTCTCATAAATTTCTAAAATAAACCCAAATATTATTTTATTATATAAATAGTTTCCATCCTGTATGATATACAGGTGATATTGGTTGATAAAAATATAGATTTAACATTGATTTCAATTTCTGACAGTCATTTGTGTGAAAGAAATAACGTTACGTAATTTTTAAACAGTTAATATCATTTTTTAAATAGCGAATTTTTCTTTTAAATTATATTAGAAAAAAAACATCATTATTATATTAGCACCTCATAATGACATTCATTCACATTTTGACAATACCGAAGGTTACAAATTAAATAAATGAATTGATTACCTTTTCCCTTATTTGCTCTTTTAAGCTTTGCAAATTTTGTGGTCGTTTATCACTTATCTTCAATTTAAAATATCCTCGTAAGAAATAATAAAGTGGACTGAGGTCTGGTGACCTTGAGGGCTACTATAGGTATAGCACTTCGCCTGTCTTTTAACTTCATAGGAAAACGCTGATGACAATTGGGAATGTGACGAGCAAAAGCGTCTTGTTGACTTCAAATATTACTGTTTGACAAATCAGGTTTATTAAAAAAATATTTTATTATAATTTTAGCGAATCTTTTCACTTACTGTGTATTAACAACAAACGGTATGTTATATTATGAATAAATTTGCGTTTATTTGTTTGTGGACGATTGTTTTCTTGACGTGGGCGTTTTGTTGTATTTTACCCCTTCGGTAAAAAAATGCCGCGGACGCCGCTGCATCATTAGGGGGGCCAGTTGTTGAAAATTGAATTGTGTGTACAATACTCGCGTCGTTCTTAATTTATTCGAGTGTTATTGGATTTATACAATCATCGTTTAAAGCACGTATTTGCGTGGCTAATTTCACAATTATCCGACAACAATACTAATAAAATTCATAGTCTACAGACACGTATGCCATATTAAATTTATCATTTTATCAATTGCATTTTCCCCATCAGATTTATTAAATGCAGACGCCTGTAGGTGGGAGTTATTAGTGTTGGCTCCAGCTTTATTTACGTTTGTTTCAATCAATCCAAATCAGGTACAGTAATAAAAATAATAATGCCTTTATTGTCCGACAGACAAAATGCGTTTACAGGACAAAAATATGGAATACAAATGAATGTATATAACTTAAAAAATTTAAAAAAGTAACTTCTAAATAATATTGTTGGTTTTTATTCTTGGAATAATAACACACACTTTGAATCGAAGGACCTTGTTTATTGCTTAATATCAACAATTAACGAGGCAACGTCTTGTATTGTTCGAGGGTTGTAAACGTTCTCGCCCTTGGCAACAGACTGCCGTTTAAAGCGGGCTTAGACGTTGCGCACGCATTATAAGCTCATCATGCAATATACAAAATATTTTCAACAAATATTAATATAAATATACGATGGAATACTTCCGTAACATATAACTTTTACACGACAATGAAAAAATTGTTGTTTCCCTAAAGATGCTAACTCATTATGAGCAAAATTGTTCATATCGCAAGTGCTAGATATTGTCATGCATTAAAATTTTGTAACATTACAAACCCTGTCTAGCTATGTGTATATACTAAACATGCTTAGCAATGCGGGTGGACCTATACTACACTAGACACAAAAATTAAGGGATGTAAACAAATTCTAAATTTGTTTGGTTTTAAAGGGCTGTAACTTAGAGAAAAATAGTTTCAGAGCAATATTAACAAAAAGCAAATCGAAGCTCCAAGTTTCTACTTTTCATATCTTGAGTTCAAAATTTTTTACCATCAGTAGTTTTTGAGTAATCGTTAGAAAACCACCGGAAATAAAAATCTAAATTTTTGTTTGCCTTTCAAAAGTCCACGGAATGTTTTTTCAATGATTTCATCATAAAACTTTTTAGACGCCTTTATTCTCTTTAATTTGAGCCATCTAAAAGCCTTGTATGATGGTTTTTCGCTGAGTTATTGTCGTTCAAAGCAAAAAAGTCAGTTTTGACTTTAGTAATTCGTTACTCGGTAAATAATGATCGAACAGAAAATTCAAGTAGGATTTAGAAACTGCAAATGTTTTTTTACGTCGTAGTTATTGGTTTTTGATAAAAAGAAAAAAAAATCGGTACGAGAATGTTGATTGAAGAAGAGGTAAAAATTTCATATTTAGGGATATTCGCTTAACTTGGCATAACTTTGCAAATAATGGACAGACTAAGGATGTTGTTTGTTTCTTTGCAACTTTGAAGTATTCCAAAGGAACCCTGAAAATTTCAAAGCGCTGCGATTTTTTTTCCATAGTGTTTTGGCATGATTGAATTTTTCGTTTTTGCTAAATGTCAATTTAAAGATGAATTTTTCATTTTTTATTCATTTTTTGAGGTTGAAAATATTTTTTACCAATAATCCATATTTTTTATCAAAGAATTTTAACTATTACAAGAAAAAAAAAGTCAAAACTGGCTTTTTTGCTTTGAACGACGATAACTCAACTTTTAGACCGCTCAAATTAAAGAGGACAAAATAATCTAAAAAAGCTTTATTATGAAATCACTGAAAAAAATATATCGAAGTGCGGCCGCGGACCTTTTCAAAGGCAAGCAAAAATTTGGAATTTTTGTTTCCGATGTTTTCTTATGATTACTCAAAAACTGCCGAAGGTAAAAAATTTTGAACTCAAGATCTGAAAATTAGAAACTTGGAGCATCAATTTGCTATTTTTAAAATTGCTCTGCTACTATTTTTCTCTAAGTTACAACCCTTTGAAAATCACCTAAAAATTTAGGATTCAATTTACATCTTTTAATTTTTGTGTCTAGTTTACACATGTTGAGCGATTGACAGAATTTGTGTTTATAGCCAGAATATCGTCAGTGGAGAAGAAAAATATATAGCAAATCAATTTACAATTTTATTAGGAGCATCAAACGATTCTTCATCGTAGAAAACCATTGATGGAATACCATCGAACTTTTCTTATTTCGAACGTAAGACCAAAAAGCTCTGGGATCACTCTTAAAGTTTTTCCGAGTTGATGTTGAATAGTTAGTAAAAACATCATCTGTCTGTGCTTTAATAATGCCTCGTAATCTCTCCAATTCGATAAGATCAGTTAGGCGATGCCTTTTCTAAATTGTCAGGACTGGTTGGTAGTCGCTATAACTGACTGATTGCTTCCACGATACGATCACGTATCATGGCACTTTGATCAAAGCAGTTTTTTCTTATTATAAGAAAATCATGTTGGTGGGAGATTTGGTTGTTGAGTCGTGGTATTTTTTGGAAATATTCACATTGAAATGAAAGACTTCACTTATTTAGGAAGTAAAATAAATTGGGATGGAAGAACTGATAAAGATATAAAACAAAGAATAGCGCAGGGTCGAGTAGCTTTTAACAAAAAGAAAGCACTTTTATACTCGGGGGTAATAAACTTAGAAACAAGGAAGAGATTTTTGAAAACGTATGTATGGAGCACGGCACTATACGGTTGCGAAACCTGGACGGTAGGGGAAGCAAGTAGGAAGAAATTAGAAGCTTTTGAGATGTGGTGTTACCGAAGAATGATGAAAATACCGTGGACTGATAGGGTTAGAAACGAAGAAGTATTAGAGAAAGTCGGCGAGAAAAGAAGTATGTGGAAAAACATAAAGAAGAGAAGAGATAGAATGGTAGGCCACTTGCTGAGACATGGGGGAATAGTCCGCGATATTTTGGAGGCAGAAATAGGAGTGAAGAAAGGCAGAGGTAGGCCTAGATTAGACTACTGCTAGCAAATAGTAAGGGATGTAGGTTGTAGCACAATTAGCGAAATGCGTAGGTTAGCACAAGATAGGAGAAGTTGGAGGTTAGCGTCCAACCAGTCTTAGAACTGATGACCTCATGATGATGATTCACATTCCATCTGATAATAGCAGGTCAGAACATAAAACCAGAAGTGAACAAAAACAAATTTTATTTGAGACCAAATTCAGTGTATACATATAACAAAAATAACTATCACTATAATAAATTATTTAAAAAGTGCCATGAGCGGTAAGGCCAACCCCACTACTGGCTTTCCCGGTCCCCCCAGGTCCTCCGAAGTGCCTTCCATACTGACCCGATACGTCAACGCCTAAGTTCTTCCCTTGGTGGATGTTATGACTCACTCCGGCGCGTACATCCGTTCCATAGTTACGAGTATGGTCGGCACTCGCGAAAGCTGAGGTGCGCGATGGGCTGTGACCGTAGTTGACTTGGCCACCAACATGGTCGGGCCTGAGGCCGTGGGAGCCCCAGTTTTTGCCGGCGTACGCGCCACCGCCCAAACTGTGATCTCTATTGGAAATCGACCCCTGGTGGCTGACACCGTAGCCACTGTTAGAGGCTCCAAAACTCGTTTGCCTGAAATTTAATAATAAAAAAAATCATGTGCAGTACAGTACACGTGATAGAAGTAAATACTTCTTTAGAATAGAGAATGAGAGAGATTAAGAGTGACAGATTGAGAGAGAGAGAGAGAGAGAGAGAGAGAGAGAGAGAGAGAGGGAGAGAGAGAGAGTCAAAAGGGAGAGGGATAATTTCAAAAGAAATATAACAATATAAAATTTGTGTAAAAAATATTCGGTTCATTCATTATCTACATTATCATCGGCTGGTGGTTCAATTGGTAATACTGATATGATTGGTTTGTGATAACTAAAATATGAAATATATGTTCGTGATTCGATATTTTTTAGATAACGTGTAAAATTGTATCTATTGTTGTTCCGGATATTGTTGTTGATTCTTTGGGATTGTTATTTATAAGCAGACCAAATGTTTCTCGAAGAAAGTTAATCAACGTCAAAGAATCATTGGATCCGAAATTTACATTGAAATCTTCCCCGAGAATCAAAGGGATTTTGTCTTCGCCTCTTCCAAGTGCATTTGCACCTGTGTGGCTGTAAACTAGTAGGGAGCGGTGAATGAAATATATTATATCTTCTAAATTTTAACAAGTTAAACGGTTCAAGGATATTATCAAATAATCACAGAACACAGATGCAAATAACGTAAATAATTACAAAACACAATGATAAATATTCGGTACACACGCGTGCTGCTTCAGCTGTTAATATATAGCGTCTGGAGACGCGAATAGCCTAAACTGATATATATATATATATATATATATATATATATATATATATATATATATATATGATGTATAGCTCTCTTTCTCCTTCTCTCTACGTTATATCTTTTTTATCTCTCGTGTAACGAAATCTGGAAACGTTACATTTTTTCCAATTCACTCTCCATTCTCGTCAAATATCAGAACGCCGCCAAAGAAGTATTCACTTCAAAAATCATAAGTTAAAGGCATCCTAAAATGGTATGAATAAAAAATTAAATCGACAGGTATTACTTTTTGACAGGTTTTTGAGATAAAAATATGTCACTAGGTTACGTTTATTTATGGCAGTGGATAGCTCTACGAAAGTAAAAGATATAATGCTTAAAACTATGAAATCTTTTAAGTTTAAATCTACGAAAGTTAGGTTAGGTTGCTAGAAATACTAGGTTATCATGAATTTGTAAGTGAAAGTTAACAGTGCAATAGCAGAAATGCCCGTTATGGAAAAAAATCAGGACCTTTAAAACATTATTAGAACTTGGAGGATTCATAAAAATGTTGAAAATTAACAGTTTATACAATTATATATAAAAGGGACTCGAAGAAACTTAAATCGATGATCAAAACCTATTCAAAGAAGTGTATGCTTGCCACAATGATGACTGTCCTATAAAATTGACTTTCATATTGCCCCCTCAGATGGACAGCAGTTGGTATTATCTAATATTGAAAATGTACATAACCATAATGTGGACGAAACAATGTTCACATTATTTCCTAAACAACGAAAACTAAATCCAGAAGACAAAAATGAAGTCAGTTTTTCTAATTCATATTGTAATTAAATTTTCAGAATATTCTCTACTAGTTAAATAAAAATAATTAGGAATAAAATGGTTGAAAAAAAATTAAAAATTAATTAAAACCGTTTTCTTACCTCTTTTCCCGAACGATCGGTATGACATAGTATTGCTCGCCGTCTTCGTCTTCCATCAAGTCGACTGGTACGGCAGCAGCTATTGCCAAGACAAAAACTGTTAATATCAAACACTTCATCTTTTTCTCGTTTATATTCTAATTCAGTCGTTCGATGTTTAAAATTGCACTGTCTACATCGACCCCTTTCCTCGTTTTTATATTGTTATTTTTCGAGTATCATCTGGCGGTAGTTCACAATATTTTTGAAAACCCCGATAACAGCACCAAAGACAACAAGGGCAGTTGTTGCGAAATTATTCTTCTTAGGAAATGATAGTGCTGTTTTTATTTACTTCTGGAATAGTCGTTTATGATTGTTGTTTACAAACACTAAACATAATTATTGTATTGTTTGTTTACAGTGAAAGGAAGGTCACGTTTGCTTTTGTTTAAATAAAGTTGGTTCACAATTAAAACAAGCAGTAAGTTTATTGAAACAACAAAAAAATATTTTATTTACTTATTTATATTAAAATAAAAAATCTATGGGATTTATTGGCCTTTTTTGGAATAGAGTTTTTATTTAATTTCTTTATTATTTATAATTGCAATTTCCAAATATTTGAATTTACTACAACTACAAGATGAGAGCGCAACTACATTTATATTTCTATAAAATGTTATTTTATAGAAAACGACGGTTATTGATTTGAATATTGGTTAGGCAAAAAAAAGTTTCCTTTTTTTGTGTACCTAAACAGAAGTTCTTTTTTTATTGTTCTGTTTGGATATAATTCTGTTAATCCCTATTCGATTTAGATGCCCAATTAAATTAAATCGACTAAATCGTTTTCTCTGAATACAGAGTAGTCCAAACAAAGTGTTTGTCTTTAGTGAATTTGTCCTTGAATCATCTGATTTTGGTAATGATAAATTACTCTCCAATGGTTATAAAACTTAACTAATTCAACGAAATAGCAGATTTTTCTTTTATCCATTCTAAACGAATTATTTTTCGACTAAAATAAAACTTTTACTTACCAGATTAAGGTATAATATGGCAAATCATATACCTGGTAACCTAGAAATTTGAAGGATCACACGGTTCTCCCAGCGCGGATTTCTCAATTTTTAAGTAATCATAAAACCCATCGGAAAAAAATTACAAATTTTCGCTTGTCTTCCAAAGGATCCACGGACTTTAAATTTTTTTTCAGTGATTTCATCATTTTTTAGATAATATTATCCTCTTTAATTTGAGCGGTCTAAAAGCCTTGTACAATAATTTTTCGCTGAGTTATCGTAGTTCAAAGCGAAAATGTGAGTTTTGACTTTGGTAAATAATTACTCGGGAAATAATGACAGTACAGAAAATTCAAGTAGGGTTTTAAAAACTGCAAAATATTCTTTACAAGTTGTAGTTATTGGTTTTTTGATAAAAAAGAAATAGGTCAGAGAATGTTGATTGAAAAATAGGGAAAATTTTCGTATTTAGGGAATAACTTTGCAAATAATGGATAGACTAAGGATGACTGTGGATGACTTAAGGATAAGGATTGACTGTTTCTTTTCAACTTCAAAGTATCCCAAAGAAAACCTGTAAACCATTGTATTCGGAATGATTGAATTTGTCGTTTGTACTAAAAATCAATTTAAGGATGAACTTTTCATTCTTTCAATAATCCATTTTTTTTTATCAAAAAGTGTTAATTATTGTAAGAAAATATTTTTTTTGAGTAATTAGTCACCGAAGTCAAAACTGACTTTTTTGCTTTGAACGACGATAACTCGACGAAAAATCATCGTACAAAGCTTTACGCCGCACAAATTAAAGAGGATAAAATTATCTAAAACAACATTAATCACTGAAAAGAATGTATTGAAGTTCGTGGACCTGTTGGAAAACAAGCAAAAATTTGGAAATTTTGTTTTCCATGATTTTCTTTTGATTGCTCAAAAACTACTGTTGGTAAAAAATCAAGGCTCAATCAATTGAACTTAAGATCTAGCAACTTGCAGCTTCAATTTGCTTTTTTTAAATTGCTTTGCGACTATTTTTCTCCAAGTTACAGCCCTTTGAAAATCACCTAAAAATTTTGGATTTTTTTACATCCCTTAATTTTTGTGCTTAGTGTATATTATATGCCGAATATTCTTAGGTACTAGATGGTGTAAGAAGTCTAGATACTTGTTTTATAATCCATTTTATCACTTTCTTACCTTTATAACTTTATTTCGTACGATTGGGTGAGACTTCTAGTCATGAAATTTTCTTTATCTAAAAATTCATTAGTTCACAACAACTCTTCCAACCGTTACAAATAGCCCATAATATCTGCGAAGAAGCTAACTAGGCGAGGGAATTTTTGTAAAGACTCCAGAAAATGTTAAGTTTTGATTTTTATTATTAGATATACTGACACATTATAAATATATAAATATTATTATACAGTCTTAATATTTCTCCGCGTTGACATAATAGAGCAGTTAAAACCTTCCATGGGCATTCAGGAACACCCCAGTATTGGCCTTCCCGGTTCCACCGGGTCCTCCAAAGTGTCTGCCATACTGCCCCGATACATCGACTCCGAAGTTCTTGCTCTGGTGGAGGTTATATTTGAGCCCTGCGTTTACGTTGGTACCAAAGTGGCGCACATTATCGGCGCCCACGAAGGCTGACGTTCTGGAAGGCTTATGCGCGTAGTCCAAGCGTCCGCCGAACTGGTCGGGCCTAAGTCCATGGGATCCCCAATTCTTTCCCGCGTACGCGCTACCGTCCAGTCTGTGATTGTCGTTGTTCAAGATGGTGCCCTGGTGGCCGAGCCCGAAGCCGGAGTTCGAGACGCCCCATTTTGTTTGTCTGCAAATAAAATGAGTATAAGTGACATAAGATTACGGGTATAGTAGATTAGGTGGTTGATAAAACCAGCATTGCACGTTTTTGATGTGAATGTTTCTTGGTTTGTGTTTTTTTAAATTGTTGTGACTAAAAGTAGAGAGTTTTGAGAAGTTCCTTTGTATCACTACTTTATTTCTCTACAAAATAGAAAGAACAAAGTGGAAACTCTTGAAAATCATACTAAATATTCAGGAAATATAGCCAAACAACGGGAAAGTTTCTACGGTGCTCGGTGCTGACAAGTTATTAAAGAGGAACGATTGGACGATTTTGAATATCGTGAAGAAGAATGAATGAACCTTCTCTCTTGGCCTCGAATGAACGAGTTCTTAATGAGTCTGGTGACTGAATCTTTGATTCAAGTATTAGGGATTCTTAGAGAAAAGTTCTTGTGAATAATTCTGGAAGAGAAGCTGAATTTTTGAGAAGCTGAATTATATTGCGATGTCGGTAATGTCTGACTAAATTTGATCAAATTTTAGTCAAATTTAAGATAAATTCGTACTTTCCAAGGAAGGGGCTTCTATATCTTAGTTAGATATACAACGACGAAACGAGAACGACGAGAAAACAAGTTAACAGCTCTGTGGGGTATCTAGATGTTTAAGACTCAAAAGATTATTGAATTTGTGGAAGTTCCTATCTAAAGTTATGGCATGGGTATGTTGGGATTGTTTGAAAGTCTTATGATTTACGGTCTTCTCGTCAGAAGGTCAATTATTATTAAAAAGATTAAGAGAATGGTTTATAAACAATTTTATTGGAATCTATTACGTTTTGTTGTACTTTATTGTGTTTAAATAAACATTAAGTTAATAAATAATAAGTTTTAACCGTTTCAAAACATTTTGTGTTAAGATACAAGCCCCGAGCCAATCTAATAAAATTGCACAGTTTACTACACCAACTATTAATAAAATATTATTACCTTTTTTCGCGACTGACAGGTACAGCCAAGTATTGTTCGCCATCCTCGTCTTCGAGCACGTCGAAAGGCATGGCAGCGGCCACTGCCAAGAAAAATGTAATCAACACGACGTATTTCATTTTTTTTTTATTATTTTTGTTCACTATACAGCCAATAGTTGAAGTTGAAATGTGTACTGACAGACTAAACCCATTCTTGGCTTTTATATTAATCAAGTTTAGGGAGTTCTAACGGTATTTCACGTCGCTTCTGGATGTTGGGAAACCCGGTAATAATGTAGCGATTATGGTTATACGACGTCTTTGTTTGAATTTGCGATACGAGCTTGGCTTTTGTCTAATAAAAGCGTTATCTGCATGTGGATAATTAACGTCATGTTTATTTTTAATTACAGTTAAAGAAATATAGTGTGTTTATGTATTAACATTGTGGGTAAAATTGTAAATAATTTTACACACTTCGTAAAACCCCATAAAAATTTGAAAGGGGTCTAATGCGATAACCTGGGAATTCATGTCAGTCAACATTAACTGTGCGGCAAAATTCTTGCTTGAAGAACATTTGACAATAATTGTTGTACTAGTAGGATCTCTGTCTGATCGAAAAAGTGAAATTGATATTCACATTTAGTGGAATTCTGAATATATTATTTCGGAAATTTTACAGATATTTTTGTCGAAATTATTGTTATGCGGTACGATAGTAAACCTGAAGCGATTGTCAAAATATTTTTTATGAAAATGAGAAAGTAATTATAAATACTTATAAGTAGAACTGTCCATTTGGATGCTTCATATGGTGGTGTCATATAACGGGTGTCCCAGCGAGAGGTAGCCGATTTAAACTTACCGCCATTACTCTTGCGGCAGGTTTTGGAAGTTGATGTTTCGTAGTTATTACGTGGAGAGTATGCCATTACAAAATGGAGCGCTATACTGTTCAGCACCGCATACTTATTGCCCACAGAGCTGAAGTTGATTGGCCACCACGCTCTTGTAACTTGACCCCATTAGACTTTTTCTTGTGAGGCTACGTTAAAGGAAAAGTGTATGCCAATAATCCCGTTACGATTGGACAGCTGAAAAATAACATTAGCGAAGTTATTGCGGACATAGGGCCACAGCTACGCCGCGAAGTGATGGAAAACTTCATCAAAAGAATTCACTGCTGCCAGAGAAGCAGAGGCGGTCACTTACAAGATATTGTATTCCATGTCTAATGGCATAGTTTAAATAAACAATTGACCCCAAAATTATTGTAGAAATGTTATTTATTTGCTGGGACACCCTATATAATCAGCTACGTGTAGGTTTAGATGTGTTTCCTGTCGATTCTGACACCTTCGAATTTTAAAGAAATTTCAATTTTTCAATGTGTTTCCTGTCGATTTTTTCGCCAAGAAAACGTTTTCTCGAGAAAAATTACGAAAAATTTGTATGGACGCAGGAGAAGCCAAGGAATTCAGTACAGCCTTCGGATTTGCTTTAAAATAGGCGGTTGTCCATGTAGGCAAGAATTTAGAAATCCTGCTGCGGTTTGCAACAACTTTCTGCGTTTCACGGTAAAACCGGCAGTTTCTCGGTAAAACGGAGATTACCACCCTGTTGGGGAGGTCGTGTTACGTGGGTTTAGATGTATTTCGTGCCGATTCTGTCGCCTTCGAATTTTTAACAAATTTCCATGTTTTCATCGATTTTTCGCAAAAAAAAACGTTTTCTCGAGAAAAATTATAAAAAAATTCATATCGACGCAAAAGAAGCCGACAAATTCAGTAGCGTAGTTAGCTATATATAAGTTAATAGTGAGTAGAAGAATAGAACTAAGAAATACGAAGCTAAAGATCTGAATGAAACGACTTTTACTTTCTCTTTTTAAAAATCTTGTACTTTTTTCATCGTAGTGTATATAAAAAATATATTAGGGCGCTGTTATCTTTAAGTTGACTTAATAGAGACTTTAAGGGCGCTTTATGGTAAACATGGCGACTTCAGAAAGTCTACGGTGGCTGTGGTGTTTTTAACATTTTATCTCCTTAAAAATCTTGTACTTTTTAAATTAAAAAATTCGTAGCGTCTATAAACAAATTATTAGGGCGATCTTGTGTTCAGGGTAACTTAGTAGAAGCTACAAAGGTTGTGCGTAGTAGATATAAAGATTTCAGAGAATATATTAGGTGTTCCGATTTTTTTTTTTATTAATTCTTCTTAAAAATAATATTAGGGTGATCTTATGTTTAGGAAAACTTAGTAGGGAGTATAAGAGTTGTTTGTGGTGAATATCTGGGTGTAAGAGGGTGGGGGTGTGGTGTGGTATTTTTTATGATGTGGTGTTCGTATAAGTTAATACAGGGTAGAAACTTTAACTGGAATACATTTCTAACCCGAATATAGAGAATTTTAACAAAAAATTTTGACAGGTGATTCAAAACAAATGTAGCCTTGTCCGAACACATGATTATTTAACTATTAATGACTACTAAACTATTTAACGAAGTACGATTTCAAGTTCTTATCTGACAGCATTAAACAACATCGTTCGCTAAGGCTATTGGCACAATTTGAACATTTAATTTAGTTGATTGTTGAAATAATCATTGTTATTAAATTTAGTATATTCTTTCAGATGCCGTAGTAAAAAAACCGGGTTCTATAATTCCACCTCCTACACGAGTCACCCTGTATGTATTAGTCATTTTACGGATCCGAAAGTTTTTCCCAAAAGTTGGTTCTTGAATTTTTAAGGGATTCATTCATTACTCTACGAAAGCATTGTATAATAGACTTTTATTATAAACTCATAAAACTCAATTCTACAAACTTCCGTAGGTTCTTGAATCATTTGCATTTTGTAAGGGTGCGTTTGTACTTCTTTTGATAATTTCAGAATCATGATATGATTAACATCAAAACAATGACCCAGTTATCGAACAAACTTGGCATAGTAGTAACACTGAAATACTGAAAAGTTTAATTTTGAAGATTAATACATATTCGCTAGTGGTCTTGAACATACAACTAAACAAAGAAAAATACCTCGAATCTATGACAGATACCTACAATCACCTTGTATATACATAGCTGTCATAGAAATTTTGTTAAAAAACAATTTTTATAATAAAAAATCATGCCTGCATCGTTAATTGAATAACTGAGATGTTGATAACCCCCTTGAGAAAATTTGCATTCGAAAACAACAAACCGATTATTCGAAACGTTAAATGGCGTGTAATTGTGCGGATAAACTTTCTAATTAAAGGAAGCTTCATTGCTACAAGCGAGCACGAAACCACACAAGAATGAATGAATCACACCTAAGCTCTGGTATTCTGGTATTACCCAACTATAATTTGCAGTGTTTTCTTTCTCTGGCTACAACCTAGAGGGCGGGGATTTTTATAACATTCGAGACAATTTTATAACCATTGTGTGTAAAAAACGACGTTAAAACTTTGGTGAATAACCCTCTTTGTCAATAAAAAATAAACATAACTATTTCAGCTAAGCTGTTAATTACAGCTCGTCAAGAGTAGGACAATAGGCATTTGCTATAATAGGTAAACAAGAAACAGGTGATGTTACGTGTATTTCCGGTCATCGGAGATGACCTGAATATATCACCGACAACTGTTTTCATATTTTCACGCTGGTTGGTGAGAAGACAAATAGTAACATACGTATTATAAAAATATAAAACTTTTTTATTAACTAATGCAGTAGATAATTTTCAATAGATATTCATAGTTGTTTGACATCTAATATTAAATTCTCAAGCACAGCAAATGGTGTTGAAATTGGTGTTGAGAAAAGAAACGGAGACCCTTTAATATCGCCCTTTTAGAGCCCGTGGATTATAAGGTCTGTCTCCGTGATAACTTATTTGAAAGGCATTTTCTAGTTTCCTTTGCCGCCGGTAATACAGTTGACTGTAAAGGTGGTAAATTTAAATTACGTAAACAGTCACTCATTTGACTTTGATTTTTCGTCTTAGTTCTAAAAGCCCCTACACACGCTCCGGTTTTCACTCCGGCTTGCCTGCATGAGCAAATACGCTCGGGTTTGCCTGACCTCTGAGTTGTCTCCACACTGCACAGACTTTTTTCAGTTGAGGTTTCAGTTTTTTGTTGTGAATAGCAAACTCAAGACCGCGTCTCTTATTACTTATATTGTTGCATACAAATTTTATCTCCAACATCATAAGAATCGGACAAAACACACAACAAGTTTTCTTAAGCATTTTGGCTATTCGTTGTATTAAAATAAACAAAAAAAAAATCAAAAAAGAAATAAATGGGTTACAGATTAGCTTTTAAAGAGACAACATTTTTCTCATATCAATTTGCTAGCTGAGTTAAAGACTACAAAGGCTGATTGGTTTAACAGCTTCGTATGGATTAAGAAACATACAAGGATATTTCCGGTACAACTCTATAAATTCCTTGAGAAAATATCTTGAATAATTTCTGGTGTCCATATTATATTTTTACTTTAAATGTAAAAGGTATGAACTGAACGCAATGCAACTTATCCAAAACTGTGGTATTGGACTGGCGTGTCAACACACATGCCGGCTTGCTTGCACAGTTCGTTCAGGCCAAAATATCAAAACCGAACAGACATTGCACAGGCCGGGCTTATGGCCCGTGCAGGCCGCCTGAATGACCCATACACACTCAGGCTTAACTGCACAAACCCAGCCCGCGCAGGCACGCCGCGCGCCGGAGTAAAAACCGGAGCGTGTGTAGGGCCTTAACGGACAAGAAGTACCTAGCAATTTAACTTAATAACTAATTAATTGGAACTGATAAGAAATAAATACTTTTCCCTAATGTTTATGTTTTTAATTAGTCACACTGCTTTATGCGACACTACAATAATGAATGAATGAACTACGCTTGACCTCTCCTGTACTGGTATTACCAATTTTGTCGAGCTGGTGATTAACCTATCCTATCAGCTATATTTTGGTATAAATGTGAAAGATGCAATGTAAATTGCATAGTTCAGTCGAAGTCTCAGTACTAACAAATCATTCTCAATAACAGTTATGAAGTACCTCGTGGTAATTAGTGTTATTTTAGCTGTGTCAAGTGCTTATCCGTTTATCGATAGACACACCCATACGGGTGGTGGTGGCGGCGGCGGAGGTAAACGTTTCAGAAGGTAAGAATAGGGTTTTAACACCAGTAACAATGTATTGTTTTATGCCAGTTTGTCGATATGAAAATGTTTCTTCTCCAGGCAAGATGTTCCTATTAATCAAAATACCAAATATGGCCTTAAAGATGGTGTACCTTACGTCCAGCACCAAATAAACCTGGCTAATACTGCAGACCACAAATTGAATGCCCAAACTTTCGTTTCTAAAGACTTTCACAACAACGGACCTCTAAAGACACAGGGACAGTTGAACTACGGCCATGTACCTTCTGGTAAGACACGATTTGAAAATTCTTTATATGTATAATTAAAAAAAAAGGCTTGGGCAACCTTCCATATCAGTTACAGTTTCCTTTATTGTTATTATTTTGTATTCTAGGCGCAGGTGTTCAACTAAGTGCTTCCAACATAGCCCATGGTGGATCCAAAGTGGGCGCTGCTGGCGTGTGGAATCTCTATAAGAACGGCAACTTTGGGGTTGATTTAAAAGGGGGTTACAGTCAACAGTTCGGAGGCCCAGGCGGTTCCGGTCCCCCAATTTACGGAGTGGAAATCAAAGGGGGATATGCGTTTCCCAGGAGAGGATAGGAGATCACCATTGATATATTTATTTATTGTAAAATTGTAAATAATAAATATTAAGTCCTAAATAAACTGGTTTTGTTCTTTAAAAACAACAGGAACATTGGAAAGTGTTAGAGTTAACCTGTTAGGTAATGCACGGTGCATATCTGCACCTCTAGTTCCATTACTAGGTCATAGATGGCGTAGTTCTCTATTCTACTATTGTAGTAACGACTTTTTCAAAATTTGACGCATTATTAGTTAGCATCTATCTAATAGTATGTTGTGTTGTTGAGCCAGTACCGAATACTTTGTACAATGACATAATAAGAACAGTACCAGGTATTCTGAGCAATTTAATGAGTTGACACGATTTTGGGAAAAACGGAAACGGTAGAAAACTGAATGCTATCCTGTACGATATGTATGACGTATGGGGATTAGCGCATTCAAGCAGCCCTTAGGCTCCTTTTAGTCTACCATTCGTAGATGGCCTCACAATACGCTGTTGACACACTAAATTATAAGTGAATGTACTTGCAACGAAAGCCACTCCAAAACATTCGATTTATCATTATTATCGAGTGTCTCGAGGCATTAAAACTGGAAGTGCCGATACATAATTTTCCTTTTGCCGTGTCGAGTTGCACACGAGCAAACTTCACTCTGTAAGAGCTCCGAGTAGGCACCGGCTAAATGGAAACAAATGACTATCGACTCGTCACTTCGATACGACGGCTTTGAGTGACATTTCCGCGAGGTGTGCCCAATCTTTCGGCCCTTATAATCTAGAGACGAGCACGAAAGCTAAATTGTCGTTGAACGGTCTTCATAAAGCTTTACGGTTGTTTCATAGGCATGCGTCAAGGGTGACCAATCTAGACGTTTCCTGTCTTACATTTTTCAATTTTGTACAATATTTCAGTTTAAATAATTTCTTGACAATTTTGAACAGCATTCAAAAAATGTGTGAATAACATATAGTTTAATAAGTATATAATAACATATGTTTTTTCGTCACACTGCCATAATATTATGGCAGTGTGACGAAAAAACATTTTCGATACTAATATAGCGGTTGTTGATACTCTTATTGATTCATGTTTCACGAATGTCAAAATACTAAGCTGTCTAATATAGTACGGAAAACTCGTGTTATTATTCACATCACCGTCGACGGTAAACCGATGAATACTGAAAAGGCCTTTGTACATACAGATGTTTGATTGGTGTGACGTATTACTTTTTTAGACTTTTTTCCTTTATCGAGTATCCCTTAAAGCTAGTGGTTAGTCATCATAAAATCATATATTTTTTTAGTTATTTATGTTTATTCGAATGGAGATTTCCTTGCTTCAAAACTGTATTTTCCTTTTTTTTTTTGTTGAAACGTCACTCGCTGCAATTTTGAATAATATCTATAAAAAGTTAAATATTTTATGTTTATATATATAAATATTTTACATTTTTTCATAGTTTTAACATAATTAGATTGAAATCATTAGGAGTATGGTTGTTTATGTTAGGGATGATAAGGGATTTTCACATGTTTATTTAACTATAATATTAAAATAGGATAAATAAACGGGAGCATTTAAATATGAATTGTAGATATTTTACTTAACCTATTTTATAATTTTTGCCTATTTTCTCATTTATTTTATATTGTTTTTACATTTAACAACAAACAAAATATATCTTGTTATACAGAATACATGTGTTCGCTTATGACAAAAATAATTTTGTTCTACATTTCTCTTTTTTCAGTTAATCAGTTCAGTTTTTTGTAAATAAATTCATAATTAACTTTTAAGAATTTAATAAGATTTAGTCTACTACCCTATTTATATACCGAAGAATGAATTGTTCAATTATACAGGGTGTTTATAAACTTATATCCATGGAAGAAATATCTTTATGAATGAAATGGATTAATTAAATTTACGATAACTGTGAATGAAATTTATTAAGTTTATTATTTACAGTATATTTTATTTTATTTTCTGTAAATCGTTGTTGTTTAAGACATCTAATAGAAATTGTGAAAGATTATATGTTGCACTGTCAATATTACTCAGTGTTGATCTTTAAGGGGATTTTTTTGTGAAGTTTAAATGGGTTGTAGATAAGTGAAAGGGGTGTGTGTACCCGTTACGGTTATTTTTTTGATGTTTGAGGATTAATTGCTCTGAACTATTATTTAATAGTGGTAAAAATAAATAAACATAAATTTATTGTTTTTACATTTCACTTTACACGTAAAAGGTTAATTTTAAAAATAAAATTGTACATAATAGCCAGAGGAAAAATGGTGGCAAAACCGCTCATTTCCTCTATCAACTAATAGAAAGGACATTATCTAATATAATATTTCATACTGTCGAATTATAAATTTGCCTCCATTTGCTCATAAAAACATTTCCTGCATATATTCGATTATTGCGAGACAAACAGTTATGAATAAACTCAACTTGAACAAGTAGACGTTCTTATAAAATTGCTAGAGCTGAAATAGAAGTAGAATTCCTAAGGTAATAAGTTTCGTTGAACACTAACAGATCAAAGCAGTTATGCCTATTTTGAGTTATGGTATTTTCTTATTGTTAGTGATTATAAAAGTCCAAAAGTCCGTGAATTTCGATTTCCGTTAAGCGCTTTTGTTTTCAATTCCTTACTGAGGGTTTTTCTTACGCGGAATATGTGAAATACCGCTATATCTCTATTCGCTGCATATCTGCCGCCATATATAATAATGCACCGATTTAATACGATCATATCAATCCAGTCGTATCCTCGTGGTGGATAAAACAAAAGTTTTAAGGAATGAAGGCTACGCTATTCACTGTTGCTTTGGCTTTCACGGCCATTTCTGCTAGTCCCATCGGGTTTGATGTCGTCGAAGACGATGCTGGCGAACAGTATAACCTAATTCCTCTCAGTCGTGTCAGAAGGTAAGTACAGTGTTTAAAATCTATCAGTAACCTGCAGATTTTCATTATTTTGAGTTTGCATATGAATTTCTAGAGAAACACCGGAACGTAAATGGGAATTATCTTTCTTTTTCAGAGATACCAAGACCTTATGGGACATAGAACAAGAACGAAGGGGCTTAAAGGGCATAGTCAAACACGAAGGGCCGCTCTTCAAGGGTGACAACTTTCAACTGACCGGCAGTACCTTCGCAAACAAATATTTGAACAACCTAAAAGACTTGAAACCTGACGTTCTCGGTGCCTACCTGAAGTTTTCCCATAATTCTAGGGTGGAAGCCGCCTTGGAAGCCGCTCGTTTTCGAGGGGGCCCAACCGATGTGAAGGCGATGGCAAACTACAACCTTTTTAATCATAAAGATGCCAGGGTTGACCTGGGGATTGACTACTCTAGGCAGTTCGGAGGGCCTGGTGGCACTGGCAAAGCCGATACCGGGGTGTTCTTGACAGGCGCACCAAAAATTTAAACTAGATTATTTTTAAATATTTACACAATTATTTATTTTTTTATTGTATTTTTTTTAATAAAACAGTCATGTGTAGTCCGTGTAGTTTCTGTCTGTATTTAATTTTACTCATCGATGACGATAGTCACCACAAATAAATATTAAATGCTGTTTCTAATTCAGATTCCAGGAATTCAGGATCAAACTATAAAATATAAATAAAATGGCCTTTTAGTAAGAAATAATAAAGGAATCATATCTCCCAGTAGGGCGTTTGCCCAACTGCTCACATAAATTTTAAACATACTCTACGAATTTTTTTATGAAAAAGTACAAGATTTTTAGTAAGAAATAATAAAAAAAAAATAGTTCTCGCAGTAGGGTGTTTGCTCTTTCTCAATATTCACCACAAACATCCTTTAGAGTTTTTATCAAGTCTCTTTAAAAGCACAACTGCTCAAATAAATTTTAAACATACTCTGCGAATTTTTTTATGGAAAATTACAAGATTTTAGTAAGAAATAGTAGATACAATCAGTTCTCCCAGTAGGGTGTTTACGCTATCTTAATATTCACCACAGACATCTCTTAGGGTCTTCATTAAGTCTCTTTAAAAGCACAACTACTCAAAAAAATTTTAAACATACTCTGAATTTTTTTATGAAAAGGTACAAGACTTTTAGTAAGAAATAATAAAAAAAATCAGTTCTCGCAATAGGATGTTTGCGCTTTCTCAATATTCACCACAAACATCTTTTAGGGTCTTTATTAAGTCTCTTTAAAGGCACAACTGCTCAATTAAATTTTAAACATACTCTGTGATTTTTTTTATGAAAAAGTACGAGAATTTTCGTATGAAATAATAAAAAAAAAATCAGTTCTCGAAGTAGGGTGTTTGCGCTTTCTCAATATTCACCACAAACATCCCTTAGAGTCTTTATTAAGTCTCCTTAAAAGCACAACTGCTTAAATACATTTTAAACATACTTTATGATTTTTTTTATAAAAAAGTATTAGATTTTTAGTAAGAAATAATGAAAAAAAGTCAGTTCTCCCAGTAGAGTGTTTGCGTTATCTCAATATTCACCACAAGCATCCCTTAAAGTATTTATTATGTCTCTTTAAGAGCACAACTGCTCATAGATTTTAAAAATTCTCTGCAATTTTTTTCTTCAAATGAAAAAATACAAGATTTTTAGTAAGAAATAATTAAAAAAATCAGTTCCCCCAGTAGGGTGTTTGCGCTATCTCAATATTCACCAAATAAATCCCTTAAAGTCTTTATGAAGTATATTTAAAAGCATAACTGCTCCAATAAATTTTAAACATACTCTGTGAATTTTAAAAATACAAGATTTTTAGTAAGAAATAATTAAAAAATCAGTACCTCCCGTAGGGTGTTTGCGCTATCCCAGTATTCACCACAAACAGCCCTTAGAGTCTTTATCAAATATTTTAAAAGCATAACTACTCAAATAAATTTTAAACACTGTGAATTTTTTTATGAAAAAGTACAAGATTTTTAGTAAGACATAAAAAAATTCAGTTCTCCCAGTAGAGTGTTTGCGTTTTCTCAACATTCAACACAAACATTCCCTAAAGTCTTTTTTAAGTCTCCTTAAAAGCACAACTGCTCAAATAAATTTTAAACATACTCTGCGAATTTATTTATGAAAAAGTACAAGATTTTAGTAAGAAATAATAGAAAAAATCAGTTCTCCCAGTAGGGTGTTTGCGCTATCTCAATATTCACCACAGACATCCCTTAGGGTCTTTATTTAAGTCTCTTTAAAAGCACAACTGCTCAAATAAATTTTAAACATACTCTGAATTTTTGTATGAAAATGTACAAGACTTTTAGTAAGAAATATTAAAAAAAATCAGTTCTCGCAATAGGATGTTTGCGCTTTCGCAACATTCACCACAAACATCTTTTAGGGTCTTTATTAAGTCTCTTTAAAAGCACAACTGCTCAAATAAATTTCAAACATACTCTGTGAATTTTTTTATGAAAAAGTACGAGAATTTTCGTAAGAAATAATAAAAAATCAGTTCTGGCAGTAGGGTGTTTGCGCTTTCTCAATATTCACCACAAACGCCCCTTAGAGTCTTTATTAAGTCTCCTTAAAAGCATAACTGCTTAAATAAATTTTAAACATACTTTATGATTTTTTCTAATGAAAAAGTATTAGATTTTTAGTAAGAAATAATAAAAAAAAGTCAATTCTCTCAGTAGAGTGTTTGCGCTATCTCAATATTCACCACAAACATCCCTTAAAGTCTTTATTATGTGTCCTTAAAAGCACAACTGCTCAAATAGATTTTAAACATTCTCTGCAAATTTTTTCTTCAAATGAAAAAGTACAAGATTTTTAGTAAGAAATAATTAAAAAAATCAGTTCCCCCAGTAGGGTGTTTGCGCTATCTCAATATTCACCACATACATCCCTTAAAGTCTTTATGAAGTATATTTAAAAGCATAACTGCTCAAATAAATTTTAAACATACGCTGTGAATTTTAAAAGTACAAGATTTTTAGTAAGAAATAATTAAAAAATCAGTTCCTCTCGTAGGGTGTTTGCGCTATCCCAATATTCACTATAAACATCCCTTAGAGTCTTTATCAAGTCTTTTTAAAAGCATAACTGCTCAAATAAATTTTAAACATACTCTGTGAATTTTTTTATGAAAAAGTATAAGAATTTTAGTAAGAAATAATAAAAAAAAATCAGTTCTCCTAGTAGAGTGTTTGCGCTTTTTCAACATTCAACACAAACATCCCCTAAAGTCTTTTTTAAGTCTCTTTAAAAGCACAACTGCTCAAATAAATTTTAAACATACTCTGCGAATTTTTTTATGGGAAATTACAAGATTTTAGTAAGAAATAATAGAAAAAATCAGTTCTCCCAGTAGGGTGTTTGCGCTATCTCAATATTCACCACAGACATCCCTTAGGGTCTTTATTAAGCCTCTTTAAAAGCACAACTGCTCAAATAAATTTTAAACATACTCTGTGAATTTTTTTATGAAAAAGTACGAGAATTTTCGTAAGAAATAATAAAAAAAAAATCAGTTCTCGCAGTAGAGTGTTTGCGCTTTCTCAACATTCAACACAAACGTCCCTTAAAGTCTTTATTAAGTCTCCTTAAAAGCACAACTGCTTAAATAAACTTTAAACATACTCTGCGAATTTATTTATGAAAAAGTACAAGAATTTTAGTAAGAAATAATTTAAAAAATCACTCTCCTAGTAGGGCGTTTGCGCTACCCCCATAGTCACCACAAACATCCCTTAGAGGCTTTATTCCGTCTCTTTGAAGGCACAACTGCTCAAATAAATTTTATACATACTCTGCGGTTTTTTTTATGAAACATTAGAAGATTTTTAGTAAGAAGTACTATTAACAGAGATGCAGAGTCTCGCTATAAAAAAAGAATCATCCAGTATGATAAATAAAATTAGTTTAAATAAAGAATATATTGCTAACTAAAATTTTAAGATAAAATACATTACATTAGTTATAATTTAACATATTTACGTTGAACAAATGAAAGTCAAATAAATCGTACTTTTATTAGAAATAAACTGTTTTCTTGTGTAGTATTAATAGTATTATTCAAGTGTACAACTACAAAACTGGCTCGTGTAATTATATTCTATTTTCTATATAAATAAATACCAGAAATTTTGGAAATTTGACCATCTGGAACAGCCAAAAACCACGATATATTAAAAAAGTATAAATCATACATTATAATGAATTTCACTCATGTGTATTCATAGAATGTTGTAATTAACCACGATTCCGGACTGATCCAACAGTCCTTGACTGCCGAGTTAAAAACAATTAAGTTGTAAACAAAATGATAAGCCGTTCCATTAAGAGAAAAGTACTTTTATCCAAGCAGAAATAACTGTTTATCTCTTCTCGTCACAAAATAAATATTGCATTTATTGCTGCAGTATTTTCCCGCACTTTGGGTTAGTGTGGTTTACCGAAATTTGTATTATTAAAATGCGGAAAATGGTAGGCCTATTTCAGTTCACGTTATACGTCTGCAAGTGTTGTAACGAACAAAAAAAGATTGTAAGATGCAACAGTTCATCTTGTTTGCGATATTTGTGGCAGTTGCAGTTGCGATGCCTTTTGAGGTTGCCGAAGACGCGGAAGGTGAACAGTATTATTTGGTCCCAGTCAGCAGAGGAAAGAGGTAAGTAAAAAATTTGGTTGTACGTTTTTTTTTTATCAACAAAAGTGGAAGTAAAAATCCCTAGTTTGAATATTAGTGTCGTTATTTGTATCATTATTCAAATATATTATAAATATATTTCATTTATGAATATTTAAATATACAGTATAGAGTAAAAGTGCGAATAAAGTCACTGCTTGTTAATAGGTAATTTTTTTAAGAAAGAAAAAAATATATATGACACAAACGGCTCTCTGTTTTCAAAACCTTATCTTCTGATATTTTGAGATTGTTTATTTATGTCAATATTTCATTAATTAACATGTACAAGGTGGAAAGAGCAATAGGTGCTTTCATTGTAGATGACATAGAATCATGAAATTAAAAAGTATTTACTTCATATGTAATCAAATCGATAATTGATAAATTACGTCATTAATCCGATGCGATGCATTATTTTGTTTCTGAAAATTGGCTGTTTACGACAGAGTTATTTAATTCATACTTTTACACCATACTGTATGAATAATTTTTGTGGTTCAAAAATTGTGTCAGTTGTCCGTACTATAGGGTGCCTCAGTTGGACTATATACTATAGAATTTGAATTGCATGCCGTTTGCGTTCTAGCAAAGATAGGGCGTCAATATTTAACGAGTCTTATCTGCAAACTATACGACGTCAATATGCCACGATAACGTTCCCCATTTACTGTTATAACATTATCAGCTTCATTTTCAAGAAGTATGGTCTAATTACTCCACTACTCCAAAATTCGTACCAAACCGTGCATCTCTTTTCCTTCTCGTGAACGGCATGTGGATTTTCAGCACCTCAAATTCGATAATTTTGTCGGCTTCATTCCCGAACGAAATTTTGTTGTAAAAATCAGCATCGCCGTCTTTTTTTTCTAACACCCCATTAGTAAATGTACGACGTTTTAAATGGTCTGTAACTTTCAATTGTGTCAACTGAATTTTATATGCTGATAGATGCAGATCTTTGTTTAAATCCGATGCGTGGTGGCTCTAGACATATTCAATTGTTGTGTACGACGTCGAATTGATGTGTTTGGATACTCTCGTACACTTTTTCTCATTGTAGCAATATCTTCATCCGACTGACCACGACGAGGACGTATTGGTGTTGTCTTATCAATACCAGAACCCGTCTCTTCAAATTTCTTGATTAAGCTGCGAACTGTTAACTCTGTAGGCGCTTCATTTTGTCCTAATTGCGAATTTTTCTTAATGCAGCTGTAAATGATCGCTCACTTTCATAAAATAGTTGTACACAAATTGTTCGTTGTTGAACTGATAATCATAGCATGTTGACGTCGAATGGCTTGTAGACGACAGTCGTTAAAGATTGACGCCCTATCTTTGACATAACACAAATGGCGCCCAATTCAAATCTTGTAGTTCCAACTGAGACACCCTATATTAGCATGAATTCTAAAAATTAAAAACCTAAGGAAGAAATAAGTACATACATTACCGCACTAGTAACGAATTAATTACATAACAACTATTTAAAATAATTTACATCAGTTTTAAACTATTTTTATACTTCTACCAAACCCATACGAGCACCTAGTACTAGTACTAGCACCAAACCCATACGAGTACATACAAAAATACGTACTTATGTACTATCTTCTATCAAAATTACAATGCGCTCAGAGACCAAGACCCGTTCAATAAATAAAGTGACATTGGCTTATTTTTTAGAGATACTACGTGGGGAGTGTCAGGCACAGGATCATCCATCGGCCACCAGGGGACCCTATTCAACAGCAACAATCACAGGCTAGACGGTAGCGCCTACGCGGCCAAAAATTTCGCCTCACACGGACTCAGGCCTGATCAGGTCGGTGGCCGCTTGGATTACAGTCACAAACCGTCGAGTTCCGGAGCATTTATAGCCGCGGATAATGCCCGTGGGTATGGGACAGATCTTAGCGCTGGCGCTAAATATAATATTTATCAAAATAAGAACTTCGGCGTGGACTTGACGGGGCAATACGGAAGGCATTATGGCGGTCCTTTCGGCACTGGGCATTCTAGTTCGGGTGTGTTTTTGAAAGCCCAGGGGACATTTTAAAATACCAGATTAGTATTTTAATTGTATTAGAAGGTAGCTTATTTATTTAATATATAAGTAATAATAAAAAAAAGTGACTTGTAAGATAGTCTTTTATTAAGCGTCCTTTATTTTAATTATAACGATGGAGCTAATATATATATATATATATATATATATATATATATATATATATATATATATATATATATATATATATATATATATATATATAATATTTATATACATAAATAAATCTCTTCCTTGTTCCTAGAAACAAGGAAGAGATTTTTGAAAACATATGTATGGAGCACGGCACTATACGGCTGCGAAACCTGGACGGTAGGGGAAGCAAGTAGGAAGAAATTAGAAGCTTTTGAGATGTGGTGTTACCGAAGAATGATGAAAATACCATGGACTGATAGGGTTAGAAACGAAGAAGTATTGGAGAAAGTCGGCGAGAAAAGAAGTATGTGGAAAAACTTAAAGAAGAGAAGAGATAGAATGGTAGGCCACTTGCTGAGACATGGGGGAATAGTCCGCGATATTTTGGAGGCAGAAATAGGAGTGAAGAAAGGCAGAGGTAGGCCGAGATTAGACTACTGCTCGCAAATAGTAAGGGATGTAGGTTGTAGCACAATTAGCGAAATGCGTAGGTTAGCACAAGATAGGAGAAGCTGGAGGTTAGCGTCCAACCAGTCTTAGGACTGATGACCTAATGATGATGACATAAATAAATATAGTCTTGATGCAAATACACTAGGCACAAACATTAAAGGACGTACAAAAATCTCAAACTTCAAGGTGATTTTCAGAGGGCTGTAACTTGAAGAAAAATTGTTGAAGAGCAATTTAAAAAAAAGCAAATTGAAGCTCCAAGTTTCTAGTTTTCAGATTTTGAGTTCAAAATTTCTTACCGTTAGCAGTTTTCGAATAATAATAAGAAAACCATCGGAAAAAAATCAAATTTTTGCTTGTCTTTCAAGAGGTTCACGGACTTATATACATTTTTTTTTCGGTTATTTCATCATAAAACTTTTTTAGAAAAGTTTATCCTATTTAATTTGAGCGGTCTAAAAGTGTTGTACGATGATTTTTTACTAAGTTTTCGTCGTTCAAAGCAAAAAAGTCAATTCTGGAATTGGTAATTAATTACTCGGGAAATAGTCGTACAGAAAATTCAAGTAGGATTTTAGAAACTGCAAGGTATTCTTTACAAGCTGTAGTAATTGGTTTTAGATAAAAAAAAAATTGGTGCGACAACGTTAATTGGACAGGTGATATTGGAACAGGTAAAATATTGTGTATTTGGGGATATTCGCTTAACTTTGCAAATAATGGATAGACTAAGGATGTTGACTATTTCTTTTCAACCTTAAAGTATCCTGAAAATTTCAAAGCGCTGCGATTTTTTTGTCGTTAATTTGTAATTTTTTCTAAATGTCGATTTAAGGATGAATTTTTCATTTTTTGTTTATTTTTTGAGGTTGAAAATGTTTTTTAGCGATAAATGGATTATTGCTAAAAATTATAGAATAAATGATCTTTATCATGTGTTAATTATTAAAAGAAAAAAAAAATTAAAAACAAATTTTCAAAAAAAAAAAAAATTGAAACTGAAAACTGATCTTTATACTGTGAACGACGATAACTCAGTGAAAAATCATCGTACAAGGCTTTTAGACCTCTCAACTTAAAGAGGATAAAAGTATCTAAAAAAGATTTATCAAAAAAATGGCTGAAAAAAATTATTGAAATCCGTGGATCTTTTGAAAGGCAAGCAAAGATTTGGAAAACAATTTTTCCGATGGTTTTCTCATGATTACTCAAGAACTGCTGATGGTAAAACAAATTGAATCTCGAGATCTGGAAACTAGAAACTTAGAGCTTCAATTCGCTTTTTTTAAAATTGCTCTGCGATTATTTTTCTCCGAGTTACAGCCCTTTGAAAATCACCTAAAAATTTAGGATTTTTTTTACATCCCTTAATTTTTGTGTCTAGTATATAATTAGTTACTACATTGTCTACTAGTTGCACACAGGAACTATGTTAAATATATAGGGTGTGACCAAATGAGTGTCGTTATTTTAATAGACGATAGAGAAGACTTAAATACGAAAAATCTTATACATTTTTTAAAGAACTTTGTTACATAAGTTTATTTAATATAACTGCCCAGAAGAAAAACACAGAAAATATCAATATACCTATTTCACATTACCATATTTTTGTCAAAATCGCTATGAGAACTATGAGAATGTATCATGTCGCATGACTGTCCAGCCCGGCGCTTTGCGACTATTAAATGTGGCGTTAATCAAGGTTGTATCAGTTGTAATACACTTAATAACATGCCATGTATTCACGGTGTATGGCCTTCCCTGGAGATCGGAAAGCGCTAGATAGCACATGTAATAAAACATGTTGATGTACGTTCGGGTACATACATCAGTGGCGTTACACTCGGGTAAGTCAGCGGCAGCCGAGATTCCGTCACAGGCTGATTACTATCCTTGCAATCCAGTAATGCTTGTATTGAATATTGAGGGGACGTCTCACTTTTAGGGTACAGTGAAGTGAAACCCCACCGGGCTGGGACCGCATCTATTCAAATAAAGTATTCAAGTATTTTGCAAAAAAATCAAGTAATCTTTATCGTTCTCTATATGTAATAACCTAAAAGTAAATCTTGTGAAAAAATAAGGTCCTTTTTTAATTGACGTAAAGATTTTAATAGCGTTTGAATTGCGTTCGCCAACCGGTCGATGACGCGCATTACGAATTCGATGTTATTCAATAAACATTAGCTTCATATATAGAACGAACGCGAGGGCTTTTCTATCAATATTATTTCAATGTTTAATAAGTTCAGATATTGTAGGAGTGTTTTAATCGAAGTCGAAAGTGAAATTACAATTGATACCAGCCAATTTATTGTAAATGAATGAAATTTTGTTGTAATACTTTATAGGCATATTTATATTAAATCGCGTCAAACATCAGGGGGAGACACATTTTAATTTTCATAATAAATTGCCGGCCATGTGGTAAATTAATAACGCACGAAACCATAATTACGAAATGAAACGCATTTATCTTCAGCATCAGCGCCGGTTTTCAGTTTTAATTCGCAAATTTAGAGGCACGTTTCGCGAAAAGCAAACATGATGTGGAAAACGAACACACACACGGTCTGCTGGACGCTGGTGTAACGTCTCTCCTTCTCGAGGGCCTGGTCGCGCGCCTCTTCCTACAATGGTCGTCGGAAATAAGTCGGTTTCTATTGAAATATAATTTGCCAGTTTCTAATTCACACACTTAAGAACAAATCGTAGTCTACAGGATTAAAATTGCAATTTTTAAATTTCATTTATTATTAATTATAACAAATATTCAAATAGGCCCTCTTCTTGAACTAAACAGTGGCCCGAACGATCATAAAAACCTTGTTAAACATAAAACAACATATTAAAGCTAATATCATGGAGCTTGTTTGTTATTTTGTATGTCAATTTTGCTCTACTCTGGAGGCCATCCATACCTTTTAGTTTTCATATAGCCCCAAAGAAAGAAATCATTTGGTGCCAGACCAGGGATCTCGCTGGCCACAAGATGGTTCTCTTAATTAATAAAGAGTTTAGGAAGATATCCTTCAGGTATTTTTGCACTAAATTACCATTATAGGGGCCCATGTTGTTGCATCAACGTCTGATCTGATTAAATCTTGACTATACAATCCGTGTAATATCCGAATAAATTACCGCTGTTAAAGATCCAAGTACTTAGAATCGGCCAGTGTCTCCTCGATGAAGATGGATCGTATCATCCACCAGCATTTACTTTCTGAAGATATCGAGTTCGGCGTAAAAAGTCTATGAACGTCTTCCGAAAGAATGGCGCATGGCCGAAGGACTTTATGGTAACCATAACGTCGCGCTTAACGCCAAACTCGCTTTGCCTATTGGACCTATAACAGACAAGGCGAGGCAAAGCTAAACTTAATTCATCTAATACTATCTTCGGGAACTACCTCAGGAGATTTTATTACCTACTTTATATGGTCGGTAACCATTTTTCTTCTGTAACTGTCTACCACGTCAGAAATTGTTCTAGAGGAATGTGGTTGGATTGACAGTAACCAGATTATTTACATCCCTGATTTCGCCTTTATTATTTACCGGAACAGCTCATTTTTCTTAATGGCGTCTATTTTTCGAAATCTTGAATACTACGACGGATGGTTATCAGCAAAGCAGGAGGAATATTTGGAAATATTTCTTTAAGGATACCTTTAATTTCAATTATTTAATTAGTGGGTGCGAGGCCAAGCACCTCTTTGGCAACCTCGTAAATATCCATTCCTAGGAGAGTTCCTATTATTGTAAATAAAGTGGGGATATCATAAACCATGGCATGAGAATTTTGCATTTGATTTGAGGCAGTGCGATTCCGAATTTACGACGGAGTATTTCAGAAGAATTTTGATATCCTTGGTTTAATATAATAGTTTGAGTTGCCAAAATTATAATTGGAGATGAGGCATGGATGTATCGTTGGAGTCCAAACCACCAAAGCAACAGTTAATGCAATGAACACAAATGGAACCCTACCACCAAAAACGTAGTTTGATCTAGCACTTTACACTACTATTGTTCCTCAAACTATTAAATGTAATCTGTAAGTACGTCTTTCGACATGGTTAAGTAAATCATATAAGAATCTCAACCCAGACTTTCGCGTAAATCTCGTTGGTATTTGGTAGTGAGCATACCTTGTGTGTCCATCGGCGGAAGAGGTCGTCAATCAGAGTCACCCCTCTACAACAAATACACATACCTGCGTGATATTCCCGGGGCTGATTTGGTGCTCTGATTTTTAAATCTCTCTTCCCTAAACGATACGCGGTTGTATCTCCGCTCACGCTTTTTTGTGTGTAATTGAAAATGCATATGCAGCTTCCGCCTGAATATATCATGATCTGTTTTACTTCCGGTCGTCGTTTTTCTCGTATAATAATTTGTTGAAAACCCTTTTAATTCATCCTGTAACGATAATCTGCTTCCGCGTTTGTCTAGAATGCAATAACGCTTTGTACGTAGCCGTGGGGCATTGTTTCTGTAAAAACACGAAAAAAATATAATCCTAAACGATATTAAACGGGAATTACGCGTTTCTGGCTGTGGTAATTTAATAAAAATGAGCCTGAGGGGAGTGCATCTGTGCATTGTACTGCATCCGTGCATTTTTATTGCAAAACATGTTGCATTCCATTACACGGGGTGAAAAACATTTGTGGTGATAACTGATAATTGTAGCGTGCACTGGATGTTCTAAATTATCTAACTGTAATAACAAATATTTAGAGAAATAACAGAAGTGTAACATTAATTTTATTTATTGCCCTATCACGTTTCTGTTATTGCCGCATAAATTTAGAAAAGCGTGTTTTGTCCTGTTGCGATAATTTCTAGTAAAGGTATTGTTATGATATGATATGAGTATGTATATTAAAATGCGGTGTTGTCAAGTTTAGGACGTCTCCCTAGATGTCAAGATTTTTTGTATAATATGACAACATTGCACAAGGATTATGGGTCAATCCCGCAAGTACAAAGTCTCAACTCTCTAACCCTTGTAGTGGCCGAGATGCGGGAAAATTCCCACGTATCCTCATATTTTGGACCATCGCTTAAGGGACATACACCATTACTTTAGGAACAACCCTCATACATGACAGCATTTTGTAAGCACCTAGTCTAGAAACTTTCTGAAAACCTGTGAAGAAGAAAGATCTAAAAATAATAATGGTGAATTTATGGTGGGGGACACAGAAGCGACAATTGCAGTTACTTGGTGAGATGGAAAGTTACTAAAGCTTGGTGGAACTAAAATAGTGAAGTAGTGTGAATCCCAGCTAGTTCAAAGCGATTATTTACCAAATATCACTAGTAAAAGCATGATAACAGACTGATAAAAAATGGTTAAATGATAAGCAGTCAATGCTATTTGCTATATCAATGATATGGTATAAATAAATAAATCATGGAAACTGTAGAAGGATAAAAAAATTAAAAGAAAATGGGACATCCTAAAGTGATAAAGATTTTATTATGACAGTAAACAAAATTACGTATTAAAGAAATAATCAGGAATGTATATGTACCTCCTAGAAATTTACTGAAAGAACAACACTTGATTCAGCAGCAAGAATTGCTGATTCGATTCATGATTTAGGGCTATCCGTTGGATAGACTGAAATTCTTGTTTCTGACCTACAAAAATAATCTCCGTTATTTCCGAGAATTAAATTATATATCTTTGTTAACAACAGAAATAGAAGCCGCAGAAAAATACCATTTGTAAGGATTCCACCGACAAAATCGGAATTTGTTTTCGGAAAATGTGAAATATTGTTCCACAAAATGTTTTTCTTCCTTCTTTGTACATAGAATTCAGATTCATGAAAAAAATCGTAAGGGCTATGGATAGAAATGATGAAGAGTTTTTTATATCCAAACTCATTGGTAAAATAAATATTGCAATCCGGCAACAGCGCAAGATCCTCGATTCCGTTACTCTCGCAACGGGAACTGCTATTTCAAACCTCTATTTATACACCGAGATATTCAATTTTATGATGTGAATAATGGTGGCAAAAAAAGAAAGAGATTCTGCCCCGTCGAGTACCAATGCAGCCTTTAGGGATGAATCATGGAAATATGAAAATTAAAGGGCGTAAAGTTTCTTTTGTTGGTCTGGAATACGCGTTCTCAATGACATTTCGGATACCGGTTTGCCCTTTGGCTCCGTCGTATTTTTGCAGAAAACAATGAAGCATGTTTTATGTTGATATATGATTCGAATTTTTTTTTGCGTCTCGTAAAGGTGAGCAAGGGTGCCAAAATGTTAAGTCCCTATTTGATATTAATAATTAATTAGATAATGAAATTTCAGAACTGTCGAAATGCAATCGTTTTCATAAAAGAGCTTGAAAGAGTTGTGTTTAAAGAGTGCAAAAGTGTTTGTTCTCGTAAATAATATGATCATTTTCATGTAGAAATAATGAAAGAATTTTCAGAGCTTCCAAAAGCAACGAGCTGTTGAAAATGAAAAAAATGGAGAAAGCTGACCTCCACCATTTTCTTCAGGACGAAGTATCAGTTTTATCTATTTCTATTAAACGGTTTCAGAAATAATCATTTCCTGGTCTTTACCAGTAGCATTGTGCACCTGGAAATTTTCATGAACCCCTATTCTTTTAGTGGAAAGTTGAAACCACTGGAGGATCTTTATGTTGGAGACACTGGCGGTACCCTAAAGCTGGGCATCATAGGATATTATTATTATTATGTTTTGTGGGTTTGGGCCTCATCAGCCTCTGATCGCATGGGTAGTCCCTTGGCGATCCGCTCTTATCCGGGTCATTATCCAAAAATGCTATCCCATAAAAGGAACAATTTTGGCACGTCCCTCGCCTTAAGCCTCGCCTCCTCTAGGATAACAGGGGTCCCTCCCTAATATAAGATACCTCTTCTCCTCCAGTGCGGGGCAGGTGTAAAGAAGATGAATCGAAGGTTCCTCGTCTTCTTTACAGTATCTGCAGGCCGGGCTGCCAGTCAACCTCAGCTTGTGCTTATATGCATTCAGGCTACTATGGTAGCCCGTTATGATTCCCACCAGGGTTTTAGGATAACTTTATAAAAGTTTATTCTCTAAGGAAAGCTTTGATCTCAAGAGCCGCTGTAGCTTAAATACTTGCAATCCAAGTTGTTTTCTCTTCATAAATATGTACTTTTTCCAAGTAAGGCGTCTATCCAGGTACTTTGCGCTATCTTCTTGAAGCAGCTGTTTATTATTGAATGTAATGAAGTGGCAGGTGCCTCAACGTGGAGTATACGTTACATGGGTAGACTTATTCTCATTGAATTTTATTTTCCATTTACTTAACCAGACCTGGAAACTATTTAAAACCTGCTGGAGTTTGTTTGATGTCGTTGTAGCGTCTTGGACGGTTGCCTGTAGCGTTGTATCGTCAGCAAACATGGCAGTCATGGTTGTTGCCGATGTTAGTATGTCAGCAATGAAAATCTGATACAATACTGGCGCAAGGACGATACTCTGAGGTACTCCAGCGTTTACTGGATATAGCTCTATAATTTCATCCCGAGATTTACTAAGAAATAATTGCTTGGAACATAATTTTCCAGTATTGAATAATAAGTGTGTGATAGTATGTTCTTCAACTTAAATAATAGATCTTAATGCCAGACCTTGCCAGTCTAGGGCCTGTGCTATATTCTTGCCGAGCAATATTCTTTTTTTCAAAGGTTCTATGTGTGTGCCACTAAATAGTGTAAGTTAGTGTACTTAGTTTAACGTTTTTTCTTTCGGCATATGCATCACGTTTTTCATTACCGATTAACCTTACATAAAATTTATCATGTGAGGAGGAAAATATACTGGGAAGCATTATGGAAAGTGCAATGTGAATTTTTGTGAATGGCGACAGACAATTATTTTTTTAATAGGGTTTGTTAATGTTGTGTATGAGATTTTTAACTGTTTTATACAGGCTGTTATCTCAGTATGTGTAGAAATTTATGGACGTAAGCCATCGCATATTTAAGGTAATTAAGGTAATTTAGTTATATAAACATAGGGTCCATAGGTATTCGAGCGTTTCTCATAAATTTCTAAACGCCAAGAATAAATGTATTTCATAAGTGGAATAGGGGCTTCCACCCTGTATAAAAATGAAAATAGCAATGTGCTGTTAGTGACGACTGCAGATGCCTATACGGTGGTAGAGAAAAGCGTTTATTTATAATTGTTGCATAATTTAGAATAATAAGAACTACCGCGAAAAATATCAATTTGGCAACGCCGCTGACAGAGAACGCCAATGTTTGGTCCCGTCTCGCGATGCATGTGATTTATACCCGGAGATTTTCCCTCTCGCCCTCGGCTTTCTCTAAAGGGCGACTTCATGGCAGATTTTTTCAATAGCGAGACATCTCCGGAGTTATTCACCTTGGCAGATTTTCAATATCTATGCGTGCCTCTGACCATTGGCGATTCCATTGTAAAGCCCGTCGAGGAATTTTTATAGTCCTCGAAGGGATATAACTTAAGACGTAAAGCTGTCTTTACCATATACACTCGGGGCGACGCTGCGGAGTGTATAAAATCAGCGTTCTGAATGCGGAAATTATAAAAAAAAACTTACATAAAAATGGGAATCCATAAGACTTATTGGTGAATATAAATGAAAAATCATTTTAGAATTTGGTGAAATTCTTTTATAGCAGCTTCTTTTATACATGCAGGAGTAAAAAAATTAGATGCATTATACGGGGCGGTTGAAATTATCTATTAGAAGTATTAGTTCTGTTTATAATTTTAAAAATTCGAGAGATATAAAACAGATCTGTTCTCCCATATCAAGCAACGTCAGCTCTGGGACTACACCAAACAGATCATTTAAATGTGTCGGAAGAAACTACTCAGGAACATTGTAGATGCATCTTGGTACATCGGAAACAGCAATCTTCATTGCGACTTGGAAATAAAAACTTCATAGATCAGGTATATCAAGAAATATGCCAAAGGACATGAGGCATCCAGCTCCTAGATAATACAGGGTTAACAGAAGAATAAAAGAACCAATTTTTTTGAGTTAGTGATATTATTTAGTTGGGCCTAGTGATCTTCGCGTTCAATTCTCATCTATCTCACGGACTATTAGAGGAAGAAATCAAATCAAATCGATTATTAGACGAAGAATCTCTATTTATTGGTATGAAGGCAGTTAATCAGGACTAAATACGGTTTTCACATGTCGTTTATGGTTCTGCAGCTGATCTAATAGTGCCTGATCTAGCTGGTCCAATAGTGCTCTAAGTGCTATCTACACACCAGTTTTGAGAAGCTGTAATGAAGATTTAAGAATATGTGGATTATCAGTGCTCCGCATTCGCAAGATCCACGGTTTGTTAGACAGAAACAGTTAATTTAGACAGCAAGTCACTGCGGTTTCTCGAGCATTTTTCACTTTTTTAACGTATTGTAGAAGACAATATCAGTTAGAATAGGCGGAGAAGGTGTTTTTATACCTGATCCTTCCGTTGAAGCTGTAACTGGAATAAGGGCTAAACATGTTTGTTTATTTCCATTTATTAACACCATACGAGATTCTTTGATTCTTCAGGTTAGGAATCGAATGATCATAATTACCATGAAGTTAAACTACGAAAACCCCATCTTTTATCAAATGTACGGTGTCTACAGATATTTTAGATCATTCTGAAGAAACTCGGATAAAACAATAAATCGTTATTATAACAATAAACGAAACTACTAGTTCCTGCACTGGACACCAAATAGAGTTAAGATGAAAAAAAGTTGCCTAAGTATCTACTTTATGTACTGTATAATAATGAAATACTTGTCTTTATGTAACTCTAATTCATTTCGAGCTAACTACAGAACTTCGTGATCATTTCCTAGTACCATTAACTAAAATATATGCTACAATTTGTGACAAATCCTCATCAGTGTATTAGTGCCTATTAGTGTTCCTAATTTATTTTACGATTCTTCCATTGCTGTTATGAGGATTACTATCCCAATAGCAAGACCGATAACCCGAATTAGTTTCATCGAAGTTTGTACGCGACAGCCTACTATGATCTAGGAAGTATGCCAGTAGTAAATTACCCGCTACAACATTTAAGATTAAGACTATCGGGAAACTGTCAATTTGTCGCAATCGCCGAAATA
This sequence comes from Rosalia funebris, assembly GCA_037954035.1. NCBI lineage: Eukaryota > Metazoa > Arthropoda > Insecta > Coleoptera > Cerambycidae > Rosalia > Rosalia funebris. Next base: position 3,072,607 of record JAZFAV010000002.1, on the reverse strand, counting down.
AGATAAGGGTTGGAAGTAAGGGTGAATTTATATCTGTTGCCCCTAATAGATATATTAGCCACGTCGGACTACGGTTTAGTGAAATTGTGAGGATGCCAATTCCTTACGTTAGGAGAAATCTGTTGTTAATTCTTCCAGATGAGGAAAATTGTATCGATGTAATAAGTAAGGCTGTGGGCAAGCGCTGCGTACCACTGTCGCTTCATGTGGGGACATGAATATCTTTATCAGCAATGCATTGTTCACGGCCGTAGTTGATTTTGATTTATCGATCGAGGTGCACGTACAGCCTCCGCTGTGTTAGTTGAGACGTTTTAATTTAATAATAAGGTATGCCCACGTGCGAAAACCCAGAACACATGCGCACCAAGTGAAAAGTTTATTGATGATTTTGATAATTTATTTTACAATAAAGGTGATAATTGAGGCTTGTGCAGATTTTAATATACAACAACCTCATTCATTAACGGAGCTACGACCATGTTTAGAGCTGGCCAAATACCTTACAACATCTATTCTGGATCTTCATCATGTTGAGTTTACTACATGCAGAAGATACCATTAGACAGAAGAAAGTAAGAGACCAGCTTTTACTTCACCAGTAACTAACACAATGAAGGTTTTTGCCAAATCCCCTATACGGATTCGGGTCAATGCCCTATATGCATTGCCTGCCCTGTAATGAGATTTACCTTCGTCTCATACTTACCTTCGTCCCCACAAACAGTAAAACGTAAATAGGTTTAAATATGTTTTATGGGTCAGTTTTTACTTCGTTAGCCGTTATATGAGTGTTGTACGCCACTGAGGCGCGATAGAATGTACAGGTCTAGATGACTATCTTTTTGGATCAGCGAACCGTTCTACAAAACAGTTCTTGCTACAAAGAACTGAGTCCAATAATTTCCTAGTACTGACAATTAACGGCATTCAGACAAGTATTTTTGTGAATTTTCTGACCTCATCTGAGGAAAGATTTAAAAAAATGACTAGTCGTAGTTATTCATCAAATATCATAGCAGCAAAGTGAATGTATCGTTCAAACGTTTTTTACATTCGACTAACGAAGTCTTGAACTTCTTGACTAAAACTACGGAATTGGATTACTTTTCTGGGCGTAAAATTTCAGAGGGATAGGAAGAATGTGGAAAATATCGTCGGCAACTCCAACCATTCTAATCCTCGTAATTTATGTTCGCAGAACTCTTAATAGCCCCTAATTAGGCTCCTCTTTCAGCTGAGTTTTTCTATGGAGTTCAAAGCGACAAATTGAATGAAAAGCTGCCACGCGTTGGAGAACACCTGAAAAGTGAATACCTAACTGAATTACGTAGCAAAAGACTAACTTTGAGCGCTCTCAATTGCAGAGCGCGTTCTTAGTACTTTTTAATTCGATTGCTGGTCTTTTGAATTCGAGGGAGCTTTCGGACGGCCCCGCGAGGGCTCTGACGGTCGGGGGACGTTTTGACGAATGTTACGCCTTCGTCGAGATGAGATTCACGATGTGCTTACGTTCCTGTCTCGTTCGCTTTCCAGTCGCACTTTTCAGAATCAAATACTCGCAGGGAATGACGTCCCATCAACTCTTGGGACACTTTGGAGATGTCAGTTGGAGGTGTACTCGATGTAACGGGAACGAAAGAGTGGTGGGGTTGGCAGCGGTGCTCGACGCCACATTAACTCGGTTTAGGTTTTAAGAAAAGTGACGTTTTTTGTGGAAAGTGGAAATGAAAAGCGATAGAAGCGTTCGGGCTCGTCACAAGCTTAAAATAGAGAAAATTTGATAATAAAATTGGGTCAACGTGTTTTATACCAGTGTACTAGAGTGATAAAATATTTTTACTTTTTTATTGATGGTCTTTATGTATTTGAAACGACACACAAGGACTCTTAAAATAGTAAAAAAAATCTATACCTGGAACGATTATCTCTAGAAATATTTTTAGAAAATATTTGTCTGAAAAAATTCTCTTCTCTTCTTCTCTTGTGTGAAAAAATTCTCTTATTAAATAATAGCAAAGTTACATAAAATTCACATTTTAGAGAATTAATATTGGACAAGTAAGCAAATCGCAATAATATTGCGCCACCCCCACGCTCATATCGAAGGCACCTCCGGAGCATGCCTCTAGAGGCTTCGAATCAAAAAAGAAAAGTTACCACGTTGTTCGAAAGCGTCGATTTATTATTTTGATTTTGTCAAAATGCTGAAATTCGAACGAAAAGCATTTCGTACATCGACCTAAAAATTTCGAGAGACACACGAAAACAGCCGTTTAGTAAATATAGAAATTGTTTAATTTTTCTACCTTGCAATTGTTTCTATTTTGAGACTGATTTTCCTAATAAAATAACACCAGATTTTACTGTATGCAATTTTTATTCTATGGCAAAAATCTGTAAAATTTGTCGTTAATTCTAAAAATTACAAATTTTCTGCTAAAAAATTGATACCGATATGAAATGCCAGGCATAGTAAATACAATGCTGAGTGCTTTACCAAATTTAAGCTGGAAAATTGTGGGAAATTCTTCCTAAAACAATATTTTATTTTCTGAAATAAAAACAAATGTTTGACAGTAGAAAATGTTCTATTTTGTAACAAATATATAGAATATATTGAACATTTTAAACCATTTCCAAATCCAAATCTCAGTAGAAATTTTTCGGATAGCATTTCCTCGGATGTAATTAAAAGAAAACTAATAATCTCCAACGATGTGGCAAATTGTCCCTGATAGATGAGGCAAATGACATCACATATTCTTCTATCATATTTTCTACGTAGGAATGCACATTCATGGATATCTCCTGTACAGGAACCAAATCCGTTCGACCATCGAAACAAATTCCCCCCCAGAACGATATTGATCCATCAAAAAATGAGATCCTCGGAGATATTGCAGGCAGCAAACGTCTCTTTCCTGACCTCCGCCAGACTCGTTGACGTCCATCTGGTGAATTAAGGCTTACTGTTGTTTCGTCTAAAAACAAAACTGGTGTCCCGCCATCAATGGTCCAATTTGCGTGTTCTTTTGCAAAACACAGTCTAGTAAACAATTGTTACTAGTATGTCACAATTGCCAGCACGTATGTCTAGCGACATATGTTTCACTCAACTACGTACGGCATAGACAGTTAATAAATTCGCCGAACAAAATGCAATTATGAGGTCACGTCTTAGCTTTATTGAATAATTTGATTCATTGGCGTCTCAATATTTCTGTAAAATTTATTTTATTTATTTTGATTTTTGTTGAATTTATTTCATTTATTTTGACGGAAATATCAATTTGATTGAATGTTTTGTGGAGAACCTTTTCATTACTCTGTCATAGGTTGACTTACGGACTTGTATTGTACTAACTGTTATCCTAAAACGTGTTTTCAGCACGACACTGTTTAAGAATGTCAGTTGATTGATTCATACGATTGTTATCTGTGACGCACACGCAAAGAATCATTATACAAACCGTATCTGAGCTATTATAAACAAACACCCGGTACTCTCTTAACATCGCCATTCGACAGCCGAAGGAAGGTGCGTCATTATTGAAGGATGGCCTTCGGGGGGACGAAACACCGCACCGGCCGCGTCTGACATGTCACACTCTCTCGAGTACAAATTGATTCCTGAGACGTGGCTCGGCCGCCGCAGCATCGGTGGCGTCGTTAAATAAACATGTCATTGGTGCCGCGGTCACGAACTCTAAAAACTCCGAAAGGGAAACGGAAAATTCTGGGTCCGCAGCCTACGGCGGCATATAATTGATTGGTTTTTCCGATGGTCGGTTAAATGTTTTGAGACTAATTTATTTAACACAAGTTTGGAAATGGTCCCTACGTGCCGGACATCTGCCGAAATCTAAGTGCGGAGTTGAATTAAGTATGTATGTAAGCAGACCTATTTTGTCATGTAGTGAAACTGTACGATTATGTATATTCAAGGTGGTAACTATAAGTGTTCAGAAGTTGGGACAATTGAGGTGATTTGGTAACAGCGCATAGTTGAACAAATCTAAATCCTAAACAGTTACGTCTAAAATTTCGGATCACAACGGCACGAAAGAAAGAGAGGGAGCGTTTAGAAAAAATAATTAAGACAATATGTGATGTGACAATATCGCACAGTGATGTAAATCTAAATCCTGGCAATTGCACTTATAATTTTGAACATTCTCTTTGAGATACAAATTAACTTTAAAAGTATAAATGAAATCGTTTGAAATGAAGTAAGTGATATCTGGTTCATCTTTTGAGAGTATGTTGGTACTAATGAGATACGTTGATCCTGCAAGTTTCATACCTCTATCTATTTTAGTTTTTGAATAAATCGAAAAAAACTAAGAATCAGAAAACAATTTTTTCTCAAAAACGGCTTAACCGATATGAATGAAATTTAGACACGTATGATGAGATGTTTCCAAATTTTGAATATAATACTTGTTTGGGATTGGAAAATCGTCCCACTGACATCGTTGTTCTAATTTCCTTTTACTTATTTTTTTCGTTAATCTTTTCATCTTATCTTTTTTCCACAGATTAACTAAACCCAAATCAATTTAAACAGTTTTCTATAATATGTACTATATTTTTTCTATAATATATACATATCCGCTTATTAACTAAATATTCTATCAGTGGCAAATGATGATACAGGTGGCGTTTTGCATCCCTGTTAATGTTTAAGTCGTTCGCATTGCAGCTACATGATTCATGCCCTGAAATATCCTGTCACATGCATTTTATGCTTGCACCGATAAAATAGCGTCTTGGTGGACTGGGGGATCCTCGTGTTGATAGTACGTGACGGGCGTACGGAAGAAAGCTGGCGTTCGACGTTCCAGTGACGTTCGTGACCGGAACTTGACGGAAATAGCATTTCGGTTTGGGGGATTACGTCGCGTGTTACTAAAAGGTGACGGGCAATGGAGGAGCCGTTGTGAATGTAATATGAAATGGCTGTAACACAGGATTAATTGTGCAGAAATGTTGAAGGGATTTCGGTAACAAACAAAATCTTACTACATACTGAATCGCATCACGTGCAACTACGCATACGAGGGGGTACCAAAACTCAAAAAGAAAAAATAGACAAGTGGGTTGGCAGAGCTGCCCTCTTCCGCTAGGTATATTTACTAGACACTTCCCTTGCTCAGTTGGTTATGTGAAACCATTGCAGCATTCTTAAGTCCGTCCCAACTTTTTCAGCGATTCTTTGATGGCAAATTTTAAGGAGCAAGGCGCCAGCCAGCACCAAATTCTGCTTCCTGTTAAAGAAAACAGCGACAGATATAGTTCTAATACTTCGGAAAGCTTACGGGAAAGCAGCTCTAAGCTAGGCAGAAATTTAAGTGATGGAAGATCAGAAATGGTGGGACGCTCCTCAATCGACAAATTGGTGAAAATAATTGGAATTTTATGCCAAAGAATCCCAACTGAAGATTTGAATACGAGACGCGTCACAGCAAAGTTCGTTCTACGACTTCTTTTCGATGACCAGAGAGAAAACCGTCTGAGGGTGTGTCAAGAATTGAAAGAACAGGCAAAGAGTGACCCTCCTGTGAAAGTTATCACAGGAGATGAATTTTGATGTTACGGCTTTGATCCCAAAACAAAACAGCAGTCTAGCCAGCGGAAGACATCTTTATCGTCCAGAAACAAAAAACACGGCAAGTAAAATCAAATGTGAATTCCATGATAGTTTGTTATTTCGACATCGAATGAGTCATTCACGTTGAATTTGGCACAGTGAACCAAAGTTGCTATAGAGAAACGCTAAAGCGATTAGATCGAGTGAGGCAGTGAGAAAAAAAAACGACCTGAATTATGGAGATCAGGGTACTGGTTTCTTCATCATGACAACGTGGCTGTCCACACTACGTTGAAAATCAATCAGTTTTCTTTTTACAAAAAACGACATGACAACGGTTTCGCACTTCCTTACTCGTTTGACCTTGCCCTCTGCAACTTTACTTATTCCCAAAAATGAAGAAACACTTACAAATGACCACCTCGTTTGCAGGACGTAGAAGAGGTTAAGAAAAAATTGCTGCAGGCACTTAATAGCATTAGTCCAGAAGAATATAAAAAACGTTTGGAATAGTGGAAAAACCGGGGGACTAGTGCATATCATCTAATAGGCACTAGTTTGAAGGAGATTGATGTTTTGAAAGTGCCGTCTTAATTTGAAAAAAATTAAATAAACAGTTTTAGTTTTTTTTGTACCCCCCGTGTGTTCTTCGCGCGACGAGAGTGAAACAAACACCGAAGTGTCTTAACTGACGTCTCCTGGTATTCGTCCCTTAGACTTCGCTATCTGGGACTTCGCTATCTGGGGCCTCTTTTAATTTGGGACCTCTTGTTTTATACTTTTCTTCTGCCTTCTGAAGCTTAACGTTAATAGATTACCGGGATGGATTAGGCATTTACTGTTGGAAGTCCAAATTGTGTAGAACGCTGACGAAAGGTTATACCAAGATTTTGAGGTGGTACTACGAGATATCCATGGTACCGCTAGATCCATGGTAAATCTTGATATATGGAAGGTAAATCTAACATCCACGATTAGTGATTGCATTATACTGACCATTGCAGTTGCAAAGAATTGTGAGTCAGAATTTGAGACAAGATGAAACAGTATGCAACCCTTAATAGAGAGACACCAATTGCTAATCTCAAGCCTAAGTACTAGTGGACAATGGTTCTGTCAATTTAATGCACTAATAAGATAAACTTCACGGTAAGGATAAAGCTGTGTTCCAGAGTGTATGCCAATTAAAGAAGAAAACATCAACGAAATTCAGATTGATCGAAGGTGGCATGAAAAATACTTATTAAAACTACTTTCGCATAGTAGTTAGCGTTTTCCAGCGCTATGACATGATCCATAGATTTTAAAAATGCAGTGTAAACCTTTTGTTTGAAATAAACATGAAGTCCGTGACAATAGAAGTTTATCGAAAAAATAAAGCTGTGACAGGTTTACGTATTTTTTCCCACGTAAGTAATCGACGGTTTATCTCAGCAAATAGGCAAAATAGTTATTTAATCTAAAGTGAAAAGCAAGTATCTTCTTTAGGAAATACTTAATACTTTAATTTATTACAGGAAAAGTAATAGAAGTAGAGCATTCCGGTTTTTTTATAACTTTTATTGTAGAGTACTAGTTTACAATTAAATTAAAAAAAAACAAGATGGCGACCGTTATTTCCACTTCATTGGAGGCCTGCAAAAACGATGAGTATGTTTCCGGCCGCCAGTTTATCTGAAACAAAAACTTTTTTTTTTTTAGAAATTAATTTGTATCCAGTTGGATATCGTGTTGCGGAAGCTTTTTCCAGAATTCGAAAAATTAACAAAATGGCGGACATTTTCGAAAAAACGCGATTTTTCACCCGTTTTTTCAACTGTTATTGTTAATAAAAGTTGTACAAAATTTAAAGAATTTGTGTACGAAATATCAGTCGGTTTAATAGCTTTACAGAAAGCTTGCTCACCGTTTTGAAAATCGTCTCTTCAAGAAAAACGCGTTTAAAGTTTTGAAAGCTAATCATTCAAAGACAGGTAAATTTACCATCCATTCGCAACGCCTGGGCCATACAATTGTCTCTCCTCTTCTTCATAAGTTTTCAACCGCGCTGTTACTTGCTCTCTTTGTTCGCTTCTGGCCGTTTTGGCAGCGTCCAAAACCCTGCGTTTGGCGTCGTTGATGCGCGCCTTTGATCGTAGGTCCCGGCGTAGGTCTCGGCGTAAGTCCCCACGGCACCGAACAGAAATTACAACTAGAAGGTTCACTCTCCGGCGGTACTTTTATCTTACGCTTACAAAGGGCATGCCGGAATGCAGGTGTTGAATGGCGGCCTTCTTTAGTATATGGGGGATACTTCCTATGATACTATACATGCCCACGTGCTAGTTAGCTAATTCTCGCAGCTGGACGACGAGACGGGGTAAGGAGAGAAACTTTGCGGGCGTAGCTTAGAGTCAACCTTCTAGTTGTAATTTCTGTTCGGTGTCCACTGTGACACCCATGATATTCAACACTCGTAAAAGTACTGAGGGTGCCTTGGTTAAATATCATTGCAGCTAATTAAGTTGCTGTCTCAATAACAGCGAAGCCAGGATGCTGATGTTTGGACGCCATGCTTCAAATCATCGCATTTAACTGACGCATTGTTATTTTGCGTATGAGCTCCCAAGTACCTCTTCACCAATTTTTCCGAGAATAAATCCTCGTCAATTGGCTTAATGACTTTTAATATTGTCTCATTCAGAGGAGTCTTGTGCTTGTACTCGGCAAGAGAATTAGTAGCTTCAGCCTTACGCCAGGTACACCAACTGTCTTCCCCCGGGGGGCATTTGTCCTGCTGCTGTGAATTCTCATCGGTCGAACCTTTGTGAAAATACGTCGCCCACACTGCGCTCTCATTTTCTCCACAGAATTTGAATTACGACGAATCGCTAGACCATAATATTTTTCACAAAATAAAACCCGCCACGGGTAGGAATCGACATTTGTCCCGGATGGGAGCCGAACGACATAGGCATTCTAACAGCATTCCTGGATCGTCGTACCGTGTACGGCACTAATGAAAACCAATAAGTTCGAAACAACTGTAAGAATGCCTATGTCGTTCGGTTCCCATCCGTGACAAATGTCGAATCCTACCCGTGACGGGTTTTATTTTTTGAAATCTTGTCTGATCGTGCAGAAACACGAGAAAGGGATCGAGGGTCGTTTTAGGTATAAGTCCAATGTCTGGTGGGGCTTTAGCCCGAGGAGTAGTTGTTTCCTATAGCGATTATGTAATAGCCTTGCTAGTCGGGAACTACTTGATAACCGCTTGGCGATTTTGGTAGTTCCTTTCTCGATTTCCGACATATGTTACCGACCATAATATTTTGTCAACTCAACAATGACTTTATCCGTAAGTTTTTCTGTCCCTTTGCCACCAATGCCTTTGTTCGCTTTTTTTTGCATTACGTAATCTTGTCCCCATTCTATTCCCCACATGGCCAACACATTATTTTTTTTTTTTATAACAATTTCGTTGTGGAATATAGTATTATTTGTGTCCAGGCCATCATTTGCACCGCCTCTATACTTCCCGTAAGTAAAGGAATTCCGGGAAATCCTTTTACAGGGACATTTTTATGGGTATGTGGGTTGCAAAAATGCAAAAAATGCATTTTTTCAAAAAAAAAAAAACAGGTTTAGACCCTTAGGATTCAAAGTGGTATTTTTAACAATTAACAAAAAATAGTATATAATAGAATCAGGTGTAGAAGAAAGTGTATTCTATCACATAATTCTGAAGGCGATTTTCCTTCGACCACGTCTACAATGCCAAAAACAGAACGATTAAGATCAGCCTTATATTCTACAGTTATATAAACCAAAAGCTATCACACGACTGCCTTAATCATCCGCTAATTAACTGTAATTTTCGCCGCTTTTGGCGCTCGAAGTTTTACGTCAATGGCGGCTCTGTTTGCTATATTTATTCGTCTGTAGTTTTTTAATATGTTCAATGAACGGAATAATAAATGATACCGCGCGTCGGTTGGAAACGTTGGATTCAGAAAAGGCGGAAAGGAAATCTACATGTTATATTACTATTCATCCCAGCTAGGCGGTTATTTAGTGTTGTGCCACGCAAATGTGCCCATATGGCGTTTTGTTAAATAAATTGTTACAGACGTGCCAGTTATTTATTATATTTATACTAATGTGGTGGCAAATACAACGAAACTATATTTATCGGAGAGATAGTTATCATTATTCTACTATTATACACCGTTTAGTTCAGTGTATGAAAATCCCACTTCTGATGTTGATCAGAAATTTCAGTGGTACCCAAATTTTAGTGGTACTTATTCCACGTCTTCTAAATGTCCTCTAAAATACGAGGAAGAGTACTTCATTAATATTTATTTGGTAAAAAAAATTTTAAAAGATTATTTTTCTAGAATGTAAACGCCTGGACAAAATTAACGCATGAGTGAAACTTCACATTATTACTGTTATTTGTTCAAATATTTAAATCAGTATTGCACACATATGTACGTGATATTATAATTAAATGATTTCAACTAATGATTACCAAATTAAAATGGTATTATCGGTAAAAAACATGAATAAAAAAACAGAAAAGAACAATAATGTCAAGTGCAACAAAAACCGTGTTAACGAAAAAAAATTGAGGTGAAATTAAATCGTAAGAATTTGAATTCAGCAGCGTGTAGATCCTCCTCTAGCTCTTATTATAGCTTCCATTCGTCTGGGCATGCTATTAATCAAGTGGTGAATGGTTTCCTGAGGAATATTCTCCCATTCGACTTGTTCGGGTTTCCTAAGAGCCATAGGGCAGGTACGTGGCACCTAACTGATCTCATAGATGCTCTATGGGGTACATATCTGAGTTACTTAGTTGGCAGTCTATAGTTGTAATATTTTAAAAATCGAAGGTACAGACAGGAAGGAAATTACAGACCACCCCCCTAGCAACACGGGACCGAGCGTTATCCTGCATCAAAATGAAATTGTCCCCACAAGCGGCGTCACGTGTTTTTCTACAATGTTATCTACGTAGAAATGTGCATTCATGGATCTCCCCCGTATAGGAAGCAAATCTGTGCGACTATCGAAACAAATTCCTTCCCAGAACATTGATCTACCAAAAATGGGATCCTCGGAGAGAGATTGCAGGCAGAAAGCCTCTCTCCTGGCCTCCGCCAGACTCGTTGATGTCCATCTGGTGAATATAAGACTTTTTTCTGTTTCGTCTGAAAACGAAGCTCGTTTCCAGTCATCAATGGTACCATTTACGTGTTCTCTTGCAAAACGCTGTCTAGTAACTCTATATTCTTTGACAAGCAGCGGTGCAATAGGTGGTCTTCTATTGTCCAATACCTGTTCATTAAGCCTTTCCCTGATCGTTCGTACAGAAATTACTATATTTCGAGCTGCTGCAAGGGATCTGCTTAGCTCTAAGCTGGTAGAATGCCTATTTCTTAAGGCTACTTGTATACTCTTCCTTACCCACTTACCCATAAACATTAGTGAAAACGTTACAAAATTGTCATCTAACTCTTTTATAACCAGAATTATGTAATGAACCGCGTAGCAATAGTAAAGAAACCTAATAAAATATGAAAAAATAATATCCTGTTTACGATAGCGATTTGGTCGAACCATTCACTTTCTCTTCTCATCTAAACCGAATGAACGTAAACTGTGATTATTTCAGTCCGGGTTATTAAGACCGGTGAGAAATGTTGACAGATATATTAATTACAATCTACGTTGTTAATTATACTAGTGGGCCGAGCTTTAGGCAGTGTCGCCTATCTCATTGATCTAGATTTATATTCAACGGTCCACACACCATACCTACAAACATGGTCAGATACGTTTTTCTGTAATATTGTTAAAAGTCAATAGGATCGCATATGGAGATCTAGACGGCCACAGCATTCTTGTATTATGTTTAATGGTTATGATACCAACATCAGATGTAACTGAAATACATTAGACGAGATATTCTTTTTCTTTTAAGTACCAACTTATTATGTACAGGATGAATTATAAAGGATGGACCATAAAATAACTTGTCGGTTATTTGTTTGCATAAGTGAACCAATTAAGATGGATAGTCAAGTAAAACGTTTCTTATTATTGGGCTATATAGTGTTCTATAACATTTGGGTTTAATCCTAAAAAATAAATTTAGTGGATTTAAATCTGGGCATTACAGTGGCCACGAAAATCCAAGATTAATTCAAAAATCTAGAATATGTTATTCACATAAAAGTTCTCTAACTGAAATTTTGTGAGGCAGCTTTCCCTGTAGCTGTATTAAGAATAAAGAAATGAAGTTTTTTTAATAGGCCATGAAAATTTGACTATACTAAATGAAATTAAATTTATTTAAAGTACGAGTATACATAATAGTTGTTTCACAAAGGTAATAGGCTGAGTTATTTGTAGGCAAATTTCGGAATTTCAAAGGAGAGCTCTCTTTGTTATTCTATTCACAATTGGAATCTGTTGTAAATTCTATAACGTTTCCAAAAAGTATGAAACATAAACATAAATGGTACCTAAAATATTTCTCAAGATTTGAAAAATTAATTGATGATTTCCACAAAAAAAAAATTGATGTATTTTCGCATTTAGCGCAAACTTTTTCGCAGTCACGGTATGTTGTTATGTCGCTTGTATTTTTTTAAAATTTGATATTTATAAATTTAGTGAGTGTCTAGAGAAAGAGCATCTACCATGGTTAGGGTTACTCAAGAACAAAATTTTAACGGGTTAGGTCTTCTATGGTAATTAAAAATTAAAGGCCACTGCATTTTATAATTATTGAAATGAGGATTGCTGCTAACCAACATTAGTAGTAGATTTAAGAGTTTTACGTTAACAGTAAATTGTATTATCAAAAATTTCTTTGGTTTTTGAGTTATAGCCAAAAATTTAATTTCAGATGTTTTCGGGGTTTTATAATTTTCTTTTAGAAGAATATATTCAGTTCCATACATGTCAAGTTTTCTTTTTCCTAGAAGTCAATGGGGTGCTTAATTTTTCCACATAAGGTACCACATGATTTTCGATTTACAAATGAAGTTTAAATTTTTTTAAATGAAAAATTCTATCTAGAGTTCATTTAGAGTTTATTGAAGGAATCAACTTTCCAGTAATTTAAGTTTGTTTTAATAAAAAGTTATTGTGTTTTTAAGCTACCCTATATAATTTAAGTAAAAAGATTTACAAACCACCAGATATAAAACATATCTACGTGAGACGTGACATTTTCTGTCATTAATTAGAAACGTCTTCTTACTATTTATATATTTTTCCACGAAACATATTCTTGTTAGTCAAACAAAGTTATCTCTCCATTTTCGGCCAGACGAAATTCCGTTGAAAAAATTCGGATTACCGGCCATATTGGCCCGATAAGTGGCCTCTAAGTGTCTGAGCTGTAGGAAGTGACAATGTCCGATTGATTTGTGGGGAAGCCAGCCAATTGTTTTTCTACGCTATGGTCAGTTCAGTACTTCCGCGGGTGTCGTACCTCGAACGTCGGCGATTCTAGTAAGAGTGAGTTTGTATGTAAATCATTTCATAAATAATGCAGTTTAGATTGTGTCGGTCCTACTTGTGTTAGCGCTTACTTCTCGGTGCCCCGGTGTGGTTAGTGTTGGGAAATTGTTCGTATTTAGGTTATCTGCAGAAGATTATCAGTTACCGTTTATAATTATTAGTAATTATATGTGGTATTATTCCAAGCCATTGGTGCAAATTGAATGTACAGCTCTGTCGTAAAGAAATGAATAAATTCGTTCAAAAGTCAATGAATCACTTTTGGGAAAGACTCTCCGACCCATCAAATTTTATTTTTAGTTGCGCATTTTTTAAAATATAATTAATACATACAGGGCGATTCGTGTAGGATATATGACATCATATATATTTGTTTTTTAATGGCAACCCCCTTTTTTGTACGGAAGAGCATATTTTTTTACATACGGTACGATAACAATTTTATTAGAGGTTAGAAAGAAAAATTAAGAAAAACGATTGTGTAATTTCCAAATTTAAAGGCGATGGTTTAAAAAAAAATGAATTAAATGTCAAAGTTGTGCAATGTTGGCTGCTTGACAGGTCTAGATGATTAATACAGGCTGTCAAGAATAGGAACAAGTCTCAAAACTGCTATATGGGACAGCCCACGAGGTGCGCAGTAAATATCCTGGTCTTTACTCGGTCGAATTGAGACCTTTGCAGAGTGTATATGGAGTGTACAGTCAGTGAAAGAGGTAGATTAAGTGTAGTGTTTCAGAATGGAATTTAAATGTAAACTAAATCTTAAAGTCTTATCGGGACACATTAGGGAAGTCGTAGCTAATGTTATTCATTTTATTCAACGAGAAGCGAATTAATATTACGAATAAATATAATTAATTATAATTCAGTGCATCCATCCGAATGTTGCCTCACTCTTTCTTCTAAGCATACATACATACATACATACATAGAGAATATCATACTTTTTCCTATTTTTGACAACCTGTAAATTATTTTTGAACATTTTCAATAACTTCAGGAGATATATGTTGTATTCCGTGACGAATGCTTTTAAGTCTTCTAAATTCTCCGACCTAGTAACGTATACTTCGCTTTTTATGTAGCTCCATAAAAAGTAATCTAGGGGTGTTAAATCTGGCGATATGGCAGGCCACTCAATCGGGCCCTTCTGCCTGTCCAATGATCCGGGAACATCTCGTCTAAATAAGTGCAGACAGGTGCTGCTTAATGGGGAAGTGCACCATGTTGTTGAAAGAAAAAGTAGTTTCTCTGAAGATCAAGTTTCGAAAATAATTAATTATTATCATAGCGTATGTAAACAAATGTTTTCTAAGACATCGCGTAATTAAGAAGGGGTTGCCACTAAATATCATCGATGATGTCATACCTCCTACACGAATCACCCTGTATGGTATTAATTATAGTTTAAAAATTCGCAATTAAAATTGAAATTTGACGGCCCAAGAGGTTTTCCCAAAATTGTTTTTTAAGTTTTTAACGAATTGATTCAATACTTTACAAGAACACTGTATGTAGTAGTCAATAATTTACGCATTCTCTAAGTCCTAAAATTAACAATTTCGGTTTTTATAAAAGATAAAAGGGACAAATCTCGTATTTTAGATCATCGCCTAACACGATGTTACCCCATATTTGGTATAACAGTAGGATTGACTGCTGAATTTTCTTTTTGGTACTTTCTTTTCTGGTAATTGTAAAAGATATTCCAAGGTATTTTCCAAATAATACAATACGCATACAACGCCAAAGAAAAAAATTAAATTAAAAAAAATGACATCTTAAATGTGGATTTAAAAAACTCAAAAAACAATTTCTAATAAATAATACGTTCCCCACGAAAACGTTTACTTTTATTTTCTAATTCGGTCGTCTTGAACTCTAATAAAAGATACAGAAGTCTCTTGTTTTACATTAGCTAGCGTGCCGTTTTCAATAAGAGGGTATAGGTGACTTCTATGAAAATTTTTATCTTTGGTACTTTCTAAATTATCTTTACAAATTTACCAAAGTATTTACTACATAAGAAGAACACTAAAATGTCCATACGATGAGCATTTTATTAATTTAGACTTACAAATTTACTTTCAAACTAATATAAATAAAACGTTGAAATATGAAAACAAACATCTAAGAAAAATCGGAAAAAAAACTATTTACTGTATTTAATTCAGTAATCTTTTATTCTAAAATATACAGGGGGTCTCAAAAACACTATGAGCACAATTCACTTCTTTGAGTCTGTTTTCAGCCAAAATATATTTGCAACTCCGTCTCTTTTTTCTAATGAAAATGAGTTCTTTAAAGTTTCTCGAATACAATGATATACCATATTGAAGTTTTCTATTAACCGTTTATAAAATATCGGGTGTTTTGAGAAAAAAAAATACAAATAAAGTACATACGATTTTATTTTTGACACATATTTTAAAGTTTCTCGAAATGTCCATCATTGACATGTATATGGCGTATGTATAAATATTTTTTATTGACGTTCAATAATTTTCAGAATATTTTCCATTCTGATTCTAAAATAGACCCTCGGTTTTAAGTAATCCCACAACAAGAAATCCAAGGGGATTGAATCAGGTGAACGTGGTGGCCATTCAATTTGTCCTACCCTACAATCACCCTACTAATCTACCAACGCAAGTATTGTCAAGAAATGATCGCACATTGAGAAGCAGCTCCATATTGTTGAAATAAGATGGAATAAATATTTGGTGGGGAACATCATCATTCTCATTGTTTGGATAAAGAACTGCTACAGTAGTTCTTCCAAAGTCCAAACGTAGAAATTCTTCTTCTTTTTTTCACCAATGTAAGGTTTTAAAAAGGCGACTTTCTATCATTACTGCCCATACATTTACTTTGCATTTTACATTTCCTTACTTGAGACCTTTACCTGCTGTTATGATAATGTATTATTGCATTCAAGGAAAAATAAGCTTTAAAAATGTTTTCATCACAATATATAGGTATTCGCAAATTTGAACTTCCAAATCTGGATCATCCAGATTCCAAAAATCTGGATCATCCTCATTCAATTTTTGTTTAAATCTGCTTCATAAGGGTGGAGTTTTTCTTCTTGTTAACAATTTTCCACCTGTTAAATGGTCGACGCTATCATTTAAACCCAGTTGTTTGGTAAAAGTGTGAGGATATTTTTGAGCTCCAAGCAATAAGACTGACGCGTTTCAGAGTTTAAAAAATATTTAATAACAAAATTAAAAATATTGGACAAAATTTGATCACCACGCTGTATATCGAAGTTAAATCTAAAATTTTTCAGAAGCAGGAAGTTACGAAAAAAATATGTAGGGCATGTTGTAATTCCTTGACCAATGAAATGTTTTCTATCGAGGAAAACTTTCATTACCAAATCAAATTATATAAATCGTTGTAAATAAAGTTTGTAGCTAGGTTCATATTCTTTACAGTAATTAACTAATATACATAATAATTCAATAGATTTATGGTTTAGAAAAAAAATCGATAATTCTCCATAGCCACTTATTTTCATTAATAATGGATACTGTTTTTTAAACTACTTCCTTAAAAAAAACAGTTTCTCTCAGGCATGTGATATGTTGTTAGGAAGCTCTATTTAGGCGCGTTGTAAAAATCAAATATGCCTGCCAGAAGAAAAACAAATGACAGTTGTAGTATGACATGGTATAAAAACAAAAGATTGCGGAAATTTGCTCTTCTGCGAAAAAATCTTGGTCTTCAAAAAGGGTCGTCTTAACGATTTAATCTAGAATCTATCCGACTAAGCATTACTTAGCTACAACCCAAAGAAAAATAAAATCACAAAAATATATAGTTTTTAAATCTCAAAAACAGCTTTAGTTGGTACTTCTTAATGGATTTACAATCAGCACCAAACTCATCCCATTTAACCGACCCTGTAACTCTTATTGTTCCCGAGATCCCAACGGTATCAAAATTGGGACACTCTATAGCGAATTATATAATAATTACTTCAACCGTTACGGATTTCGTTATAATCTCTAAATAACACTTCAATACATTTTTGATCTACTTTCCGCTCAAGATTAATTATCAGGATACGCCAATAAATAAAGGAATAACATTCCTTATTCGTATGATCTCAGATGTAATACAAATAATCTTTATTTTTATTACCACCTTTTATAGGAAAGGTATTTAAGAAAAAATGCGTTTCAGCAATTCGGTAACCTTAGTTAAACCCATCTAGATCGTTCACCTCGGCAGTGTTTATATTTAATTATTCCAAATGTTAATCTCGCCTAAAATACTTATCTTTATTTGCGCGTGTTACATATTCCAAAACGACGTTTCAACAGTCAATTGGAAAAATACCATAAATCGCATATAAATCTTGCCAAAACCTCAGGGAATCGAAACGGAACATTTGCTATATTAGAATAAGAGTAAACACTAGTTTCATACGATAGAAATGCCCTATTAGTTCCCAAGTTACGACATTTCATCTCGTCGTTTATTTACATTGTGAAGTTGTAAAAGTGCCTAAACAAATATTTTGCGCTCGATAGCATAGAGTCAAGCCGGTACATATTTATATGTATGGTAAGATTTGCATCGATAAAGCTCTGTGCTTATTTGATTATGTCGTTACACATTGGCGTACACAAAAAAATTCCTAGGGTTCAATTCAATAAAACACCGTGTTTGTTAAAAATTCGATAATAACTACTCCTATTTCGTAAATATCGACTTGTTCGCATTGTAAGTATTAAAGATAAATTTCTAGGTAAACAAAACCTTATGATAACATTATAAGTGATCACATGAGCTTGCACAAAAAGTCACAACTGTTAAACAGTACAAGTAAGTGTCTATCAGTTGTTTCCATAAGTCTAACCCTGAGTGCCTAATAGACTCGAAGCGACGTTTCTATGTAATTTTGGTGGAGGTTACGTCATCACCAGTATGAATCAGGAGTGTTCAATATATTGTGAAGTGAATAAAAAACACATCATTGGTAATTTGCATAATAATTACTTTTATTTTTTTCTTATTGGTTCCCAATTATATTACAACCTATCTACAATTTTAATAGAGAGAATATTAAGTAATAAATCTGTACATACGTTGGCCTGTGGGTCATTCTCCAATGAGTCCTTTTTACTATTTAGCCATGATGACTATTCTTCTCAATGGACACTAATTAAATACTTAGCCCATTAAGTCAATGGACAGTCTGCGCTTTAATCATCTACTGGTAATTGGTGTCATAAGGTTTTTCCCAAGTGTTAGGGTGAGTCTGTAGTCTCTTGTTATATCTTTTGGCGCACTTATGTGCTTCTTCTTTAAATAGTACTTGAGAGTGTCTACATATATATTGTTTGGTTCGTGATAATTGCTATTATTGCCGTATCATCAGCGAAGGTGGTTGTTATACTGGGAGTGGTAGTCAAATCTTCTGTTTATAGTAAGTAAAGGGTGGGACCAAAAACGATCCCTTGTGATACGAGCGACCAGCTCGTATGGGTTAAATATCAGTATAGTCGTTTTCAAATTTCACTCTTACGTGTCTAAAGTTTCATTTTAAACTTATACAGTAGGCCTGCGTGCCAGACTTTGCCGAGTGGTTGTCTGACATGAACAGAAACTGCTCAGCAGTGCCTTTCATATTCCATGTTTTGTTTTAAATTGTGTTGACTATTCTATGTACTTGTATTGTCGAGTGTTTTTGTCGCGATCCGAACTGGTGTGTTGCAAGCAGCTTACGAATATTTAAGATAGGGGTGAGCTTGCTTAGTAATAGTTTCTCGAAAATGTTTGAGACTATTGGCAGGAGGCTAATGGGTCGGTAGGATTTTACTTCTTCGGAGATTTTTCCTGGATTTGACCATAAGCGTGATTTGAGCTACTTTCCATTGCGATAGCTAGTAGGTAGTGCTTGCTACTAAAAAAATGTTAGGAATAGTAATCGAAGCAGTTCTTGTAGAATTTTACCTGCTTGTAAATCGAGGTGGTAAATTCAGCCCATCATGACGGCGAAACTTTGAAAAGGCTGGTATTAGACATAGGCCCTAAATTTAGAAAGATATTTTTAGTTCATACGTGACATAGCCTTCTATGTATGGTATGAATTCTGCGCTGAAGAATATTCCAAACCATGATGAATAGCTTTATTCGATTAAATAAAAATGTAAACGGTAATGAAGTAAATTAACTATCAACAAATTTTGTGAGAAATTTGGAGACTACACTATTTGCAAAAATTATATCTATATGTATTTTGAAAGACATTCCAATAATGTGTCGAGGTATTTTTTTTGCTTTCATTTTTAGCATAAAAACAAAACAATAAAAAGTATCTAAATTAATTGTAGTATCAAGAAACAAGGCAATTGTGAGGGGCATTTTGTGCCTCGAACAAAAAATAGCGAACAAAAAACTGAATAGTGAATTTTTCGTAACATTGGTAACCACGACATACTATAGTGCATCATAAATGCAATTCATCGCCATTTTGGAAATTATATGCTTGAATACTTAACTTTGTTTTTATTGTTTGACTATTGTACTGACTTTTATTTGAGAAAAGTTTTTGGATCAAATTGGCATCATATGGAAATCATATGTACCACAAACATGCGGCACGAATTGGTTAATAATAAAGAAATATATAAATACTGTTTCACATTTATTAGAAAGCATTACAAAGAATGTAGCCTGCAGATTCCATAATTTTCACAAATATAACACATTTATCGCAATCCACGTTCACAGACAATTACAGCGCATATTTCGACAGAAACACTGTCATATTCAGCAGAATTAGTACCTGAAGAAAAAGCTGTGATTACTCACGAAGATAGTGTTGCTGCCAAAATTCAGACTTTGATACTATAATTTGGCTTGTTTTGTTAATAAAAGTCATTTTATTTTTCAAGCTGGAAGTTCCTTATTATTTTATTTCAAAGACGTAATTCGACGAATTATTTCAAAATAATATTAGCCAAGATTTACGTTTTCCATTGCATGGCCACCTTTGACCATGATAATTTTTGGAATTTCGGTCCTATTTTGTTCACCCGGAAAAACAATGATCGGTCAACAGTTCGGAAAAATCTATTCACGTCAATTGTAGTTGTCGAAAAACCTTATTTACGGTAAAAGAATTTGTTAAATAAATGTGTTATATTTGTTTCAATTAAAACAATAAGCGCTATATCACAACAATCAAGCTTAACTTAAATCCTGACGAAAACCATAGGCAGTCGATAAAATACCCTCCCTCCCGCTAGGTCCGCCTATGTTCGGCACAGCCTTATCAAGAAGCTGATAATAAACATCTGAGGCAGATAGCTGACTCGGGCGATTGTCGGATACAATTTGCACTGCAGTACTCCGTACCACGTTTCATGAGACACGTCTATGCGAACTGCATTTCTTTAAGTGACTGATTGTGAGTGTGAGCGACTCGCCCGAAAATCAGTGCGGAAAAGCGAGATGAACGAATAGGTACCGTCGCTAATCGTATTAACGTCCGCGTTGTAATGAATCATTAAGTTTTATTAACCGTTTAAACATCCATATTAGTGTGTCGCCCGCGTTTGTAGTTCATGCCACTGTCAGTTAAGGCATGGGCGAAGTAAGTCCCAATTTCAAGAGCGCTCTCAACTTCTTCAACAGCTTGGAGCGGAGCAATAAAAGCCCCCTGATTCCAAAGAAGAGCGTCAGCAATTTCGAGGTGAACTTAAGACTCATAGTGGACAGTAAAACGGTGGAGAACATCACAAGTTATGACGTGAAGAGAATCATACCAAGAGCAAAGTTGACCAATAAGAGAAGTATCCTATGTAGCACCGAAAGTACGAGGAACGTCTCGCACGTTTACCGGAAACCCATCGAGGACGGGAACGATCCCGAATCGGAAAAACCAAAAGGTCACTTTGCGGAGAAAGTATCCAGCTCTTTCGATATCCAATGTGGCGCGGATAAATCGAACCCGCCGGATCTTCCGGAGCCCAAAGTTAAACCTACAGGTGATATCGTGAAGGATATTTCCAACTCGTTCAACGTGCGACAAAATGAAAATAACTATAATATACCGTGCGATCAAGTGCTTACGCCAGACGTCGAGGCCAAACAGATAATAGAGGCTTTTGAAAAGGAAATCACGCCTTATAATACGTTTGAGATACCTGTGAACGCGTTGGATAGTGATTTCTTCAAGCAGACTTTAGTTCTAGTGCCCGATGTGAAACCGACTCTGTCAAGGAGGAAGCCCAGGAGGAACAATAGTATTTATAGGTTGCCCAAAACCTTGGAGACAAACAAAAGGTAATTTTTTTTAATACTTTATTACTTTCGGTATAGTTGTAGTTAACATTATTGGGTGTAATTGATGCATAATACTTATAATGAGGATTAGTAACAAAGAACGCATGAAATAATAAAATAGCATTGAATTTATACACGTCCGTCTGCTATTTGATAAGACATGACCAACGCTTCTATGAATAATCATAGTTTGGAGAATCGAATATTTAAAAATGTAAACAATATATCGTCATGGGAGTCTTATTTATAGTTAGATTATGTTGAAAAACAACAGATACATACAGGGTGGTCTATTTATTGGAAAAGAATGAGACACTAAACACTTTCTGTCGATATTATCTAGATTATTTTCTGCAATTAAAAACAATAGAAAATCACTTTATCTTGAAAGTCACATAATGAACGACAGAAATAATCTCAATAATAATTGCATCAGGCTTTCGATATTTGGGATAAGTTTATCAATCAGTCAATTCCCGCATCTCGCCCCGAAATATTGTCTCCACTTTTGGTACTAACTTGCTTGCTATTTATTTATCTCAAATAAACGTAGCTATATCAACAACATAACCACTAGAATCATTTCACTACACGCTCCATGAAGACCGCTATATTGCCATCATATTTTGAATAATAATCGAAAACAATCTTCCTTTGATTTTTTTTCAGAAAAGTCACGAATTATCGAGGTATTCCGTCAATTTACTTCATGAAAAATAGCAGCAAGTCTCTTTACTTGTGAAAACATGAAAAACCGTAGTTTCAAAATTTTTACGTCACGTTTTGACAGAACCAGCCTCGGAAATACACCGCAAGTCACATTTGAAAATTTTTCTAAAATTTCATGGTCTACCGATATCTGAGATTTCTTGAAGTTCTCAAAATACGGAGAAGAGCGAGGTCATCAGCTTTTACCACACTACAATCATCACTTTGCATTATGATTGGTGGCATTTATGGGCAGTAACTCATCGAGAATAAAATGAGGTTATTTTCGATGCTCATTCTCAATATAATGTCAGAATTGGACGGAAATAAAATTCTCGTATGCCAGATTTTTGCAAAACTAAATTAAAACAAAATATTTCACACGGTAGATCCGAAAAGTATAAGGTCATTAATTTTTGTTTCTTGTCTTGTGTCCAAAACCCACATTCTCTATCCCACATTCTGGTCGACAGCATACCAACGTACTAATCTGCACCAAATAACATTTTTGTATCGATTATTTCGCTACAATCAGTCACGAAATAATACTATTATCAAAAATCGACCATAAAATGATTCTAGCTAGAATAAACGAACTAAATAATTCTACATTCTATTTTAGTTGGATTTTTTGAGACCTAAATAAGTGAAAAACGTGAATTTTATTTTTTGCGACGGGTGGTAATAAATATAATACACATAAATATTGTACACGGAAATGTACATAAGGTGTTGTTTTATTTCGTAATATTTCGATCACGTCCACGATAGAAGCTCTGGTGGAAAACCCTGTAACAAAGGTGAATATTTGATTCTCACGAACCTTATCAGTAATGTTATCCGTCGATATAATAGTAGCAAATCAAGGTCGTCAAGTACTACTACATTTTTTTTTCGATAATTTATTATTGAAATGTTTATTTGAT
Organism: Rosalia funebris; assembly: GCA_037954035.1. Taxonomy (NCBI): domain Eukaryota; kingdom Metazoa; phylum Arthropoda; class Insecta; order Coleoptera; family Cerambycidae; genus Rosalia; species Rosalia funebris. The sequence goes on along the minus strand of JAZFAV010000002.1, from coordinate 3,049,555 downwards.
TTTGTCGGTGATTCGTGAATAATAAATAACAGATGACAATACCACAAAATATCCTCTATCTACCACCACTTTATATACAGTGCTTTCCGAAAGTAATAAATCAATACTTTAAAAATTCAAGGAATATATTTTGCGAAAACTCTGGGATCCGTCGAATTTTATTTTTAGTTGCGCATTTTTTAAAACACAATTAATACATGCAGGGTGATTCGTGTACGAGGTATGACGTTACCGATGTTTCTCTTAATGGCAACTCTCTGTTTTATTACAGAGCGCGAAAGAGTATATTTCTTTATATTCTGATTGAAAATAATTACACTAGGCACAAAAATTAAGGGATGAAAAAAGTCCTAAATTTTTAGGTGATTTTCAAAGGGCCATAACTTGGAGAAAAATAGTAGCAGAGCAATTTTAAAAAAAGCGAATTGAAGCTCCAAGTTTCTAGTTTTCAAGTCTTGAGTTCAAAGTTTTTTTACCATAGCAGTTTTTGAATAATCATAAGAAAACCATAGGAAAGCATTTTCCAAATTTTTGCTTGCGATTCACGGACTTTCGACGATAACTCAGCGAAAAATTATCGTACAAGACCTTTAGGCCACTCAAATTAAAGAGGATAAAATCATGAATCATGAAAAGCTTTACGATGAAATCACGGAAAAACATTTATTGAGGTTCGTGGACCTTTTGGAAGGCAAGCAAAAATTTGGATATTTTTCCAATGGTTTTCTTATGATTACTCAAAAACTGCTATGGTAAAAAAACTTTGAACTCAAGACTTGAAAACTAGAGACTTGGAGCTTCAATTTGGTTTTTTAAAATTGCTCTGCTACAATTTTTTATCCAAGTTACAACCTTTTGAAAATCACCTCAAAATTTATGATTTTTTTACATCCTTCACTTTTTGTGCCTAGTGTATATTAGTGTGAGTATAGGGTAGATAAATACAAATTAAGGAAAACGAATTTGCAATTTTAAAATACTTAATTTCATGGTAAGAATTATTTAAAAAAAATCAACTAAAACAAATGTTCAAATCGTTAGCTGCCTGACAGTAGTCTAGATGATAAATTCTAATATTCTTTTCGAACATTGTCAATAACTTCAGGAGGAATACGTTATCTTTTGTAACGAATTCTTGCTTTTAAATATTCTAAATTACCCGGCCTAGTAACGTATACTTTACCGTAAAATATACCTAATCTAGAGGTGTCAAGTCTGGTGATCTTACTGGCCACACAATCAGCCTCCTCCCTATCCAACGATTTGGGAACATCTGATCTAAATAAGCGCGGACACTGGAATCTGCATAAAGGGAAGTACACCATATTGTTGTTTTTTATTACTTTATGAACGAACTGTAGGATATGTAGTTGTTATCATAAAAATCGATACAAAAAATCATGTATTATTAAATTATGTTGATATACACCTTGTAGGTGGTGTTAACGTAATGTATAAAATCGATAAATACAAAGATGGTAATTTTAAAGTAGATAAATTATATATATAAAAAAGTAAGAGATATTATCAAAAATGTAAGATATGTATATAAGCTTAAAAATTGTCGCGAGACTGCATACTAATAAAAATTCGATAATGTTTTCCTGTCTTTTAAAGTATGTTAACAAATTACACCGCATGCACATTTTCAACGACTAACTTTTGTGGTATAACAGAAACATAACCCTGACTTGAAGAATACGCAACAATGGGCAATGTATTCCGATACTGATAAAGATGTTGACTCTGTGTGACCTTGGAAGGTTCGATCGTTTCTCGGCCGCACCAGATACGGTTACGGATTATCCGACGACCTTGAGATTGTTTAAACAAACCGCACGTTTCATTATAAATTCCAGACGCCCTCGGTTTTACTTACCGGCTTCTTCAAATCTCGCATCGTCGATTTGCTTCTTGAAACATTTCTGAAGAAAAAAATCACTGCCCGATAATGATTACATTATTCTTTTATCAAAGCTAATACCTGGGAAAGGGTGATGTGATACGGGTATTAATTGAAGCGATAACATTGTTTTGGGAAATTTATATCGGATATAAAGATTAAGAATTCCTCATATACATACTTCCGATTACGAAGGGCGACTGTTCGCCTTTAAAATATGTAGTGTGTTAAAAAACATGACGTAGAAAAAATCATCCGATGTTTTTAGTTTGTGTTGATACACTCCTGGAAAATATTAACGCATCACCAAACCCTTTCATTATTTTTTATAATTTTTCGAAGTTATGTTATCTATGTCTGTAACTTACAAGTCGGGAATCGAAAAAGGAACCAGGCTTCCTATATCGATTATGTAATAGCCTTGCTATTCGGGAACCGCTTTGCGGTTTGGGGGTTCCTTTCTCGATTCCCGACTTTAAGTTACAGACATAGATCTTATCAATTTAGATGAAAATCCTACGGACTTGTTTCGGCATTTGTCCTGGATCGGCGTACAGTGTACGGCACTGATCAGAATTAATAAGTTCGAAACAGCTGTCTGTCGTTCGGATTCCATCCGAGACAAATGTCGAATCCTACCCGTGGCGGGGTCCCTTTTCAAAAAAGCTCTGGTCGTGCAGAAACACGAGAAAGGTGTCGAGGATCGCTGTTCTTAGCCCGAGGAGTAGTTATTTCCTACAGTGATTATGTAATAGCCTTTCTGTTCGGGAATCACTTGATAACCGCTTTGCGGTTTGGTGGTTCCTTTCTCGATTCCCGACTTGTAATAAGTTACACACATAGATCTTATCGATTTAGATGAAATCCCCACGAATTTTTTTCGGTATTTGTTCTGGATCGGCGTACCGTGTGAACTAATAAGTTCGAAACAGCTGTCTGTCGTTCGGGTTCCATCCGGGACAAATGTCAAATCCTACGCGTGGCGGGCCCCTTTTCAAAAAAACCTTCTAATAGTTCAGAGCTAAGCAGAGACCTAGCAGCAGCTCGAAATGTAGCAATTTCTGGACGAATGGTCAGGAGAAAGCCTGAAGAAGAATGAAGGAGGATTGGACAGTAGAAGACCAGCACCACTGCTCGCTAGACAACATTACTAGACTGCGTTTTGTAAAAGAATACGTGAATTAGATCATGGATGACTGGGAGCCAGTTTTGTTTTCAGACGAAACAGGATCTTAATTCACCAGTTGGACGTCAACGAGTCTGGCGGAGACCAGGAGAGTGGTTTCGTGCCTGCAATATCTCTCCGAAGATCTCATTTTTTAGTGGATCAATAATGCTGCGGGAAGGAATTTGTTGCGATGGTCGCACGGATTTAGTTCCTATAGGGGGAAGATCCATGAATGCACATTTGTATGTTCATTGTGATTTGTGAATATTCCAACTATGGACTGGCCACCAAGAAGCTCAGATATGAATCCCATAGATGCGCGACGATCAGTTAGACGCTACATACCTGCCCCTATGACTCTTAGGGAACTCCAACAAGTCGTTCTTGTCAAACGTATATTCCTCAAGAAACCATTATAGAGAATATTCCTCAAGAAACCATTTACCACTCGATCAATCATGCCCAGACGAATGGAAGCGGTGCTAAGAGCTAGAGCAGGATCTACATGGTGCTGCATTCAAATCCTTACCATTTAATTTCAGCTCCAATTTTTATTTCTGAACTTTTTCATTAACACCGTTTTCATTGCATTTGATATTATTGGCCCTTTCTGTTATTTATTCCTGTTCTTTCCCAATTATACCATTCTAATTTGTTAAACATTAGTTGAAATCATTTAATTACAATATCACGTAGGTATCATGATTTAAATATATGAAGTTTCACTGACGAATTAATTTTGTCCAGTAGTTTACATTCTGTAGATCTGGTGATTTGGTTTTGTTTTCTTCTGACGCAAAAATCATCCAAAATTTTGTTTAAACATTTTTTGAATGAAATATAAACTCGATTTTCTTGGATATATAAAAGGATCACCCCGTAAAAGAATTTCAAAATAGAATTTTTGTCTACAGTCTGTTAAATCCGTGGACAAACTGTCTAGATTTCTTCGTAATATCTTGCAGCAACTGTAATTGATAGTCGCAGCGCCTGTGGTGGCTCACTAATACTTGTTTTTCTCTGGTAGTCTTCAGAATATTAAGGCAAATCTAGTAGTCCACCTTACTATTTGAAAGATACTTTCTTATGCATTAATTTAAAACATCAAGCGAGATATACAGGCATTTTTCTTTTGCGGAATCAAAACACAGTCTATCTTTAACTGTTATTTTAACTATTCATCAATAATTAATTAAGAAAACAGAGGACCGAAAGAATATACGTTTCTCGACGAGCGTTTCGCCAACCAAATTGGTACTATCGGAAGATGATTAAAACTAAGCAGAAATAAACAGTTTTAAAACTTTACGAGTAAATCGGACTTTCCCGCGCGTAGAACATCTCTATCTCAAAATTGAGTGGCTGAGAAAAAATAAACCAACACATAAATGCAGAATATGTATTTTATGCGACAGTTTTACTTTTCTTAAATAGTCCATCATTGTACTTTCTCGTGACCCATGGACAGAGTGGGGTGTGTCCTATCCACCTCAAAATCAATAGATGTTGTCTCGTAGACGTCCCCAATCAGAATCAGTCGAAACCTGATCGATCCCACACGATTTAATTGAGTGATCGTGCTAACAAAAACAAATTCTCAAGTAGTCCACCATTGTGCTTTCTCATAACCTATGAACACGGTAGAGTATGTTCTATCCACCTCAAAATCAGTAGGTGTCGTCTCGGAGATGTCCCCGATCAGAATCAGTCAAAACCCGATTGATCCGACACGATTTAGTTGAGTTATCGTGCTAACAGAAATTTTATTAATGCCGACGACAACAACGACAACGACACACACACAAAATGGTTTAAAAACCATTTCTTTTTGTTTTTAGTCCGAAAAACGAAAAATAATTTTTTTACACGATTACATTACTTTTCCCCGTATAGTTGAGTGCGGAAAAGTAATAATTTTAATTATATAATATTTATATAGGTAATTAATAGATTCTTGTATCGAACATGAAAAATTATATAATTTGGCAATATCGAAATTATTAATTCTAAAAATGTATAAAAAATATTTTCCTTGTATAAAAATTTATCGCAAAGTACATTATTTAGATATTTGATTCGTGGTTATTACATAGTACCACAATCAGTTCTAAATTATTTATTTGGTTCAGTTATTGTTTGGTATGTGATTTAATAATAAATGTAAACAACTTTTAATCAGCGCTGGCTCACAGGCCTCAATTAAAGAGGACTTTTTATAGCGCGAGGCGATAATGTTGGTTATATATTTGAAATACAAATATTATTCACTATGTTAATAATCGTTAGAGCTTATATAAATTATCTGTGAAAGTATAATTAACATATTTAGTGGACGTCAAAATAAAGCATACGGTTACGAAACTAATATATTTAAAATGACCTATAATAACTTGAAATATATTTGGTTGTTACTGTTTTTCGAAGATGACGATGTTTTTATTATTTATATAATTAGAATATAAACATAATTAATATATTCTTATATAATTTGAATATATGTATTTTCTAAAAACATAAACATGTTTGTCTATTTATATATACCTACTCCGATTTAGAGAGATATTCTAATTTAAGTGCATCTTATAATAACAATAAAACAGGTATATCTTTTAATATGTTTTATTACTACGCAATTGAATAAAGCATATATTTAAGAAATATATTTTATAAAAATGAAAATAAAACCACGAATAACTGACCGTATATTAAGAATTCGAAGCCAAAAGATCATATATTCTCGTATTTAATGGGCATTATATAAAAGATTATTTGTTCTCGTATTTATGATCTAAATGCTGATTTCATAAGTTTTTTCGTTAAAGCCCCCCTTGGAAAAAAATCTAGTGGTTTGATATCGGGGCTTCTTGGTGGCCAAGTAACAGTTCCGCTATTCTCAATCTACATAGGATACCTCTGGTTTGAAAAATACCACTAACACACGAGAATTACGAAATGGAGCACCATCTTGTTGCCAAATAAATTATAATCTCCAACATTGATTGATAACTCGTCAATTGGATCGTCACTACTTGTATTTAATTTTTTAAATATTAAACCCCTTTAATCCTACAGTCAATATCTCCCTTATATCCTAAGACTATGTAAAATTCTGTCTCAGCATTTCGAGAAATTCATTAAAAAATTATAAAATAGGAGAAAGGGGAGTTTAGTTTTACAGGAAACACCCTGTACAAACAATTATATTCAGTTAAAAGGAACTCTAAACTGTTTATTAGTATGTCAAGCCTTGGCTTATTAAATTTAGTGTCATACAAATTAAATATAAATATAAGAAATGTCAGAAATGTTTCTAAATCTGGTAGTAGCTTATTTTATACGATAAGAAGAAATTGAATATATTCACACATTGAGAAGGAATTGAATATATGAATATATGTAGATATTCGAACGAATTTACATATAAAGGGTCTTTCAATAGAGATGCTCGAAATTTGTTAGGTTATAGCGGCCATGTTGTTAAAGCAACATCTGTCAAATTTGTTGTGAATTGTTCAGTAGTGTATGGCAAATCATAATGGAAGGTTACAGCGTTCAACAACATGTGCAAATCATGAAATTTTATGTTGAAAATCAAATTGAATTTTAAACAATCGAGAAATGTTCCGCGGATTACGTGATTTTTATCCTCGCCACAAATATTCCGCCGGCGCCGACGCCGAGTCGACTATTTGACGTTTGGTAGACACATTCGAATCGACCGGTTTGATAAATAATCAGCCAATACCCGTACGTCATCGAAACTCAAGGTTTGCTGAAAATATTATAGCTGTGCGTGAGAGAGTGTACGGGAAAACCCGGGGCAGTCAATTTCCTGCCGTTTACAAGAACTTGGCTTTTCTGCGACTTCAGCGTGGCTAATTTTATGTCGGGACTTGGGCCTGTATCCGTATAAAATCCAACTGACCTAGGAACTTAATGTAAACGACCATAGACAACGCCGTGTGTTCGCCGATTGGGCTCTGAGTCAGTTGGAAGTTGATCCAAATTTCACCAAAAAAACCATCTTTAGTGACGAATGGATATGCGAACAAGCAAAATTGTCGGATTTGGGACGATATCAATCCGCACACCAGCACCATGCATCCTGAAGAAAGTCTCTGCGTTTGATCTGCCGGAATCATCGGCAGAGTCATCGGACATTCTGCACGAACGATTTGATGGTTATCGCGCGCAGCGGCGACGTGAATTGGCCACGGAAATAAGTCAACTAACTTACTTTTAAGCAAATTCAGCCAGATTTATGCGACAAAGTCATTACTCCTCCAGACCAATGAATTATGATCGCGACTGGCCATTGCTTTTTTCCTTTTAACATTTTCAAAAAGGTTATCTGAAGTCTCTTTTTGTACAAGGATTGTCAACGTTAATACCTTATCGCCGCATCTATTTCACTTTAATTAATCTTTTGGGTTAGGTCATACTGTTTGCAAATAAACAACAAAGCAATTGCCCAGCCGGCAAAATGCCTCGACAAAAGGCAGTCGTAACCACGCGATATTTATTGTTCGGTATTCAACAGATGTCCCTTTAATTTCTTTAAGTACTGTTGTTATCGTAGTTAACTCATTAAAAACAGTGGTGTAGATGCAAGTCATTCTATAAGCGGATGCCACGCATGCACTTTGCTCTTTCTTTATTGTGTAAATAAATACCTTGTCCTTGTCTACTGATTGTCTCTGTTGTCATCGTTTCAATTACATCCAACTACAGGATGCTCTATATTATATTATAGATAATATGAGTATTTATACAGCATTATTCCGGATTAGAACCACGCCAGTCAATTGTTGGTGATATTACTCGTACATACTCTTCAGATATAAGGAAAAATGCTAGAACATTCTGATTTAATTACGCCCTTCTAATATGTAGAATCTCGCGCGCCTTTGAGTCCATATCAATGCATAAATAAACAAAGATAAACTGCTATTAGTAAGAAGCTATAATTCATTGTAACTTAGAGTCACGTAATAAAAAGGTCATTATGCTTTGTTTGTTCACTGCATATTCGAATTTGGCGAAGCGTACGTATAAGGAAGGCGAAGCTTTTAATAGTTTAATGACTTGTACACGTAAATAATCATATACATTTAAATTACGCGTATGCAAAAGTAGTGTGTTGGTATAGGAATAGTGGAGTCAATACCTTAGGGGTTTAATTAATTATACAAGGTGTTTAGGTAATGGATCATGGTGAGCGGGGTATTACAGTATATATGCGCACACGTGGGGACGCCCGGACGGTGAGCCGGTGAATCAGCGTCTCCCTTCGATCGATTGATTTAAACATCTATTTAGTGGTGCAGTGTGTATTTTGTACAGGGGCATAATTTTTGTTATTTTTAAGTGCATAAAATATATCCAGTATTTTTCATAGAAACTATTAAATGTGAAGAACAGTTAAAAAAAATCAATCCTCATATTGTACTGGATCTACGTACAAAACGATTTCGTATGATTCAATAATTTTTGTAATAAAACTTTATTTCTGTTACAGGTAAGGCTCTACACCCGACCTTGACAATAATATGGTAAGGCATTGTATTTTTTTTTCTCTTATCAAATGCGAGCTGCGAATATATTTTTTTCGTTTTTATAGCTATACATGCCTTTCCAAGAAATGCGGTGCAATTATAAACAATGCAAATAAACGTGTAGTGCGTTTTATTTGTCCAATAAAATAATTTCAAGTTAAATATGTAATTAAATTACTGGTAATAATACTTTGATTCGATTGTTATCTAGGTTTTGTAAACATTGAACTGATAATAAAGTCATTTGTGTCGTTAGAAATACACCATAACCTTCTTATTTTTTTCGGGCTTCAAATAATCATATTCGCATACCCACAAGGACAATCACGCTGGAATTTGCAAATTATTAAACGGAATTTCAGTTTTTAGTGATGGTTTTTTGAATCCCAGTTCAATTCAAGTGTTTAATGCTACATATTCTTCTATTTACTTACATGGATACACGGAAAGAACAGTAAAAGCTAACAAGATTTTTTATGGGCTAGTAAATTATTTGCAAATTGTCAAGACGGCGTTTTTCTCAAAATACCAGAACCCTAGTTCTTTGCAGACATATATACAGGCTAGTAAATCATTCAGACACCTAATGGTTCATATTTATTTCTTTATACGCACTGGTGGAACATTGCACTGAAAGCTATAACAAGAGTTTGTTGCTACAAATTTTACTATTAGTACTAAGATACGTTATTAGGTATTTGTTGACGCTGTGTAGTTGTATATGTTCATGTTTTTTCACGTTTCAGTTGTATATGTCCCGTGAATTTGAATAAACCACATTCCGTTTTTTTAGTTGGGTTTTTTCAGTGTGACAGCGTAAAGAAGTTTTTTTTGTTAGTATATAAAATTCAAATTAGATTTGAGATTTTGACGTACGTCATAGAAAGTGCTTGAGATTAGTATAAACCGAATCTTGACACGTAGAAATTCTTCTTTTTTAATCAACACATACAGGGTAGGTCCAGAACATTTTCCTGTTTTCCCTTTAACCATCCCCCCTCTAGATCCTACCAGATATCACACCAGGAACAAGGGCGAGTCCGTTATTTTTATACAGTCCACGAGTGCTAAAATTGATTTAAGTGTATGAATAAAATTACTCCAGCGACCTGAACAGTATTTATTACTTAGAAGATATATGTTTGCATTAAATAGCATATTTTATTGTTAAACATACAATTAGTTGTTGTTAATAATATTTAACAACAACTATTGGATTACAACATACGTTATTTACTGTAAATAAATATTAATTAATAATCTGTTGTATCTAACCAAACGCTTGTTATTGTTGTTTAACAAACTGTTGTCCAGCTTATTATGTTACTTAAGTGGGTGTTGGTGAAATCGGTGTAGTTATTTAGAATTATTTTAGCATGTATATCTATATCCTCTTCAGTTGACAACGACATTACGGTAGTTATAAAACGACACCTATTAAAATTCTCAACACTTAAATCTGGTTAGAGCTGTATAAACGGAAGAATGTAAGGTCACACTAACATTCAATTACAGCCTATTTACGAGAAAATAAAATTATATTATCGATAAGTAATACTGGAAATCGTATAACAAGTATAAAAACTGAAAGTAATTTAATTATTAAAGAATAGAACAAATTAATCAAATTAAACAGTTGCATTATCTTTTAATAAACTGTTAATGACCACTGCGCCCCCGTTGTTACGCTAAATATTGGCCCGAAATAAGGCCGAAATAAGTAGGTTTAGGACGAGCAGCGCTACTGCTCTTTACCTGTCTTATCGCTGTAGACCTGATTCGCCTCGTAGGGATAGGCCCGCTGTTTCTCCCACTAGTCTCGCTTCACACGTGAACCACATACCATATTTTTGTTATTTAATTTGTTAATGTTATATTTGTTAATAGTTTATGGATAATTCTCGTCGTATACCTATTATTTTTAATGTTGTAGCATTTTTCGTGTAATCCTAGAAATTTCATCATTAAATATTTCTGATTTTTAAAAAGAAAGGCTAAGTTTGCTATATTTCCATAATCAGAAAAAGCTTGCCTACAGATTCTAGCGAAAAATATATTGTTATTTAAAAGTCATCGATGCCATTACATCCGAAATTTAAATAGCGCCATTTAAATTATTTAAAACAACAAACCAAACAAAAAATGTATTATAAATAAATGTATTATTATTATAAATATTGAGTTTATTGCAGACCAGTTCAACGCACTGTAGACAAAGTTTATAGATTATTTATTCTGTAAACTTTGCTGTAGATTTATAATTTTATAAAGGAAACAGTGCTTATAGATTACAAGCAATACTTTTTTTAACTGCAATAAACTATTGAAACGTTATTTTCGGTGTAAACAAGTGTCGTTGAGATCCATATTTCCATCCCAACAGATTATATAGGGAGCACATAAACATTAGGTCGACAAAAGGATATGTGGACTTTATCTTTTACATATGACTTTTTGGTATATGTATTTTTATAAGGTCATAATTGTTGAAGTTGTGCACAAAATAAGAGTAAATAGTGGCACATAAGTTAGTGGTAGTCGCAATTAGAACAATTCACGTAAAGACGTAAAACGTAACGTAAATTAACGTGAAGTCTTTAGTTTTATGAAAAAACAAAAAAAGTTAATTCTTTGAACAAGTGTTTTGTTTTATTTATACAAGAAAATTTCAGAATATTCCTTATCCTGTATTGACATTAGCTCTAGATATATCAATCCATATATACATTTCGAATACTGCATATAGTGCAGTGCAGTGATACAGTGGGTACGTAAAATATCGAAACAATAATTGGAAGAATCTTAAATAAAATTGTTTTAATAGATTTTATATTACATTCGCTTTGGGTACATCGTAAATCCAAGGGAAGAAGTACTCAAAAACATATTCAAAACAACAATATGAAGACCTGCGGTAAACTAATATAAAGAAACAGTAAATCGCTTCGGTATTAAAAAAATACGGCCTAAGAGAGATTCCGCGCAATTTTACGACAGTAAAACCCCGGGCGATATTTATGTAATATTAATGCGGTAGTAAATGTGCAGAGGACGCGTACACCGCCAGTAAATATTCGCGATGTGCTTCGCTGTAGGACTTAAGGTATCCCATAAAATGCTATGAGCCATTTTGGAAACAATTTATATTTAGGAAGCACCTGCGTTCTTACGTAAAACTCTGCAAAACGCCGGGATGAAATATTAATCCGTCACTTATATCTCCCGCCAGGTCGCGTGTGTATAAAAAAAAAAACGTTATTACTGCGTATCTGGCGAATCGGTCTTCATGCCAAACATCCCTGTGTCATAGAATATTGTTTTGCATTATTGGGAAAGGTATTGCGATCACCTTTTGTAAACAAATGCACGGCCGGATCTTCTGAGAATAAATTATCCTATAATTACCTAACAAATGGTATCCATAATCCTTGGATTGATCCCGGATGACGATGCCAATAGTCCGACTCTGAATAATCCGTGCGTGGGTTCGATTCCTATATCAGTCGGCTGGGTGCATCCGCGTGACCGAAACGTAAGATCTGTTGAAAACATCGCTGCTATGCGTGAGTGTACGAGAAAACCCGAGGCAGTCAATTTCTCGTCGTTCACAAGAACTTGGCCTTTCTGCGACTTCAACTTTGCGTCGGGACTTGGGTTGCACCCGTATAAAATCCAACTTGCCCAGGAACTTAAGGTTAACGACCATAGACAGCGCCTTGTGTTTGCTAATTGGGTTCTGGAGCAGTTGGAATCCACACGAGATACACCAGCAAGAATTCCATCTCGAGAAAGTCACTGTTTGATGCGGATTTTGGTCTGGCGGAATCATCGGTCCGTACTTCTTCCAAAACGAAACTGACATTGCCATAACTGTCAAAGGCGAGCGCTGCAGATCGATTATAAGAGACTTCTTGTTGCCTAAAGTCGATGACATGGATACCGACGACATGTGGTTCTAACAGGACGGCGCTACGTGCCACACAGCGCATGCCACGATGGATATTCTGCACGAGCGGTTTGAGCACCAATATCCATTTGGCGGCACGATGGCCTAGATGAGGGGTTTATTGCGGGACGGGCAAGATTATTGCCCTTTACCCACTTATCGCTGTAGACCCAGACAGCCTCGTGAAGGGTGAGTCTGCCTTTCCCCCCGCCTCACCCACTTCCAGTACGAGCAGCGCAAGAAGCGCTACTCGTAACAGGAACGCGGTGCCTGGCTGCGGTGGGTCCGAATAGACTTCCCTTTGTCGTAGCTCGTTTAATCCCGCCGGTTGGGGCTTTTTCTGGCTATCTTCTTGTCTTCTCATTCTCGCGCAGCGCAAGACTTGGATGGGAGTACGTTAGGGTGAGTCTTGTAACTCAGGACGGAGGGTTATCTGGGAGTTTACGAGAACCCTCAGCTCAACCTTCCAGGGTTGGGAGGCAGGGAGTGTGGTAATAAGGCCTCACTTCGAATCGATTTGAGGGTACGATTATCTTGCGCAGCGGCGACGTGAACTGGCCAGCGAGGTAGTGCAATTTAACGCTTTTAGACTTCATCCTTTGGGGCTATCTTAAATCGCAGATCTATGCGAATAAACCGCAAACAATTGATGCCCTTAAAGTTAACACAACGAACGCCATCCAGCAAATTCAGCCAGATTTATGCGAGAAAGTCGAAAATTGGACTTCCCAAATATGTGCCACCAAGCAAAGCCGTGGTGGACATTTGAACGACGTTATATTCCCTACATAATGCCATAAGATATTCTTTCAAATAAAAAAAAATTGAGTGGATATCTCACACAACTTGTTCTATTTACGTTTAAAAATCGAGCGTCCTTATTGAAAGACCCTTTATCTATCAAATAATGTGCTTCCACATTTAATTGCAGGTGTTTCAAACTCCTATATCGCAAAAACCTTAGAAGCAATATTTGGTTTCAACAACACAGGGCACCACAACATAATGTGAGCAAGACTTTATTTCTGTAGAAAGGTGGATAGCGAAGTGTTGGTGAATCGAGCGGTTTCTCAAGATTGCTAACCCTTCTGTAACTATCATTGAAGTTGCCCAAAACCATAACAATTCTAAATTTATATGAGTTTTCTTAACTGCATATGCTTCTAGTTCGCTGGTCGTCTCTAAAATATCTAATATTAGTATTTACGTATATCTAGTCTCAAAATGTAATAATTTGGGTCCTAATGGTTCTTATTAAATGAACAGTTCTTATTTAAGACAGTACCTTTTTCAAGAAACTGTAAACGTCCAATGGTATTCACTGCCTGAATGAGAAATATGCTTCCACATTTAACTGTCGGTGTTCGAGACTTAATAGTCCATAATGCAAAAACCGCAGAAGCAATATTTGCTCTCAGGAACATAGACCATCATTGCATAATAGGAAAAGACTTTATATTCTATTTTTGCAGAAAGATGGATCTCGGAATATGTTGATGAATCGAGGGTTACTCAATCCTCCTGACGTAACCCCTCCACTTTCTGTAAAAGTTGTCCAAGACCACATGTTCTATTTTTCTTATGAATTTTCTTAACCTTAAATGTCTCTGTAGTTGGCCAAGCGGTCAGCCACACATGAATCATACCCAGAAAATAATTCGCAACGTTACAACTATCACCATTCTAATCCTGCCATCGTTACCAATCCGTTTGGTGCGATACAAGACCAGAATTCTAATTCGCGAACGCGTAATCCGATATTTCGTGGCTGCAGCTCGAAATTGGTTTTTATTTCCGGCCATTTATTTTATAGACCATTTATTGCAGTTTGTTCTGCATTGCAGCTGACCAAGAGCTAAGCTGTAAATTAAACAAATTGCGTCTGGCTGGCGTGTTTTTTTTTGTTGCCAGCGATGCCCTGGAAATCAACAGGGCCCCGGGTCGAGGATGAAATTTATCTGCCGACGCAAACAAATGCAAAGCGTATGTTTCGGGGTTGTTCTGCGTTGTTTCGAGGTGGTATTGATATCTAGTTAGTCTAGTGCCCTTTTCGTAAACAAAACGGAGCGCGGTTGCTATGATGATAGTAAACGCTTTGTTTACACCAAATCATTTCTACGATTTTGATGTTCGAAAGTTTGAGTATTCTTACAGGGTGTTGAAATAAAATCTAATCTTCGGAAGAATGAAATGTCTATTAAAAAATTGTCATTAATTCTGTATTAATCTAACAGCGCTGTAATATGTTGGCTGTAATATTAAAAAACGTTATAAGACGTTTGATAGATTATTAAAAATCTATTAAACCTATGACTTTTCCGTGGTGAATTATAGTATATTAAAATATATGAAATATAGTGCAGTAATAAAAACAGGATACCAGAACACCAAGCACACAACAGTTTCAGTCATCTCCCGATGATGCCAACTTTGTTGGCCAAATGCGCGTCTAGAAACTTGTAATCTTTCGATGTTCGTGGAAAACTGACCTTCTGCATTCATTAATGTTTGAGAGTCTGTGACAGTTATTTTATTGTTACGAAATTGGATGCATCCCACGTTTTTCGTTTTATATATTACAAGTATTTTCATGGCTGTTAAAAATTCACAATCACAAATTTTCAGGACTATCTGTATGGGGTTATGAATCTGTATGGGGGTTAGGAGAAATTGTTTTTTACTTTTTAGTCCTTTTTAAAAATGGGGTATTTTTTTTTTTTAATCAAATAATTATGTTATACTTTTTTGTCTTGATTGAATCTTGGATTGAACCTTACGGTTCAAAAGATACAACCTTTTAAAGGTAAGACAGACAGATGGACGGAGAGATAACGTCTTAGCCCACGTTATCATCTCTCCCTACGGGAGAGACGTACCCTAGGGGAACTCCTAGGGTTCCGTACGGGACTCTAAAGGAACAGGCAGACAAGAAAGCGAGTTAATATTGTATTGTCATCCAGTTTTGAGCTATATTTAAAGTTTCAAGTCTCTAGCTCATCGGGAAGTTAGTTTAAAATCAAAAGTACAGATTAGGACCGAATAAACAGAAAGCGAGTTAATAAAAACGTGGTAAAATACACATCGTGTCCTGAAAATCCTCTTTAATGGCACAGATTTTCTTTATTTTGTAAGAATTTCCTTATAAAAAGAGCAAATCCTCCTGTCGAGTTAGCTGGTAGATTGCTGACAATCTTTTGGTCAAGCTGTTGCCAAATTCTCTTTCCCAATTCTGCAGGAATTCTGGAAAATAGTTGGGATACAATTACTTCAATTCTACCTCAACTATTACCTTATTTCTACTTTAATTAACCTCTACAAAGAAAATAGTAAACCAGGTTTAAAATATACTAATATTAAACCTTATATTCGTGGCCATTATAAATACACTAGGCACAAAAATTAAGGGATGTAAAAAGAATCCTAAATTTTTAGGTGATTTTTAAAGGGCTGTAACTTAAAGAAAAATAATCGCAGAGTAATTAAAAAAAAATGGAATAAATGGAAGCTCCAAGTTTCTAGATTTCAGATCTTGAGTTAAACATTTTTACCATCAACAGTTAATGAGTAATGTCAATGAGGAAAAATGTCAAATTTTTGCTAGCCTTTCAAAAGGTACACGGACTTCAATACATTTTTTCATTGGTTTCATCATAAAGCATTTTTAAATAATTTTATCCTCTTTAATTTGAGCGATCTGAAAATCGATGACATATCGCTGATGCGTGTTAACGTCGCTCAAATAAAAAAAAGTTTTGAATTGTTTCTTGAAAGAATTTTTTTTCATTTTCTTTCTTAAAATAATTAACATTTTTTCATAAAAAAAAGTTGATTATTGCTAAAAAACATTTTCGACCTCAAGAAATGGTTAAAAAATGAAAAATTCATCCTTCAATTGATTTTTAGCAACAATGACAAATTCAATTATTAATCAACACAAAGAAAAAAATCGCAGCGCTTTAAAATTTTTCGTTTCTTTAGGATATTAGGAGGTTGAAAAGAAATAGTCAACATCCTTAGTTTATTCATTATTTGGAAAGTTATGCCAAGTTAAGCGAATATTTCTAAATACGCAATTTTTACCTCTTTCTCAATAAATCTCAAATTTTCGCACCGATTTTTTTTTTTATCAAAAACCAATAACTACGACTTGTAAATAATACTTTGCAGTTTTTAAAACCCTA
This sequence comes from Rosalia funebris, assembly GCA_037954035.1. Lineage (NCBI taxonomy): Eukaryota > Metazoa > Arthropoda > Insecta > Coleoptera > Cerambycidae > Rosalia > Rosalia funebris. The sequence goes on along the minus strand of JAZFAV010000002.1, from coordinate 3,032,802 downwards.
CTTGAATTTTCTGTACGATCATTATTTCCCGAGTAATTGATTACCAAAGTCAAAACTGACTTTTTTGTTTTGAACGACGATAACTCAGCGAAAAATCATCGTACAAGGCTTTTAAACCGCTCAAATTAAAGAGGATAAAATTATGTAAAAAAAGTTTTTATGATTAAATCACTGAAAAAAATGTATAAAAGGCAGTGAAGTTTTTGAGAAGTGCAAGCCAAAATTTGGAACATTTCGTTTTCCCATAGTTTTATTATGATTACTCAAAAACTGCTGACGGTAAAAAATTGTAAGTTGAATATGTGAAAACTAGAAATTTGGTTGTAACACTCTTTATACTTATTGTAAATTGTTAGTATTAGAGTATGCGAACTAGTGCGTGAGTGACCGGCCGCGGTAACTAACGTTTATCGTGAACAATGGGTTCGGACAAAAAAGTGACCACGGGATGCGCATACGCAAGTACGAGATCTAGGAGATCGTAGGTGAATGATAAAGAGACAGCCCAGCGAGGTGAAGCAGAATGGAGATGGTGTTACAGAGCCGGCAGTCTACGACGATTTGAACGAAGTGTGTGCTCTAAGGTTAGTATTTGATTCTGTTTGTAAATGGTCAGAAGTGTTGCTGTAGAGTGTTAGAAGAGAATTTATAAAATGAGAGGTACTGTAGTATATATTGAAACCTATTTATCGTGATCCCCATACCACTACAATTGAGCTAGGCGTGGTGGTTCAAGTTGCTTCTTCTTTGAAATTGCTCTGTGTATAATCTAGTGTACAATCAACAACAGGATGCGAAGGAATACTTTAAATTCGCAAATATTACTTCGTTCATACACCATGTCACTGAAGTTAAAGGAAATCTTCAATAGATGCTATACAGTGTGATTCACCTTCGTCAGAATCCACACTTCAACGTATGTTGTACGCTAGTGCGATGCGATGAAATATTAATTAATAAAATGTTTACGGGGTTCAACAAACTCGAGCGATTATATCCTTTCCTTTCTGCAATAAACTGATTTTCTACATTGATTTTGTTATCTACGCAAATGACTTTATAAAAGATTCTTTAGGCAAATACGAATATTTCTTTACCGAAATAACGGCCACTTTAGCGGATGTTCATCTCGTAACTCAAACAAATTAATTTATGTATTCTCGAACACGTAACATTTTAAATTTCAAATTAGCTGGATAAGAAATGTCGGATGCTAGAGGTAGAATTTATGGCGAATAATTTAAATACATCACGTACGTTTCGTAAATTGATTATGCGGAACTCTCCTCGATACCGTCCCGTAAATTGCGATGGTTTAGAGATTTCATTTGCACGAGAGGTTTTTTTTTAAATGCGCCCTTCCAGAATTCTGATCAGATTTAACAGCACTCGAATTTACGGAGATAACCGATAATGAAGTTATTATGAAGTTAGCGAGAAAAAATGAGTGATATTGTACGTGAGCTGTTTCCAGGGTTCCGGTTCTTGCTTTTATTTCCCAATGCGATCTGTCATTGTTTCAAAACCGGTCTTTTCCAAATTTACAATCGAGTATGTTGAATATTTACATAAATATAAACTAGGCACAAAAATTAAGGGACGTAAATCCCTAATAGGATTTTTTACATCTCTTAATTTTTGTGCCTAGCGTAATTTTTCGAGATAGTTTATGGCACTAGCTTCACTGTGATTTTCACGGAAATTCAAGGAAATCTTATTGATTCTGATAGAACGTACAAACCACTTAAAAATCATTAATTGCATTGTATAAATCGATGCACATTACAACTTTCGTCCATTTCTAGAACATCGAGAGATTTCATATAACTTAGATTGGAGATGCAACTTGATTAAACCTCTGTTGTTTGATACGTTGGCATATACGAGGCTTGTTTCAAAAGTAAGGTTCCCATCGCGATAGCTCCGCAAGGAGAAGTATTAGGTGAAATCTCTCGGTCCTCACCTTCGCTGTCAAGCTACGCCACGCAGTGTTGGACTGATAGCTGTCTGCGATGGACCTCCCTATTTCCGTCACCGCCAGGTGCGAAATAGGCGCAGTGTTCCAATTTTTGAACACAAAAAAGGTCCCACCCATAGACATTCATCGTCAGTTGTGTGAAGTTTATGGTGAAAAGTGTATCGCCGTTCAACATGTCCGCAAATGACGTAGAGAGTTCTCGGGCGCTTGTACAGATATCCATGACGAAGGCCGAAGCGGACGACCGTCGATTTCCAACGAGACTGTCGCAAAAGTGGAGAGTCTCCTGCTCGAAGATCGGAGGATCACCATCCGTAAGCTGACTCATCACATTCCTGAGATATCTGCTACCTCAATTGACAGAATTGTGTCAGAGAAATTGCAGTACCACAACGTGTCCGTCCGGTGGGTTCCACGAATGCTCACAGATGCGCACAAGCAGCAACGCATCGACTGTGCTCGCCAACTTCTTCAATAATATGGCAACAATACGGAGGAATTGTTGGACTCCATCGTCACAGGCGACGAGACGTAGGTGTTTCATTTCACCCCCGAAAAAAAGGAACAATCACGCGAATGGCGCCACTCAAGTTCGCTTAAACTGAAAAAGTTCACACAACCGCAATCTGCGGGGAAAATCATGGCAACTGTGTTTTGGGACCGTAAGGGAATATTGCTCATCGACTTTATGCCTCACGGGACAACAATAAACTCAGACAGGTATTGTGAAACACTAAAGAAACTCAGACGAGCCATCCAGGACTCGGAGAGGAAAACTGAGTAAAGGTGTGAAGCTGTTGCATGATAACGCTTGTCCCCATGTCTCTCGGCAAACCCAGGATCTTCTGAGCAAATTGGCTGGACTGTCATTCCCCACCCTCCCTACAGCCCAGACCTAGCCCCTAATGACTACCACCTGTTCCCAAAATTGAAGGAACACTTGGTGGATTGCGCTTCCGGACCAACGATGAAGTCAAAGAAGAGGTTAATCGCTACCTTAACGGGTTAGCGGTGGAGTTCTATGACATGGGGATACAAAATTTGGAAGAACAAAAGTGCATCGAAGAAAATATCGATTATGTAAAAAATAGGTTAATGTTCAAGCTTTCCAACCATGTAAATAACTTTGATAATAAACCATGCTGTCTATTTAAAAAAAATGTGGGAACCTTATTTTTGAGACAACCCTCGTACATAGATCCACTATAATGTCCCTCACATGTCCCACTTTTGAAATTATCGAAGTTCGGAATTTATCAGCGAAAATACCATCACTCCTATCTCGTGTCCTTGTTTGCTAACAAAAGACAGCCGCATTCCTTCGGGGGTCGACAAAGCGGATTCTTAACCAGAAACAATTCCGAAGTTACAAAGGTCGAAAGCCACGAATAGCTGAAGACAAACGGTTCCATACGTCTCTGTTGCGCGATCGCGAGCGATGAAATTTATGGAATTAATATCCGGTACGTGAAAGGGACGCCGAAATCGGGAACAGAAGGACACCACAATTAGCCCAGGTATTAATCTAAACTATCACAATGCGTGACACTGTAGTGTTCAATGCAGTTTCGAATGCCTATTAAAATATGATTTATGGCGGTTGATTATTAAAGGAACTGTGATGGGAGGTTATACGCCTGCTAGCCGTTAAACTAAAGAGGCTCACTAACATTCACGTGGAGTTTCATGTTTTAGGTTGTGTTGTAAGAGCTGGAAAATATCGACAGTTAATGACCTATAGGATGAAGATCTTAAAGATGTGGGTGACTTAAACGATTCACCTCTCCATAATTAGACTCTAGGCATATGTTTCATACATAATAGGCCAAATACGATGAGATTTAGGACATATAATGACGTAGTTAAATTTTATTTATCGTTGTTTTTGTATTGGGAGACTAATCAACTAGTGAGTGGTGGTATACTTTTAATTTGTATGTTTTTCGTCAAGTACAAGTACCTTCAATATTGTTACTTCTAAAAGTATCGATCAAGCAAGGATTTCTACCTTTTTGAGGTAATCATTCTGATGTGATGAACTTCATGTTCATGATGATTCTGATGAAGTCGAAACGATTTTTAGCTGATGATTAATGAATTCTCATCTCTTAACGGAAGTTTCTCAGAGATACCTCGATTCGCAATCTTGCTGACAAAACAAGACTTTCTACGACGGTGGAATTTATAGGAATGAGTATATTTACTTAGGTGATAACGAGAATACTTGACCAATTACTTGAAACCAATTACTTCAAACATCGAAGTAAGGAAGGATTACAAAATTATCTCCTATAGTAACATTCATCAGACATTCTCTTGCTTCTCTTCAGACGATGATGACATATTACATAAATTCCTAGGTAGTGTTGTTAATGAAGCTCTGAAAGTTTATTCTGATTCTATGTATAGTGATGTGTACTGTGTTGCCATGCTACATATCCTTGGTGTATCCCCTAAGATAGTTCCTCGTCTATCAGTATCAATAACTCTACAGAGACGTATACTAATAAACTATTAGCGTCTAATCTTTTGTAGTAATCGGAACATGATGTACATCGGTGTCTTGATCAGAAGCTTCTTATATGGTCGTTAATGAGAACCTACATACCCTAGTATGGGGTTAAGAGTCACACAGTGTCACTAGTAATAGCAATATAGACGTACCGTTGTAGAAATGCAAGCGACACTGTTAAGTTTTTACATTACTTAGATTTTGACTGAATTTCGTGTTGATGTTTTCATTCACGTACAGGCCTAGGTCGGCCTGTATTTAGATCGGTGCTATGCTCTGATTTCTTACGGTTGACAAGGTTAAGATGCTTGCTTTGGTAAGCTCCGGATCCCATCAAATCTTTCATTTTCTATCAATATACAGGATGGAGTATGAATTAAAAGATGCATGCTTATGTTGCAAAGCAGGACACGATGTTACATTTAGTGTAAATAAAATACCAGACTGATTGGTAAAAGGTTTACTGCTAGTTCTCATAAAGTTGCAAGTGCTTGCTGTTTTATTGGTTTCTAGTGTAAATTCGTGTGCAATTTAAACATTTACAGGGTGATATAACAAAGTACTCCGCCGTACGTAACTTAATATTCAATCGTATAGAGGTTTCTCTCACGATTCTGGCTAAAACGGCCTTGATTTTGGCATTAAAATAATAAAAGTATAAAAACCGATATTTCAAAACTAAATATATATTTTTGCTTTGAGTAAAGTTCATAGATGGTGTAGTGACGCATTAAATTGGCGCATTAGCAAAGATAATGAGTGTGCCTCGATAGCTCAGCGGTCAGAGCAACCAACCGGAATTTTGGAGAGCCGGGTTCGATTTCCGGTCAAGGCAAATGCACTTTTATCCTTGCTATCGCCAAAGTGGTGACCCCGACGTGATTCGTCGTTCCAGTATATCGAACTTCCCTTACATCTCAAATTCGCGGATTCGATTCCCGTCCTATCCATCGCCATATAGTCCGGGGGTTACCGAACAACGGTTCGTAAGAATGGCGAACGTGGTCACATGCCGTTAAATTGTATCGAGACAAACCATGTCTCTAGGGAGGGAGTACTGTAGCGACGCGTTAAACTGGCGCATTAGTAGGGATTATGAGTGTGCCTCGATAGCTCAGCGGTCAGAGCAACGAACCGGAAATTGGGAGAGCCGGGTTCGATTCCCGGTCAAGGCATATGCACTCTTTATCCTTGCTATCGCCAAAATGGATAAATATGATTCCGCCTTTGATAGCGAGTGATGTTGCGTCTTATCATACAACCTTTTCATAAAGGAATATGCCTCGAAGTTCATATACTCGTAGCAGTTAAATTCCAACTCCATTATGATATTTAATGTTGTTTTGGTCGTAATATACTGTTTTGTAAATGTGTTATAATTATTTTGCTTTCTCTTTATCGGAAATGTCGTTTAAATAATTATTTTCGTGCGATGCACATAATTACAAGCAATTATTTATCTTTTATGTCGCCATAACACATATTTTCAAATTTATATTCGCTGGCATGCACCTGCTACTACTCCTATTATGAAAGCAGCTTTCATTACGGGTTATTTTCTCTGAGCACTTGCGATTAATTAATATTTTAATATGTAATTTCAATTTTTCTTTTTAAAATACAATTAATGTAGTAAATACATAGTATGATAGAAAAATACAAATCGTGGGTTTGGTGTAGCCGCATATTATAGTAAGAATTTTCGGAATATAAAATGTATTTTGTGGTTCGATGCAGCATCTATTCAACAATTATTATAAAATCTCTAGTAGAAGCAGTTATTACCGTTGATAACTTGAAAGTGTCCTTGCGCAGTTTTATTTATAGTGTATGAATTGATGTAGCTCAAAAATTTACTATATAAAAACCCAGATTAATATCCGCGATTTATAAATTCATTATACACTAGGCACAAAAATTAAGGGATGTAAAAATTTTTTAGATGATTTCCAAAGGGCTGTAACTTGGAGAAAACTAGTCGCAGAGCAATTTTAAGAAGGCGAATTGAAGCTCCAAGTTTCTAGTCTTCAGATCTTGAGTTCAAAATTTTTTTCCATCTGCAGTTTTTGAGTAATCATAAGAAAATAATTGGAAAAAAAATCCAAATTTTGGCTTGCCTTTCAAATGGTTTACAGACTTTAATAAAAAATTTTCAGTGATCTCATCATCACGCTTTCTTAGATGATTTTATCCTCTTTAATTTAAGAAGTCTGAAAGAATTATACAATGGTTTTTCGCTGAGTTATCGTTGTTTAAAGCAAAAAAGTCAGTTTTGACTTTTTTTCAATTTTTTTTTCATTTTATTTTGGTTACAATAATTAACATATTTTGATAAACAAATACGGATTATTGCAAAAAAACATTTTTAACCTCAAAAAAAGTATAGGAAATGAAAAATTCATCCTTAAATTGATTATCGGCGAAAACGACAAATTCCATCATTTCGAACACAATGAAAAAAATCACAGTTGGAAATTTTCAGGGTTTCCCTGGGATACTTTGAGGTTGAAAATAAACTGTCAACATTCTTAGTGTATCCATTATTTGCAAAGTTATGCCAAGTTACGCAAATATTCCCAAGTACGCAATTTCTTACCTCTTTTTCAATCGCAACGCAATTTTTTTTTTTATCAGAAATGGATAACTGTGACTTGTAAAGAATACCTTGCAGATTTTAAAACTCTACCTGAATTTTATGTACGATCATTATTTCCCGAGTAATTAATTACCAAAATCAAAACGGACTTTTTTGCTTTGAATGACGAAAACTCGGTGAACAACCATCATACAAGGCTTTTAGACTGCTCAAATTAAAGAGAATAAAAGTATCTAAAAAAGCGTTATGATGGAATCGTCGAACAAAATTTATCGAAGTCCGTGGACCTTTCCAAAAGTAAGCAAACATTTGGAAAACAAAATTCGATGATTTTTTCAACCCCGTTGCAGTCGGCGAAAGTTTCCAGACTGAAATGTCTTGGGCCCTAAGCGGCGCTGATAATTTAGAGCGATAATTAAAGGGAACTCGTGCCTTCCCCCTGGATTTTTCCATTTCCGCGACCCATCTATTGAAAATTTTTAGCTATAAAAATAATAAAAAGCAACTTGATGGCGGTGCGGTGCCGTTAAACCTTTTGTAGTGGTTAAAATATGGCAGTTACCCGCTGAAGTATCGCTTATTAATACGTGGGGGTTGATTTAGTGGATTGCGACGGGCTGGGAAAGGGGCAACAAAGCCGCGAGTGGTCCGATCTTATGAGAAAACTTATAATATACGGCAGGTGGCGGGGGCTTTGGCGGCAGCGTATTTATTAGAGGCCTTCTGTCACGCGAATAGCAGGTACTTGGGTGCCCGGTTTTCGCGTGATCCCCAGCCATCCAATTAATACGTCGCTCGGGAAACACTTCATTTTATGAGGTTTGAAATCCCTACGAGGAAGATATCAGAATTGCCCCCTTTTTTTATTAAGAAACAAAGACGGATGATTCCATCTGGTCCATGTGTAGTCTTATCTCAATAAGGGTTCCTTCGTATCAAGAATTTGGATATTTTAAATCACACTGTGTTAAAATGCAGTTACTAAGTTTTTAAATAACCCCCATTATACGAGGGCGGGATGAGAAGTTTCCGGCCTGAGCCAGAGATAGCGCCATCAGGACTAATTTTTGACTTGTATTTTGGAGTACTATCTCTGACTAGCTTGTAACTCAGCTTGTAACTCTAACTGACTTTCAGGTCAGTTGCTCTGTTAGTATATGTTTGACAGCCTATTGAATAAGACGCCTCGCTTGCTTACGTGAAAATGGAAAAATTGGACAAGCATGCGGTCATCAAATACATCTATTTGAAAGGCTTAACACCGGTTCAAATCAAACAGGAAATGGATTCAACACTGAAGGGCTCTCTCCGTCATGTTCAACAGCCAAACAGTGAGCTTCTGAATTTAAGAAAGGTCGCACGAGTACTTATGGTGAACCACGCTCAGGATGCCCCGTTGAGGTGTCAACTGCCGAAATAATCGAGAAAACTCGAAAAATCGTGGTAGAGGATCGCAAACTGAAATTGAGTGAGATAGCTGAGACCACCGGGATGTGAGAACATGTACGCAATATTTTACATCAACATTTGTGCATGGAGAGGCTCTGCTAGGTGGGTGCTGCGTCTGCTAACTATCGATCAGAAATTGCTCTGGAAGACTGTTTCGACCCAGAATTTGGCACTGTACAAGGGAAACCCCAGCGAATTTTTGCGTCGATTATAACTGTTGGCGAAACTTGGGTCCATTATTACACTCCTGAAAGTAAACAACAGTGAAAACAGTGGACTGGAGCAGGTGAACCAACCCCAAAGAACCACCATCAATGGTGAATACTACGCAGTCATTAAATTATCTGAGTGATGAAATGAAGGAAAAATGATTTCATTCGGCGAAGAAAGAGATCTTGTTTCGCCATAACAATGCACCCGTTCATTCGTCAGTCACTGCAATGGCTAAAATCAACGAATTGAAGCTCAAATTGTTCTCCCATCCAGCGTATTCACCAGATTTAGCCCCCAGCGACTGTTTGTTTCCTAACCTCAAAATATGACTAGGAGGTAAAGAATTTCTAAGCAACGAGGAAGTCATCAATGCTGTAAACGTGTATTTTGAAGGACTCGACAAATCGTTTTAAAAAAATGGTATCACTGCATTATAGCACCGTTATGAAAAATGCATTATACTTGATGGAGATTATTGAAAAATAAAATTAATTCATCAGACCAGAAACTTTTCACCTCACCCACGTATAATATAAACCGCCAATAAAGGAAAAGGGTATTGTATACACAAATTCTGTAAAAACGTCGTAACGCCATTTAAAGATTCGCTGTCAGGCAATTCATTTGGTGTTGATACCATCGACGGCTGGAATACTGTAATGTCTATTCATAATCTGGAATAATTCTTAACAAAGATATACCTAAGATCCCGCATATGTAGAAATAAAAAACTATGGAAGTCTGAAACAGTTTAACAGAGTTCAATATAATGATAAGTCACCATTTAACTGTACTTCTGGATATACAGCTTTTTTCTTCTTGGTGATCTGCAGTTTGTAACTGATAGTATGCTGTTCACTAATTCAGTAAGTATTAATACTGTTACTAGCAATCTAGTGGTATAGAAAAATGACAAGTAGAAAGTTGGATTGCCATTCCAATAAGATGTTTTCGATTGTGTTAGCTGCTGAACTTTGGAACAGCCAGGGCAAGGTGGAAATATTATTACCCATCTTCTTGTCTTAACCATATCACCGGATCCGGGTCGTATTTTTCAGAGGCTAGCAGCAGTAGAGGGTCTTTTACAATGCGTTGGTGACAGGTTCACCTCGTATGGATATGCATGCCTGTGAGGATACTACGCGTTGAGGCGTTGAGCAACTAAAGCTGTTCCAAATGCGATGCAGGGCTAGAGTACGCCCACTTGGTTTTATTCATTTACCACTCGATAAACTAACAAAGATACGTATACATAGGAAGAAATATCGCAAACTGAGTCACCTCGTATAAGCAGTTCAAGTTCAAGAAGCCACAAAACTAACAAACTTACTATGTATTTATCGCCTCATAAACATTTTTATAATGTAATGTAATGATTATTGAGCCGCTAAAATATGATTCTCAAATAAAAACCGTGCTAGGCTGATTTATACAGATACGGTGATACATTCCTGATGTATCATTCTTTCCCGAGAATACGATGATTTTTATTCTGGTCCGTAATCAAACAACAAAGCAATTCTTATCGGAACTCTACACTAATCGAGGCACACACATGCCGTCGCGCTGCTATCAAAACGCCATTACGCTACACAATATCGATAAAAAAATAATTAGGTTCTCGTAAAAGAGAAACGCACTATCGCTTTTATATTAGTCGCTCACGCGATTCCACGATTTCCAAGGGGAAGTGAACAAGCGATCAAGCCGTTTTTGTGTAGAAATTGGGGTATTAATTCGCCTTTATTGATTTTACTCATCAACGTGTGCATGGCATTACGTTTTTGGACATACTAAACACGAATAAATGGTTAGCTATTTGACTGACACATCTGAAACCTTTGAACGTTCTGTGTAGAAATAAAAAAATATTGGTAGAATGCAGGCTTAGTAAACTCTTCGGGATCATCATCGAAATTGCCTTGATGTTTCGCTGATTGTCCAATCAATTTTTCCAGAAGAAAACCAAAGATTGGGGTTGCAGTTACTTTTGCTCCTCAGTATATCGTTATTTTATGTGGTTATGGTTTTGATGCACATGTTATGTTACCGCTGTGATCCTAATCTCATGTGCCTTTTTTGTTTTATAATTCTGAACTGAACGCTTCTGCCTATTTGACCAATGCCTTCCACACAAAAGCTCTTACACACCCTTCATTAATAATACTTCTATTCAGTATCTTTGTTAGACGGAAATGCCTGTTGCATCTTCTTTACTGTTCGGAAACATACATTTTTTCTTATATACTTCCTTTAGTTCAACCGACAATATAGCGTAGCATACCTCCCTAGTTGCTCTATTTTGTCTTCAATCATCCATATCCTTGTAGTTCACGACCCTTTGTGTATATTTCGCGTCATATAATGTTTCTTTTAAGTCTTTTCGATATTACTTAGTTCCTCGAGTCTATTTAGATTGTTACATATCGTGTTGACTATCCTGTTGCTGGTAATGATGTAGCATGTAGATAACGGTCTGTATGCGTTTCACTGATGTCCAAGAAAGGCAGACTGTAGGCTCCGTCGTAAAACTGATATTTAATCAATAGTTGTTGAGATCATCAGAAAGAAACAGTTAAAGGTTAATCTCCATGGAACCAGATGACGAAGGTGTCTCCCCATATCGTAGCATAACAGCATATTAGCATAATGCTCAATTGATCCATTACTGTCTCAAGGCTTTATCAATTAACCACATTCTTGCACCAATTTCTTCTTTCATTTCCCGAAGTTGTTGGGTGTGTTTTAGTGATCCCCAGCCTCTCGACGTGAGATTTAAGAAGATCAGTAATTGTGGAAATATGAGCAATCTCTTTGGTCTAAATCATCTTACGTAAGATGTTGTTATTGACCTACAAGGATCTGATGGATCCTAGATGGCCAAGGAACTCCTCCTAAATCTTGACAATTGCAGGAGATCGAAATACATTCACAAAATCAACAAGACGCGTGTAATTTTCTTCAGTTAAACAATGATATTCGACACATGGAACACAAAACTCTAAAGCATTTTCAGAAATACTAGTAATTACCACGTACTTGAGCTTTTCGAACCGTAACGAACGACGGCGGCGAACCGGGCAAAAGGACACATCTGCCGCGTTATAGTAGACCGATCCTGCATTTTAAACGTCGGGAGAGGGCTGCAAGGACTAAAGAGCCCGCTAACTATCCCTTACCAGCCGAGGGATGGATGCACATGCAAAAACCGGGGGACGTGTCTAGATTTCGCTATGACATAATCGTTTAAAGTTACGTCGAGTATATACATCAAGACTGATGTCGGCAGATTTACAACAATTGGGGGACCTTTGGAATCCTTGCGTGGAGAGAATGATATGAAAATATGCCTTTTTCGGTGTACGCGTTTCGATATTTCGCTGTCATCAATCTAAGATTTTATTTACCTAGGAATTAAATACTTTTGCAAATAAATCCCGTCTTTATGCAGACAACACATGTTCATTAAAACTTAACACTATTTATTAATGTTATATAGTGTTAAGTCTCAGGGTGCCTAGTAACATCATGATGCGTCTAGAAGTTTTTCCATTCCACATAGAGAAAATTGTTTTAAATAGAATTTTTCCCATTTTTATTCTACTGCAAATTCTTCCGACTACTACTAATTTTTAATGCCGTTATTAAACGCCTACTTCCTTTACTAAAACCTATCATCGACGCCCCAACCCCAACTACTGCAGTGGAATAGTGGGGATGACATATTTGAGTTGCTTGATGTAATACCTCCGAATTTATATTATATCCATGGCATGGTATGTCTTCTACACAAACTTCACGTGAGTTTGTGTAGGTTCTACAAATCCACTAACATACAAGCTGTTAGAAGTTATAGACAAGCTAGGCTGTCACCTATCCAAACAATGGTCGCGACTGCTATTACTTAACATATCGGTGGTATCTACACCAACTCAACCTAAGCTACGAGCAGATTTGTGTTGATTTTATGTTTTATAAGTATGCTACAAATCCTTTAATTATAATTTACTTAATTTATGTAGTAAAGTATAACATTGATTAATTAAAGAGTGAATAGGTTCTCAAAAATAAAATTAAATCATGACATTGTATTTGAAAAGTTGAGAAAGCATGTAAATCTACGGTAATATCTAGACGAAGTGTTTCCTGAGCGATGGGTTGATCGAGAAGATCTCTAGAATGGCCAGATTGAACCCTATTGGATTTTTCTTGTATGTATATAGAGACTCTCAAAACAATCTTTCAAAGTTATTAAAGTGGTGGTCTTGAAGCGTAACCTTGAAGTGCTACTACCCTTCATGACCATATGTAAGCATGAAGGGTAGTTTTGCGTATGCGACACTGATGAGAGAAATTTGTGTAAATTTGATATATACAAACACCATTCGTCTGACAGCTTTGTGAGATCGTAATGCGCACATAGATCGGCTGAAAGACGTAATACAACTGTCGCTAGAATTGTATTGCTAAGCTGTCGCATCCAGATTATTAAATATACTGTTTGTGCTTCATACACCTCATTGGTTATAATGTACGATAGTTTAAATTGGTGGTATCATTAAAGTTTAGTATTTAAGTTTTTTATTAAATCTGTCGAATTCCCAGGAAACTGACACAGTTAAAAATAGTCCTTGTATTTGTTCGTAAACGGGAATAATCTTTCAAACAAAATGCAGTTCGACTCGCACCAGCGCCTCCGGCAGAACTTCGACTCGTCAGTTAAAATCGCCTCCAGGCCGAGACTGAAGTTTAATTGTACAGCATCAAAATCGTTGCAACTTCAAACTAACAAATCTTAGTTTTATTTCCTGATTTGACAGAAGCCGTACATTCGGCGCATCTTGTCGAATTTCCCTAAAACGTTTTCAATGTAACGCAAAGTTGCATCGATTAAATTTAATTCCACTGTTCAACAGTTAAGCAGAGGAATACACCGAGGGAGAGGGTTCGAGAAGCACTTTCATTGTCCCTATTAGTTAAAGCTTCATCGCATAAAGAAAAAGGACTCTGTAAGTACTCCAAATTTCGAATTTTTGTATACTAATAATGGTATTTTGTATGGACAATGCTAATCTTGCTATGCTTAGTAATTAAAAGTACTAAGAAAAATCCCTAAAAATTCACTGAGAAATATCATAAAATCATTCATCATTTTAAAAAGTTACCTCCACTCACAAAAAGGTGTATAGAAAAAAGTAATAACTTATCATATACTTGTACATACAAAAATATTTTGTGTCAATACAAATTATGTACAGGGTTCGTCATTATATTTTGAAAGTGTCGTGGATATCTGATGAAAAGACTGCTATCGCTTATGTACATCCACATCCAAAATGGAAGACCCGCCGTGTAATTTTCTCAGGGCATCAGACATCGAGTACGCTGCATTATGATTCCCAATTAGGATGAAATTGCGATATACAGTTCACGTGCATAATGTTATCTTTAGAGAATACATTGAACGGGGATAATTCTGTTGATTAATAACCCAATGTTTTATGTTGCAAATATTAATTCGGGACGTACCATTTTTCTTAAAAAATTAATATTTTTCTGTGGAGGCGTAGAAATGCAATAATTATTTTTGAAATTCTGAGTCCAGTTGTGGAGGTCCACACTAGGGGCCTGTTCATTTTGTATCAATTTTCGCACAATTCTCTTTGTGATATTGTCACTGTATTTTTCTGACAGTTTTCTAGGTATCATTCAACGACACTGATAGCAGTGGCACTTTTTTCTTTTCTTTCTCACTATCTGTGAAAAGGTAATATAGGGTTGGGGCATAGGAACCTGACGATTTTTTGTCTAGCATATACTGGCGACTGGTTTAGTTGACGTTGCGGAGGTTAAGGGAGGAGATGACGTCATTTCAGTAGACATAGAGCAGTGGACTGGGCAACATCATACGTTCGTAATTGAAACGTTTTTAAAAACAATGACTCGGTAATTATTTACCATGCATTTTGCAGTCTCTCGCTATAGAAAGGGTCTATTTCATTTCACAAATACCCCACCCTGTATTTAACACGATCTATCTATTTAAAATTTATCATTAAAATCAATTTAACCGCCAGTGTTACTCAAGTTCTGCAAATCACTTGTGGGTTACGACGATGATGGAGCTTCAAGTCTTTTTCGATGTGATATCAGGAATCATAACTACAACTTTAATTAAATTTAATGATTAAAACTATGTACGTAAACAGACCAAATATTAACTGGAAATTTCAAATGTTACTTGGACGCATTTTTGTCCCATTTTTAAAGTAAAACACGAGTTATTGAATAACGATTATACAAAAATAACCAACAGACAATAACTGATCTCCTGCTATTTTTATTTCAACGAATAATATGTCGGCGTCGATCCCACTCCCACAATTCCAGCGTTCGTCATCTCCAGCGACAAGATACCTCGACGATATAAATATTTTCTATGAAATAAATTAGACCGCATTTTTTTGCCGCAATCTATCCCCCGAACTATTAACGTGATAAACAACCGCCATTAAATTAAAGCCACATTAATGACAAGTATTTATTGTAATAATAAATAAGCGGGGCTCAATCAATTCGAAATGTAACGCTACTCGCCGAAGCGATTTACCACACTGTTATACTGGGTGATATTAAATAAGCGGGCACGTTTGAAGTTATTTTAATGGTATAAAATCCGTACAATTCCAGTTTTTGTTTTAAAAATGTTAAAACATAGTAAAAGTGAATAATTTTTTAATTTCAATAATTTCAAGATAATAAATCTAGCGGTATTAAATCCGGTAATTGTACTGGCTATACAGTCCATAACTATGAAACGAAATATAAACAAAATGATATAAATATCAATAAGTATTTAATACCAATGAAATTATTTTTCTCTACGAATGACAGGATGTTAAATATAAAAAAATATATATATTTATCCGTTACTTACGTACTACGATATACAGGATGTGTCATAGAACGGGTGGAAAGCCATAATTCTAATTTTCTACACGATTTTAAAAAATATTCTGATTCAACAAACACCACAAACTGCTTGCTACTAATGTACTTTTTTCAACGTCGACCAAAAAGTATGTTTTTTATTTTTATGGAACGAATATTAAAAGAAGTATAGTACACATTTTATCCACAAATCATTTTTTAGATATCAACTTGTGATACATACTTGAATTCAGAAAAACATCCAATCCAATGCAGCAAAAAATATATATAATTCCATTTGAAACTAAACAGTTTATTGTCGATGTGTTGTAGTGCTTTTGAATAATAAATTTTGTTTTTAAAATTGGGTAAAGATAGCGGAATTACAGCTTGCGTCGTTTTTTTTTATAAGTCAACCTGTATAAGTAAATTATTTCATACCGTGACGACGACTATAGTTTACCCTCGGCGACCAGAAAAACTAAACAAATTTGAGAAATGAGCTGAAACGTCGGTGGCAGTACGCGTAGACATCAACTGTTTGTTCCAGTTAACATAATCAAAAGTTCTCGACTTCGAGGGCTGTGGAACATTATTTACGGTCTTCGGGGAGCAGTTACGGCCCCAATTTTGAGTGAGGTGGCAAATTAATTCGCGCGGATATATACGAAAAGTTCGTGGAGTAAACAAGTGCGGTTGCCGCGCGAATATGCACATCGTATAAACAAGTCGGTTATCAAAAATTGCCGAGTGAAATTGTTATATACAGTGCGCACCAAAAGTGTGGAATAAATTAATTGTTTCTAAAAACGACTACATTTCATGGGATGCTTCGGCTTGGCTTTTTAAAAACACACTTTTGCCTGTACTTACGCATATTGTGCATAGAGAAAGATGGAGAGGAGTAACGGGTTGTCGAATAACAAAACTCTTCATCGAATACTCAGAGATTGAGGAATGGGCCCAAGAATTTATTAAATTACACAGGCAAAAAGCCAGAACCCTGGTAGGAATCATAACGGGCCACCATAGTAGCCTGAATGCATATAAGCACAAGCTGAGGCTAACTGACAGCCCGGCATGCAGATACTGCAGAGAAGACGAGGAAACCTCGATTCATCTTCTTTACACCTGCCCCGCACTGGAGGAGAGGAGGTGCCTTATATTAGGGACCCCTGTTATCCTAGAAGAGGCGAGGCTTAAGGCGAGGGACGTGCCCAAATTGCTCCTTTTATGGGATAGCATTTTTGGATAATGACCCGGCTAAGAGGGGACCGCCAAGGGACTACCCATGCGATCAGTGGCTGATGAGGCCCAAACCCACGAGACATAATAATAAAAATACGCATATTGTGCATGAATCTCCATTTGTTTTTGTGTGACGACGTCATCGATTGTTTCTCGTTTTAATGGAATCCCTATATTTTTTAATGGATTTATTGTACAGCTTAATTTGCTGTATTAAAAAATATGTAAAACTGTAATACTTTCTTCCTTTACTTCCAAAGGAAAAATATAGAATCCTGTTAGATAGCTATTTTCCTTTCTCGATAAATTTGTTCCAGTATAATACCATACTACTTAATAAAACATACAGTACACTACAGTAAGATTTTGTTTTTAGTTGTGCATTTTTTTTATACATACAGGGTGATTCATGTAAGAGGTATGAGCTAATCGATATATATTTTTTTAGTGGCAACCTATTTTTTTACTACGAAATGTGTGAGAAAAATGCTAAATTTAATGGCAATGATTATTTAAATAATCAAATAAATTAAATATTCAAATTATGCACACCGTTGACTGCCTCACAGTGGCCTTAAGGTGACTACACGTAATTGCAAGCTTGACAAGCATGCATGATCAATATTTTTGTACCAGCATACTTGAGCGTCTGTAGGAAAATGTTGCGTAAGCATTTTCCTACAGACGCTCAAGTATGCTTCAGTGACACCGCCAGGTTGGGGCCTGGGTGAACACGTGCCTACCCAATCAGTAACAATGCCCATTTTGTTTATATTAATATGTTTATGTCTTTATATTGTTATTTGTTACTTGGTGGTATATAATTGTGTATAATTAATACATTTATGCAAATGTATTGATATGAATGAACCCCCTCCTACACGCACGCATCCCAAATATGTGCCCAACCCAAAAATTTTGTACCAGTTTGTGCCCACCTATTGTAGCAATCCTGGCGCCGTCACTGGTATGCTTGTACAAAAAGATTGATCACGTTTGCAGTTACGTGTGTAGCCACCTTTAGCGACCGATGATGTTTTTTAATGCTGCGAGACAAAAACTTCGAAATCGTACTTTGTTGAATAGTTTTTCTTATTTTTTATTTTGCAGAAGCAGTGTGTTTGAAGTGATTATTGAGTATTAACTTTGGCATTAACATTTTACATCCCTATATTACTTTTTGTGGGGATACTTGAAAAACAAAATATATGTTACTAAGCCGGAGAATTTGGAAAATTTAAAATCAAGAATTCGTCATGAAATACAACGTATACCTCCTAAAGTTATTGACAATCTTCACAAAAATTTTTTTTTTGTGAAGATTGTGAAGAAAAAGAATTTATTAATTGTCTTGGCTACTGTCAGACAACCAACAGTGCACAATTTTAATATTTAATTTGGTTGATTTTTTAAATAATCGTTGTCATTAAATTTTGTATTTTGAAATTGCAAAATTGTCTTTATTTTTTTTTTATCTAACCTATACTCACGCTAATGTAATTACATATCATTGCGGCGTAAGTAAAAGAATGTTCTTATTTACATCTCTCTAAAAAAAGGGTTGCCTTTAAAAATATATCGATGACAGCATACTTTCTACACGAATCACCCTGTTTATATTAACTAAATTAAAAAAAATGCGCAACCACAAATAACATTTGACAGGTCCGACGGTTTTTCTTAAAACTTATTCATTACTTCACAAAAGCACTGCATAATAATAGAATAGCAACTATTATTTTTTCTTAGCCCATTAAATAGAGACGTTCGTCATTTAATACTATTCCACGCAGTTTAATTACGTCTTATGTTTTGATTAATTACTTACACAGTCCAGGACAAACCTGTTGTTAGGTTAAAACCAAGATAAACCTTAATGAAGCGTCGTCGTTCTAATTTCTATTTCAAAACGACGTTTATATACTCACTTAATTGCTTCTCCCTGAAAATGTAATTAGAGGAACAAGTACGTTTCCTGCGTTAATTATTATCTTTCAGGCTGGAATAGTAAATACTCCTCCAAGTCTTCACTATTATTAGACTGGGTATTTTAGCTTCATATAAACATATTTAGTTTATTGAAGTTACGAGTTGGATTTTATACTTGTAGATACGGTATCTCGATAATATAGCCTAATGTACACTAGGCACAAAAATTAAGGGGTGTAAAAAAATTCTAGATGACTAGAAATTTTTAGATGATTTTCAAGGGGCTGTAACTTAGACAAAAATAGTCGCAGAGCAATTGTAAAAAAAGCAAATTGATGTTCCATGTTTATAGTTTTTAGATCTTGAGTTCCAATTTTTTTACCGTCAACAGTTTTTGATTAGTCATAAGAAAACCATCGAAAAAAAAATCCAAATTCTTGCTTGCCTTTCAAAGCTCAATTAGCTTTTTTTAAAATTGCTCTCTGGCTATTTTTCTCCAAGTTACAGCCTTTTGAAAGTTACCTAAAAATTTAGAGATTTTTTACGTCCCCTAACCTTTGTTCCTTACTCTTATAGTGTATTTAACTCGTTTATATTCAATTTAAGAGCCGCTCGAAAAAAAAAAGAGGCAAGAGAACCCTGGAGCTAGCCTCTATTTCTTTTTAAACTTTATTGCTTATCATAACACAAAAACCATATGGTAAGAATTTGTAATAATAATTAACAGAGAAAATGAAGAAAAAAAACAAACAGTAATAATGCAAAACTTCGTTAAAGAACGTCAACATAATATATCACATACATATGTTTTTATATACACACGTACGATGATGCTACATATCCCTTTACAAGCTTTGAAAAATAAAATAAAATTGCAGTAACAGAACAAGGAGCAGTTGTTATTATATTAATTACTTATTAAAAATAAATGACCGACGATATGACTGACGAGCAAATGTCCAAAAACCGACGATAAAGTTTGGCAATAGTTTAAAATGTCTAATGGTTGAACCTTCAGATCAGGACACAATAGTCTTAATTAATTAATAATGATTCGGGGGAATTCGCAAGCAGCCATTCAATGGCAGAGGCAATATTTGACCCAGCGGCAATGGAAGGGCAGTGATCAGTCGACGCAAACAGCCAGCGCGATGAGCTTGGTCGTCTGCATTAGAACCCGAACTAAAATTTCCTGTTTTAGTAATTACGTAGTTAGTTGTAGCGTAGTCATTATTGCTACGTACCAATCGAAATTTCCCTTCGGACATTCGGTCAGTTTTTAAATTATTTAAAGCCTTGCCTTGTCTGTAGACTTGGATTTTTGTAAAAATTATATTTATTCCAAAGCTGGGCACCGCCGAACAATTTTAACTTCCAACATGGGCCCTTCTTAAATCCCTTCCCAATTAAATACCATCTCGTCTGAGAAAGCCAGTCTTAAACATTAAATCGATGAAAGGGCCTTCCGCCCGTCCTTTCCTCCTCTTCGTCGCCACGCGCTCATCCTAATATAGCCCGCCGATTTGCAAGCATTAGGTGTAAGTGCTTACTTATTTATCACAGGAGACTGTGATAAAGGAGAACAGGGGGTAGTAAACAATACATGAAATGCGGAAAACCGAGAGGAGGGCCCGATTGATGAAATAAACATCGCACGCTCGTTCCCGATGTATTGTATAGGGCTGTTCGTAAATAGGGAAGTGTGGAATCTACGAGCAACCCTTTTCTCGTTCGATTTTTATTGTGTCGCATATACGCTGAACGGAATTTTAATCGACAAGACATCACCGAATCTTAGTTTGTCTTTAACTATTCAGTGAACATATTCCATGTATTTGGTTGTAGCATAGCGGAACCTGTTCAATAGTGTAGGAATAAATAAATAAATACCAAGGAGGATTATCCAAGTTGCGGTGGTCAATTGTCCTTAGATGAAACGGGAAGAAGACGTTAAGATGTTTTTAAATTGATGACGATGACCAAAAGGTTGATGATCAAGGAACCAACTGAAATATGGCGTTTCTTCCAATTTAACCAATAACAAAAACCTGACGTATCTTTATAAAGTCTTGCAGGGTCTATTACACCCAATTAACTCTCCAGAAACCTTTTAAACAAGTCGATCTTGAAAATGGGGAGAATGTGAAAACCAATCATGTGTTTTGGCTCAATTCTTTTTCCATTTTGTACACCGTCGACTTGGATGTTTAGGATGGTTGTCTTCATTAAGTATTCATCGTAATTTACTTCAAAATACTATTTATCTGTACACTTTAATAACCTTCTATGGTATTTGTTACTTGTTGTTAAATTTAGAACATATCTGACAAAGATGTTCTTCTGATCATCTTCTCATAATCAGAATCATAAAAGCCATTAAATTAATGTTAATATTTGTCTTAAAATAAAGACATTTTTGATTGAAAATTCGATTTATAAAGGATAACAAAAACTTTCAAAGCTTCCACGACAGTTAACTTACATTAAAGTGAAATAGGAGGTGTTACAATAAGATGTTTTCTGTTTCTGTGGTTGGTTTATCCAATCATTCGTGGACATTCTGAGCCCCAAATGCGGCAATTTTGCCTAGTAACGAAGCCATCAAGGTGAAAACGGGCCTCGTCGCTGAAGATGATTTTGTTCACAAAATCGGCATTCACTTCTTGTTGTTCAATGATCCAATTGGTGAATTCTTTTCACTGTGCATGGTCTGTTGGCAGAAGTTGTTGAATCAATCGGACTTTATAAGCTTGGAGATGCAAATCTAAAGATAGTGAGAATACAGTGAAGAGTGGCTGTTGAAATGTCCAATTCTTGTGCACGATGACGAATCGAGGTTTATCAATAACTTTCAGTATTACTGTTGCAGTAGTACTGTTGCCGGTCCCAAGCCCGGAAGAAAGATGAGGGTTAGAGGGCCAGATTAGCTGCCTACCTTCTGTAAAAACAGATAACCAGCTCAAAGTACCGATATTCATCGAAGAGGAACATGTCATCGACGTACTTTAGAAGAAAGAAGAAGAAGAAGAATCAGTATTTTCGAATTTTTCGATTATTCTCTTCAAAGTTGATAAATTTGGAATACTATTTCTGCCGAAAATTGGACGTACTTTGAATCGTAGCAACCAAACCTTCACCATTTTGACAGTAGTATTTAACAATAAGGACGCGTTATTGTATTGTGTAGCGTTCCATGTTGCTACTAACTCCTGGCTGTCTCCTATCGACTGTCACCATTATTGACCTATCGAATCATGACAGTCAAAATGGCGCACAATTCAAATCTTGCGTTCTTATTGTAACACCTTTTATAGTTCCACCATGGTATTTCATTACTTTATAAAATCTCAGGGGTTACCATATGTTTGGGTAAAATATTAATGTTTTTTAACGTTAATCTGATAACGAATGTTACAAAAATAAAAATGTCAAGCAGGTAATTATATAACTAAAGTACATTTTCTCTAACGATTAGTGGAGGGTGAACAGGATGGAGAAGATTGGGGAATACAAGAAACACGGTACCTAAAAGAAATTAGAAGTTTCGAAAATTATTAAGAAAAGTTTAGAAAATATTTAAAGAAATAACTAAAGTATGGGAAATCTACGATCTAAAAAAAGCACCAATTAAATGTCAGCCTTTCACATCTGAAACGTATTGGAAAAAGCTCATGGAGGCGAACATTTATACGAATTATTTACGAAATAAAATTTCTCTTTCATTTTCATTGAAATCCCAGACAGGTTAAGATTGAATGCTAGAGATTTTATTCTTTTAATATAACAAGCTCGTTAATAACCCGTGGAAGGGTAACGAGAATACATGCAGTCTGTTTATTTCCACATTTTTTCGCATGCACGAATCGAGAATATGCATCTCGCAAAAATTACTTGCGTAATTTATAGTGCCAGCTCACTTCGGACGTTTTTTAAAATTTATTTCGCGTATTTAATTTAACCGTTCTCGTTTCCGCGGCCTATTATTTTCCTACCGAAATAACACCTGAAACGAAATCCGCAATAATTCACCCAAGATCAAGAGGCCTGCTAACATATTTTTGCGGGGAGAACATTATATCATAATCTCCGGCAATAATTCCTCCCCGAGGGGTAATATTTCTAATTCGGACAAGGTGTGATATTTCATACGGGGCATCATTGCGTATTTATGGGGAAGAGGATGTCCCCCCGTGTTGACAAATCCCTAGGTGTTTAGAATTAATCTGTAAAAGCCCGCCTTTGGAGCGGAATTACTTCGAGGATCAGGTTCCTTCGTCGCGCATTCCTCAGCCGAAGGGAATGGAATGGGCGCCGAAGGGCGGAATTTCGAACTTTTCATTAAGGCGACCTTTTTCGTCTATATCGGAATTTTGCGTTCTACTTGAAGCGTCGGAAGGCAACATTTGCATGAACTTTTCAAATTGGATAAAAATGTTCCCAAATTTATTCAATTAAAAATTTTCATCCAAAACAACTTCATCCAGAACAAAGTATTTTATTTTACTAAATATAAAAATCGTCATCGAATCGTCGTAACGTCTCGCTAATTCGTTGGAATAAATCCAAAATATATCTCTTCTGCTCCTCATTATAACAGGTGTCCGGAAATGTCCCTGTTTTGGTTGCATAAAAGTGCGTTATTAAAACATATATTTATATTCAGCACTTCTTATTTCAATTTACAATGTAGGAAAAGTTATCTATGAAAAATAACATCGTTAAGGTGTCTTCCTTCATGCCTCTGTACGTCGTCAAGGCGCCTCCTAAAATTTGCGGTAACCCGTGTCCATAATGCTGGTTCAAGTCTCTGAATTTCCCCGGATATTCTGGTTTTTAACAGAAGGAGAATCCTAGAACATCAGTGTACACAACTCTAATAATGCGTTATTTTCAGTAATTTTGAGCTCGTGTGCCTTTTATGTTTCATAATTCTGCGCTGGATGCTCCTGACTGTCTGGCCTATGTAAGTCTTTCTAGAAGAACAGTTCAGCTATTATTCATCTTTCGTTAAACATTCTGGAATCCCTGTTAGAAGCAAGTGCGTATATTGGAAGGAAGTGTTATATCTTCATGATTGTTCGGAAATGGCCGCATGTTTGTTACTCCGGAAATATAAGGCAGACATGCATTTATTATTATTATGTTATATGGGTTTGGGCCTCATCAGCCACTGATCCCATGGGTAGTCCCTTGGCGATCCCCTCTTATCCGGGTCATTATCCAAAAATGCTATCCCATAAAAGGCCCTCGGCTTAAGCCTCGCCTCCTCTAGGATAACAGGGGACCCTAATATAAGGTACCTCTTCTCCTCCAATGCGGGGCAGGTGTAAAGAAGATGAATCGAGGTTTCCTCGTTTTCGTTACAGTGTCTGCAGGCCGGGCCGTCAGTCAGCCTCAGCTTGTGCTTACATAAGCACAAGCTGAGGCTGACTCTGCATTCAGGCTACTATGGTGGCTCGTTATGATTCCCATCAGGGTTCCAGCTTTGTGTCTGTTCCAATTTAATAATGAATTCTTGGGCCCATTTCTCAATCTCTGAGTATTATTTTAGAATATTTTATTGTGTTGTTCTCTTGCCCAGCCATTGATGCGGTCTCTGATCAGATTCCGACTTATTCTCACTGCAGGTTCTGATCCATAGATGTTTTCCCTAGCCCCTAGTCTGGCAAGGTTATCTGAAATTAGATTTCCCTTAATGCCATCATGCCCAGGTATCCATAAGATTTCCACCGGTCCCTTCCCTGCCAAGTGGTTCAATGCTTCATAGCAATTATAGACCAACTTCGACTTTGTCGTTGCTGAATTCAGGGCTGCCAACGCCGCCCTGCTATCCGAGCAGATACATACCTTCTCTTGGGTTCGATTTTGCTCGGCCTCCAGAACACCGTATGTAATTGTAACTAGCTCGGCCTGGAGTGCGGTAGTATATTTGCTCAGGGGGAAGATTTTACCTATCCCATCGCGTCGCCTATACTCGTACACCCCCGCACCCGCTCTGTTCCCACTCTTGGCTCCATCCGTGTACTATATGTCTCCATTGAGCGGTAATCCAGCGAATGGATATGAATTTGTTAACATCGAATATAACATCAGCTACATACACCAAATATATACTTTTTAATTGAGTCTACTCCAAATGTTTTAAGACACAGCTCGCACTTCTCCATAAGTATTTGACTTAATATGTATTTCGTGTCAGTAAGACAAAACTTCACACTTTTCGGAGATATGGAACAGTTGTGAGCTGAAATATTCTTTTATAGTTAAATTTCGTGGATTGAAACAAGGCTAGTCACTCAAGCATCCCGCTTTCAATTTCATTTCATTTAACTAAACAGCAATCATTATTTATTTAGCATGCCACGCCACTGAGTTTCCCAATGATGTCTCCTAATTCCAATCCTCATTATCTGGCCCCGAAGAATTGATGAAAACGTTCGGTCGCCCCTCGGGTTAGCATACGACGCACAAAAACGATAATCTTCTATAAAAACCATCTCAGGTCCGTCTTGCAAGTGTGTCTAAGTACGTAGCGTGCTGTTTATCTCACTATACGCCACCTGCTCCTTCCTCCACTAATAGCAGTTCTTCTGCCCTTCCGCGATGGTTTTTGTCTCGCTAAATAGCTCATATAGTTCTCGAACAACACCGTAGACGCCCCGCAAAAAAGATCGCTTAATAAAATATACTGGCGCTATATTAAATCCAGACGGGACCGCCTGCTAAGCTGGGCTTATTATTTTCTTCTAGAAGCTCGGAGATTTGGCCGTAACCATTTTTTAGGTATGTACATGGGTGTAACGTGGCGGCGAGGGCCTCGCAAAGCGGACGAATTAAGGGCGTCATTTCATTAAGTAATAAAGTAACTTTATCGGATATTGATCTTACAGTATTTTTTTAAATACAGCCAGTTCCAGAATTGATGATTAAGAAATTAGAAAATGGAATAATATTTTGTTTTCTTTCAATCTCTTTATTTTTCTTCTTCCGTTCAGTTTAATATCCTTTCAACAATTAAGGTTTTGAAAGTCTTGAAAAATATGTATTCATGTACAAATTTCGTTTTATGAAAATTATTACCCCTCATATTTACTGGATTCAGTCCGATATGGAGTTAATAAAAATTCAGTACATTGCTCCATGTCCACAACATAGATAAGTGACCTATCATATTCTCATATAAAGATAGCGGCGACAATATCATTCGTAATGTGGTCGGAGGTGGTAAACCAGGCTCAATCTTGGAAATATCATAGGATGCTTGGGTTGAAATCCTAAAGGGGGGAGTTTGGCATCTCTATCTGAGCATGAGTATGTTTGTCTTTGTTAACATGTGTAATCTTCTCCTCCACAACCTGAGGCTCTAGGGAAGAAAGTCGACATCAATATCTTCAATTTTTCTTTTATTTTAGTTTATAAATCTCTTAAATCACAACAGAATAATATAAACTTTATCTACCCCCAATTTTGAAGACTATATTGAACTTGACGAGCTTCATGCATCCCTCAGGTAATTGACACAACAACGCAATTATTTTTACTGATTGAGAACCTTTTTTAAGCAATAAAAAATTCGTTTTGTAAGTGTATAATGGCAAACATGTATTTATTTGTATTACCGTTGATTTTAAAGGTTTATTTCTTATTTAGATGTTTTAACTAAATTAAATATGTATCAGATCATTACAAATTATGTGCATAATAACACTATTAAAAATATTTGATAATGCAGAAGGCAGGGACAATAATGGAAACAATAAAATACAAGGGCCTCAATATGCTTCCCCGATGTATTCCTTATTTTATGTATAACTGATCAAGACATGGATAAATTCGTTTCCTGTTTTAATTTTAACCATCTGAACTCAATTTAAGAGAGAAGATTCTATGAATTTAAAGACTACTGTCTTTACTTTCATTTCTTCCTCCATAAAGCTTCAGTAAGCCTTCGCCGGTAGACATCCCTGTCATGCATGTGGTGACTCCAGAAGCTTGACTTGGGGTATTACTTTATTTCTACGCCCTGAGAATAAGGTGGTCATCCTGCATCCATAAGCCGCTTACGTCTACACATAATTTTAATTATTTTACGTATTTGTAGATTTGTAGCGTTCGAAAATAATACACTGTATATTGCAAATGGAAAATAGGCGGCCATTAACGTGGGATACCATTATACTTGGAAAGTAATGAGAATTCCTTGGAATATGGTTAAAACCAAATGGTCAACATAGCTGAAAAATTATAGCCTGTTCATTTCAACCAGTGTCTTAAAAATTAAAATTAAGTTTTCAATAACACAATTATAGTTATAAGAAACTTAAATACCGCTCCTTGTTTCTTTATTTTCCTGTTTCTAATACGAATATCCTGGAATAATTATTAAGACAAGCATAAAAGAAGGTGGGAGTCTACATCCGTTTATACGCTATACATTATTAAAATGCTCGCCCAGTGGCGTCGAAAATACTAAGTAAACATGAAATTATAAATAAACTAATATAAATATTCGCAGTAGTTAAACTCAATTGTTTTATTAAACTTACAATTTTCCTGCTGTGCCTCTGGTTTCCTGCAATTTCGTTGGCACATTATTTCGATGTGGAGCAGCAATTCTTTTATTTTAATATCGAACATTAACATTTTCGTTTATATAACAGCGAGTCATTGGCCTGTATGATCAGTGTTTATTTACGAACTCAATTCGCCTGCTTTACGAACGCCTGTGTGTTCAATATTTACGGCAATTATTACATTGGGAATCGAGAGCCGTCTCTTCGTTACTTTTCAAGGTTTGTTGAACTGCATAATTCATATTCTACCAAACAATAAATAATTGCGTGTTTGCAATCATCGAGAGATTTTTTTTCACGTTTAAGCTGTAGATAGTTGTTTGTTGTTCCTTCTTATTTTATTATAAATAATAACGAACAATGTTTTTCATAATAGTTATATCATTATTTAATAGGTTAGTGGTAAATAAAAATCGAATTCGAGGTGAGATCGTAGATAATTATGACAAAAATTAGAAGGAAAAATATGAGCTAACCATTCTTCTACTATAGGGTCTTTCAATAAGGACGCTCGATTTTTAAACGTATATAAAACAAACGTATAACGTCGTTCAAATGTCCGCCGCGGCTTTGTTTGGTGACACGTATTCGGGAGGTCCAATTTTCGATGACTTTGTCGCATAAATCTGGATGAATTTGCTGGATGGCGTTCGTTATATTGACTTTGAGGGCATTAATTGTTTGCGGTTTATTCGCATAGACCTGCGATTTAAGATAGCCCCAAAGGAAGAAGTCTAAAGGGGTTAAATCGCACGATGTCGGTGGCCAGTTTACGTCGCCATTGCACGAGATAACCATGCCCTCAAATCGCTCGTGCAGAATGTCCATCGTGCATGCGCTGTGTGGCACGTAGCGCTGTCCTGTTGGAATCACATGTCGTCGTTATCCATATCATCCAGTTTAGGCCACAAGAAGTTGCTTATCATCGATCTGTAGCGCTCGCCGTTGACAGTTATGGCAATGTCAGTTTCGATTTGGGAGAAGTACGGACCGATGATTCCGCCAGACCAAAATCCGCGCCAAACAGTGACTTTCTCGGGATGCATTTGATGCTGATGTATCTCGTGTGGATTGGTATGGTCCCAAATCCGACAATTTTGCTTGTTCACAACATATCCATTCATCCAAAAATGGGCCTGGTCGCTAAAGATGATTTTTTTTGGCGAAATTTGAGTCAACTTCCAACTGCTCGAGGGCCCAATCAGTGAACACACGACGTTGTCTATGCTCATTTACCTTAAGTTCCTGGGTCAGTTGGATTTTATACGGGTGCAGACCCAAGTCCCGACACAAAATTCGCCAAGTTGAAGTCGGAGAAAGGCCATGTTCTTGTGAACGACGAAAAATTTACTGTCTCGGGTTTTCCCGTACTCTCACGCATAGCAGCGATGTTTTTAGCAGACCTTGCGTATCGGTGACGTATGGATGTTGGCTGATTATTTATCAAACCGGTTGAATCGAATTTGGCCATCAAACGTCGAATAGTCGACTTGGCGGGATGGTTGCAGCAAGGATAAAACTTACGTAATGCGCGGAGCGTCTTTCGAATGGAATACTGATTTTTGAAAATAAAATTTCATGATTTGTACACGTTGTTGAACGTTATAACCTTGCGCGGTGATTTGCCATACACTAGCGAACAATTCATAACAAGTTTGATAGATGTTGTTTTAACAATGTAGCCGCTATAATCTAACAAATTTCGAGCGTGTCTATTGAAAGACTCTGTACTTAAGAGTGCGAATACGTATCAATTTTTCTCAACTTGGTAGATTTTGAAAAGGTTAAAATTAACTTACGTGAAGTTGGTATGTCGCGTAGGAAACATCGGTTGCTTCCTGTCTGAACAGAAATGACTGGCCTGGCATGGTGTGAGGAAGATACGACATGAAGATCCAGATGAAGATATTACTGGACCGTCAAGATCGTCATCCCAGATTAGTGTTTGTAAGACTAATTGACGTAAAGTTTGTATAAAATTATTATTAATAATCGGGGATTTGAACCTTATGCGTCGAGCCGCACTATAAGAGAAAAGAGCTCGCGTTTTCCGCGACAATTTTCCACTTCTCGTTTAGGGGATTACTTTATGGCAGTTATGAGCGCCCGTTCGACGAAACCGTTTCAATTTCGCTGATTTACAACAAATCTCGAAGTTTCTTCATTGCAATTATAAAATAAGTCCGACCGTTAATAACGAGAACTTTTTTACGACCGCTATCTTTAACACCGATGTGGCGTCGTGGCTCAGACGAGGAGAGACCTGTGTGTATGCACACTTCCTGATTTTATAAATAAACAGAAGTTTGCCGGTTTTGCCGCAAAAACACGAGTAATCCATTGGGACTTGCGGTCATTTTTAAATTAAAATTTAGTGAGTCACACGTCGCTCCCTCGGGGGCTTCCGACGCGGGCGGATAATCTAATTGATTTAAATTAGAAGTAGGCATAACGGGAACAGAACGGATTGGATAATTGCCCGTGAACGTACGCTATCTCTAGGAAAATAAATAACGGCGTAGAGCGTTTTTCAAGCTGACCATTTCTCAGAAAACTCACTCACCTGGAGGTTTTCAAAATACTGTCACATCGTTCTAATATTTTCAGTACATATTTCACGAATTTACAATAATTATAATACATTCACAGACAAAAATATTTCATATTTTATTGAAAGTCATTATTTTTATTTTTCTCCTTTAAGACTTTTTTGTGTTTTTTATTACTAGACACCCTGAACTAGAGTGTTTTACGTATATTGTAGTCAAATAAATTACATATTGAAGCTTTACAACAGATTTGTGGGGAACTAATAAAACAACCTAAATTTGGTTATCACGTTTAATTAGAAATGGTAAATAATAACAACAATATAACAATACTTTAAGGCAATATAATAAAAATTTGGTACTTAGTACAGCCACCTCTCGCTTTAGCGATAGACCGCATCCTTCTAGGCATGCTCCACAGAAGATTTTTGATGGTTTCTTGCAGAATTTGATTCCATTCTCTCTGTACAGCAATTATTAATTCTGCAATTGAGTTAGGAGCTGAATTTCGTGCCCGTATATGTTGCTTCAGAATGTCCCAGAGATGTACGATGGGATTAGCATTAGGACTCATTGGTGGCCACTCTAGTGCCTCAATCCCGACATCCTCAAGGTGCTGGATCACACGTTCAGCGGCATGAGGCCGGGCATTTATTATAACAAAGCTATCATACTCAATGAACCCGGCATAAGGCAAAACATGCGCTTCAAGGATGTATGTACCAGTCAGCTTCTTTTCTTCTTAAATTCATTCATTCTTAAATTTACCTCAACAAGCTCCGTGCGACTCTCTTTACTAATGCCTCCCCAAAGAATAATGGAACCGCCATCAAAGCTAACGTTTTGTGTAAGATTACATTCTGCAAAACGTTCCCAAGATCTTCTGTATACTCGACCACGTCCATCTGGCTTCCATAATTGTATTCTTGTTTCGTGAAAAGGACTTTTCCCCATTGATGTTCATCCCAATTAGAATGGACTCCTGCGAATTGTAACAGTCTGGTTTTGTGACCTGGGAGAAGCCTAGGAACTCTAGCAGGATATTTCGAGTTTAAAGCGACTTCTTTAAGTCTCCTTATTACTGTTGTAATAGTTACATTGACTTATCTTGTAATCAGTATTCATTTGCAGATGCGGAGCTGTAAGTGAGCAATTTCGCAAGGATAGAGTTCTCCAATATTGGTCATCTCTTGGCGTTGTACATATTTTACGTACCAGGCCGTCTATTGTATTCTCCAGTCTCATTGTATCGTTTTACTATACGAGAAACAATCGATTGATGATTTCAATCTCCTCGTAATATCTTGTCTGTAACCCTCGTTGGCTAAAATAACAATTTTAACAGAAACTGACTTGCTTAAATGTGACTGACATTTCACTAACCAAAACTACCGAAACAATAAATAAAGCACTAGAAATGTCATTCTCATAACAACAAACAAAACAGCAGTCGTTGTTAGTCGCCAAGGCAGGCACACAATGATATGTTAGTAATTTGTAACATTATTGTTTATTCACATATAAACAATATATTCTTTATAAAGGCAATGTCTAAACATTCCTTTATCCGAAATAAATTTCAGTACACTTAAAACACTCCAGTGCAGGGTATCTAGCAATAAAAACACAAAAAGTTGTAAAGGAAAAAATAGTGACTTAAAATGAAATATACAATATTTTTATCTGTAAGTGTAGAAATATAAACAATGATATACGAGACAACGTATCATGCACACAACTGATTTGAAAGTTTTCCATGTTGTAGTGTATGTTAGTAGTGGATGATAATATAGGGTGGGCCAAAAATACGTGACCCAATTTAATCGCTTCTATTTTTTGTCTTATTGTTTAATTGTTTCTATTTTGTTTCAGAATTGCAAAGAAAACTTAGGAAATCATAATGGAGCACCTATCAGTTACTCGACACACAAAAGTTATCGAATTTTATTTTCTAAATCAGAAATCCAAATTTTAACCGCCAAATCGTCAATATATCGTGCACATTTTAATACCAGAGATGCGCGTATTAAAAAATAATTCGTAATGTTGTCGCCAAGTTTGGAGAAACGGGAAGTGTGAGACATCGCTCTAAAACAGACTACGTTCAGCTAAACCAGAGATTCTAAATGACGATCAATTTAAACCAGAAGACGAGATCAAATGAACTGGATTGACTAGGACTAGCCTGAGACAGATATTGAAAATTGAATTGCATTTTCCCCCTACAGAATACAGCTAGATCAAGGAATTAAGCCTAGCAATAAACAACAGCGTCTACAGTACAATGTAGCTCGTCAACAATTAGCTCCACAAAACCCTAATTTTATTCATCAATTTGTTATGAGTGTCTAGGCACATTTTCATGTGGATAGACAGGTTAATAAATAGAATGTGAGATTCTGGGCCACTGAAAATCCTCAAGTAATTGAAGAGAATGAACTATCGTATATCCAGTTCGTGTAACTGTTTGATGTGGAATTAGTTCAACTAGAGTGATCGGGCTATATTTTTTTAAAAATAATGAAGATAACGCAATGATGGTCAATGCGGAGGGTTGCCAAATCATTATTACGGAATTTATAGTTTCAGCAGGACTAATTTATGATTTCTGCTAGGCAGAGTATTACCCTTTTAAGAACTGTGTTTCCTAAGAGAATAATTTCTCGAAATTGCCACCTGAACTGGCCTTCAAGATCGCCCGACTTAACGCTGCCCGATTTATTTTTTTGGGGCTACTTAAAAGAAAAAGCATAGAAAAATAAACCCCCATACTTCTGGAACTGAAAGATAATATTGAAAATGAAATCCAGGCGGCACCAATATAAACTGTGACGATACTGATGGAAAATGTAGCGGTTACAGCACAGACTGTATGAAGAAGCAGAAGGCTGTCACCTACGAGACGTTATTATTCACAAATAAACTTCTACACAATATATTTTTTGTTATCGTTTAGAAAAATGTTATATTGAACTTATTAAATAGAATATTCGAAAAATAAATGGGTTACCTACTTTTGGCCCACATTGAATAATTTTATTTTAATGAAGCCTTCAAATACAATGATTCCGGTTCCCTTCTGATTATACCCAAAGTACCCAGTAACTTTTAATACCCAGTTAATAATATCGCACTTTTGAATTTCTCTTCTAACTTAACATATTTACACGTATTCATAAAGCAAACTACTTTTTTGTAATCGTACAAGGCGATGATGTATGAATAACTTCACAGTCTGAATAGAAAGTAGGCTCTAGCTGACGTACAACAAACTGACGGTGACGGATGTCCGATTTGAACTCTAGTGGTAGATAACAAAATAGCCCATCCTTTATTATAAAGCACAAAAAGAATTTGTTGATTTTGCCTCAGATTTAAAAGGATAATATTCGGTGATAATATCAGGTAATTTAATTTGTAATTGTTTAAAATACAGAAGACCAGAGTGGAAGATGATTAATACTCTGGTTTTATTACCTCTTGATGATGCCAACTTGGTTAACGAAACGCGTGTCGAGTGACGCATAACCAGTCTCTTTTGTTGCTGCGCCCAAGGTTCCATTTTCACGATTGTATGGATTACAACACACTAAATAGAAGTAATAAATATTTCATTTTGAAAAATTAGTCACAATACCACAATTAATACCTCAAAATTATCATAAAAATCATAATTACACATCCACTACGCTATAAAATAAAACGTTGTAACTTGTGATGAAACGAAGCAGATATGAAAATGTATTTTTTTTAAAAAAATACTCGAAATCCTGAAAATGATGTCACTTTTCATACATTCCCTGTCTTACTATCTACTAACTGTGTCTGACTTAACAATACGGCTCATTGTCGGAGGAAGTTTATTCATAAAAAGCGCACTTAAAAATAAACCGTTCCGAAAATATCCCGGTTTATTTTCATTCTCGTAAATACTAGACAATGCCGTGAAAAATATGAAGACGGCCTGCTAGATAGGGCGCTCGAGGCGAACACTGGATTGTTTTTGTTTTTTTGAAATACGTGCATTAAGAGGCCTCATAAATTGTGACATAAACGACTTGTCTCTTCCATAAACATACCAACACCGAAATAAATATCCGTCTGTAAAAAAAACGCATCATTAAAGCATCGCTCTTAGTATAAACAAGTCTAATTATGTCATCGTCAACACGTGAAGTTGTTCACCCATATATTAATTCTGTATGTGTAACGTTATAGAAGACGTTCTATCTGTTAATTACTGTATATTTCATGGCCATTTAACACGGGTTAGTTTTTATGTTATATTTATTTATGTCGAGCAGAAATTCATGAGTTGGTGGGCGGGAATAGGGAATACCTTCATCAAAATCTGTCTAATATAATCTAATTGCGGCCACATAAAAGTGCCCATATATCACATACGAGTATATTCGACAAATGAAAGGGCTAGTGAAATAATCAGTTGAGGAAAAGTTTGTGTGTTCTACAGAATTACGTAACAATAACCTTAACCGCGGTCTACGCGAATATATTTCGCCTCACACGCAAGTATACTATTCTTCACAACTCGGCCCCATACGCCTACGGGATAGAACCGTGAATCACTTCGTCAATCGTCACTGGGCAAAATGAAAAACAACAAGAGGAAGTAAGAACTAGTCGTGATGAGTAATATGAAAGACAAGAGAGAAAAGTTAATTTAAGTTAAAAGATGAGCTGCGTTTATCACACTGTATTCGGTTAAAATTTAAATCGGGTGCAATCTTGAATGTCACGTACACAAAACGCTGGAAGCCATCTTCCTTTATGTGGTCCCGAAAGGACCAAAAATATCGCCCTAGGCGGTGAGTAGCATAGCAAAGGGGCTATCAGACCACCCTCGGATTTGTCCGCGGACATTTGATGCGGACTCGGATGCATGTGGTCATTGTTGATCTGAAGAACTCTTGGCGCAGGTATAAAACAGGTCTGTACAGGTATAAAACAGGTGTGTATCGGTTTAAAACAGGTATGGTAACCTGTTTAATGACGTCATGTTTTTTCCTAATACCACCATACCTGTTTTAAACCGATACACACCTGTTTTATACCTGTACAGACCTGTTTTATACCTGCGCCAAGAGTTCTTCAGATCAACAATGACCACATGACATCCGCATCAAATGTCCGCGGACAAATCCGAGGGTGGTCTGATAGCCCCTTTGCTATACTACTGCGGTGCCTAACCTTAACAGTTTTTAACAAAAACAATTTTTGCAGTGACAGACTAATGGAAATTCAACAAAATATATTGTGATATTTTAAATAGTATTTAAAACGTTGTTTTCGAGCTTAATTACTTGCAAAACTAAAATATATGGAATTGATATCGACAGGAAGTAAGTCGACAGAATCTGTTTTTGCTGACAAACAGTAAGAAACGTGAAAATAAGTAAAGAAAGATCTTTTCCAGAAAAGTAAATGCCGGTCTATACTGTGGAGAGAGCAGAGATTTTTTAAGTAAGCCCTGTAACTCCAATCCCTGATTGCTTACGAAGCTTATATTTTCACAAAATGTGACTAAACCATAAGTATAATGTGTACCAACATTTTATTCTTAATCTTAATTTAATCGGAAAATATAAAACATCGATGTTTTTGAAACTTTTAAACTCTCATTATCTCGATATATACGAGGTGTCTTCAAAAACTAACGGGAATTTTCGTTTGTTGGAAATAATTTTATTCATTCGTCTACATTAATGTTATCCCCTTCAAAATAATCCCCATTAAATATTATACACTTATGCCGGCGCTTTTTCCAATCCCCGACACACTTTTGGAACTCGATTTTTGGGACAGTGTTTAGCTCTCTCAGCGATGTGCTTTTAACCTCATCTATGCTGGCAAGACGACGGTCCTTTAAGGTTATTTTTATTTTTGGGAACAGAAAAAAGTCACACGGAGCCACATATGGCGAATATGGAGGCTAGGGCATCATTACAGTGTAGTTTTTGGCCAAGAATTCGCGAACAAGCATGCATCGGGGTGCAAAAGCCATTAATTGTTTCACCACAAATCCGGACGTTTTTTTCGAATTGCTTCACGCAAACGACGTTGAACTTGTAGGTAGTACTCCTTATTGATCGTTTAACGTTGTGGCAAGAACTCATGGTGCACTGTGCCGGTATAATCGAAGAACACACCTTCAGGTTCGACGGCACTTGTCGAGCTTTCTTCGGCCTTGACGATCCAGAAGGTCTCCACTGGGACGATTGAGCCTTAGTTTCGACGTCATATCGATAAACCCATGTTTCATGATCTGTTATGACACAATTCAGTAGTTCTGCATCGTTGTTGACTTCATTTAGCGATTCATGGGCAACTTCCCATCGCCGCTGTTTTTGTTCGAAAATCAACAATTCCGGAACAAGCTTTGCTGCCACACGTTTTATACCCAAAACACCTGGAAAAATTTCAAGACATGAGCCTCGATAATTTTTGCGTTACTTTTTGAACAGACTCGTATATTTATTGGATATTTTAAAAGTGTTTTAAGTGTTTGGCCCCAATTAACCCTTGAAGTTTGTACCATATATTATGAAACGACCTGTACCTATAGGGTTTCCACGATGTCACATTACGATTGAAATTGACATTAAAAGAACGATGATAGCTGGATGCTTTTTAATAGTAAATGGTCAAGATTTGTATAAGTTAGTGAAACGTACATCACTTCAGTTTAACATTCAGAAAATGCATATTTAAGTTGTAAAGTCCGCCAGACCATAAATGTCATCTGGTTTCGAGGAATCGACTTTACTATTCCTTTGACGTTATGCCAATCATGCGACACGACCCGACTGTCTCCCGTCCCCCTCGGAAATAAATCGATCTAAATTTACCCGTTTCCTTGTTTTTTTTTTCTCTGTAAACACTCTGGTGTAAGGTGGGTAAACTCTGTACAGTCGCGTGGCCCAAGGACGTCGCGACTGGAACTACTCGCGACCTGCCGTTGTTTTCATTTAGTGTTTGCGGAGATCTCGCTGAAGTCAGCGGTGCGTCTTTGTTTCTAGCACCCGTCGCGCTTTAGTACTCTGGAAGTACCCGAATGCTTCTGGAGACGCCAGTGCAGTGTCGACGCCCGGTGCTCTGTGCGGTTTCGCGTTGCACGTACACGATTGCCGTTGCGGTTTGTGGCGGATGCGGTTTTGTGTTAATTATCGTTTGAATTGGTTGTGGATTTAAGCGTCAAGATGATGATAACCAGGTACACTTCCATTCTCATGCAGACGGCGACCGGCTACAGGAAGGGGTCGTTTTCCTCTTACGAGTAAGTGTTGCTATGCGTCTCGATTTAAAAATCTACTACGCTGATTTGTTGGCTTATAATAAACTTGATTCCGGTCTTCGGAGCTACAGACTGAACTAAAAGTATGTATGTAACAAGTAAAGGTATTAAAACGCTCCAATGTATATACAGACAAGCCTTTTCGTTTCCAGTTTGTTCGGAAACATCGTATTCGAAAGGGCTCGATATTATAGACAATTTTTCCACGTTTGCACTTTTTTCCTAACCAGCTCTTCAGACTTGAGATCGTATATCGATTTACAATTCAATCAATCGCGATAAGTTAAACACGATGACCTTGACCATGGAAAAATTGAAACACGTTGACAACAATGACTAATATATAAAAAATTGTGTTATAATAAGATTATAACAGCATTTTTATATAATATTAGATATTTATTCAACAACAACAAAAAAACATAATCATTGTTTACGACAGATGGCCGAAATATCATCCCTATTTGCGTATCTATTATTAGATGCAATGCCTTAGAGCCTTCTGAACTTCTTTTCTGCAAATATATACCTCCATTTAATAGCCTTGGCTATAACTTAGCTAAAACTTTGCTCATTTTTTCATTCCATGAAAAATAGAATTAAAAAATAGAATGAAGAATGGAACAGAAGAATACTTTTTTGTTTTTATGCTATAAACCAAAATTGTGGGGTTGTCCAAAAAGTTCTTTACGTAAATAATGTACGTTCCTCATTTTCAATAACTTTTTCCCATCTCTCAGTAAGCTTCATAACACCAGTTTCATAAGATCTTTGCTCGCAAAGAGCGTTTTTAAATGATTTTTGACTTCCTCGTCATTGACAAATGTTAAGTTTCGTAAACTGTTATCCATGAAGCGGAATAGGTGAAAATCCGAGGGCGCGAGGTCTGGAGAATACGGTGGATAGGGTAAAACATCCCACTCAACCCCAACAATTTCCTATGGGTCTGCAGAGAAGTGTGAGGTGGAGCGTTGTCGTGATGGAAGACGACCTTCTTACGATTTACAAGTCCTGGACGCTTTTCCTGCATGGCTTGGCTGAATTTTTGTAGTTGTTCGCAGTAATATTGTTTCGTTCCTCGGGAGTAGTTCAAAATAAATCATTTCTTTGAAATCCCACCCGACGGACAACAAAACTTTCCTGGGGTGAAGCCCCTCCTTTGGTGTGGATTGGGAAGGTTCACCGGACTTTCCCCACGATATTTTTCGATTAACGTTATCGTAAATGATCCAGTAACCTCTATATTGATGCGATCCATTAAATTGGATTCGCTGAGTTGGTGAGGAACCCAAACATCGAGTTTGCTGACAAACCTAAATTGTTTAAGGTGATTCTGTACACTAGATTTTGACGTGCTGATTTTTTATGCAAGCTCACGTATGGTTTGGTGGGGATTTGTCTCAACTAAGGCTCATAAATGCTCGGGAACGACATCTTTAGGTCGGCCTGACAAACTGGTATTTTAAAATATAAGTCAAAGTTGGCTGTGATCTTTTCCACCATATATTGTTGAAAAGACAATATATGGTTAACACTATACGGAAACAGACATGTGTTGTCTATTTCCGATATGTTTATCAATTCTGAATTTGACTTGATTTGAATTAAAATTAATATTTTTTAGGTAAGATGTTTTTGCATTACAGCCGAATGTTATTTTGAACGATAATAATAATTAGCCATGCCAACACAAATAGATACGTTTATTCATTGGGTTTTGATTGTTGTTTATAATATTTCGTTTTAAAAGTTCGAAGTGGTGTATTCAGAATTGCGAAAAATTGGTTATTTTCGAGTGTTTCATTCGAAATAATTATTATTCTGCTTAAGTTGCCTTCAAAACGCATTTTAATCGCTATCCAGAAAGGGGACAACCTAATAAATATATTTTTGGTAAATCAAAAGAAACTCTTATTAACCTTAGGACATTTAACACACCAAGGGCAAATACTTATATTACTGATTATGCTGGAGATGTTGCCCTGAGTGTTATTGCTGTGATGAATTCTTCTATTTTCGCAATCTGAACACCAGAAGTCCGATCTGAACGCTTAAAGAAAGTTACTACAGGTACTCGTAAAATACTGATTTGGAACCAGCGGTCAAGACCCAACCCGCCGACGCTGACGTTCCTCTAGATAAAGGCGATCATTTTCGTTTTGTAATACGCCGGAACTGCCGGGTGTAAGTTGAATGAATCGGCCTATTCATAAGAAGTATTATTTATAAACATGTATTTTAATATTGTTAAATACAAAAATAGAGTACGAAAAAATAAAATAAACTCAATTATAACAAATATTTAAATAGGCCCCCTCCTTGAACTGAACAGTGATCCAATCGGTCATAACAACTTTGTATAATATGAGACGACAACGCAAACCAGGCGCTTTTAACAATTGTACAATTGCTTGGTCCACTCATCGTAAATGAAAGTGCAAAATATCCATTAACACATATTTAGTACATATAAATATGAATATATTGTTCAGAAATAAACAGACCTTCTCTACCTCAAGTCATTGGACGATATCCAACATTGATATATGAAATAGTCGTATTGTAGTTATATATAAACTACCGTTACTTAATAACGTCTAGCCTAATGCCTGGAACAGAACGCAGCAACCAGAATGTTCTTCTATAATGCTGGAGTTCAAACGCGTTTACAATTTTAATGAAGAATTCCGTCTTCCCCTGAAATTTAAAAACTATATAAGAAAATTCCAGCAGATCCTTTATTTATTTGGTCTCCAAGATATTTTCATTTTCGTAGGCAATTTTGGTAATTGGATAATTGGAACAGACAAAAAAATACGAGAAAGACGAATGATTACGTATATTTACTGGAGAGAATAATACTTTCATTCCAAGAAAACAGACGCCAATTATCTCTCACCTAATTTAGTCGAATTTAGAAATAGATAACAAGGTTTAGTATTATTCAAACAATAAGATATTCCCGTGTAATCTTTCTTCTAAATAACTTCGCTCTCCTGTCATTTTTTGGCTTATTTATTAATCATTTACTAGCGTTATCTAACACGTATTTGTATTAGATCATCGAACACAACTTATATATTTTTTAAATTTTATTATACGCAATAATACTAATAATGGTTTTACCAGTAATTACTAATTTCCTTTTTCATATTACAAATATAATTAACAAAAAAATCGATAAGTAATACCCAGAATACTACACAATGAGATGAGAACATCTTGAGGTGATATAAGACTTTATAGGGAATGAAACACATAATATTAAATATTATAAAACCATTTTTATCCAGGTAATCTGAAGTCATCTCTCTTAGAAACCAGGAAAAACATCACCCAAAGACAACGAAGATAACAATTTTCACGACTGGCCTTATGCCACCTCGATACCACCAGGTACCCTTAGAGCTCCTGCCATATTATTATATAAAATCTGTGAAATACTTTTTACATATACACTAGGCATAAAAGTTAAGGGATGTAAAAAATTCTAAATTTTTATGTGATTTTCAAAAGGCTGTAACATGGAGAAACACAGTCGCAGAGCAATTTTGGAAAAAGCAAATTGAAGCTCCAAGTTTATAGTATCTTGAGTTCATCTTAAGTTAAATTTTTTTACCATCAGTAGTTTTTAGTAGTCATAAGAAAACCATCTGAAAAAAATCCCAAATTTTTGCTTGTCTTTCTGAAGGTTCACGGACTTCAATAAGAATAATTCAGTGATTTCGTGATAAAGCTTTCATAGATCATTTTATCCTCTTTAATTTGAGCGATCTAAAGTCTTGTAGGATGAGTTTTTGGCTGATTTATCATCGTTCAAAGCAAAAAAGACAAGTTTGATTTTTTTTTAATGTTTTTTCATTTTACAATAATTAACATTTTTTTATAAAATAAATATGGATTATTGATAAAAACATATTTTCAAGCTCATAAATATAATAATCATAATAGCAAATCTTGCGCCATATCAACATTTACTATACACATCCCTTAACCTAATTAGTATAAGGGTAAAACGTTTCAAATATAGATATTTTACCACAGTATTATGTTATATGATTTTATAAAAAAAAAGTACAATATTTTTTTGAAAATGACATAAAAAAACATTTCTCTTCTCTCTCACAAAGGGGTTTATGGTACCCTGAATATTTACTAAGGCATTTCATAGATCCCTGGTCGAATTTTTCCAAGGGTAAAACTCTTTAAATGATTTATTACAGACATTTTTAATGAGGAAAATAAAAAGCCTTGCCCCCTACTCATAATAATCTTTACACAAGATTGATATTCACCACAAACCTCCCTTAGAGTCTCTATTAAGTTATTGTAAAGCCACAGCTTTTCAATTTTTACAGACAACAGGATGTTTTTGTTCAAAAAATCCCATAACAGGGCGGTCACAAATTTGATAACCGCTATAAATACACCTGATAACCTCTGGCGAACTACCCTAAGGACATTTTTGACAGACATGATGATGAAAGTATCAGATTTTTTATGAAGAATATTAAAAAAGAAATACGATATCCACAAGTTACTAGTACGAAAAATCTCAACACTCGGCAAGAAATATACGACGCTCTGTATATGTGCATTTCATTCGACAAAACTAGTTGCATTTGTGATATTTTCTGGAATTCAACACTCGCTGTGTGATCCTTCGAGTACTGTATAAAAACAGTATCAGCGAAACAAGATCTTGTCAACCGGATATTCAAGGTCGACATTTTTGTTTTTTCCCGCATTTAGAACAATAACTGAAGTCTTGGGAATGCGCCAGGAATGGCTGATGGCCCCAGATTGCATTATATAATAAACATTTTACAATCTTCAAAATATATTGTCTATTAATTTTTTTTTCTCTCGAACCTTCAATCACGGT
Source organism: Rosalia funebris (assembly GCA_037954035.1). NCBI lineage: Eukaryota > Metazoa > Arthropoda > Insecta > Coleoptera > Cerambycidae > Rosalia > Rosalia funebris. The sequence continues at coordinate 2,990,628 of JAZFAV010000002.1, read as the reverse complement.
TTCGTTTGTTACATTATTCCAATAATCTTTTTCGCTGCTGAACTAATGCATCTCTAGAGCCATTAGTGTACAAGCGTATACTTTTAACCTCGTTTCGGTTTAATTCATTCTCGCCGGCTAAAAGCTTTGCATTTAGTGCTAGCGTTGATACTGTAATAGTTCATAAACAAAGCGTCGTTACTTTTGTGTATGGGTTTTTACTGCCGCACGAATCATTAGGACTAATATCAAACACAGAGCAGTACGGTGTATGGATCTAAGAGGTACGGATCTCAATTTTCCCAGTTCAGCGGATATTCTTGCAAAAATTTGGAATTTGAAATGTGCCCTTAACGGTTTCTGCGTAAATAATAATAATGCCTTTATTGTCCAGCAGCAAAAAATCCATTTATAGGATAAAAACATGAAATACAAATAAATACATATGGAAAAGGTCTTTCAATAAAGACGCTCACGTAAATAAAACAAGTTGTGTGTGAGATATCATTTTTTTTTAATTTGAAAGAATATTTTATGACTTTAAGTATGGAATATAACGTCATTCAAATGTCCGCCGTGGCTTTGCTCGGTGGCACGTAATCGGGAGGTCCATTTTTCGATGACTTTGTCGCATAAATCTGGCTGAATTTGCTGGATGACGTTCGTTATGTTGACTTTGAGGGCATCATCTGTTTGCGGTTTATTCGCATAGACCTGCGATTTAAGATCAAATAAAGGAAATGAAAAAGTCTAACGGCATTAAATCGCACAATCTCGGTGGCCAGTTCAGGTCGCCGCTGCGCGAGATAACCATGCCCTGAAATTGCCCGTGCAGATGTCATTGTGATATGCGCTGCGTAACACGTAGCGCCGTCCTGTTGGAACCACATGTCGTCGGCATCCATATCATCCAGTTTAGGCCACAAGAAGTTGCTTATCATTGATCTGTAGCGCTCGCCGTTGACGGTTATGGCAATGCCAGTTTCGTTTTTAAGAAGTACGAACCGATGATTCCGCCAGACCAAAATCCGCACCAAAGAGCGACTTTCTCGGGATGCATTTGGTGCTGATGTATTTCGTGTGGATTGGAATCGTCCCAAATCCGACAATTTTGCTTGTTCATATAACATATCCATTCATTAAAAATGGGCCTCGTCGCTAAAGATGATTTTTTTTCAACTTCCAACTGCTCCAGAGCCCAACCGAACACACGGCGTTGTCTATGGTCGTTTATACGGATACAGACGCAAGTCCCGACGTAGTTGCGGAAAGGCCAAGGTCTTGTGAACGACAAGAAGTTGACGACTGCCTTGTGTTTTCCCGTACACTCTTATGCCCAGCATCAATGTTTTCAGCGAAGCTTGCGTTTCGATGGCGTACGGGTGTTGGCTGATTATTTATCAAACCGGTTGACTCGAATTTGGTTAGTTTTCCAACAATTCACAACAAATTTCACAGATGTTGTTTTAACAATACGGCCGCTATAACCTAACAAATTTCGAGCATCCCTAGGGCAAGAGTTCTATGTGTACAGTATACAACTTAAAAAAAACCTCTAAATAACATTAACATAAATGTACGATAAAATACTTATACAGGATGTCTCACCAGATGAGTTTGTTTCCTTTATTTTTTGTCGTAGAACAAAAGTTCAAATTGTAACTCCCCTTTATTTTTTACATGGTATTTGAAACATTACTCGAAACATGGAAATTGCACAAGGGAGCCTGGAACTCAGTATTTCTTTTGCATTTCTTGATTTTTTTAAAATTTGTGACTGATATTTTTGTAACAAACCTCATTATTCACCAATTTACTTCTAGTTTCCAAAATGGCAAAATGGAAGAAAAACTACAGGATGCCATTTAAAATAAGGGAGCTGAGTACGATATCTGCATTACCCTGTAGAATTTCCAAGTTTGGAGTAATGTATCAAATACTACGTAAAAAATAAAAGGGGGTTATAATTTGATCTTTTTCTCTACGACAAAAAATAAAGGAGATAACTGGGAATCTCATATCTGGTAAGTGAGACATCCAAAAAATGTTTGTGTACAATCATTATTTCTCGATTAATTAATTACCAAAGTCAAAACTGACTTTTTTGCTTTGAACGACGATAGCTCAGCGAAAAGACATCGTACAAGGTTTTTAGATCGCTCAATCAAGTTTTATGATGAAATCACTAAAAAAATGTACTAAAGTCCGTGGACCTACAAAAATTAAAATTCCGATGGCTTTCTTATGATTACTCAAAAACTGCTTATGGTAAAAACTCGAGATCTAAAAACACGAAACCTGGAGCTTCAATTTGCTTTTTTTTTTTAATTACGCTGCGACTATTTTTGTCCAAGTTACAGCACTTTGAAAATCACCTAAAAATTTAGGATTTTTTACATCCCTTAATTTTTATAAATATATGTATAAATGTAAAAGTGATATTGAGTTATCCAGAATCAAATATCAAAACAATGTGCTTGTGTTCATAATAGATGCAGCCTCTTAAAAGATGTGCAAGTAGATGGCATTTCGTCTTTTAACGGTTAGATTAGTACCATTTCATCACATGATCGAAAATACTTACGAAACAAACATAATTAAAAAAAAATATATATCAAACATAACTTTTTATGCCATTTTCCTTATGCGCCCTGGAGAATTACCGCGGAGTGCCATGACGCTAACGCCCCATCGAGCGTGATTAATAAATTTACGACGCCCAGTAGGACGTTAATTATTTAATTTAATTAAGAGGTAGTTAGATTGCGCCGTCGAAACCACTTAACAACTCGGCACCTCGGCAGAAGTCATAAATATTAAACTAGGAAATTTAATTTATATTGTGGATAAATTAAAATGTTACAAAAACGGGCGCGGTAAATAAGTCCGGGATTTTTTTTTGCTGTTAAACTGCGATGCACCTTTAGTACCGCAGAGGAAAATTAAAGGGAGTAAAGATATGGAATTTATAGCGAAGGTCTCCCGAGGGGTTGTAACGTTAATAAATATTGAAATTATGGAATTATACAGAATACAAATTTAGTTCGTGTTAGGTTTCCTCGCTTTCTGCATTCTGCAGGTATTATTAGTTTTCTATAAAAAGGTTAGCGCAGTCTTACTGTTCACTAAGTTTATTACTGCACTTTTACTCGAGACTCGAGATCTGAAAACTAGAAACTTGGAGCTTCAATTTGCTTTCTTTACAATTGCTCTGTGACTATTTTTCTCCATGTTACAGCCCTTTGAAAAACATCAAAAAATTTAGGATTTTTTTTCATCCCTTAATTTTTGTGCCTAGTGTACTTTATCAGTGATCCAGTAATAATAAAAAGTACTTATTATTCATTCGAGTTTATGGCAGAAGCATCTAGGACCATTAGCGTAAAAGAAAACAATTGTTGACGTATAATTCTATTTTATAATAATATAATCTATACCTCTCCTACCGTTAGGTGTAGAGGCTAAATACACCTTTCTTTAAACAATTAATCTAAATACTACGATTACAGTTACTTAACTAAATCCCCTATTCCGTGGTAAACAACTTAAAATAACTTCTACAATTTCATCCCATCCTATCTTATTCTGTCTGTATATCTAAACTCCACTCTGTGGTATCATTTGTCACGTCATGTCACTACCCATTCCCTTATGCACTCCTCTTTTCTCCTCTTTCTCATCCCAAACCTATCAAGTATGATGAACACCTGACTTCCCTTCACTCACATTTGCTTCTTCACTTTCACGGTTTTCTTCACTATTTTATCATTAATCTCCATCTAACCCTGTCCCTTGCTGTAATTTCAGCCTGCTTCCACGTGATCCCTCTTGTCTTCATTATCTTCGCCAATTCTCCGTCCCACGTCATCCTTGGTCTGCCTTTCTTTTTCTTTCCAATGGTTTTTGCTTCCCATACTTTTCTTACTTGTCTTTCTTCGCTCAATCTTTTCATGTGCCCCCACCACCTCAGCTGAGCCCTCTCTATGACCTTCTCGATACTTTCGCTATCCAATCTTTTCCTTATTTCTTCATTTCTTATTTTATCCATTATCGTAATATTTGCTACTTTTCTGAGATACTTCATTTCTAATACCTGTATCTTTTTAAGTTGCCTCTCTGTCAACACCCATGTTTCGCATCCATACAGTAGTGTTGGTAAATATACAGTTTTATAAATTGACCTTTTAATTTTATATCTATTTTATAATGAATTTTAAAAAATAAAAAAATCAAAAAAGTTGCTACAACCATAAAATACACATTTGGCAGTAGCGATCAAGATCCAAACGTCTCATATTTTCATCACCATTCACTTCATCCATTACACATCCCTAAAGCCCTGATAATTTACCCGGGAAAGATCTCGTGAAATTTTCTTACTTCTTATGATAGGTAATCATTTTTCTTGAGAAGCTGTCTTACAGCCCTATTACTCGAATCTAGCATATCAGCAATCGATCTGGAAGGTTATCCTTACTTTATGTTTATCTAAGGAGTTCACTTTTTAATTCCCCTTGACTCAGTAATCCCCCTAGCAGCCTGGCACTTTCTATATGAATTTAAGATATCATCCATTTTCAGTAGGACTAAGAATTTGCTTTAGAGGAAAGCAATTGCCTTAGAGGACAGTGTTGGCTTTACATTAACAGTAACTACCAGTAGAACGCCATACCAGTTGTGCTTATCTGAGGAGTTTACTGCTTAATTCCCCTTGACTCAGTAATCCGCCTAGTAACGTGCCCGTTATGTATGCATTTATATATAAATATGATATATTTTTACTAGGACTAAGACCGATAAGGCTTACAAAATAATTAAGAGGAACTTTAGGGATATAGGAACAATAAGTAGAAACGTTAGGAGTCAATCTGGGGACATACTGATCGGAAGAGAGGAGAAAGCGGATAGATGGAAGCAGTACTTAGGAAATTTATACGAGGGTCAGGAATTAGGAGAGATATTAGAGGAAGAATCTAGCATCGATAGGGAAGATGTAGGAAAACCTATATTGAGAGAGGAATTTGACATAGCACTAAGGGGGCTAAAGAACAATAGAGTGCCGGGTGTAGATAAAATACAGGCGGAAATTTTGAAATATGCGGGACAGAAAGTAGTAAATAGGATGTTTGAACTAGTAAAATACATATACGAAACGGGCGAGATGCCGGAGGATAATAAGAGGAACATTATCGTTACTATACCGAAAAAGAGAGGAGCCGACAAATGCGAGAACTTTAGAACGATTAGCCTAACCTCCCATGCGTCAAAAATCTTAACCATAATAGTGCAGAAGAGGATGGAAAATAGAGCGGAGGAAATACTAGGAGAAGACCAATTCGGGTTTATTAGGCGAAATAGGGGAACTCGCGAAGCTATTCTAGCGCTAAGAGTAATGTTAGAGAAAACAATAGGAAAAGGAAAGAACGCTTATATAGGATTTGTAGATTTAGAAAAAGCTTTTGATAACGTAAGATGGGAAAAAATGTTCGAGATACTAAAGAGCGCGGGAATGAAATATAGAGATAGGAGAGTAGTACACAATCTATACAAAGAGCAAACTGAAACTAAAAATGCTGAGATTCGTGGATGATATAGCAGTATTAGCATCTAGTAAGGAGAAATTAGAATCAGCGTTGAACGAAGTGGAGGCAGTGTTGACAGAGGAATACGGAATGAGGGTGAATAAAAACAAAACTAAAGTGTTAGTGTGCAGAGGGTGCGACAGCAGAGCAAAAACGAAAGTACAAATTAATAATGAAAGATTGGAGGAAGTTAAGGACTTCACTTATTTAAGAAGTAAAATAAATTGGGATGGAAGAAGCGATAAAGACATAAAACAAAGAATAGCGCAGGGTCGAGTAGCTTTCAGCAAAAAGAAAGCATTTTTATGCTCGGGGGTAATAAACTTAGAAACAAGGAAGATATTTTTGAAAACATATGTATGGAGCACGGCACTATACGGTTGCGAAACCTGGACGGTAGGGGAAGCAAGTAGGAAGAAATTAGAAGTTTTTGAGATGTGGTGTTACCGAAGAATGATGAAAATACCATGGACTGATAGGGTTAGAATCGAAGAAGTATTGGAGAAAGTCGGCGAGAAAGGAAGTATGTGGAAAAACATAAAGAAGAGAAGAGATAGAATGGTAGGCCACTTGCTGAGACATGGGGGAATAGTCCGCGATATTTTGGAGGCAGAAATAGGAGTGAAGAAAGGCAAATACTGCTCGCAAGTAGTAAGGGATGTAGGTTGTAGCACAATTAGCGAAATGCGTAGGTTAGCACAAGATAGGAGAAGCTGGAGGTTAGCGTCCAACCAGTCTTAGGACTGATGACCTCATGATGATGATGAGGACTAAGAATGTGTCTAATTGTAAGAATAATTACAAATTCAGCAAGTAAATTCTTGACACTTCCTATTGACCTTCTACACCAAACGCCCCGTCGAAATAATGTAGAATTTTCGTACAGGGTCGCAAGGAAAATTTATTTTTTAACCTCGCCATGGAAGCACTTCGTTTTCTCTTATTACATCCTCGCGTTCCGCTTTCCCTTTCCGTTACGTGGAGCTAATGACACCGGCAAAATACACGTCTTAATCTGAGGATGGGGCGGTTTTCACTTTGTGACTTAGTGGACCGTGTAGAGATAAGGAAAACTGTTGAAGTCGGCCTCGAATTTATGGCATTATAAAGCGGGTTTGCTTTCATTTAACTGCCTAAAAGTTTATTTCCTCTCTGGACTTTCCGGCTGGAAATCCGGGGGTACATAATGTTCAAAAGTTAAGTTTAGTATTAACCTTTTATTATTTATTAGATGGCATCGCGAGATGAGTTTCCGTCGTATTTAATGGGGAGGAAATAATTGTGACACAGCTATATTAGTTCGATGTGTAAAAAAGAACACTACTGACAAAATTATAATTTTCTCAATTAAGAATCTTAAATGTTTTTTATTAACAAACTTTCATTGACACATCATAATGTAGTAATACTTTATTGTTTATACTTTGTTTCTATTACCAATATTTTTCTTTAATAAAATAGTTTTGAGTGTCATTACTTTTGTTTAAATATAATAGTAATCAAATTATGCCTAGCCGAACTATTGTGAGCCTGGGGGTTCATAAATTAAAGAATGAATAAATTTAGTGAGAAAATTTCAATTAATTTAATGTAAATTACTTCTAATAAATATTGTCTACGTGTAACATACGAAGACTATTCATGTCCAAAAATTGGTGTTTTAATTCTAATGTGTAATTAGATAATGTTCATTTTGCTAGTCTAAATTAACGCAGGTGTTCTCTCTTCTATATCTCAAAGGAACGCCCAGTTTGACCTACATAGGAATACATTACATTCCCGACATGGTGACGTTTACACCTTGTTTTTAAATTAATAAATGTAATTCAAAAGAACAAATATATAAATCATATTTAATTAAACGTATATATTAAGAGTTTTCCAACTTTGGGCTACCATACGAAAAGCTGAAACGAAAATTCCAAACCGCTTTAGAACGTATTATTTCGAAACGTAGTTTTTCGATTCCAAGGGCAAATGTACGAGTAGGAGTTCAGATTGGATAAATTCCAAGTTCTAAACGAAAGAATTATCGGTAACTCATAAATAATTAATGGATTTGAACCCAAGTGTGTACCTGCCATTCGCGTCCTTACCATATACGATGAGGTGACTTATACTTTTCAGCGATATTTAAATAAATATTACTACTATTATACAGGCTGATTGATCGAAACCGCCCATTAGTAATAGAAGTTCGAAGCATTATGTTTTTCTTAAAATTTCGGCGTAAACTTATTTAGTGACTTTGAAATTAAATTGGATTTTATCTTCAAATCAACACCTGTAGGGGTTGTTTTTAACCAACCGTCAACTTCCTCCGGCTTTAAAATATCAAATATGAAGAGGATACCTCGTCTTAAAATATGTATTGTGCCAAACTCAAGAAAAAAACTTTAATTTCTTTATTACAAACAATGGATCTGAACAAAACAAAGATTTTTACACCGATTGTTCAAAGTGACCACCATTCTGAACTTCATAGTAATTTATTCTCGATCCTGGACAGCTTTTATAGAAGAATTAATTGTGGCAACGCGCAATTTTCAATAACCAGGTTTTTTCCCAATGTTTTTGAGGTTATGTCGGGAAGTCTTGCGGACCATTCCACTGCTACTCGTTCGCCTGTCTGGAAATATTTCATAGAAAAAGTACGGAATCAAAGTACGTTCATGGACCAAACTGGATTCATCGTAATGCGGAAACGAATCAATGAAAGCTGCTATTAATTCGAATTATAACAAAAATTTCGTTCGTGTTTGCCTCCAGGAAATATGATCCTAAAATTCTATCGCTAATTGTTCTTATTCAAACATTCATTTTTTGCCATCTCTGCTAATGGGTCTCTTGTATCCAATGCGGATTTGTGTCGTTCCAGTATCTTATGGTCCGTCTACTTATGCCGTTGCCGAAAACAATTGCTGCATATGTTGTTTTAAAAATAAAGATCGACTTATCGAATGAGTGTCTCCAAAAAACATTTTAATTTAAATTTAATAAATATCATGCCAAATTTTAAGAACATACTGTATACTCAAGTGTTGCTCTTGAAATTTGTGGCGTAATATGGATGCAATATAATGGATTTTATAGCGGTTATTTTTAAGTTTTATGACTCCGTATGCACTTCTGTTTATTTTATTTTGCAGTGCATAAAAATTGGAGTTACGGCATAATTTACATAACACGACGTTAATTAACAAATTTAATCGTTTACGCGCTCGGCGGGCTCGAGCAATACGTAAAATCGCCGGCTAACTCGATTACAGTTCGCTGTTAAACACGCATATTAAAGTTTCATAATAATGAGGCGTAAGCTACAACCCACGATCCCGAACAAATATCCCGAGAATATCGCATGAAAAAAGTGCGAATACAGTACGTCGAACAAGTACGTGACCAGCATAATTTCTACTAAATCATTGAACCGATAAATCAGGTAAAATGGTTACTAAGAAACATTTTTAGTTGTTGTTAAAACTGCGTGAGAGAATGACATATTTAATAAAGAATGCAATATATTTTAAAGCCATGTTCCTTTATGTGGGTCCGAAAGGACCAAAAAATAAAACAACGTCAACGCAAAGTCACATCAGATGTGGCCTGAACCCGAAAGTGACAGGATCCAATGTAATTGTCTGGCGTAATGTTTATTAGTTACCCTCTACCAACATTACAGTTACAAAAAAGTTAAATACTCCCTTTTACCTGAATAATGTGCTGCCGATCTAATAGAAAGCCTGCTTTTTCAAGCCATGCTTTCGTCCACCTAGTTGTCATTCAGGAGATTTAAAACCGTCTTAATATTTGCAAAACAAATTAAACCTATATTTTTTATGCCGTCCTATATCCCTTAGCGTCTGTATTAAGTCTCTTTAAAAGTACAACTGCTAAAATTAATTTTATACATACTCTGCGATTTTTTTTTATAAAAAAGTACAAAAGTGTTAATAACAAATAATCTAAAAAATCATCTCTCCCGGTAGAGTATTTGCACTACCTTCATATTCACCATAAACATTCCTTAAAGTCTTTATTAGGTCTCTTTAAAAGCACAACTGCTCAAACAAATTTTATAAACACTCTGCGAATTTTTTTATGGAAAAGTACACGATTTTTAGTAAGAACATTTTTACACGCATAAGAAAACTGACAGAATTGCTTGGTACTTCAGAAGGCGCTAGAAGATCATTTTGTAGTAATATTGTCACTAACAATAAATTGTCAACGTATATGTATTGTTAGTTATATTTCTCTGTTCTCATTGTTTATGTTATATAAGCAATAATTTCTCACTCTGTAATTGGTATTCCTGTAAGATGGTATATATATAAATAAATAAATGTACTAGTCAGTACCAATGGAATGTGAAACGTGGTCAGCGCGATGGAGAACGCCAAAATATGATGGGACCGTCAAAGTGATGTCCAAGATGGTATTTTTTTTGGTTATGTAAGAACAATAGCAAACTAATAGTTGACTTTAGTGTGGGGAACTATGCAATTGCTATACTATGTAGAAAATAAATTTATTTCAGTCTTTCATTAGTAAGTATTAGAAAAAAAGTCTTATTTACACCACATGATAAACACGTAGGATATAACAAATTATTCCCCATAAAATAATCAGCGTTTCCATCGATAATAGCGTTATACATCTTAAAACAAACCTTCGAAAAACAATTGAGGTCAGCCAGACGTTAACAACTCGATATTTTAACGTAGAAAAATGTACCCTACGACATTATTCGGGAGAGTTGCTTATCCTAAATATAAGACAAATACGGATAGATTGACGAACAGCTCACATACATGTACTTCTTCCTTGTTTTTCCTCCACCACACTTTGCGCACAACAAATGACCGTTGCGTAACCCTTTACCCCGCCGTAATATCTTAGAGACCGGCACAAAAAGTTCAATTTTTCATTCAACGACGTAGGGCCGGCTAAGGGGCCACGGGTCGGATAACGTCCCATTCATTTATGTGAGGGAGTATTATTAAATCGAACGGGGCAGTTTTTTAACTAACGAGGAATGCATTTGACGGACTCGGCCCTCTAATTGGATTCTTCGTCGCGGAGCCAAATTAAATTCTACTTTTATAGACGATTTGTTCTTCCTCGTTTATTGGACGGGATGGACAGAGGCCAACGCTATTAGCTTCGATGGGATTTATTACTTTTGACTTGGCAATCGCGTAATAAAAGAATAATTGATAAAAGGCCGCATCTGCCCTGGCTGGCGCTCTGTTATCAGAAGCGATTTGGTGGAAGTGAATAAAGTATTTGGATTAATTGGGCTTATACACAGTCTGGTAAACAAGAAAGCGACCAACATAATTCTATAACTATTCAATATTCACAAATCAAAATGCATACAGATGTACTATTAAATTATAGATATGCGTGTCATTTATAGGTTATCCAAATCCTGGATAATAGATCGAACATTGGATGCAGCAAGAAAAATAGGAGGCCAGTTTTCCATGAACAAGGGACACCCAAGGGTTATATTGTACTTCACTCGACTCGTACATCAGTCTCAATGATCTCCTGATGATGTCAAACGCATATTTTCTGTAGAAGTAGCCTCTTGTTTTTATAGGTTATCCACTCACGACCACAGTCAATAATTGCCTAGTATATTTCAGGCCTGCTTCTTCTAAATTGGCAGAATATGAAAGATTATGCTATAGCATCTTTAACTCGTCATGACATGTCTCTGATCATCCTATCAAATTTTTCAGAAGAATCCCAAAGGCTGAGGTTGTTGTTTTCCCCTCTTCGTTATATATCATGGTTCTGCTCCACTTTTATCGTTATGTGGTATAACAATAATAGTGCTAGATTGATCCTGACTTTTTTTACCCTACCGATGGTTGACAAAGCTTATCTAAGCTAAGGCTAGATCCGTCCTCTCCGTTAAGAAATTGGTCTTCATACTTTCTAGCGATTCTCTAATTATGCGTGAATAATGATAAATCATATCCAGCATTATATACATTATTATAACCTGTGGTTCTGGTTCATGTGTCCACCACTAGTGCTACTACTTTTTACTACACTGGCTTTTGCTATTGTCTACCCCTGGCTAGTGTCCACCACTACACTAACTTTTGCTACTGTTGACCTATCTCTGTGTCTTAACAAGTGGGATTTGATGATTAGTTCCCTTTTGGTCGTCTTTTTTATATAAATGTAAACAACGCATATACTACGATGTTCTCGACAGGCTAACAACCCTCTGTTCATAATATATTACATCTTGTAGACCAGATGTGAGCATTATACGAGGGAATTGATGCATTTAGGATCAATCACAACTCAATTAGTATATTAGAGTCACTACAGGTCATTCCAGCCACTTCATTCAGTGGCTCGCTACCACCACCGACGTTTTTCTGTTCAAAGTAATAATATTTGTCACCCGCCTTAGGATACGACACGTACATTGTCTACTTTGGCAAAATATGTCATCGAACTATAACTCTAGTTTCAAAATAGTGGGCAGTAAGGTATAGAACACTATTTTTATGAGCTGGTAATACGATTCAACAATTCTCGTGTCTGTTTTACGTGTACATTGTAAAAACCACTCCCTGCACTCTGTGATCTCTGCTCTCTTTAGTCGCGTGCGAGACAAGGCACGCGCCTTGTCTGTTTGCCCTGTCTGGTACACATGTTGCGATTTACTTACTGCCTACAATTTTGAAACCAGACTATAGTGTTCTCTGTACCTGAGTATCTCAGAGCGAGTGGGTACGTGACATAAAGCCATTATTAGAGATATTTAAATCTTTACTGAGGTACTTGTAGACAACCTGCAGCAATAAGCCATTTTCTAGCTGAATTCGTGGTTGAGTGTAGACTCTTAATGCTTTGCTATTGAAAAAACTCGCAGTCCATTCGGCGGGAGAAGTTCCTCTCTGGCATATTTACAGTGTTCTGCGAATGTCAGTCAGTATCAGCAACCATACACAGAGAAGAGTTCCTCGCCGCGTATAGCAGGGTACTGCTAGTGACAACACCAGAAAAAAGAGAGAGGAGTTCCCCTCGGCATATTACAAGGGTCTATTTATGTCGGCTCATTATAAATTTTTTGCAAGAATTTTCCTTGACATATTGAACGTATCGCTTGTGCCAGCCATCATTAAAATAAAGGGAAATTTCTGTTACTAAAAGGGCTCTGTTGTTTGCTATGTCAAATAAATGTGAGAATTTGGCAATTTTTTATTGTTGAAAGTACTTTCTTGCACAGTCTTACTCATTTTATAAATTCTTGACAATTTATTATCAATTAGCACGTACTTAAGTTTGGAGAATCGACCAATGGTATTCATTCTTTGTTTTTGTAGTGCTCTTACAGACGATTGGCGCTGGCGACACAGTGGCCGCATGCATGTTTACCGATATAGAAAAAATACTGTCATAAACGCAGAAATTCCCGTCAACCACTAGATCTATAGTAATATCCCCTTTCAGTAACCGAAAGTAATTACTTCCCCAAGCCGTTCCGTTCCAAATCCCTACGGCAACAAAAAAGACCATCTAAATAAGAAACAATAGCGGGCATAATAATCATTGAAAGCAGACGTGGGTTAGACAAACGGAGAAAATCCGCACAGCTTTTCTACTTATTAATCAGCAAGCGGCGAGACAAAAGAGGTAGGAAATAATAAGAACGTACCGTGGAAATGTCATCGAGGGTGGCTGGTGAAGACGATGCGCCGTCGTCGAATTAAAACCCTGATATTGGAGAGTAGCGGAAAGCGATGCAAAAAAGCTCTTCACTCGACGTAAATTTATCGATAAAAGATTCTGATGGATTTAGCAATCAACGGTAAGTCAAAATTACAATGAGTTTCTTTTTCATTAGGTCCGTATCGTCGCCCCGGGCGAAGGGGACGGGCCGAATGCTAAAACAAAAGAATCTCGGCTCTTAAGATTGCAGGACGGGGCGACACGTCCACTTCATTAGGTCAGTGCAAGCCCAATTAGCTTTGGGTGGAACCCGTCGGGGAGATAAACTGCTTACAGCGTCAGCGGAAAGGGATAAGCTCGGGCTAAATCAGTGGAATAGGTGGCCGAGACGCCATTAGCCCCCCGGAGCGGAAAAAGATGTGTTGGTGAAACGGTGGTCATAATGGACAAATATTTTTCCGGCTAATGCAATTAAGGGTCCGCATAGAGAGTTCTTTTATAGGTGGAATTTAAGGTCTTTGCTCTAATAAATATGAGAAGCAGTTCCTTTGTTTTCCGTATAACAACAAACCAGGATCTTACTACCTAATTATGCCAATAACTAATTATTCCAATATTGTTAATAATGCCCCTGATGCTCTACGATCCCTCTTTGGGTTTCTCTATATTTTTTTGTTTACGCTTTTTTTGGGTACATTTACGGAACAACCCCTGTAGACTTTTGACGATTTAGTGACACAGAAATGGTTAGGATTAGAATCAGTTATTGTTTTAGAGTCAATTTAAATGTTAGCAATACCGAAAGTCATGATTGAAGCCTGAAAAAGTTGGTAATTCTTCATCGGAATATTCTGTTAAAGAGAAACCAACATTACTGCACATTGTTTAAAGTTATTTTCATTGTTATAAAAGAAAAACGATTTTGTTGATTTGAAATTGGGGTTTTTCTTCAGACTTAGAACGACCCATAGAAAGCATAAACTGCGACACTATCATTATAAAATAGTAACAGTTGATTTAGCGCAGCACACTCTTTATTTATGTGTTGCACTGGTTATATGCTTTAAAAATATTTCTTAAGAGCGTACAAGTGTCAATTATAAACATATCGAGCGTAACATAACAGAACAGCGCCGGCGTATTTGCCCTAAAATTCGAAAATTTTGTGATTTTTCGTTTATTTTCTATTGAGTAACTAATTTTAAATTATTGCACAAGTAATTGCAATTTGGATATTTTAATCATTTTACGATAATATTGGTACTAAATAAATACAATACATACAATAACTTCAAATTCTGCATTCAATAACTTCAAATTTGACTGCGAAAACGTTTTTTGTAATTTCTGAAAAATATCATTTTGGTACGCCCTTCTGTTATGATTTCTCCTATCTTTCTTTAAGACCTTTTATATTTTAAATCAGAAAATTCTCATATTACCTTTTCGCATTGTGGGCAAACAGTTGCGTGTTACTGCAAACTTTCGACATATTTACGCTATACAAAATTCAGACCATCCAATCCATTTCAAAATGTTTTAAACGTAATATCGATATTCTAAATCAAAAACATCAACAACTGAATACCATAGAAATTTATCGATTAGCATAGTTCCTGTCCATAATGAAATATCTGACAATAATGTGATATCATTCATTTCAGGAATATTTCAAGGGTTAACAATGTGGCTAATTTTATTTTTAGTCACGGTAGCCAAGTTGCCTAAAGAGCATTATGTCGCAAATAGAATTAGCTAGTGACTGTCGTGATCTTGGTTCGATTCCAAGCTCTGGCACTGGCAATGTCGATGGAAATGTGTATTGTCCGTGTTGGGCAATGTGTATCCCTACCCACACGATCTCAGCTTTGAATTTGGAGGATTGTCTGATTTATGTGGCGTATTTTATATTTATGTTTCTTTAATATACATTACTCAAAAAATTAAGGGAACAAAAATTTAACGAAAAATGTTCACTGATTTTTGAAAGGCTGTAAATTTATGAAAAGTGGTCGTATCGAGATGAAAAAAAAAACATTTTGAAACCTAAAGTTTCTAATTTTCAGATCTTCTGTCGAAATAAAATCTGAACTGCGGTTACTGCGTTTTCTGACTTTTTAAAAAGTCATAAAAGTAATGTTTTGTATTTTTTTTCAAATTAATAATGAGGGTATTAAAAAATTGTTGTGCCCAAAAACATTATTCCTAATTTATAGGTTTTTCTTCGTTTTCAAAACCATTCTTGGATTCACTGTACGATCATTAGTTCCTGAGATATCGATGATCAAAGACAAAAGGGTCATTTTTCATTCAACGGCCAATATATCAGCAACAAATGGTACTACGGAGTCATTTAAAACCCAGATTAAAGCTGAATAAACAGGTTAACCGGTCCTTGCATTAATTTAGCGTGAAAGAAAAATCCTGAGCCCGGGGAAACTCGTAAAAAAATTGTAAAATTTTTGTCTCGCGGTATTTTATGGATTTCCCAGTAACCGTAGCTCAGATTTTTGTTTGCAGAAAAAGATTGTTACGATTTTGAACAAATAGGCCCTGCTAGTTCAGTTAATAGAGCATGAAACATCTTAGTTTCTTGGTAGAGGCAGTGTCTTTTGGTGAAGATTGTTTAGAAACTATATATAGATTGTGCATTTTTAGTATAAGACAGTGTTCATTCACCCATTTTGGTGGATTTTGGGTTGAAAATAATTATCACCCGCCTAACATCAAAGGCCTTTTTTATGTGTGTTTTGTTCTTTCCCTGTTTTCGTTGCTGTGCCATTTGCGTGGTTCTGGGGCTGGGGTACCTCTGAATGTCCTCTGTTAGAAACCAGGGAATAGTTAATGGTTTTTTTTTCATCTCGATGCGACCATTTTTCATAATGTTCAAGCCTTTTAAAAATTACTGAAAATTGTTCGGATTTTTTTTTTTTTTTGAATAGTGTACATTAAAAAGCAGCGAAATATGCGGCTTATTTCGCGCAACCTTAAAAGCATGTTTGTTTAAAAATTCAGTAAACCATTCTCTCAGATTCTACTCATAACTCTTCCTACTTACTACTTTTGCCAGCAGCATTCGTCTGGATCAATTATGCACGCACATCCTCCGTGTTTATCAATATTTAAACGGGGGGCGTCATTAAAAATGGAAACGGCATTGTTAGGGCTCACACACTTTTAAAAAATCGATAGCGATGCATGATTAAAAAGTTTCCCGGCAGCGCCTACTACTCGTAGACTCCGCTAAACTTTCCCGGGTCGGTGAGTGCTCTTTACTTAACTCCTTGCGAAAGGGTAAATTATAAAAGGTTTTCCGCAGAAGGAGAAAATAAAGGTATGCTAACTAGCGGTGCCTGGTCGGGGGTGGCTGTAATCCCGTTACCGCTCAGAGATTTATTGTTATTGCATTTAAGCTTTAAAGTCTATCGTAAATAGGTTTGAGATTTCTTAGATGAGGGTCCCGGCGCCCGCGCCATAATTAAAGCCTTGTTAAAATCGTTTAAATCGCGTTATGATTTATGTTAACGAATTCTCTGGGCTAATACCGGAATAATTATTTGCGTGAGTGGGGGATTTATAAGTTTCTAAGGCGGGTGACAGTGAATATGACGATTAGTTTCTGCGATACACTTAGAATTGCTTTAATAATAACGTTACCACATAAAGCTGGAAAAAATCTATAAAAGCGTTACCGGACAAGAATAAAAAAATACTGTAAGAAGTTGCTGACATTGATCGTATCGACTTAGATACGGATTTGTTTCGACACTTATCCTGAATCGGCGGACCGTGTACGACACTGATGAGAACTAATAAGTTCGAAACAGCTGTCTATCGTTCCGTTCCCATCCGGGACAGATGTCGAATCCTACCCGTGGCGGGTTTTCTGTTCTGAAACCATGTCTGATCATGCAGAAACACGAGAAAGGGATCAGGATCGCTGTTAGGTATAATTCAATGCCTGGCGGGGCTTTAGCCCGAGAAGTAGTTGTTTCCTATAGTGATTATGTAATAGCCTTGCTATTCGGGAACTATTTGATAACGGCTTTGCGGTTTGGTGGTTCCTTTTTCGATTCCCGACTCATAAGTTGTTTCCGATTTATAACAAATTTCATGATTGCATAGATATTTTCAACTGCAGCCTTGCTTCCGAAAAAAAAAAAAACATGTATTTTATAATTCTCTTTAATAATACACTTCTTTTTTATTTTCTTTTTCTTTATTAATACGTTCAGTACGGTGCTCTATTGCCAAAGCCACCCCCAAAGACGGCATTTTTTGTATGGAGAATGGGGGGAAAATATTTTAAAAAATCAAAAACGCTCATAAATGTGATTTTTTGGCATGAGGTATATGTACCCCATCAGGCCGTGGCGCAAGTCGCCTAAGCAATCCCTATATTGTAGCGCAACTCGCCACTGCCACTGTGCTATTGCAGCCCTGTTTTAGAAACATGTTATCAAATCTATCAGGTCAATCCTAACATAATATTCCTATAACCAAAAATATGGAAAATATTACAATCAACTGAAAGTGTAATAAAAATAAACTTCAAATCACACAATACAATAAGTTGAAGACGCAAAGTAATGTAGATGTATAATAAAAATACTTACTTATAATAAAAAAAAAACAGCTGTGCAAAAAAACGGGCAATAGGTGAACGGGGCAATTGATTTTCCAGGAATGAAGGGTGCTGTGTGGTTGAAGACGAAATAGAGAATAGAAAACGATGAAAAGGACCGGCCTTGGGCGGGCTTTACCCCCAGAACGACGCAAAAGCGAGTGGGAGAATCGGAACTCCCCATGAGGTATATAACAATCACCCGTCATAGCGGTATGTCCCCTTGATGGCTATGTACCTCATGTATCCTTATGGGAAAGTTTTGGATTTTTTCCATTTTTCTTTACACGATTACATTACTTTTCTGCTAGTATAGTTGAGTGCGGAAAAGTAAAAATATTTATAGCACTTTTAGTGCTCAGATTTTCATGGGGCCAACACTCAACCCAGAAATAGTTCTAGTTTCAAAGAAAAATGCATTTTTGTAAATAGGAAGGAAAATATTTATTTTCCTTCCTATTCTGTAATTGGCCCTTAGGACCTATAGAATAGCGTAATAAATAAATAAAATTATAGTTTTACTTTCTTCAACAATTTTTTTAATAGTATTTTTGCGGGGACGAGGTTTCGTTTAGAGCTATTCTTTCATCTCACACGGAAATACGCAGACACATCCGGCCGACTGATGTAGGAATCAAACCCACGCCCGGATTGCTCTGAGCCAGCAATCTAGGCCAGCTCCAAGCGATTGGCAACATTACTCAGATCAATCAAAGAAACCTGGAAATCTCCTACGAGGTAATTTACTCTCAGAAGATCTGGCTATACTTCCACATCATCTCAATCCGTATTCGAACGAAAGCCGAATATACCACTCGACCGATTATCGACAATTATTTGTCCCAGATATTGCAAATTCTCTGCAGTTCTGAGAATATTGTTAATCAGAAGCGCTTAAAGCGCATCGGTCATCAGCCAGGGGACGTAATACAAACAGCGCCATTCAATTTTAGCCACCTTCATTAATTGACGATACATATGCAGTGATCTTTTCTATTAATTGGGTACTAGTCACCATACTTGGCGTATTATTTGTATTCTGTTCCATTTGCGTTATACACAAGCATTGTATACACAATCACACATATTTGTACACGGAGTTGATTACATGCTGATGTTCATTATTAAATTTACTGTAATCTATTTGCACCCGGATATTTTTGCATACGTAATTCCACGAGGGACAGCTCAAATTAAATGGAAATAGCCGACTCGCTTCCGGCCCAAAGTGTCGAGTCTCTGGCGTGGCGAGGCTCGAGTGTTCCTACATAAAACGACAAAGTCTCTTATGAAACTTGCATAAATTTACCGAATGTAAATTCACACCCTTGTCGTTCTGCTTCTAACTTCCTACGCCCATGTAGAGCAATTCCCTGGTCGTCTGTCTGCTGTAACAGACTCTTTCATTAGGAAAGTTAGTCTCGACGACCCACGCTTCATCGTTCTTGGCTGTTATGTACGCAACTATTTAATTTTGTTTCATATTTTTCGCGAATTGGCCTTTTGGATGGAGTTTATTGCGTCGCTCCGAAAAAGGCACGTTTAATTTCGTTAATGTTTCTTTTTGCAATGGCCTTCGAGCTATAAAAAAAAATGTTTCGCCATGATTATTCTTAAAATGTCGTAACAAATTAATAATTAATAACATCGATTATATGATGATTCAAAGCTCTTTTTAAGGATTTTAAATAAATGTACACTGTCAAAAATATGGGCAGTTAGGGCAGAGGTTTCCTATCTATTCGAGATCTTAAAAATGCACAAATAAAAGAACAAGAACTAGACTGCCTAGTTCTAGACTAGAAAGAAACTGCCTTGTCTTTTAGGATGTTTAGAAAACTGGAGAACGCCATCTACTTGCTAAATGACAAAGTGTCACCTACGGTAATCCATGCTGCTTTTCATATCTAACGCAACTTACTTCGTCTCTGTAGGGTTTCACGGACACCACGTGAGTGGATAATACTTTTGAAGGAATTATTACCATCCAATTGATTCCTAGTTGAGAACACCAGGCTGTCCCTGAAGTGCGTATCGCGATTTCATCCTTATTAGGAATCATCAGTGCAAATATATCGGACTATGCTTGGCGCTCTAGGAGGCATAGCGTGCCTTAGTGACACTTTGTCGTCTAACAGGTAGATGGCGTTTGGAAATTTTCTACACGTATGCTTATGCCAGTTTGCTACAATAGCCCGCTTAATATCCTAAAAAGGATGAAATCGCGATATGCAGTTCTGGGATGGCCTGGTGCTCTCAACTAAAAATCAATTAGATGGCAATAATTATTTTTAAAATGTATTTGCAATCATTTTAGTAAAAACTGTATTAAAACAAATTACTGTTACTAGTGTCAAACCGATTAATTATTTTGACAATGAGTCGTTATTCGCAACAGTCGCACAGAACACTTCAAATTTCGAGTTAATAGTTTATTGAAAAAATGCCTTGTAAAAGTTTTATTAAAAGTTTCAGCTCTATCAATTGAAGAAAATTAATTTGTCACACTTTTGTTTCCTACAAAAATCTACGTTAAAGGAGCAATTAATGGCCGCTGGAAAAGCCTTAATTGAAAAGGTACGACCGCTTCGCTTGCCGCCATGAAAAAATCGTTTACCTGAAAAACTTTTAAACGTAAACCGGGCGAGACTCGATCGAATGAAAGTTAGTCAATATCGTCAGACTTTCCCTTCCGAAGGGAGCTATTTATTCACTCAAGATTTTCCTGGGGTGATCAAACTGTCCAAAAGAAGAAAAATGCAATATAATTGGATATTCTTGTCATATGAGTATAATACGATTCTTTTCTAAAAGAAATATAACTTCGGTTTGTAAACGATGTTAACTATTCGCCGAAAAAGATACGGTGTTTTCCATAAAACACCGCAAATTATGACCCTCAATACGCGTTTGATAATTCAAGTCGGCATTATCAAGAGATAAGTGAAACCAAAAACCTCGAACTGCTAGAATAAAGTAAAACACAAGTTTTAAGTATATACCGATCATGATAACTTGATAAGCAAAACGCTTTTGCATTGTTTGTTTCCTTAGTTTTTTTTATTGTGTCATATTTCCGTCTTATTACGTGTCTTAAGCCTCCTTTTTCTTGTTTTAGGTTTGTTCTTACTGTTTCGGACCGGATTCTTACTGTCTTTAGACCTTTTTTTATTGTTCTAGACAAGAAATTTTCTGCTTTGGGTCCGTTTCATTCACTACTCAAAAACGATAAGAAACTTCTTAATTGAGACAATTTTAATTGTGCACTAGTCGTAATTTCTTCCTTGTTGTTACTGCCATCTATGTGTCTCAGGTGGAACTATAGGATTTGTCTCAAAGATAGGGCGTCAATATTTAACGACTGTCATCTTCAATCCATACGACGACAACATGCCGCGATTAACAGTTCAACAACGAATAGTTTGTGTACAATTGCTTTATGAAAGTGAGCGATCATTTACAGTTGTATTAAGAAAAATTCGCACAAAATTATGACAAAATGAAGCACCTACACAGTTAACAGTTCGTAACTTAATTAAGAAATTTTAAGAGATAGGTTCTGATATTGACAAGGCAATACCAATACATGCTCGTTGTGATCGGTCACATTAAAATATTGCTGCAGTGAGAGAATCTGCACGGGAATATCCAAACACATCATTTCGACGTCGTGCACCATAATTGAGTCTGTCAAGAGCCACCACACATCGGATTTAAAAAAAAAAAATTTGCATGTGTCAGCACACAAAATTCAGTTGACACAACAATTAAAAGTCATTGACCATTCATAACATCGTACATTTGTTAATTGGGCGTTAGAAAAGAAAGAAGGTGATGCTGATTTTTGCAACAAAATTTTGTTCAGCAATGAAGCATATTTTCATCATGACGGATACGTCAGCAAACAAAATTGTCGAATTTGGGATGCTCAAAATCCACATGCTGTTCACAAAAAAGAAATGCATGCACAGATATGCAGAGATTCATAAAACTGTTGTATACAAACTCTGTACACACTCTATAGTTATAAGAAAAACACCGCTGTTGTTTTCTTTACGTAAAAATTATTGCGATTTTGTATATCCCATATCCCCTACTTATTACCGTTTTCTGTTTTGTCTTTGGTGCCGTCTTTTTGTCTTTAGTTTCGTCTTTCAATACTACAGTTGTGCCTTTAGATTTTAATACGAAACAGGACTCTACAACGAATACTTTAAAGGCAGATGACACGCTTATGCACTTATAACCAATGTGAAATACACGCCTGGCATGCCACAAAAAGGTAAGGGTAAATTCCTATTCGAATAAGAACTAACATCCTGCTGACGAAGACAGTATTACTATTGAAATGTGCATACCCAGAAGAACTTAAATACCGGTAGTGTTTAAGATGAATATTGCCTGTACAACGCTCAAATTCTGGCCTTAAATTCTTTGTGGTAAATTCAATACCGAGGGCTAAAATTTTTTTAGTCACACCGTTACTGGAAGACAACAAATTAGGATGCATCCAGTGCCCAGCAGCAATCTTACAGAACTGTGGAATTTAAAACAAAACGGAAACGCATCGGTGCTATGTTTTGTCTAGACAACGTCAACGGGTTCGAACGTAACGACGCTAATACTGACCTTATCGCCCATCTGCTTCCTCGTACTGCATTTAAAATCGGTAATATCATACGTTTGTTGGTTAGTTTGCCATATGCCGCGGTGGCAGCGCCCTATAAACTATTGTATAATGACCCTGTTGGTGCTCGTGCTCGTGGCGGTTTGATAAAATCGGACGTGGGAACAGGCGCAGATTTGTTGTAACAGAACTAGTTATTGAGGGGAAAAAGCACATTCGACATTGCGAAATGAAAAGCTATGGTCTAGTAATCCGCGGAGGTTGTTGAACTGCGCCTATATATAACCAAAACGCTTTGATACTACCCAGAAATGTTAAGAAGATGCGTCAATGTACGATTTCAAAAACTGCCGGATGCGCCGGTAATATTAAAATCTAGAACTACTTTCAAATAAACATTAACAAGTTTTATGCGATTTTTTTGCTAAACACCTAAGATTGAAATAGTACTAAATAAGATTTTGTTTTTGCAGGCTACCGAGCGTTCGAGAATGTTACGCCAAAGTATCGTAAAACTCCAGAATCCATAAGTTAATTATAAAATGCATATGTAATGTAATATACATATCTAAACCAGAAAATCATTTATCGATATTATTTTTATTAAGAAAAGTATGTAAAAGCATGACGTGTTCAATGGAAAAGTAGAAAATAAGGGAGAGGCCAGGGTTGCCTAATTTCGGCATCGAAAATTACTGTCAAGGAAGTTTATCCTATCAATTCATTGTCCAAATTTTGGAACATTTTCTGGGTGTTGAACAGAATTTCTGGTATCCAATGGGGATATTTATTTATTCCATGTTGACAAGACTTTTACTGAAAGTAATTTATAAACATAAAATCATTGTTATGTTCTTTCTCGTGTGTCTTCGTCTCTTCCTCACTTGTAGACCCTAGAGATTATTTATTATTCACCTGATTATTTTTATTTTGCGTGAATTTGTCTAATTTACTTTAGCCGATTTATCCACAAACAAATTTTAAGAAAAAAAGATAATTATACGCTTTGAGCATCCTTTGGATTAAATAATTTGGCATCCAACATGACATGTGGTGTTATCAAATAGCAAGGATATGCGGTAATTGAAAAGGCGAGTACTTGTCGTTGTTTGTAGTACACAATGGCAGTACTTTGAAAAAAAAAACATCGTCTTTATACTCTTTTTATGCACGTCCAAAATCACAACAGTAGTATAGCAAAGCGGGCACGGGTTCACCCTCGGATTTGTCCGCGGACATTTGATGCGGATGGCATGTGGTCATTGTTGATCTGAAGAACTCTTGGCGCAGGTATAAAACAGGTCTGTACAGATATAAAACAGGTGTGTATCGGTTTAAAACAGGTATGGTAACCAGTTTCATGACGTCATGTTTTTTTCCTAATACCACCATACCTGTTTTAAACCGATACACACCTATTTTATACCTGTACAGACCTGTTTTATACCTGCGCCAAGAGTTCTTCAGATCAACAATGACCACATACCATCCGCATCAAATGTCCGCGGACAAATCTGAGGATGAGCCCGTACCCGCTTTGCTATACTACTCACAACATAATCATTTGCCAGACTGCATTCGTCGAGACAAGAGTCACAGCTCACACATAATCAGATTTTTTATTCTGTAATATGTGTATGTGCAAAAAAAGTTTAATCAATTGCATTAATTTTGCTATACATACTAGGCACAAAAATTAAGGGATGTAAAAATCCTGAATTTTCAAAAGGTTGTAACTTGGAGAAAAATAGTCGCAGAGCAATTTTCAAACAAGCATATTGAACCTCCAAGTTTCTAGTCTTCAGATTCTGAGTTCAACACTTTTTACCATGAGCAGTTCTTTTTGAGCAAACATAAGAAAACCATCGGAAAAAAAAAATCAAATTTTTGCTTCCCTTTCAAAAAGTCCACAGACTTCAATATTTTTTTTCAGTAATTTCATAATAAATCTTTTTTAGATAATTTTATCCTCTTTAATTTGAGCTGTCTATGAGTCTTGTGCGATGATTTTTAGCTGAGTTACCGTCGTTCAAAACGAAACAATCAATTTTGACTTTGGTAATTAATTACTCAGGAAATAATGATCGTACAGAAAATTCAAGTAGGGTTTTAAAAACTGCCAAGTATTCTTTACAAGTCGTAGTTATGGGTTTGTGATAAAAACTAATTTTTCGGTGCGAAAATGTTGATTTAAAGAGAAGTCAAACATTGCGTATTTCGGGATATTCGCTTAAGTTGGCATAACTTTGTAAATAATGAATTTTGAGGTAGAAAATGTATTTTTTTTTAGCAAAATCCGTATTTTTTCATCAAAAAATGTTAATTATTGTAAGAACAAAAAATGAAAATTTTTCAAAAAAAAAAAAGTCAAAACCGACTTTTTTGTTTTGAACGACGATAACTCAGCGAAAAATCATCGTACAAGGCTTTGATACCGCTCAAATTAAAGAGCATAAATTTATCTAAAAAATTTATATGATGAAAACATTGAAAAATTTTTATTGAAGTACGTGGACCTTTTGAAAGGCATGCAAAAATTTATAACTTTTTTCCTATGGTTTTCTGATGATTACTCACAAACTGCTAACGGTAAAAAAAATTTGAACTCAAAATCTGAAAACTAGAGACGTGGAGCTTCTTTTGCTTGTTTTAAATTGCTCTGTGACTATTTTTCTCCAAATTACAGCCCATTGAAAATCACCTAAAAATTTAAGATTTTTTTACATCCCTTAATTTTTGTGCCTAGTGTATATTTTTAAATTCTGTGGTAATTCGGCATCACAACGTTCGAAAACATTTCTTCTTAAACACATACAAATACTGTTTCTTAATGGCGTAAGAAAATAAATCTTAATGAAGACTTATTTCCGTGCCAATAACAGGATCGTAGAGACTCCCGACTAAATTATCCCCATTTCTGCAAATTAAATTTTCTATTAATCCATAAATGGTACAATACTAAGTGGAGAATAAATATCCGCGTCTAGCGAATCGCGTTTGAGTGACGCGCGACCGAAGTTCCTTAGGGAGATTGAAAACGGGAGCGCAAAGGCGAAAGCAAATTAAATTGAGGGAAAATAGGGATTATAGAAAATAAAAAGGCCCTTCTGAGCGCAACAGTTCACCTGCCGCGGCGACGAGGAAACAATCGCTCTTCCCGAGTTCTCCCCCTGATCCCTGGCCCTGCCCATGTATTCATTAGGTTCGCACTCGACGAACTTTTTTATTGCTCTCTATTGATTTTAAACTTTTCTTTTAATGTCGCTGAGGATCTCCACGTAACGGCGCTTTGATTTATTAACCGTTTCAACGGGCTCAAAAGGTCTTTGATTTACCTCATTTTTTTCTCCTGTCACTGTAATTTATTACAATCAATTATCACAAACGTCACACCTCGTTTATATATTTTATATCACTTTTTATTAAATTAACTTTTTAAAAACTATTTTTATTTCACTTTACGATTTATGTCGAAATGAGTAACCTATCTTTATAGTCTAAACAGTCTAAACTGAAGACCTGTTCGATGATTACTTGAGGTGTATCGAAGACTAACGAAATTACTGAGGATTACTTGACACTACTTAACGGTCTCTCAAAGATTTCTTAATAATGATTCGAGGATTACTAAATGTTTATCTGAATATTTCTGTATTTAAAACCTTACTGTTGCTGAGGCAGCAGGAAGGTTCCAAGAAGTGTTTTTCTCGAAAGCTTTCCAAGTCGCAATAAATGTGATAAATAATACAATGTAATTTTATGATAAACCACGAAAGGATTTAATTACGCGATAACCACAACTATACTTTAGGTATACTCTTTCTTAGATATAACACCCTGTATGTGAATGCTGGGAAGCACAGGGCGTCCATGCCATAGCATTTCAAGTTAAGGCTATGAGGACACTACAGGCGACCAGAGAAATTACTAAGCAGACAAATTAACAAACGATATCACTATCGAGTAAAGGGACACGTACGAAATCGTGAAAAGTAGGAGATGGATACCTTGGCATGTCAAGGTTCCTAGACTTTTTGCTGGAACCCAAATCATCAAAAACGTTTTGCTACTCCTTGCTTGTTGGTTTTTATTATTGAAATTCCTTGGATATCCTGGAGATGTTGGCAATCTAAATCACATCCACGTGTGATTTAGATTGTTGGCAATCTAAATCACATGTGGATGTGATTTAGATTGCCAACAGTTGCCCAAACTGTCGCTTTGATGTTCTTTGGTTCGAATCAGTATATGTCATCAGTTTGTCCTATATTTACTAAGCATAATTATATTTTAATCGATATTCACGTGAAAACATTTGGATTTATTGTATACGAAACGTTTTCTCACTGGAATTATTCAATTATAACGGATTTGTTCTCGATACATAGTATCAAACACGTCTTCGTACTGTTTTCATGCATAATTTTCAAGATAATAAAAACTAGATACACTATACGCATGTAGATGTTTCATCAGAGTTTACAATACACCTTCTTCTAAACAATAAAAAATTAGGAATTTTCATATTCCCTAGCAATTTCGCCATTTCCCCTAATTTGTAAACAGGCATGTACAGCAGCCCGCGGCTTTGTCGAAAATATACTTTACAAGGCTTTTGAATAACTTTATTAATTAAAACAATTATGTGCGTCTGCACGGAGATGAGATAACTGTAATAGGAAGGGGCTATCCTAATAATAATTTCAACCCTCATTTAGACTGTTACCCGCCGTGGGGGCGATCGGGGTTAATAACTGACACGTAGCGTATGCTCGCTTGGGTTATTGTGAATATAAAGGCGGCAATTGTTTCGTGTGACGCGCTAATTAAAAATATAAATTAAATATCATGTTAGTAGCCAGTATTTACGCCTAGAAAGTATTTACCAGGCATTGTTTATATAGAATAAACACATTTACTGTATGAAAATAATACAAAATATTTTATTCAGAGTATTGCTCATTGCTAGGCTATACATTTTTCCCATCTCTCTGACAATTTGTGGCTTCCATGCCAAAAAAATTCTTGCTCTTTTGAGGCAAACCAGTCATCGATCCATTTTCGTAAGAAGTGAAGCCCTGCTCAGCAAGTGCGTGTCCCATCGATGCAAGTAAGTAATAATCGGACGGAGCCAAGTCTGGTGAGTAAGTCGCCTGGGAAAGTATTTTCCAATTAAACGCCTCAATCGTTTCCTTGACCGGTTTTGCTGTGTGTGATGACGCATTATCATGAATTAAATCACTTTGTATTGACTTTTTTGATTGATATTCTGGTCGTTTTTCACGCAAAGCTTGAGTAATATCGATCATTTGTTGTCGGTAGCGTTCAGTATTAATGGTTTGGCCAGGTTTTAGTAACTCATAATAGATCACACCCTCCTGATCCCACCAAACACAGAGCATTGTCTTCCGTCCATAGCGATTTGGCCTTGCAGTCGATGTCGATGGTTCGCCTGGAGTTACCCATAATCTTTTACGCTTAGGATTCTCGAAATAAATCAACTTTTCATCGCCAGTCACAATTCTATGGAGAAATGACTTTCTTTTGTACTTGACGAGCAGCATTTCGCAAATGGTTTTTCGGTTTTCTGTCTTTTATTCGGTTGATGTGGAATCAATCCATTTTTCCATCTTCTGGATCTTTCCCATGGTTTTCGAACGTATGGAAACGGCTTCCCGAGTCACATTTAATTGATCCGCGAATTCTTGTTGCGATTGAGCGTCAATTCGTTATCTTCAAACTGTTCCGGTGGTATTCCACGTTCTTCGTTTCTCACGTCAAAATTGAACTTCTGAATTTTTTAAACCACTCAAAGCACTGTGATTCACCAAGAGTATGCTCACCGTAGGCTTCGACAAGCATTCGATGCGATTCTGCAGCAAATTCTTCAAATCGTAACAGAAATTCAATGCTGTCCGCAAATCATAGTTTTCAGGCATAAAATTCGACATATTCGACGCTATTAAAAACGATGTTGTATGAAATGTATTGTGAGATAAAAACCTTTATCAGATATCAAAACAATAAAATGGCGCCAATGATGCGGTATGATGGTAACTAGGTCTTAGTAGTCCGGTAGAACGGACTTAGCAGCTAGGTCCATCTATGGTCAAATTCCGGTTTCATATTTACATACCTGGTACACAAGTTGTTCATTAATGCTATTATTTTTAAGTTTGTTTGAACATACAGAGATCAAGTTCCTTCCCCTAACGTCTCAGGTTGGCGAGGGGAAGGTTAGATATAAGGATAACGACAAACACATCCATACTCAGGGAGAGGTGCCGAACTCTTCGTTATGACATGTCCGTTAGGGCATGAACCCAAGCATACAATGACGCTCCAATACTGGTTACGCATTAATAGGTCAGAATTAGCTGGACAACAAACTTTCTTTGATTCAGTTCATTTATATCGATCGAAGTAATGGTTTTTAACTCATCGAGTATCGTTTCGATCGACTTCTTAAACTTATTCAGTTATCGACTCACAATAAACTAATCCCTCAAAGACACTCCTACACAAATACCCCTTTGCTTACTCCATTGGTACACTTCAAAATATTATATTTTTGTAGGTTCTTAAATCCTGATATTTCACTCAGAAATATCTTCCAGCTCAATAGTGATACCTGCTACCGATATAAAGCTTTTATAAATTCCTAGTATTAACGACCAAGTTCTCCAATATCAAAGATGTTGTTACCTTTGACAGCAATATATTTTACCCCATTACCAGTATCTTACATACTATTCTTCCTGTATACAAAAACGATGCATCATCTTCACCAAGGAAACACTGATAAACAGCAAACCCTTTACGACTATTGCCATATAATGATAAGGACAGATATGGTGTAAACAGTAGTTATGTAGTTTATTTCATCGCTATTTGCGAAATAAAAAATCTCAAAACATACCGTGGCTTGTTTTTATGGCTAGGCTCAGGTAGACTGTTCCGTTTATCGGCAAGATAAGAGACTTTTTTATTTGGCAAATAGCGATGAAGTGAATAGTACTCTCGTATTTATTCTGAAATACATACAACACCTCGACAAGAACTTATTCTCATGTCAGTTTTAACTGAACATGAATCAGTATACTCATCTTTCTTATATATATTTTTATATTTATAGTACAATGCAACAACGGCACCATTCCACCCTACCGATCGACTCCGATCGAGCACACCCTTCTCAACACTATTGCATTCTTCATACGCTATGATGAACTAAAAAATTTCGGAGACTGATTGCGTCCGTCAACAAAACCAACGACTCCTATTTGTCTCTCTTTTTTAACCCCCGAGAAAAAACGACGATAAAGAATTACACTTTATTGTTGGACCGCTTGCCGTAACTTCATAGAGCGCGGGGTAAATTGTATACACAACATCGCTCTGTGGTCCTCCATGCAAATTTGATTTCCACCGGAAGCGTTACTTATTCAGTCGGGCCCCAAAACGAATACGCGTGAAAAAAATTACATCGCAAATAACAGAAAAATATACGCAACGGTTACGTTTATACACAATTATACAATTTGGTTAAAACAAGGAGCAATTTTCGTACACATTTTCCTATGTGGCGTAGTTTTCCACAAATACCGAACATTAAACGGCACTATACAGACTTAATCATCTCCTGATGGTGCCAACGTTGCTGGCGAAACCCGCGTCGAATCCCGTCCACGTAACTTAAGAGAAGGTGAAACAATGAAAGTTACTTTGTTAGGAGTTAGACAATCAACAATTAGTCGAACAGTTCAACGTTTCAATTAACTTAGAAGTTACTGTAGAACCTCATAACAAGGTCATAAGAAATCTACAGATGCAAGAAATGAGTGATAATCAGTTTAGAGTTAAGCAGAGCCCTAGCAGCAGCTCGAAGTACAGCAAATTCTAGGCGAACGGTCAGGAGAGAGCTTAATAAAGCAGGAATGGATAACAGAAGACCAGCTATTAGAGCAGAGAACATAGAGTTATTAGATTGCGTTTTGCAAGAGAACTATTAACGACTGGAAGCGAGTTTTGTTTTCACAGGAAGTAAGGGTAAGTCTTAATTTATCAGATGGACGTCAACGAGTTTGGCACAAAACGATCAGTTGGGCCACATCACCCTATGACTCTTGGAGAACTCAAACAAGTCGTTCTCTTCGAATGGGAGACTATTCCTCAGGAAACCATTCACCACTTAATAAATAGCATACCCAGACGAGTGGAAGCAGTGATAAGTGCTAGAGGAGGATATAAATGCTACGGAATTCAAATTCTCACGATTTAATTTCACCTCAATTTTTTTCTACACAAGTTTTTCATTAACACCGTCTTCATTACATTTGACATTATTCTTCCTCTCTTGTTATTTATTCATGTTTTCCCGATAATATACCATAATAATTTATTAAACATTAGTTGAAGTTATTTGTAATATCACGTAGGTACTATGATTTAAATCTTGGAAACAATAAAAGTAATAATGTGAATTTTCACTGATGAATTAATTTTGTTCAGGAGTTTATATACACTGTTATATCGAATAAAACAACATGTTGGCAAGGCTAAACTGAACGGATTGTACCTACATCGATTCAAATATTGCAAGTCTACCGGAGCATCTTGGCTGCCACAGTTACTCTAGTGTAACACCACTGATATAGCATTGATGATAGGCAGTTAATTAAATGAAAGAAATCAGGAGCTTTTACACTAACGTCGATAACTTGATGCTGAAAAATTTCCTATATACCAACTTTAATTTTTGAACATATGTGTAGTATCTATTGTAGCCATCCAATTACACTTTTCCAATCAAGAAAATGCGAAATAATTGATCAACCCAACTTTGGAGCAGGTGAGCACTTCCACCGATTGCATCATCCAACGGCACGAAATTGTTTCTTTTCTATTAACTTCCGCAAATTCCCACAAAAATAAATCAACTCGCTGGCGCAGTCCTTAAAACATAAGTTCGCATCGACCTAGCGAGTTTTCTCATAATTTAGACGTAGCCCGCCGGTAAGGTAGGTCCCGGGGGACCCGGGCCAGATCCCCGAAGTACAGATAAGATGTAAGTCGAGAACGAAACATGATAAACTACAAGCATTACTCAAATTGTAGGCATGTTGATATTTACTTGGCGACGCGATAAAGAACAAATCCATCTTCGGCATATCGAATTTTCAAATCTCGTCTATTCGCTCGAGAATAATGGAGACTGCTGAATTGGATATCGTAGATTATTAGGATTGATGGCAATGTTTGATTTGAGTCACCTCTCGTGTTAAAATAAGTACATAGGGAACAAGATTCAGGAACATCTGATTGGAAATCGCTGTTTAATCAAATCTAGAATTAACAGTCGATGGTTCGTTATAAATACAAAGCAAATCACTGACGAGTTATATTGAAATATAACACACAAAATAAGGAGAATTGCATATTGCGACTCTAAACAAATATACAGCTGTACACTGTTGAAAATCTGATGTGGTAGAACTTTACCACTTTTAATTATATGAAAATGGTGTAAAGTTTCTAGTATATAACTTAACACCAGATGAAATTGTAACTATTCAAGAGTACGCATGCACGTAGTTTTCACGTGGACACTGTTAAAACATTAGGCAATATGGTTGTTTGTGATTTCTGATTTAATCAACTTGCTGTTGCGTCTCAGGAAGAAAAAATTGTGTTTGCTACAACACAATTTTACTACAATTTTTTGTGAAGATGACTGAATAATGTGTAATGCAAAGTTTTACTTTGCAGAGGGTAATTTTCAAACTACAGAAATAAGGAGATTATACTCCAATCCATCTGCAAATTATATTATAAGGACTAAACAAATTAGGTCAAATCAGCTATTCTCCTGGCTATATGCCAAACGCCGAGCGCTGAAGTAGTAGATATAGGGACACTTGAGTGTGGGAAAATTCTGATGACAGTGGGAAAATTTGTCGGCACACGTTATATTGAGATCAAAGGATGCCGCCAGAGAGGTGTTAGCGTCAAAGGTTACAAATGACATATCAATTACAATCAATTAAGAGTCGGCGGGGGTCCTTGGCGACATATACGAGTATACCTTTGACAGGCGAAGCTCACATCTAGTAGACGTTGCTACTTTTCACCGCAGTAGAACGTACCAAACGCCATCTTTTGGTAGTTTCGAAAATAATTTAAATCGGAGTAAAAACTTGAGATCGTCAGTATAATGCATTATCCTGATTATCTCAAGTTTATTACAAAATTTTTAATTTGAGCGAGAAGTAAATCCCAGTAAGAAAAATTATTAACAATTGTTAAAACTTGAAACAATGCACCTATTATGATTTTTGAATAATAACATTATGTCCAAATGATTTATTTGTCCTAAAAAGCAAACACAGTCATTGTCATGACCAAGTTTATTAAAACTAAGATATTATATGTCTAATGTATGTTAAATTTTGACGACGTCGTTGAAGGATTTTGTTAAGTAGGTAGTTAAATGACATTTTATATTTGCTATTCTTATGATGCACTTGTACTAATAACAACACATTAATTATATCAATAATGTGCCCATTTGATTACGTTATTACTACATTAAAGCTGTTTAAATTATAATTTTTCTTTCCAGTAAGAACTAAATCGCATCATTATAAGAAGAATTATTAGTACATATAGGAAGGCATCTGGATACCAACGATGCACATTTATTACTTATTAATCTGGATAAACATTCATATTAGAATGCGGATTAGATCATTGTGTTTAATTGTAAAGCTCGATAATACAAGCACTATTTTAAATATCATAGTTAGGAATTTGGTTGCATTGTTCACGAATATAGAAATATTTTCTAAACTTGCACTCGCACATACATACGAATATGATATATGGTACACTAATATTTCGTTAATAAAATAAATAAATTAATTTTGTATATTAAAAATAAAAATTTAATAAAGGATATTCAATTTCAAAGGCGTTTTATTTACCTTTACTGTATAATACAGTAAAAGGTGTAAAATTGAAAAAATAAAAGGTGTAAAATTAAAAAAAGCTTATACCAAAAGGTGGTGATGTTTACACAAGATATCATGATCTTATTCTAGTATTGATAGGAAAATTCACACCCACGAATAGAAAAATTCTACCACGGCCTTGCCACAGAATAAGGAAGTTGTTCCTTATTATGTGGCCTTGCGGTGTTATATTCATACCAGACTGGTGTGTACCCTGTTTGGTGTGAAATTGATGTCAAATTTTGCGCCACATTTCAGGCACTGAAACATCTCCGCTCACTTGATAGTTCATTTTAGTCGTTCAATAAGAAAGCTTATAAAAACATCTAAAACAATTTTTAATAAAGTTTCTTAGAAAGCTACACAGTACTTCTTTAAACTCTGCATGGCCATTCGTTACCAAAACCAACGAACTGTAAAGAAATAAAATCCGATACACCCCATTGCATCTCCTGCCAGCGATTCCCCGTTCGTCGATACGCGAAGACTCGGACAGGAAACAGTTAGTTTTTACTATAGGTTAGGTTTTTCTCCGGCTGGAAAGACGAGACCGTCAAAGCTTATCGGCTTTATTATGTGGAAATTCTCGCGCGTTAATTTACCGCGGATTATTTTCCCGTGCTGTATTTCCCTAATTTTCCGAAAGGGAGACGGGACACTTGCGCAACAGATTACATTACCATACAAACGATACTATAAGCTATTCGTTTAAATGCAATGACAATGGTATAGTCTATTGCCGGGTGGCCAGAGCTTGTTATGTTTCAATCAAGCGGAAATGAGCATTCAATTTAGGTGAAGTGATTGCTAGTTAGAAGGGTTTGGCCAATTTTGCTCGCTATGATTTAACTCGCAGTTTTTAAATGTACAAAGGGCGTACGTAAAGGTGGCTATTAACAGAGGAGTCCGAGAATTTTTAGCATATAAATTGTGCTCAAGTATTTAACCGGTAAAATAATCATAGACACAAAAGGAAAATTACTAGAGCTGTATAATCGGTGTCGCGTACATGTGGCTTGCGTATGGGAAGGTGTAGCGGGGGCCTCGAGCACGTGACGCGGAGTTCAATTCATGCCGTGAACAAACTAAGTATCACAAAACACTCGATTTGTGCTAGGTATCCAGTTACTGTTTAACATTGAGACCGTGTGCGTCTGCTTCGCGAAAGAACTAAATCACTTTGCGATCGCAATTACATACATAATTTGTACAGCGTGCGTGCGTGAAAAAAGGTGAAAAAAACGGCCGCTTACCTACAATGTGAATAAGTTTATTCGGGACTTTCCAAATTTGATGTACGATGGGGCGAAAATAGTGTGCAAAGTTTGTGAAAAAGATTTATTGTGTTGGGACAAGAGAGACTGCAAAAGACATATAAATAGAACGGAACATATTAATATAAAAAAGGGCCTGCCACGAAAAACGGAGTTCATTTTCGATGTGCTTCTCATGTTAATTACCTTTCATTTATCACTTACATTACTTGACACAGTAGCATTTAAGGACTTTTGGAAGAAATACAACCCTAAGTACCAATTACCGACTAGGGCCACAGTGCGCAGCTATGTATCATCTGCACGTGAAAAAGTGGAAAGTCAGATTAAATGAACGTGAATTGAACTCTGCGTCACATGCTCGAATCCCCCGCTACACCTTCCAATACGCAAGCCACGTGTACGCGGCACCGATTATACAGCTCTAATAATTACTTCTGATCCACCTAAATGGTATAACTACATCAGGGTCAGTATAGGAATATAACGTATTGAAATACTGCCCAGCACAGAGTTCAAAAACGTTCAAGTAATTACTCTCGCAACTAGAAGGAGGATGAATGACCTACCGTATTGTCTTATAGAAGTGTTTGCAGTAATATAATTGGCGTCCTTCTCGTTCGAGAAAGTGTGGCGCCTTTCCTCTGGACATTGATATATTTCACTGCGTCTTCCCAGTTAACTGTAAACTACATCTAACGTACAAACCAGAAACAAGGTGATAGCCAGGTAAAGAGAACACCCTACGATTGTATTAATGAAAAAAGTAGAAGATTTTTAGGGAAGAGAATTAAAAAAAATCAGCATACTCGTAGTAGGCTTTATACAACCTTGATATTCATGACACATAACCCTAATTGCAGACAGAACTGCTTTAATTACTTTTACAACCGCTACAATTTGTTTAGTGAAAAAGTACAAGATTTTTAAGAAGAGAATTTTAAAAAATCACCACACCTTTTATTAGGCTTTGTATAACCTTCATATTTAGGACAGACAACCCTCAGAGACTTTACTAAATCATTCTCAGGGCAGAACTGTCCTAATATTTTTTTACAAACGCCTACGACTTTTTCAATGGAAAAAGTACAAGATATTTAGAGAAAAGGATACAAAAACTACCACACTCTTAGTAGGCCTTGTACAACCTTGATATATGCAACAGACAACCCTTAGAGACTTTACTAAGTCACCCGCAAGGCAAATCCAGCCTAATATTTTTTTACAAACGCTACGATTTTTTTAATGAAAAATGAAGAAAATGTTCAGTTAACAGAATTGAAAGAAATCACCACGTCCTTTTTAGACTCTATACAGCCTTGACATTAACGACACATAACCCTCGGAGTCTGTACCAATTGCAAGTTATGCTAAAGATAGAACTGCCCTAATATTATTTTTCATATGCTACGACCTTTTTAATGAAAAAAGAAAAAAATTTTAAAGAAAAATTGAAAAAATTACCACAGCCTTAACTCATAACTCATAAATATGCACTTTTGAACTGGATTTTATCTAACTCTTCTCCGCCAAAAATGCCCTTCTTCAATTCAATGGTATATGGATACTGATTTGAATGAACTATTCAACTACTATTTAATTTAATTGTAGTCTGCTAACTGACACACATAATTTCTCCATCATATCATGGGAATTACTCTCCTATTAGAATAGGGCATTACGAGTAGATCGTGCATAAAATGAAACACATAATGCATCTTCTATTGAATCCTTCAATGTTGTACTTCTTTTCCAAAAAAGGCAATTTCAATGGTGTGTTTCCAATATGAATTACCATAACAAAATTATGACATCCTAGTCATGTCTTCGGCAAGACACGGAATCTATTAACATATCACAGCATAAATCCTGCATGTTCAAAGTCAACAAAGATGTATTACTACATACAGCTCATACTAGACATCTCAGCTTTGAGATCTCAACCAGGAAACCGTTAAAATGCCATTACTCGCTTTTCCACATCGTATATCACGCAGCACACACTCGCATAACAATATGGAAGTGTATTTATGTCACCATTAAATAATACCAGCGATTACAGAGCGGCCATATTTACCAGCAGACCATAAGTAGTTTGTCATGTTCATTTTCGCATGCAGCGACAGATACTCGCATTCCGCACGAAACTATCACAGCATATGGGGTCCGCCGCCGACGAGAGTGGAACGAGGGCGGTGGGGTAACCGCCCCTTACGCGGTCTGACCGCAGAATCCCGGGCCCTAAGCATGGTGGCACCCCCGCGCTCCCGTACCCTTCTGCCGCAGACTAGTACAAAGCACGGGCTATTATGAATATGTATAAGAATGGGGGGTGGTGTGCCGCAGAAGTTGTTTGAATATGTTCCCCGACTTGTAGATGTTTCTCGATATCAATAGTCTTGAATAATTTGTGGATATTATGTGCTTAGCCTTACTTATGAGATCGACCGGTCCCTCCGCGTTGCATTTGCACGAAGTACTTTCTTGTAGCGTTAACATTTGACTGGAGGTTAAGATCTAGTTGTACTTACATATATACTAGACACAAAAATTAAGGGATGTAAAAAAATCCTAAATTTTTAGGTGATTTTTAGTTTTTGAGTAACCATAATAAAACCATTGTAAAAAAAAATTTCCCAAATTTTTCTTTGCTTTTAAAAGGTCCATGGACTTCAATAAATTTTTTTCGGTGATTTCATCATAACGCTATTTTAGATTATTTTATGCTCTTTAATTTAAGCGGTCTAAAAAGCTTTATTTATACGTTGATTTTTCTCTGAGTTATCGTGGTTCAAAGCAAAAAAGTTAATTTTGACTTATAATTACTCGAGAAATAATGATCGTACAGATTTTTTTTACAATAATTAAAATTTTTTGATAAAAAAAATGGATTATCGCAAATCAAACATTGTCAACCTCAAAAAATTAATAAAAAAATGAAAAATTCATCCTTAAATAAATTTTTAGCAAAAATGAAAAATTAAATCATTCCGAATACGATGAAAAAAATCGGAATGCTTTGAAATTTTCAGGGTTTCTTTGGGGTACTTTGAGGTTAAAAATAAACAGTCAACATCCTTAGTCTATTCATTATTTGCCAAGTTATGCCAAGTTAAGCGAATATCATAGTAGAAGGCTAAAGAGACATTCATTGTGTATGTTCATGTCCTTATGATAAGTTTTGCTTGAAATAAGGATAAAATTATATCCTATAATTTCTCTCTTCTTTATCTAGCCCAATGTTCTACATGTTATAAGCTCGTCAAGTTCAACATTAAATAATAAAGAAATCCATGACAGGTGGTCTCTACATTTTCTAATAAGCGCCTTCAAAATGGATGGATCTGAAGACCTCGAAACATTCATTTATCACAAAGAATACTATTAACAAAAATGGTGAAGGTTGTTCGCTGCTATTCTGGTTGTCCATTTGAACAGTTTAGAAGACTTGACCAGATTGTTTGAATCACTCTTCGCTGTAATAAGTTGTCTCCTATTATACTCGTACAGAATTAAAGACTCGCAATTTCTTATTGTGGTGTTGGGGGAAAAACTTAGAAGACCTAATAAAATCCAAAACTTTCAATAATGACCAGAAAATCTGCCTTGTCTGCATCTGTTTCTAGTTAATCGAATATATCAAGTCCGTAAAGTAGAAATAGTAGAAAGTTGCAAGTAGAAGGTTGTAGAAATAGTAGAAGTCTTACCACTTTTACATCATCGTTAAATATACGACCCAAATCAGTTTGAACGGTTCATTATACAGTGCTATTCAAAAGTCCCCTCCCCCCCTCTTATCTTTTAACGATTATACATAAACTAGTGAAATTTGGTAACTGAATATTAAGGGTTGTAAACTTCCCTACTAGTGATGATAGATGACGTATGCGTCAAAGATGACGTCACAAGGTCATTGTGACCAATAATTTTAAATGGAACCCTATGGCAAGCGACACCTCTTTTAAAAGGTATCGAAAAAACGTATTCAATGATACTAATATTGTTTGTATTTATGGTAGTTTTGATGGATTAAATCAGTAATCAGTAAACTTGGATAATAATTTTAATTACAGATTCAAGAATCAGTACCTACTTATAGTAATTGTTCGAAGTGAGCTCCATCTACTTCCTGACAGTAAAACATCCTATTGCGAAACTCTTCTCGTACTTTTTCAAATGTGTCTGCGGAAATAGCCCTACATTCTGTAACAATACGTTGTTTTAAAACATCAATATTGTCAGGCCGAGTGGCGTAAACCTTCGATTTAAGATACCCCCACAGAAAAAAATATAAAGGTGTGAGGTCCGGTGATCGAGGCGGCCATTCCATTGAACCTCGTCGTCCAATCCATCTACCAGGATATTCTTCATCCAAATACCGTCTTACTGCACCGTAATAGTGTGGAGGAGCACCATCCTGTTGGAATGTTATTTCCAAAATGTCGAATTCATCTTGATTATCTTCCAAAATTTCAAGGATTAACGGTTCTATTGCATTTTGCAACATCTGCAGATACACCTCACCGGTTAAGTTGGTATTTAAAAACCAGGCCCAACGATGTGGTTTCCCAGTATACCTGCCCAAACATTGACCTTCTCGGGATACTGAGTTTCACGAAACATGTGTTTCACGAAACATGTGAGGATTTGCGTCACTCCAATATCTCACGTTTTGTGTATTTACATTTCCATTTAGATAGAAAGTACTTTCGTCACTAAAACAAATTGTTTTGACATAGTCTGGCTGTTGGTTAATTTTAGTCTCCATATTTTCACAAAATTACAGTCTTCGGTCTGGATCGTCGTCTGAGAGTTGATGAACCATTTTTAATTTGTATGGGTGAAATTTGTTTTTTTTTTCAACACCCTGTGCACTGTACTTTGACTGACTTCACAGGTTGATGCAACTTGAGTTGTTGAAGAAGTAGGATTTACTATTACTTCTGCCAGTATATCAATTTTTTTCTCATCAGAAATTTGTGGTCTGCCAGATCGTTTTGCATCATTAATACTACCCGTTGTTTTAAACTTACTAAGAAGCTCTCTCAAATAAGTCCTCGAAACTGGGCGATCGGGAAACCTTTCATTAAAAATGCGTTCTGCTATGAATATTTTCTCCAGTTTCACCAAGTATTAGGATCGCTGCTACTTTATCACCTAAAACACGTACCATTTCTCTTCTTGAAGCACTTAAACGTTCAGCTCACAACAGTTTAACAAATTATTGAATGTATAAATATTTTAAAATTACCACAAGGTACTAAAACAGTTAAACGTTCGATCAACAATACACAAATTATTAAATGTATAAAAACTTTGACAGCTAAAAAAACATCAAATTGGGGAGACTTGCAAACGTCAGATTATTTACTATCCAACTATCCAGTGGCGGAGCTTGAATTTTAAATTTTATTATTAACTGATTTAATTCATCACAGCTTTGCGGTTTTTGAAAGCCAGTTGTCAAAACTGCTGTAAACAGACACAATATTAGTATCATTGAATAGGTTTTTTCGATACCTTTTAAAAGAGGTGTCGCTTGCCATAGGGTTCCATTTAAAATTATTGGTCACAATGACCTTGTGACGTCATCTTTGACGCATACGTCATCTATCATCACTAGTAGGGAAGTTTATAACCCTTAATATTCAGTTACCAAATTTCACTAGTTTATGTATAATCGTTCCAAAGATAAGAGGGGGGAGGGGACTTTTGAATAGCAGTGTATAAGAGAATTGTCTCATCTAATTACCCGATGAGAATAGTAGACACGAGATAGGCATACTGCCATTTCATCTTTATTGAGAATCGTCAGTGTATCGGGCATGATGCCAGATGTGGTATGAAAAATTAGATCAACAGATGTACCTACCACTTAGGTGAACGTACACTCAATATAGCACTATGACTCTCTACCTACTGAAGAACAAAGTGCTTTATCGCTTCGAGAAAGAACCTTCGATGCAACAAAAAAGGAGGCCAGTTTTCTACACACCAAAAGATTACACGTTACTCGATGGACGTTTAGCCAATCATGTTGGAATAATTAAGAGATGATTAATATTGATATACCTTGAAACCTGTTTGAGTTTCGTATTTCAGTATATGCATAGATAACCTCAGTTTCTTCAGTTGCCTACCTATCACATAATCACCTGGGTGTTAGCTTTAGTGCTCTGGTACATGTCTTATCATTACCAATATGTGTATCAAAGTAGAACGTCTATTCTCTTCCATAAATATTCTGTAGATTTAATGGAGACATTATCTGAGACAGTAATAACTGATGGATAAGCGTATTTTTTCCTAGATTGTTTTTTTAATCATGTTTTTTCTTTTCTTCTAATAATATGTACTAATTTCCTTTTTATGGCTCGTACGTAAAACAATAAATTCTCGAGCAAAGTACTCCACGAGATTAACCGAAAGTTTCGTAACCCGGATTATCTCCGGAGTTCCGCTCGTTAAGGGAACAACACGTACATAAATTACATCCAGTGCCTAGCAATATCTAAACACAAGTTGTTAATTTGTTAAACTGCCGTTGCCAGCGGTTTTTCGAGCGTTTTTCAGCCCACTCGGCCTGAATGTGCTTTAATTGGAATCGAACAGTCGAGAATAGGCAATCGGCCGGTATTAAGGACCATTGTAGCAGAAATCATTGTGGCGGGCTGTCGGCGTCGACCCCGATCCAGTGTCCCTGGCCGCCGGCATGTTCTCCCAAACGGTATTTCCGGTCCCAGCTTCATTTCCATTTCCGAACGCACACGGTTAACTTGAAGTCAGCTGTCAATTCGCGGTACAATGCCCAAGGATATTACAATCGTCGGATTCGATACGCTGCGCTGCAGAAATTGCTGTTTGATTGAACAAAAATCAGTTGTGATTCTACAAGAGTCTAATTAATTTTTTTTTTCTAATGGATATATCAGACATGATGTC
Organism: Rosalia funebris; assembly: GCA_037954035.1. Taxonomy (NCBI): domain Eukaryota; kingdom Metazoa; phylum Arthropoda; class Insecta; order Coleoptera; family Cerambycidae; genus Rosalia; species Rosalia funebris. Next base: position 2,948,890 of record JAZFAV010000002.1, on the reverse strand, counting down.
CTGAGCGACAATATTTCAACATATGAAGCGGCCTTTGGATGAGAGGTAAACGCTGAGCAGGACTCTTGTTCCTTACCCGCTGATCTTGTTTAGGAATGATCCGTTTTCTCCCTCACTTGATCCGTTCCAATCGCGAACGCCAAATATGCTTTCGTTCCCTTACTGGAACTTGGATCTTATATCTGGGAGCGGGGGTCTAAGTAGGTCTCCTTTGGTCCTGGCTTGCTAAACCTCGTCTGTTGGGGCCTCTTCTAGCGCTCTTCTAAAGGGTCTTACAATAAAGACGCTCGATTTTTGAATGTAAATAAAACAAGTTGTGAGATATCCATTTTTTTTTTTATTTGAAAGAATATTTTATAGCATTAAGTATATAATATAACGTCGTTTAAATGTCCTCCGCGGCTTTGCTTGGTGGCACGTATTCGGGAGGTCCAAGTTTCGTTGACTTTGTCGCATAAATCTGGTTGAATTTGCTGGATGGCGTTCGTTATGTCGACTTTGACGGCATCAATTGTTTGCGGTTTATTCGCATAGACCTGCGATTTAAGATAGCCCCAAAGGCAGAAATCTAAAGGCGTTAAATCGCACGCTCTCGGTGGCTAGTTCACGTCGCCGCTGCGCGAGAAAACCATGCCCTCAAATCGCTCGTGCAGAATGTCCTTCGTGGCATGCGCTGTGTGGCATGTAGCGCCGTCCTGTTGGAACCACATGTCGCTGGTATCCATATCATTCAGTTTAGACCACAAAAAGTTGCTTATCATCGATCTGTAGCGTTTGCCGTTGACGGTTATGGCAGTGCCAGTTTATTTTTGGAAGAAGTACGGACAGATGATTCCGCCAGACCAAAATCCGCACCAAACAGTAACTCTCTCAGGATGCATTTGGTGCTGGTGGATCTCGTGTAAATTGGCATCGTCCCATATCCGACAATTTAGCTTGTTCACATATCCATTCGTCCAAAAATGGACCTCGTCGCTAAAGATGATTTTTTTGGCGAAATTGAGTCAACTTCCAGCTGCTTCAGAGCCCAATCAGCGAACACATGGCGTTGTCTATGGTCATTTACCTTAAGTTCCTGGATCAGTTGGATTTTATACGGGTGCAGTCCCAAGTCCCGACGCAAAATTCGCCAAATTGAAGTCGTAGAAAAGCCAAGTTCTTGTGAACGACGAGAAATTGACTGCCTCGGGTTTCCCGTACACTCTCACGCATACCAGCGATGTTTTCAGCAGACCTTGCGTTTCGGTGACGTACGGGTGTTTGCTGATTTTTATCAAACCGGTTAACTTTGACCACCATATGTCGAATAGGGGACTCGGCGGGACGGTTGTGGTGAGGATAGAAATCGCGTAATGCGCGTAACGTTTCTCAAATAGAGCACTGATTTTGAAAAGTAAAATTTGATCATTTGTACACGTTGTTGAACGCTATAACCTTCCATGGTGATTTGCCATACACTACTGAACAATTCACAACAAATTTGACAGATGTTGTTTTAATAACATGGCCGCTATATAACAAATTTCGAGCGTCCCTATTGAACGACCCTGTAGTTTCCTCCATCTTCTTTCTCCGCCGGGTGTCTGCCTTCTGGAGCATCACGTCTGGAATGAGAAACTCTGAATGGGATAGACAGCTTGGTGACTTAGTCTCCAGGATACTCAGGATCTTGTCGATTCTTGACAGAAAGAAATCCAAGGAAAAATCGGGAAGACGAGCCGTTGTATAGTGTTTTGTTTTGGTTTTGTTTGTACCTGTCTTTTGTCAGTTACCTGAACTTTGGGTTTCTTATGTTGCGGTCCAAAGCCCTTCTTACTGGTGGGCTTGAAGACCTTCTGCGTTGATGTATACCTTCTTGCTTTTTTTTTTGTATATCTTTTACGATCAGATGTGGTCGTAATGATATCCTTTTGTACGTCAATTATGATGTGAACAAGTGGCTATGTATGATATGGAATTTAATATTATATTTATTTGATATATTAATATTTAGTATATTCCATTCTCTCTTACGTATACTAAGGTTATACGAATTTAAGGCTGCCGTATATTATAAAATTCACCTTTTTGAAGTGTGCAATTTAATTAACGTTCAGAATACTCAAGTGAGCAAAGCCTCTCGTACCGGTATATTTTTATTACCCCGACTTGATTATCCCCCGTTTTTTTCCGAAGCAACGCATCTCTCATCGGTCCAGTTTACATCCCCAGCAAATACTTTTAATGGCGTAACATCATAACGTTTTGCATATTAATGCGAATACGGACTGGCTCCGAGCCGTCTTCATTATACATACAAACGCCCACCTAATGTATTCCGGCAGCTGTGCTGCGTTCCATCCCCCCTAAATTTTCTTGGACCCAACATCCATCGTCACACTATCCTGTATTGCAGGGAGCCGTAAATTAATTAAAGGCGTAATTGATTAATTAAATAGCTTCAGTAAACACGCTTTATTAGTACGAACATGATATATTCTCGAGACTCCCCCCGTGTTATTTTATTAGGTATACAATGACGGAAGATTTAACTTTAATATTCATTAAAAAAAGGTCAGCCACGATATAGGAAACCCCGTTCTTCTAATACTGTTAGCAAATATTGAGTACTAGATAATAACTCAGAGACGCGCAAGGTTTTATGCTACTAACCCTTGTGACAGAATTAACAAAAATATCGGCTGTTATATTAACATCTTTATTTACTACAGATTAAATAAGCCATATATGGTTCATTGTTTATGTTTGAGTGTAATATTAGATTTGATTTTGCAATAAATTTTTGAGTCTTCAAGCTATCCCTATTTCGCATGCGCGACTGCGGACTGTTTATATAAACGGTGTTTGATTTATCATTACAGGAATAGTAGTTCTAAGAATAAAATCTAAGAAGAGGAATAAATTAAACTAAATTTTTGTCATCGGTACGTTTTCTATTATCTGTTACGACACAAAAATAAAGAGAAAACTATTTTCAAATATACAGGGTTTCAAGATAGTTCCTGGTATAACTTTAGCAAGGTAAGATACTCTACTATCAGACACCTAAAAGTTAAATTGTAAGGCAATTTAATAAAAAATAAACCACTAAAAAACTTAAGAAAACCTAATATCCGCTACGACAAGACGCCACTGGGTCAGGTCAAAAAATAATTAAGTTCAGGACAAATACAGCTAGCGCAGTTGACATTAATATTCTGTGTCCTATGGACAATTGCTTTACACCAACTCTTTCACTAATGGCGACAGTTTTGTTTTGCATATGAAAAGTGTAATTTTAAGCTAGTGTAATTTGTTTTGATAAAACTTATTCAGTTTAGAACAGCCACACTAGAAAGAAGTATACACATCAGTCATTTTCGTTAATTAGTCATTTAGTTAGTTAATTTCGAGTTAATTTCTTTTGTGAAAGGCAAAACATACTTTCCCTCACATTTTAGACGGGCTTGAGACTGTCAGCGCAAAATTGCCGGCATGTTTAAAATTGGTTAAGGGCTTGTATTTTTGACTTCACTGAACTGCTTTAATCTGAGATTATTATTAATTTTATACAAAGATTTTTTATTATTAATTTTAATAAAAATAAATAAATAAATAACCCGGCTTTAATTGAAGGAAATGTGAAAGAATTCATTTTAAAGCAAATTTTATATATAACAGAAACACGTAAAAATATACAGAGTGTTCTATTCACTTCTTATACGTGAGGTTAAATTAAGAAAATGACGGGTTATATTCCAATTAAGAAATTGACGGGTTGATGATCTCGTTTAACACCTCGTATAATAAGATTCATACATTTTAGAATATATTTTTGTGTCATATATGCACCTGTTTTGTTTTCCTTCGGAAATTAACAAAATTTATCAATGTCAACAGTAGTGCACAAAAATAAATGCTACACTATTTCTACGCCTTTATAAAATAAATACCTTACAGTGCCACAGCGAGCGGAAATTAATAGCATTATCCAAACCGAAAAAAGCCGGTTCGGCTATTATAATACCCATTTCAGGCATGTCATATGTGAATGAATTATTTTTAATTCAATGCCTTTTTTATGTCTCGCCGTCTATTCAAACAGTGAAGATGAATAAGGGAACGACACGTGGGGCTTAACTCGAGACGGCAATAAGGCTCAGTGGCCGTGCACTACTTTAATTAAATCGAAATCGTGGTCCAGGAGATGCGAGAGATGAGAAGCTATCAGTATCATATACGCACAAGCCAGTATACTACGAGACTGCGCACAAGCTAATTGGCCTTAAATAATGTCCAAGCAAACGTTTTCGAGAATTTATGGGTTTTGTTACAAAGTTAATAATAATGTTTTTTTTCTTCTGATTCAAACCGTATACTAACAAGTTTTTGGAGGACACTTGTGATGACTGATGACATTCCTAAATGTTATGACCATGTTTGTCACAATACTACAATATTCGTTAAATTGTTGCAATAGATGTACGAGTAGTTTGAACGCTCAAGACGAAAAATATAATATAAATGTTTGCTTATCACTGTGAATAGTTATATTATGGGTAATAAAAATAATACAAAATGAATCAGTTACAACTGAAAGGTGATAGGTGATTTTTTTGCAACACGATTTGTACCCTGATAGATTCAACATCAAATCATAACGTGATGCCAACATTTCCCAATTCAAGTAACTTTTTGACAGTTTTTGGGATAATCATTATCGGTGAAGCAAGTCTCCGTCCGTGAGAGTTTCCATTTCGAGATAGTTCCACTCGCGTAATACAGGTAACGGTTGTCCTTGTGTGTCTCTGTATTATTGTGTAATATTGAACGTGATTAAAGTGATAACATAGATATCGTATTATTACAATAACCCATGACACTATAATGTCTTTCAGATGAATTATGATTGAAAAAGGGAAAATATTGTTGCTTCGTGATTGTCGTGATGATGTGTTTTAAATTCTGTATGTACAAATAAATACTGTATATATAAATAAACACTGTATATACAAATAAACAAAGCAAAAATTTGATTTTTTCCCCGGTGGTTTTCTTATAATTACTTTAAAAACTGCTGATGGTAAAAATAATCTGAAAACTAGAAACATGGAGCTTCAATTTGCTTTTTTTTTAAATGCTCTGCGACTGTTTTTCTCCAAGTTACAGCCCTTTGAAAATTACCTAAAAATTTAGGAATTTTTTTTACATCCTTTAATTTTTGTGCCTAGTGTATTTATAAATTCAGACAAAATTTCCCTGTTTGGCGCCTTTCACACATTCTTCTCAAATAATTTAACAGCTAAATCCGTCATCCACAAACGGAGTATACACGGACTTTTCTCGAATTTCCAAACGTGTTAGGATTCGATTTTATTTGATTTAACGTAATCAAGCCAGGGATTATCTTACAACTACTCGGATTGGTGATTCCGCGTACTGTAGACGGCTACGTATTTGAATAGTTATGTAAACGATGGAGCACAAGCCGGCCGTGGACAAAAATCAATGAGTTATTGTCGCCGGAACAAGTGAGAGCGTTCCATAGCACACTGCGCTATTATCTGATAGGCGCCGGGTCAAAGCACCCGAGATTTCATAAAAAAGTGCCCTTTAAAAAAATGATCGTATGCAAATCCCGAGGGCACCCCCACGGCGACATACTTCCAGAACGGGGTATAAACGATGGAGATGAGAGAGGTGGATGCCACCCCGCAAAGGACTTGACGCTTTAAACAAAGCGATTTCATCGATCTTAAAATTGTTTTATTAACAGACAGAAAATATTAAGTAATTCAGTAAATTTAAAAAATGCGTTAATGCTTTGTGAGGTCAATAAGGGTGTTTTTATAATACCTATTAATATATTTTAAAACTTTAAAAAATCAAATTTTGGGTACAGCTTTAAAAATATAAAACAATATTCTTGTAAAATAATATTAATACATTATTAATATTAATATTAAATTTGTAAAATTATATTGGTACTGCAAAAATACCTCTATTTTTATTTCAATCAGTCGTCTCGTCCACACATAACCATTTCTTTTATTTTGTAATTTAGATTTAATCCTGTTTTCAATGATTTCGCCCGCAGATGGTACTTCATTTTGCAACGTTGTCCTAATTGGTAATTGCCAATCAGTGATATATTTATTCCAGAAAGAAATGCATCATTATCTAGTTCACAAAATGGTATGTTATAAACAATCGCTATGAAAGTTAAAGCAAACATAAATAGTATTTTTAGATGTGAACAGTTTTCTAAATGTGTGTCGTACACTGTTTACATGTCTCATACAGTATATTTTATTCCAGCACGTCAAAGGTGTATCGCAAACTAAATATATTATTTTTGCGCCGTCGTATATTAGCCCGTAAATTACCCTATAAATTTTTTACGATGTCAGCAAATGGTTTTTCATTAGTTTTACGTACGTTCGATATATGTAATTAAATACAATAATTATTAATTAACCAATAATTAATAAGCGCTCGAGCTATATTGACAACCGATATTAACTGCAGAAAACAATCCGGGAATAACTGAAGGTTGGCGATCAACCGGCATAAACAGCCAGCATGATGAGCTCGGTCGACTCTAGTTATTAGTTAGAACAAATTAAATAGAACCTGAGAATTAATTTCAAGTAAAGTACAGCCCTTTAAAATTCTATTAAAGTGGAAGAGGGTAAATCTGTTGATACCCAAAACTGACAATAAAAATGGACGTGTTTCAAGACATTCCTTAAAAAACAGTAACGCTTAAAATTTGAACTGTATATTTTAACACCTTTTTGAATAAAACGAACAAAAGCCGAGACGAATAAAACTGATTTCATTATCTTAATCACTATTCCAAACTACCAAGGCTGGTCAACGTTTTCCGTATTTTCAATTTGAAGTTCTCGCATCTAAACACAGAGACGCTCTACTAAAAACATTTTACCGCAAAAAATACTTGGTTCGTGAGAAGCACAACAACTCATGCAGATCGCCCTTATTAACATCTAAAACAGTTCCTCGTAGTCCCGTTCAAAATATTTTATGGCTCTCCAGTCTTAGGCAGACATGAGAAATTTGATTTCGCAAGTTTGAGATACATACACACTACAAGATATTCATGATAAACTTCGGGCAATAAAACCCATTTCATGTTTCAGGCGATACGTGATGCTTTTAACTTTTTCAGCTTGTACGCGTCCTATTTCTGCAAGGTGTATTTTTTTTTTCGTTTTAAGTTGCCTGGTCGAGCGCCGATAAACATTCTCGGCCGAGGAAACACCCGTGATGTGTTCAAATATTAATAGAACCAATACGCTGTCACGTACTACACGAAAATTTATTTCTCCTATTTTTAATTTAGTAGTTACAACCTCTAATTTAACACGATTACTTCACGACTTTTTTTTTGTTTCAGGTAAGTTGCTTCCAATGCATAAAGAGCGAAGAAATCAAAGTTAGTCATCTAAATTTTAATTATCTCCTGATGATACCAACTCGGTTGATGAAACGCACGTTGAGTAACGTATAATCTTTGAGTGTCCGTGGAAAACTAGTCTCCTGTATTTGTTGCTGCATCCAAAGTTCCAAGCCCTTTCCAAAATCAAATTGGGTAATGTATCATTTTCCTTACTTTCTTGCTGGTATTTCGTAACTGTGACTTTGCGAGTGTGGGAGTTATTTAAGATTCTGACTGAAAAGTTTATTAGTTAATCTCTAGTGTGTACATAACTCCACATATACCTATTGGACAACCGTGATGGTTCTTTGTATATATTAGTTTTAAGTATTGTAAATATTAGAAAGTAGAAACACTTATACAATATATTAACTAGTTCTCGACAACAGGGCACATCTGTTTCTTAGAGGTAAAAGTGCGAGCATCTCAGGCTTGGCTAACCTCTCCAGGCCATCGGCTTTTCCGATAAGTTTAAATCAGTCAATTCCCGCATCTCGCTCCGAAACATTGTCGCCTCTTTCGGTACTAGCTTGCTCACTATTTATTTATTTCAAATAAACGTAGCCATAGCAACATAACCACTGGTATCATTTCACTACACACACACCTCGAAGACCGCCATATCTAGTAAGCTTAATTAAAGCTTATTGACCAAAAATAAATGGTAGATCTTATATGCCCAGAAGGTTCTAACAAGATTGCTCCTAGAAGCTGCTCTGTCTAAATGCCATAGAAAGTGTATCATCTCTTGGATGAACCTCCGTCCAAAAGAAGTCTCGAACTTGCGTCCTGTGACTTGCGACCTGCAAAAAAAGTCTGGAAGGACATCGTTTTTCCAGCAACGAAGAACTTTGAGCAGCGTGAGACCAAAAATCTTCCGGCGTCTTAGAAGAAAGAAGTGAAGAAGCTAGTTTACTGACTTATTTAACAGCGTACATATGTCAGCGTATGTACTAATACTATCGAGATGTAATTTAGAGGACAAATTTCTCTGAACGCCTTATATGAAACAATTCTGACTGAAAAGATAGAAATTCCTATGCTAGCAATTCGTATAACGTCGTGAACTACTTTCCAGGCAATTTTCAATTTATTTATCATCCATTTGTATCATGAAAGCTGTATTATTGCCAAATCGTCTTGATCCAATTGTACATTTATGTATATGTTCCATAAATATCGAAAAGGTCGCCTGTGATACCCAGTAACGAATTTTATTCTCCTGCATTAGGAAAATCAGGATTTATATAAGTCGGTGTTTTTTGTAGGAAGGCAATAACCAAGTCGTTCAATATTTAAAAAAAACCTCCACAATCGGTCATGCTCTTCGGCTGATAACGTAGTTGACTTTATATCTCTTCTGATATGAGCAGTATAATGGAGTACTGTGTAAAGTATTGGAAGCGTATCGTATATAATCGTAAAAAGTTCACGGAAGGTTAAATCTTGGATAATAATCGGCATTAAAACCATGTGGTCTCGTTTCCGTAGAGATTTATAGTAACGAATAAATTTGTATAAACATTTTCTATAACCAAAATAATATTTTCGTTCGGAGAACCGTAATATTTATGTTTATTCGACCATGACCTAGATTGCCACACAAAAGTAATATAGATTGTGAAACGACTAAAAGGATCTTATAATATATAAATCAAATCGTTCTCATTTCTCATTTTATAAATTAAGTATACAGCCAGAATATGGGATGAAGGACTTAGGATTGGATAACGCGCTAAGCAAGACTACTGCTCTTTATCCGCTCATTGCTGTAAAGTTAGAACAGTTTCGTTTAGAGGAGTGGCGCTTCTCCCTCTCTTCTTTTGCTTGTCCTATCATGAATGACGATATCCTTCCCCGATCACTAAAGCAGGGACTGATTCAGCAGAGTGCATTCAGAAAACATTTGTCAGATCTGGCTGGAAAATTATTTTCATGATGGTCAATACAAATGTCTTTTTTGCATACTATTCTAATGACTGATGACATGTTCCCTATATTATGTAATTTTTTTTACCAATAAGTGTACTTGTTATCTTCGAATTGCATTTTGGTAAAATTAGAAATATGGACTGTAGCCCCATCTCACTGAAATCATGTGTTCTCATTGAATCTAGCAAAATTTTTAAGTTCTGAAGCCGCCTGGAGTAACACCGTTTGCATTTGCATAAAAAGGGCCAATTATTCCAAATGCAATACCGTTAATTTGGGAGAACATTAGGGATTTTGGTGCTTCTCTCGAAGATTTTCTATACACCAGTAATGGCAATTTTGTTTATTTACATATAATTTTTGGAATAATTCTTGCCCAAAAAGGGATGGAATTGGACAATCTTCAACCTTCAAAGCTAAGCTTGCATCATCTGAATCTTAGTAAGGAAGTTCAAATCCTTTACCAGGATATCGTAGATAGTGACTTTCGAAAAATTAATGATTAATGTCGTGAAGGAGGTAGTGCGCTCGACACAGGCGACGAACTATTATAGCAGAACGGTGGTTCTCTTCTCGTAAACGCTGACACAACACATGACATGTTGCTCACTGGCGAAATGATCCATTGCAACTAAATTTTCAAGGCGTGGTGTCTAACAAATACATGCCAGCGCATTTACCACTACCACTTTCCGAGATGTTCAACAAACAAATGAGGAAAATATTTCAAGACACCTTGTATATACGTTTTAGTCTTTAGTAGTTTTACTGATTTAAAGGCGATTCTAGTATTTCAATTTCAAACTGTACTCATAGATCATTCCTCTAAAAATATTTCTTATTATTCCCGTTCATATACTAATAAAATCCATTCTGCTTGCACTTTTACAAGACTTTTACAAGACCCTAAAAATCACAACTTTGAAACTCGTTACTCTTTCGAGCGAATCTCTCACAACTTTCTTAATCCTACCACAATTCGAAATTAACGTTGCTTATCGACTGCCCTTGTTATGCAAAACAAATTCCTATCAGTGTAAACTTTCTAATTACCTCTAATTCAGGAAGCGGAATTTTTAACAACCCTGTACCGTTTGGTTATCCAATTAGGCGGAAAAATGTAAAATCAGCCAGAGATATCAGCTTTGCAAATATTAATTACTTTCTTGGAAACTTGTTGAGCGAGATGAGTTGGTGCGAGGACTATGAAATAGATTTTTAGAGAGGGAGTATAGCTTGAAGTGCAGAAATAATGGGGCTCTTGATTAAAATCCAAATTTCAATTCACGGAGATGCTGAATATTTAAATACATCCGCTTGTAGAAACTGAATCCTGATCTGTTTGTTAATTATATATTAAAATTCGATTTAATAAGGTCTTGATGTTCAAAACCAATAATTCAGTTATGGGGATGTTAAAATGAGCGTCGATTTAGCTATTTACCGCTTTTTATGAAAGTTTAATATCCCAGAAAATGATAAAAATATACCAGAGATGGTCGTTAAGGTCTATAGGTAAATAAATTAATGAAAACCACGATTCGATACTACTTCAGGAAAACACTTATCCTAGCCATCGAAGTGGTCTATGTACGAAATGGAAAAGAAAAAATGAAGTCACAACATTGTTTCACTGCCAAATTCTTCCGATGCCAATCCCATAGACTACGTAAGGATTTAGACCCAAGGTACTCGCTATTTTAATTAAAATCAGCTATAGATGATATTATATAGAAGTAACTAATAATTAATTTCCTTCATACTATTTTCTTCATATTCTAAAGTGACCGACAAAATAAAGACAAGATGTCTCCTCATTAGTAAGATACTCATATACACTGTGGAAAAGAAGTCTGGAACACTTCTGAAAAATCTCGTAAAATATGTTTTCTGGTAAAAATGCTCGAAGGGATCAAAAGGTATATTAAATATGTCGCCTTTTGAAATTCTTCAGTTTTATGTACAGTGGCGTACGTTTGCAGAGTCAAAGAGAAATGTGTGCGAAAAATGTATTTTTTTTTTCGGATAAAATCACATTTTGCATTAACGGAACTGTAAATGGGAGGAACTGAATGTATTGAGCTTCACAGAATCCACGATGGATGCAGGAGTTACATACTCAATCTCCAATAAAAGTAAACGTTTGGTCAGGTATAGTCAGAAACGGAATTTTGGGCTCAAGATATTTGCAATTTTGTCAGCAATAGTTGTTTCCAACACTGTCAGCTTTATACCCAAATGCAAGTGAACCAGACATATCTGCTAACAGACTTTGGTATCAACAGGACGGTGCACCTCCTCATTACGCTGTTCCTGCTCGCACCTATTTGGATAAAATCTTTCTATAACGATGGCCAGAGTGACGTGGAGCTATAGAGTGGCCACCTCGTTTTCCGTATCTTACACCCCTTGATTTTTATGGGGCCATTTAAAAACCAAAGTCTATCAAAAAACCCGAAAACATAAATGGAACATACATAACGAATTCACCAGGAAATACGCAATATCGAGCCGGAAATAATTGACAGAGTGTAGAATGAATTTACGTTGAGACTAGGACATTGTGAAATAGTTAATTAGCAACAGTTTGAACACATTATTAGTTGATGTATTTGTTTATAAATGTGTTAAAACGAGGTGTTGTTTTGTTTATAAATAAATCAATTTTTACAATTAAAACTTTATTTGCATTTTTCTCGAAACATTTTTCATGCACCGTAATAAAATGTATATAAGAAAATTCCAAAAAATATACTTTTTCATTGTATCAAACAAAAAATAGTGGTTGTCATTAAAAAAAATACATCCTCTTTCACCCTGCAAACGTACACCCCTGTACATAGAACTAAAGTATTTCAAAAGATGGTAAATTTAAAATACCTTTTAACCACTTAGAACGTTTTTGCAAGAAAAAAATATTTTGTGAGACTTTTCAGATGTTCCAGATTTATTTCCCATGATGTATATCTAATTTCATATCTCCAGAATTCTTCATTTTATAGAAGAGCAAAATAAAACCCTCAAGGGTGCATCAAATAATTTTACTTAAATCGTCTTATTTTTGGATCTCCCTCATGCACTGGAATAATTTTTGTTACCGCAATTTAAAACACCCTGTATATTTCTATGTCAAAATCATATTTTTTTAAAGAATGATTACAATGTTACAAAGTTATTTGTTATATAATTTATACTTATGTTTTACTACTCTATAATAGCCACTAGTACCGGCTTAATATAAAATTATCACCCCTTTAATAAGACCCCCACGCATTTTAATAATAACCAGCCTGCAAATGATAACAACATAACCAATTAAAATTTACGACGAGACGGTCCCGCTATCACACAAACGTTTAATTTCATCGCTTATTTCGGGTCGTTTCTTTACTTCTCCACTTGGGCCAGTCCACCCGTCCGTTAAATTAACGGCACAATAAAACCCCCGCTTCATTTTTAAGGGCTGACCGTACGTCTCTGTCTGCGCCTCCTCTTTTTCAGCCGCCCCGCTGTTTAGTCCGGAACTTTTTTTGCGAGAGGCCTCATTCTGCGACAGATAAAAGGACCTATGGCCCTAAAGGGATGATGGAGAATCAATCAGGGTGTCAATTAGTCCCGGACCGGGTGAGTTTCACTCCGGGCGCTGAGAAAATTGAATTAGATCGCCGAAGCTACCACTGATGCTCTACCCTTTGAGCCCCTTTTGTGGGGAGCTGGCACCGGGTTTGGCGCTCAAAAATCCGCTGGTCCGTCATCCGCAGCCGGGGGACAAAGGCGCAGGATTTCTGCCGACAGGACTTCTACATATTCGGATTGTGCTGTGTAGTAGTCTAATAAAAAATCGTGTGAAAAAATTCACTTATTGCTCTCCACTAGATTATTATTCAAAAGTTTACGTTTAAAATAAGACATTTTTGGACGCGTTCATGAACTGTAGCTCTGGGTAGCTCAGCGAATCGCTGTTACCGACCTATTTTGATCCTTCAATATGGAGATTCAAATTAATCAACTCTTAAATACTCCGAGAACCATCAAAATAATATGTCCTTCAAAAACTAGTGTTCCTTAACTCTACGATGAACATTTCGTCAACAAACCATAATTGCTGTATACATTTTTCCTGTAAACCATAATTGCATTTTTCCTTATTTTACTAGCCGGTAATATTTTTTAGAATCTATAGTCTTGTGGATATCAATATCACATTGCTTGATCAGGTTATTATGTAGACTTGCAAGGTCTATTGGTCAGATTATAATCTAGACTTATAATCCTATCTTTGGCTTCAAACCGTACATCTCCAAACATTACATTTATTCAAATAAGAAAAATAAGAATCGCGTCTTCTAGGAAAGTCTCCTCTCGAATACGCCTGTTTCACAAACCTCCTACCAAATTACCAGTTTTAATGTCATCCTATTCGCCATTTTCTTTTGTACGCCAAATAAGTCCAAATGGTACATTATTTTCAATAAACGACCAATGTGGAAGGATATATTGAGCTCCAAATTCAGCCCACTCCGATACCTTTGCTATCCATGTGTACTCCCAGGGAATTGCTTATGTATTCCTGCCGTCTTCTATCTAGTAGTCTTAAAGGTATCCTCTGTAGCTTCTTCCTCTATGTACACATTCAAAGCAGCTTCTAATTTACTTATAAGTTCAAAACAATACACCACGAGCATACTTTCAATAAATAGAAACGTGAAGGAATGGATCAGAGATTATGAAAGTTGTACTTACAATAGCCGATTTGGTGCCCGTTTATCAAAGCATTTTATTACCGTAAACATTGCGCCACCCTGTTCTTGTTAAGCCATTAAGCCCTCTATAGATTATATTACCACCAATTAGGACCCGAGGAAAAACACATAAAATTAATTCCTATATTCCGTCCTCGTCGCCGTGCCCGGAGGTTTAAAACTGTCTCCTGCACAATAAACCAAATGACAAATGAACTGTTGGTCGGCTAAATTTGATAAATTAACAGGAAAAACGATTAAGCGATTATTTTTGCGCGTATACATGTATACGCAGAAAACGATAGCGTGTTTGTTTCGGATGAATACGCGACCGTTTGTATAGTATTAGTGCTTCAATTTATTCATCGAACCACCATTAAAAAATGTAAATTGTAGGCGTAGTGGAAGCGAACATTCGCTGGGGGAATATAAAGAACGATAATCTGATTAATAATGAAAACCGTGTGTCCGATGTGACTGATGGGGAGTTCTGGGGATTATAATAAGCGCTCGTCGTGAATGGATTCGCTATTTTCTCTCACACAGGGTCTCACAGGGTGTACCGCTTTACGATAGTGTCTACGAAGCGCCTCATATTATGACGTTTCTATGTCCAAATATACATACATTAGCCACCACAAGCACCAGACCTCACTCCATGCAAATTTTTATAGTGAGACTACATATTTTTCTAGAATTTCTAGAATATCAAAAATTTACAATAAATTAATGTTGATTGTGTAACAGAAATAGAAAATACCATACTGAATTATGTATAGGAGTTTTTTCTTTCTTTATCGTAAGTATAACATATATTTCAGTACTTCATGCAATTTCGGCCAATAAAATTGAAATAAAAAAAAATATATATTCCAACTTTCGGTTTTAATCGCCATCTTCAGATAAACTAAAATAATTATTAAATTATGTAGCGACGCGTTAAAATTGGCGCATTAGCAGGGATAATGAGTGTGCCTCGATAGCTCAGCGGTCAGAGCAACTAACCGGAAATTGGGAGAGCCCGGTTCGATTCCCGGTCGAGGCAAAAGGCACTTTTATCCGTGCTAACGCCAAAGTGGTGGCCCCGACGTGATGTGATTCGTCATTCCAGTATATGCAACCTCCCTTACATCTCAAATTCGCGGATTCGATTCCCGTCCTATCCATCGCCCTACAGTCCGGGGGTTACCGAGCACTTTTATCCTTGCTATCGCCAAAAATTAAATAACTTTTTTCTGAGTTATGGCTACTTGCATTCATCTATTCGTTACTTGCAACTTAATTATTGCATTTTTGTGTTTTCTGTGAAAGTTTTAGCGTAACTGACTTACCGATTGAGATCCAATGTCTAGTTAGGTGTGCGTTTGTTTATGTTATTAATGATAAGCACAATTGAATGTGCAGTAAGTAATATGTGAAGTAACTCGAGTGGCGAGTGAGGTGGATAAGGCCTTAGATATTTTATTTAGATATAGTATATACGTACATATAAAATTGATTTAATAACCTACAATAATTAATTTAAAACATAAGGTATATTTCGCTTAAATTCTCTATGCAGTAAATTCTCTGTGAACTTAATTATTGCATTTTTGTGTTTTCTGTGAAAGCTTTGGCGTAACTGACTTACCGATTGAGATCCAATGTCTAGTTAAGTGTGCGTTTGTTTATGTTATTGATGATAAGCACAACTGAATGTGCAGTAAGTAATATGTGAAGTAACTTAAGTGGCGAGTGAGATGGATAAGGCCTTAGATATTTTATTTGGATATAGTATATACGTACATATAAAATTGATTTACTAACCTACATTAATTAATTTAAAACAAGGTATATTTCGCTTAAATTCTCTATGCGGCAAATTATGAAGTGATTTAATTTATTTAGTTTATTTACACAGATAGTGCTTTAATATGATTGTAAGTTTATCTCCATTTCTTGCTTATTTTTATCGTTGATTGACGTAACAATTGATATACAGAATTTTCATAAATTTTTGGGTTTTAAGAGAATTTAAATTAACGAAATGATAAATCCTAGAACGCCGAAGACTGGAATATCTTGCCTGAGGTATATGAAGGATTTTGATTTTGAAAAAATAATGCATATTTATTAGCCTATATATACGATATGATATTAATATAGAAAAAATACTAGACAGGCAAATGCTATAAAAATCTAAATACTGACTGACATACAAGTGTATAAACCCTGTATACTGACACAAATAATAATTGAATCCTAATTATGGCATTGTGAAACTGTTAAAATCCCTCATACCTCTATTTCTGATTATATTTACAGTATTCTATACCAGGATAATTAAAATTGCAACGCTCGAGATAAAGTAGCATTTCTACCGTCTTAATTCTGACTTGACAACAGCGCCGGCGAGCGCCCGTGCTCACCGACGGCGCGGTTGAATAGACTCCCGAAATCGGATCCCTTGCGTGATGGAGGCTGGTGGTCGTTGATAACGCAGATTACGGACTCCTAATTGATGATACTTGATGCAGATATTGAATGGTAACTGATGCATCATAATGGCGAAATTGTTATCATCTGCGCAGTCAGCTGAAGGAACAGATAACGTGAGAGGGTGCGGAAGAGTTAAATGTCATACAGCGCGTCCGAAATGTGTTGCATAAATTTGAAATAACCGTTACAAATTAGTTTTTAATTCGTTCGGACATCAAAATTATTTATTTATTTTTCCAATGTAAGTCCAATGTACCGGCTAAGTATAGGACTAAATGTAATACAATACAATAATATGTATTTGCTTATGGCATTTCGCGTAGCTTCCTTTTCCAAAATCCTGTGCCAATCGTCTCGCCTCACTCCACTGAATTCCCCGTCTTTTCGCTTCTTGTTGTCCTTTTGTTTTATATATTTCTATCTTCGAGAGAGCAAAAAAGCTTCAACAATTAAACATTTATAGTGGATGTACCCATTTATGGGGCAATTTAAAAAAAATTACGAATTATGTGTAGATTTCAGGGAAAAAGTAAAATGTAATGAACAGAGATAAAGAATACGGTGGGCATTAAGGTCTGTTTCCCCCACGCGGAGCTATGAAAAGTGCAGCACGTTACTCCGCGTCCACAACATGAATAAGGGTCGTTCATATTTTCCTATAAAGGCATATATGTACAACAATGTCATTCGTACTGTGGTGGCATGTCATTGAATGCTTGTTTTGTTGGAGTTTGGTACCTCCCCCTAACTATAGATCTGATTGTCCTCACCTCTATGTGTCCCTTCGTATTTTGAAGGTTCAGCGGAAGGAGGTCGCTTTCTGTATGTTCAAACAAACTGAAGTTTCATAGTTTTTATTTCCGATAAATGATAATATTATTTTTAAGGAAGCAAGGGTACCTATAGCTATAGAAGGGTTGCTATGAAATCATGTGATTTTTATAATAATAAGGAATAACAATAACAGAAATTGTATATATTACAATTCGGTTATAATAGTATGATTATATATATTTTGCCCAACAGGTGTTTGTGTCCATTTGTCCCAACAACCCCCTGTATACTGTGGCTGTGAAATGAGTATTCTAACCGTACACTTTCCTGCTATTTTCCTAGGGAATTGTCTGAGTTCTCCTAACTTTGTTTGAATTTAATTCGCCTAAATGTACGGCTCATTTTTTATTAAAAACTTCAGTTTCGGCTCAGACGCCACTTCGAGTAATGCCTTGTTTTTGTTTAGCCGTTACAAACTCGCTCGGACAGTAATCTCTATCCTGACGTTCGTCGAACCGACGTGAGGATTAATTGAAGGTTTTAGAATCCGCAGTTACCTATTCCGCCGTACGGTGATTTGAGGTTTCGTATTTTCGACGTTGACTCAATATAATGTAATAATATTTCAGTATTGCTGTTAGAAAATAATAGTCTATTCCAGCCATCCCTTAAGAATTGTTGTAAAAAGTGGATTAGTAGAAAAAATTGTTTTTTTTTCCTTTATTTTGTTTAAAGAATATTCATTATTTGAATAAAATTTATTCAAATATAAATTTATTGAACATATTAAAAAATGTGTCCTATATTACTGAAAATGTCATTATATTACTTTGCCTTTAAAGCATTTCTTTAAATCAAAGAAACATTAACTGAGTCAACGAATCATTTTTTGTGTACGGAACTTGTCAAGCCTTCACAATATTTCGTACTTTATTCTTCGATACATCGCGTACACTGGGGTACCCAAAGAAGTGAGAATTATTTTCTGTAGACAAGTGGGTTGGCAGTGCTGCCCCCCCCCTCTCTCTCTAGGTACGTTTACTAGACACTCCCCTTGCTCGGTTGACCAAGTATGGTTCAAGTGACACCATCACAACGGACAAAGTGATTTTCTTAAGGCCGTCCCAATACTTTTCACGATTTTGCGATGGAAAACTTTAAGGAGCAATGCTTCAACATCAAATGTTGTTTCCTGTTACAGAAAACAGCGGAGATGCAGTTTCAATGCTTCGGTAAGTTTATGGGAAAGAAGGTCTAAGCCAGGCAAGAATTTACGAGTTGTTTGCCTGCCAAATGTCACTTGTAGCTGAGCCCCGTTCAAATCACCCCTTCCAGAACGGACGAAAATGTTCAAAAAGTGCGCGGCGCCATCAGGTTTGATCTTCGCAGAACAATCGACGAAGTGGAGAAACTAACTGTAGTTTCCTGAAATTCATGTCAAAGAATGCTGAAGATTTAAACATGAGACGCGTCGTGGCAAAGTTTATTCCACGACTGCTCTCCGATGACCAGGGAGAGAACCGTCTGAAAGTGTGCCAATAATTGAAAGAACAGGCACAGACTGACCCTGATTTTTTGTCAAAAGTCATCATAGGAGTTGAATCTTATTGACAATGCTATGATTCTGAAACTACAGTCCAGCCAGTGGAAGGCACCTTCATCGTCCAGATCAAAAAAAGCAGAGCAATTGAAATTAAAATCCACAATGTGGTTTGTTTTTTCGGCATCACAGGAGTTTTTCACGATGAATTCGTTCCTCAAGGCACTACAGTTAACCAAAATTACTATCTGGAAGTGCTAAAGCGATTGCATGAGGTAGTGAGAATAAAGACCTGAATTGTGGAGATCGGGGGACTGGTTTCTTCAATATGACAACGCGCTTGCCTACACAAGTTTTTGACAAAAAGCATGACAACGATTTGGAACCCCCTTACTCACACGACATAGCCCCTTGCGTCTTTTTCTTAATTCCACAAATGAGGAAAAACCCAAAAGGAAATTTTTTCAGGATGTAGAAGTTAAGAAAAATTCGCTGGAGGACCTTAACAACATTAGTTCAGAAGAATATAAAAAATGTTTCGAGCGGGGGAAAAACCTTTGGGACAAGTGCGTATCATCTAATGGGCAATATTTTGAAAATTTTCGTTTGGGTACTCCCTCGTATATCCCTTGAAAGAATATCGCTTGTGTGTAAACATATTTCAACAAAACAAGTCCAGTTCTTTACTAAAATAATTTTGTCCATTTACAATCGCAAAATTGACCACTGTACCGGTTTAGTCACCTAAAATTGACCCCCCCCCCCCCCCCCTTTATTTCTCTTAATTTCAATCGAATCGAAAAATTCAAACAAGGATTTTACATGATTTTTTATAAATTTTTTGAATATTTAATCAAATTTTCAAAAACTCTGCAAATTGAAAGGGGGCGAACAATTTTTTATTTTTTTTAAATGGAACACCCTGTATTCTTCTACTTAAAAAAGTTACCCACAGTTTTCTGATCACAAAAATATATAATTGTTGTATCCTGGTAAGTATAGTTCTTGAGATATTCATACAAATATATAGTCACATCACAGGAATAAGTTTGGCATAAGACCATAAATCAGGAGAGCTATGTTTTTGAGATATAACGACACATCTTGTTTTTTAAGAAAAAAAGTATGAAAATTCTTTGATGCGGCAACACATAATAATTATAATAAACAAATAAACCTTTATTAAAATGACAACAACAAAGTTTAAGAACACAAAACATAAATAACGAAATAATGACAAAAAAACAATGTGCAACAATAAATAACATAAAACCAATCAACTTTATTAAAATTAAACATATCTATATGTTCTCCACGTATCCTCCATTTCTATCAAGGCACAGTTGGCATGTTTTAATAAATTAATTTCTAACGTTTTCAAATAAATGAACATTTTGCCGCAAATTTTCTATTTCTTGACTGATACAGTCCTTCAACTCATCCGAGTTATTATATACCGAATTTTCGTATATGTTTTGTTTTAGTGTTCCCCACAAAAAGAAGTCCAAAGGACTCAAGTCTGGGCTATTAGCAGGCCAATGTATAGGACCGTATCTTCCTATCCAAAATAGATATTTGTCATTTAAATATTCTGTTACGTTCCGTACAAAGTGTGGAGGAGCACCATCCTGTTGCCAAATAATAGAATTCCTGGTTGCAAGGGGAATATTATCTAAATAGTTCTCTACTTCACCCCGAAGAATATTCAAATACTGAACTGCATTCAAGAACCCATTAATGAATACGGGACCCACAATTGTATTTTGATGAATACCGCACCACACATTTATTGTATTATATCCTTGGGTTTTTATCTTTTTTATAATATGTGGATTTGCGGGCGCCCAATAATGTGCATTTTTCCTATTAAAAAGTCCAGCCGGTGAAAAGCTACTTTCATCGGTCCAAAATAAGTTTTTTAAAAAGCTATTGTCGTTTTCTGCTCTCTCAATCATCTCTATACAAAAAGCTCTTCTGTCGACAAAGTTATTTTCAGTTAAAAGCTGAACTGGCAAAATACTATAAGGCTTATACTTGTGACGTTTTAATATACGTCTTATACTTGCTTGAGAAATATTAAATTCTTCTGCAGCAGCGTTAGTAGATTTATTGGGGTGTTCGGTAAAAAAAAGTAAAACGTCCATTTCCATATCTTCTCCTGTTTTGGGCTTCTTTCTTTCTCGTTTCTTATCTTTTAAGGATTCGCTGTCCCCAAACTTGAGATAAATATTAGAGAAAGTGTTCTTGGAGGGAACGCGTCTTTCAGGATATTTTCTTGCATATTCTCTTTTAGCTATATATTTGTTTTTATTGCTGGTTAAGTAAATTTCTAATATTTCTTTCCTTTCGACTAATGAATATCCCATATCAATATATTAGATATATTAACAAGTGTATTAAAACTTAACTTAAAGCGTATTAATAATATAATAATCAAATATAAGTCAAACATAACATAACTGTCAAACGAAGCACTATTGTATCTTTAAATCATTTCGGTTCATAGCTCTCCTGATTTATGGTCTTACGCTAAACTTATTCCTGTGATGTGACTATATATTTGTATGAATATCTCAAGAACTATACTTACCAAGATACAATAATTATATATTTTTGTGATCAGAAAACTGTGGGTAACTTTTTTAAGTAAAAAAATACAGGGTGTTCCATTTAAAAAAATAAAAAAATGTTCGCCCCGTTTCAATTTGCAGAGTTTTTGAAAATTTGTTTAAATATTCAAAAAATTTATAAAAAATCATGTAAAATCCTTTTTTGAATTTTTCGATTCGATTGAAATTAAGAGAAATAAAGGGGGGGGGGGGGGGTCAATTTTAGGTGACACAAAACAACGGTACAACGATAATTATCCTTTCAAACAGATTTTCCTATGCAGGAAAAATGTTTTGGGCCGGAACATCATCGTTTAATAACCCCATACAAATAAACCAGCTCTTCTTCAAACTCTATCTTCACGCAGCCGACGACTTGGCAACCGCGCGCTCCTATACCACTCTCTCGGATCTCCTGCAGCCCCACGGTGTCTCTCCTGCGAAATCGGCGCTCTCCTGCAGTCCCATGCGCGTACTCGGCTGCAGAGCATCGTCGGGTGGCCAAGCCCATTCTCGTTCGCGCGGTCTTCACTTCACCAGTGTTGTGATACATGCCAGTGCTGTGATCGCCTCGGGTTATATCGCACCGATTTGGTATGTCTTTTTTACGTTTTGATTTCGACACGAGGCAGGAATTTCATCCGAGGGCTTTGCAGGAGCACGATCACCGAAATATTCCATAGCGCGCATTGCATATGTTACAAAAATCGCTTTAGAAAGTGATTTGTTCGCATTGTGCACAAGAAAATGACAAAAAAAATGTCCAAGTTTGTTTTACAAGCACGTTATGACACACACCCAATTACGTAAACAATAGAGAGTGGAATATGTAAATAAAAATTGTAATGGTTAACAAAGATGACGATGTTATTTACTATCTAATATTTTTGATTATATACTGATAGCAATGATAATAATATAATAAATATATATATATAAAACATATCTTATTTATACCACTCTCTTTTGTAAAAACAATTATATCTAAAAATGTACTAGAAACTTTCGATTATATTCGTTTCATCATATGACATTTAATATAATAACAATATAAAAAAGTTCAATTTATAAATAAATAGTTTGCACCAAAAGTGTAACTCGTAAATAAAATATGAGATTTTTTTGTACTAAAAATACATTTAAAAACAATATCTCGTTTCAGAAAATTTGTACAAGAGAAAAAACCTTAGCCTTCCATAAAAGATTGTTTAATCGATTTTCGTAAAAACCTTGATATCCTTGAAGATACCGGCTCGCAGATAATTAACAGAAATTAAAAGTTAGCAAACGAACCTGTGTAATGCCAATTGCTCTTTCTATATTAGTATTTATTGAAGTAAGGCAACGTCGAAATTGTATAACAGTTGTTTCATGTGTTTCCTGTGAACTGTTGAAAACAGTAAGCACTGTAGGCACACATATTTTTCTTATAGATATTAAACACGTTTTTTTAATCGTCAGGAATTTCCGAATCTATAACACGTTTACACTAAGAAAACTAATCTGTTAAAAATAATAAGCAAATTAGTATTTAAAAATGTCTTCATTTCAGTATTTAGAAAACAATACTAAATACTACACATAAAACAAATATTTTATCAATCTATTGTATTCTCAATTCGATAGTGCTTACTCTGAACTTATAATTTTATGTTTTATTATCGTGTTATTCGTTCCATAATTCCGTATATATCCGAATCGATACAAAATAATCTTATCAGAGATTACTGAGATATCACCTTTATGTAGCACAATTACGCTTAATTTTTTCTTCAAACTCCTAACTAATTCACTTTTCAATAATCACCCCTCCTTGCAACCCTTAAGAAACGTCCCATGCTGAAATACGTCGAGCTCGAGAAAAAAGTAATTGTGATCCATCCTAAAAATGAAGCGGACGACATCGCCGTTCATTTATTTTTTCACTTTGTTGCCATAACAAAGTTGGAAGGAAAAATATAACAAAAGTAAACGTCGAGCCGTACACTTACCCTAATTAGGTGGCCGGGAAAGAGCGGAATACAAACAGGGTCGTAACTGTGTCAACACAAAGCCAATAGCGCGGCAGTTCTTGCGGAACTTCACTAATAGACCTAATGGTTCTAGTTCTAAATCAGATTGTCGACTAGAGACATGCACAATGTGTTTTGTTTATATCTGCCAAAGAAAGAAATGGTTATAGTTGTAAGTTGTCCTCTCTCTAAAGTCTTGGTCGAACCATTTCGATGAGTTGTGAATCCATTGAAGATTGTCCAACAGATTTTATCTTCATGAACGAAAAAAATTGCAGGTAAAACGTTTCATATAAAAAATCATATAAAAGTGATAACCATTGAGTTTCAAGGACTCTGCACAAATAGTTAGGCTGTCAACAAAGACTGCAGCATTCCAGGATTATCGATTCCAAACAAATTGTCGGACAGAGTAGGAAATCTTAATCTTAGCCATCATATTCCTAACTTAGACTACCAGCCATACGATCTACACTTGGCTCCGCTCGACTCCCTTCTATTTAGAAATTCAAACTCCTCAAAGATCGTTGAAAATATTTTATTCTAATCTACAATACAATTTTGTTTACATAGAAACGTTGTAGATCTATTTTAACTGGCAAAAACTTCAAAATTTAAAAATAAAAAATTCAATTTCGTCACTGAGATTTCAATTACAAATTTCCTTATGTTGCTCTTGATGATTATCTGATGAATCGTGCTATGACATTAGTTATACACTCTCAGAGAATGTGCAAGATATAATATGAGGTCCTTTTCCTAATTTCTTCAGTATCTATTAATCGTTGATGGAAAAAAATGATAAATTTTGATAATCCTTCACTGCATGCATGTAGAAGTTCCCGGTCTTTGTTCAGTTTTTGATCCTCAGCTAAGTTCTTGATCAATTAGGGTTGATGTAAGAATAACTAGAGGCTTTTACAATAATTAAATTCCATTGCAGTTCTTTTAATTTAGCGTCAAGAATATACGGGGATTACACTGGCGAAGGCCTCAGAATTAAACCTTGTGGCACCCTTGATGGGGGACCACAGAAATGAAAAAAGCTCACATAAATAACTCCCACCTTCGTCAGGACTTGCAACATCCATTTTAGATGTTATAAAGTAATAGTATTTTCTCAAAACCTACAATTTTATATTTTCTAGAACCTGACACATCTCTTAATTACTTTATTCCAAATAAACTGTGACTTCTCAAAATTGTCCTGACGGCTTTGGCGCAAACCTTCTGCCTTCTTCAAAAGGATTTGGGTTAGCAAATGTTTACGAAACGCTATCGAAGTCGGCCTTTACGAATAAGAATTCGAATTGTGAACACTTGAGGCGACTGAAATTCCCATAAAACAATAAGGAATACTAAAACCATGTATACATAAATTATTGTGTGACACGGGGTTATTGAGCTCGCTCGAAACAATTTATTCGGAATATCATGGGCGTATGCCAACGGTTTCCTCATTGTTGAAAAGTGAGTAAACGAACGAAAACCGACAAACGCAATCGATATATTTTTTTCAGGCCATTTCCCATAGTGAAAGTGTTTTATTATTATTTAATTGTAACCCTACACGCAACCAAGGTAGGAAATTAATACATTTCTCTTTATGATACATGTTTTTAAAAAATTGCTGGTTTCTCTGTATTCTATTGTATTATGCAGCATACCGCATGTGTTTGTAATTGTATCCATGGAATTAAATTCAGTCTAATTAATATAGACTGAACTCTTCCCCTCACTTAAAATATTGACACGATGAAAACACAGGGCTAAAATCTACTGAGTGGGGTGGTCGGTCCATGGACATACGCTGTCTTCTATGGATGCATTTGATCATCTGA
The DNA here is from genome assembly GCA_037954035.1 of Rosalia funebris. NCBI lineage: Eukaryota > Metazoa > Arthropoda > Insecta > Coleoptera > Cerambycidae > Rosalia > Rosalia funebris. The sequence continues at coordinate 2,923,521 of JAZFAV010000002.1, read as the reverse complement.
TGTCGTCCAATCAAGTTGCATCCTATGAAATGAATTCAAGAGATACATCTCGTAATGAGACTTCATCATCATCATGGGGTCATCAGTCCTAAAACTGGTTGGACGCTAACCTCCAGCTTCTCCTATCTTGTGCTAACTTACGCATTTCGCTAATTGTGCTACAACCTACATCCCTTACTATTTGCGAGCAGTAGCAAAATATCGCGGACTATTCCCCCATGTCTCAGCAAGTGGCCTACCATTCTATCTCTTCTTTATGTTTTTCCATATACTTCTTTTCTCGCCGACTTTCTCTAATACTTCTTCGTTTCTAACCCAATCAGTCCACGGTATTTTCATCATTCTTCGGTAACACCACATCTCAAAAGCTTCTAATTTCTTCCTACTTGCTTCCCCTACCGTCCAGGTTTCGCTACCGTATAGTGCCGTGCTCCATACATACGTTTTCAAAAATCTCATCCTTATTTCTAAGTTTATTACCCCCGAGCATAAAAGTGCTTTTGAATGAGACTTATCTTTTTTTAATTAAACTTGAAGCGGAACAACTATTTCCTTCTTGTAAAATCCTCTATGATGTCCATGTCTTCTTATTATCAGTTACTGTTAAACTTAATCTAGAATATTATTATTAAAAACTTAATCTAAAATATTATTATTAAATGGAGCTAAGACCCTTCTTTACAACTAGTACCAAAGTTTATATGAGACTTCTATTTTTCTTTCCATTTTTCTTTCGTAACAAGCTCAATGTCACAATTTAAAACCACCTGCCAAACCGTCCTTCACTTTACTGACTACTTCTCACAATTAGTTTGACATAAAAATCTACTTTGTATCAACAACATGGCATATATGGCAAGACAGGTAACCAGACGACTCGATTTCATTGCAACGAAAGAGAAAAAAAGATAAAAATTCGTGGAATCCGTGTGGGTCGATCAAAATAAGCTGTTCAGGATTGTGGGCGTGGGTGTTATCTCGAGAGTAAAACGTAAAAAAGGGCTTTAGTTTATGGTGCTGGTAGTAATAATGAAGATGGGGAGATATCGAGTGAAAGTAATTAAAAGGGGGTATATAGTAGTAACAAATCATACAATATTGCATTCAAACTGTGCACCGTTAGCTGTCTGATAATAGCCATAGCGACTGATAATGTATTTCTTGGTACCATATAAGAAATCGTACCAAGAACCCCCCATGGATGATGGGGTATCACACTCAAACTTCCCAGAAAGTGAATGTGTGGTGCGGCATAGTCGACGGAAAAATTCTGGATCCCTATTTTTGTGACGGGAACCTAATTGATGCAAGATATTTGGATTTTCTTCCAGACGAACTTATGTCTGCACTGCACTAATAATTTTATATACAGATATGGAGGAATCTGATCGTCCAAGAAATGACTTTCTTTTCAACAAGAAGTGCATCTCCTCATTATGAAGCACCTGTCAGCTCTTATTTAGATGTGATGTTCCCAATCATTGAATAGAGTTTTCAATGATTCAATGCTTTAACAGGCCTGCTATTCAATTATTTAGCAGACCTTTCAATCGGCATTGAGGGTCCTGCTATCAATAATGTACGTTCCTCCATTTTCAATAACTTTCTCCCATCTCTCAGTAAGCTTCATAATACTATTTTCATAAAAACTTTGCGGTTTGCTCGCAAAAAACGTTTTTAAATGATTTCTGACTTCCTCGTCATTGGCAAATGTTGTTTCGTAAACTGTTATCCATGGAGCGGAAAATCCGAGGAAGTACAAATTCGAGGGCGCATTTGTACTAACTCCAACAATTTCCTCCGGGTCTGCAAAGGAGTGTGAGATCGAGCGCTGTCGTGATGGAAGACGACCTTCTTACGATTTACATGTCCTGGACGCTTTTCCTACATGGCTTGGCTGAATTTTTGTAGTTGTTCGCAGTAAACGTCCAAATTTATTGTTTTGTTCCTCAAGAGTAGTTCAAAATAAATGATTCCTTTGAAATCCCAACAGACGGACAACAAAACTTTCCTGAGGTGAAGCCTATTCGGACGTGTGGATTGAGAAGGTTCACCGGATTTTCCCCACGATCTTTTTCGACCGACGCCGCAAATGATCCATTTTTCATCTCCAGTAACCATATTCCTCAAAAAGGGATCGCTACGTTGACGAATCCTTAACATATCGCAGATGTTGATGCGATCCATTAAATTGGATTCGCTGCATTTGTGAGGAACCCAAACATCGAGTCTACTGACAAATCCAAGTTATTTAAGGTGATTCTATACACTAGATTTTGAGGTCTCGATTTTTTCTGCAAGCTCACGTATGGTTTGGCGAAAATTTGCCTCAAGTAAGGCTCGTGAATGCTCGGGAACGACTTCTTTAGGTCGGCCTGACTTTGGGGCGTCCGTTCCGTGATGGAAAATCGCCAGATCGAAGTCTCTCGAACCACTTTTGAATTTTTAAAGAATTTATTTATTATTTTACGAAAACACTGTGCATATACTTTGACGCGGTGCTTCGCAATATTTTTTTGGTCCTTTCGGATACACATAAAGGCACAGGCTTACTACGTATACCACAATCATTATTAAGTGAAATTAATGTTGTTCTCTCTCATGTTTCAGAAGTAAATGGAGCCATCCTATAACGCGACGTAGGGATCACACCTACTTGGTTTTACCTTATTGACTTAACATACTGCATTTGCTATTCTGTGTTGTCGGTAGTTCAAACGCACACCCAATTGAATATAAAGTGAAAAACGCCAGGTGCTCTAGAAATCCAATATCCCGAAAACCGTTAAACTGTGTTCACGGAGCTATAAATAGCCGCGAAGTCGACTATTTCTAAAAAGAGCGAACCGTCACACGATAAAAATTTCTGATCGCTGATTATAAAGTTGAAACTAGGTTAATTATGTATAAACGAAGGAGTCCTTTTTATGGACTGTGCTGTGTCACTTGCTATATAAAGTTAATTAAAACGGCATAGAAGTCGATTGTCTGAAATCTCGTTACAAAATACATCCTGATAACAATTAATTTTTCTATTTTTTTTATTACGTAATTATTATAAACGACATTCACCATTGAAAAGCAAAAGTTGTAAACAAAGTGTATTTTGTGGCGAGTAAACCACTTTCGTTGATCATTAAATAATATGGAAATCTACTGATACTAAGAAAATTATCTCGGTCGAAGGTGGTCATGCAAACATTTTTAGATCATGCCATTTTTACGTTACGTGTCATACGGAAGTCGCCAATAAGGTGCAAATGTGTTATCAATTCTAGAGATTAAATGATAATAAAATAATAACGTTTTTATTAATGACAAAACGACAAACTAAAGTCATTATTGAAAATGTTCTGTGTGACATCATGCCAATTGTGTGTTCTATAGTGGAAACCATAACTCAAAAACTGGTTAAGATTACAAATTGATATAAAATTGATAATCAAGGAATGAAAGAACAGTAAATGTACAAAGCGTTCATTTTTGAGAAATTAAGGAAAACTGTTTTATTAAAATACTATTAGTTATTGAATATTTTTATGTAGGTATTGTAGAGTTGTAGTATTTAAATAATTAAATAATTAGTTAACGTTCCGAAAGAAAATTTACTAAAATGTATTTTAAAAATAAAAATATTTACAAAGAATATCTTGTACTTATACCAAACTTTGCTTATACTGTTCTTTCACTAATCTAAAATAATTCTAGTGTAATCAATTTTCTTATGGTTTTATTGATAACCAGTGGCGGCTCGTGATGAAATGAAACGGGTGTTTTGCATAGGGCCGATCCTAGGGTATTGGCCGCCCGCGTGTAAATTTCAAACGTATCCAAACTACTGGCACCGTAGGGGCCGCAAAATAATTGCGCCGCAGACAAAAATTTTCAAGGTCACGCGTTTTCCTGATACTTCAGAATTTTTATGTAAAATCCGTTTATACAAAAATATAGACTTTCACAAGATAAATTTTTGGAATTTAATACCTTTTCGAAGAACATTCATGTTTGCCGTCATATTCTTTGGTTAAGAAAAAAGGCTTGTAAGGTGAATTTTCTACTAGAGGGTCTATAACATTTAAAATATTTTCCAAAAGAGTTTCAGCGTCACATTTTGTAGGTTTCAGGTATGTCCAAAAACGTTCAATCGGTTCACCATCGAGAATATATCTTAAAACTACCACTAACTGAGTTCTTGCAGATACATCAGTTGTTTCGTCTGCCATAACTGCCAAAAATGAAGGTTTGTTAATTTCTTTAATTATTTCTTCATGACATACTTTTAATATACAGTCTAAAAGATCATTTTGTATTTCTTTAGAGGTTCCTTTAAATACTGAAGCATTTTGTAGATGCTCGCTTAAAGTTACATCAAGCTCAGCAGAAAAAATTATCGAACCACGAAATATCCCCGGGTTTTGAGAAGTTTCAACTTCGTCATGTCCTCGCAGCGCCAGTTCAAAGGCCCCACAAAACTTTATGCAGTTTATAATTTTTGACAAAACGTATCTCCTTTTTGTTACATTATCATTATGCTTTTGCACATTTATCCAATAAGCTGAATCTAGCTGCGCTTTAATATTAGTTGTTCCTAATAAAGCTAATTCAATTGTATTATGTAGATGGCTTTTGGAGTTGTCGTGCTTTTTTATTTTTTCAGTTAAGTGCACCAAATCTGTCACCCCTACCTCCGTCCATGCTTTATCACCGCCAAACAGTAAACAAGGAAAACAAAATAACACATTTTTTTGTTGCACCCATAAATCCAATTGTTCTTCGAATAAATGTCTCTATTAATTTGACGTTTATATGCTTTTCCGCGGCTAACACCTGCAGTCTCAATAACAATATCGGGCAATGGCCTACCATTGTTTTTTAAATCAATTTTTCCTTCATAAGAGTATTTAAAAAATAGCTTCACATGAACTAAATTATAAACTAAATCCATTGTCACTATCACAGTATATAAATATTAATAATTCACTATTATATACAATACAATGAATACAATAAATCACTACACAAATTCACAAAACAGTATTTAAAATCTCACATTAACACGAAATACGAAATAGGTACGATTTACGCCCGCCCGAGTAGGAAGAAGTAAACATTCACTGATGTTGCCTTAGCTGGAAAAAATACAGCTCACTGACCGTGTAAATTCGCGCATTTACGAGCGCCAAGTGTGGATTGTCGCGGGAGTTGAGGGGGAGGACGGGTGTGCCGAGCCGTGCTGAGAACTACCTCGTGTGGCCCAGTTCAATGTACCGCGACGCGCTCGCGTAGAGACCCAGATAATTCATCTGGTCTACTACTCAATAGAGGACGGCGGGCAGAATGCGACTTTAACGCAATAATTTGGTTAGCTGCACCAACTAACCAAATTATTTTATTAATAAATTTTAGTAATTATTATGTCGCGAAAATATACAAATATCTAATTTTTTTGGCAGTTCTGCAGCTCTGCAGCACCTATACACCAGCCGCCCCTGCTGATAACTATTATGTTTATTCGGTATTGTCATTGGTAACATCCCATAAAATAACAGGTTAATACAATTCGAAGGTCTCTCAGGCATGCATCGAAGGATTTTTTTAAGATCAGCGATTTTTTTTGTCCCTGCTAGGAACTATTCGTTGATGTGTTTTCTTCACTGCTAGTGTAGCGAAAGAAGAATTTCATTGCTATATGTAAACCGTCTGTAGGAAGAAACCACTGGCGTAGACTTGTTCCCAATATTTATTCTATCCTCGCTGATTTCGATCAATCAACATTTACTGAACTAGTAGATGGAACTTTCCTTAGTTCCTAGAACTAGGAATAGTATTTCGTGGTAAATAATAAAACAACTTTAGAAAATTGTTAATTGATCAAAATGGAGATGACAACAAGAGCGGGTCTAGAAACGACTCTAATTTCACTCCCCGCATATTCCCCAGCTAATCTACAAATCCATACGTAACATCACCCCCCTCCCGTTCCATTAAAAATGGAATTTTCATCATGAAATCGCTTTTGCAAAGCGTGCGCATTTACCCGTCCATGTGTAAACTGGAAAATAAAAGGAAAGTGAATTATTTCCAAGTGCAAAGCGGCCCATTGTTTGTTGAAAATTCCATTTCTCTTTTGATGGTTATTATGTATTTTTAGCTCATTTACATTTGCTTAAATAACCTAAACTGCCTCTGTTATTGAATAATTCAGCCGGGACTTCTGGAAAACGGCTCGTTAACCGCAACCGTGAAAGGATCCTCAACTACAAAGGGATAGTTGGTGGGGTTAAGGATGTTTTAATTCGATTTTCTATGCTCAAACTGTTGTTTGATCGAGTATTCCAGTCTGGGGCTTAAAAGAGTTTAATTTAAAATGCTGACCACTTCATTCCGGTATCCTACTGTGGAGTACAGTGGATTGATACAGTGTTTGTATCAACTCCAAAACAAAACAAAAAAGGTCTCCAGAATATTTCTAGAAGCGAAAATTAAATTTCTTCGGAAATCATTATTTCTATTAGTTACTTTATTCCTATGATCAATAATGTATGACGACGAGAAGGTCTAAACGTTCTAGTCTACCAATTTACTGTAACCCCTAAATTTTAAAACAGTTGTCCACTTGTATTTGGTAATCCAAAACATTTATTGGATGCACCCTTTTTACATACTTTGAGTATATAAATACACTAATATTGTAAATACTCTTGGTCATTATCTTTACCATCCTCATCTAATAAGCAACTCGATTCATTTGCGATCTGCGATTACAATAGACATTCCCACTATTCATCAACAAGAAATCTTTGCATTCTTTAAAACATTTCGACATTTTTTATTCAGTATATTTTAGTGATTACTTTCATTTATCAAGTCAATGTTTATTTCCCTGCTGGGAAAATCGCAAAGTTGTATTGTGCAGTTTTTGGAACTTTATTATAAAATAGCAATTTCTATTGGAGAATGCATAGATAACACTCATAATTTAGTGATGCAACTAATTTTGATCTATTTGTCTTCCGTCACATGTAGTTCTCGCCCAATGTCTCGTTCCTATCTTCGCAGATCTTAGGAGCCTTCCAAATTTCTTCGCTTTGAGTCTTCTAAGTCGGAAAATGCATGCTATACCTTTTTCAATATTAAATCAGATAGAATAGAAAAGAAACCAAATAGAAAATATGTCTTGGATTGGAATATTGATCTTCCGTAATGCTGGACCAAGCTCTAATTCTTTATTTCGCTGACCTTTGTATCTGCTCAATCCAAATGTATGCCCAAAGCCGTTTGCTATGTTTCTAATCATCTGCAAATCTTTGACAAGGTAACCAGCGAAATCTTCGAGAACCCCGGCTTGGTCACATTGCTGTATGGTCAAGATTAGACCAAACTGCTGTATAAAAATGATTTCTCAAGACGACATTTGGCCAAAATTATTTTTGGATTGGATTTGAACAATCCAAAATTAGTTTTGCATCTTCAAACCGTCAGTCTCTTGTCATTTATTCCAGTAAATGAATATGAATACAGTGAAGTACAGTGGATTCATACAGTGCTTGCATCAACTCCAAAAAAATGTTTTCGTCTTCAGAATATTTCTTCGTCAACTCAATTTGTTTTTCTATTTTTCAACCCCAGTTAGTATATAAAGCTAATTATCTTGAACGAACATTGACAGAAGTCTATAAGTAGACTGTAACAGGCATATTTTGGAGCGCGTATTCCACAAGAAAATTCACTTATCTATTTTCCTGCTCATAATTTATGAACTAATTTAGTTGTAGAAAGGAGCATACAGATATATCGATAAAACTCTGTCATAATTCAAAAGCCATCCTACAATAATACACTCTCCTGACCAGTTATGTAAATAGCTATTCCCGCCCACTAACATATTTTCTATATGATAACTATATGTTGTACGTGTGTATTAAAATTCCTTATATATCTAAGATAACGTATTAGTAGGAAGCCGTTGAGATATTTTTAGGTTTGAGCTGTAAATAGCTAGAGCCGTTCCTTCACACTTTATCGTGTCGTTAATTGTAAAGATTCCTATCAATCATCATTTTTTTTTTATGAAAACTTCACCGTAATATTTTTTTTCGCTTCATCAACTATTTTTGGTCGCCAAGTAAATATATAATTATCGTAAAGTTGTAAAAGGCGCATTCTGTTGAATGTTGTAACAATATTGTAACCTCGATAAATGTATGTATGAGTAAAACAATGTTTAAGTTAAAAGCAAACAACAACAAATATATCCTTGGTGTGATACTTTATGAATAGCTATAAATTTACTAAATTAATACAGGCACACACTAAGCGTGTTTCTTTTTCAGCTACAGATAAAATAAAACATTTGGACTGCCGTGTTAAAATTAGTTCCGCAGAAATAAATTTTGTTATTTTTGAAATGAGGTATTTAGAACAAAACTTGACCTTAATACATCGAGCAAATATAAAAGAAAACATTTCCAGATACATCACAAATTTTATTTAACTCAAGTATGTTTATCTGTATCAATGTAAAATAGGAGTAACACTAATTCTGGATCTGGAATTAGTGTTATCTAATCTACAGCGTTCAATTTCGGCCTTCAATGCTTGAGGTGGTCGTGGGCGGCTCGTTGACGTAAACCTGAGATTTCAAAAAATCACCCAGAAAAAAGCCCATAGGTGATAATTCGCAAGATCGTGGCCGACAATTCTATTCACCAAAACGGAAGATGACACGACCAGGAAAAAACTCGTGCAAGACCGCCAATGTTTCAAGGGTGGTACGGCAAGTGACACTGTTCTGCTGGAACCATTAGGGTGATGCCTTCCAGAGCAATATCTTCCGATTGAAGTACAAAGAACTGGGTTATCAAGTCACCATAACATTCGCCATTTATGGTCAATGGCCTCCTCTTCAAAGAAAAATGACCCAATTATTCTTTCAGGCCACAATACACACCAAACAGTGACACGTTGTAGATGCATTTGTTCCTCATGAATCATTTGTGAATTTTCTGAGCCCCGAATGCGGCAATTTTGTCTATTAATGAAGTCATGAAGATGAGAATGGGTCTCGTCGCTGAAGATGATTTTGCCCACAAAATCCGCATTCATATCTTGTTCAATAATCTAATTGGTAAAGTCTCTTCGCTGTGCATGGTCTGTTGGAAGGAGTCAATTGGACTTTGTAAGCATGGAGATGAAATATTTAGTAAGAATATGGTGAGAAAGGCTGTTAAAATTTCCAATTCTTGTGCATGGTGAAGAATCGAGGTCCCTGGACTCTCGGTAACACTCTTGCGATGTTTTCTTCTGAACGGCCACTACGACGGCCATATCGTGTGTTTCATACCAATAATTGAACCCGTACTTTCGAATTTTTCGGTTATTCTTTTCACAGTTAATAAATTTGGAACATTATTTCTACCGAAAATTGGACGCAGTTTACAATTCGTAGCAACCAAACTTTCACCATTTTAATACTAATGTTTAACAATAAGGACGCGTTGTTGTATCGTGTAGCGCTCCATGTTCACTAACTCCTATCTGTCTCCTATCGACCATTTCTAAATTCAGGTGATGTGAATTGCGCGTGATTATACTGCTCATATAAGATGTAAACCCGTTTTAGCCTCCTCAAGGTAGAGGTTGCAAGTTACCTTGATGTTATAAATCCTAGTTCAAAGATTATTTTGATATACAAACGGGAGGAATTTTACAAGAGGAAGTTAAAATTGGAAGAAACATTGGGATGTTCTCCATTTTCATATGAATTAATGATGCAAGAACATACTCGTACGCTTCGAAAAAAAAATCGTAAACCACTGCCGATCTTTATTTGCTATATAATTGTACATAACTGATCTCGGATAAACACTTCAAGCTATATTTCATCTAAATATGCCTTCAACAGGCCTTCCGACGGAAACGTCTAATTGCTTTCTGCAAATGGCACTGCGCTTTCTTGATACGGAGTTCGCGTTATGAACTCATCTAAGTAGATTCACTAATTACTTAGTTAAACAGTGCAAGACCGCCGAGTCGACGCTGGCAGTCGACCGGGGGAATACGTGTTACGTCATGCCGAAGACATCCAAGTCGGCCGTTGTGTATGCTAATTAAGACAAACGAATGCTGCTCCCCGCATACTAGATGTGCTGTTCGAATGCAATGACAACGCGCGGAAACCGATGACGGCGTTACCTGAGAGGCAAAGTGTTCCTTGAGACACAGTCGCAAGTTGTTAATTCGCATTATAATGTATTAATGGAAGTCGCAGTCTAAGTTACAGGGTTCAGACCTGATGTAGTCAATGCTGGATATGTAAATTGTTTTGTGAGCAATAGAAATGGTTCTTTTCGATCTTTTGACTGTCATTTAAGTTGTAAAACTTAACTTTATCGCACAAATGAGTGTGACTGAATTCTGTGCAATTATCAGACATACATATGTACTCTAACTAAAACAGTTGTCCAATTAGCATTTTCAATACAGCTTTCATCGAAATCTGCTTATCTCCAATCACTGCGACGTGAAAATATCTACTCCATAATCTGTCAATATCGATTTCAATAATCTCTTGAAATAATGTCGGGTATATTCAAAAGGATTTGGTAATCAAAAAAAGTCTTGGATGTATTCTTCTTTCATGTTTTGAGTATATAATATGCTAATCCTATGAACACTCTCATTATGTTTACCGTCTTAATTCATTTCCTTTACTTATATTCATCTGCAGTTGGAGAATGCATAAATAAACATCCATAATTCAGTGGTGCAAATAATTTTGGTCTGTTTAGTCTTCCACCATGTGTAGTACTAGCCCAATCTAGGGTTTCTATTTTCGCATATCTTAGAAGTCTTCCAAATTTCTTCGCTTCAAGTCTTCTAAGCCTGAAGACACATACTACGCCTTTTTATATCGAATCCGAAACCAAATAGTGTCTTGGACTGGGCTGTTGATCTTCCGTAGTACTCGTCCAAGCTCCAATTCTTTATTTCACTGATCTTGGAGTCTTCTAAATTCAAATGCGTGCCCAAAAACCCTTGCTACGCCTCTGCAAATCTTTTGCAACTTAATGGCCGATAACCCCGGTCACATTACTTTTTTGGTCGATGTCGAGTTCAACTGGCTATGCGAAGATGATTTTTCAAGACGTCAGTGATGAGGATTTTGCTAATATCGAATTTGCATATAAATGGTCCAAATTTGGTTTTAAATCTTCAAGCCATCAGTCAATTGTCATTCAAGGATCTTCTTCGATTTATAGATTATATTTACAAAAAGGACTAACGGCGATTTCTATCTGTTTCCTTTTTAGGAAAAGCCAAATAATTAAGTTTCTTGGCACACTATTCCAAACGGGCGGATACTGTTGCTTATCTGTGTCCGCATCTCAATTCTAGCCACGACGCGCATCTATTAAAAATGACATGGCAAAAAAAGACCGCCACACACCTGCTCATTAAAAATATATTTACATTATTTCTAAACAACAATACAACCCAATGGAAGTCAATTCATTTGAGTGCATATTTCACAGATACATTTTTTTATCTGTCAATTGAATCACGGTCGGGTATTTTATACAGCCGGGACAAACACGATCCGATTAAATTAGTATATATAAAAGCTGATTGCCAAATTAAATTGTTTAGATAATTTGAGTGATATGATAGGGATAAAATTAATAAATAGCGTTGTACATCACTGAATTATGTGCCCCCCCCCCCATGCAATTAGTTGATACGGGGTTTTTAAAGTACGAAACGAAATAATTAATTTAATAACATCAAACTAAAATAATTTACAGAACTGTATGGAATGTTGTATTCATAAATACTCGTATAACATATCACGTGCACTTAAAACGTAAACTGATTTGAATTATTCCAATGTAATTGAATAGATCTACATGACCAAGGCTGAATTAATAGAAAAACTACTTCAGTACCATCTTATTTATTTTTCTATCCAAAAATGAAAAAAATGGCCAAACCTGAGTATTTACCAAAGAACTATGTATTCTTAATAACTCATCAACACCAGACAACATTGTTAATTCAAGGTCGAATAATATTCCAAATAACTCTAAAGCTTACCTTAGTTAACCTGACGTACCACATCGTTGGATTAAAGTTCATCAAAAGCCAATATTAAATTAACGAATCGCATTACCAGACTTATTGTTAGGTTATGTTAAGTTAGGTTAACATTCTCACATAAACGCTTATTATCTGTGCGAGTTTATTTAATCAGTTTTTGCCTCCTGATTTTTATGTTTCTAATCATAACAATAGGGATCGGTACTGCTCTTTAACCAACTCCCGCTTTAAGTACTGACATTTGATAATTATCTAGTAAATTGCATAGGATCCTTGTAGTCATATGGAGTGTTTAATCATCCAAATTAATGAAAATTCAGTGATAGTGGAGGTCATAGGTTACGGTTAATTATTCGGTCATCTCATCATAAATCTTCGATCTTCTTAAAATTAACTTTATTGCAGTTCATAACCCTGCAGTTCTGAGACTCTAGAATATGTGTTCGATGCCGTTAAGCGTTTACATCATAAAAAAATCGATTCAGTTATTCTGCGGCCAGATACAGCCACCCAGCCACTCAGTGGGTCTAAACACACTTCTCAATGGCCAATATTTAATTTCTATCATACCAGACGAAACAAATTAGTCTTGAAAGCCGCTGCTACAACAAATATGAGTCGTGATACGATCTATTATGATATTTATTGGATGAATTGACTTGACCCATCCCGATTCACTTCCTGTATAAGATGAAAACACTCAAATCGTCTAGTCCTTCTCGTTATATGTAACTGATCTCGTTGCCACGCCCTCTTAGTTATATCTTAATTATGAATCCTCATCTAAAACGATGTTACAAAAAGAAAACAAGCGGTTGAAAGAACTGTTTCAATTAAGTGACGAATTCATTTGCATAAAATTATCCCGTTGCTTTTTTTAGAGCCTACGATTTTCAAATGGTAATGCGCAGTTAATGATATGCAAGTCTTGACGACAACGAAATCGCATATACCGTGTGATTTTTTTAGTGTCCCTTTAAACTGTTACAGCCCAGTTCCAACAACGTACAGACCCGTTCCAGACAAGACCAGAACATGGTCTTTCAGAAGTTGCTTAACTACTTTTATAACTGTAGATATTATAATGGTGAAATCTACAATATATGAATAAGTTGGTACCTCGAAATAAGGTTCCTTCGCAAGTTATTCAAAATTTAAAACATTACTTTGATATTGAAGATCGTTCAACTAAGCATTTAAGGATTATGAATTATCACGATGGCCATTATCTAGACCATAAAATAGTGTTTGGATCTATTATGGGTTTATTTACAGCCTAGACCACGATTAACTAATCATAGACCAACATTATCTCCTGTTCTAAATAGTCTATAAAAAATTAATTTCAATTAAGACAAGCAATTCTAACACGTAGAGGCATGTTTTGGTCTTGATAGACCAAGAGAATACGTGGAACAAATGAAAAAAACTATGGTTATGTTCACGTCATAAGTTCTATTAAAATAATGATCTTGACCATCATATTATGAGTTTTTAAACAGTCTTGATCATATCACTCACCAGTTCATCAGATGGCAGAAACCCATGACAAAAAAATTCGAGTCAGACAGCTCTTAAATCAATTTTATCACGCCAAGTCCGATCGAAGCTGGTATGGGAATGTCTACAAGACCTCCTAGACCTGGCTAACCATAAAAAGGATAATTTAATCTTGGTGCCATGACAAGACAAGGCAACAGCTGACATTTTGGCCAATTGACTATACCAAGCTGACGCAAAATTTGATCTGAATCGACAACAGATGAGATTTTGGGGTTCAATTGTTGTTCAGCTATTAACCGGTCACTGAGGTTTAGGAAATATCCTACAGAGGATGTTTTTTTTTCTGGAAATATCCCATTTGTAACACGTGTAATGAGGAAAAAGAAACTGCTTCCCATAATACCTTTGAACGTGAAGCTTAGCTTAGTCGCTGAAGACGTGTATAACCAGTGGTGTAGATTTTCACTTGATAGGAAGCAGGTAATGAACCCTACCCTGACCTACCCGCCTTGCCATATACGCTTTGGGGTAATAGATTTCATTTATTCCGACCAAAACCCAACTACCATTCTTTTGATTGGTATCAAAAGAAAGAAATATGCATAGCAGTAGATCACCTCATCAACCTCATACAAACCGAAAAAGACGTGTTACGAAAAAATTAAAAAGATTTTTCTATCTGTCTATCTCAGTATATCCATGGCCTCGTCTTATTTGTCATGTACTTAAGTAAATGAATGGTGATTTATACGATCGAGCTATTCGTAATCTACACCACTGGAACAGAGGTAGTGCATAATTTCAATGTTTGTTCTCGGATTCGCTAACATACACCCGCTGAATATTTTCGTATTCGAAGTTGTAACTTAATTTTCCCGATCTCGGTAGCGAGACCAAGAACCAGGAGGCGTAAGTGGCAGGTAGCGATACAGCTATTTCTTTCTCTGCTCTCTAATTTCTTTTTGTGAACATCAAATGCGGATTTATCTAAGTAGATCGGACGCACTCGCGTATGCCATTAATTCCAGTCCTTCGTCGTATATTTCTGTAATTAAGGCCCTCGAACGAAAAGTATCTGCCGGAGGCGGGACACGCCCACCCTGGATTTATATCGGGGCAATGAGATGACTCATCGCGATGCACCGTCAGTAGCAGAGACGCCGATAACAGGATACACGGGGCTTTGGTTATGTTGTTGATATTTAATGACAGCATATGATATAGTACAATATAGTTTATTTCATCGCTATTTGCTAAATAAAAAATCTCAAAACATACCGTGGTTTGTTTTTATGGCTAGGCTGTTACGTTATCAGCAAGATAAGAGTTTTTTATTTGGCAAACAGCGATGAAATGAATAATACAATCGATACTTTTCAACCATGAGAAAATAGTTTACAGACGTTTATATCGGATCCATCTGTGTATGGTTTTAAATATCGGAAATAATTTCTAAAATGCACTTCGAGTATTACTTCTTGGTTTGTAGAAAAAACAAAAAGGGAAAATTTTTTATAATCTAGAAGAGAATTAACAAAAGTCACCACACCCTTAATAGGATTTGTACAACCTTGATATTCACGGCACATAACCCTCAGAATTTGTACTAAGTCATGCTGAAGACAGAATCCTCCTAATATTTTTTTATACAAATGCTACGATTTTTTTAACGAAAAAAGTACAAGATTTTTAGAAAAGGGAATTTTAAAAAATTACCACAGCCTTAGTAAGCTTTGTATATTCAACTAAGTCAGGGTCAGGACAAATTTGGCCTATTACTTTTTTACAACGAGAATTTTTTAAAATCACCACAACCTTATTAGGATTTGTGCAAACTTCATATTCACGACAAAGAACTCTCAGAGACTTTACTGATTCATCCTCAAGACAAATCCTACCTAATATTTTTTTGCAAACACTACGATTTTTTTATAAAAAAAGTACAGAATTTTTAAATAGAATTTAAAAAAATTACCAGGCCCTTAGTAGGCTTTGTATAACCTTGATATTCGCGGCACATAACCCTCAGAGCCTTTACTAAGTCATGCTGAAGACAGAACCGCCCTAATAATTTTTTTCTACAAACACTACGATTTTTTTAATTAAAAAAAGTACAATACTTTAAGAGAATTTAAAAAAATCACCACGTCCTTATTAGACTTTATATAACCTTATAACCTATAATACCTTCCCAATAATTCCCATTTTGATTCTTAAAATAATGTTTATTGTCTTTGATACATAATTGAGATCTACGTAGTTGAATTGAAGGCTTAACACATTTAAAACCGATAGTATATGAGGAAATTCAACAAATCAATGTATATGCGATCCAACCATTGCTCTCAAACAATTTACTTTGTAGCAGGACAAAAACCGCAGTAGGTATGTGTGTACCCGACACCGGACTTGTCCCCGTCGATACGTCTGTGATGGTCACGGAACGAACATTCCGGCCGATACCCCGTCGAAATTGAATGTCGAACAATTGGGACCAGACCAGCGTTTTGAAATAATACATGTTAACAAACCTAACGGCCTATGAAAGATGGAGTGTGATTGGGCCTTTTGATGTGAGGAATAAATCAAACAACCCCCGGCATAAAATATACATTGCCTTGTAGCTAAAACACCGACACAGGATGAAGAGGGAATGGACAGTAGCGCCCTCTGCGACTTTCCGAGCGTGTGACGTTTGCGATGTCGAATCGCAATTAAAAATATCGTTCCAGATCCGATCAATAGAGTTTTGGAATTGTTTCCATAGCATTCAATACTTACGACCTCAGTTATAGCATTGTTAAAGTATTTGATTTGAATTTTTCCTACTAGAAATCTCTGTACTAAGCCCGTAAATAAGTAGATCCTGTTAGTATGTCTATAATAGAGTAAATTGGAAAATTTTCCAAAAATTGTACAAGGTCACATGGTTTTTGAGCCAAAACTTCCAGCACCACGATCTAGAAGATACTTTATGATCAACCCTACATCGAGCCCTGAGACGTGATTAATACCTTCAATACGTAGTACTATAACAGAAAACACGGGACCAGGTTCACATAAACACCAAAAAATTATACATCGCTAGACGCGCGTCCTGATGACGCCTACCAAGTTGGAATCAGGAGATAATACATTTTAAGCTACTGCTTGTCAAGAATAGGAACAAGTCGCAAAACTGGATATTGGACCGCCCACGAGATGCGCGTAAATAGCCTGGTCTTTAGTCAGTTGCATTGAGACCTTTGCAGAGTGAATATTGATGAATATATATTATCCGAATGCTACCGCATTATTTCTTCTACGCACACCTAGAGAATCTCACGCTTTTTTCTATTTTTGACGAGTAGTACCTCTAGCCATTTTCACTTATTCTATGATTTGTTTTCGAAAGCATACTGAGCAACGGAAGATGCTCTAATATTCCCTACTTTAAACGAGTCATATCCTTCTTCAATCTAGTTATAATTGCTCATTTCGTCTGCCCAATGTATTTTTGACTACACCCTTAACAACTGATTTCATGAACTCCAAACCTTTCGTTGTTTTCAACTTCATCTTTCGGATATCCAATTTGTTGCCAGGTAAGGGCGCTGATGTCATTCCCAAATCTTTGAAAACTTTTGAACTCTCAAGTTAATTGTAGCTCGTATAGAGTACAGACATATTTGCGATTTTCGAAGCCTTCTCAAAAGGTTGTGAAGTTTTTTAATTGATCTGTCTACTATATGACCAACTGGCTATTTTCTATAACTCTTCATAACCAATGACGAGCGAATCTGTCCGCATTTTTCCCCATGAGAAAAAAATCGCACGCCACTGCAACATGGCAAATCCCCTACACGGCCACCGTCCTCGTCTGTTACCCCAGTGTATGCTCATCTATATTGAATTTAAAATTTGTTCGATGGAATAAAATTGAACAAATCGGATTTGTTGCAACTACACTCTTTAATAATCGACAAAAGGAAATGCGAGCCCGCATAGAAAGTTCTTTTTTTATTAAAAGGGGGTCGAAACAAATCGAATCGTTTCCGCCTGTAGAGCTTTCAAATTTAATAAGCCGAAGCCTTTTGAGTCTTACAAGCACAAGAAGATCGCGCTTTAAAACGTCAGCCTCTGTATTCCGCATCAAGTACGGGGGTTGTATCGGAAGCCAATGAAAACGATAATGTAACAGCTATGTATTTATGTTATAATGTAACAATACCGGAAAATGATACTTTCTGTGGACTTGTTCCCGTGGAACTTTTAACGGCTTGTATTGTGTTAGAGAACCCGCATACAAGAAGTTACATAAATTTAGGTGAAGTTTGTGTGAAAGAATATGTTTGTGTAAAAAAATACCATCTATCGGTTGGGATGTATAGCTATAAATCCCTAAAGTATGTGTCCATTCCATCCCTATGCCATGTTATGAACAATCTTATTATTACTTGTTATCGAAGTTTTGTGAGAGAACAACATACTAAATAAGGCATAATATTTTAGTCGTGTCCATTTGAGAGTATCCGAAACAACAATAATAATTGTCACAAAACATCCTGGAAATTATTTGACTAGGAGATTTAGAAGACTTCACATTGCGTCTTCTAAAGAACAACAATTTCTATTGGTACTGTTGTTTCTCTAAATTACAAAAAGCGAATTTCCCTACTTTCGGAAATTAAATCTTCTATGATTTTTATCACAAAAAAAATTCATAAGAGATTATTAAATTCTATACTGACCAAACACATTCATTCTTCAAAAAATGTAATATATCTGGTCTGATTTAATCGGTAGATTGCAAAAAACATCAAACTGAACAAAAAGTCTTAAACGAAACACGGTCAGTAATTTTCAACATGACTTTAATCACTAAAGCGTGTATTTTGGAGAGCTGCAACAGAGTTGCGCTCAGGTCACTATACACAGCGATAATTCACAGAAAAAAACATCATAGTACTATAATGAATATTAATGGACACAGGCATAAACAAAAGATAATCTCCAATAATCAGTACCTATATCAAAAAAAATTTTGACAAACTTCTGGCAGGTATTACAATTAAAATCCGGTTGTATTGACGTTAGATTTAATTCTCGCCACGAATTTTACAGATATGTAACGGAAGTGTCATTGAAAGAAAGGCAGTCGTTACAGGAAATAGATATGTAGTAATAATGTCATGGTCAAAAACTCACTTTGTTTCGGAAAGACTGCGTAATAGCACCTGCCAATTTTACAGCTATGAACCGTGTACGTTTTTAACTTTAAATATACGTTAAACAATGCTGATTGGATATGTGCATATACGGTGCGTTATAAGTTCGAAATTCTTTAGATGCATACCCCCATATGAATTCAGTTTGCTGAATCAGGGCTCTACATACAAGTTCAAGAATTCTTACAGGCTTAACATAAGGATATGAGCCGATTTTTCATAGTCAATCAAAAAGTATCATGGACATTAGCTTCCGCCAGGTATATCGATATCTTATAGTTTGGCCTTGACTTATACGAGGTGTGTTCACAAAATAAGGGGATATTTCGTTTTTCTGAAAGAACTTTACATCTACCGTCTACATCAACGTTATCCCCTTCAAAATAGTCCCTATTAGATATTATACACTTCTGGCAGCACTTCTTCCAATCCTCGAAACACTTCTGAAAGTCGATCTTTGGGATAGCGGTTAACTCTCTCAGCCATGCGCTTTTAATTTTATATATATTTGCAAAACGACGGCCCTTTAAGGTTCTCTTTAATTTTTGGAACAAAAAAAAGTCACATTGAGCCATATCTGGCGAAGCTAGAGCATCATTACAGTGTTGTTTTTGGCCAAAAATTCACGAACAAGCATGCATCGTGATGCTAAGGGCATGAATTGTTTCGCCACAAATCCGGATGTTTTTTTTATCGAATTGCTTCACACAAATGGCGTTGATTTTGTAGGTAGTACTCCTTATTGATCGTATAATCTTGGTGGCAAGAACTCATGGTGCACTGTGCCAGTAAAATCGAAAAATAGACATTCACATTCGACCGCACTTGTCGAGCTTTTTCGGTCTTGGCGCTCCAGAATGCCCTCCACTGGGACGATTGAGTCTTAGTTTCGACGTCATATCTGTAGACCCATGTTGCATCATCTGTTATGACACGTTTCAGTTGTTCTGCATCGTTGTTGACATTTAGCGACGCCTGAGCAACTTCCATTCGCCACTGTTTTTATTCAATATTCAACAATTTTGTAACAAATTTTACTGTCACACGTTTCATACCCGCACCATTCGAAAAAATTTCATGGCATGAGCTAATTGATATGCTAATATCATCAGCGATTTCTCTGATTGTGATTCGGCGAACGTACATAATCATTTCTTTCACTTTTTCCACGTTTTCGTCGGTTGTTGATGTGCTGGGGTGTCCAGGGCGCTCGTCATCTTCAACGTCTTCCCGGCTTTCTTGGAAACGCTTATAGCACTCATAAACCCTTGTTTTACTCATAGCAGACTCACCAATAGCAACATTTAGCTTTTCTAAAACATTGCTGCACTTTATTACATTTTTATAAAACACTTGTAAACTATTTGACAACTGACAACAGACTAAATATTCGATATGGCTAACAATGTACTTTTGAGACATGTTTACCAATACAATAACGAAAAAATCGCGGGAATCGGACTAATACAACCCGCAAAATTACAATATTCCCGTTACTTTTTACACACCTCGTACATTGCATTCTAAATAATGAAATGACACGTCATTAATGTTTGTGCAGATGTTAAACGAAAATTTTAAAGCTACTATCTGTGTACCATCTATTTCGTACACCTTGCGAATGTCTCGGATATTTATACTTGGTAGTTCATCGCCAGAATATTAACTATGTGCTTACTAACGAAAATATTTTCTATAACTCGTATTTAATATTCTACTTAGATAACGTCTCTTGGATTGTAATCAGAAATGCTGAATTTAGATTTTTTACAAAATACTTATGGTTTTCCTTTATTTAGAATTGAAATTAGAATCGCACGTACAATGTAGAAAATAACAATGTGCTAATGTTAATAACAGATGCAGCCGTGATAAGTATACTAGAAATATAAAGTTTTACAAATTATATCTAGATGTCTGTGATCAGATTATAGTCCTAAATCTGCACTAAAATTTTCTCTCCCCTCTTAAAGCCTCGCAAACTTTAATTGGCAGTTGAAATTAAACTAATTCTAAGTTATCCAAACCTAAGAACAATCATTTCCCTCATATTTCACTGATTTGTCGTCCATTTCGTTTATTGCCCCTTTATAGCAAACGGCGCGACGGGGGTAGCCATAAAAAAATTTACAGAATATCGCTATAACAGTGTATAACAGCGCCATTACAATTCGGTTTATTCCTAAAAGTTTAAGCGACTTGTCTGGGGTGGCCAAACGACCAAGACAGTTCTTAAATTTGTCGAACAGGAACGATTATTATGTGAGAGGCTAGTCAACACATCGACCCTTTAGAACTCTATTGCCGCCCGATGAATGAAATACAAAGAAATTAATTTACAAGTTGCCCAAATATTAGTAAATATGGGAAAAATTATATTATTACTATCAAAACATATACGGGGTTGTTTATTGTTTCAAAATGTACTTTTGCTATTAACATTTGAAATCGAACGATGTTTTAGCAAATAACGAATATTTATACAAAATATCACAAATATCAGGCATGTAAATATGAAACCGGAATTTGCCCATAGATGGCCTAGCTGCTAACGTAGTTACCGACATACCTACCACGGCATTGGCGCCATTGGCGCCATTTTTTTGTTTTGACATCTGATAAAAGGTTTTTATCTCACAATACAAGTTTCATACAATAACATCGTTTTTAATAGCGTTGAACATGCCGAATTTCGTGCCTGGAAACTACGATTTGCGGACAGCATTGATTTTCTATTACCATTTGAAGAAAACTGCTGCAGAATAGCATCGAATGTTTGTAGAAGCCTACGGTGAGCATGCTCTTTGGCAAATCACAGTGGTTTGAGTAGTTTAAGAAATTCAAAAGTGGCAATTTTTACGTGAGAAACGAAGAACGTGGAAGACCACCGAAAAAGTTTGAAGATAGCGAATTGCAAGCATTGTTGGATGAGAATGATGCTCAAACGCAGCAAGAACTCGCGGACCAATTAAATGTCTTCATACGTTTGAAAGCTATGGGAAAGATCCAGAAGATGGGAAAATGGGTTCCACATGAATTGAATGAAAGACAGCAGGAAACCGAAAAACCATTTGCGAAATGCCGCTCGCCAGGTACGAAAGGAAATCATTTCTCTATCGAATTGTGACTGGTGATGAAAAGTGGATATATTTCGAGTATCCTAAGCGTAAGAGATCATAAGTAACTCCAGACGAACCCTCGACATCGATTACAAGGCCAAACCGCTATGGACGGAAGACAATGCTCTGTGTTTGGTGGGATCAGAAGGGTGTGATCTATTATGAGCTGCTAAAACCTGACCAAACAGTTAAATTATGGATTTGAATCAAGCTTTGCATGACAAACGACCACTATATCAAAAAAGGTAACACAAAGTGGTTTTGCTTCACGATAATCCGCCATCACACACAGCAAAACCGGTGAAGGAAACGATTGAGGCGTTTAATTGGGAAATACTTTCGCATGCGACTTACTCACCAGACTTGGCTCCGTCCGATTACTACTTATTTGCATCGATGGGACACACAGTTGCTGAGCAGGGATTCACTTCTTAGGAAAATGTACGAAAATGGCTCAATGACTGGTTTGCCTCAAAAGAACAAAATTTTTTTGGTATGGATTCCACAAATTGTCAGAGAGATGGAAAAAATGTATAGCTAGCAATGGGCAATACTTCGAATAAAATATTTTTTATCATTTTCATATAATAAACGTGTATTTTCTATAAAAAAAATTACTATTTCATATTTACATACCTGGTATACAAAATATCACAAATATATTCCGGATATTTTGACGCGTCCTATACTAACCGATCTCACTCAACCTTTTGGCGTATAAAACCTTGAAACGTATTCTACTGCATGCCAGTAACACTTGATACGGGATATTTATTTAATTTCGCCAATTTTCAATTACTTCTTCAGTCTGTGTGTTTGTTTATAGCATCAAGGGTCTCTCAATTTCAAATACACAACGCGTAATCGCGTAACATCAAAGAGTTTATTGATTCCTCTTCATGAGTTCCTTTGATGTGCGCGTTATTACACGTAAATACATACATAAAAGCTTTTGATGTATTTATTTTTAAAATTGATGTTACGAAACATTAAATACTCTAATGTAGGGTCAATGAAAATGTGTTTGAAAATATTGTTTACACGTCTTTCCGTGATATTTCCCGTTTCGCCCACGATATTCATAATATTTATTAACCAATCGAGACAGTGGTAAAATCTACTTGGAGGGTGATAAAAATATATGTATACTGTTTCATACAACGTATTAATTATTTGGAATTATTTAACGATTATTAAAAATAGCTGAGGTCCGCCATCGCATTAGCATAAATAGCAAAAATTAACTTTTTAAATTAATTTGTTAAAGAAGCCCGTCTAATACTCTACTCAAGAAAATGAAGGGAACAAAATAATTCGGAAAATTTTCAGTGATTTTTCAAAAGCTGTAACTTTATGAAAAATGGTCGTATCGATATGAAAAAAGAACCATCTTGAAACTTGAAGTTCTGGATGAGTATTGAAAGCGAAATTGTAAGCAAAGTAAATATTTTATTTCCATCTTGCCAATCATTAAATTGAATTAATCTTGTTTCTTTAATTCTTTTCAAAACTTTGATCATTCGGGAAAAAACGGTTCGATCAATTTGAAATTTTACAGGGTCATTGAGATTATAATAATCTAAAGAAAACCTGGCAATATTAGTACATTTTTTTAAAAGTCAGAGGTCAATTTTGCACCATTTTCAAATTAATAGCGAATAAAAGAAAATTGTGCCCAAAGATGACATTCTTCATTTATAAAGGTTTTATTCAAGTTTTCAAAACAATCCTTCCATTCGCTGTACGATAATTAGTTCCTGAGATATCAATGATCAAAGACAAAAGCGTCATTTCTCATTCAACCACCGATATCTCGGCAACAAATTGTCAAACAGAGTTCGTTGAAAAACAAAATTAAAGCTGAATAAACAGGCTAACCCCGGTCTTTGCATTCATTTGGTCCGAAATTTTTTTCCAGAGCCCAGAAACGCTCGTGAAAAAAAATTGAAAATTTTTGTCTCGCGGTTTTTCATTGGATTGCGCAGTAACCATGGCTCAGAATTTTTACTTTGCCAAAATATTTCAAAAATAGAACCTTGAAGCTTCAACATAGTTTTTCTTTCATCTTAATACAACCATTTTTCATAAAGTTACAGCCTTTGAAAAATCACTGAAGGATTTCTTTTGTTCCCTTAATTTTTTTGAGTGGTATATTCTCAGAGCTCCAGGCATGATGTTACATGCACTGATGATTTCCTAAAAAGGATGAAATCGTCATACGCAGTTCCGGCACAGCCTGGTGTTCCCAACTGAGAGTCAATTAGATGGCAATAATTACTTTCAAATTATTACCTCGTCATGTGGTGTATGTGAAACCTTGCGCTATACGAAGAAAAAAAAGTTAAAAGTAGCATAGCTTCCCGTACTGATACTGTCACGAACGCCTCGAGCGGTCCCAAACACCGGGAATATTCGAAACCATCAAGAGAGTGTGGAATTGACTTCCAGTGCGTTCTATACTAGAAGGTTCGCCAAAGTTCTTGATCTAGAAACGTCTGGAGAGACATGCTACTGCCTATATAAGAATTGTGTCGTCCAGCCAGGAGTTAGTTGAATCTGGACCGCGATAGTGAGCGATACGGTGCGAAGAAAGTGACATTGTGTAATACAGTGCGAAAAATTAGTTCATAAAGTTAAAGTAGAAAGAAAGTTAGTTAGTTAGTTGGACTTGTAAATAGTTGAGTTGTA
Organism: Rosalia funebris; assembly: GCA_037954035.1. Classification (NCBI taxonomy): domain Eukaryota; kingdom Metazoa; phylum Arthropoda; class Insecta; order Coleoptera; family Cerambycidae; genus Rosalia; species Rosalia funebris. Next base: position 2,898,908 of record JAZFAV010000002.1, on the reverse strand, counting down.
AATAAATGTTCTAAATAAAGAACTTTCTAGTAAATTCGTTACAATACTTTATCGTTATTATGTACATACAGGTATACAGCCAATTCTGTGTAATAAAATAATTCATATTGACTACTTTACACTTTTCTGCTGGGAATCTTCTATACGCTTCCGTTCCAAGCACGTGATTATCGAGATGATTGATGGAACCTAAACATTTACCAGATGGTCGTGATTTATGGGAAGTAGGTTAACCTCGCGAATAATCTTCGACAATTAAAATAGACCGTAATTACAAACAAAACGAACAGGCAACATAATACACGCTAATTAATTTAGTGAATGGACTCCACATAATAGCCGAATTCAATGAGAAACACGCAGCACAACTCTTATTTTCCAACGGCTTATTCGAAAGATACACACTCTGAATGGTAAATGAGATTGTGGCCTTGAATTTATAACCACTATTATTTTTCTATGAATATTTATCGCATTATCGCAACGGAGATAATCGACTTGTTTGCGATCGTTTTGTTTTTCCTCGTTAAAAGAAAACCAAACAAATTCTGGGATAATGCCCGTTATAGCTCGTGCGGAGGGAGGATGGGCGTAGTGTAGCTTTTTGTACGGATTCCCTCGAGTTGAAATGCGATATTTTGAGCGCGCAACATGGAATCTCAATTCGTTGCACAATAATAAATATAATCGTCAGATAAGTCCACTTTGTTTATTTATACCAAACAGGCCTGACCTTGAGCAGACTCTAGAGCGGAACGGGCACAATAAGATATCTGGAGTGATGTAAAAAGTGCAGTCCATGTAGCACGTAGGCCACATTCTGCCAACAGGGGCATTTATCTCATTCAAAATTTGCTGGAGTAAATAGTGAAGAGAGGTCACCGCACTTTCGCGAGGCAGGCATAACGATATGGTAAAAAATACCAATATGAAGGCCTGAGCTATGACATTTGAAATATGTCCTTCCTAAGAGGCAGTAGAATAATAGTCGTTACTTATACTCGTATATCTGTGAACTCTATTTGTTAGAAATTCCGTTGATTTAATTTTAACTTTGGGCACGAGATTAATCCTACTGAGTTCCAAACTATCGGGACTATACATCACCTTCTATGGTCTACTGTTATCTGGACATGCGATGTAGATATTCTTTGATCCACGACCTAATGGAGTACCATCAGCGAAGACCTAGAAACCCCCTCTACTAGAGATAACTTGCAATAATTATTCCATTTAAACTGATGGATATAAATCATCCATAAATCAATAAAATAAAGGAACAACCATTAAAGTACCAAGAGAGACATGACTTGATAGGCATTAGAAATTGCCTCTATGGTGAATGTTGTTGGATCAACAGTAATACACAATGTGAACACAATTTATACCACAAGCGTAAAGCTAATTATAAAGTTATGGGAAAGAATGGGGTACATTGGATGATCTTCGAACTAAGGAATACCAAATCAAGTAGAAGAGTGTCTGGGGAGATCATATTAACGATGTAAAGTTTGCTACGGAGAAGTATGATATGAATAAATACACTTGTTATTGGTCTATCTTTGTTATGAAACCTTTGATTTGCAAAAACTCGATCATGGACATATTGTAATTATCCATAATAAAGAATACGATAAAACGATTTAGAATTAGTAAAACAAACAACATGATAAACCACCACTTAGATCCTAAAAGCTCCAGGACGACTTTATCATAGGGAGGTATATCAAAGAACTGCCAAAAATTTCTCCTATGATTATAACATACATATATAATTATATTCTGAAGACTGGCTTCTTCCCTCCATAGTACACAGTTCTATTATCTTTATACCAAAACCCCGGAAATCAGCTGAAGAAGTAGCTCCCTATCGTCCAATACTCTTACTGCCAGCTCTGGCCAGTTTGGTTTTTGTGAGAATCGCAAATACATCGATTAGTTAAAGGGGTCATTTGAGGGGAAAACTGAGGGTACTGCTTAGCGGCTTTCCTGGACATCACTCAGGTCTTCAACAAGGTCTGGCACCAAGGACTTGGTTGGTGGTAATCTTCCATATACTTACCACATGGTGTTCGATTCATATTTAAGAGGCAGATTATTCCAGGTTCGATATAAAGAAGAAACTACACCACTACAAGTAATTCAATCTGGCATACCATAAGGCAGTGTGCTAGGACCAGTTTCTTACTAGGACTTGACAGCAGACTTCCCGGCCTTCTCAACAGCGACCCTTGCTGCATTTGCTGACGATACAGCACTAATAGCAATCAACGAAAATCCAGTTACGGTTTGAAAACTTACTAGATGATATCCAAATGTGGGTCCGAAAATAGAAAATGAAGGCAAACGAGTCATCGCATGTTATATTTACTTCGAGAAAAAAAAGTTGCAATCCGTTATGTTTAATAATATTGAATTATCATGAAAAGAATACACAAACGGCTTAGACAGAGACACAGACACAAAAGACTTAGGTATGCATCTCGATTGCAGACTTAATTAGAAAAAATATATTTTCACAAAAAGGAAGCAACATGGATTACAATTAATAAAAAAACTTAAACTATTATACCATATATAAACTGCATAACAAAATTTCTCCGTGCCAATGTATTTTGATTTATTACAATGCTATTAAAAGCTATGTTAACGCTGTTGTTATTAACTTCATGAGATTTAGAACTACAGTACACCCCAAATAACTGAGCTATTTTCTACAATTACATTCTATTGTAATAATGATCACAATTAAAAAACTTTCACTTCACAAAACAATTCGCTGCGACTCAAGTCGAGCAGAATTAGTGCCAATGTCAACGACCCAGCACTAGCTGGACCTATTCTGATGATAATATGCCACGGTATCGTTTACAAGATGATAAAACATGTCAAGAGCCAATTACGCGTAATAATACGTAATCCTAGATGGAATCACGAAATAGAAGAGGACGCGTTCCTTCGCCGTAATTTATTCATTAATTTCGAAAAGATATAACATTTTAAGTGGCTCGTCTCGTCGTTTACTACCGGACCGAAATTAAAATTTCAGATTATATTCAAAGCAGCGGAAACCTCAAAATTAAATAAAGCGTCATCGTACTGAGAAGAATTTGGAGAATTCTAATAAACTAATAAGTGCTTGTGAAAATACCTCGTTTAGATAAGAGGAATGGTATTATTACATCCGTTCTGGTTTTTATTTTACGATACTTCATAGGACAAGTATTATGTTTATGAATTAAATCTATTCGAATATTGAGACCTCATTATTGGGTTGTTTATTCTGAGTCTCACGTTTTCTTGTTTTGCCATCCCCTTTTCCTCCTTGCATCAAACGAATCCAGTCATGTTTCATTCGAAACGTTATTACATAGGTCCCTAATTTTAATAATCCTCCTCATACGTGGAAGACATCTTCTCTCTAGTAGATATCTTTTGATTCCACAGATTTACTCCCCATTGATAACAGTCGGTACTGTATATCAGCATTAATTTGTTGAGACATCTAATCCCACGTTTCATTGAACTGAAATCTCGAAATTTATAATTATCTATATACAACTTCGCATTTGTCTCGAACGAAAAACTGCCTTTCCTGTTACTTTACGCAACGGATAATTTATTGTGAAGTCGAGTCTCAAAAGACACGTGTTTGTGACAAATACATTTCAAGTCTATCTATTTACGTTTACGTTATATTTTAAAATACCAATCTGCTAAATATTTTATGGAAACTCTGAATCACACTAGCCATGTGGGAAATATCTCTTGAGTTTAGGAACACTAACTTTCAAAGTCTGTCATATTTTTGCTTGAAATTTTAACCATTTATTTATCACAAGTGTAGTAATATCCTGACGGGAGTTTTTGTATTTTTTTTTTTATTTTTATTTTTACCATTTTTATTCAACTGTAAAATCAACACACAAAATTTAATCGCTTCCATTTTTTTTTTACTTTTAGTCAATATTTTTTAAATCGGCTTCGTCAGGGCAGGAAAAAAATTTTAAATTTTCAGCTATTAAATCCGAGTAATTTAGGAGTTTCATGTTCTTAATGTGACAAACCCTAACTTTTCAGAAGAGTTTTTCGAAGGTATGGGGACGGTTGGGCATGGGAACTTTTTGAAGACCGTGGGAACTTTTCGATCCTTTGATGTTTGCCGCCGGCACGCGTCATATTGAGATCAAAGGATGCCGCCAGACAGGTATTAATTACAGGTGCGTCGGGTTAATTGGCCACAGGTCGTCGGCACCATGGGAAAATTGAAACTTGCGTTTTTACCTAATTCACAAAAATTTGAGGCGCGCGTACTTAAATGTCAAACCTTTTAACACTTTACTAGACCCTATGGAGGGTATATGGTGTCAGGGGATCTATGCCATTAGAGCACCCACCCAGTAGAAACTGAGAGGTAAAGCGAAAAAAGATTTAAACATCATACAGTATTTTAAAGAATCGGCAGCCTTCAGAAAAGTTGTTTTGCTGATCGATTCTATTTCTTTCATGGTCGATTTATTATTTTCGTTGGTAATAGTGAGTTTCTAAGCGTTAAAACCTACCAAGTTATAAACTTTCGTGTTTTTATAATGTTTTTCACTGATTTGTGTGATTCTATGAAAACTTAAAATCATGCCTAGTCACTCAAAAATATATTCTTGAACATTTGGTCGCACAAACCAACGAAAGAGGAGCTCAATGCCTAAATATCCTACACGAGTTCAATTTTCTGATGTAAGAAAAGAGAAAAGACACCTACACCATCAAGTTTCCGAAGTTCTTCGAGGCGCTCTTCGTTGTCTTCGTCCGGAACAAAACTTGGTATGCTTGATGAATAGGATCATTTCGAAAGCTATTTGGCCTAGGATCTACTAAATATAAATAATCTATATGAATTTTTGAATCCTTTACTAAAATGTTACAAATGTAATGGAGGTATGAGTTTATTCGCTGGAAGGAGATTTGGTTTGGCAGTGGAAGTCATAGTTTCCTCTCTAAATTGCCCGTTCAGAAAAACTACGATGAATTCTCCTACGATTGAAAAGTAGTTTGAATAGAAAACCCTTGAGTTTTTGAGTATAATATAATGCTTGCTTATGCTAGTAGAAAGATCGAAAAAGAGATGGAAATAATGCGCCCTTTTTCGCTGTAATGAATTTGCGTCATCCACCTAGGAAAATGAAATTCCAAAATTCTTATGCTTGCAATAGAACGAAGGCTAGAAGGCAACTACAACCAAATGGAAGACATCGATAATCCTTCCTATAGCTCAGGTATCCCTTAAGTAAATCCGTTTTCAAATTATGCCCCGCCAAAGTTTTTACCACGCGTTACCTTTAATGACTACATTTACTTCACTTGTCACGTGGATACACGTGACTAGCGTCGTTATTTTCTAGAAGTGCCACATTTCCAATAATTAATAACCTTTCCTCGAACTAATTACGTTTTGTATTTACATACTTTTAAAATAAATTTAAACAGTTATTATTAACATGCACATATCTTCACACTTACAGTTATTTACAACCAAAACAATCACATAATAAGGACACATGTTCTATTTAAATGCGCCTCATCATAAACACATTTATTAATATTTTTTTCTGTAAACCGTGATGTAACCCGTCGCTCTTTTATTTGGTGAGAAAAACGACCGCTATGGTCGACACGCAGCGCAACACATGTTTTGAATTGCAAAAAAAATCGCACTTTCCACATTATACGGCTTGCAATCGCGGCCGTATGTGTATCAAAGACAGTGGCGTAACAATACCTCAGTACAAATATCCCAATGTCCTAAGTGGATCCGAACGCGTACATACCAAAATGTAATGCATCTGCAATAAAGAAACGGAAAATGGTTTGTCGTCACGGTAGCGGAGTCGATTTAGAGCGCGCTATGTGGCAAATACGACTATATCTTATATACAACAGCTACTAACTGTCGTTGATCTTGGTTCGACTCCAAACGCCGGCACTGGCAATGCCAGTGGAAATGGGCGTTGTCCAAGTTTTTTCAATATATATCCCTCGAACAGATAACATTATTTTTTATTTGTTTAAGTAGTAACATGCAGGCCACTTTTCTAATCTAATACCATTCAGATGGCGTAAAGAGGTTAATTTGAAATTTTTTAAATTTTTAGTAATAACTCAAAGACCATAAGTTTAAGAAAACATCAAAATGTCAAAATGTTTTTCTAAAAATGACCCTCTTTCATATTAGAAAAATTAACTCGATGTAAACCTAGTTTCTGTAGAACAGGAATACACTGAACAAGAATAAACAAATTCTAAATGTACCCAGAAACAGAGAAGAGATAAAATCGACAGCTACTAGCGATTTTTCAAAAAAACTGAGTTGTTTTCAAAATATTTAAGGTGTTGATCAATACTGTATTTAAAAAAATAATAAAAACAAACACCTGAACCTATTTTTTTAATTTGTAATAGACAAAACAAATTACACACAACTATAAGGCTCAAAATTTAATCTTAAGGACGCAATGTACACAACCTATGTATAACACTAGTAGCGAACAAAGAACTAAACGCGATTCGTTTCTAAATAAAACATAAAACTGGTATCGATAGCTCCGCGATTACTTTTATTTTGTTCAGTCTTGTGTTAAGGTCCAAAATTGTCTATTTGTCGATTTTTTACCGTGAAATTATCGACGTTTTCTTGGCGCCCCGTGTTGATCCTACTTGGTCTAGGATTAGCAGTACCAAGATAGAACCGAAGAAGCGATATACCGTTGTATTTTATAAAAATAATATACGGGGTGTAAATAATATAACGATCGTCCCAATAACTATTTAGTTTTTTTTTTATGTTATGTAACAGCGAGAGAGTAATGATGGTCAGGTTAGATTCGAAGCTAGTGAAAACAGTAATAGTGCAAGTATACATGCCTACTTCTAGCCATAGTGAGGAAGAGTTAGAAGTCGTTTATTCGGACATAGAGCAGGTAATAGGATTTGTGAAGGGTCATGAAAATTTAATAATAGTGGGAGATTTTAACGCAGTCGTAGGTGAGGGGAAAGAAGGAGAATTTGTAGGTCCTTATGGATTAGGAAACAGAAACGAGAGAGGTAACAGACTGATAGAATTCTGTGAGAAGCACAAGATGGTAGTCGAGAATACATTGTTCAAGAATCACGTTAGGAGGCGGTACACCTGGAAAATGCCAGGAGGGATAGGTAGACTACATTCTGGTTAGGTATCAGATAGACTACATTCTGGTTAGGAAGAGATTTAGAAATCAAGTAAAAGACTGTAAGAGTTATCCAGGAGCAGATGTAGACAGCGACCACAACTTGGTAGTCATGAAAGCTAGATTAAAGTTAAAAAATCTGAAAACCCGGAAGGATAAGAAACATATAAATGTAGACATATTGAGGGATCAGAATATGAAAGATAAGTTCCAGGAGAAAACAGATCAATTAATAAATAAAGCGAGTAATGACGAAATCAAGAACGCAGAAACTGAGTGGGAGGGTATCAAGAATAGTCTAGATTCCGCGGCCACGGACATTTTAGGACACTAGGAGAAGGAAGGAGAGAAGGGAAGCTAGGAAGCCCTGGATAACGGACGAAATCTTAAACTTAATACAAAAGAGACGAGGCTACAAAAACAGACGAGACGAGGAAGGACTGAAAACTTATAAGTCAATAAAGTGGGAAATCATTAGAAAGTGTAGAAAAGCGAAAGAACAATGGATAGAAGATAAATGCAAAGAAGTAGAAGATAAGCTCCAAGTAGGTAAGACCGATGAGGCTTACAAAATAATTAAGAGAAACTTCAGGGATATAGGACCAATAAGTAGAAACGTTAGGAGTCAATCGGGGGACATGCTGATCGGAAGAGAGGAGAAAGCGGATAGATGGAAGCAGTACTTAGGAAGTTTATACGAGGGTCAAGAATTAGGAGAGATATTAGAGGAAGAATCTAGTATCGATAGGGAAGATGTAGGAAAAGCTATATTGAGGGAGGAATTTGAAATAGCACTAAGGGGGCTAAAGAACAATAAAGCGCCGGGTGTAGATAAAATACAGGCGGAAATTTTGAAATGTGCGGGACAGAAAGTAGTAAATAGGATGTTTGAACTGGTAAAATACATATACGAAACGGGCGAGATGCCGGAGGATTATAAGAGGAACATTGTTGTTACTATACCGAAAAAGAGAGGAGCCGACAAATGCGAGAGCTTTAGAACGATTAGCCTAACTTCCCACGCGTCAAAAATCTTAACCAGAATAGTGCAGAAGAGGATGGAAAATAGAGCGGAGGAAATACTAGGAGAAGACCAATTCGGGTTTAGGCGAAATAGGGGAACTCGCGAAGCTATTCTGGCGCTAAGAGTAATGTTAGAGAAAACAATAGAAAAAGGAAAGAACGCTTATATAGGATTTGTAGATTTAGAAAAAGCTGGGAAAAAATGTTCGAGATACTAAAGAGCGCGGGAATGAAGTATAGAGATAGGAGAGTAGTACACAATCTATACAAAGAGCAAACTGCTGTTATAGAAGTAGAAGGGGAAAGAAGGGAAGTAGGTACTAGGAAAGGAGTAAAACAAGGATGTACTATCACCACTAATTTTTAATCTGTACATCGAAGGGGCGATTAATGTGGTAAAAGATAGAGTGGATTTCGAGATTAAAGTACAGGGACAGAAACTAAAAATGCTGAGATTCGCGGATGATATAGCAGTATTAGCATCTAGTAAAGAGGAATTAGAATCAGCGTTGAACGAAATGGAGGCAGTGTTGACAGAGGAATACGGAATGAGGGTGAATAAAAACAAAACTAAAGTGTTAGTGTGCAGAGGGCGCGAGAGCAGAGCAAAAACGAAAGTACAAATTAATAATGAAAGATTGGAGGAAGTTACAGACTTCACTTATTTAGGAAGTAAAATAAATTGGGATGGAAGAACCGATAAAGATATAAAACAAAGAATAGCGCAGAGTCGAGTAGCTTTTAACAAAAAGAAAGCACTTTTATACTCGGGGGTAATAAACTTAGAAACAAGGAAGAGATTTTTGAAAACGTATGTATGGAGCACGGCGCTATACGGTTGCGAAGCCTGGACGGTAGGGGAAGCAAGTAGGAAGAAATTAGAACCTTTTGAGATGTGGTGTTACCGAAGAATGATGAAAATACCGTGGACTGATAGGGTTAGAAACGAAGAAGTATTAGAGAAAGTCGGCGAGAAAAGAAGTATGTGGAAAAACTTAAAGAAGAGAAGAGATAGAATGGTAGGCCACTTGCTGAGACATGGGGGAATTGTCCGCGATATTTTGGAGGCAGAAATAGGAGTGAAGAAAGGCAGAGGTAGGCCTAGATTAGACTACTGCTCACAAATAGTAAAGGATGTAGGTTGTAGCACAGTTAGCGAAATGCGTAGGTTAGCACAAGATAGGAGAAGCAGGAGGTTAGCGTCCAACCAGTCTTAGGACTGATGACCTCATGATGATGTAACTTGGGGATTACAATAACAAGTATATGCACCAACATGCATTATTCTAGTACTTCCTGTTTTGCCGAAAGTGGCTGAAAATTCCGGTTCTTTAATGAAAATCCCAGTATACATATTTAAATTGGGGGAGCCCTTCTGCTGAGATGTCAAAAATGAATCGGTCAAAGACAGTCGTGAATTTTTAGAGCTAGTATCGTGCATTTATGTCAATTTATTGTCAAAAATATATCAAGCAGTTCTAATGAAGTTTCCTTGAATCTCGATGTATACTACCACTTTGGAGAAAACTGCATCTCAAAAACATTATTGATACAGTTTATGTCGGCAATCGAGCATCCAGCAGTACAACTGCTTGAAAAAACTGATTTTTGATCACAAAAATATTTTGGGACTTCTCGTTTATAACCATGTTAATTACCCAAAATTGGTTACAAATTTGTCTTACTTACTTTTGGATCAACACTTATTCAAAGTTTATTAAATAAATAGCCTAAATATTTTAAAATTTCTTCCAGCAATTCATTATCAAGTTAAGTACCTAACAGAAATACCGGAAAATGTCAAAAATCATAGTTTTATTATTCCATATTACTTGTTATTATAATTCCTGAAATTCAGAAGTTATATATTAAAAAAATAATAAAATTGTAGCTGTGATCCTAATATCGTTTACGCCCTGTATATTTTTGTAAATTAAAATCAAATAACGTTTCAAAGTTGAATGGGATCCCCCGACTTTCAGCCCGAGTCCTTTGGGTCACCGGGCCTGCAATCTCCTCCCCAGAACACGTGGAAACCCGGCGGTTCCGCCACTGATCGCGAGAGCCAGCAGGATTCTTAAGTGAGTCAGAATCTGGTTTATGGCAAGTGATTCCGAATCGCACCACTCGATACTTTCACTGCGGAACATAAAATTATCCACGTACAAGCGTTTTATTTAAAAGGTATTAAGAATCGTTCTCCTTCTTCGCTCATACATACCCATAACGCGAGTAGAATTAATAAGGCGAGTTCCGAATCGTGAAAATGTTCCCGCTTTCGCTGTTTTGGCGTCTACAATTAAACATTAATTAGTTTATTAAATAAACAGTTTTAAAACCTTAAACGGACTTTTCCGCACGTAGAACATCTCTATCCCGAAATTGAGTGGCCGAGAAGAAATAAACCAACACATAAATGCAGAATATGTATTTTATGCGACAGTTTTATTTTTTTCAAATAGTCCACCATCGTGTTTTCTCGTGACCCATGGACAGGGTGGGGTGTGTCCTATCAACCTGAAAATCAATAGATGTCTGGTAGACGTCCAGAATCAGAATCAGTCGAAAACCCGATCGATCCGACACGATTTAATTGAGTGATTGTGCTAGCAAAAAAAAATTCTCAAATAGTCCACCATTGTACTTTCTCATGACCCATGTACATGGTAGAGTGTGTTCTATTCAAATTAAAATCAATAGGTGTCGGTCTGGGAGACGTCCCCAATCGGAATCAGTCAAAACCCGATCGATCCGATACGATTTAGTTAAGTTATCGTGCTAACAAGAATAAATTCCGACGATAACAACGACACACACACAGCAAACATTTTTTAAAAACCGTTTTTTTTTGTTTTTAGTACGAAAAATGAAAAATAAATCCAAAAAAATTTTGTTTTTTCACTTTTTCTTTACACAATTACATTACTTTTCCGCGTATAGTGGAGTGCGGAAAAGTAAAATGAATCGGTTTTTTTATTCTTGGCTGAACTATAATGGAATGTTTTATTCCATTTATCGAGCCCCACTGTGCCGTAGTACAGACCCTAATAATAGTAATTCACCTACTAGTAATAAAATTAAATTATATTTTTTAAATTTCTGTTAATAGTCGCAATATAATTTGTTTCGCTTATTCTTGACGATCAAATTTTGAATTTCGGTCGGCAGGTTCGGAAATTGTTGATAGATTAATAAGTTGTGATTATAAAAATTATTAAAAGAGGATTTTTCATTAAACGAATTCCTAATAAATCCGTTTGGAAGAAAAAAAAATGATTTAATGAATTTAATGAAATTTATTTAGCTTTTAAACCTATCTGATAATTATTGATTACTTAGTAAGTCTGTTTATTCTTAACAATTAGAGTCATCATCATGAGGTCATCAGTCGTAAGACTGGTTGGACGCTAACCTCCAGCTTCTCCTATCTTGTGCTAACCTACGCATTTCGCTAATTGTGCTGCAACCTACATCCCCTTACTATTTGCGAGCAGTAGTCTAATCTAAGCCTACCTCTGCCTTTTTTCACTCCTATTTCTGCCTCCAATATATCGCGGACTATTCCCCCATGTCTCAGCAAGTGGCCTACCATTCCATCTCTTCTCTTCTTTATGTTTTTCCACATACTTCTTTTCTCGCCGACTTTCTCTAATACTTCTTCGTTTCTAACCGTATCAGTCCACGGTATTTTCATCATTCTTTGGTAACACCACATCTCAAAAGCTTCTAATGTCTTCCTACTTGCTTCCCCTACCGTCCAGGTTTCGCAACCGTATAGTGCCGTGCTCCATATATACGTTTTCAAAAATCTCTTCCTTGTTTCTAAGTTTATTACCCCCGAGCATAAAGGTGCTTTCTTTTTGTTAAAAGTTACTCGATCCTGCGCTATTCTTTGTTTTATATCTTTATCGCTTCTTCCATCCCAATTTATTTTACTTCCTAAATAAGTGAAGTCTTTAACTTCCTCCAATATTTCATTATTAATTCGTACTTTCGTTTTTGCTCTGCTCTCGCGCCCTCTGCACACTAACACTTTAATTTTGTTTTTATTCACCCTCATTCCGTATTCCTCTGTCAACACTGCCTCCATTTCGTTCAACGCTGATTCTAATTCCTCCTTACTAGATGCTAATACTGCTATATCATCCGCGAATCTCAGCATTTTTAGTTTATGTCCCTGTACTTTAATCCCGAAATCCACTCTATCTTTTACCACATTAATCGCCTCTTCGATGTACAGATTAAAAATTAGCGGTGATAGCGTACATCCTTGTCTTACTTCTTTCCTAATACCTACTTCTCTTCTTTCCCCTTCTACAATTAGAGTAATATACAAAAATTGCACCAATCATGTAGGTATCCCCTCACAAGTCCAATATTATTTTTTTTAGAACTTTATAAATATTTATTAAGCAATAAAAAGGTCAAGTATTGGATATACTAACATAATAAACATAAAAAGAACTAATTAAGTAACTAATACAAATAAACATTGAGTTTATTGAATTATTGAAAGTAACGAAATTTAATTTCTGGCGATATCAAGAAACGCTTTTTTCTCCTAAAAAGTAAATAATTCGATATATTAAAATCTTTCAAACACAATATAATTGTAACTATTGTACGTTATAATGCAATACGTATGGTACGTTTGTTCGCGAGTTCTTAGACGCCCTGTATATTATTTGAAACGCCGATTCGTGCTCCTGCAATCTCTCAGCGTATTTCTATTAAACCGTACACTTACAAAAACCCTATTATTTTGATGGAATGGAGGCTCTTTATGTTGTCTTAATCGAAGAAATTTTTTTTTTCTAAAAATTAGAATGGCACACATAAGTCTATCTAGATACTTTCGTTTTACCAAATGAAGTCAAATTCTCAATAAATCTCAGTGACCTTTTATCTTTACGATAAAACTAAACGATAGGTTGATTATAGTCATGTATAATCAACCTATCCTAGATCTGCAATTTCTTGAGAAACCTACTTCAGTTTACAGCATTTATCTCTCTTTTCACAAGATATTATAGAATGATTTAAACATTTTATAAGCACTTTTTTGTAAACAGTCTTTCCTCAAAAATGAAATGAGCTTTTTATACACTAGGCACAAAAATTGAGGGTTGTAAAAAAATCCAAAATTTTTTAGGTAATTTTCAAAGCGCTATAACTTGGAGAAAAATAGTTGCAGAGCAATTTTTAAAAAAGCATACAGAAGCTCCAAGTTTCTAGTTTTCAGATAAAAAATGTTTACCATCAGCAGTTTTTGAGGAATCATAAGAAAACAATCAGGAAAAAAAATTCCAAATTTTTGCTTGCCTTTCAAAAGATCCAGGGATTTTAATAAATTTTGTTCAGTGATTTTATCATAAAGCTTTTCCAGATATTTTTATCCTCTTTAATTTGAGCGGTCTAAAAGCCTTGTACGATGATTTTTCTCTGAATTATCGTCGTTCAACGAAAAAAGTCAGTTTTGACTTTGGTAATCAATTAATTAGTAAATAATGATCATCCAGAAAATTTAAGTAGGGTTTTAAAAACTGCAAAGTATTCTTTACAATTCGTAGTTATTGGTTTTTGTTAAAAAAAAAAAATTCAGTGCGAGAATGTTGATTGAAAAAGAGGTAAAAAATTGCATATTTAGAGATATTCTAAGGGATAGACTAAGGATGCTGACTGTTTCTTTTCAACCTCAAAGTGTCCCAAATAAACCCTGAAAATTTCAAAGCGCGAAATTCTTTTCATTGTGTTCGGAATGATTGAATTTGTCGTCTAAAAGTCAATTTAAGGATGAACTTTTCATTTTTTATTCATTATTTGAGGTTGAAAATATTTTTTAGCAATAATCCATGTCTTATTTATCAAAAAATGTTAATCATTGTAAGAAAAAAATGAAAAAAGTCAAAACTGACTTTTTTCCTTTGAACGGCGATAACTCGGCGAAATATCATCGAACAAGGCTTTTAGACCCCTCAAATTAAAAAGGATAAAACCATCTAAAACTTGGAGTTTCAATTTGCTCTTTTTTTAAATTGCTCTGCGATTATTTTTCTCCCAGTTACAACCCTTTGAAAAACGCCAAAAAATTTAGGATTATTTACATCCCCTAATTTTTTTTCCTAGTGTATATGTTTCACTTTATGATTTTTCATTTAAATCTGCAAAAAATATACGTTTTTGGATTTTAAAACAACAGGAAACTTAACGGTATGTCATGGATGGGAAGGAAGCATATTGACGTTTTATTTTTTTTTTATAACAATTTCACGCAATTCAATAAACTTATAAATATAATAAACTTATAAATTCACATAAGCAATTTTAAAAACTAACGTAATCTTTGGAAATGATTTATTATGAAGAAATAAAAACCAGTTTTATTTTTTTAATAGCCTTATATTAATAATTATAGTATATTTATATTTAACAGTATATTAATTTTATTTTCAAGACCACGCACTTCCAGTTGTACCTGGAGTATTTATTAAATTTGTAATGCTTTTGGGAAATTTACATGCATTTGTGAAAATTAATAATTGCAGTACAATTTCCAAATGTATTGCAAATTTAAGAAAATTTCCAAATTTGTTCTAGAATTTTAATATTTTACAAAATTGTATTTTTTTAACTACAACTTATCCGACAGTAATATAAAAATATATTTAGTCACATATGAAATGCGTAACACATAATACACTTAAAATAAGAAAGTTAATGGGCAGTTTTATATAACAGGAAATTAAATAAAATTATTTCAAAGAGTACTTACGAACATTCATAAGTATTTCAAAATTTTAAAAATATAGTATAACGTAGACCAAATTTCAACGTTGCAGTTGCATGATTCACCTCATATAGTATGTTTCACAAGTAAGAAGGAAATCGTTATTCCTACTACAATTAAATGTCTTTAAATAATATTATAATCGACATTATTTAATGGCATTAAATAAAAATATGCATGACATCACAATTCTATCAAATATAATACTAAAAACTAAGTACAGTAGGTACTAAGAAGTAGGTAAAAAAGTACACACGCTAATTGACGTATTCTTATGTTTTTCTCAAAATCAAAAATCCGAAATAATATCAATTTTGTTCATTAATTGTCATAAACGTCTTAGGTTTTTTTCCTTTGTATAGAAAACACAATTACTCGAAATACAACCTACTCCAAGAGCAGTATTACATCACAGAAATAGCTGTAGTATTACATCATAGAAATGACTTTATTGTCATTTATTTTTTTAATCTCGATAAAGTACAGTGGCTAAAAAGCCTCCGCCCTTCAACAAATCCGTTTGAACGCATCAAAGAGCCTCCTCGTGCCGCAACCTTAGCCACCCCTCGCAACACTGATCTCTCCCCTTGCTTTGCAACAGGGCCCCATCGCAAACCCATACGTCAAAATTAGATCCGGTACAGCAGATCGACAAAGAGAACAGAAAAACCACGACAATGCAAAAGTGTTCACCGTCGGCGAGGCGCGCGCCATCCTAGATCTGAGATATGCGGCGTGAGTAGTGGTTAAAGTGCCGACAGACAATAATGTTGCCCGAAACGCATCTGGATAACGACCTGCGGAGTCCCAACAACAACACGCAGCTTCCGAGGACGCGGGGTAGCCTGTGCCTGAGCCCCGTCACCGGCACCTCGGTGGTTGATAACAAGAGGAAGAGTTGGTGCGGGACGCCCTCCGTGCAGAACCAGCTCTTCTCCAAGCGCTACGGGGAGTTGGGACAGTTCAAACCACGGTATGTTACATGTATTTAATATTTTTGTACGCCTTAGTGCTTGTTGGAATCAGCAAATTGATTGCGCAAGTAACTCCATTCCTTTACTTCTTTTTCTAGAATTATTTAAGACTCTTTTCACCAGAAAGGACCCTAGAACCTCAGTTCAGTAACGCCTAACGTAGACTAATTGTGATTACGATTGAACTCGATTAAATCTTCCTGATAGATTTATGGAATGACAAGGCACTAATAAGCCAGACTGATATGTATGTATATGACAGGTATAATCATCATCTTGCCTTTTTTCCAATATATCCACCATGAAATATAAATACCATCAGTTAAACCACCATCCAAGAAAAAGGATCCCCATATCACCAAGTTAGTTTCATCAAGACACTGGGTGTCACATGTTTCTTCTAATGCGACTAGACAATTAGAGGAAAAAGAATGACATCTCTGACCCGCTCGTGACAGCTTCACAAAATTCAATTCTTCTGTGAAAATCATCTGCCAATTTTTATCCATTTGGAACGGATGAGTCTTTTCCTTTCCTCTTTCCAAGTACTGTTTCTTGTGACACCACAACACAACCAGTCTACTTTTAGTCACTTCCAAATCTTTAAATTGTTTTACTCAGATGCATTTTTCGGAAGACACGTCAAACGTTCTCTCTCCTTCCATCTTTACGTACTCCATAACTTTACATCATCAATATGTCGATCTTTCTCTCTCTCCCTCTCTAAAATTCTCAATCCACGAGTGAGTGGGCCTAAACTGATATTGATATTAAATATCAAGCAACGATCTGACCGACCATCGCTTGAATAGGTCATTGGTCAAGCTCGCCTATAACTTCTAGCAGTTTATATGCCAATGAACTAGCACAAGCTACAGAGGTTTGTATAAAAGACATATATAAGATAAGATGTAAAATTGGATGTCCATGTTTTAAGTTGTGTACTCTTTGTCTCTTTGTATTGTTGTATACGACTTCTTAATAGTTCGACTGCTTAAGGTTTGCATCTAACAAATGCTCATAGTGAGCATTATTTTCAATATCGTTATTCAATTTTAAATATTTAGAAATATTTGCGTCGTATTTTGAGAACCTTTGAACAATTGATTAAAATATTAACAGGTTGGTTAATGAGGCATAAATACAGTTATGTATTTAGTATATTAACATTTTCTTCATACGATGGAGAACAATATTTATTTTGTTGTAAAAAAAAACAACGCCAGGCAAAGTGACTCTATCGAATGTATTGTCGAAACACAGTAAATCGACTCCAATACTGTAAATCTTGTTCTTGGTCGTTTTTAAAGGGGCCACTAACAAAAAAAAAAAACATTCAAGCTTCTATAAAGCATTGTAAGTATTTTTATATCTTGGACAAAATTAACTGCTGCAACTGTTCTGTTCTGATGCCTCAAATCGCACTTTAATTGCACACGATTGGTTTTGCAAGCCTGGTTAAGCTATTAATTTAATTGGGCGTGACATTTTTGGCTAATACACAAAAAATAAAATCGAATTTCTCCACCGTTTATGCTTGCACAAACGCCAATTTCCTAATGCGACACAGTCGCCGTCTACGGTGCATATTCATAAATTCTTTATTGACACCAGCACGACTAGTATTTGTCACATAAACGTTTTATATGGCCAATAAACCGTACCAAAAAAAATAAATAAGGACTTATATTCGACTTGATACAGTTATAAACGCGCCTCTATAATTTTATTACGAGAGGACGTGGTTTTACTGTCGTTTAATGTTTCCGAAAACACACATGAGATCGCAACGTGCACTGTTGCGGAAGGCGGATACAAACTTTAGATGCAGGAACAGGAAGATGATTTAATTTGTTACGGTTTTGATTTATTTCGATTAACTTTCATTTGATAATCAAATCTGTCGATTGATGGAAACTATCGTTAAAAACAGGAAATTAATTGAGGCTTCGTTGCGTCGAGTGTGCTATGGAACGCATTTTGATACGAAGTCGATTTTTTAGCAAAAATATTTATCGAGGGAACGAGGTTTTATATATAACGAAAACACAATAGATCGTAGAATCATTATCTGGATTAGAATAGGTACAATTTTAACTAATAAAGGGAAGAATACAATTCCCAATCGCGAAAAGACATATCCCTTTCATGCTAACCGACAAATGTTGACGTTATATTCGACTAATATCATTAGCATTCAACATAATTGTGTCCTATCACGTGAAAATCAATTACACCCGTCCACGTTCTGTTCTTTTCGAGATACGTCGAGATATATCGTAACTCTGAAGACATTTTATTCTATTTAAAAAAGTGCCTTGGATGTGCAAATAACTTTCTCTAATTCCACAGGCAATAGAATTATTTTCCTCGAAAAAGGAGATCGAGAACGCGGGGTCAATTTTTCCATACGAGATTCTGTATAAAAACCATTGAAATTTGCCCATTCGATATATTACGATCAAACCAGAAACCATGAATGTAGGATCCTGGATAGCGGTAAAATAGTGCACAACTAGCAGATCCTGTTGCTTGTCGTGCCATGTGTTGATAATATAGGGTGTCTCAGTTGAAACTATGAGATTTGAATTGAACAGTTCAATAACGAATTCAAAAGTGAGCTATCATTTACAGTCGCATTAAGAAAAAATCGCACAAAATTATAACAAAATGAAGCGAAATTTAAAGAGACGGGTTCTGTTATTGATAAGGCAACACCAATACGTCCTCATCGTGGTCGATCAGATGAAAATATTGCTATAGTGAGAGAGTGTACGAGAGTATCCAAACACATCAAATTCGACATCGTGCACAATAATTGAATATGTCAAGAGCCACCACGCAGCGGATTTTAAAGCAAGATCTGCATCTGTCAGCACACAAAATTCAGTTGACACAACGATTAAAAGTTACAGATCATTTACAACGTCATACATCTGTTAGTTAGGTGTTATAAAAGAATGTGATGCTGATTTTTGCAACAAAATTTTGTTCAGCGATGAAGCACATTTTCATCTTAACGGATACGCTAGCAAACAAAATTGTGGAATTTAGTGTGCTGAAAATCCACATGCTGTTCACGAAAAAGAAATGCATCCACAGAGATTCACGGTTTGGTGCGCATTTTGGAGTGGTGAAACAATTGAACCGTACTTCTTTGAAAGTGCTACCATTACCAGCTTATGCTATCACAGTAAACGTGATAGCATAAGTGAGGAACGGTATCGTGACATGTTAAACATTTTTTTTTTTTTCACCAGATTGATGATTTGGATTTGAACAACATGTGGTTTCAGCAGGACGGTGCAACGTGTCAGTAGCACGTGCAACCAGAACTCAGTTGCATACCACATTTTCTGATCATGTTATCTCGCGGAATACTGACATTAATTAGCCCGCAAGATCATGTGATTTAACACCACTGAACTTTTTTTTTGGCGTTATGTCAAGGGAAAAGTGTACACCACCCACCCAGAAACAACCAATGACCTCAAATCAAACATTCAATCAAAATCAAACATTTTATGTCGAAGAATAAAAAACTTTGTTTATCAAATTTATCAAATATTATTAGTGTTGTTCACAAATCACATGTTATAGTTCCAAATAAGACACCCTATATTATTAAAAAAATAACAGGCGATTAGAAATAGTTTGTCGATTGCGACAGCTATTTAACTGAACATAAATAGGAAAAGTATTTACAAAACAAATGATGCCCCAAACAAAATACATCAAAAAATAGCCGAACAATTGCCTGATAGTCCTGGTACAATATTACGCGTACGATGATAAAAAATACCTCTCAAAAAACGTGACTGATAATTAAAACTGGACAACTTCATTACACTCATCCGTTTCGATGTGAAGCACGTACAAATTTAACTGTATTTAGAAATTTAGCTAGTTAAAATCCGTTGGTTTGGGATATCCGAGGTCTAGCAACTTAATTAGTGAACCCCGCACTGAATTCGTTCTTGTTCAGGTTTAATTCGGCGAGGGCTTAAAATATTAAACTCCAGACGGATGAGGTACCCGGAGCGGGTAAATATTAATTTGGACGCCACCATCAAAAGTTGTGGATGATTGCGCTCGCCATAAAGCACCCCATATGTTACAGAGCTGAGATACGAAACGACCGAATTAAAAGTAAATAAGCTCGTTGGATACTGGAACTATGTACTATAGAGTCGATTCTTTCCCGAACATACAAGTTGCATGTTAACTAACTGTAATATTATTTTCACTAAAATTATTAAAATATATACACATATGATCTACAAAATATAGTAATTCAATTAAACACTAATATTTTTTTAAATCCTTTTGCTTCCTGACACAATCTATCGTAGAATATAATTTGGTTATGCAGAATTTTTGTAAAGTAATACCCAAGACATCCAGATCTAAATACTCTTTACTATATTTTCAAAGAAAAATTGTCTCGCAGTATTTCTTTGGATTGCGCAGTAACTGTAGCTCAAACGGTTTTTTTTGCCGAACGATAGCAAAATCAGAAACTTTAAGCTTCAAAAAATCCCTATAAAATTATGATGGTTCAAAAGCTAAATGAGAGAGACTATCAGCAAGAAATGACTTTTTGTCAAGCAATGCTTCACCAATACGAAGAAAATGAAAATTTGATTATCATAATGAGCGACGAAGCCCATTTTCACCTGGAAGGGGCGGTTAATAAGCAAAATGTCGATATTGAGCTGCAGATAATCCTCGGGGATTACATGAGAGACCGCTACACAGCTTTAAAGTTACAGTTTGGTGCGGTATTGGACGGTGCGGGATTATCGGACCATTTTTTTTACTTTTTTCTTACCTGAACTTCGCAGGCTAAGAATGAATAGGGCAGAGGTGTGGTTTCAACAGGACGGGGCGACCGCTCATCCAGCAAGAGCTTCTCTGGCTGTTGTTCGAACTGCATTTCCTAATCGCCTCATTTCACGCTTCGGAGACCTTTCTTGGCCGCCGCGCTCGCCCGATCTTTCCATTTGTGATTTTTATCTTTGGGGGTATTTAAAATCAAGGGTATATGATAAACCCCGTACATTAGAGGACCTGAAGACAGCAATACGTGAAAAACTTGCAGAAATCAACCTAGATACGTTGCGAAACGTAGAATCAAACTTTCGAAAACGACTTCAGCTGTGTATACGTGAAAATGGCCGTCATTTATCACATATTATTTTTCGCACTTAGGCATATAAAATGGCATAGTTTAACGTTTCATTCTTTAAAAATAAAACTTATTTTTTCCTAAAATTGCAAGAGTTATTCTTTGTTGAAAAACGTCCGTTTCCCGTGACTCACCCTGTATAACCCTAACAAGTCGTCACTCTATTCTTGTTATACAATCAGCTCTTCTACTCGTAACAAAGTACATCATTGCACAGTTGCAATTAAGAATATACCTCCATATTCATTTTGAATGAGAAATATCCATTAAATAATTAATTTTCTTTACCGATTGATTACTTCTTATGAAACAAATTCTAGTCGTCAACATACTGCAACAATAAAAGGAATAAACATTAAATCCATTCCTCTCCTAGTAACTATAATGAACCCTTTATCTTAAATAGAAACGTCACACTTCATAACTATACATCTGGAGCGTGTATTTTAGCTCGCCGAGTCTTGACTTGACGTTATGAAAGGCTCTTACTCCTCTTCTCTGACATATAATTTGCCATTTTCATTTTCAATCCACTTATAAAGTTGCGGTTTCATCTCGAGTTGACGCAAACGTGGGACGTTGTTTTTGTCAGCGGACTCTTCTACATTTCAACTGATTGACTTCTGTTTCTGTGTGCGGCGTTTTTGTTGACGAAAGGACGTTCTGCTAACGACAGCTCGAGGAAAGGGCCTCAAAGCAGATGAGTGGGGACTGTCCGTTCATGTTGGAGCCAATTAAACAGTTCAAGTTTTATTGTATGTGTTATTTCAAGATACTCGAGTTCAGTTTTATCTTCAACAAATATTCACTATCCACAAATTGATAGTTAAAGATCGTTTTTCTACCTTAACATGAACTATTTTTGAATTTCGCTGCGAATTTTTATGTTTTTGTCTTGTTAGGTACAAGAGGTGTGGGAAAATTAACCCCCCGTCATTTTTGAAACGTCATGAGTATTTTTATAAAGAATTAATATGTTAGTATTTCATTAAAAGCAATTGTAGTTCTGGAATTGCAGCCGGGAACAAATTCCAGAGAAAATTAATGAATGTTTCGCTCGAAAAAGCTCTCGCTCTTTTTTGATATACTGTAATTATTCCACAGGGCCTTAAAAGGTCAGAATCTAATTCCAATTTCATTTAAACACACGCCTAAAATTGCTTTGAATTGATATCAAATCGTGTTAAATTATCGGGGTGTCCAAAAAGTTAGTTCGGTTTTTTTCATAAGTATTTATTATTAACATTATAGTTATTACAAATTATTTTAATCAATAATGTATCCTCCATTTTCAATAACTTTCTCGCATCTCTCAATAAGCTTCAGAATACCATTTTCTTAAAAACCTTGCGGTTTGCTCGCAAGAAATCCTTTTTATATGGATTTCTGACTTCCTCGTCATTGGCAAATGTTAAGTTTGGTAAACTGTTATCCATGGAGCGGAATAAGTGAAAATCCGAGGGCACGAGGCCTGGAAAATACGGTGGATGAGGTAAAACATTCCACTCTAAGTTCTTCCGGGTCTGTAGAGAAGTGTGAGGTCGAGCGTTGTCGTGATGGAAGACGACCTTCTTACGATTTACAAGTCCTGGGTGCTTTTCCTGCGTGGCTTGGCTCAATTCTTGTAGTTGTTCGAAGTAAACGTCCGAATTTATTGTTTTGTTTTATCTTGCGCGCTATCCATACCGTTAATAAAATAGAAGCAAAAAACAACGACCGTCGCTATATTGTGGACTAATTATAGCTTTAGTTGCCGTGGAGATTGAAATAATGAAAACTACAGGGACTGCAAAACATCTGTAGTTAACAGTTAACCCAACTGTGTGAACACGAATATATTACGCAATGAATGTTTGCTGCGAGATAAAGACGAGATAAACTTATACTACATCGTTTATAAAAACATGATTAAAAGTGATAATCGCTCTCACAGCTCGCAGTCTCGTATTGTTGTCTTACAATATGACAGTGAGGATATGCGCTGGATTACTGACGTTTCCCGATCATATCACTGATTAACCAGATTTTGGTCCCAAGTATGAAAATACCTGTTTCCTGTTGCAAATACCGTTGCATATTGAAATCAATTATGTTTTTCTCCAATATATTCACTTGTCACTAATCGAATATGCGTGTACATATACAGTAGAACTTCGGTAATCCGGACAGATATAGTTTAGGTATTCTCCGTCCGGATTGGTGAATTGTCCGGATTACCGGAGTTCGATGAACACCCTTGATTAACATTTATGAAGTCAAGTTAATGTATTCCAATATTAACTCGAATGTTTTACAAATCGACATATCCTAAATGTACGGACACACATATGTACACATACTCGTATATACGTATGAAACTGGCGAAAAGGAATATATTTCAAGTCAAAAAGTCACTAATTTTTTTTTGAGTAATGTTCTCATGAAACTTTCTTGCTAGTTCTGGATTTTTTTTTTTTTTTTCATTAAAAGGACTTCTTGATAATTCAATTTGTTTTCCTCCGCCCATTGCACACATTTCGAAAAACACTGTACTGCTTCTGAATGTTTGATTTTTCTCGGAATTTCAATAACATCCTCTTCTTCTTCATCATTTGTGTTTGATTGTACCACTTCAATTATTTCTTCGTCGCCAACATTATCAGCAGCTACTTCGTCCCTTCCTGTCGCCCAGTTTGTAATTTCTTCATCAGTCAGTTCACTTTTCGGATCTATAACTCTTAACATTTTTTTCAAGTCAACCATTTTCGTAGCTTCTTCAAGTAGGAGTCTTTATCGGCCAGCGAAATATCATCTTCTTTATATGACACCAATTGAGCTTTGTGGCCAGTGTCCGGATTACAAAAGTGTTCGAACTACAACGGGTGTCCGATTGACTGGAGTGTCCGGTTTACGGGGTGTCCGAATTGCCGAAGTTCCACTGTACTGAGAGGCATTTAACACAAAACTTTGGTATTTTATTATTCGTATAGTGCAACAATTCTTTTTTGGAAGCATAAATCTATTAAAGTGTTCTCCTCCTGTCCTGTAGAACACGTCTTGATATGTTGAGACCTGCAAGCAGTCCCCATTCCTAAGTAGCATTTTTTTCTGTTTCCTGCTAGATGCCAATGTGAACATATCAAATGAAATCTTTACCAACGTTTTGAAGATTGTTCTGCTGAATTATGTTTATAACTAAAGATTGTAATCGATCTGTTGGCCTCATATAAAGCCATAGGATGCATGAGAAATTTAAACTCAGTAGCGTGTAGATCCTCCTCTAGCTCTTATCACTACTTCTAGTCATTTGGGCATGCTATTGATCAAGTGGCGAATGGTTTCCTAAGAAATAGTCTCTCATTCGACAAGAACGACTTGTTCGTCGAGTTCCCTAAGAGTCATAGGGTCAGGTATGTGACGCTTAATTGATCGTTTTAGTGAATCCCATAGATGTTCCATGGGATTCATATATGGGCTTCATCCATAGTCGATAGCTAGAATATTCACAAATCCAAGGTAGTCCAGTACCTCTCTAGCAACGTGGGATCGAGCGTTATCCTGCATAAAAATGAAATTGTCCCTGGCAAACGGGGCAAATAGCATCACATGTTCTATGATATATTCTACAGAGAAATGTGCATTCATGGATTTTTCCCGTATAAGAACCAAGTCCGTGCGACCATCGAAACAAATTCCTCCACAGAACATTATTGATCCACCAAAAATAGAATTCTTGGAAAGATATTGTAGGCAGCAAACCACTCCCCTGGCCTCCGCCAGACGATGACGTCCATCTGGTAAATTAAGACTTACTCTTGTTTCGTCTGCAAATATAACTCGCTTCCAATTAGACCAATAGTCCAATTTACATATTCTCTTGCCAAGCGCAGTCTAATTACACTGTAAGCAGTAAGCTTACAGTGTTAAGAGTCTGGTAAGCAGTGGTGCAATAGCTGGTCTTCTACTGTCCAATCCTCCTTCATTAAGTCTTCTGACCGTTCGTCCAGAAATTGCTATATTTCGAGCTGATGCTAGGGCTCTGCTTAGCTCTAAAATATTAGAATGCCTGTTTCTAACGAGTTGCATAAAATATCGCTCATTTCTTGCATCTTCTTACGACCTTGTCCTGGTGTACTACAGTAACTTCCAAGTTCATTGAAACGTGTAACTGTTCGTCTAATTATTAATTGTCTAACTCATAACAAATTAGCCATATATCGCTGGCTACATCACTCGGTAACTCGAATTAATCGCTTTCGCTGCTTCATCTTCTCTTAAGTTGCATGTACTATTAATTTATTCTACTTTAAGTGTACGAGATAAAGTGTTTCATTCACTTGATGACATTAAATTTAAAAAAAATCACGAGCGTAACAAAAATTATTGCCTTTTACAAATTATTTAAACATCGTTAAATGGATTATTAACAAACAATTACAAAATGTTACTTTATATCTATCAAACAATTGCAATTGTTCATCAATAGTGACAGAGGATATCCTAGGCCACCTACATAAAATGTGAGGGATGTAAAACCTCGAAAAATTAGAAAATAGAATTGAAATAGTGTCAAAAGTAGTACAAAGTGTATCTATTTTAGCTCGTAGGACAAAAAGTAAATAAATTTCGTTCTCCAATGTATTTAAACAACACTTATTATGCTATCTAAATCACCTCACAGCTTAATGATTGATTCAAGCGATCATCTTTATGTTCAACGATAATGGAGATGTCCTAAACCTAAATTATTTCCTCGGGGACATCCCGAATATTACAGGACAGGTTTATTAACCTAAAAGCTCAGGGGAGATAATTTCTGCAGCACCCATTGTGGTAACTGCTGTTGTCTGGTAATTAATTGACCAATAAATCCAAGTCGAACATGAATATGCCAGAGTTGAGTCAAGTAAATTGGCCAGTTCTAGTGAGAAATGAAGTGACATTTTACTTATGCCTGTTTGCATTATGACTAATTTCAGCTCAGCGCGAGATTTGCAGTAAACTTTCCATTATATCCATCACTGATTGTAAGTTTTACTTTAAGTCAGTTTTTCGAAAAATCGATAAGTATGTTGGTGGTGGTCACAGTAAACCCTACAAAGGCATAATGGAAGAAATCCGTATGAAAATTTTAGAGTACAAAAGAGAAATGGGCTCTCGATAGAGATCTAAAAAAACGTGCATGATCTCGGAGGAAAAGGTAAACTAACTGCCAAATTAATTGATCAATTAACAATTTATTATGGCTTGACAATACGTCGGAATCCGAACTCCTGGGAAAATATGAAAAATGAAATCTGGGCGACTTTTCAAAGCTATGAAGCCGATTTATGAGGACCTAATAGGGATGCACGGCTTGTCTTGACTTTCAAGCTACTTGACTTGACTTGACTAGAAATCAAGTCAAGTTCAAGTCAAGTAGTTATATTTCAAGTACTTGAAAAATCAAGTAGTTCTTGAGGACTACTTGATTTTTCATTAATCATTTAATATTATCAAGAAATAATAATAAAGGAGACCTTGCAACAAAGCCTTTTATTTCCAAAACTAAATCTTAAACTATAATCTATATAATAAATGTATAAATATAAATGTAAAAAATACTAATAATAAACTATTTATTGGGCATATTAATAACATAACAAATTATTCTAAAATATTAAACGAAATAATAAAACTGATAACGATAAAATGATTTTCCAATGTATGCCCTCTTTTTCTTCAGTACCATAGTAGTAATAGCAAAATTTAAAAGAAGTCCTTAATATCATCGTTTGCCATCCACGATCTAAGGCACATGAGGCTTCTAATAGAGTTATCGCCTAATCGGTTACGGGTTTTTGTAATAGTTAGAGCAGCCCTGGAAAACTACCTTTCAACAGGAGCTGAAGATGCAGGTGTTGATAAAAAATCTTTGGCCATTATGGCCAAGTTTGGAAAAACGTTTTCGTGTCTTTTCCACTATTCTAAAATATCTTCACAACTGTCAGCTCGTGAATCAGACATATATTTATCTATTTCATAGCGCCAAGTCATTTCCTCTTTTGGGTTGACAGGAGAATTGGACCTAAAATACTTTGTTTTGAAAATTTCTTCAAAGTGCTTGACTGCATCCATCTACAAGTCCTTTTCCCAATTTGTATTGGATAATGTTCCACCTTATGTCGGGGGTCTAAGATTAAAACAACATAGTATATCCAGTTACTTCTCTCGTAACGTTTAATGATTTTGTCCCTTGCCACTTGAATGCTATATATTATTTTCTCATGAGTTTCATCTCTATCTGGGTTATTGTCGAGTTCTATAACCCATTTTCCAAGTTTATCCAGAAGCATATTTATGCCAATTATCACCATCGGAAGTGTGCAGTAGGCTTCACCTTCTAATGATGTGGAAATCGCGCGTTCTCGAACATAATTGAATGGTTATTTGGTTATCAAGTAATATCAAGTAGATTCAAATTACTTGATATCAAGTCAAGTAGTAACGATGAAAAATCAAGTCAAGTCAAGTAGTGAATTTTTGAAAAACTTGGTTTTCAAGTCAAGTCAAGTAATTCATAAAAACATCAAGTGGCAAAAAGTTTTAAATATAGCGACTGATATTGCTGTGTGCACTTTTAATGATGGTCTGACTGATATTCTTCGAATTATGGAAGTTTTGTGGATGCACATTGGCGTACAATCATACATTTTTTGTCTAGATGCCGATGCTAAGTGGATCAAGCACGCCGGAGATGTCTTTGACAGATGCGGCGAAATAGGCACGCTCTAACATAAAATGTTCGAGGAAAGAAAATGATGAACAATGTTTGAATACAAAAGGGCGACTTTATGGTCCTAGGATAGTAGGTTAATGGTAATTTTTTTTTAAATCGGATTTTTCATTTTTTCATGTCTATAACACATTTCACAACTTTAAACGCGATTTTCTCGAAACATGATCTTTCCAAACGGCACGCAACATAACTCCAGCAATTTTCATCATTTTTATTCGAATTTTTAACAATATCTTTAAAATAACATTTTAAAGATTAATTACGTACGGAATTTTCGGTATGTTAATTTAAACATTATTTATTAAGTAATGATTGCTCTTTTTTGTCGAAAGTTTAAGGTTTTTTTAAGGTGCCGCAGAGCGTCTTATTTTCAACATGTCTCGCGAGAATGGCTCCAGGTCGCTATTTTTGAATATTTCTTGATAATAATATATTTATATATAATACAAAAAAATATATGCCTAATAACTTCCGTAACTTATTACCTTTTCTTCCATCCAAAAGAAATTTGTCAAAATAACCTATTTTTTAGCTTATTACAGTGGCGTTACCCCGTAATAGGTTCGATCAAGGCCATCTACGATGGGTATCACAAACTCAAGACCGCGCGGCAATCTCCATGTCATCTCTTCAGCCCACCGGTACTTGTGCTTGACAATCATCTGAATATTTCTTCAGATCGAAACGACCGGCTGCGCCTGGTAGCTCTCAGATGAATCCGAACGTTTATTTAATTACCTTTACGATTTATTGTAGCCATTAAAACGCAATAACAAATACCTTGCACAACGATCTTTGTAGTTTTATCTTTATTCCCGGAAAGTTTGTATTAAGAAAAGTTCGGACATTCGACCGATACGTAAACAACAATAGGCGATTCGGTAAAGATATTATTCGAAATTGATTGCCCGCAAAGCGAATAAACATCAATAAACAACGGGACGAATAAAATCAAAAAAATCACCGCGGCTCTGTAAACAAGTGGATCGATTCCAGCAATTACTCGAGATATTGAAACAATCGTTACTTGTCTTTGTACACACTGGATTTAGGTCAGGTAAATAAATAGGAGTATATGTATCGGTTGTAAATTTTAACGAAAATAAAGTGTCTAAAATATGCCAAATTGGTAACGCAATTGTATACATGTCGTTCTATTTCTACCGTCATAGCTCAATCCAGACAGAGAAGTATTAAAGTACGGTATCACCAGTGGCGAAACGTCCATTAAGGCTATAAGGCGCAGCCTACCCTATATATTTTAGATGGTAGACCCCGTTTTTTTATTGCCACTTGCCTTTGCCAGAATAATAAACATTTTCTATTCATATCATCATACCTATTTCCATGTAAACTGAAGGCAACCAGCAGTGCGCAGGTCTTGGCAGGCCGTTATCTGGGCTGACTCTCGACCGCCTTGGATTTAACGGACTTTATGGAGATCCGCGGTGCACGGGGGGAGAGGGGAGTACGCGAAAAATGATACGCAATGTAGCTAGCCTGATCGATCAGTTTGCGTAATACAGTGGCTATAATATTGACCTGTCGATACTCGTAGTGATTAGTGTTATTTTTAAGGATGATGCCGGCCCTAGACACTGCCGATTTAGTAGACTTTTGAATTAATAAGAGTGGTTATTTTAATAATCTATCTTTAGAAGATAAACTGAAAATTAAAGCGGCAAAATCTACCAATTTATTTCAAGAATTATAGATGTTTTTGCAGAAAAGAAAACGCGGCGATTAGAATTAATATACAAAAAAATATAGGTAAGTTGGTTTGCGATTCAACTATTCAATATACACATTGCATTAAAAATGAGCAGCCCGCTTCCTCGTCTGATTCAGGAAAGCCTACCCTCGGCTTAAATCGACGCTTCGCCACTGCTTATCACCAGATTAGTATTGTCATATGTCTCATACGACATTGTCATGTCATATAATTGTTAACCAAAACTAATACTAGATAAAACATAAGGCTCAAGTGTTAAGGGCAATATTTTGAAAATTATCAAGTAGTAACGGATGATTGTAGCCTCTCTCGAGATATATTCCACATGTTTTAAAATATAAAAATTTTAGGACCTGTTCAGAACTTTTTCCACTAGATTTTCTTACAAACGAATAGTAAATTGCACTAGGCACAAAAATTAAGGCATGTAAAAAAAATCACTCAAACAATTTTTAGGTAATTTTCAAGGGGCTGTAACTTGGAGAAAAACTGTCGTAGAGCACTTTTCAAAAAAGCAAATTGAAGCTCCAAGTTCCTAGGTTTCAGATTTTGAGTTCAAAATGTTTTACCATCAGTAATTTTTGAATAATTATAAGAAAATCAACGAAAAAAAATCCAAAAATTGGTAATTAATTACTCGGGGAATAATGATCGTGCAGTTTTCGTAACAGCAACTCGTAATATTTATATTCCCATAATTACAAGATCGTTATATTAATTCGGGGCCCTAGTTGCGCTCTAAAAAGCACTTAGCCAGTCACATCACATCGATTTCCGGTATCTAAACACCTGTTGTGAGGCCCCCGCTTGCGAAGCCCTTTTGGAAACCAAATAACTGCGAGAAATGACGCAGATGGGGCTTCCCCGTCGCGCCTTGCCTTTAAGCTTATTTTTCAGACGTTCCATTTGCTTTTTATCAACTCCTATCGATTTTACGGTAAAATTGCACTGTGTGACTCAGATTGACTTGAAAATGTTCGTCTGAGAAGTGATATAAAACCTGGATTGATTTGTCTGTCGCTACATTTATTCTAATTAAAACGTAACTGTAGAGAAATGTTTCGAGATAAAAGTGGAAAGCTACTTAGTACTCGATATTTGCATTTCCTCTTCTAAGTAGGAACAACACATACAAAGATTCTCTGTTTCTTTCATTTTTACAACCATCAAAACAGCGTTAAAATACATTTGTATGCTGATAATTAGACACGTCGATTGGATTTGATTGAATTGGATTAAATCTGCTTTTCTCCTTCTTCGTTCTTTATTAACTTCGTTATGGGTTGTATAAAAGAAATAGTTAATGTATAATAAAGACTAATGTGTCATTAATTTTGTATGTATGAGCAAATTCAAATAATCTAATATTATTACCTGATGGTCAAGAATGTTTTTGAACCTTATTCGAGGAATTATTCTCCTCTTACCATAATTGATAGCATTTGAGGTGAGCGTCGATGAAACATAACTAGAAGCGATATATACTCAGCACAATTTTGTAGAGAAAATTGAGACTGAAGCGCATTGAGGAAATCCTAGTCTGATATACGAGGGGTTACCCAAAAGTAGCCGAACTGATATGGTGGGAGGAGTTTTTGTAGTACCGCGTATTTTGTAGTATTCTGCCGCTATGAGCATATAGAGCTACCATTCCAGAGTCAGTAAACCAAGCATCGTCGCTAAAAAAGGTTTTGTTCGGCATGTCTGAATGTTCTAGTGAAAGTTGTTTTGTGTGCTCGTCGTTCTTTTTTTTTTTCGATGTGAGAGGAATTGTCCATTCAGAGGTTGTTCCACAAGGTCTAACAGTTAACCAGGCTTTCTACCTGGAAGTTTTAAAAATATTGCGCAACATTTTGCGGCGGAAGAGGTCTAATTTGTGGTAGTCGGGTTTTTCCACCACGATAACGCCCCTGCTCACATAGCCCTGTCTGTGCCAATTTCTGACCAAAAATTTCCACATCTTCGTTAATGGTCCGTCGTCGAACTTCCAGGATGATTTCGCGAATTTTTTCAACATTTCCATTGGTTCGAGTCATGGAAGGACGACCAGAGCGAGATTTGTCATCAATTGACATCTTACCTCTTTTGAAACGGATAAACCACTGAAACACTTGAGATTTCCCAATAGTATTATTCTTGTAGGCCGTTTTTTAAGTTTCCGCGCCAATTTTTCCGAGCTAGAAGCAAAACTTTAAGCCGCGCACTGTTCACGAGAATCAGCCATTACAAAAACGACGAGCACACAAAACAACTCTCACTAAAAAAATGCACATGACTAACGATGACGCTTGGCTTACTGACTCGGAATACCATTTCCGAGTCAGTAAGCTCTATACGCTCCTAGCGGCAGAACGCAGTACCTACTACAAAAACTTTGCCCACCACAACATTAGTTCGGTTTATTTTCGTTACCTCCTCGTATTGTGATACAAGATAACGCCAAGATCTCGTATCCTCTAGATAAATGTTTAAACGTATGATGAATATCATTCTACATAATTTCGCTACGGTTGCAGGTATTTCTGCAACTCTTCCTGGTCTGGTCCTCTTTCAGTCTAGGTGTTGACATAATGGCAGTATCAACATTGCATTGACGTTGGAGACATTCTTTCGAGGTAGTTTGATGAATAAATAATTGGGAATTGAGCAAAAAGTTCCTCTTTTTGTTCAGCCATGACAATGCTCGCACCATTACCGTTTATACGTGTTAAACCGACGGATTAAGTCTTTACCTTCTGTAGATTATAACTTTAGCATGAGGAGCCATCAGAATTTGTCGTCTTTCTCTTATAGAACCTTGAAGGCATTTTCAAAGAACATTTTAAAGACTATTACCAATAATACGTAACTACATACTGGTGTCGCCCTCTATCAGAAGACCATTCACCTGTCGATACCCAAACAATACCGGCTAGTCCATTATCATTCCAAACGCCTCCTCCGACTGCTCCACCAATATTTATTATAACACGTCCAGATACAATTGCTTTGTTCTATTCCCAACCACAACAATCGACGAAGGCCTGTATCCGTCTAGATTCTTTCTGCTGAGTTAATTCAGCGAGTGTTCCCCGTTTAATGCCGCTTGATGCACGGACAATGGAGCTCCGCCGACTTCCATGGCAACCCCGATAAATCCTCGAAACGGACTGAAAGGGAAATGATTCTCGGGTAGTCTCGGCAGCGGGATGCGATATCTCTTGATGGTAATAGAACCTCGGTCCGAATTAATTCCATAGGTTCGGCATACTTACCCGGTAAGTAATTTTAAGGCAATCGCGTCGTTAATACGGAACGGGAATGGCGGAATGATTGATTCAATTTTATGGCCATTAGGCCGGATTCTGGGTCAGGCGAGATAGGCCATAGCTATGAAAATATTTTTTTCTTGGGCCACAACAAAGAAAGAATTTGCCTCGTCGTGATTTTATAACAGAAAGTAAGCATTTTCCGCTTCCCCTCGCAATGTAAATATTTCTCGTCCATTCTCGCTAAGAACAACAGATTGTATTATTAAAGAAAAACATCGTTATAAACACATATGACATACATATGTGTTGCCATCCATGTATGGATGTACATATATTTAGATTGTAATTGAATGATTGTATCTGCATTCTTATTTACTTACTACACGTAGTTAGCAATATCTGATGCAGAAAAATTGCACCGGTTAAGTGAAAGCTTATAAAATACGAAATAGCTGTTGAAATGCAGCGTGAAGAGTTTTTTCATCTTCACCGGGTGATATCAGATTTAGTCCAGTCTTGTAAGAGTTTCAGATAACTGACAAAAGGTTTCTCTATCGAAATTTCAACAAACTATAAGAGTCGATAATCGCCCAATTGATTGATTAAACAGTAAATATCTTCACTGTTCAAGGGTAAATAAATTCAGTGGCGCCTTGGAATATTCCCTAAATCCAGAGGTTCTCTGCAAAAGGCAGGAATTTCGAAGTTGTTGCTTCGAGTCTCTAGTTCGAAAATTTTTTTCAGTTTTACAGAAAACCCAACAGTTTCTCATTAAAACGGAGATTTCTATTGTGTTCAGATTAATCAATTTACGTTACATCCAATGGCATTTGTGTCAGTTTTGAGGCTTTACGTATTTTTTACAAAATTCCCTTTAAAAAAATCGATTTTCTTCCATAAAAAAGTTTTCTCGAAAAGAAATTTGTATGAACGTAAGAAGGGCAGACAAATTCAATGACATCTTCGGATTTTCCCTAAATCCAGAGGTTCTCTGCAAACGGCATGAATTCCGAAATTATTATTTTGAATCTGCACTTCAAAAATTTTTTTCGATTTTACAGAAAAACCGACGGTTTCTCGTTAAAACGAAGTTTGCTACTGTTTTCGACTGATCGATTTACGTTATATTCAAAGGAATTTGCGTCGATTTTGAGACTTTATTATTTTTTACAAAAGTCCCTTAGTCCATCGATTTTCTTGCATAGAAGAACATTTTCGAGAAAATATCTGCAAATATTCTTATAGACGTAAGGAAAGCAGTATAATTTCTTTAATCAACCTGACCGATGTAACCTAGTAATGTATTGGAAATGTTCGCTCCATATAGTGTCCAAAGAAGGCACATAAAATAAAAAAAAAAATACAGAAAATCAGTTCCCACAAACATCACCACTATAAGTTGCCCGCCTATTCGCCAAACAAGTTGGGATAATCAAGAGATAACTAAAACTGTAACCCTTATTTCTGGAAAATTGATCTGGTGTTGTGTGTTTGATTACAATCCAGGAAGTTTTTCCATAAAAGAAAATAGAGTTCTCAATACTAGATGTGAATAGCCACTCACATGACTTATTAATTTCGATGATGTAGATAGATTTGTAATTCTTCAGGCCGTTTCTTGTAAAGGGACATCCTTGTACATTCGTAATCATTTTTCATCACTTGTACTTCCCTTTCCTCATGGTATTTTTATTATAACATACATTTACCCTATCCAAATATATTCTAGAACACTACAGGTACCCTAATAACTAATTAGGGTGCTAATTAGGGTGGCCAATTGATTGTACTAGGGCCAGTACATAGATTTCAATACTCATTCATTATTTAGTATTCATGAATAGGTATATCTCATACGTAACATCCTCATTCCCTATTTTTACCCGTGATTCTCCTTTACCTCTAAGATATCTCCTTTACCTCTAAGATTGTAACTTAGAGGTAAACTAAAAGGTAACTTCATTAATCGATTTTGTAGATCAAGTTAGCTCATTGATGATCAGCAAAAAACAAGAGCGGTACGAAAACAGATCCTTGAGGGACACCTGAATTCAAAACTCGACAAAGAACGACCGGACTACGTCGCGTGTGACCTGGCAAAGTGCCAAACAGTTGGCAGGTCTCCGCGCGAGTAAAGACAAACGACTGTAACAAAACAAATGCGCGTCACTTAACTAAAGCTAAATAAATCTGCTATCGTCTGCTCCTATGATTCAGGAAGTCGGCGAAGAGTTACATGAAATCATTTTTCATCACAAAATATGTTTAAGTCGTTTTGTTTTTGCTCGCTAAATTTGTTTGTGCTGTTCTATCTTTTCATTTGTATTCAAATAATGAATGTGAATAGATTGCTATGGCCTAGCCAGCAGGTGCAAACTTCTGTCATTATTTTATAATAGTTATTCAGTGTATAGTAGTTATGCAGTATTTTATGTCAAATAATTATTATTAGATAATATATTATGGAAATATATCTATTCGTATGGTATCTCGAGATGTCGATGCTCCTGAGATAAATATGTTCTAGAGCTATTGAACGTGAGTATTATATTTAGCAGATAGTAGACAAAACAACCTCATAAGTTGTATACATTTAAAAATACTGTGGAATTCAGGAAGATTATGAAATAAATAGTACACCAGACTAAAATACGGCAAATTAGAATAAAATCCGGCAAATTTCGCCACGTAATTCAGCGCCCGTCGACGTCATGTAGCCGGGGCAATAGCTGTTTTGGCTTAATTTGTTAATCCTTAATGTTTAAAGACCTACAGATGGATTGGAGTATCCTCCTTACGATATCTTGTAAAACTTACTATCTGAAAACTACGTTATAGATACACCAGACTATTCGATCTCATAAATTGACTTCACTTCACGACTATATAGTCAGGCCAATAATTTTGGCAATTCTGGATCAATGCAGTAGACCTTTGGATAGTTGGGAACACAAAGCGTCGAAGCGTTTTTAATTATTAAAATCTTTTATATAGCCCTCAACGGAAATATGCAGATTCAGCTGCATCAGACTGAAACTTTGTAATCCAGAAGGTGTTATTACTCTTATTTATAATGGAACAGGGAATAATCTAGACGATCGGGATCACAATTCTTAAAAGTGTTCTATAAAACGGTCGTTAGTTTTATGGAGGCGCTGTTCAGATTCCCGTTACCGTTAAAAAGGAATAAAGCCACCCACTCTATAAAATGTTTTTAAAAGAAACTCAGACGGTAAAATAGATAGTAATATGGCGGTAAGGGACCGATGAAATGTCTGCTTTTGAAGAATTGCCCATAGCTCCCCCTACAGGCTGTAGTCGCGAAATGAAAACATTAAAACTTACTGGGTGACCAATTAGACATCCCGATTTCAGTATATTCATCTTTTTTACGATAAGTCACCAGCTACTTATAATAATACACATATTTCTACTCCATTTGTCGCTCTCGCAAAACTACGGGCGAATTTACAAACTTCGAGGGACGAGTTAATACACGAAAGTTTGGAATTGACGCGGACCGACCGCAATGTTAATTAAATGCGATTTCGAACGGACCCGACCGAATTAAATTTCCATCCAACATTGATAAACTCTGTCACAAACAGTAATTTAAGTTCTGTTTGATGTTCGGCTGATGACTAATTACTGTGACAACGGTTACAGAACAGGTAAAGAGACGCGGCAAATACCGCAATTATCGGGACGCCGTCGTAGCGAGAAAACATTTGCTTTGATTTGCGCTGATATCCTAATTATGAATTAATTGTAAGTTGGGTTAGTGCATACGCGGTTGTGCATAAAAAGACGCTTCAACGTGACAGGTCGTTGTAAGTTAAATTAAAAACAAGAGGACAACCAAAACATATCTAGTCAATAGTGAAACTACAATTTTGTTCAAACTACAGAAATAAGGAGTTTATACTCCAACCCATCTACAAATGCCTTATATAATAAGGACTAAACAAATTAGGTCAAAACAGCTATTCTCCTGGCTATATGCCAAACGCCGAGCGCTGAATTACATGACAAAATTTGTCGTATTTTCCAAAACCACAAGAAAATTGCAAAGTGTCACCTATCTCAGGATATCGTTAACTGCAGACCGGTTTCGACCTTTCTATCTTGGGTCTCGTCAGTACAGTGTAAATGAGTATACCTTCGAAGCTCACATCTAGTAGACGTTGCTACTGCTGAGATAGGTGACACTTTGCATCTTTCTTGTGGTTTTTGAACAATCACTGTATTTTTAGTGCTAACTCTAACTTTAGTGCTAACTTAAAATGTAGTGTATAGTGTTTTGTGGAAAACTAAGTCAGTGTTAAACTAAATCATGTCTATATGTGTATCTCCACAGGAAGTTGATACTTTCTCGTAACTATTCCTTTATACATATTTTGAAACAATGATAAAGAAGAATATCGCTGGCGTACCTTTTCCTTTATTCCTCTCCAACCACTCTTGTTTGGAATGCATATTTGAAGAATGACAAAGATAACATCCATTTTCAGAGACGGCCTTTCAAAGAAAGAATCGTTAAGTAAACATCACAAAAGTACCATACAGTCATTCTTATCGGTTAAAGTCAGTATCTTGATCCGAACACAATACGAGGGACTGTTTATTTTCATTTACATAAATTATCCAATTCAAATCTCGACTCAACAAGTAATAAATTGGGTACGAACACGACACGTGCGATGTTGAAAGAATACCTATTACGTTCCGTCGGTGGCCGACTAACATAACAATGCTTTTATCCTGTCATAAAGCATATTAGAGCATGTGCGTTAGAGGAAGCCAAGTAATCCGGGGGCTATTTGAACGGAAATACTGATTTATTTACTGTTGGCCTTTATTATATCACTCGGGCCTGTACAAAATAAATAGCGGAACATAATCAACTGGGCTGGACGCTGATGAGAATATGTTGAGGCGCTTACGCCTTAAAAATAGCACGGTGGAAGTTGATTCAACAAAAATAGAAAGTAGGATCGAGAACCTGGCGCTCACGACCATTCCAACGAGGCGAATTCCTTCCGGGTTTCTTACGGCCTTCGGTTCGTCGACATGAAGTTTCGTTAGGCATACTTCGAACTTCTTCAGAGATAACTCAACGGGAAAAGCTGGTGTTTATTGTCTAAACTGACATGTTAAATCACAACGTGGTGAATTGACTGATTGTTATAACTTCTTATACCATAACATGCCCAAACTCAATTGTATCCAGTTGTCCAAAAAGTTCGTTCGGTTTTTTCATGAATATTTATTATTAACTTATTACAAATTATTTTAATCAATAATGTCCGTTCCTCCATTTTCAATAATTTTCTCCCATCTCTCAGTAAGCTTCATACCAGTTTCATAAAAACTTTGCGGTTTGCTCACAAAAAAACGTTTTTAAATGATTTCTGACTTCCTCGTCATTGGAAAATGTTAAATTTCGTAAACTGTTATCCATAGCGTGGAATACTCCGAGGGCGCGAGGTCGGGAGAATACGGTGGATGGGGTAAAATATCCCACTCTAACTCCAACAATTTCCTCCGGGTCTGCAAACAAGTGTGCGCTGTGTGAGGTTAACCGAGCTTTGTATTGATTTAGTCCGAAGGAAATTTCCTGAGCCCGAGAACGCTCGTAAAAAAAAATTGTCTCGGGGTATTTCTTTGGACTGCGCAGAAATCGTAACTCGTAATCGTAATCGTAACTGAAATTTTTTTGCCAAAATTTAAGTCTAAAGACTTCAAAATGTTTTTTTTTTTTCATCCCGATACCACAATTTTTCATAATATTACAGCCTTTTAAAAATCACTGAACATTTTTTTGTTCCCTTATTTTTTGTGTAGTGTATTTATACCGTTTGTCTCTAGTTTTTTTTTTACGTCGTGCATCATTATTCGGAGATTATCGCTAAATATTTTCACAGCAATTTATCTTGCCTCTATATAGGTAGTTCTTGGTTTGCATCACATTCTGCACATCGTCAACCTTTTTGTCTCGCCTTTGATCTTCCACTATATTGCATTTCGTGACGTTTTTGGTCCTTTCGGATACACACAAAATACAGCTTCAACATGTTTTACATACGTGGTGGCACTCATCCGGGTTGCTCTAGATCCTTGAAATTATTAATAGATACGTTTTTATTAAACCCGCACCAACATACAACATATTAGCTGATAACAGTATCGAATTTCAGATAGTAGCGTCATTTTGTGATAGCTCTATATCGTGTGTACTGGAAAATCGTATCCATATCGAAAATGATAATTTTCATTTAAAATCACGGGCTGAAATGATCGAACTGATGGGTCCATTACTATTTTATACGGTTTAATGAATTCTGCTTCCCCCAAAGCCAGGACTGAAATTTTATTATGTACTTCGTGTATGGTTTAACGTATAAATAATTCAGTCGACAAGCCCGGCAGATAATAACATGGAACGGAATGTAACACGCTCACTTGAATTAAGCGATATAAAGGTTCCCATTTACTATTGAAATGTGTTTCATTTCGTGTAATTTTTATCGATTAAAATAATAAAATAATCGGTGTCACTACATCTAACTCATTCCATCTACATTTACTAATAGGAACTTGAAAAACTATAATCTGTTAGTAAAGAATGTGTAAGTATGTTTTAAAAAGACAAACAGCTGCAACAGCATATTATCCCAATTCGAAGAGAAAATGGGGAGTAGGTAAGTGATAATAGCGAAAAAGCACTTTGCTTCATTCAACATCTAGCTAAAACATTCACTCCACATGATATACCAACAACAGAACAGGAACCAAACAAATTAAAATATTTAGAAGCCCCTTTCCAAATGGATTTTGAAGTAAAGAAAGTCACAATCATAGTCAAGCGAGTCGTTGGTCATGAATCGACACGAGCATCTTTTTGAGATTTTTTCAAATTATGTGGGATCGAACGAGAACAAACCTTTTTTACGGCTAAATGATCATGCAATATTTTATATGTGCTAATCGAACTAATGCGCTGAAATACAATTTTCAAATCACAATAAACAACACAAATCGCGCTTAAATGACAAACTGTTCTGAAGAAAGTTATGGTCAAAAATGTCAAACTTTCCACTGGAAACATCAGATAGCGTTTGACAACCCTTGGTGGTGTTGCCAAGGCTTAAAATATAAATAGTGCCCCTCGTATTTGCCAAACGTAAGAAGACGGGAATTAAATTTAGTAAAACTGGCTCATTGATAGAAACTCTAGACTTTTTCTTTAGAAAACAAGTTCCCATTTGGGCACATGGTATACTATTGTGGTGATCAGCCAGCGAAATCGAACATCGATATTATTCTTTCTAATATTTCTATTCTAATAATCTTTCTAATCGTATAAACCCATCGCATATAATGAAGGTTGTCTCAAAGCACCAATATAATCATGCAGAGAAGAATGTTCTTGATAAAAAAAACCCTTATTAACGCATAGTTCATTCTGGTGCAATGTTTTAATCATTTCTATACAAAAATCAATGTTCAGCTGTGATAATTCTTCGACAACGGTTGCAAAAACGGCCGTTAAGCTTCAGATAAACTGGCCGCGTGCTCCTCTTCAGATGGAAGGTTTCAAATTAACTATCGAGCGTTGGGAACTGTTTCACTTTTATTTACCTACCCTCGATGCACGAGAATCTCAAATAAAGGTAAATTAAGAACATGCTAGGACGGTAATTCGGTAAATATTCCACGAGCCACTAAGCGTTTTTCTTTCCGTCACGACACAAATTCCTCACATTCCCAATTATCGTTTTTTACGTTTTACATCCACCACGCCGAGCCAGGACTATTCGGTTCTATTTTGATCGGTATAGTTTTATTGTAACATCCAATTCCGCGTTGTTTATTTTCCCGGCGTGTCTACCAAATTGCCTGGCATATATTCGAAGCAGGAGGAAGTCTCGACTGGTAGACGACACTAATGTAATGCATTCTTGTGTCACGGTTTTATTCTGGTTGGTCGCTTTTCGCTCACTTTTAATTTAGTCGTCTGCCGTATTATGGATGTACGTTTGCATTCCACCGCAATATTGCGCCTTCCTCGCGTATATGGAGAAATATCTTCGGCGAAAATGAACGAAATGATAGGAAAGTCTGGTGGGAGACATAAAAATGCCCAACGCTGAAAATTAAACTGGTCGTAAGCCATGAAGAGTTTGAACGTTACTGAAAATTAAAGTACAGTTATTAGTATTTAGTGGTTGTCACTTGCTTAGCTATACAAGTAAAACTGGGTATTATTTTTAATGAAACTATGGCGGTCTTTGGGGTACGTGTAGTGAAATAATGCTAGTAGCAATAATGCTAGTAGTTATGTTGTTGCTATAACTATGTTTATTCAGAATAAATGAATAGCGATCAAGCTAGTACCGAAATAGGAGGATGTTTCGAGGCAAGTTGCGGAAATTGACTGATTTAAACTTATCGCAAAAGCCGATGGCCTGGTGCGGTTATCCAGGCCTGGGATGATCGAATTTTTACCTGTAAGAAACAGGCGTGCCCTATTTTCGAGAACTAGCTAATATACTAGGGTTTCTACTTTCTAATATTTACACAACTTAAAACTAACAAAGGGTCTTTCAATAAAGACGCTCGATATTTAGACGTAAATAAAACAAGATATGTGTGAGATACCCACCCAATTTTTTTTGTTTGAAAGAATATTTTATGGCATTAAGTATAGAATATAACATCGTTAAAATGTCCACCGAAGCTTTTCTTGGTGGCACGTATTCGGGAGGTCCCATTTCTGATAACTTTGTCGCATAAATCTTATTCGCATAAACCTGCGATTAAGATAGCTCCGAAGGAATACGTCTAAAGGCGTTAAATCGCACGATCGTGGTGGCCAGTGCATGTCGCCGCTGCGCGCGATAACCATGACCTCAAATCGCTCGCGCAGAATGTCCATCGTGGCATGTGCTGTGTGGCACGTAGCGCCATCCTGTTGAAACCACATGTCGTCGGTATCCGTATCATCCAGTTTAGGACACAAGAAGGCGCTTATCATTGCCACAGTCGCTTCGTTTTGGAAGAGATACGGACCGATGATTCCGCCAGACTAAAATCCGCACCAAACAGTGACTTTCTCGTTTTGTGCTGGTGTATCTCATGTGGATGGGTATCGTCCCAAATCCAAATTATGGCCGCTATAACTTAACAAATTTCAAAAGTCTTTACTGAAAGACCCTATATATTACTTTCATTAGTCCAACTGCCTTGACAACGCTTTTGTTCAAATATTAATGAAAAAGTA
Source organism: Rosalia funebris (assembly GCA_037954035.1). NCBI lineage: Eukaryota > Metazoa > Arthropoda > Insecta > Coleoptera > Cerambycidae > Rosalia > Rosalia funebris. Next base: position 2,856,693 of record JAZFAV010000002.1, on the reverse strand, counting down.
AAGTGCGGTTATTAGTACCTATTTAGTGGTTGCCACTTGCTTAGCTATACAAGTAAAATTAGGTACTATTTTTAATGAAATAAGTTCGAAGTTGACAACCTCGTAAATGTTGCATGAAGGTTGAATGAAGCTGGAGGTATTAAAATTCGTCTCAAGTAACGTAGCCTAAAGTAACGTACTGTAATGTAGAAACATCATTGATTCAAATTAATCGATAATTTATCAATTGAAGGTGGTGACGACGATTTGCACATGGCAACATAATACAGGCTCAGTATCTCCAAAAGTTGAACCAGTTGTGAATTGAAGCATATAAATTGACAGCCATTTACACAGAACCCGTGTACCCAAAATTTCGTCGGAAAGAAACTTTTTACTGCATGCCTATCGAATAAATCACCAGAAATTCATTGTCTAGAGCTGACGTAACGTTATGTAACGCATTTAACGTAACAAATCCAATTAAAACCATGACTGAAAAGCGTTGGAATATTCTGCAGCTTCTACTATTTTAATTAGTCCACTTGACACCACTTTAATATTAGACATTATGACGTTTTAATAATTAGATCAACTATCTCAGCTTATGTTGGGGATCTGAAATACATTCTCTGATATCATTGCGGCAAAGAACGGAGACAAGTTAATTATAATCCACAATACTTTAGATCCGTCAGTGAAAAAACAATGAATGTTTTTAACTTTACCATCTTTTTTCTCGCTTTACTTTTTCATGCAATCGGCTGAATCTCAACGAAAAAAGTGGCAAGAGAGAAAAGAACTAACATTTGAAGACTTCAGTAGTGCTGCTGGGTATTCGATTTTGAAGTCCTTATCCATTGGAGTGTATACACGATCACACCTATTCTTTGACAGAAAGAACCGATGGAAACTTCTTCCGATTTTTGTTTTGTCACATTTATTTTGAAGTTTGACTGCTTTTATTATCAGCCTCTTCTGAACAAAATAGTTCCAAAGACTCACTTTTGGAACCCTTATCAAGAAATCGGAAACTTTCTAAAGAAATCGACTGAAAATACTTTCATTTGAAAGACCTCACTTCAATCAATATCAAAGCGGAGCTAGATTCTACTCTGGAGGATTCTGCTCCTTCGTTTACAACAGTAAAACATTGGGTGGCAGAGTTTAAACCGTACGAGCTGTCAAGACGAACATAGCAGTGGTCGACCAAACGAGGTGACCACGCCAGAAATGGTGAAGAAAATCCACAAAATGGCATTGGATGATCGTCGACTGAAAGTGCGCGAGCTAGCAAACATGGTGGGCATTTCAAAAAATGCATCGCATATTGACTGAAAATGTAAACATGAAAAAGCTGTGCGCAAGATGGGTGTCGCGATTACTCACAATAGAATTAGCTCGGGTACTTCTAGGACTACCCTCGTACCTTATCTATTGCCTACCCACTTTTCTGTGACATACTTTGGAGATTTGGATTATGGAGGCTTTTATTCACTCTAGTTTGATCTAATGAGCAACTTTGGTCTATCATTAGTCTTATTACATCTTGAAGTTGTTGTTATAATCTCATTGGAATCCATAAAGAAAAAATGATATCTACGTAATGAGTCCGTCTTAAGTTGTATACCGCAAAAACTCGCACATAAATTTTGATTGGAAAACCCCATAACAACTGTCTTAGGATTAACTAGGACAATGTTGTAAAGGTTCATCTTACCTATTATGAGCACCAAAAAACAAACAAAAATATCTCCCATTAAATATTTAAATAATTTTTCTATTCTTCTGGTACATTTACACTAACTAAACAGTAAACTATATTTTTCTATATTACGATCCTTTGCCATGTATCAAGCTTATGACGCACGACGTCCCCACATCGTTAAAATTTCTCTGGTATCGATAGATACGTATATCGCAATTTAGAAGTTCTAATTGGGTTTCTTATTGTTTCAGGAGCGATGCCTTCCTTGAGCCGTACCTCCAGGGACTCGGCGGCCGACAGAGCCCGGGGGTGGGCGCCCCGTCCCCCTCGCCGCCCCCTAACCGACTGGCCCCCGTTTTGCCGCCTCCTTCATCTAGATCTCTCTCGAGAGAATCGCTTATGTCTTCTAATGGCGGTTCGGACGCCAGCAGCGAGGACAGTGAGGAAGGTAAGGACGTTTTGATTTTATCTCAATTAGAGGAACGAAAGCGTCAGTGAAAATCGTAATAAAATCATAAATCAATTTATTTTAAATAACACCCATGATAATGTGTTGGACAGACATAACACTTGTAGACTCTTTAACCATCACCTAACTATTAATATATTCTTTAATGACTGGCTATGATTATTTACTTGACAGTTAACTATACGAGTATACAAATATTGTACATAAACACTATATCTTCTAGGATATGGAGCTACATGTGATATAAGCCTGATGGAACGTTTGGTACTATCCCACCCGATATGGTTCCTACCCGGGATACAACGCGCAGGTGCCTTCCACCTGCTGCAAGGCAAAGAAGAAGGGTGTTTCGTCGTTAGAAAGTCCTCCCAGTCCGACACTATGGCTCTATCAGTCCGGCTTCCACCGGATAAAGGTCCCTATATAGAACATTATCTCATTCACTCATCAGAGGGTCGTCTAGGCCTAGAAACAAGTGAAAATCGGTTCGTAGACATGGCGGCGCTCATAGCACACTATTCCAATTGCTGCGACGAGTTACCAGTACAGCTAATTCTACCGAAGGCCATCAGGGAGTCCAAGAGTAGGCAGCAATTATCTTCGCTTGCTTTATTAGGCCAGGAATTCTGGAGCTACAGCCCTCCAGCTTCGGCAGCTTCAAGCCCTGACGCCGACTTGGTGCTCAACTTGAATCCTCTTATGAGCACCTTCAAACAAGCGGAACCCTCGACTCCCGTTCCGAAGGATAAACCAGCAAGACCCAACACGCTCAATCTATCTAGCAAAAACGACCCTAAAGGGGATATTTTGAAAAGCACCACCTCGCTTAAAGGCGACTTAGTTTCAAGGACGCCACCGCCGCCTCCGCCGAGATGGTCAAAGCCCACTACGCCCAACAACTTCACGGTTACGACGACCGTAACGTTTAGCGTGAACGCGCAGAGTCCCGGCAACGAACAACCACCCCCCGTACAAGAGATGGTGCATTGCGATCCGAAGAGGATGTCGCCAGAAGGCTGCACCTCGACCATCTCATCGAAAGGCAGCCTGCGCCGCGCTCCCCTCAACCAAATTGTGTCGCCCAATTCAGTATTATCACCCAACTCAGATACTCCTGACACCTTATCACCGCTGTCGGTGTCGAAGGGAGCGCGGCACAGCAAGAGAACCAAACAGAAAGTCTCGAAGCATTATCAGGAGAGCGATATCGTGGATTCCCCCACCGTTCTCTACTACAAGAGCGGTCTGGGGGACAAAATCAGCGATTACGAGGACTTGTGGACCAACGAGAATGTACCCAAGACTGCGAACAACAACGGTAGTAACTTCGCGTCGCCGGACATTCTCCGCCACACCGGGAACGTTGTCTCTTTGAACAACAACGTGTTGAGCCCTTCCGAGTCACAGAACGGATCGTCGTCGCAGAGGAGCATGTGTAGCACACCCAGTCAAAGCCAAACTTCAAACAAAGGTGAGTGCCTGCAACGTATGTATGTAAGCTATCGGTGTTGGTCGGCCATATCTGTCGCTATCAGACGCTTGGTAAATATGTTTCTAATCAATGCATATGCTATAAATATTAATACTCACGTGACGTGGTGATTCCTAGAAGTGTGGAGTGAATAATCCGTCGATAAATAACGTGGCAATGAATGCCTGTCGCTAAGGACTTTGCATTAAGTTACGAGGCTGGTTCGCATATAAATTGGAATAACCTATATGAAGTTGTTGATATAACATACTGACAAAACACTGGTCCTAACCTAACCTAACATAAACAACGGAATTGAAATTTTATTCTAGGCACATATAGAGAATCTCATTTAAAATTAAACATCCAGAATATCCTCCTGAAATTTCCGGAATATCCTTATGAATCCTTTTGAAATATTTTTATAGAATGCAGTGTCAATTTTTGTTTTCAAGGCGACATTTTTTGGCATAGAATATGGTACTGTCATTGGCCTCTCTGTCAAACGGCAAAACATTGGAGTTACCTACTGAGATTTCATTTGCTTAGGTGGTCTTCATTACTAAAAGTTGGGTTAGAAAGTTGACGATATAGCGCCTAGAGGAGCTGTTATCGCGCGCATGTGAATTTTGAAATTGAATGACTAAATAATATATGAAAGCGATGAAAATTCAAAAGTATAAATATCGATTCGTTTACCTGTAGGAATTATTCCGTAATCAAAAATTGTGGTTAACGTCCCAATAACATTCCATGTTATAGCTACGTGGGTATTGTGACAAATAATAACGGATATCCTTAAAATCTGCAGTTAGTTCTATTTAAATTAAACTTAAAACTAAATTTTCACATTTTGATTTAACTTTTAATTCTCCGAAATTGAGTACAAATCAATATCTTCTATTTATTACTCATAGAACGAAAGAGCTTATTGTGCTCGATACCGTGTAATAACTCCAAATGAAAAAATCTTCAATACTTAATGAAGTCGATAGTTTTCTCTATTATAGTATTTTCCTTAGCGATTACTGATAGTTTACTTAATGTCTATCTGTATGTAATCCTTAAATCATTCTTTAAAATTGTAAACATGACATCACGTCGTTCTTGTGTGACGGTCGACATATGGGTCCCAAGTGGTCCATTTTCGATATTAAATAGTTGAACCCCAAGATTTTCTTTATATCTACACCGAAGAGTAACGATCTGGACTCGAAGCGTTTTGACGATTTGCAATATAATTTGCAAACGTAGCTTATTCATTTCAGTGAAACCAAATCCACAACAAACTAGAAAGGGTATTACAATAAGAGCGGAAGATTTGAAATGAGCGCTATTTTGGTGGTTATGATTCGATAGATCAATAATTGTGACAGGACAGACCGTTTATGGGTCTCTTCCCGTTGAATATCATTATCCACTGAGACAATCTCGGAGGATTGATTGTATGGCTAGGGTTTTTTATGTGCATTCTCCCTCAGAATGGCCATTTCTGATAGGAATTATTTACTGTGAATTCCAGTTTCGTCAGTCCAATCGCCAGCGACGGAATTGTCGCTCCTCTCGCCGGGAGCGCCGGAACTTCCCAGTCCCCACACCCCGAAGCAGGGAAGCCCCTTCTACGCCGAGCCGGCCGACTCGCTAGCCCAGATACAACAGGTGCCGAAGCGGATTATAAACAGACCCGCACCGGGAATACCCCCCATGCATCACAGGCACTCCAACCCGCCGGCGTTGCACTCGCTGAAAGCGCTCAGTCCTGGATTGGAGAGGGTAGACGACTGTACTGAATTCAACGGCGGTAAGTCGAGAACCAACGGGGTGATGTCGTAAATCTGAGGTTCACCTAAAACGCATTTTCAGGAATGATATCCTCTTCTGTAGACAATCTGAGCCCGAAGCAGAGATTCACGGGAATCAAGAGGCCGGAAGCCAAGCCGGTGCAGCCACCCTTCGTCAAACCGAGGGCGAACGACAGTTGGCAGATCGATAACGGTTGGAAATTTTTGAGTAAGTATATTTCGCTGTTTCTGGGGTATCCCCCGGCAATCGACATGTAACTTCTGTTGCATATCGCTACGTAATAGTGTTCGAATTTTTTAGCTAGCGAATGTGATGTCAACATGGATTCCAGTGACCAAGACTACGATTCAGATTGGCCAACAATTCCCAACTTTGTATCATCCCTCGAACAATATACTCCCGATCCTGATGATAGAACCACTTTGCAAGATCTGATCTCCAAAAGGTACGTACACTGACCCGACCGGGGATTATCGTCCCTGTCGTAATCATACGTTAGGAATTCACTGTTCTGTCTTTGTCCGTCCCTTTTCAAATTGCATCTTTTATCTCTCTTATAACAATAAAGTCGTATCGTAACGAATTTACAGAATATGGTGTGGGCTTCAATTAAAATATGTTCGATTTTAACTTGATTTGTAGATTTCCTGATATCAGGACATCCTCCGGCCTAAGCATAGACGAGGAAAGGTGCAGAATGTCTGCGTACGATAACGTAGAAGACAAAAGGACTCCGAGGGCGCCCCCTTCGGAAATCAGCGAGATTACGGAATTCTCCGACCCGTGGGCCGAGGTTAGCCAAGGCGTTACTGAGGTAAGACCGTGAACCACCGGCTTCATTAAAACATAATGACACGCGTACTCTTACAGACTGAAGACTCATCATATTGTGATACCCCATACACGAAAGTAGCGTCCATCAACAGGTCGAAGAGTTTTAGGGACAGGCTGGATCCGCTGCTCTGTAAGTAAACGCGATGCCATTTCCGCTTTCAGGATAACATCGCATCTTCTCTTTTAGCTGCTCCACGCCTTCAGGCGTTGAGAAACAGAGACCAGGGTGGACCGAAGGCCGTCGGCAGTAGCATTAGGACTTACGCTCTAGAGTTGGCTCAAGACAAGACGACTACCTTTGCTCAAAATGTAGATAATTTCATAGCCTGTACTTGCGAGTCGAAAGAGACCAACCCCCAGATCGTCATGAGGAACATGAGGCAGTTCATGTCCGGCATGAAGAATTACCTCGTCAAACACGGAGAGAAGGGTTTCTATAAGGAGATAGAGCGAGAGAGGAGCAAGGTGGGATTGTGGTTCGTCACTTTTAGAACCTTTTGTTAATGGAATCTTTTTTCAGCTGAAATCGACGGAGTTTCTCAACTTGGACGCTATTCTGGAAGGGGTTATGCATAAGTTGGTGGTGAAACCGCTCAAGAACCATTTGCAAAAGCTGTTTCTGGATCATTATACGAAGACTGGTGCCATTAGACTATTAGCTGATAATATTCAGTATGCCTCGACGAGGCCGATAACTGAGTTAGCAATAAAGGTGAGTAATCCACTGTCAGTTCTTTTTTAAAGCCATTACCATCCCTCAAAATCCACAAGTGACTTGCAAACAAAAGTTTCAAGATACGAGGCAATAAAATTAACTTGAAGTCCTAAGTTATACGAAGATGAAAATGCTGGAAGACCAGATCAACCATTACCAAAATGGAAAAGATATCAAAACGTACTAGGGAAATATTGTGGTTTATTAAGAAAAAGCCAGATAAATAGAAGTCGACAGATATAAAAGCGCTGTTTGTAGATAATTTAATATTGTAGATTATTTAACATTAAAAACATGAAATTGGGGAGGAGAGGAAGAAGAAATATGAGGGGGTCTCGTTTTATCGTGAAACGCAGGTTTTTACGTGAAACGCATCTTCAGCAGTTGTCACAAGTTGCAGAGAACCGTCGAATTTAGAGCAAATCCGAAGACGCCACTGAATTGATCGGCTTCTCCTAAGCCCGTACAATTTTTTTCATATTTTTTCTCGAGAAAACGTTTTTTAGTCGAAAAAATCGATGGACCACAGCATGGACAATTATAAAAAAATACGATAGTGCCAGAATCTACACGAACCACATCGAAACCCACGTAATTCTACCTCCAAAACGCGGTGGTGATCTCCGTTTTCACGAGGAAGTTGTCACAACTTGCAGGATTTCTAAATTCGCGCATACCCAGAGGCCCGTCGAATTTGGAGCAAATCCGTAGACGCCACTGAAATGGTCGGCTTCTCTTGAGTCCATGCGATCATAGATATGGGTAGAAATAAAGATTAAGAATGAATGCAAGTCCTGGTGAAGTTGATGATGAATAATGGAGAATGAAACATGCGAAATGGTATTTGGATGCAATTACGTCGTTTACAACTAAATAATGTATAAGTAAATCAAACATCCCCTTTTGTTTCCATTTCAGCCAAAAATCCCGCTCCCCTCCGAAAGCGTCCTGAGCCGGATCTCGCAGTACATGCAACGCCTCCAGACCGCCGACTCCCCCCTGGAGAAGCTCGAATACCTCCTGGCAGCTATTGCGGTTATCTTCAACTCGGTAAGTGCGCGCCCGACTTCCCGCAAGTAAATCGAACAAGTTTCTATTGGTTCGTTCACAGGTGAAGACCAGCCAACTCACGGGGACGGGCAAATCGATTCAACTAGGCGCCGACGATTTCTTGCCGCTCTTCGTTTGGGTGCTGGTGAAGACGAACTTCGTGGCGGCGGAGATCGAGGCGGAGTACATGTGGGGGCTGCTGCACCCCTCGCTGCTCTCCGGAGAGGGAGGCTACTATCTGACCACGATGTCGTCAGCCGTGCACGTACTTAAGAATTTCAAGGATAGCTGTGAGGAGAACGTGAAGAACCACGTTAAAAACGATGTGAGTATGCGACGGATGCGACATCTAGCGGTGTTGTTGTAATGCACGAAGCCACAGCGATTAATGCCACGCGCGTTATCTACCGACTTTATATAAATTGTGAATGTTAAAAATCTATTCTCCATCGTTTTCGTTATTTTTATAGCTCCTAATTATTTCTGGAGGCAATCTTCCTATTATTTTCCCATATTCTTTGCTAACTTTCCGTCGGGCGCAGTTTGAATCCAAACAGATTCGGGCACAATGCATCTGAGAGATCCCATATGAAATCTTACACGATTTAGATTTATATACAATAATAAATATTTCACATTAGTTTTTAATAGTAATAATTAAATTTGCTTAATTTACTTAATTAAATAGCAATAAGAAATCTAACAAAATGTAAAAGTGAAAATAATGACGTAGTCAGGCGCAATGCATCTGACAAATCTGAGCGGCCCGTACAAGGCCAGGGAATGCACTAAAAAAAATCGACACCATATCGAGTGGTTTGGAGCTAGGAAGCTATGAGGAAGTTCGAGTTAATATTTGTAATACGCACGGAAGGGCAAAGAAAAAAGTTACTGCCGGACCTCACAGATCGCGGCTGTGCCCGACGGAGGGTTAAGAATTAACTTTTTTTTTTAATATCAGAAATATTTCCTGCTATTTTTTCCATATTCCAGTGCTTTAGAAGGTCCTAGAAAAATTGATTGTATGACTATTCTAGTCATACAAGAATACTCTAGTCTCTACCGACCTATACTATATTAGATTTTCGTCAAAGCAGAAAATCTGAGGCCATCTTTTGTAAAATCCTAACTGAAAATTGTCTCGGGTTTATAGATTCCATCATAGTTTCGATTTGATTCTTTTCCATATTTTGTGGATATATTTTTGGCATTTCTAACCCTCGTCTCACCGTTGGAATTGCTTCGCCAATATATTTTAATTATCTAGTAAGAATGAACATGACGGCTTAAGACGTTCAAATGTACGTACTACTAACAGCAGAATGTTGTTAGAATCCATCGTCTCGTCCACACATAACCACAGTTTATTTTGTAATTCAAAATTGATTCTGTTTTCTATTGCTTGGGCCACAGATGGTATGACAATCACAGATTTTGTGATTGTCATACGGTATAGTAGTAATACTAATTGTTGTGTGTATGAATGCCATAGAACGGGGCAATAATAAAGTCCAAATATTGTCTAGAATGTCAATAAAGATGAAAAAGCACCAAAAACAATTGATAACTAAAGGAATTAAACATTATTTAAAAAATAACTATAGCATGAAAACGGGCTGTTTCTACCACCATTTGCAAAGCGATGCTAACGCCCCCATCACTTGATTATCTCTGGATGTTTTTGTATCTTTTACATATTTTAATCTTGAAGGAATGAACACCCAGTCTCAAATCTTATTTAATATTTCAGGGGAACGGGTCGAATGGGTCCCATTACGTCGTTCCCAATGTTACATATAAAACTGTCGATTGTCTAAAACGGCTTGTTTTGCAGTCTGTGCTGAAGGTCGTAGTACCGGACGAACTCCACGGCTCCATACTGACCAAAACCTTGCCAGCTAGGCCACACATGACCACGAAGGAGGTGTGCAAAATAATCGCCCACAAGGCCAGGATAACCAACCCCCAGGACTACGCCCTCTACCGCCTGACCGACGGCGAAGGTAAATGTTGTGCGAAAACCGGGGAAAAACCGTGTAAAAAAATTGCGTTCGCTTTCAGAGATGATGCTGATGGACAACGAGTGTCCCCAGGACTTCATGAAGGAGGGCAGGCACACCATGCTCGCCTACAAGAGGATAGACGCCAAGATAGCCTGGCCCAAGCAGGACAAGCTGAATATCTAGTCATTACAAGTTCAGCCTGTCCCCCTTAAAATATATATTTGTAAATACCGTTTGTGTTTATGAGGAAGTGTAACTTGTCATTTTATAACTTTTTAATACACGTTAATGTTTTCTACTCCCGTAGCCCAGCTACATGTTTTAATATTTATTTTAAAACGATACTGTGAATTGTCTCTTTAATAACAAATTTTGTATTTTAATTTATTGAACTGTACTAAGTAATAAAATAAAAAGTATATTCTTACGCCTGGTTTTTTCTTTGGTGTTCTGTACGCCACCTGGAAATTATTTGACTAGGAGATTTAGAAGACTTCTCATTGACATTTCCCTGAATTACAAAAAAAATGAATTTTCCTACTTTCTGAAAGTAAATCTACTGATAACATCACAGAAAAATGTTATGAGAAATTAAATTCTATACTCGCCAAACAAGTGCCTCAAAAAATTTAATATTTCTGATCTGGTTTAATCAGGAGATTGTAAACAATATCGAATTAAACAAAAAAGCTTTGAAACCTAACAAATTCAGTAATTCTCGACATAATGTTAATCAATAAACCGTCTATTCCGACGAGCCACAACAGAGACGGACTAACCATCGGTACCGCGCCAATGTTTGTTTCTATAGCAATGACATTGCCACCGAATGTTACATGAAGCAGCGGAGTTTCAGTGGCAATTTTTTTTATTGGTGGTCAATTCTTTTATTTATATATTTCTTTTCCCAATTTGGTGTTTATTCGAATATCCATTAATATTCAGTATTGTGTTATGATGTACTTTTTGTGAACTAACCTTGTATAATAATAGTGACCTGAGTTCGACTCTGTTGCGGCTCGCGAAATAGACGATGTTTTTATTAATTGATTAATGAAACTCCTATCAATAAATAATAATAGTTACCCTATACTATGCTATAATAGACTTAAAAATGTATACAACGATGCTGATGCCAAATGTAACAAGGTTAAACAAGTCGCTTAAAAAAAAATGGAAAAGTATGTGGCAAGTCTAAAGGCAAATAAGAATCTTTTTTGCGATAAATACAAAAGTTTCTTATTTAACTTGGATGACAATAAATTGACACACTCTTTGTATCCTTTACTCTACAAGAATCTTTTCTATTCCCCCCAACCCTCAAACCAATTGAAATTGTTGAAATGTCTACAAAATTTTAAAAACATAGCTATGAATCCATTAAGAACTGCGAAATCAGATGTTACGACCCATTTGGCCAACCCTGTATATAGATATAGGGCTAAGAAGCCTTAAGGGATGCATTTACTCAAGTTATTGAACAAAGTCAAGTCTCATTTCTTGAGAAAGAATTCTATTCTTCGAGAAAGTCTATTCTTTTGTACAGATTTGAAAAAATAAGGCATACATTTTTGCAGAAAATAGTATAACAGGTTAAGATTTAAGTAAAAAGTAATAAAATTGTATTTATTCAAAGTTGCTGGAGATATATAATTAACCTTTTTAAGTTGAAATGTCAATAGAGTAAAAGTTATTAAATTTTGTAATTTTAAGTTAAGATTCTGAAAGGTTTTTCATACTTTACGAGTCAGGAAAATGATGTTACGCTTGAATCTATCGTATACTTTTAAAATATAGATTTAATAATAAAGAGATCACGGAAGTCAAAAAGTGAAATATTTATTTGACGATGAAGTTAACAGAAATCATGTACTTTGCACAGATTTTTTCCTTAAAAAAAAGTATGTAGTTTTTCTAAATGGACAGGCGAGACACTATTTTATATCTTCCCTGTCCACCATGGGGTTGAAAATGGGGTTTGCCTCAAAGCTGCCTATTATATTTTTCGGCACAGAAGCAGCCCAAATTGTTAATTTAAAACAAAAGTCCTTTTACCGAATTGGGTAAATAAGAAGTATAACGAAGAGATTTTCATCTTAATAACAGTTAAAATTGTTAATCAGGGTACAATCTGTATCAATCTTTAATGTAGGATAGTAAAGAAACGAAAAAAGATTCTTCCAACAGCAAAAAATTTATAGTATTTGAAGGACAATACATATTCAATAAATATTTTTTCAAATAATCATATCAAAAAAAAAAACCAAACATGTTCTAATATGTTATCGTATAATAGAACCACATTATATAGCTGTAATGAGTTATAATAAAAGATATAGGAGACAATAAAATATGTAAATTTTGGTACCTATATGATATTAACTAACAACTATTAACTTTCTGCAAGAATTTTTTGAAATTTGATCTTCAGTTACAGTTGAAAATAACATTGTAAGATTTATTTTCTCTTAATAAATGGTTTTAATGTGAGGTGGGTCTATAATATACATATATGTAGGTACATAGATACTAACGAAAAAAAAAAACCATCTTTATTTTATTCAAACGGGTATTAGTTAGCTACAGTATACGTTAACTTGAGAATTTAAATGTTCTATTGTACTCACATTGGTATGTATTGGCGAATTAGTAGGTTTTTATGCATACACAAATGTATATGTTAAGAATATATTGGTACTAAAATTAAACTAGGTACTCACCATCAAATTTGAATTGCCCGACTGGCTACTCAGGAGATTTTTCGTAGGCACATTACACAACACTCGAAACCTATTAAACAATACAACAGTCAACGAATAAGTTCTAGAATAATCAGTTCGGTGTTTTTACTTACCCAAGGCGGCTATGGGACTGATCACGCTTAGCACGTGAATTAAAATATATTGTTCTTTGTAAATTTGTGGACAAATTTTACCACCTACTTATTGCTCCAATACCACACAAAACTATTGTCTTAAGATACATACATATATATGAAATGTATATTTGATTTTTGCTATAATAAAACAAGATGAAACGGCGTCGCACTACACAACAGAAAAACATCATCGCTAATGATTGTTGAAAAAGATGTAAAAAGAAGACAAAAGACGTTCATACCGCGAAAACGTCAAGCAACCAATCAAATCGTATTACAACAGTAAAAAATAGGACCTATGGTCTCTTGTGAACCATAAAATAAAAAAAGCCCTCGGTGTTGGTATAATAATTCACGTAAACATTTTAGCGTACGAAATGGATTTGAATAAGACGGAATTCGCAATTTCAGACACTTTTAAATTTACTTTTTAACAGTTGGCAGCGTAAATCAAAGATTATATATACCGCAGGCAAATTAAATTGTTCTTTGTATAAACTATAAGGTCGTAGATTTTTCGTTATTTTGAAATGGTTTTAAATAGAATACACAAACATTAACCTTTTACTGTTGTAGAAATACTAATGTACTGTATAATCATGGAAGGTGGTCGTAAGGAAAATCTCCTTGTGACGTCACAACTATATTCACATCAACAATTTGAAAAATCTATTGAAATATACCGTTTTTAGTAAATTTTTAATTATAAAACAATTGTTATATGTAGATTCTCGAATGCAAATATGATGTCATGCATAAACCGATATAATAAAGGTTTCTTTTTTCTTGATATCTCTAACTCTGACGAAAACTAGACAAATGTCTTAAGGTAGGTTTACGAAGATGCTTTTTGCATTGCGAATTGGCGAATTACGATGTCTAAAGAGAAACTTGTAAATATAACCGTAAATAATGATGTAGTACTGTGTCTACTTTTCGAAATCTGTTTACATGTATCTTATAATATTTTAAGTATATTTATAAATGCATTTGAATTAAAATTTAAATTAGAATTAGTTTAGATACATCGTTTTTGCGTACTACTTTATTTTTATATCTTCGTTTACATTATTGCATTCTTATTTCAATAAGAGATGATAATATGTACTGCTCATCAATAATAGGGAAAAGTGTGAGATTTCTCTATGTATGCATAAGAGAAAGAATAAGGACAGCACTGTTTACTTAGACCAGGCTATTTACTGCACATCTCGTGGGCAGTTCGATAGAAACTTGTTCCTATTCTTGTAAAAATAACCTTTTTTATAGGTAATAAAGTCGACAAAGTATGTGACGTGTACAGAAGCTTATGCTGTGCATAATTAACACAAATTAATAACCGAATAATTAATATAAGAAACTGCTATTGATTTTCAATTACCTAACACGTAAACGCAATTCAACATATCTGACAAGTTTAATTTATACTTTGAACAAGTACCACTAGGTAATATTTAAGACGAAATATCAATAAGCAGTAACAAAACGAATTTAGATATGATACTGTTTGGTTTTGCAGTTCACATTTCGTGTTTTCAGACATATTAAGGAGCATCAACAGATTTTATGGTATATTAAATAAAATGGAATTAAAAGACTTAGCCGACTTGTATGGGGAAGAACTGCACATTAAGCAACTGAGAAAATTAATCAGGGGTAGCCCAAGGGCGCAAGAAATTGAAAAAAGGTCAAAATTGGATTACTCCGATGGGAGAGTCATTGATGAACATGATCAATTTTATAGAGATCACAAGTTGCTTCTAGCGCTTTTTAGAGTAAGCACCGAATAATTTTCTCCTCTATAAACTACATTATATAACACGACCCCTTATTTAGATCCTGGGAGTGATGCCAGTTCAACGCGGAGAAATCGGGAAGATAACGTTTGGCTGGTTCAGCGCCCCCATGCTCTACGCCTATGTCTTTTACGTAGTAACCACGACCATAGTCGTACTGGTGGGCTACGAGAGACTGGATATACTCCTGAACAAAAGCAAAAAATTCGACGAATACATCTACTCCATCATATTCATCATATTCTTGATACCCCACTTCTGGATACCGTTCGTAGGGTGGGGGGTGGCGTACGAGGTTTGCGACTACAAGAACGGCTGGGGAAGGTTCCAGCTGCATTATTACAAAATAGCAGGTCAGCAAAACGTTTTATAACTCAAGATACTAGCTCAGTTTATCATAGCATCGTCTTTATTTTATCTATTTTACGTTTCTTTGCTTACTTGGTACCTTATTCAATATTACTATAATAAAAAAGTTACTTAAATGGTAGGATTATATATTTTTAAATGAATATAAAAGTTGCAATATGAGTAACCCATACAGTTAACTAATTATTATATTAATGATCATGAAAGATCTATTCGGCATAAAGGACCTTATCTATTTGAACGTCAGTGGGTTCGGTAGGCACTTCGTCAACGATTTGTTCCTTAAATGCAACCCCTATTAAAGACGGAGCTACGTTTTGTGTTTCCCGCAACTTCGTCAGGTATCTATCGTAGTAGCCGCCTCCATGGCCCACTCTCCATCCTTCTTTGGTGAACGCTACTCCCGGCGTTACCACTAGATCTAGTCCTAAAACAAAATCGCCATGTCACTATCACTAGATCACAAATATAATCAAACCGAGTGACTAGATCTAGTCCTATTAGATCACTAGATCGAGTGCTGAAGCAAAGAGTAGTATAATTTATAGTGACGGGCGCAGATTTCTGATATTTTCATGTATAATATATCTTTATTAGACAATTCCTTAACGCCAAAGTCTAGTGAAGAAGGCCGCAAGTCATTGGAACAAAGAAAAAACTGCGTATCCCACGAAAGCGTGTGTTTGCTTAAATGTTAGGTTATGCATCCATTGTTTTTCATACATAATCTTAATCTACAACCCAGATAATTAAGATGAACAAGATAAAAGTTAAGTGGTTAATTATTATGAAGAAATACCTCCATCTAATGCGTTTTCCCTATTATCTTTCAAATACGGCTGCTTGATATTCCACTTAGTTAGCGGTAGGTTTTCCCAGTCTTCCATGGAGTGTAATTTTACCATATCCATTCCATTTTTACTATACCTAAATGAAAAAAACGCTTAAAAATTCTTATAAATGCAGACCTTTGTACCTAGTGGCTTTTTTAAAAGTCAAAATACGAGGTCCGATTAAAAAACACGGTGAACGAATTTCTATAGTAGAAACTGCCGACGCTGCATCTGTATGAAATAATGCGATCGATAGCCTTATGGTGACAATGTGATGACTCTGAAGACTGTTTACAAGTGGCATAACCTATTTAAAAGCAGAAATGAGTCGGTTGAAGACGAGGTCGGCGCGTCCTTCGACCTCAAGGACAGACAAACAACATTGCAAAAGTATAAACTCCGAATATTACAAGGGCGTATTACAACGTTTGCGAAACAATGTACAGAGAAAGAAACCAGAAAATGGGCCAAAGACTTCCTCCTTCATCACGATAACGCGCCTTGTTATACCTTACTTTTGATCTGTGAGTTTTTGGCTGAAAAAAATATTCCTGTCTGTCCACATCCATCTTACTCTACGGATTTAGCACCATGAAAAACTTAAAGCTAAAATGAAGACGTTTTGACACCATTCCCAACATTGAGAAGGTCAAAATGGAGCAGCTGCAGGCCGTTCCGAAAGAAGCCTTCAACCATGCAACCAACGTTGGAATAACTGCATCACTAGCCAAGGACAGTACTTTAAAGGAGATTAGTTCAAATTTGAAGTAAGCTTATTACTTTGTTCACAATAGAATTATTCACCGTATTTTTTTTTATCAGACCTCGTATATCCAAAATTTTAATTTGAGTTAATGAAACAGTACATGGAAAAAATTCATTAATTTACTATAATAGTTCAATACGTGAAATACGTGACTCATTAATATATAGTAAATTCATTAATTTACTATAATACATAGTTCAATACGTGAAATAAGAGATTTATTTTGAAGGCAGCGTTTTTTAACAAAAGCATTTTTCTCTGTGTATTCTGTGTGAATTATAGCGAAATATATATACCTATCAATAATGTTACCTAGGTACAAAGACATAATGAAATGTACCTAAATGGAAAGAAACGAAAACGAAATGTTGTAAACACAAATCTACTCGTATATACGAGTACTACCACATTTCTTAAAAGCCAAAATAAATCCCAAATTCCAATTTCAGTTAATGAATACGCAGAAGCAAACAAGACATACAAAAATTAGTACACAGTAATAGTTGTATACATACAGTGGACACAAAAAAGTTGGAAAACATCGATAAATCCGAGCTGGTATATAAATTTATTAATTTAATTTTTAATGACATTTGTAGATCCACAACTGAAATGAGTAAAAGAACTACGACGTTTAATACCACTATATTTTCACAGAAAGGTGCAGTTTCGACAATTTTTATGTAATTTTCAAACGATGATTCAACTAGGAATAAAATACAGACATTCTGTTCCTATAATATATATTATCCAAATACAGAGACTAAGTGTTGTGACAATAAACAGGTAGCAATTGTGCAATCCCGACCATCAAATTGTGAGAATTTTCATGAATATTATTAAGAACTATTAAACAGGGGGTTAATTAATTTGGGTAACAGTAAAAAGAGGAGAATATGGTATATCTACTTGATCATTTAACAAGCTAAAATTATCACTATGGTTGTATTTATAGATTTCTATTGCTTCTAACCAATTAAGTTTTAACATTTACATTTGTATGTAGATACTTTCTGAATTCTGCTTTTGAATTTTGCTGTTCCACTTACCCATTTAATTTAATGGCATTTGTTTGTGGTAATTATTATCTGAATATGACGTCACAAAATATACCGTATATCGGCAAATATACATATAAAAAACATTTATTTCAACAAAACAGCATTTTTTTCCTAGTTGTCTGGTAATGATTTTATCGAATTTGTTCCAATTTTTACCTGTTCACTGTATATTTTATTGATTTTCAAAGAATCTATTTTAATGAAAGCATTTTTTTCGTATAACTGTAGGGAAAATGATACCTGGGCACGAAGACTTGTTTTCCATCCTCAAACATTTTCCGCAGAATTGGTTCGGTGTCGATTTCATTGTCCATACTTAAAAATATTGAAACACGCTTTGAATTTTGGAATGCATTTATACCAAACAGCTGAAAATGAAGTTAAATTTAGATGGAGTTAGAAAAATCGATATTATAATTCGTATACGCTTCCATAATTGACCATACTGAGACGTATAATTAACGCTATAAAAAAATTTGATTGCAACTTAGAGAAAAATTTGTCCATCACATACTTAGGTGTTAATTAAATGCATATACACGATGTTCCAGTTTTAAGAAACAGACTGTAGAATTAATATTAGTTCTACAATATAAGAATGGCAGTTTCTGAAGTAAAATTTTACTTGTTAGGACAAAAAAGAGGTTTAAAAAAGTATATATTATATAGATATGTATACAGTCAACATTGGATTATAAAAAACTACTAATTTCGAGACCAAAATCGAATTGGTAGTTTTCCCGTCGAAGAAACGGAATACACATTAAATTCAATTTACCTTTTCTCTGACGATTTGCGACTGCCTCTGGATTTCTTCCTTCGAAAGGAGCTTGATCCTATTCTCAATCTCATTTCGAAGCGCGGCTTTAGCGGCTTTTACAGCGGACATTATCATCAGCGGCACTAAAACAACAAGTCGAGATCGAGTTGGTAGTTTACCAATTTTTTTTTTTTTATCTGCTGACCTTCGCTGAACTTTTTCCTACGAAATCTTTATAAATAAGGATAAACGACAACATAAAAATAACAAATTGTGAAGGCCTATTGGTTTACCGATAATTACGACGTATATAGCTAAGAATCATGTGATGTAAATTGTTTTTAAAACCTCTTAATTATTATTTGTAAATAAAATAATAATTTCTTTCTAATTCACATCTCGTGACTAACTTCTATCATATCCGCTAGAGGTTCTCAATTTTAAGTCTATTATACAAACTTATAATTCATTGAAAAACAACTTTGACATTCACATTCAATACATACGAGGGTGTATCGATAAATACTCTTTAGTTAGAATAAATAGTCTGTGTTTTTCTAACATAGAGACAACGTAATCAAACTTAAAACAATATCATGATATGCAGATCACTACTCCCCAACACATATTACTGCCTAATTCCATGGGAATTTCTTTTATTTCGAGATTTTATTCAGTTTTAGTAACAAATGATAGTCCGAAGTGGCCAAATTTGGTAACTAAATATTCAAACTCCCTCGTACTGCATAAAATAAAGATGAATAATGATGAAAATCAATATTTTGATACATTAGAGTAGGAAAAAGTCTAAATAAGACTTTTGTATATTTTATTAGAAAGCATATTTTATTTACAAGTACAAGTTTTACATTTGTTGAAGACTCCTTATACTTTTAGAGCGCTTTCATTTAAATAATCCAATTGAACTGGAGTTCTGCTGTGAAATTAAAAAATTAACCTGTAATAATGTAATAAACCAACATCAAATTTGTTTATCATAAATGAGTTATACAGTGTGGCCCTGATATACAGGGTTAGTCAGAAGTAGCGCAATTCAAAAAATACAACTTTTCCATTTCCAATATAATAGTGTTCCGATATACTGGTTGTTTTGAGTATGTGACATATTAAACTTACATTTTTGTATGTCATACCCTGTATGTTTTTATGTATATTGGCATAGACATTTTAATTTGGTATATCACAATGTTTCTTTAATTTAATTTCCCTTAGAAATTGTCAAGTATTTCAACTTTGGTCGAATAATAACATTTAATTTTGCTTAATTACGAAACCTGGAAAACAAAAGAACTATCAAATGCCACTTTACATAAAAAACGTTATTTTCAACAGTCATGATGTGTATACTATCATGACTATGTGTAAGTTTTGATTTATCAAGAGTTCAATTTCTATGTCAATATGAAAAGGCAATACGATTTTAGTCTCTTATTTATGAAATAAATTAATTGTAACGTCAAAAACTAAACTAAACCAAAAGGGTACGATAAAGCAAATATCCCCGGCTATATATTTTTATATTTCTAATGTTGGTAAGATCGATTCCATTTAATCCTGTGATTTATACCATCTTAATTTGGCAATTCACCAATAGATGGCAGATCGCACAGTCCTGGACGCTGAATTAATTACGCCGTGAAATATATCATTATTTTATTATAAAATCATATCGATATTTATTTGCTTATATTTTTTAAGACTTGTACAAATACAGACAACAGCAAAGCAATTTATACTTACAAATATGATCATAAACACCTTATATATCAAGATATACGTGTGTCTAACCTCTCTTAACTTGGCGGGAAACGGAACTGCAGACAGATAAATATTGTGCAACCTTTTAAAGGCAGATTTTGGCAAGCCTGCAAATTTAATTTAAACAATTGAATAATATTAAAGCATCCTTGTTAGCTTATTATCATCACTTAACTAGAAATTAATAATAAATCATACAGGGTGTGATAATAATTCTGATACTAACGGCATCGAAGTAAATAAGTTAAAAAAATGTAACCAAAAGTTAAGTCAAAAATTGAATCAAATATGAAGATTGAATTTAAAGTCTTCCATATATCTAGGTTTTTACATATCTATATCTAGCATAACATACAGTAATCGTCAAAAAATTTACACCGAATGAAAAAAGATCAAATTTTTGTCTAATAATTTTTCCACATCTGAAAACAAAATAAAGTTATATGTATTAAATTTTAGGAGACAACTCGTTCGTAAAAAATATTTCTTGTGACAAACTGTTTTCTATTTATCTAATTATATCATACGAAAATGGATATTATTCTGTCTTTTAGGGAAGAATTTAGAATTTCCTTACTTGAGTACACTCATAGTCGTCATAAGCATCGGATGTCTACTTTTAGCTGTTGGATTTCTACTCACCTTAAGCGCCTTGCTGGATGGCTTCACCCTGTACCACACTACAGCTTATTACCACATAATGACGATGATAAATATGAACTGCGCCTTGTGGTTCATCAACTGTAGGGCGATAGGGAATGCCAGTGCTGCATTAGCTGACGGTTTCCAAAAGGTAATGACAATCAGATGCATGCTAAACATTTTGCGCCTTCGAACACTGAAGCAGTATACACTGGATCCCCTCTTTTTGCAGGACATCGATAATTACTGCACTTCTTACATAGTGGCTCACTACAGGACTTTATGGTTGGAGCTGAGTGAACTCCTCCAAACGATCGGAAACGCATACGCTCGTACATATTCCACATACTCCCTGTTTATGATAACAAACACAACGATTGCTGTAAGTACTGCATGAACCGATGTAATCATTTTTACATGATTTTAAAGCTCGATCCCAAGAACTTGATCACTTCCCCTTCCACGATATACTCGTGCATTAGAAAAGCTGGAATAAATTTTACATTTTTAGTAGCTTGCAAAGTGGAGCAGTGTTCTCGGTTACGTCGATTTTTCTCTTTTCCTGCACACAATTATTTACAGATACAGCTAATCTGCAAGCCCTCGAATGCCGATATTCATCGTTCAGAGGTTCTCTCTAACGCTCTGTATAGTGGTTTCACAAACTTTAATTTCAACAGTCATTATTTATTTTGATTTGCAATTTAGTGAATCAACAATGACAATACTACTTCATTATATGATACCTAAATCTTCCTTTATTGCGCGGATATAGCTAGATCTCTTTTAACTATAGATCGGTACAATTACCATAAGCCATATTAAGTTTTATATATTTTTAACAGCAATATAAACTATGCCTCAAATATCAATATCCTATGTATATGGTGTACCTAAAAATATTACATTATTGCTTACATAAATGATTTAAATACTTCTTTTACAGGGTCTTTCAATAGGGACGCTCTAAATTTGTTAGGTTTTGACGGCTAAGTTATTAAATCAATATCTGTCAAATTTATTGGCGATTATTCAGTAGTGTATGGCAAATTATGGTAAGATGTTACAGAGTTCAACAACGTATGCAAATTATCAAATCTTATTTTCAAAATTAGTGCCTTCGTCTCGCCGAGGCAGTCGATTTCTCGTCGTTCATAAGAACTTGCTCTCTCTGTGACTTCAACTTGGCGAATTTTGCGTCGGGACTTGGATGCACCGATATAAAATCCAATTGATCCAGGAACTTAAGGTAAACGACCATAGACAACGTTGTGTGTTCTATGATTGGGCTCTGGAGCAATTGAAAGTTGACCCAAATTTCGCCAAAACAATCGTCTTTAGTGACGAGGTCCATTTTTTTTATGAATGGATATGGAACAAGCTAAATTGCCGGATTTGGATCGATACCAATCCACACAAGATACACCAACACTAAATGCATCCCCAGAAAGTCACTGTTTGGTGCGGATTTTGGTCTGGCGGAATCATCGATTCGTACTTCTTCCAAGACGAAACTGGCATTGCCATAACTGTCAACGGCGAGCGCTACAGATCGATGATAAGCAACTTATTGTGGCCTAAACTGGATGATATGGATACCTACGACATGTGGTTCCAACAGGATGGCGCTACGTGCCACACAGCGCATGCCACGATGGAAATTCTGCATGAGCGATTTGAGTGCATGGTTATCTAGCCATGGTAACCTGAACTGGTCACCAAGATCTTGCGATTTAACGCCTTTAGACTTCTTCGTTGGAGCTATCTTAAATCGCAGATCTGTGCGAATAATTCACAAATAATTTTATGCCCTCAAAGTCAACATAACGAAAGCCATCCAACAAATGCAGACAGATTTATTGGACAAAGTCATCGAAAATCGGTCCTCCAGAATACGTGCCAACAAGCAAAGCCGCGGCGAACATTTGAATGACGTTATATTCCATACTTATGCCATAAAATATTCTTTCAAATAAAAGAAATTGAGTGTGTATCTCACACACAACTTGTTTCATTTAAATTTAAAAATCGAGCGTCCTTATTGAAAAACCCTTCATTTTTACTTTACAATTCCTTTAGTTGTATATAAATTATTTTCATGTTCCCTTTATTCTGATGGCCCAGTGTAAGCGCCAAGATATATACTACACTGAGTGCTATAGTACCATTGAGAAAAAAAAATGACATAATTTAAATAAGTTCCCTTCAATTATTGTAGGCAACAATGATTTAATTATGCTCGTTATCAGTAGGAATGCAATAATTTCGAAACTCGGAACTCAAAAATTTATTCACGATTGTTTATATTTAAAGGGAATATACCGGAAGGGCCACATTACATTGTTTCTCAGTGGTACTTTTCATCTCTCCAATTCAAGACAAATCCATCTTTGTTAAAGATATATGGCTTTACATCCGAAGTGATCGACCACGGGGTGACTTTCTCGTTCAAAGAAATGGGTCTCTTGGTGGACAGCGTCTACTGCATGGTACTTCTTTATGTTTTCTGTGATTGTTCACATAAAGCTTCGTCTAATATCGCCGAGAGGGTTCAGATATCCCTCATGGAAATAAAACTAAATTCTGTAGATGTCAGCACCAGCCGTGAGGTAAGGTACAAAAATAGTAAGGTACAAAAATATTGATTGTGAGTTCATATTGATTGTGAAGGGTCATGAAAATTTAATAATAGTGGGAGATTTGAACGCAGTCACAGGTGAGGGGAAAGAAGGAGAATTTGTAGGTCCTTATGGATTAGGAAATAGAAACGAAGAGGTAGCACATTGTTCAAGAATCACGTTAGGAGGCGATACACCTGGAAAATGCCAGGAGGGATAGACAGATATCAGATAGACTACATTCTGGTTAGGAAGAGATTTAGAAATCAAGTAAAAGACTGTAAGAGTTATCCAGGAACAGATGTAGACAGCGACCACAACTTGGTAGTCATGAAAGCTAGATTAAAGTTCAAAAATCTGAAAACCCGGAAGGATAAGAAACGTATAAATGTAGACATATTGAGGGATCAGAATATGAAAGATAAATTCCAGGAGAAAACAGATCAATTAATAAATAAAGCGAGTAATGACGAAATCAAGAACGCAGAAACTGAGTGGGAGGGTATCAAGAATAGTCTAGATTCCACGGCTACGGACGTTTTAGGACACGATAAAAGGGAAGCTAGGAAGCCCTGGAGAACGGACGAAATCTTAAACTTAATGCAAAAGAGACGAGGCTACAAAAACAGACGAGACGAGGAAGGACTGAAAACTTATAAGGCAATAAAGTGGGAAATCATTAGAAAATGTAGAAAAGCGAAAGAACAATTGATAGAGGATAAATGCAAAGAAGTAGAAGATAAGCTCCAAGTAGGTAAGACCAATGAGGTTTACAAAATAATTAAGAGGAACTTCAGGGATATAGGAACAATAAGTAGAAACGTTAGGAGTCAATCGTGGGACATACTGATCGGAAGAGAGGAGAAAGCGAATAGATGGAAGCAGTACTTAGGAAATTTATACGAGGATCAGGAATTAGGAGATATATTAGAGGAAGAATCTAGCATCGATAGGGAAGATGTAGGAAAACCTATATTGAGAGAGGAATTTGAAATAGCACTAAGGGGGCTAAAGAACAATAGAGCGCCGGGTGTAGATAAAATACAGGCGGAAATTTTGAAATGTGCGGGACAGAAAGTAGTAAATAGGATGTTTGAACTGGTAAAATACATATACGAAATGGGCGAGATGCCGTAGGATTATAAGAGGAACATTATTGTTACTATACCGAAAAAGAGAGGAGTCGACAAATGCGAGAACTTTAGAACGATTAGCCTAACCTCCCATGCGTCAAAAATCTTAACCAGAATAGTGCAGAAGAGGATGAAAAATAGAGCGGAGGAAATACTAGGAGAAGACCAATTCGGGTTTAGGCGAAATAGGGGAACTCGCGAAGCTATTCTGGCGCTAAGAGTAATGTTAGAGAAAACAATAGAAAAAGGAAAGAACGCTTATATAGGATTTGTAGATTTAGAAAAAGCTCTTGATAACGTAAGATGGGAAAAAATGTTCGAGATACTAAAGAGCGCGGGAATGAAGTATAGAGATAGGAGAGTAGTACACAATCTATACAAAGAGCAAACTGCTGTTATAGAAGTAGAAGGGGAAACAAGGGAAGTAGGTATTAGGAAAGGAGTAAGACAAGGATGTACGCTATCACCACTAATTTTTAATCTGTACATCGAAGAGGCGATTAATGTGGTAAAAGATAGAGTGGATTTCGGGATTAAAGTACAGGGACAGAAACTAAAAATGCTGAGATTCGCGGATGATATAGCAGTATTAGCATCTAGTAAGGAGGAATTAGAATCAGCATTGAACGAAATGGAGGCAGTGTTGACAGAGGAATACGGAATGAGGGTGAATAAAAACAAAACCAAAGTGTTAGAGTGTAGAGGGCGCGAGAGCAGAGCAAAAACGAAAGTACAAATTAATAATGAAAGATTGGAGGAAGTTAAAGACTTCACTTATTTAGGAAGTAAAATAAATTGATATGGCAGAAGCGATAAAGACATAAAACAAAGAATACCGCAAGGTCGAGTAGCTTTTAACAAAAAGAAAGCACTTTTATGCTCGGGGGTAATAAACTTAGAAACAAGGAAGAGATTTTTGAAAACATATGTATGGAGCACGGTACTATACGGTTGCGAAACCTAGACGGTAGGGGAAGCAAGTAGGAAGAAATTAGAAGCTTTTGAGATGTGGTGTTACCGAATAATGATGAAAATACCATGGACTGATAGGGTTAGAAACGAGGATGTATTGGAGAAAGTCGGCGAGAAAAGAAGTATGTGGAAAAACATAAAGAAGAGAAGAGATAGAATGGTAGGCCACTTGCTGAGACATGAGGGAATAGTCCGCGATATTTTGGAGGCAGAAATAGGAGTGAATAAAGGCCTAGATTAGACTACTGCTCGCAAATAGTAAAGGATGTAGGTTGTAGCACAATTAGCGAAATGCGTAGGTTAGCACAAGATAGGAGAAGCTGGAGGTTAGCGTCCAACCAGTCTTAGGACTGATGACCTCATGATGATGATGATGATGAGTTCATATTTAATCTTTTTTAAAAACCCATTTATCTAAAACGTGATGGTTTCTTGTATTATTTACAGGGGTTTATATCGTCAATAGTCTGAAACTTATTTAGTTAAATTTAATTAAAATCCAAATCTGTCTCTTCTTATCTTAATGTCAACTATAATTGATAAGAGTGCAAGTTTAAGGTTACTTTGATATCGTTCACTTCATCGTTCACTTAATGTTAATTCTATTAAAACCTTGATATATTTCTTCTTAAAACGGACTTGCATTAAATATTTTCTATAAAATCGTTTTCTTCGTATTTTTCGTTTTTTAGATTCAACTATTTTTGAAAGCTATCCACCTGAATCCTCCAAGAGTATCCTTACAAGGATATTCAGTGGTGAACAGAGAACTTGTTACGTCGGTAAGTATTCTACCCTATTAAAATTATTCTTAAATTGAAAATAAAGTAGATATGACAATTCTCATGGATGAGAAATGACGATTGAAAATGAAGAAATATACCGTCGTTGATGCCCAATATATTACAGCTGCTTTATTTTAAAAAAGTACTTTAACAGTATCTAAAGGTTTTTTTTTTCATTTACAGAGTGTGGGAACGATGGCTATTTATCTGATTGTCCTGCTACAATTCAAGATAAGCCTGGTCAATCTACGTGGGTAATTCTCATTATTTATGCATACACAACCACCTCAGTAGATAGGATACACATGATATTGACACTGTTTATCATCACGCATCACCCAGTCATCAACCAGTTGATGAATGCCCATCAACAAATTCTGATTGTAGCAAAAATAAAATACTTCCTAGACTACTTAGGTTGTACTTTTTTTACTGACAACGAGTTTAATCTCAGTCTCATTGTCCCTGGTGCCACTTAATCATCTAATTTTACTAAATAATAATATAAATGTTGCCTCGGAAATGCTAGTACAGTCTGGAGAGCATCTGAAGAGACTAACAGAACTGAGACAAAGTTTTGAATGACTTCTATTTCCCTTATTTTACAGTTAGTATTTTGTATATGCAGTTGGAAATGGTAATGACAGAAGATTAATTTAAAATACTGGTTTTCTTATACGGGTTATAACATCACTAACTAAATATGTTTGTGATCCTTTTTACTTTAACATGTTCATAGCGAGACATCCAAAGCTATTTTGGTCAAAGATGATCGTAGATTTTAAAGCAATTGTAGGAATTAGTAGCTTTTGATAATGTAAGATGGGAAAAATGTTCGAGATACTAAAGAGCGCGGGAATGAAGTATAGAGATAGGAGAGTAGTACACAATCTATACAAAGAGCAAACTGCTGTTACAGAAATAGAAAGGGAGAGAAGGGAAGTAGGTATCAGGAACGGAGTAATATATCACCACTATTACCACTAATTTTTAATCTGTACATCGAAGAGGCGATTAATGTGGTAAAAGATAGAGTGGATTTCGGGATTAAAGTACAGGGACAGAAACTAAAAATGCTGAGATTCGCGGATGATATAGCAGTATTAGCATCTAGTAAAGAGGAATTAGAATCAGCGTTGAACGAAGTGGAGGCAGTGTTGACAGAGGAATACGGAATGAGGGTGAATAAAAACAAAACTAAAGTGTTAGTGTGCAGAGGGCGCGAGAGCAGAGCAAAAACGAAAGTACAAATTAATAATGAAAGATTGGAGGAAGTTAAAGACTTTACTTATTTAGGAAGTAAAATAAATTGGGATGGAAGAAGCGATAAAGATATAAAACAAAGAATAGCGCAGGGTCGAGTAGCTTTTAACAAAAAGAAAGCACTTTTATGCTCGGGGGTAATAAACTTAGAAACAAGGAAGAGATTTTTGAAAACGTATGTATGGAGCACGGCACTATACGGTTGCGAAACCTGGACGGTAGGGGAAGCAAGTAGGAAGAAATTAGAAGCTTTTGAGATGTGGTGTTACCGAAGAATGATGAAAATACCGTGGACTGATAGGGTTAAAAACGAAGAAGTATTAGACAAAATCGGCGAGAAAAGAGATATGTGGAAAAACATAAAGAAGAGAAGAGATAGAATGGTAGGCTACTTGCTGAGACATGGGGGAATAGTCCGCGATATTTTGGAGGCAGATATAGGAGTGAAGAAAAGCAGAGGTAGGCCTAGATTAGACTACTGCTCACAAATAGTAAGGGATGTAGGTTGTAGCACAATTAGCGAAATGCGTAGGTTAGCACAAGATAGGAGAAGCTGGAGGTTAGCGTCCAACCAGTCTTAGGACTGATGACCTCATGATGATGTAGAAATTAGTAAGTATCTTGCATTCGTGGCACGATTCTTCAAATCGTTCTTGTGATCTCTTCAAGATATTACAATTCTCAAAAGATTCTGAATTTTGGTTCAGATCACAGAGCACACAAATTAACACGAAGGTGCGTGATTATTAAGACAGGATGGCGGTATTTAAAGTACTTAGCTGTGAAGAAGAGAAAAATTACATGGCTGCTAATAATTCCTTCCTAATAACTAGGATATCTACGAACGTCGGTCTAGAACTGAGAAAATAAGACACACATGGAGACAGTACTGTTCATTACAGTACATGCTTTCCAATTATCCATCAGTGTATTACTTTGGTACTCACGTTCTACTGGTATGTTATCGTTTCACTCTATTGGTCGTTTTCGGTTCGTTCATTCGTTGGTTCTATTGATCATCGATTCTAACCAGAGTCGTATGTAAATTATTCCAAATCATTTCAACCTTCGATTCATGGCACACCATTTATCTCAATATGGTATTGTGACGTCCTTTGTAGGATAAGTAGCATAAGTCAACAAACAACAATTAAATATCGCTGATATAAGTATTGATGACACTGACAGCGCTAGTGATGGCTCTGTGCCAACCAAGATGGTATCACTAGGATATGTTTAATAACATGTAGAAGCCATGACGCATATGATTGTAAAACTTACCTTGTGAAGTTCAAGGCAAAGCATACGTGCCACCTTACTCCTCTGTGAAGACGCCACGGAATGAAAATGACTCACACGTGGATTCCAGATTTAAATCTGGAATAAGTTTCAATAATCTCCTGGTGACGTTAATTTGACTGACACAATGCGTCTCAAGTAATGTGTAATTTCTCAGTGTTCGTGGAAAACTGATGTTCCATTTTCCAGTTGCGGGCTAATGTTTAGGTACAGAAAATAAGTAGATAATGAACAATGTTAGTGCAATTGTCATATAAATGACAGTTCAGAATCAGACAGTTCAGTGATTAACTATTTGCGTGTTCTACACCAATGATAAATATATATGTTTAAATATCTGTATTCGTTTCATTTTGTATTTTGTATATGCATTTATATTTATATATTATTTATATATTATATATTTAAATAGTTATTTAAATCCAAAACAAATCATATGTTCCTTTTTAGACCTTGACAACTTTCTCTCTTCTCATAAAACGACAAAGATGTGCAACGAATTTATTGTTTCGCTTCATTATCAAAGCGTTCTTAAAACTTTTTTTATAACTATGGAAGAAACAGAATCACTAATGACTAATTGTAAGAGAAGAAAAATATAAACATGATGTTCTTCCTAGACCAAAAATATTTTGAGTTCAAAAATCGAAACACGAGGTTGTTGTATCTGTTTCCTAGAACAAATGTAGGGTATGCCATGTACAATGGAGGAAAATATAGGAGAAAATTATGCTCTAATTTTGAATAAATTACGTAAAAAAAAGTAAAAGTAGCGTGAAGGTGCCTCCAAAAGTGTGCCTTTTTTTGTGGGAGGCAACGTACTGTCTCATAAAACACTTTCACTAGATTTGGCGACTCCAATATAGTCCAGAGAGGCAAAATCCTCATTAGATTTTGCCCCTTGGATTTTAGGAAATATTTGAAAATAAGAAAACGCATCAAATAAAGAAATAATAAGGGCTGCGACGTTGTGGCTTGTAGACTAAGGCACTGAAGTTTTTCTAAAGGTTCAGAAATAAAATAAAAGGTTGTTTCAACGAATTGTCGCTATTTCCATAGTAGACAAGGAGAGTGTATTAACACCTTGTAATTCACAATCATAACGTTAGAAATGTTACAAAATACTTTTTGTTAGGAGGCGCATAATTTCATTTTTGTCAATAAAACCGTTAGTGTTTGTAGTAAAACATTAATTAATTTGTATCAAATTGTTGGTAAGCTAATACTTTTACAATATTTGCCCTTAGACAAAGAAATTTTCTCTAATTCTAGCAATTTTATACATTTAGGTCAACTTGTATGACAGTATGTACTTAGTGCAATAAATTGAATGTACGATAATTCATTATTTCCACCACCAATCGATCAACATCCATTTATTCCATGTACTACATTTTTTAGCTGACACGACTGCCATGCTATTAACACCAATAATATTGGCAGTTGTTATAGGAACATTAATATACACAAACGTTTAAAAAAGTATATAGGTCACTTATTAGGAAATCCAGTTCATTATTACACGCTGAGATGATGATTGAGGGTATGTAAAAGATAAAGAACGATGCGTTTAACCCAGACAATTGTTTTATTACTGTATTCGATAATATGCACTGTCAAAGGAGTAAGTTATGAACTCTATGCTTATATACATAGATCTGTTTTAAATTGCTACGTTCCAGGAAATTATTTTTAAAATTGTTGCACCAGAATTTATTTGTGTTCAAAATATGGAGCTTGGAAAAAATCAGAAGGAGACTACAACCATAGGGTAAGTATATATGATCTATAATAGGAGATCTTGCTTCAATTTGTTTGTACAGTACAATTTTTATTTTGATAAAATACGTGTTCAACCAGAAATGGTAGTGGTTTACAAGAATAACTATATTTTATAAATTTCTATGTGTATTTCTTCTTAGATTGTTGAAAGATAACTTGTTTGTTAATTATTGACGTTTTCGGGTTGTCAGTTTTTGTTTTCAAGAAGATACACTAGACACAAACATTAAAGGATATAGGAAAATATAATAACATTTTTAGGTGATTTTTAAAGGACTGCAAATTAAATAAAATAGGCTCAGAGTAATATTAAAAAAATCAAATTGAAGATCCAATTTTGTAGTTTTGAGATATGAAGTTCAATATTTTTTACTATCAGCATTTCATTTGAGTGGTATAAAAGCGTTCTGCGAAGAGTTACCGTCTTTCAAAGCACAACAGTCAGTATTGACTTTGGTAATTAATTACTCGGGAAATAATGACCGTTTTTTACATCCCTTATAGAGAGGTAATTTGTTACATCCCTTAATTTTTGTACCTAGTGTATCTTTTGACATAAAATCTATTATTATCACTGTCATGCTTTTGTGTGCATTAGTTTGAATAAAAAATCTCACCAGGTGAATCAGAAGACGTGGCCTATCAAATCGCCATCTAAACGATCTGATTTGAATGTTTTATAGAGTATTTTTGTGGAGTTCTATAAAATCTGAATTGTACTGAAATATATGATAACCATGAACTACACAATAATTTCTAGACTTATCGGAGACGCGAACATAGATTCCTTTAAGCTAAACTTCAAGAGAATCAGCACTCCCTGCCAGAACACCCAAAGATGTAACCTCGTCGCATGGAAAGTCATCAGACAATTCGAAAAATTCTTAAACAACTACCCGTACTCAGAAACTAATTCTATACGATTCAACAATAGTATGGTGGGTTCTGTTCCAGTTATTATGTCTTACGTTTACCGATAACTCTGATTTCAGTTAATACCGGGTTTAAAGTATATTCTAACTGTATTCATCAGCCAAGGAAGTGAAAGAGAACAACGTCAATTAGCCTTAAACTTCATAGACGATCGCTATATCAAATCGTCTTCAAAGCCGCTGGTATCGATTACATTGATCGGGGTTTCCTCTGCATCAGCTCACAATTCATATATAATAAGCGCTGATGCAAACATTTGTTCAGATATAAAGGACTTCTACGTAAGACTATAGAATGCAGGATCACTGTTAGCCTCTTCATCGATTTTTCTTTCAGTTTCGTTGGCAGCTTCTGGATGAGTCAAACAGTCTGATAAACGAATTTCCTGACAGAAGTTCTGAACTGATCATACCCCCTTTCACGCTCCAAGGGGGTAGAGAATACCATGTCAAATGCTATTTAACTGATTTGGATACGAAGGAGAATATGGCCGAGGTAAAATTGAAAATACGACGTTGTTAATTTTGATTTACATTTTTTTCCAGAACACCCACTCTATTCATGTCAAAAATGGTGCCGAGAGTCTTTTGGTAAAACTTCCAATGATCTACACAACTGTTAAAGTTCAACAGACCATCAGTGTTAGGCCCTACATCAGGGATCTCGCAAATCAGGATGATAATTTAAAAGTAAGATAACTTATTTATAATATTATGTACATGTTTATAATAGTGGTCCGAATCAATAATCAAGCTTCACAAACTGCAGAAATAATCCGAAAACCAAATAGTGCTCGTTCCCATAATTCATCTCTTATTTCTGACTCTTTTAATAGTTTCCATTATTAACAGAACTCTCTTATTTCAGAAGAAATGGTCATGTATATACAATAAATATGATTTTTGTGAAAACCACAATGATGATGAACTCTATATTGAAGGAGGATTTTTAAATCCAGGAGAGTATGTAAAAATACAACTTCTATCAAAAAGAAAAATAGTAACTCTGAGTTGTTTACATAATTTACGTTTAATTCTTCTTTAAGGTACAATATTTCTCTCACAGTAACCAAAGGTGCTCAGATCAAAACTGCATTCGGTCTTATAAAGGTTTTAGAAGATGTGCCATCAATTGAAATAGATACCATAGAAACACCAGTCGTCTCATCTTCTGGTATAAGAATTAAGACTAACATAGAAGACCTTAGAACGTTTTGCACCGTCCAGTGGAAGATGGAAGAAGGACCATTTGATTTAAATTCTGTCGTAAGTTTTATTTTGTTTGAAATCTTCAGAATGCTCTTAGTCTTCCTAATTTTAGCCAGGAAACGTTAATGCGATCCAGCACGTTGTTTCAAGCCGTGATCTATTTTTAAGGGAACTAGAGGAATTCAGCTCAGATGTAGTTAATAGAGAATATGATTTAATCATTCCTCCTCCAACAGGTACGATCGTAAAGTCTATCCTTTGGTATTGATCTGAACTCCATTGATTTAATCGAATAACATTTATTTCTCATTAGGAGATTGGAAAGGTTTGCCAAACTCAGATGAAGATTATAAGCTACAGTTCCTTCTTGAAGTTAAATGCGCTAGAAGCCAACTGGACGACAACGACATAGAAATAGAACTTTCGGAAGATTTTTTGAACGATACGACCACTATATCTGCTCTATTAGAAATAGACGTCATTGTCCCACCAAAATTAAAACCCTTCGAAGTGATTCCAGAAACTGGAGTCGCTTTAGAAACACTGTTTACATACAAATGCGAAGAGCCTATAAAATCTGGAGTTACCGGTCCATTTCTGTACAAGTTTGGTTATCTTTTAAATGAGAGGGAATTCGTTTTTTCCAGTCTCCTCGGTTTCAGAGAAGCCGAAAGTATTCTACCTTACGGTGGTACGTTTATCTCGATATTCAATACATTATTCGTATAAGTACTATTTCCAGATGCTGTGAAGACGTTTGTGGTAGCTTGCGATGGATTGAATTCCTGTGGCAAAATATTTGGGCCTACTATCAAGACGTCTTTGCCAACCAATGTAGACGAACAGTAAGTAGTTATTTAACGTATTTAGGGAGATTTATGAGAGGAGTTAGTCCTGGACTTGTTTTAGGAAAATATTGAACGTTCTCAAAAAGGAATTAAACATGGAAGATTTTGTCAAAGCCTTTGGGTACGCCTTAACAATACTGACCGCTACAGAAGAAGTAGAAGAATATAGTGATCGCTTCTCCAATGAATTACTCAGTAAAATTCAGTATCTATTAAAGATTTACAATGGAGATGACGAGAACTGGGGGAGAAGGGTGAATAAATTAATCACGAATATCAAGGAGTTCAGTAAAGAGCTCTCATTCTCTGAAGATGTCTTAAATGTAAATAAAAAGAAAATATGTTTAACGATGTTATTTTATAGATATCATTATAGGGTTTAGCACAGCTGAGGGAGAAGCTACTAATGGACCAAAAAATGAAGTTGTTTTTGCAAAGAAATCTATTAAGTACGAAGAACAAACTAACACTTGAAAATTTTAAAAGTTATATTGAAGTATCGGATTTAATCATAACTTCTTCATCAAATGACGAGAAGGTTCAAGCTGAAAAATTGCTTTTAGACCAAAAAATTAAGGAATTCCTCGGGAAATTATGCGCTCAATTGTACGAGAAACAACAAACTATTTTATTAGGTAATTGCAGTTTTTAGTCACCACTTCGTTAACTTCATAATTAAGAGTTAGCTGGGGTGTATACTGGATGTCTCTAATGTTTTTTACATTGAGTAATTTGAATAGTTTAGAAGATGGACCAAAAACTATTTTAAAATGAATAAAAACACCTTCCATTACAAACTTGATACCTTCAAGGCTGAAACAATTAAGAGGGCTATCGATAGGTTTTTTTATAGTATTTAAAATATAGTTTTGCTGATATTATTATTCTTTCAAATAACTGATATACTGGCTATTAAAAACTTTATGTGACACTTTGTATACACATACGTATACATATAAGTATATATATATATATATATATATATATATATATATATATATATATATATATATATATATATATATATATATATATATATATATATATATATACGATAATGGTAATCTCCTTGATTTATTATAAACCGTTTATTACCAACCTATTAAAAATAAATTATCAATTTCATAAAGATCATTTGTACAATTTTATTATTCCAGAGTACGAAACTGTCGTCCTTGTTGTGGAAAAACTACCCAAAAAGTCCTTTAATAACATACACGTAATTCCTTTCGCTGGAAATTCATGGAACACAACTGCCGAAGTCAAATTAGATATTAAATCCCTAGAGAAACTTAAACCAGATAAACTATGCGTAAGCAAAATGTTGTTTAAAGACTATTTTAACAAACCTGGGGCATCTTATGGAGCTATGGTATTGGATGGAGATGGGGAACTTTTTATTTCTGACCCAATCCAGAGCACAGTCCTAATCCCTGTGGATAACCGTCGATTAAATGACGAAACACCAAAGGTAAGCAATATACCAATGCCTTGCAATTCCGTCTATAATATATCATCTTTAGTGTCTTATTTACAAGGACGGTTGGTCTTCTAATTGTACTTTTGAGAAAATTGTAGCCAATTTTGCACAGTGTTCTTGTCCAATGACTGGAGTTTACTAGTAAGTACTTTTGAACCATATTAATATACTTATAACTAATATTGTTTCGCAGCTTGGACTATGGAAATACAAATCCAGTAGCTACAGAGTCTAACACAGAGCACTCTTCGGTAATCGTACAGGTCACCAAGTTCGAAGAAAGTACCGAGAGACCTCCTATGGGCGATGAACTAACTACATCCTCAACAATAAACATCGACGAAACCATAAATAAAGGTGGTGAGAGTGATACCGATACTAATTCATACGACATTCACACAGAAACAGACAGAATAAGTGAAAATACAGTTGTTACCACTAAAATAGTCACAGAATATTTAACTACTATCATACGGAATTTGAACGATGTTACCGACACCTTAGGCACGTTATTTACAGAAGAATCCAGTACAGAACCTAGCGTGAGCAAGAATATGGAATTTGAACCATCTTCAACAGATTCATTTTCTCTTGATTCTAATACCCAAGCCTTTGATAGAACTGTGGCAGATACTACTGAAATATCTAGTAAAGAAGATACTACTGAAGATATTTCTACAGAAGCTGATGTTGCTACAACGAACTTACCTATTTCGGAATATTCGAGTTCTAGTAACGATACCACAGCTTCTCTCACATCACCATTTCCCTCATTTCTGGAATTATCCAGTGTTGATCCTAATATTTCAACTACAGCTTCAGAAGATCATCAGGTTACTGCAGAATTTCCTACCACAGAAAATACTGCTGGGGATAGTTTGGTAACGGTGGTACCAACAACGATGGTTTCTGATAGAAGTGTAAGTGTACACTCAGAAACTGATACAGACATAGTTAATGTGTCTTTAACCACAATCGAAACCACCAGTACTACAAATAAAGCAAATACTTTGGACGTAGGTGAAGGTACGATGAAATCTTCTACAAAGAACGCAGTTAATGAAGTGACTGCTGTGACTGTAGCTGTGGAGACCAATGGGAAAACAGAAAAGACGCCGTTTAGGGGCCTATTTCAAGCGGGGATAAACGCAAATTTCTACACGAATTTTTCTGTTAAATTTTCTATAAATACGACATTCGGGCGGTAATGAAAGCAAAGTGCATAACATGAAAGATATATAACCTAGTTATTATTTGTTGTGTGAATTTTAAAAATAATAAAATTTATATTTGTCAAATAAGTATATTTTTTGTCAGTATTATACAAACCCATCACGATTTCAGACGACTAAACTTTATATCATAATATGCAGTAAATGTTTAAATATGTCTAAATTTAAGTGTTTTTGTCTGGCGGTCCTTGTCCTTGCTAAAAAAATAGTGGGGGTGGGTAAGTTTCAAATGAAAGCACTACATATGTATACTATATATATGAAATAAGTTGTGGCCCACTAATTTATAAAACAGTAAACTTGGTAATGTTGAATGGTTGCCTAATAAGTAGCCTGGCAAAGCTTTTATATTGATTTTTAGGTATTCAGTTATATCAGGTCAGGAATTAAACAAAATATGGATCTTCTTTTTCTGTGATAATCAGAAGAATCTCCTGCCCAAATCATTGAATTTGGTCCACTCTGTACAATTAAGGTCAAACTACATTTTGACATTAACTCAATTACACATAAAACTATAAGATTATCTAATTAAATCAAAATAGCTGTGTCATCATAATTTAACAGATTAGAATAATTAATTTCCGGGATATAAACGTATGTTTCGGTCCTATTTTTTCATACAAATTTTGCTAGTAATCTCTCATATAAAACTACACTGCACAACTTTAATAAGATGACATATAAGTAATTTACTGAGTAATAGAGAAATTAAGTATTTTCCAAACCAGCCGAAGAGTTCCACGACTTTATACTACAAAAATCGGTAAGTTGTAGGTGTATAGATAGATTACTGTCTTGAATATATTTCACACTAGTTTTACAATTTTTGTTACTAGTAACAAAGTAATGGAATTAAATATTTTGAAATAGAAGCAATTACTTACAAATAAAAAAATAAATTCATAATAATAAACAACAGTTTGTTCATGCTTATTTTTTTTATTTAGCATTCAAGTTAGAAGAATAACATTATTGAGCTACTTTTTGAAAATCAGTTTAATGGTGCCATTAAATCAAAAGTATACTTCTATTCAATTTCGCTCACAATCAATATTGCTGTTATTTTGTCGTGATGACATAAATAAAATAGTGTTATTTAATATTTTACCACATAAATTACACAAGCCTACAAATTCTGACATTTTGAAAGTTGATTTGGGTTTGATAAGTGATTATAAGTGAGTTATTTACGCTAATTT
Organism: Rosalia funebris; assembly: GCA_037954035.1. NCBI lineage: Eukaryota > Metazoa > Arthropoda > Insecta > Coleoptera > Cerambycidae > Rosalia > Rosalia funebris. The sequence goes on along the minus strand of JAZFAV010000002.1, from coordinate 2,819,022 downwards.
TATATCTACCTTCCGTTTTTGCCCCTCACGTAAGGTTTTTGATCCACTGAATAATCAGAATAAATTAAAAACTAAAGGAAAAATTACATTTTAATAAACATTATATTTAATAAACATTAAAAAACATAGTAAAAGGCAACAACACAAATAGTTTTGAGTCTCTAATTTCTTTTTTTCTCTGAAAATCCTTCCTTTTTTTAACAAAACACTTCGTTTTTTAGTTTTGCTTGTGTAATCATTCGTTGGATGTTCTCTTTTCAGCGTCCAGCAGTAATCGCCATCATCGCCGCATCCCATCGACCCTGGTACCACCTTTCCATCTTCTTTATGTATTAATGGAACCTTTCACCTTGCTCCTCACTAACAGCACTAAGATTTTCTGGAAAGTAGTCCAGACGAGCATGCAGAAAATTAATTTTTATGCTCATATTACAACCAAGTTGCTTAAACTTATTCAGCATTTTGTTGACAATTTCCTCATACTGCGGATGTTCATAATTTCCTATAAAAATTTCTGTTTCATTTTTAAAGCATATCCAAGATTCTTTTCCAATTTCATTCATTGTTTCTTCAAACTGTTGATTCTGTTATTTTCAAGTATATACTGATTAACAATGTATACAGTGGGCGGAAAAAGTATGTAGAAAGCTTTAATAGGTACGTGTTTTTATTTAAGACAGCAAAAACTTCACATTACCGGAACATTTACAAAAATAAATTGTGTTTAAAATTGACTGTCGTCATATGTTCTATAAATGTAAGCATTTAGAAACATTTTAATTTTAATACTTACTTTTGGGAGCAACTGTACATCGATCAATTAGTTAATCATCTCATTGATTTCCCATGAGGAAAAAATATGTTCAATAAAGGCATGATTTAAATCGAGGGTCGCCAACCCATCAATTGCGAGCTACCAGTAACTCGCGAAGGTTTTAATGACGTCTTACCTGCTCTAGGGTAGGTAGGTGGCAAGGGAGAGACGAAGAATTAGTTGAAATAATATTTTATATAAAGACATTGACGAAAAATCTTTAGTCAAGCACCATATTCTTCTAATATATGGGATAGCTCACTCTACATTAGCTAATTCAACACATTGAAAAGTTTGGCGACCCCTGGTTTGTATTGATAAATATATCAAAAGCCTCTTTTCATGTGCTGCAGGAAAAAATATGATAACAATTACTGACCTTGTCTCCCAGACAATAAAGAATCAGAGTGGTCCGTAGGAATGTAGATACATTTTTATACCTAAAACAATTTATTAAAAAACTGTAGACAACAATTGCAACAAACTTTGAATAAATAAATTAAATAAATTAAAGGGAAAACTATATTTTTCATTTGATATTCTTCTTCAGTTTTTCACGAGGAAAGCAAAAATTACAAAACTGTTTAGCTATGGGTACAACTTTATTTCATATTAAGTACCTCATAGTATCTATTTGGATTGTCATAAACTTATAGAATTACTCTATTGCAGAAAAGTGTATTCTCTATCTATTCTGTTCTCCTCTTCTCCCTCTTTCCCCTTCTCCTCTTCTCCTCTTCCTCTCCTACTTCTTCTCATCTTCTGTTCTGAAAACGGTCAAAATAAAATTATTACTTACACCAATATACTATTACAAAAAATCCCATCTCGTTTTCAATGAACTATCCTGTATAAATTGCAGTGTTTTTATCAGTATCTAGTCAATATCTTTCAATGCTTCCTATTTCCATCGGAACGATTTTTTCGAGGATGGTTAATTTCCATTGAATAAAGACAGAAGTAAATAAAACAATTTATTTATTGCTGTCTTTATTCAAGATGTAATACATAAATAGAGATGTGTATGTGCGTTTTGGCCTCACTAATGTATTTTTCTCGTTGTTTATGTGAAACTCTAACCATTTTTTAAATAATCAAAAATTCTCAAGTATTCTATTACATACAGCTTGTCAAGAATAGGAAGAAGTCTCAAAACTGCGATATCGGACCACTCACGAGGTGCGCAGTACATAGCCTGGTTTTTCATCAGTCGGCTGGGCTTTCATCATCATCAGTCATCTTTGCAGAGTGAATATCGAGTATGTATGAATGTACACAGAGTTTGACCTGGCCCCGCGTAAAGTGCATCCTTTCCCTCCAAATTCTGTCTCACTCTTTCTTCTACGCATATACAGTCTACACACTTATCTCATACTTTTTCCTATTCTTGACGAGATGTTCAAATATTAATCTTCAATTTGTTTCAGATCTTTAAGGGACGATAGAATAGACATGAAGGGGTATCTTACGATCATTTTTCTATTTTCCTGCCTGTACTGTACTGAAAATGCAAACATCTTAGCTGTATTTCCATTGCCTGGAAAAAGCCACTTCATCATGTTCGAGAAGATTCTAAAAGGACTCGCTGAAAGAGGACACGAAGTGGACGTTATGAGCCACTTTCCCCAAGAGACGCCCATCAAAGGGTAAGTGAAATTTGGACAAAAGTTTAACGAGAAAATTAGATAGCATGTCCAAAAAAAATGCAATTACACCTTCCTTTGTCTTCTACCTTTTTGTGGGTTCATAAAAAGCACTAAATAATAAAGTAAGATCAATAGGGAATGGGAAGGTAGATGAGAATTGATCGACAATATATATCGTGGTATAAAAAAATATCTCGATCACAAATGCCAGTGATTTTACAATAATTGTCGAAGCTTGCAATAATTGTCATATACTTATATCAACTATTTTTTTATTATTATCAAAATTTATCAAGCAGTTTTCTTCCTAATAACTTGCAGTAAATTTGTGCATTGAACAAACCGGGGAACGTTTCCAAAATTACCTAAATTTGGCATATCTCACAATCAGTTCTGGTTGCATTTAAAAATTAAGAACGCATCCCAACAACCTTATTACCAATACAATGCAGGCAGAGGCGGGACGATACGCCCTCCCACTGCCTAATCGAACTGTTATTAGTAGGCATGGGCATGGGCGTAGGCATGGGCGTGGTCAAACTATCACCGCCTACCACGCCCCCACTACTTCCCCGTGATAACCTTCTCGTGTTTTAAATCCAACCTGTACATTATAATACCTTTAATTACCATTCTTAATACTTATTATTGTAAACCAAGTTATTTTTGTTGCAGGTATAACGACTTAAGTTTAGTGGGAACCCAACCAATCTTCACCAATAACATGTCGCTAGACATTTTAGTCCAAAATCAGTTCTCACAATTACATTTAATGATGAAGTTTGCAGGGTACGACACCTGCGATGCTACTTTCAATAGCGACATTGCAAAGAATCTCCGAAATTCGTCCAAGAAGTACGACCTAGTTATAACGGAATTTTTTAGCACTGACTGCATGTTAGGTAAGCGATAGATTGGCATACCGAAGAGGTGACTAACTATCTAGTTCCAGGTTGGGGTTACCATTTCAAAGCGCCAGTAGTTGCTTTGTGCAGCTCGATGCCTCTGCCATGGGTCAATGATCGGTTTGGGAATCCGGATAACCCCTCATACATCCAGTCATATACTGGCGGTTCCTCGGACAAGCTGTCCTTGTACGAAAGAATTGTTAATACTTACTCTCTTCTGTTTCAAAAACTATTGTAAGCATTGGTAATGTTCTAAATATTAAATAACATTTGGAATAAAGGAGATAGATGAGCTATCAAATAATCTTACTTCTAGTTACAGTTACTTTAACAATAAGTGCAACCGTTTGGCTAAAGACTTCTTTGGGGAAGACATGCCTGACTTGGAGGTCCTTGCCTACAACACAAGCCTGTTCCTAACAAACAGCCACTTTAGTATATTGCAAGCCAAGCCGATTGTGCCCAATGTCATTGAAGTGGGAGGAGTACATATCAGTGAACCGAAACCTTTAAATAAAGTCAGTAGTGCTCACATAAATATTAATCTATTAAACAATGATTATTGTAGCATTTCCAAAAATTGGTAACGACTGATAGCAAAGGCATAATTTTCCTCACCATGGGCTCGATGGTGATAACTGAGCAATTCCCCATACGAAAACTTCAAGGTATGGCTGACGCCTTTGGCGAATTACCCTACAAAGTTATTTGGAAAGGTGTTAGGGAGAACTTCCCAAAAGAGGTGATGTTTCCTGAGAATATTTATTTTGAAAGTTGGACGCCACAATTTGACATTTTATGTAAGTGCTGCAGTCGTTAGCATCGAGATCTACTACACATTTCACTTATGTGTTCAGGTCACCCGAACGTCAAGCTTTTCGTGACTCACGGTGGACTCATGGGCAGTCAGGAGGCTATTTACTGCGGAGTACCACGACTTGGTATTCCCTTGTTTGGGGATCAAGAGACAAACGTCAAACAATCGGAGAAAATAGGTGTCGCTATAAGGGTTGCTTATGACAACATTACCAAAGAGTCGATTTTGAATGCCGCTACCAAATTATTGAATGATCCAACGTGAGTACAAATACAATCTTATTTTTTCATTATAAAATCTTGGGGATACGTTCCAGCTACCAACAAAGAACAAAACTGATTTCTGAGAGATTCAAGGATCGTCCAATGAGTCCCCTCAATACCTCCTTATACTGGATCGAGTACGTAATAAGGCACAAAGGTGCCCCCCAGTTGAGGAGCTTAGGGGCAGATTTACCGTGGCATCAATATCATCTTCTCGATGTCGCCGCCATCTCTGTCATGATACCTTTAGTTGTAGGTTATTTATTTGTCCTTGTACTTAAATTAATATTACGATCAAAAATGAACAAGAATAAAATCGATTAAAAATATTATTTGGAGTTTTTATTTTTCACTAAATCACAAGCGAACAAGAAGAAACATGTAAGAAAAGGAATAAACAACAAAAAGAGGACGATTGGGTTACAGAGCAAGAGGATAAAGAAGAGGGAAAATAATATAGAAATGGTAACGAGAAGAAGAAAAGGGAGAAGATGACGATATGGTACAAGAGTAAGAAATCTAGGAAGAATAAGAAGACAAAGAAGTTCAAGGAGGAGGAAAATACGGAGAAGATAAAGATGAAGAAGAGGGATAAGATTCAGAAGAATAGAGAAGAGGAAGAGATGAATAAGAGGAAGAATAAAACGTGAGAAGAGGCGAGGAGATTTATGTAAATGAAGATATATCGACTTTTTGTTTTTCATAAAACATAATTCTTAACTCCATCTCTAATGGCGCTAAGAAAACAACAAGTGAAACAATGTTTTTAACACTTTTAATGATAATGCCTCACATATAATAGTACATGAACATTTAAAAAGCAAATCACTGATTTAAATAAAAAAATAAAATACATCATTTTCTAATCTAACTAGATAATTTTGTTCCTATAAACTAGCGAGCTCCTTGGTTATTTTTTGGGCGGGGCAAGAATCTAAAACAAAAGTGATTTATTAAAAAAATAATGTACCAATTCTCTCTTATATAATAACAGTCAAGAGAAGTGAGTATTATACAGACTGAACCGCACAAAATTCATATGTATTTCTTAGGTATAGTATAATAGGTGTTAAATCTGGTTAACTAGCAGGCCTTTCTATTATACCTCGTCGATCTGTACATTCAGGCCAAATAAAAATATATGATTTGTGTACAGTACTCTAGCACCTTTAGTATTGTTTACAGGAAAGTGAAACAATTTCTACTGAATTATTTACCTGGAACGAGCATAGTAAATCCTCGTTTATTGACATCAGCGCCCCGGCATTATCGAAGGTCCCACAATAGTTTGGTGCCGAGAATATAGTTATCAGTTTTCTTTGTGCAAAAAATTCGTAACCATCCTCCACTACCTAAAAATAATAATTAAAATACTTTAATTTAATTAATACTTTAATAGTTTGGTTAACCAACTCGGTTGCTACATTTGAGACTAAGGAATTTTGGGACAACCCGTATAGATCTACACAATAGTTCGTAACTACTTATATAGAAGGTTTTCCTTTGTAAAAAATCTGCGGTGTACTTGAGAGTGCCGGTAAACTGTGTAATTTGAACTACTTTTATTGCAAGATGTAGGTAGTTAATAATTAATAATACTTGGCATGTAAAAAATTATAAACAACTTTATTTATAAATTAATATTTGTATTAAAGAATACAATATTAGTTTAAATATCTTTTAGAGAGTGTATGTATTGTATGTCTATCGTCAGACTTTATTCAAATGACCAAAAAACTGTGCATTTTCCACATACCTATCTAATTAAAATGTCACATTCACATAGTAACATATTGACATTTTTTTAAAGGATACTAATTATAAAATATAAGAACACGATTTTGATTTGATAACATTGACCCATATATTGACATTTAAACCATCGTGAAAGATTTATTACTTGCAAATCGAAACAACATATCCTTTTACATACGATAACTATTAATAAATATGTTTTTTAAATTTCCCGTTGATGATAAGATAATCAGGGAAAGTTCAAGGTTGCACATAATTTCTGTTGATCAATAAAAGTTATTAAAACAAATAGTCTATGTACACATATCTCAGTGGAAGAGTAAGATCTTCCTTTTCAAAAACAGGTGAGAAAATATCCTAACAATGTAGAAGAATGCATGTTATGTTCGAAGTAGCTGTAGAAAAATATACCAAAATAAAGAAAAGATAATACCAATATATAAGAAAAAAAAGAAACGAGCTTGTCCAAGCATGTTTTCAATTTATTGATGTTGTGACTTGTGACGTAAATAGCGATATAAAGAAAAATATCCATTGTTTTCTTAGTAGAAATATTCACTTACATATTGGAATTTATAGCATTTTAATCATATTCAATAATAAACCACGTAAGTGAAAGATAAATAATTAGATATTTGGCAAAGTAGATGATCCCATCCCGATTAGATTACGAATAATATTGTTGCAATAAGAATTACGATAATTTTGCGAACAAAAAAAGTAAAAATCATGCCTCAGGCCTTGTTTAACTCGAATGTCTTTCATTTTATATCATAGATACACCCCATAAACATGTCATCACCTGCTCTGAATAGACTATTTTCAATCCCTTCGATCCTGACCAATCTGAAAATATTTCGAAGGTCATTCAGAGCTCTAAATAGAGAAAAAAATCTATAAATGGATAAATGAGCCGAGTTGGTAATGTAGCAAATGCGACTAACTATTAACTGTCGTGATCTTAGTCCGATTCCAAGCACCGGCACTGGCAATGTCGGTGGGAATGGGTGATGTCCGCGTTTTCTGTCAATATATGTCCCCCACCCATACAAGTTCAGCTTAGGATTTGATGGATTTTCTAATTCATATAATGTACTTTATCTTTTATGTTTTATTATTAAAGTCTCTTAATGATGTATGGATTATCAAAGTATAGTCTAATCTTTAATCAAGGTATAGACTAGTCCTAATAATAACCTTTATAACTCCTCGTTTCAATGTACATATGATGAAGATGTAAAACAGCATACGAGGTCTGATAAAAAAATACGGTGAATAATTTTATTATGAACAAAGTAATAAGTTTACTTCAAATTTAAACTAATCTCCTTCAAAGTATTGTTCTTGGCTAGCGATTCAATTATTCCAACGTTGTTTCCACGTATGTTATATAATTAGATTTTTTAGATGTTATTTATATACTCCAAACCGATACATATTTCAGACAAAACTTTTGAATTCAAAGTTTCCCTTGGTGATGAAAAGAAAGGTTTCTTGAAACAATGTTCGTATATATTTTTTCATGAGCTATATATAGCTGAGTATATAGGTAAACAGACGCAAATAATATTGATAAAGTATGGGCCTCAAATTTAAATACGTTTAAATTTATTTTAGTAACAATATGTGTAATGATTAATTTAAGTAATCTGACCGTTCATGATGAATCTTTATCGATATTACGTTAATCCTACTACTCGAAATAGTGTCAGTCACCTAAAATTAACTGCGTTCTTTTAAATAAACAAAGCAACACCTAGAAGATATAATTTCGATAAAGATTGAAATTTCCTGTGATAATTTATTAGGAATTCCTCGAAATTATCATTAATCAAACTCTGAAGGCTAACGTTTAACGAAACTCGAAGATTTCCTTCCAACGAATGGGATTTTTTTCTCACCCTGTATGTCTGAATGTCACATTATATCTTTCAGTAGCAAAATATTCCACGTCTATATGTCTCAAAGAGACTGAAAATTAAATGTTTTTAGGTACAATAGTATAAAATTGTCCTTAATCGATCTTTGTTCTATTTACTTTCAAACACTCAAATAATAAAAAAAAATGAGACTTTCATATGACTAACACATAATCTTTCGGAATTGCTGCTTTTGTTACATTACTTTTCTGATAGTATTTCGCTCTTATCTATGTCGCAAATGATAATTTTTGATTGACACGCGATAAAATGTTGCAAATGAGATGCATTTATCAGAGAAAACAGAAGACGTGACTGGGAGAGTGAGATAACGAATATTTCCGTTAAACTCGAAATAAAACGCGAAAGGGTCGTCTTCGTAATGTCAAAAAATCTGTGTAACTGACATTAGGTTAAGTTTTCGACAGTGATAAATCGTTAAGAACAACTTTTAAGTATTCGATGTATTCTTAACTAAAATTATTTTCTGGTACATACGGTATTTATATTCATCCTCCATACGTATTTTATAGCCCCAATAACTTATATCTAAATCACAGCTTTAATAAATATCCGTCTGTTGCGTATCATAAGCAAAATAATGATTTATCCACTAGATCAAGGATGTAGTGAAGAATTAAGGAAAATATTGTCTATTTTGCAATCATATATTTTGAGAATTTACATACGCCGAAAAATTAAGCGATTCGTGGCCGAAACCACCCAACAAAGTTCATAAGGTTGTTCATTAAATTACGAGAGGTGTTCAAATAAATATAAAGATAATTTCAGGCAGACGGTCTTGGAAGGAGCAGGGTTGAGTTCAGTACTGTAAGAGAGGGTAATGGGAGGGGCGAGAATTGACCCCGACACAGCCATTGTGTCGGGGTCAATTCTGTACTGAGAACATTAATGTGGCAGTAGCAAAGTCGAGCGAGAGCAATGTACACCCGTCTATTGCGCAACGCATTCTCATTAAGTTGTTGACACGGGAGGGGGATCCGTCCAGCTGAATATTGCGGAAACAGTTTGGTAAGAACAGCCTTTCACAGCAACGAATATTTTATTGGCACAAAATATTCTCTGAAAGACGAGTTTAACTGAAGACTGTTTAACACATTCAAGCGGTTCATGGTTTCTACATCACCAACAACATTGAGAAAATCCATTAGATCATCCATGATCACCTCAGTTTCAGCAAAATTTCACATGTTTCGACCACGCCTACAATGGTACTACATCCTATATGGTTGAATGTCCCAAATTATCCAACCATAAACGCCTAACTGTATTTCCAAATTCAATTAACCAGTCCGAAAATATTATTCTCTTTTGTACAAGGTGGGACAGAGCAACTTGCTTATTTGAATTTAGCGTCCTGAAGCGATGGTTACTCCTAGAAGGGTGGGAGTAGGCACATTCGAGAGGGTGGGGCGTGAAGTAGTAGGTCCGCTCGGTTTAGTTAGCATCCTGGAGTGGACGAAGGTAGAGCGCGCGTTCGTTATCGAGACATACTTTTCTAACGGTCTCTTAATCGTCGCCACACAACATGCATTCCATATACCCATTTCAATACTGCGCCCCGTAGTTGTGTTCCTGGACGGCAGTCGATTGTTTCATGGGTAAACAACTTCAGAGAAACTGGTGATCTGAAGAAAAAACCGGGGCTTCCACGAACAGCAAGGTTACCCCAAAACATTGACATGGTAGGACTTTCTGTTTTGCGATCCCCTCAGCGCTCTGTCCGCAAACATGCAGCTGCTGGTTGGATTGCCTGCTCGTTCTGTGAGGCGAGTCCTTCATGAACAACTAAAATTTCATCCCTACAAATTGGCTGTAGTGCAGAAACTTAAGCGATTTTGTTGCTTGAGAAAATGCATGTGAGGTGCTTCTTGGCATGCCTCGCGACACACTTGCTTTCTTCAAGAACATACCCGTCGTTTTCTGCCAACATACCCATCGATATGCTGAAAAGAGTTGAACTAAACTTCCGAGTTCGATGAACGCAGTGTATTAAGAATAATGGACGCCACCTGCCTTATATCATCTTTAAAACTGTATAAACATAAAATTTAAATGTTGTATCTCATGCTGTTCAAAGAATTAAATATATATCTGCATTACTTTTTTTTTAATTGAATTTCTAAATAAGCAAGTTACTCTGCTCCACCCTGTACAACATTACAATCGTATGAAAAATTCACTAGGACTGCTTGACAAATTTTTGCTAATCAAAAAATTATTGATATGAATTATGATCCTACTACTCCGACAATTACTTTAAAGTCCACGACCACTTTCGACCGAGATAACTACCTGATACGTACCTGATGCCCCCTACAAATCAAGTCGAAATCGTGCTTATGCAAGAATTTCGATATAACGTCTGGCCCAAAGGAAAAAGACACTCCCCTGTCGTTTTCCGTCCACCCCGGTAAAGGGCTCGGGTCTGACCACAACAGATCGCATAATAAACCTAAAAGAATATAAAAATATCATTACCGTTAACCTTGTAACAGATATTTATTGCCCGCGTTGTGTGTGATCGGAATCATAAGCGAATGTCGATATGAATAAATTAAAAGATATAATAAATTGAGTACGACATTGTTTACTGGATAAACAATATAATGAAATTAGAAATATAAGACCCGCTATGGTGTGGATGAAATTTCGAAATCAAACGTCTTTTAAAGGTGGGTCAACCATAATGCACGATGTTAATTGTGAGTCACACCTTAACGTCAAGTTTTTTGCCCGACTTAATTTGACATTTCTTTGTTTCAGTATTTGACAAATTCAACCATGGAGAGGTACACAATTGAGCAGCGCGTTAAGATTGTTGAAGCCTTTTACGAAAATGGGCGTTCAAATCAAAATGCATTTCGTGCACTTCGTGACTTTTTTGGTCAGTATAATCGACCAAATGTGTCCACAATCTGGAGAATTGTGCGCAAATTTCAGCAAACCGGGTCTGTAGGAAATGTGAAAACACCTGTTCCATGCTCGCCCAGTTCGTTCTGCGGAAAACATTGCTGTTGTTCGCGATAGTGTAGCAGAAGAGCCATCAACCTCGAATCGTCGTCGTGCCCAACAATTGAACATCTCACGAACATCACTGATGCGAATTTTGAATAAAGATTTGAATTTACACGGTTACAAGGTTCAATTGACTCAAGAGCTGAAGCGTACTGACCATTTCAAGCGTCGTCAATACCGAATGGTTGGTTGAACAGACAGAAAGTGACTTTACAAAGAAAATCATCTTCAGCGACGAGGCACACTTTCACCTCAGTGGATTCGTTAACAAGCAGAATTGCCGCATTTGGGCAAATGAGAATCCACGAGTGATTGTTGAAAAGCCGATGCATCCACAAAGAGTGTTTGGTGCGGTTTATGGGCTGGCGGCGTCATCGGGCCGTACTTCTTCGAAAATGAGGTCGGCCAAGCAGTTACCGTGAATGGTGTTCGCTATCGCGAGATGAGAACGGACTTCTTGTGGCCAGAAATTGAGGATATGGACCTGGACGATATGTGGTTCCAACAGGATGGTGCCACTTGCCACACAGCCAACGAAACAATGGCACTTTTGCGCGAGAAATTCAATGGCCGTGTTATCTCACGTCGTGGCGATGTTAATTGGCCGCCACGATCATGTGATTTGACACCGTTGGACTTCTTTCTTTGGGGATATTTAAAAGAAGAAGTGTACGTCAATAAGCCAAGAACAATTCAAGAGCTAAAGGATGAGATAATTCGGCACATTAACGACATTGAACCTCAATTATGTCTCAGAGTCATTGAAAATATGAACCATCGGATAGAGGTATGCCACCGAAGCCGTGGCGAGCATTTGGCCGATATTTTGTTTCACACATAATTGTCATAGATCCTTCTATCATAATAAAAAATATTAAGATAATTCTCTGAAAATTTTTTGTTTTATTTACAATTAACATCGTGCGTTTTGGTTGGACCACCCTTTACAAAGAAGTCGCAAAGTAGAATCGAAATCTCGAAAAATATTTTTGTTTTCGAAAAATGCTCGAAGGAGTCAAAAGGTATTTTAAATTTACCGTCTTTTGAAGTATTTTAATCCTATGTAGAGTGGCGTACCTCTGCAGGGTCAAAGGGGGCGCCTTTTTTTTAATAGCAACCGCTATTTTTGTTCGATACAGTGAAAGAGCACATGTTTTCGAGTATTGTCATAAAAATGTTATTAAGTTGCATAAGGAAAGTTTCGAAAAAAATCGAAATAAAATATTTATAAACAAAACAAAATAAATACATTCACTAATACGTTCAAACTGTCCAAATTACACTGTCCAAAAACTATGTCGGACTACGACGATTAAGATCATCTTCTGATGATCTTAAGTCTCGATTCAATGTAACCTTACAAGGGTGAAATTTATCTTTATGTAAAACATTAAGCACTGTAGTAGGACTCAAAATCATATCCAATCCAAGCCAATCTGATGAGAACTGAAATGTGGATGTTCATCAATTCCTACTAAAATATCAAGCATTGATTGCTTGACGACCAGTTCTGGGTAAATAGCGTACATGTCTATGTTCTCTGTATTTATCTAAAGTTTTACTGACAGTAGATTGTGCTATAGGCGCATGATCTTGATGAGCCTCATTAAAGAGAGCGCATACTTCCACTGTAGTTCTTCATACATATTAAACAAATCAATTTTCACAATTAAAATTTTATTTGAATTTTTCTCGAAACCTTATTTATAGAACTTGATAAGATTCTTACAACAATACTCAAAAAAATGTGATTTTTCGCTGTATCAAATAAAAAATAGAGATTGTCATTAAAAAAAATGTCCCTTTTGACTCGGTAAACTTATGCCATTGTATATAGAACTAAAGTATTTCAAAAGACGGCAAATTTAAAATACATTTTGACCCTTTGAAGCGTTTTTGCAAGAAGAAAATATTTTACGAGATTTTTCAGGTATTCCAGATTTTTTTCCTTAATGTATTACATTTTTATTAGGTAACATTAGTTGTAGAATAATTCGCATTAATAAACATAAGATATCACTAGGAGGTCCTTCAGTGATTGTTAAAATACCGTCATGTTTAATTAAGTCTGCACAATATATCAAATCTGATGTGTAGGATATGTCGATGTTATATCGATCATATCAATTACCACGTTTTGAATGCTGCTTAGACATATTTTGGTAAATATTTCAACATATTGTTTATCGTCACGACATCCGAAAAAACTAAGATAAAAAATCATTACCACCTTGAACAGGAACGTCTATAGGCCTCTCGATGTTCCTGATTTGTCCTATATGTAGCAAATCCGGGCTTAGACCACCGTGACAGCAGAATATTTTATCGTCTATTATGGCAGCCACAGGCAACATGTTGAACACGTCTGTGAACGACTTAAATATCTTCGTCCCGTATCTTCTTTTACCTGAAAATAACGTCGAATTAACGAATATATATCCCAGCGGTGTCAAAGAGCCGGATATTCATATTTATCCGCGGCAATTGTACGCACATTCGTCGAAGAATCCGTAAATTTTGCAAACGGACGCGGCCTCGTGGTTGCCGCGAAGCAGAAAGAAATTCTCCGGATATTTAATTTTATACGCCAACAGCAAGCACATGGTTTCGATGGACTGTTTCCCCCTGTCCACGTAATCCCCCAGGAAGAGGTAGTTCGCGTCGGGGGGGAATCCCCCGAAGCCAAACAGTTTAAGCAAATCCTGAAACTGACCGTGAATGTCACCTAAAACACATTTTCGCCTGACAAAGAAAAATGGTTTCAGTTAGTTGGCGGGTATTATTGAACTAGTCGCTGATCAAATATAGGGTCTTTCAAAAAGGACACTCGATTTTTAAACAAGTTAAGTGTGAGATATCCATTCAATTTTTTTTTATTTGAAATAATATTTTATGGCATTAAATGTGGAATATAACGTCGTTCAAATGTCCGCCGCGGCTTTGCTTGGTGGCGCGTATTCGGGAGGTACAATTTTCGATGACTTTGTCGCATAAATCTGGCTGAATTTGCTGGGTGGCGTTTGTTATGTTGACTTTGACATCAATTGTTTGCTGTTTATTCGCATAGACCTGCGATTTAAGATGGCCCCAAAGGAAGAAGTCTAAAGGCATTAAATCGCACGATCTCGATGGCCAGTTCATGCCACCGCTGCGCGAGATAACCATGCCCTCAAATCGGTCGTGCAGAATGTCCATCGTTTCATGCGCTGTGTAGCACGTAGCGCCGTCCTGTTGGAGCCACATGTCGTCGGCATCCATATCATCCATTTTACTCCACAAGAAGTTGCTTATCATCGATCTATAGCGCTCGCCGTTGACGGTTATAGCAATGCCAGTTTCGTATTGGAAGAAGTACGGACCGACGATTCCGCCAGACCAAAATCCGCACCAAACAGTGACTTTCTCGGAATGCATTCGGTGTGGATTGGTACATCTCGTGTGGATTGGTATCATCCCAAATCCGACAATTTTGCTTATTCACATATCTATTCGTCCAAAAATGGGCCTCGCCGCTAAAGATGATTTTCTTGGCGAAATTTAGTCAACTTCTAACTGCTCGAGGGCCCAATCAGCGAACACACGGCGAATAGTCTACTCGGCGGGACAGTTGTGGCGAGGATAAATATCACGTTGGCAAATCATCAAATAAAATTTGATGATTTGCACACGTTGTTGAACGCTATAACCGTTCATGGTGACTTTCCATACACTACTGAAGAATTCACAATAAATTTGACAGATGTTAGTTTAATAACATGGCCGCTATAACCTAACAAATTTCGAGGGTCCCTATTGAAAGACCCTGTACAATTAATTCGGAATGCTAATTAGATTTTGGTTTGAAAGGTAAGACGATGCCGTACTTACCACAAACTTTTATTGGCGCTTCCAGTTCCAATAACATCGGTTGTGCCATAAATACGCTAATCGCTCGCAAACAGAGAGCTTTTATGTCAGATTCGTTTAGAGATATCATTTTCATTTTCTTACTTTCCCGAACTAAAACAAACAATATTCTTAATCGTGTTTTAATCACATTTGATTACTTGTTTTTGTAACAATTTATTAGTTTTTGTAACGATTTAATTTGTATTTGGAACAAAAACACTTTGTTTCCGGTCTTCTGTTAGTTACACTGAGTTATTACATACAGAGCTGGCAACTACAAATCTCCAATGAACTTCATATGTGTGGTAGAAAAGAACAGAAATGGAAAAACTAATCTTCTAGAAAGAAATAGCCTCTGTCTACGTTATTACACCACTAACAGCTTTGGTCCGGACGCTATGGGGTGGGGTACGGTTCTTTGTGATTAAAAATGTTGGTAATTTCCACTTTTACTTATATCATTATTTCTAAATTTTGCGTCTGTGTTAAATATAAAATTTATTATCAAGCACTAAATTACATTTTAAGAAACAATTTACCGAAATGTCACTATCTTTGTAGACAAATACTCACTTACTAACTTTATTTTATTGTATGTAGATGTTATCAAAGTTGTCTTTTGTTTCAGAGCAACAATTTTTGTAAGAACGTGGGTCATAAACGACTTAAAATCTATTCATTGCTACTATGTATTCACAATCATCTTGATTACCTACTTTTGCGGTTTCACAGACGGAGTATATGATTAGGCAACATTTTATTTCAGCGTAAATAAAACAGCTTTTTGCCACAATCATTTTTAACCACAATTTAGAATCCAGATAAAATGGGGAATGTTTCAGTTGTTAAGAAAAAACAAGGTGTGGAGCCAACGTGTGGATGCCAACGGGTCTTTGGTACAACGATGAAATATTTTATCGTCCTTACCTTCTTTTGATGTCAGCTTCATTATGATTTTGTCCACATCCACACTAGTCGCCATGGCTCGCGTCGACGATTTTTGCAAATATTACCGAACGAACGAAAGGGATTGACTAAAAACTCGCTAAAAAAATTATACCAATTTCGATAAGATAACGGAAGATATCAGCTCGGAAACAATCAGTACCTGTAAGCTACATTTAATTGTTGTTATATATCGTACATAGGAGGTTCAAAAAAAATTATCAGTCGTAAATATCGTTCGCGTATAGGGCTTTAACTCATAGAGATAGGATGGGGGGGAAATGTTTGAAACATGTGTTCATCGGTAGAAATATTTTTGTTTTATTTAGTTTTATTACCTCGTGATGGACAGCAGATAAACCCGTGGGACAAAGTTCAAAAAATAATCGAAAAAGACATTTAAAACCCAAAGGGAAGGGGCGATTAAGCTTACAGAAATATAGAGTCTTTCAATAAGGACGCTCGATTTTTAAACGTAAATAAAACAAGTTGTGTGTGAGATATTCACTAAATTTTTTGAAAGAATATTTTATGGCATTAAGTATAGAATATAACGTCGTTCAAATATCCACCACGACCTTACTTGGTGGCACCTATTCGAGAGGTCCAATTTTCGATGGCTCTGTGGCATAAATCTAGCTCAATTTTCTGGATGTCATTCGTTATGTTGACTTTGAGGGCATCGATTGTTTGCGGTTTATTCGCACAGGCCTGCGATTTAAGATGGCCCCAAAAGAAGAAATCTAAAGGCGTTAAATCACACGATCTAGGTGGCAAGTTCATATCACCACTGTACGAGATAACCACGCCGTCAAATCGCTCGTACAGAATGTTCATCGTGGCATGCGCTGTGTGGCATGTAGCGCCGTCCTGTTAGAACCACATGTCATCGGTATCCATATCATCTAGTTTAGGCCACAAGAAGTTGCTTATCGTCGATTTGTAGTACTCGCCGTTGACACTTACGGCAATATCAGTTTCGTTTTGGAAGAAGTACGGATGAATGATTCCGCCAGACCAAAATCCGCACCAAACAGTGACTTTCTCAGGATGCATTTGGTGTTGGTGTATCTCGTGTGGATTGGTATCGTTCCAAATTCGACAATTTTGCTTGTTCACATATCCATTCATCCAAAAATGGGCGTCGTCACTAAAGATGATTTTGTCAACTTCCAACTGTTCTAGAGCCCAATCAGCGAACACACGGCCTTATCTATGGTCGTTTACTTTAAATTCCTAGGTCGATTGGATTTTATACGGGTGCAGACCCAAGTCCCGACGCAAAATTCGCCAAGTTGTAGTCGCAGAAAGGTAAAGTTCTTGTGAACCACGAGAAATTGACTGCCTCGGATTTTCCCGTACACTCTCACGTACAGCAGCGATGTTTTCAGCAGACCTTGCATTTCGGTGACGTACGGATGTTAGCTGATTGTTTATCAAATCGGTCGACTCGAGTTTAGTCACCAAACGTGGAATAGTCGACTCGGCGGGATGACCGCTATAATCTATCAAACTTCGAACGTCCCCTATTGAAAGACCCTATATTTCTTACCTATTTCTTTATTTTTATATCGGAAAATGAGGGCCAAGGTCATTTATTTATAATTACGTTACCCTAACGTAATATATAGTAAATGACCTTGACCCAGCTTCTGATACTTTTTAACAATGGGGATGTTCTACTCCGAACCTACAACATGTATTTGAGGTTATTCCGTATTCAAAAATAAATGAAATTACCGTCCTAAAATTCAATAAACATCGATAACTAATTATTTCTGTTAACGTTAAGTTCAGATAAGGTTTCAAAAAAGGTTTTTTTTTTGAAACCTTATCTGATCGTGCAGAAACACGAGAAAGGGGTCGAGGATCGCTTCTGGGTATAATTCAATGCCTGGCGGGGCTTTAGCCCGAGGAGTAGTTGTTTCCTAGAGCGATTATGTAATAGGTTTGCTATTCGGGAACTACTTTAATAGCCGCTTGGCGGCTTGGTGATTCCTTTCTCGATTTCCGACTTATAAGTTACGAACGTTAAGTTAAATAATTTGCGACACATTATTTGCTGAAAATATCGAAAACAAGCTATCTTCTCATTTGCCTTCTCTACAACTCCTACTTAAAGTAAAACACCATTAACGTAACAAATATATTACAGAGTTAGTTGTCGTAGTTACTTCTCTTGTTTGCTCCACGTTGGGCGCCATGCGTAACCATAAATACCATAAATAACAATGGTAAAATGCGGTATACTAATCTAACTCTCCTTTCGGGAACTGTAGGCCATATACATGGTTATGATCTTTAAATTGCTTTATTATATGGGTATAGTCAAGAACTATTGATGAATTTTCTAGACAAAGGGTATAAACCGGGTTTCAGTGGAATTACTAGACCATCTGATAATCATACTGGCAATACATGTACAGAAGGAACTTGTATTGACAACATGTTTACGAAGGCAGAAACAATTATAAATAAGCATTTTAAACTTATAAGCTCGTTAACGGATCACTATCCTTTATTTATGTCATTAAGTAAGGTCAAGAAAGGGAGATCGGATTACCAATTGAAATTTGTAAACTATAAAAAATTAGATAATTTAGCTAAAAAAGAAAATTGGGACATGATTTTAAAAATATCTGATCCTGATCTGGCAATTGAAGAATTAGTAAGAAAATTGAACAACTGTGTAATAATGGCAACTATTAACAGTAACTCTAATAAAAAGATAGGTAAATATATTCCTAGAAATAAATGGATTACAAAAGCGATTTTAAATTCATGTAAACAGAAAGAGCTTCTGTATGAAATTTGGAGAAAGGATCCAAGTAATGAGACATTGGAAACAGAATACAAAAATTATACGAAAATTCTAAATAAAGTAATAAAAGAGGCCAAAATTTTACATGAGCTTAAGCAAGTTGAAGAAAATTGTAATAAGCCAAAGAATCTTTGGAAACTAATTAATCAAAAGCTAGGTAAAAATAATAAAAAAGAGAATTTTATAAATCAATTACATGATGAAAAAAACAACATAATAACTGACGACAAAAAAATAGCTAAATATATGAATGAATACTTTACCATGGGTAAAAAATTGAGTGATAATATCTTAAATAATGAAAGAATTCAATTGCCAAAAATGAATCAAAAATCAATCTTTATATATCCAACCAATTTTACAGAAGTAAATAAAATAATTGAAGAAATGAAGCTAACAAACGGAGGAGTTGACAACATAAATTCAAAGACACTCAAAGCATTGAAAAAATATATTATTGAGCCGATTGTCTATATAATTAATTTGAGTATTCAACAATCTGTTTGACCAAATAAACTAAAGGAAGCTGAAATAATACCAATACACAAGGCTGGTAGTAAAAAATCAGCAACAAATTATAGACCTATATCATTAATCTCTAATTTAGCCAAAATATTTGAAAAAGTTATATACACTAGATTTTGGAATTTTTTTGACATGTGTAATATAATATCAAATAAACAGTTTGGTTTTGTGAAAAATAAAGGAACCAAAGATGCAATTACGTTAATTACAAAATTGATTTATGAAAATTTAGATAAGAGCAAACCGATTGCAGTTACTTTTCTTGACCTTGCTAAAGCGTTTGATACAGTCAATCATAGAATTTTATTAGATAAATTATATAACTATGGAATTAGAGGAACAGCAAACAAACTGATCACTAGTTACCTAGAAAATAGACACCAAAGTGTAAAGATTAATAATTGTAAAAGCGAAAGTATAATATTAACGACAGGAGTACCTCAAGGTACAGTTTTAGGCCCGTTACTATTTATTGTATATGTTAATGATCTCTTAAAGGAAATGCCAGATAATTCAATAGTCTCATATGCAGATGATACAGCGATAATATCTACTGAGAATACATGGTCTGGGGTGGAAACAAAAATGAATCAATACCTGCACAAAATATATATATGGCTAACACTAAATAAACTATCTTTGAATGTTAATAAAACAGTATTCATGACTTTTGGAAATTACTGTAACAGTGTTCCAAAAGAAATAAATATAAGTATTAATGGAAACAATTTAAATAGAGTTCAAAACTCAAAATATTTAGGTATAATCTTCGATTATAATATGACATGGTTACAACATATACAATATATAATTAATAAGACAAAATATTTAATTTTTATTTTAAGAAAATTGAAAAGTTACATGGATACTAGAACATTGAGAATGTTGTATTATACACTCTTTCATAGTATTATAAGTTATGGCATTACTGCCTGGGGAGGTGCATATTCGAATACTTTGAATTTACTACAATCGTTACAAAATAGAATTTTAAAAATTATAAATAAGAATCAATTTATAACTGATGATAACCCAATGAATATAAGGCAATTATTTGAATATGAATCCCTTGTCTATCACTACGAGCTACTGAAGAATAAATATATTAACTCAAGTAGTAAAACTAGAAACAAATGTATACAGTTACCGATTAGTCACAAAGCTATAAGTAATAAAAATAGTTATATTAAAGCAGTTAAGGTATATAATGATCTTCCAAATGAATTAAAGGTTATCAATACTAAGAATTATAAATCAATTTTGAAAAGATGGATCAAAAGTAATACATAAAAGTATTTATTCAATCTTTCAATTGTTTATTGTAATTTGTATGGAAAATAAAAATAAAAATTTTTAGTCTATGTTGCGACCATAAGGGTCATAGTTTTAGTTTAGATTATTATTATTTTTATTAGTTTTAAGCAAACTGGTGTCGCGAACAGATAACTGTGTTTATCTCTGCGATAATTTACTGTTATGTTATATAACTATATGTAAATTTTTACTGGTAAATAAATAAATAAATAAAAATATTAAAAATATGGGTTTGATTGACCTATTTCCTTGTCCCACAGTATAAATTAAATATAAAAAAGGCTTTTGCGTTTCATTGGTGATAAAAGATCATATATTATAAGTTTTGTGAACGTAATTTTTATATCAAGCTCCACTGGGGGGGACTGCTTTATTTGTCCCTTGTTGGGCACCACATATTTACGATAAGAAATGATGTCTAACAAAAATGTACATAATTTCTTTATACCGTTAACTTCCCACAAATATACTTTGCATTATCAGTAATTTGCCGTTAATTTGCTTTCACAGGTGAAGATCCTCCTTTGCTCCACACTGAGCGCCATTCGTCGTTACTGGCTGACGCAGTTTTGAAGAAAACAACAATGTAATATTCTAATAATATTCACGTTTTACTGATGGAAGGGCACAAACATGTCTATATACTAAAAATTGTGTCATGGTATTAACAGCATTCTGATTGAATTACTCCCTACCTCACGCTAGGCGTTGAAACATCTCTTATTATATATTCGTCTATCTCTCATTTGTAGTAAAAGGCTATTATACACTTTCCATACACTGTTTTTATATTCAGTTCCGTCGAGATAATATCTGCCCCTTAATGGGCGCCAAAATATTTAGAATGATTAAGGCGACATTTATTTAGTTCTATTGCTCTTTTCTGTATACCCTTCTTGCCTCACGTTGGGTGTAATATATTGAACACGTCTTCTACGTACAAATAGAATGAAACAGCTTTAATATAATAAAGACATATTTCATATTATATCTATATAACTATGGTTAGTAAAACCCTATGTTCGCCCCACACCGAGCGCTATAAATCTAAGTGAAACATTCATAAAACCTGATAAATAAAACTGCTACAAAATAAAATTATAACTTTTATTATTGCTTACGTAAATATAATACTTTCTGCGTTCGACAGTTAACAAAGACGGTAGATATACGTATCATTTAAAAAAATAAAACTGTATAGAGATACTGTCATCTAACTCTATGGTTATCTATGTGGGCCCAGAAATTGGCATCGCTTTCCTGAAGAAGCTGTTTGTACCTGTTCTTCGGCCTCCTCTTGCACGTCAAGCATTGAATTAATTTTTTCAGCCACTCACGGTCCGCCATTCCCACCTAAAATACAAAAAAACATCTTAATATCACTTTAGGGCGTTTCACCTTAAGTGCCCCCACTTCTAAGACGCAGTGGGGGGATAAGGCGGCGCTAGAAATAATAGTGGGCGTGGTTTACGTCTCATAGGCCGTGAGGCGGAGTAAAGCAAGTTGGAAGTGGTGAACCTGCGCCGTACTTACTTCAAGCACAATAACAGTTAACTTACTTCAATCAGCATAGCCAAAATAAGGTGGGTGATAGGAAAAGCCAGTAACGTCAACCTGAAGAAATTCTGATCCTTTCTGACGTGCGAGGGAATAATTATTTCCATTATCTCCGCCAGTAGTTTCCACGGCCGTACCATTATCCAAGTGATGAAGACCGTTAGAGATACCGCGCATATGAGAAACCAAAGGTTCCTGATCAACAGTTCCCTGTATGGCCTGCCCTTGGAGTAGACGGTGGCTAGTATTATATATTGGTAACAGGAGACCGTAAACAAGACTGTGTTCTCCCACGACAAAATCACTTCTTCAGCCATGTGGTCCGGTATGGGTTTAAACCAGTCCTGCTGATATAAATAGAATAAGGCACCGATTTGTACTAAGGCACAAGTGGCTATCTGGAGGATTAAAGGTATTATGTTCTTGGCGGCAACTAGAGAGCTCAATGGTCTTTTCGGGTGTAATTTTCTGGATGGACCTGCAATCGTCGAAAACATAGATTTGATCAACCGATATCAGAGAATTCATACCTTGTCTGCCTATGGTGACAGCCAGGCTTGTGGTAATAACCAAGTCTATAAAGAGAAATTGGTGGTCACCTAAAATCGAGTGATGCTGAAATAAGAAATAGAAATAAGTATGTAGGCGAAGACAATATATAAAACATACCCTATACAAAATAAGGATAGTAAAAAACTGAATTAAACTGTAGAGAGCCATGTACTTGAAGATAGCGAAGCTGGTGACCAACGCGCATCTTCCTTCTAACATCAAGTGAATAATGCATGAAATGTCGGGAATGGTAGAAGTGAAAGGTGCGGCTACACTAGCCTCCGCCTGGGACAAGGACACGCCCACGTGGGCGGCCTTTAAAGCCTACAAAACACAAAGATTACAACGTTTAAATTTAACGTTATTTGGGAGGGTTTACTCCGCAATCATTAGCACCATCCCCCACCATAGAAACGACGTAGTCCAGACTTTGCAGGTCGGTAATCAATTGTGTTTTTTGGTCCGGTTGAAACCTAGCAAAGATCATGGTCCGTATCAAAAGCCTCGGCAACAGGTCTGGATAATAGCATTTGAGCTTATTCCAAGTCTTTCCGTCTATAGCGAACCAACCATTCTAAAAAATAATTATGCATTAACAACATATTATTCCCTATCATCATTAGATGTTCTTACTTTAGTTTCAATGTCTATTGCAACGTCGTCACTGTCTTGTCCCATCGTCTCCAAGATAAGTTTCGGGACAACATTGTGGTCATCGCAATTCTCCGTACTAAGAACAATGACATCTTCGTGAGGTTTTACCATGCCGCAATCTCGTGCCACCGAAATTGCCGTCAAAATGTTATCACCTAAGAAAAACTTTCTATTAATGCGACAAGTCGACAAGATCTAAACCTCCTTACCCGTTATCATGATGGTCCTAACGTTTGCGTTGTGTAATACTTCGATCACAGGCTTGGTTTCATCTTTCAGGGGATTATGCATCACCAAAAATCCCAGGAAGGTCAGATCGCACTCAACCTGGATTTAAAAAACGTTTTACGTCGGTCTTAGCTGACTGTTCGAGAGTAACTTACCACGTCTCTCTTACACTTCTGGGCCTGCCTCCAGGTGAAATTGCACGGTAGATCCTTGTAGGCGAGTGCTATGACCCTGAACCCTCGAGCGGTGAACTGGCATAGCGTGGTGTTGAAATTCGCGGGCAGGGTTTCGTGCAAGCACATCCCGCGGATTTTCTCGGGGGCGCCCTTGGTAAACGCCACCATGTGGGGCGCCCCTAGCACCCGGCATATCACCGACATGCACTGCAGGGTAGATGAAAATGGGAACTGTTGGATTATGCCGACGTGGTACTGAATCTAAAACGAAAACCAATTTGACAGAGTTAAAATGCATTGAACTCGTAAAGGTACTGTACCTCTGACTCGTCGAAGTTTGATTTCTGATAGAAGGGTTCTACGTCAGGCATTACGATAGTAGGAGCCAGCATGTCATACCGTGCGTTTTCTGCACCAGGTTCTTCAAGTTTCTAAAATTTGATGTACACATGAAACGTCTCAGTTTTGAGGTTAGGATTCAGAGGCTTAGGAATGCAGGAATGTTTAGATTTATTGGAGACTTAGGAGGCTAAGGTTTTGGATGGCCTGGAATTTAGAGGTCTAATAGTTCTGGAATCATGGAGATCTAGAGATTTCATAACAATTCGAAAGTATCCTAGAAATCAGTAGTACAAGAACGAATTCTGACGATTCGCATTTCGTACTATTGAAGTTACAGAAATGTAGGGAAGTGTGAGGGTTTGTTCTTTTATGTGGTTTTATAGCCTTACCCATTTCGTGAACGTAAACATGTTCAGATCCAGAGGATCTCCATTCAGCTCTCCGTCTATTCTAGTTAAAGAATGGCACGTCGCCATTGCGTGAACAAGAGGACTAGTCGCGTCTAGTTCTCTTTGGTTAGTAACGGGATAGAAAAATCCGGCTTTAACACAGGGAACGACACAACTCATATCCAGCCCATCGTGAGTTAAAGTCCCAGTCTAAAAATAAATTCATCGATTTCTATTTATATCTTTTATTTACACAGCTCACCTTATCAAAACAGGCCAGCTTTATCTTGCCACAGACGTTGATTCTCGGGGGACTTATGCAAAAGATTCCCATTTTCTTCAAGCGGTTTTGGCTGTAAACTATGCCAACAGCCATGGCGGCCGGTAGGGCTGCGGGGACCACTATGGTGATGATGTCCAAAGCTCGGATGATGACTGCTCTAACTTGGGCCTACGCAAATAACGATATTAAATATTATTTTGGTGAATTGGTGAAAGATGGGCGTGGATGCAGCGCTTATATTTGGACAATTCTCCAGGGCTCTTTCTAGACCTAGCAATAATACATAGACTACTAGGTACTAGAAATAAGACCTAGACTTTCCAGGGCATTTTCTAGACTTAGCAATAAGGTTTATTGAAAACGATAGAGGGATGGAAAAAAATGACAAAACGGGAAGAGGTGCGGGAAACTTTTCACTGATAATCTATGTATATTAAATTTGAATATCAATCAACCACTCACCCCTCTTGATATATAAAGATACAAACAGTAGCTCATCCCTGCAGCGGCCACGGTGAACAAAACAAGCACAAACTTGAAGCTGTCCCGGTAGAATTTCAGCCCGACGGGCGTCGGGAACAAGATGCTCTTCACAAGAGACCCCTTGGTAGTATCGAAACCCGTCCTTACGACCCTCGCCAGCACGTGCTCCCCCCCGTGATTCCTCGTCTGTATGACGTGAGTGCCGGAGAACAGCGTCTGTCTCTTGTGAGAATTCGGGTGGTACCTTTCGGTACTGGAATGTAAAGCCGTTTTCGTTACTGGCACGCTCTCCCCTAAAAAAATTCGTCATTTATCCACCACTTTGTTTTTGGTGGATTGGCTATCATGTGGTGTTGTCAGATCATTCTTTGCGGTTTGTACTGAATATTTATACACCGTTACATAAATTTAGATCTTCAGAATTAACATGTACGACGATTTTGTATTCATCTGAGTTTACTTGTTAATTCCTCTTAACGCTACAAGCCGCATAGTACGCTAACACTTTCTATATGATTATTATTATTATAGACTTACCTGTGAGGACGCTTTCGTTCACTATACACAGGCCGGTGAGCAAAACCGCATCGCAGGGCATAATATAATTGGCAACAGGTAGAATAATTAAATCACCAGGAACTAACTCCTGCGGATCGATGGTTTGTACCATCTGCTCGGAATATACTCGTCGTAATACTTGAACTTCGTGGCATTTCGACGATTCGACTAAATCGTGGAGAGCTTCACTTTGCTAGAAATAATTATTCTTGTCTACTAATACACATAATCGAACTCTAATGCTTTTGTGGTCGATTCAAAGTACATTAATTAAGAGTTTCGCCTCCTGAGACTATTAAGACTTTGAAAAAGAAATTTTGCAGCTAGTAAAAGTTTACTAACATAAATACTCACCTTGCGTGTTTGTAGTAATGACGTAATACTGGAAAAAAGAGTTAAGAATATAACACATAACGCATATGAAATATAGTCATCAAAAAACCACAAGACGACTGAAAATACTTGAAACAAATAAAATGGGTTGAAAACTTCTTCGATGAACAGTCTCCAATAAGATTTAACT
The DNA here is from genome assembly GCA_037954035.1 of Rosalia funebris. Lineage (NCBI taxonomy): Eukaryota > Metazoa > Arthropoda > Insecta > Coleoptera > Cerambycidae > Rosalia > Rosalia funebris. Next base: position 2,792,623 of record JAZFAV010000002.1, on the reverse strand, counting down.
TCAACTTCTATTTTGTTTGGTCCATACAATTGCAATCTGAAAAATATATAACGTCTAGGATATACGCTGAATTAATTCGGAATAGTAATTTACGAGAAGAGCCTCTTTATATCGTAAAATTCTGCAACGTTTTGCGTTATTATTTCTCCCAGCTTCTTCTCGTTTCACTACAAGTGAAGTTTAGTGAAATCAAAATAAAAAATGACTTACATATTCTCGTAGTCCGATTCGCACAGCCCAACAGTATCGTTTAAATATTCGTCAATGGTACGAAAGGGGATGAGAAAGTCGAGGGCGGCAAACCGCTCGATTTCGGGCACCCATACGAATCTCGTGTGCTGGTAAATAAAGTACCTAATGGCCACTGGTGCCGGTCCAAATATTGGCAGATCTATTTTTTCGATTTTAATACCTATGAAACTTCTGAAGCCATGGTTGTCACGAACTAAAACCAAAATAGCGTTCTTTAGTTGTCTTTTTCGCCCATTTTCAAAGAAAAATCAAACGAAACAAATTGTAAAGTAATTTAATGCTCATTACGTGGTAAAGTAAAAGTACCAAAAGAAGAGGAAAACCTTAAATAAAACTTAACACTCTTTCTACTTTCTTCTTAAAGCTTTCTACTTTCGCCTCTAATATCTACAGACGGATACGCCTCTGACAAATAAGTTGCACTCATATCGACAGACGACATCCACAACACCATCGTGAACATATATAATTTAAATTATTTTGATAAGATAAAAAAACAATGAAAAATACTTTAAATAGGACAAGTTAATCATCGTTCAGCTGGAATTCCCCAAAATATATTAGAAAAAATCCACAACCTGACGATGTATATGTATTATACTCAATATAAAATTTTCAAAATCAATTTAATTGATAAAACAACGCCCCTATGAATTCCTTACTACACGCTCATGGAAAGACGGAACTAAAACTTGTAGGGAACTTGTAGTCGATGAATGCCAACTTTATCATGCAAATGTACCGTTATACACAAAACCAAAAATAGTAACGTGATTTACATAATATAACCTTAAAGCTTACCTTGTAAAATAGTAGCATTTTCCAATGGGCAGCTTCTGTATTTTGCAGTCTCCAACTTCGGCAATAATTTCATAACGAAATAAGGTATTCCCAAAAATAACACGCCAAGTAAATGAAACAGAATCGTTTTTGTACCACTCTTTGTATATCCAAAAATTCTGCATATCGCTTCATCCTTATTATCGCTTTGCAATTCTTGAAAATTTGCATTCCCTATGGGCTGGTATTCTACGAAATTTAATAACATTTACAGGTTACAATTTTTTAAATAGTCTAATATATTACCGTAATTTCTCCTAGTATAAGGCATTATATAATTGATTGTAAATGTGTTTGTATTTATATATGTATATCATGAAAAATCAGCAGCCATCATGAACACAGCACCAAGGCGGCAATCACTATTGTAAAAAGGTGGGCATGTTATTAAATGCTTATCTTACAGCGCCGATATTGAATACATTTTAAGCGATAAGGTCACTCTAAAACTACGCTAAACTACTGACTATTCTACAAACTACAAAGTTTAAATTATGCGCTGATGCTGTTTATCCCTTTCCTATCTCATTCTCATTAGTTTATTCAATATTTATATTTGCTAAATTGCAATTCAGTTTGATGTCAACGGATTTAAGAAGGATGGCGCATATGCATCTTTCCTTTGTTGAATATAACATTTAATCGGGCATGAATCATAGTTGTGATAAAACCTCCTATACAAAAAATAGACAAAGGATTTGCTGAACTGTCAAAATCCTAATTGTTATGAATTCGTAATGTTAAGGTGGCTTTACAAGTCTTAAGTCGTTTAACGCATGTGTATCGCAAAAGTGATTACGTAAAGTCGTTTACGAAAACCTTTTCGCATCCTTTCCACTTCTGCTATTTATATTATAAAAACGTTGAGATCGAAGGTTATTGGGCCGTTTGTTCATACACAAAGCTAACAACAGCAGAAACTGTTTTAAACTTCACGTTTTTATTTTTCGTTAGGTTATTTCTTAAGACATTATTCTTCTAGGCACTCATTTCACAACTGGTCGAAAAAGTTTGCTTTTTAACAAGATACTAAATTACCGTACATTAAATTTCCAACAAAGTAAAGTTATATTTACGTGGGGGTGCCCAAAAAAAAAACCGAACTGATGTTGTGGTGGGTAGAGTACATGTAGTATCGCGTTTTACTGCTAATACGCTTAAGCAGTAAGCCAAGCGACGACGCTCCTAGCGGCAGAACTCAGTACTATAAAAAGTCCCCCCACCACGACATTAGCTCGGTTTCTTTTGGATACTCCCTCGTATACCCTTGCTTGAAAATAAATGTTCGAAAAGTGAAGTACATTCCGAAAAATACGATTGAAAGTTAGGACACTCAGATGATTTGTTTCAGAGAAATTGCGTTTTTCTGAAATACTGACTAATATGTCTTAATTAATTATTCTTTTGGCCAGAATTGTCGTATGGATTAATTAGAATTATAATGAAACATTCATTATATTCTTTTCAATGCAAATTTATCGGGATATCAATTTAAATATATTTTATTAGTTTTTTTTCCTGTACTATATTTTGTTGACCTTATGATTTAAGTAGTTACATCATGTAAGTAAGCAGTAGTACTTTAAGGTTCTTCCATTGCCATTTTCAATCTCATTTATAGATGTTGGTTTCTGTAAACGTCAAATAGAACGCAGGCATTGTGTATGCGCCTTAACACTTTCTAGGTGTTGTAATGTTGGCAACAAACACCGAATCAGCAATCAGCTGTCCGATCGATTATCGATTGCTTTCCTGGACGACTGATTGATATACTGTGAATTTTGTGATAAAATTAACTTCAAAAATAATTTTTAAATTTCCTAAATTAAGATGCCTATATACGAAACATTGACCAGCGAAAAACTTACCGTAGTATTGGACATCGGGGCAGCTTACACTAAGTAAACAGCAGATTTTCGTAGTTCGTCAGATATTAACATTTTTTCCCCAGATTTGGTTTCACTGGGGAATTTGCCCCGAGGAACATAATAAAATCGGAAGTAAGATGCAAGAGAACCGGCCAGTTCAAAAGAATATGGGATTTCGAGTCTGCTGAAGAATTATACGATGTATTGGTTGAATTTATTCACATCATATACTTCAAATATGCCTTATTGAGCCCTAAAGATAGGCCCATTGTTATAGTTGAGTCACTACTATGCCCCACTTTGTTTAGAGAGACCCTAGCGAAGGTAACTTTTCATTGATAACTAGAACGCCCTTTTGTACTCCAATTATTGCAGGTATTATTTATTCATTATGAAATATCGATGATGCTAGTTTTACCATCTCACTTAGTGAGTTTATCTAGTTTAGCTATAGATACCGCCATGGTGGTTGACATGGGGCATAAGGAGGCAGTGGCGATGCCTGTTTGCTATGGCTTACCCATTGTGCAAGCATGGCAGGCGTTACCATTAGGTGCAGAGGCTATTCACAGGTAAATGAGTTTGTAAACAACTTGAAATGTGTTATATACGATCTGTTTTTAGTAATTTAAGAACTTTGCTGAGTAGTAACAATACGGGCATACAAAATTTGCCGGAATCTACAATGGAGGACATAAAAGTCCGTTGCTGTTTCGTCACAAAAAAATCGCGCGCCGAACAGCTGGCCCTCGTGAAGCCTGAGATTACCCCCTGCCCTGAAGTCAAATACCCTATCGGTAAGGTTACGAATAGCTCGCATTGTCATGGTGTAAAACTACTTTCGTAGGTGGTACTGAAAGTATTATCATACCCGGGAAAGTTAGAGAGAGATCATTTGAACTACTTTATGAGGAAGACAACGATCACCTGTGTCTGTCGACAATGATTTTAGATGCCATTTTGAAGGTCGATATAGATTTAAGACAAAAATTAGCCGAAAACTTGGTGATAATTGGAGGGAGTGCTATGGCGCCTGGGTTTAAAGCGAGGCTGAAGGAAGAGTTAGAGAAACAGCTTAAATTTGACCGGTACAAGAAGTTGAATATAAAAAAGTTTGCTTTCCATAATCCCCCATGTAAAGAGAATTATGCTGCCTGGTTAGGAGGTAAATTTCAAATTAGTGATTGCATTAAATGGTACATTATTTTAACGCTATTTGACATATTTTAGGAGCTATTTATGGAGCCACGGAACTGCTGAATATGAAATCGTTATCAAAAGAGAATTATTTCAAGGAAAATCGTTTACCCGACTGGATAAACCTAAAAGACAACGTACGCACCTTGTAGAAACTTAAATATACCACGTCCAATAACTTGGAACTATTTATTTTTTGTTATAATTTTTTAAATTGATTTTTAATAAAAGCACATTAACCATTTACTACTTAATTCAATGTTTATGGGTATAATATTGCTAGAAGGTATTCTGGTAGAAATAAATTACAAACAGCTTCACAATATTTTAAAAATATATTTACGTGATATTTAAAAAATATAACAATAGAAATAAAATAAATTTTAAGAGCTGGCAAATTCCACAAACGAGAAATTCGTATTAGGTAAAATTTACCAGAACACCGACTGTTTTGTATATAAATAAAAATATATATGACACCTATTTTATACCAATTTACCGCCATAGATCTTAATATCCTACTACTAGACCGAATAAGGCGTGATTAAGTATTCTGAAAATTTATTCACATTCTCTGCACCTCTGACTTCCTTCTCCAAAAGGGGCAATTTAGTAACGTGGAAGTCTTCGTATAAATCATTAATTTGATCTAAATACTTCTCCTGTATTTTATACCGTGCGGAACACATCTTACAAGAATCCTCGCCTGACCTTTTGAACAACAACTGATTAACGATTATATTATGTGTGTCTATTTTACATTTCGTTAATTCCTGCACCAGACGTTCCGTCTCGTACAGAGACAGGAACTCAGCAATGCAAACGCACACAAAGGTCGTCTGATCGGGGTTTTTAAACTGTTCATTAACCTGCTTTATAACTGACAGCATCTCCTCCATCCTAGATGAAAAGTTATCGGCGTTAAATTCTGGAATGCCTAGAAGACCGCTCAGCTGAGATATTAGTGGGGACACCTTCAGTCTCAAGCGTAACAATTTACCTAAACCTTTTTCGACTACTTGTGGAAATGACAATAAGCGTAAAGTGTGCCCAGTTGGGGCTGTATCGAAGACAACGGCTGAGAAATTCATGCTCTTTATAAGCTTCATGACCTCTGCATAACTCATTGCCTCGTCAATGCCGGGAAAGGCGCCTATTATTTCTTGTATAATACCTAAAATAAGATTTCATCAAAATAAATTACTTTTTATCTTGTACCAATAGTTACCTTTACTCATTTTCATGGCATCCGGTTCGCCATCGAAATATTCATCGGGCAATTCGTTCAAACCTACATTAGGGTCTATTTCCATTGCATACAAATTATTAAAGCCCTTAACAAGCATGGGGACTTTTGTAAATTTCTGGTCAAAGGCGTCAGATATGTTATGAGCAGGGTCCGTAGATATGATTAGAACACTCTCTCGTACCTTGGACAGCTGCACAGCCAGGCTGCAGCTACAATTATAAATCAGTTATGCTTGACTACGTTGTTAATTAATTAATTGATTGTAACCTGCAAGTCGTCTTGCCAACACCGCCTTTTCCTCCTACGAATATCCATTTTAATGTGGTTTGCTCGATCACGTTCCTGAGTGAAGGTTCCAAAGGTTCGAATTCTGTCATTTTATGTCGGTACGATTGTTTTATCAATTTTTACGTTGCCTTTGTAAGTGTAATTATTATAACCTCTAAAACAGTTGTCAATAGAATGATGTCACAAGTTACGTTCCCTTAATAGTGACAACATCGACATGTAGATCAGGATCAGATCACTTCTGTTTCGATAGAGTACGTAACGTCATAATAGACCTAGTTGGATTATTGTAACCATATAATTAAACAACTCAACGTAAATATCCAGTTATATTAAAATAATTTTTTTTATTTCTGTTTTTCAATTATGTATCAAGGATCTTCTGCGAGTCTAGTTTAGAAACCAATGAGAGTTTTACTGTGCAATTATACGTTAATAATTAAAAGACTGGCATGGATTGATGATGAATGCTGTTCTTGAGCATGCCTTTGATATTTTTTAACAACTTTGTCTAACAATAAATCATGTACAAGTATATGCATATTAAAAGCATAATTTCCGTAGACTCTACAGTTTAGAAGTATTTGAGTTTGACTTGTTTTGTGTTGGTACTGTACAGTATAGGTAGAAAAGATGTACGTGGGACTTCCGTCCCACGTTGCGCGCCATTGCACACACTGATTTCGCATTATACAACAGATCTTTTTTTCCATAATAGCATTAAATTAATAAGCAACGGACTTTTGGTAGTGCCGCTGAATAACCGTAGATTTGCTTATGCAGTTATACAGGGTAAAATAAAAATGCAGGTAGGATCAACATAATTTTAATACTGATACCATTATATTTTTACATAAATATATTTTACTTTCGAAAGGCATTTAAAAATCATCTATAATTATTATTAACAGTTCATTTATATTCTCTAAAAATCAACATTTATATTACATCACACAGTCTGTTATATATAGTAGGGTTTTACATATCAATCTTAAGGCATAATTTTAGTAACACTTGACAGTCACTGAAGGATCAGAATTGACATCAGTTGATATAGGAAAAGGTTCCGAAATACATTTTAAAAAAACCAATCTACATATGTATAACCTTACATTAATAACTAAGAGTAAAAAAACACTTTCACAGTCATGGAAATTTAAAAATACATATAAAAAAATAATCATTTAAAATATACATAAAAATTGTGCTATTTGGCAAGTATCAAGCTAACAACATGTCGAGGAACGTATTTACACGAGTCCATCGCGATAAATAAATAAAAACGTGTGTATTTCTGCGGGTAATGGCATCTAATAAAGCTAGGGCAGTTATAAAAAATTAACAGTTTCAGCGCAGTAACGCTTCAAATGTGCAAGATTGTTCTCTAACACCTCGCGAGCCCCACGTCGGGCGCCAAACACACGCTGAATAAAGGCCGTTTTTGGAATTCATGCCTCACGTTGGGCGCTATATAATACAATATCGCATTACATGGCAATTTTCAATGAAATCATAACTCAAACTAATAAAAACTGTTAATTCTTCCGTCGTTCTATTGTATCAATATTCTCCAACATCACTCCAGGCGAAGTTAAAGACTTAGAGAAAGAAAAAATCACAGCATTTAGTATATTATTCTATTTGTGTCAGGATCCAAGAGATCGCCCTTAGACTTTCAGCTGCAATTCATCCACCCTTGTACAAAATAACGTACGTTCTCGCTTGCACTATTTCCAGTCCCATCCCGATTAGTCCACCTATTTCGGACGTATCCTGGAGACGACATCAACACAATCTGGTCTACTAGTGGTAACTAAATGGATCTATTTAAAGTAAGTACCTTTTACTCACTAATCATTAACTAACATCGAATCGTTAAAAAGAAAATGGCACATATAGTTTTTTTGTAAAGGTGAAAAAATTAAAAAATTGTACGAGACGTCTACATAAAATAAATATTACAAAAGTAACTTAGTTGGTCCCTTAGATTATGGATCACAGCCTTTGAAATGCAAGCTTGCAATTGTTTCGTATCCACTCGAAACCCAAGGTCACTTTGCAATGTTCCAGGTCCTATCCGTCAACCAACCTCTGTTATAACGTTATGCTGAGTCCTGTGATCGGCGGCTCTGCAAGAAGAGGCGCCCGTCAGTTAGACAGTCATTGCCGCGGCCTTGGCGCCCTGTTAGCTAGGCTATTTTCAAAGTTACAAAACCGTACTTAAAAGGTAGAAGGAAAATGGGCTTATCTATTTTTTTATTTAATTATTTTGACATGTATGTGTAAATAATGAATGAAAAAGTTTACTAAATATCTGTTTAATAAATGAACCCACTTTACCAGTAAATGCATTAATCAAGCATTCTATTGGCGTTAGTACTTACTTGGCAAAGAATAGTACGGAAATATCGATATTTTGTGATGTAGCCCAACGAAAAACAATTTTATAACAACATAATGAACATCAAAAATTAGAATAAGTTTCTTGAGTATCGAAGAATTAAAAAAATTCTTTAAAAACTGCAAAATTTTCTCAAAACAAGGATAAATATTCAAATTTGGAAGTTTAATGAAATTGAACATACTAGAATGTATTTTTTTTAATTCTTAAAATTCGATCAGCCCCACGTTGAGCGCCATAGAAGCCGTTTTAAGTACTTTACAGAATTTGCGAATCGCCACAAAATACTAGCCGAAGATTTAAGTTATTTATCAACGGCGCCCGACGTAAGGTTCGTCGAATTATATCAAATATAATTAGCTTGGTTCCATCTACGTTACAAACCTACCAATTTGAATTTTTTTTTTTTTTAAAGGATATCAAAATTCCTTTTTTGCCATGGACGGCAAGGTTGAAATGTTGGAATTTTCTATTGATTATAAAATTAATTTCAAAATAATGAAATATTAGCACTTGATATGGAGAAAAGTTCTAGTCTAGAAGCATGTTTAAGAGTTCTTAAACAACAACCATTTTAAATGTGAATAGTATTAATACACAGGTGTTTCACAAAATTCAAGCCCCATGTTGGGCGCCATTGATAAAAAGTCGAGAAACTGGCATGTAATGTTTTTGATTTTTTTTATATATAACTAAATAATATAATTTGATCAGCCACACGTTGGGCGCCATTACTAAAAAAATCAAAATGCAAAATTAAAAAAATTGGCGCAGATTTTTACTGTTGGGAGTACTACATCACTGATTATTTATATACACCTATAAAAATACATGCAAACTTACCATGAAGGGACTCGAAAACTACTAAAAATGATTGGTTTTAAATATTGTCATAAAGGGCTAAAAAAAAGTCAACTTTACATATCGAAAAAATTTAAAAACTTTCTATATTTTTTTAGCACAATGGACCCGATACGATGGTCTAGGTGAATGTAGGCTCTGTCTACTCTCCCTTTATATAACCCGAATCTAAATCCCCTTTCATTTTTCTACCTCGCCCTTTATAATAATATGAAGAGAGAAAATGAAATGTGAAACTACCACTACATCTAGCGTGTCTAAAACAAACAGAAAAACTAAGCAACACGAGCCTACAGAAAAAAAAAAACTAAGTCTACCGCGTACTATTCCTCCCGATACCTGTATATAGAAGACGAAGATGTCGACCGAGACCAAGATACCAAAAACTTCTCACCTCTCCTGGCAGCCCTGCGCTGTACGATGAGAGCCCGCGTCACCTCGTCCGGCGCCAACACCGTCTGGCTCACCCTGTATAACAGTCTGCAACAAGTAGAAACTATAGTCACGGTCATATCCCATCACCACGTCTACTTACCGGGGGAGTAGCGCTATGACGCACGACAACATGGTGACCAGCCAATAAGTCGGCCTCGTCATGGCTATCTGGATCGTCCAATAGGTACTCGGCAGCCCAAAACAGTTCACACAGTACGTGTTGTATATCAGGGAGTATAAATAGAAGGCGGCGATCGACAGCACTATGGAAGCCAACGGTATGATGGTCTGAAAGAGAGGATGGCAATTATATGTTATTAAACAACTTTCGTTAATTCAACTAGGTCGAGGCGATATAATCAAAATTTAACTCACCCATGACCGTATTTCGATGGCAGCGTGCAGCAGCATAACGAACATGCACGCGGTGGTAGCCGTCGTTCCAAACTCGAACACATCCACGTCGGTGTCCCGGTATGCCAGCTGGCAAATGAAAAAGATACACGTACTCTGATAGAAGGCGTCCAACATAGTCAACCAGAACGAAAACGACCTGTAGACTTTCCCCAGACGCCCTCTCCTATACAGGTACGGGTTGTCACGGAGCACCTCGTACGGCGCGTCCTGATCATACACTCCTAAAAATTAAGCGAGGTTACGAGAAAATTGAAGATACTCAGAAGCGTAAACTCACCGATGGCCACGGGCGGTAACGAGGTAAACAATAAGTTGTACAGCATCAGGTACATTTGGTCGATCATGACGGTACCTGAAAAACCGCAGTAGAGCTGATACCAAAAGCAGAGGAACACAAAAGCCTACAACAGAAATATATTTTCCACGTTAATAATTTTGTGGACCAGGTACCAAAATTAAGAAAATTTCCGCCACTGAAAATATTTCATTCAACAATGTAAAAATGCGTATATATTCGAAATTGTGCCTGGAAAATTTTCCCTAAATCGCGATTTTTAAAACGAGCAAACTTACGGCGTTCTTATAGAAAAAGTAAAGAACCATCTTGGCGAGCCGATCATAGCTCCAGTGGCCGTGCACCAACAGGAGCCTCTCCAGGTACTTGAACCTCGACAGGGCGAAATCTGCGGCCATGACGGCTTGCATGCCTTCTTGGCCCGATATGCCTATCCCCACATCGGCGGTTTGAATCATGGATACGTCGTTGGCACCGTCCCCAATCGCCAGCGTCCTCACCTTCAGCTCCTCCTTCACCACCCTGACGATGTAGGCTTTCTGCAACGGCGTCGCCCTACAGCACAGCACCGAATTGCAATATTTCGTCAGCTGCAGGAACGGCTTCGTCAAGTTGGCCCTGCGGTCCAGAATGAACGTCAGCGTCTTTCCATCGATTGCCAGGGCCCTAGTCTTCTGTCTCTGTGGCGATCGCATGTATTTCAAACTGTCGGTGGTGCTGGTCGACGGTCTGATCGTCGTATCTGCGTCCGGCGAGTTTTCGCTCTCTTTCAACTGGCGCTCGATCTCGGCCAGGTAGCAGTGGATCGTCCTCTCCGCGGCTTCCTTCGACCTGGCCATCAGCTTCATAAGCTCCATCTGGGGGGAGAAGAGCTTCGCCGAGTACGCTATGTTTATGGCAGTTTCCGGTTTATCCCCGGTGAGCACCCAAACGACTATTCCCGCGGCTATTAGCGCCGAAAGGGTCTCGGGGACTCCCTCCTGCAAGCGATCCTCGATGCCGGTCGCGCCGAGCAGGGTGAGGTTGCATTCTATGCTGGAGAAACTGTCTCGGATCTTTCTCTCGTTGTCCGTGGACAGCTCCACTTCTTGGTGTTTCGTGTACCACTCATCGTACTGGTGTTGGGTGAGGATCCTCTTAGCCATGACGAGAACCCTCAGGCCTTCTCTCGCGTAGCTGTTGAGGTGGTGCTGGGTCTTGTTGATTATCTGTTTTTGCTCCGAGTCGTCTTCGACGGGCGTCAGTTGGGTTAACATAGAAGTGTCTGCGCCTATAAAAAAAAATAAAACTTACCTTTTACAAGTTAATTTGAGTTTTAAAAGTGTTTTAGACTTTAATGAGTTTTTATGGCACAAAAGTTTGTAAAAATGCGCTAAGAAAATTCACAAATGAATAAAATGAATGATATCACAAAAATCAGATTATCTGATGTAAATGATTAGTGTAATAGAATTACTACAATCACTGAACTTACCTTTACAATATAAAATTATCTGTTTCGTCAGGGGGTGCTTGATGATAACGCTCATACGCTTCCGAGTTGAATCGAACGGAAGAACCTTCAAAATCTCGAAGTCCATCTTGCCTTCATCCAAGGCCTCGACGGTCACCATGGTGGGCGTCCGCTTGACCAGCCGACATCCGTAGTTGTAGGCGGCGTCGACCAGCGCCAACTCATCGGGACTCTCGGCCTCAAAAATAGGCTTAAAGTCATAGGGCGATGGTGTGATCGACCTCTGCTGGTTCAATTTCACCTTTTGTTCGTCCGTCAAATTATTACCGTTATTTTTCCTCAGAAACGCTATCGACGGAATATTCAACAGCTTCGGACGCATGCTTTTCGCTGAGTTGCATTGGCTCTGCGAGGTCTCGGAAGTCGGCGACGTATCCACTGAATCTATTGGCGATAACGTCGACACATGCTGGCTCCTCTTGGAGTTCAACAGGTAGGTGTTTAAGGGAGGCGAAGGGGTGACCGAACGAGACTCCTCGAGCCTGGTGTATTTGTCGTTCGTGGACAAGGATTGACTGGTCGAGCTGATCGTGCTCTGCTCGTCGGACGTTCGATCCGCCTTGTCGAAGAGTGCTGGCTGCTCGATGATGCCTATAGAGGGACCACACATGAATTCGGTTCCTTAGGAATCGGAACCGTGCGCACAAAATAAAGAAATGGTGTACATTTTAAAAAGGTTAGTACATTTATATTATAGTAGATAAGTAATATATCGATGAGAGTTCCCGAATCAGAACTCGCATTGCTATACTAATTATTTATCAACTGAAAATTTGTAATGATATAACGAATAAAAGATGTAGACGGTTTTTCTGAAAGTATATTGACAGATACTCAAGTGGATTTATTATCCTTATTTTAACACGTTCACTTTTTTTTTTACAAATATCTGATGGCAAAAGATAAGTCTAAATTGAACACCCTTAAATTATTAATCGAAATAACAGATTCTCGGGGGCGATACAATAGCAGATGTAAAAAAACAAACGAAGCATGGTACGACCTTGAAAATACGATGAAACGGTTCTCAAAGTCCTATTCTACAACAACAAAAACCGGCGTTTAAACGTTACTTACCACTGTCATTCATAAAGTCGTAATGAGGCTGATGGGACACCACCACTGTATTGCAAACGGCCAAAAGCAACAAGAACTCCTGCGCCCTAGCCGAGTGTGTGGAACGAGGCCCTAAAACCTGCACCGAAACCACGCCGTCCCCACGCAGGTCGTTGAGCAAGCTGGCGTTCACCGCCACGCTCAGATTGGTCAACTTTCCGTTGTTCCCCTCGTTCTCCAGGTGGGGGTGGTTATAATCGACGCCGGCGATGGCGCACCTGCGAAATATCATGCGGTTTTCGGTGAGGGTGCCAGTCTTATCGGAGAATATATACTGGATCTGCCCCAGTTCCTCCGTGATATTTAAGGCACGACATTCAGTCCTTTTGTCCATTACAGGATCGTAGAGATCCACATTGTGGTGGATGTGGTAGACCTGGATGATCTTGCACATCTCCAACGTGACGTACAGGGAAAGCGGGATCATGATCTGCCAACACACGTCATCCGCCACTTTAAATTGCAGTTAATCCGCTATTTTAGTATCGCAAGATTAATAATTACTTTGTTCGTTATTAATTCTACTGTAATGCCAGTTTAGCAGTGAGATTTGTTACCCGATAATAGGAAAAGGGCGTTGGGCGGAGTTATGCGCTAGGTTACTGTAGAAGGATGAGAAAGGGGCGTGGCGACTTAGGGGAGGAGCTTCGGACTCGAGAAGCTGATTTGTGTGGGTGGATCAAATTCTGGAGTAGGTTCTTTAGATCTATGGAGGGAGAAAGGAAGTTTTGTGAAGGAAACCTAACGACTAATCAAAAAAAGGGCAAGGAGAATTTAGTGCTCTTACCGCTGTAGTATCTCGAACGTTGCCAAAGTAATTATTTATTTATGCTAAAACTAAACAATACTAAAATTGGAATGAATACTATTATTAACGTAAAAAATGAGTGTCAAATGCTGGTTTTGACATATGAACGAGTGTAGATGTAAACATTCTTACCTGTAAAATAATAATAAAAGTCCAGAACGCCAATATGGCCTCAGTCGCTTCGCTATTCTCCTTAAATGGTGCCGGCAGGTTACTGTAAAAGTGCAGCCACAAGTTACAGCCCACCGCGCCAATCACGCACAAGAATATCAATATTAAGACACACCAAATCACATCTTGGTTCATTTGTTTCTCTAGGGAGGACCTCTTGTATCTAGGGCCGCCGTTATTAAGCATAGCTTTGGTTTCGTGACCTAAAACGATACCGTGAACTTGGGACACGCGATATTTTTGCATTAAGTTAATCTTACCCGCGTATACAACAATTCCTTCGACGAAATCTGTGTTCTTCAAGAGGCATTCCCTCAATAGTATGTTGTCGGTTCCCACGGGCACTCGCGCCCCGGACGGGTGCACGATTGCCCCGTGAAACCTGTAGATCTTCGTGGTTGGGGCCTCGACTTCAATAGAACTCCTAAATTTACTTGGCTCGAATATATTTTGCTGAAAAGGTAACTCCAGTTGACGAAATAAGCCGAAATATACGGGTGTCGTTTATTTTCGAGGAACACGAAACGCTTTGCCAAAGAAGAAGGAGGTTATGTGGGAAGGTACGCCTTTGGCCGCACCTCTCCCCCAATTCAATGTAAGTTACCAACCACCGATGCAGTCGGCGTTCACTCTAAGACACGTCTAATCGTAGTATTTCGTGTCCCCATAAAATAATAACAAACTCATATACGGTATGCTTCTAAAGTTCGAAATAAAATTAAATCATCAAATTAACAGGCACTTTTTTGAGATACTTTTGGGGTTGTTTGAGTTTAAAGGGTTGATGGTAAGGAGTTGAAAACAACCTCTACTCTCTGTTGCTTTGGAACTAAATCCAGGTATCTGAGAGTCTCCAAAAAATATTTTACTAGCCTTGTAGTGTACACTCGTATATGAAACATCAAGTACTATTACCTTTTCCAAAAAACCCCTGGCTACTTGCCGTTGCTTCAGATTGGTTTCCCCGTCCAAATGGCCGGTATCTATGTAGCACAACCCGTTCGGGTCGCTAGAGCGCAACATCAGAATGTCGGCAGGTACTACTTCGTTGTTGGATAGGTGAATCAAATCTCCGACCCTCACCTCTTTCCATAGGACTTTCTTATACCGGCAAGCTTCACTAAAACAAAAAAAAAAGCTGTGATTGAATGTATAACATGCTATAATGTATTATTGTGCAACATTTTATTTTCTGAAGAACAATCGGATGATCGAACTAGGAATATAATGTTTTCCACGAAAAAATATTTCGTGGACCTACCTTATCTGTAAATAAGTGGGTTATTTTTAGTATTAATTTACTTTTATCGTGATTTGTGTTTATATACAGCGGTTCAATGGTATTAAGTTCGTTAATATATTCAGGCATTAATAATATGTCTATAATTTTTCATATTTCACATTTTGTAGCAATACAATTGCACGTTACGTATGTATGGACATGCTTTTTCGCGTAGATTTCCCGATTATTCAACAATCATGAATCCATGTTACATATACGAGGGAGTATATGTAACCAAAATAAACCGAACGGATGTTGTGGTGGGTGGACTTTTTGTAGTATCGCGTTCTGCCGCTAGGAGCGTATAGAGCTACTATTCCCGAGTCAGTAAGCCAAGCGTCATCGCTAAAGAAGGTTCCAACTGAGAGTCATTTTGTGTGCACGTCGTTTTTTGATTCTCGTGCTGTAAAGTTTTGCTTCTTGCTCGGAAAAACTGTTGAAATGTTATAAACGGCCTACAAGGATGATGCTATTGGGAAAACTCAAATGTTTGAGTGCTTTTCCCGTTTCAAAAGAGGTGAAATATCAATTGATGACAAACCTCGTTCTCGTCGCCCTTCCACGGCTCGAACCCATGAAAATGTTGAAAAAAATTGCGAAATCATCCTGGAAGACCGACAACGCACCATTGACGAAGGTGTGAAAATTTTTGATTAAAAATTGGCGCCCTGACAGGGCTGTGTAAGCAGGGGCGTTATCGTGGTGGAAAAACCAGTCGCCCGACTGCCACAAAACTTACATGTAGAAAGTCTGGTTAACCATCTGACCCTGTGAAGCAAACTCTGAATGGACAACTCCTCTCATATCGAAAAAAAAAAACAAAAAAAACGCGAGCACACAACACGCCTCTCACTAAAAAATTCACACAAGCCGAACGGAACCTTCTTTAGCGACAACGCTTGGCTTACAAACTCGGGAATGGTAACTCTATACGTCCCTAGCGGCAGAACGCGGTACTACAAAAACTCCGCCCACCATAAGATCAGTTCGGTTTCTTTTAGGCACCCCTCATACAAGAACTTTCATGATATATGGGGTTAACTTCAACAAGCGATGGAGAACACCTAGAAAATTAAAAAAACTCCTATGAACCTCTCGAAAACAAAACCATTTTGGTTTTGAAATACTGAAAATATATTTCTGTTAAATATATTTTTAAATGCTGTTTTTTAATTCAAAAAAACAATAAAAACAAAATTCAATAAAAACAATAATTTGCAGTAATATATTCATTTTAAATTAATGGGAAACCTAATATGAAATTTGATTTAAAAAATATGCATGAAAAATGGGTTAAATGAATTTTAAAATGTACACTGCAGAAAGGAGAAGACCTTCTCCTCTTTTAGCTAAGTCACACTTGATTATATATAGATATACATTTCAACAAATACAAGGTTATGTTATGTCTTAAAATTTAATAAAGATATATAAAATTCATTCAAAGATAATAACGTTTTATTCTATTTTAAAAAGTAATCTAGATTTTATTATATTCATTAAACCAAAAAACCCCAACTCCAATGTCATTAACTCCTTTTACACCCCGTACTATGTACCGGTATTCTCAACGAAACTATGTATACGCCGCAATAAAAAAAAAACACGTCAGTTAACGCCAACAAAAAAAATTCTTCCAGGATTTCGCTGTCGCAATATTTGCGGCACCTCCTCATTTTCGAACTGTGTAAACTTCATTTATTATTTATTTACGATAACGCCGCCATTTGATTATTGTTACAGTGTCACGCAATGCAATGAAAATTTTACGGTTCACGAGGTATTTCTACATACCGTTTATTTGATCGTAAGAACCATTGCCCATTTGAATAGAGGTTAAAATTTTCTCTCGAGACCAACGTTTTGGTTATTTTGTAGTTTGTTTATTCCACGGAGAGAAGATTGCAGAAATAATGGAATCAATTATGAGTCCAATGGCGTAGGCTATGATCTATTGGTCGAGACAGTTACATCCCAAGTGTCGTTTAAAGCCCATTTACACCCCTGTCCTTCCCCATATCATTAACTGAACAACAAAGCATAATCGTATATTTAAGTTTATAGATGTAGGGTACAGGGTACACGTACACAGGGTGTAGATACAAGGTATGTCACTGTAGAGACGCATTAAAATTGGTGCATTAGCAGGGATAATGAGTGTGCCTCGATAGCTCAGCGGTCAGAGCAACTAGCCGGAAACTGGGAGAGCCGGGTTCGATTCCCGGTCGAGGCAAAATGCACTTTTATCCTTGCTAACGCCAAAGTGGTGACCCCGACGTGATTCGTGCTCCAGTATATGCAACCTCCCTTACATCTCAAATTCGCGGAATCGATTCCCGTCCTATCCATCGCCCTACAGTCCGGGGGTTACCGAACAACGGTTCGTAAGAATGGCGAACGCAGTCACATTCCGTTAAATTGTATCGAGACAAATCATGTCTCTAGGGAGGGAGTACTGTAGTAACGCATTCAAATTGGCGCATTAGCAGGGATAATGTGTGTGCCTCGATAGCTCAGCGGTCAGAGCAACTAGCCGGAAACTGGGAGAGCTGGGTTCGATTCCCGGTCGAGGCAAAATGCACTTTTATCCTTGCTAACGCCAAAGTCACGGTGGGTGGCCTATTAGATATTTCTGGGAAATAATGAAGGACTATTTGATAAAAAATAATGTCACGTATTCAATACCAGTCCCTATCTCTAAACCTAGTAGTTTCCGATATACACTAGGCACAAAAATTAAGGCGTGTAAATCAATCCTAAGTGTTTAGGTGATTTTCAAGGGGCTGTAACATGGAGAGAAATAGTCGCAGAGCAATTTAAAAAAAAAAGCAAATTGAAGCTCCAAGTTTCTAGTTTTCAGATCGTTCACTTCAACCAATCCAAGTTTTTTATCATCAGCAGTTTTTGCGTAATCATAAGAAAACTATCGGAAAACAAAATTCCAAAATTTTGCTTACCTTTCAAAAGGTCCACAGACTTCAATAAATTTTTTTCGGTGAATTCACCATAAAGTATTTTTAGATAATTTTATCCTCTTTAATTTGAGAGGTGTAAAAGGCTTGTACGATCATTTTTCGTTGACATATCGTTGTTCAAAGCGAAAAAGTTTTGCCTTTGGTAATTAATTATTCGAGAAATAATGATCGTACAGAAAATTCAAGTAGGATTTTAAAAACCTGCCATAGCAATATTTTTGAAATGAAGTTGTTATATTAAGGAACCCGCTGTAAGTGTTAAACTAGCTAAACCACAAAAAATTAACTATCTTCATAGCTGAAAATGGGAATTGGTTAGTATCTTGTTATCGAGTTACTGAAAATCTATACTGGTTAATAACGTGTCTTAGATATAAAATGGATTGGAGGAGACACAACTGATACTGGCTAAAATTTGTCCGGATTTGAGTCCACGTGATGTTTCTCTTGTGGGTACTTAAAGACGCGGGTCCACAAAATTCTGCCAGAAGATGTACGCAAAAAGTTAGAACAACACGGGAATATAAGTTGACCTCTAACTTCTTCGAGATACTGACTAACATCGGCCGTGGGTCACCATTGTGTGTTAAATAAACAAATTGCCATTACGAGAAATCGTCGAGCGGTGAAAAGTACGTTTTTACTGTCAAATCGTCGACTTACGTAACATAAACAGAATTTCAAAATTAACATAACAATATTTTAGAAACCTACTCGTATTACCGCTAAATAGTATGACCTTAAGCTTTTTAGAAGCGCGCCAGTTTAATGTGTCCATTAGTTAATCTCGTCGTGTATCAACATCTGTTTTTGTTTATTTCGTTATTAATTATTTCGTCAATACGATATATGATTTTTTATCGCCGGGCCAGTCTCAGATGAAGGTTAATAATATTGGAGAGGAATAAGTTATCGTATATTTTTGTCACCGCATATACAGGGCGACTTTGAAAGCCGTATATATTAGGTTTCAAGGTCACCAAGCTAAAACTTGGAAAGAGCTCTACAATTTTGTCCTAAAAACTTCATTTTTTCGTATTAAAATAACCCTACTTGGTTTTAAAAAATGAAAAATCTTTAAGTAGATCACACTGTACACACTATAAGTGTTTAAAAAACATATAGGGTGTTACATACTGTATTCTGTAAAAGATAGAAGAAACATCAAGTTTGGAATTTGCCTTATACACTAGGCACAAAAATTAAGTAGGACCTTGAATTTATGGTATATCTAATTTTGACTTTGATTTTAAAGGCAATTCAAGGTCGTATTACAAAATGAACCACCATGACTGTAGCAACTGTTTTTTAACTCCTTATTACTGTATCTGCATAGATACTCACGTGAAAAGGTTTTTGATGAATATTTTCGCTATTTACTAACGAAATTTTTTTGCCGAATTCGGCACAAGAAATGCATTAAAAAAAGTCGAGATATCTAAGCTTAGGGTTGTTAATAGTCTAGGAGTTGATGATCAGGAGTTGAAAATAACCCCGTCAGGTACTGTTTTGAAAATAAAAATCGACACCATCTAAAATGTCATTTAACAGGTGTTTATTGTCATTTGATGAATTTTATTCAAAGCTTTTATTCAAAGAACAATTCCATACAATTCTACAAATACAATTCTATAAATCAATCATTATAATTGTTATTATACACTACTGGGAAAAATAAGGGAACAAAAAAGTTTCCTAAATTTTTTAGTGATTTTTGAAATGCTGTATCTCAGTGAAAAATGGTCGTATGGAGATTAAAAAAAAGAATGTTGAAGCTTTAAGTTTCTAGTTTTAAGATGTTTTGACAAAAAAGTTCAAACAATTATAAGAAATAGCGCGAGACAAAAATTGTACAATTTTTTTTTTATTTTTGGTCCGACTTGGGAAAATGTTTCTTAGTTAAACCAATCCATGGGATCGTTAGCTTGTTTATTCAGCTTTAATTTGATTTTCTTTTATTCTCTCTACGTCAATTTTTCGCTGAGATATCTGACTTTAAATGAAAAAGGATCATTGATATCTCAGCAACTAATAATCGTACAGTAAATAAAAGGGTGGTTTCAAAGATTTGAATAACACCCTAACTATCCAATGCATTGGTTTACCTAAAACGAAATTTTCCAAGTCAGTGGACCAAAAATAAAAAAAAAATTGAAAAATTTTTGTCCCGCGATATTTCTTATGATTGTGCGATAACAATAGCTTACAACATTTTTTTGCCAATAGATCTCAAAACTAGAAACTCCAAGCTTCATAATTCTTTTTTTTTATCTCCATACGATCATTTTTCACTGAGATACAGCGTTTCAAAAATCATAAAAAAAAATTGGGAATTTTTTTGTTTCCTAAATTTTTTCCAGTAGTGTATATTTTCAAATTGCAGAGAAATTATAGGAAAAAAAAAACCAGCCACAAATGTGAAATACGTGTAAACCTGAGCGATCTTATCACTTTTTTCGAACTACGCCCCTGGTGGCTATCTAAACAATCAACACACATGAGACATAAAACAAACCCCGCATTAAAACCGTAATGAATGTAATGATAATGAAACCGACGCCGTTATGGGACAAGGTTATATCAGCACACAACTTTTACTGTCACTCTTCAATCGGTCGTATTTATTATTTGTTACTACATCGCCTTTGTGCGCGTCCACAAACATCACTTGCCCATATCTTCCTTTATCAGGAATTTATTATTATTTGAGGGCAGGCACGATGCCTATCCCACATTAAATCAACGTGCAAACACGGAAAAGTACGGGGGTAACACGGGTAGAGGAGGGAGATATAAATGTGACCACTTCAATTGGCTGGATTAAATGATTTTCAGTTGGCTTTCGACCCGAAGATATATTTTATTCATTCACCCTTTACGTTACACTAAACAAAAATTCCGTATGTGTCGATGACGCTGCAATGGCGTAAAAACTAACCCGACAATGGTCCAATTGTTTAAGTTTTAAATGGAACATAATTCCCCCAGCTCGATAATGGGAAACAGAATGCTTTTTTCAAACTTGAAATATATTCTGTCTCATACAACCTTCAATTTATGTGACAATACGGGTTCAAGGTCACATTACATTATATAAATTTAAATCAAATATGGTGTATGAATCTCATAAAACTATTACATTTTCTTTTAATCGTTATGGCCTACCACAAGACCCTTTGGCGATAGTAAGGATAAAGGTGTATGCCTTGACCGGGAATCGAACCCGGATCTCCCAATTACCGATTGGTTGCTCTGACCACTGAACTATCGAGAGACACTCATTATCCTTGCTAATGCGCCAGTTTTAACGCGTCCCTACAGTACTCCCTTCCTAGAGACATGGTTTGTCTCGATACAATTAACGGAATGTGACCGCGTTCGCCATTCTTACGAACCGTTGTTCGGTAACCCCCGGACTATAGGACGATGGATAGGACGGGAATCGAATCCGCGAATTTGAGATGTAAGGGAGGTTCGATGTACTGGAACGAATCAGATCACGTGGGGGTCACCACTTTGGCGATAGCAAGGATAACAGTGTGTCTCCTATCCATCGCTCTATAGTCCGGGGGTTACCGAACAACGGTTCGTAAGACTGGTGAACGCGGCCACATTCCGTTAATTGTATCGAGACAAACCATGTCTCTAGGGGGGGGAGTACTGTAGCGACGCTTTAAACTGGCGCATTAGCAAGGATAATGAGTGTGCCTCGATAGTTGAGCGGTCAGAGCAACCAACCGGCAATTGGGAGATCCGGGTTCGATTCCCGGTCAAGGCATGCACTTTTATCCTTGCTATCGCTAAAACCCCATTTCAATTTAATCGTGTTTCGATACAAGAGGTATTTTAAAGTGTTTGAATTCTAAAAAACATTGTTTTTTTAAATTCTACAGCTTGCCAAAGTGTTAACTTAAATTCGACTTTGAATTAATATGAACTTCAAGGTCGTGTTACGTAATACACATATTAGAGTCAAATACGATGTGCCAATTCTCTAGAATTCGTACCTTCTTTTGGAGCGCTTCTATAACTCGACATGAAATTCCACTTGAATGTGACCTTCAATTCATACAAGGTCATATTTTTTGCAATACAAATTTCATAAATGCGATGCTTGAATTCGATAAAACTGTTTTTTAAAATGACTTGTAAGTCTCTGTATTCAAAAGTGACCTTGAATTCGTACGAAATTCAAGATGATGTTACATAATACATAATACTAAAGCTTCAAAAATTAATAATTTTAAATAATCGGATTTTTTTTGTTAAAAGTGGGTATGGACGGCTTTGGCGTTCTATTTAATTGTGACCTTCAATTAATATAAGGCCATGTTTCGTAATACGAATATCAATATCAAATACAGAGAAATTAAAAACTGTTATATCATTTTAAACAATTGCTAAAAGATATTACAATTAAATATTATTTTGAATTAGGATGAAATCCAGGGTCGCATATTTCAAGGACAAATAGGATAGGTATACGAATTTGATAAACCTGTTTTTAAATCTATAATTCACAAAATGGGCTCTATTTAAAAACACATAAGTAAAGTAGAATAGAAAGAAGACCACGTACTAAAGATATTTAATCGATATAATTTATTGTGTGACTCACGATTACTAGTAAGTTATAAATTCAACTGATCCGTTAAAGAATCAGAGCAGTCTTTGGAGCAGAGGGAACAAGAGAATTACACTGATGATATTTAACACTCTGTATGTTACGAATTTTCAGATTTGTACTGAAACTTTACTAAATATTTCAGGCATAAAATAGCACGAGGAATAATCCCCCTGAGTTGTTTCGTGAACTTAAAAACACCCTGTATAGTCTAGTACGATTTTCGCTTAAAAAAATCGTTGGTAATCAACAGCGCTTTCATAAGAATAAAAACAAATAAAACAATTTTATAAAGTGTTAAACTGACAAAAATTACAGCTATAATGGGGTACTTAAATTATTTTATCAACTTACATATATCTATGGCGTTTCTTCAACTCTGATGATACTGTGTTTATCGATTGATTAGAGCTGTTAACTTATTTTTGTCACTACTACCAATTCATTATAATTGTTAATAAATCGTCTATTTAGTACAATTTGTCATCACACTTCTATTACTGTTTGTATAAATAATATTGTAATATTCGTAAAAGTTCCAACGATTTTTTTTTTATAAATGTATCTGAAATACAAAGTCTTTCAATAGGGACGCTCGGCCATGTTGTTAAAGTAACATCTGTCAAATTTATTGTGAATTGTTCAGTAGTGTATAGCAAATCACCATGGAAGGTTATAGTGTTCAACAACGTGCGCAAAACATCAAATTTTATTTTCAAAGTCAGTGCTCCGTTCGCGCAATACGCAATCACGTTCCGCGCATTACGTGATTTTTATCTTCGCCACAACCATCCCGTCGAGTCAACTATTCGACGTTTGGTGGCCAAATTCGAGTCAACCGGTTTGATTGATACATAATCAGCCAACACCCGTACGTCACCGAAACGCAAGGTCTGCTGAAAACGTCGCTGCTGTGCGTGAGAGTGTACGGAGAAATCCGAGGCAGTCAGTTTCTCGTCGTTCACAAGAATTTGGCCTTTCTGCGACTTCAACTTGGCGAATCTTGCATCGGGACTTGGGTCTGCACCCGTATAAAATCCAACTGATATAGGAATTTAAGGTAAACAACCATAAACAACGCCGTGTATACGCTGACTGTATAATGACCACTACGTAGTGAATGTAGGCACACATGGTGTTAAATCACATGTGGTCTGATAGAGGGCACCACGATGGCAAATGGACGATGACTGCCCGGAAATTGTAAACGTTTGAAGTAAATTAAGAAAAGTGTAATGAATAAAAGTTTTATGGCGGTTTTAATGTATGATGTGTATAAAGAAAGTGTTGTAGCATCGACTCATATTAGATATCTACGTAGTGTGAAGCAAAACTTATTTGATAAAAAAAAGTGGTGTCCGTGGAGAAAAGTGGAAAATTCATTTTCTCAAAAACTGTGTCTGAGTGGAAAAAACTGAAGCCAGATTCGTTTCCAGCACCCCCGGAAGTAGAGGGTAACCAATATTTGTTGAGGATTTGAGATTTTTACTCTACAGTAAATAATTACCATCTTTTATAGTACGGTGCTAATAAAATGATTTGAAGTGTTACCCATCGAGTTAACAGCGTCAACCTTATCGATCAAGTTGTTATGATTTTTATATCGCTGTCTTCGTTTCTAAATAGTTCAATGGAAGACAGAAGCCGTACCGAGATTTCTATTACCGACCAAGTTATCGTTTATTTTGCCTAGTATGCCGGTACATAAAACTTGGGGAACAAATATAATGTACACCAGATTAAACCATGCATCCCTAGCCCTGTCCACCAGAAAAAATCATCATCATTAGGTCATCAGTCCTAAGACTGGTTGGACGCTAACCTCCAGCTTCTCCTATCTTGTGCTAATCTATGCATTTCGCTAATTGTGCTACAACCTACATCCCTTACTATTTGCGAGCAGTAGTCTAATCTAGGCCTACCTCTGCCTTTCTTCACTCCTATTTCTGCCTCCAAAATATCGTGGACTATTCCCCCATGTCTCACCAAGTGGCCTACCATTCTATCTCTTCTCATCCTTATGTTTTTCCACATACTTCTTTTCTCGCCGACTTTCTCCAATACTTCTTCGTTTCTAACCCTATCAGTCCATGGTATTTTCATCATTCTTCGGTAACACCACATCTCAAAAGCTTCTAATTTCTTCCTACTTGCTTCCCCTACCGTCCAGGTTTCGCAACCGTATAGTGCCGTGCTCCATACATATGTTTTCAAAAATCTCTTCCTTGTTTCTAAGTTTATTACCCCCGAGCATAAAAGTGCTTTCTTTTTGTTAAAAGCTACTCGACCCTGCGCTATTCTTTGTTTTATGTCTTTATCGCTTCTTCCATCCCAATTTATTTCACTTCCTAAATAAGTGAAGTCTTTAACTTCCTCCAATCTTTCATTATTAATTTGTACTTTCGTTTTTGCTCTGCTCTCGCGCCCTCTGCACACTAACACTTTAGTTTTGTTTTTATTCACCCTCATTCCGTATTCCTCTGTCAACACTGCCTCCATTTCGTTCAATGCCGATTCTAATTCCTCCTTACTAGATGCTAATACTGCTATATCATCCGCGATTCTCAGCATTTTTAGTTTCTGTCCCTGTACTTTAATCCCGAAATCCACTCTATCTTTTACCACATTAATCGCCTCTTCGATGTACAGATTAAAAATTAGTGGTGATAGCGTACATCCTTGTCTTACTCCTTTCCTAATATCTACTTCCCTTTTTTCCCCTTCTACTTCTATAACAGCAGTTTGCTCTTTGTATAGATTGTGTATTACTCTCCTATCTCTATACTTCATTCCCGCGCTCTTTAGTATCTCGAACATTTTTTCCCAGCTTTTTCTAAATCTACAAATCCTATATAAGCGTTCTTTCCTTTTTCTATTGTTTTCTCTAACATTACTCTTAGCGCCAGAATAGCTTCGCGAGTTCCCCTATTCGCCTAAACCCGAATTGGTCTTCTCCTAGTATTTCCTCCGCTCTATTTTCCATCCTCTTCTGCACTATTCTGGTTAAGATTTTTGACGCGTGGGAAGTTAGGCTAATCGTTCTAAAGTTCTCGCATTTGTCGGCTCCTCTCTTTTTCGGTATAGTAACGATAATGTTCCTCTTATAATCCTCCGGCATCTCGCCCGTTTCGTATATGTATTTTACCAGTTCAAACATCTTATTTACTACTTTCTGTCCCGCACATTTCAAAATTTCCGCCTGTATTTTATCTACACCCGGCGCTCTATTATTCTTTAGCCCCCTTAGTGCTGTTTCAAATTCCTCTCTCAATATAGGTTTTCCTACATCTTCCCTATCGATGCTAGATTCTTCCTCTAATATATCTCCTAATTCCTAACCCTCGTATAAATTTCATAAGTACTGCTTCCATCTATCCGCTTTCTCCTCTCTTCCGATCAGTATGTCCCCCGATTGACTCCTAACGTTTCTACTTATTGTTCCTATATCCCTGAAGTTCCTCTTAATTATTTTGTAAGCCTCATCGGTTTTACCTACTTGCAACTTATCTTCTATTTCTTTGCATTTATCCTCTATCCATTGTTCTTTCGCTTTTCTACATTTTCTAATGATTTCCCACTTTATTGACTTATAAGTTTTCAGTCCTTCTTCGTCTCGTCTGTTTTTGTAGCCTCGTCTCGTGCATTAAGTTTAAGATTTCGTCCGTTATCCAGGGCTTCCTAGCTTCCCTTTTATCGTGTCCTAAAACGTCCGTAACCGCGGAATCTAGACTATTCTTGATACCCTCCCACTCAGTTTCTGCGTTCTTGATTTTGTCCTTACTCGCTTTGTTTATTAATTGATCTGTTTTCTCCTGGAACTTATCTTTCATATTCTGATCCCTCAATATGTCTACAAAATAAATATTGAACAATAAAAAATCTTAATGGAACCCAAATTATTATACTTCGGAAAATGAGAACAGCACTACTAAAATTGCTATGTTGCGTATTATTTTACCATTGCTTACATTTTAAATTCTATATGTCTATCGATTTTACTAAATGTTCACCAAAATCAAAACGCTCAAATTCCGCGTCCGTTATGTATATAATAAATATTCGTGCTATCCATTTATATTTATTCTTTCTCGAAAAAACTACTTGTGCGTCAAATAATTATTATGTTATTACTCCAAAAACTAAATATGCTCGCGCATCTCTGCCTGTTGGTTCCAGACAAACTAAAATGGCCGATGAAAGTTTACCAGGGCCGAGTAGTGTTCCAGACGAAGTTTCGCTGTTTCGTTCTTTTTCGGAGTCAGATGGAGAAGCTGATACGGTACAGCCTAAAAGACGGCGCAAGCAAGGTAGGATTTGGCGTCTTGAAAGAAAATTTTCGAACATAAAAAGTGCCGAAGAATTTATTAAAACTTGTACACTGGTAAACCGACTAGTTACGGTCCTGACTCCTGACATTACGTATAAATCACATCAGATTATTTCGACACCGGACTATCGGAACAAGAGCTCAGAATCCGTGTATTGTTAACGATTCGCGTGAGAAAATGTACGCTGAATTGGAACCGTTCTTCCACATTTTATCCCTTCGCTCATTTATCTCTGAACAAATAATCGAACACGACAGATAACCCACCGATTTCGCAAATGATTATTTACAATAGATTTTTGTTCCGTTCGACGGAAATGATTGAGCGCTGTTCAAACACTCGAGCGATAGACACCTACAACGAATAAATTAAAATCTTCCGAAACGGCCCACCACGCACCGGCGTGAAATTACGTCAGGAAAACAGAAGGGACGTAGGCTGCAGAAAATTATTAATAATTTGTAATTACAGTGCGTTCTCCGGACTACGTCGCGTCGGTATAAACAATTCAGTGGATACGCGGATAATACAAGAAAAATAATATTAACTACTTGAGCTGTAGGTAGAAACATTTCTTATTAAATACTGGTTTTATCAATTTTTCGAAATCTTGAAACAAATAATGTTATTCTGAGGAATATCTGTTCAGGGTCAGAACTGATTGCCGGGAAGTGAATCGTGTCTAAGAAATGTATTTGTTATGTTACCTTGCTTCTCGTTCGTCGGGTAATCACTGTCAGATTCGTAATGTGCGTTAGCGAACGGCCAAGCGACGTAATGCCAAGCGTTGTAAACTAAAAAAATACGGAAACACCGAAACACCGTTTTTTTGTTTCCATCACGGACCAGTATTTGTAAATGTATATTGTACCGGGTTAGTCACCTAAAATTGACCCCCCCTTTATTTCTCTTAATTTCAATCGAATCGAAAAATTGAAATAAGGATTTTACATGATTTTTAATAAATTTTTTGAATATTTAAACAAATTTTCAAAAACTGCAAATTGAAAGGGGGCAGAAAATTGTGGGTAACTTTTTTAAGTAAAAAAATACAGGGTGTTCCATTTAAAAAAAAATAAAAAATTGTTCGCCCCCTTTCAATTGTTTAAATATTCAAAAAATTTATAAAAAATCATGTAAAATCCTTGTTTGAATTTTTCGATTCGATTGAAATTAAGTGAAATAAAGGGGGGGTCAATTTTAGGTGACTAACCCGGTACAATAATTAGTAGTTTTCGGGTATTTACATAGTCGCTGTAGTACGTTTTTAATGTGTGTACGTTTACTCGTGACATCGCGTCGTGTGTTTTCGGTTTAAATTAAAAACTAAAAAAATACAGACAACCGTGGGTGGCTTTATAGTTTTAAATAGTAGACGGTCACTACTATACAGAATGTATCTTTTAGTCAGTACCTTTGTTATTTGAAAGATATAAAAATTAACCAAAACTATTTTAAATCGTATCAACAATACTTTGCTCAGTACAAACTTAAAACCTTCTTGTTCTTTCAACCCTTATGAAACCACTCCATTTCTCCAAATTGCACCCCTATTTCTCTACTTCATTATGACATACTTCTGGGTCAAAATGAAGTCAAGAATTAATTTTCAGTCCAAAAAAAAGTAAGGGTGCAATTTGGAAACAAAATTTGGAGGTGGTTTCCTAAAAGGCAATAAGGTTTTAATTTTTATATAATTCAAAATAGTTTTTGGTTCACCTTTTCAAATATCGGAGATGTTGATTATAAAAGACAATCTGGGACATCCGGTATATTGTAATTTTACTAGGGTACGAAAAAACTACTACACTGACGAGGCGACACTGCCTTTTGATAAAACAATATCCACAATACCTGTAAATCTGTAGATTTATTCAACCTGTAGTGTATAAAATCCATACAATACGCCTTAAATTGTCGAATTTATTTCATTATAAAACTTTTACGCCCCCTCTTTCCTTTATTAATATCTCATGACGTCGAGAAGGTTCTGGAATCCTCACCAGCCATCGTAAAGTCGTATTAAAACGGTTCTGGTGATGAGTTCTTTTCTCAAATTAAGACACCAGATCGAAGTTGTATACGTTTATGATACGACCGACGGCTATAAAACACTCGTGAAAAATTAAATTTCAAGATGAAGTTATAGTCTCTTAAATTTTCTTTTAGTTTACGTTTCAAATATTTTTAGTGTTATTTTTTATTGCGAAATGAAATGCAATAAAAACCTTGTCTCATTTTTCGGAGTTATAATTAAAAATACGCTTTCATTTCTAAATGTTTTCATTTCTACGAATTTTTAAGGATGATAACAGATATTTGCATCCTTTAATTCGCACTGAAATGAAATACAGGTTGTTCACCTCATTATACTGTACACTAAACAGAAGAAAGTTACTCATTGTCGTTGTCGAAATATACACTAGGCACAAAAATTAAGGGATGTAAAAACTTCTACATTTTTATTTTCGAAGGGAATGTAACTTGGAGAAAAATAGTCGTAAAGCAATTTTGAAAAAAGAAAATTGAACCACCAAGTTTCTAGTTTTCAGATATTGAGTTCAAAATTGTTTACCATCAGCAGTTTTTAAGTAATCATTTTAAGTAAGCTTGTTTGCTTTAAACGACGATAACTCAGCGAAAAATCATAGCACAAAGCTTTTAGACCGCTCAGATTAAAGAGGATAAAATTATATAAAAAAGCTTTATAATGAAATTACTGAAAAAAGTTGATTCAAGTCCGTGGACCTTTTGAAAGCCAAGCAATTGGGAAAACTGTTTCCCGATGGTTTTCTTGACTACTCAAAAACTGCTGATGACAAAAAATTTTGAACTTAAGATTTGAAAACTAGAAACTTGGAGCTTCAGTTTGTTTCTTTTAAAATTGCTCTGCGACTATTTTCCTCCAAGTTACAGCCCATTGAAAAATCACCTAAAAATTTCAGAATTTTTTTACATCCCTTAATTTGTGTGCTTAGTGTAGCACAAAAAACTGAAAATACGGTTATAGGATTTGTAAATAAAGAAATTAAAAAATCGTTTTGAAAATAATAAAAACCGTCGAACGTTCTATTCTACTGTTCCACTCTGTATATCACATTTTCATATTACTCTCCACGTAAAATAAAGAAAGGGGCAAAAATCTTGTTAGTCCTATGCATATACGAAACAACTAAGGCTTCTTAAGACGATAAGGAATTTCCAGATCCTCGGATAACAAAGGATTATTCAGAAAATGTATCAAGTATTGTTGGTTTCCACGTATTCGTTCGAAAGAGTTATGCTTACCAATTATTTTTTTATTAGAAAATTAGGAAAGTTAATTTTTGCAAGATGAAACTGTATTACTAGCAAACTAATTTAAAAAAATAATCTAATTAAGGACCAACCTATTTTTGTTGCTTAAAACTGTTTAATTTCTATTGTAACTTTTGAATAGTAATGACTCTATTACCCGGGACCTAAAAATATTAGGTAATCCGGTAAAAAATAAGAATCTTATGTCCCCTACGACAGAAGGTCACTGGGTCGGGTGAATAAATTGGTTTAAGGTGAATATAGCAAGCACAGTTACTATTTCGTGGATTGTCGACTATTGTTTTACACGCAATTTCTCTTTCACTAATTGCGACAGCTTTTTTTTTTTTTTTTTTGGCATATGGGAAAAGGAATTTTAAGCTAGTATCTTATTTAGATAGTATTTACCCAGTTAGTAGCTACATTACAATAAAGTACACACTTCAGTTAATTTCCCTCTTTCCACGAGAACACTGTGGAAACATATTTAATGTTGTCAGTGATTTACAAAATTCATTATGTGTCCGAGTCATAATAATGGTGGCTCTACTTCGTATCCTCCAATGCAGCGACGACTCCCTCATGTTAATAATGTTTAAGAGGGTAAGTGTTTTAAATTTTCGTTTAAGTAAAGGGTGGTCCAACCATAATGCACGATGTCAATTGTGAGTCACACCTTAACGTCAAGTTTTTTGCCCAACTTAATTTGACATTTGTTTCGGTGTTTGACAAATTCAACCATGGAGAGGTACACAATTGAGCAGCGCGTTAAGATTGTTGAAGCCTTTTACGAAAATGGGCGTTCAAATCAAAATGCATTTCGTGCACTTCGTGACTTTTTTGGTCAGCATAATCGACCAAATGTGTCCACAATCGGGAGAATTGTGCGCAAATTTCAGCAAACCGGGTCTGTAGGAAATGTTAAAACACCTGTGCATGCTCGCCCAGTTCGTTCTGCGGAAAACATTGCTGTTGTTCGCGATAGTGTAGCAGAAGAGCCGTCAACCTCGACTCGTCGTCGTGCCCAACAATTGAACATCTCACGAACATCACTTGTGGCCAGAAATTGAGGATATGGACCTGGACGATATGTGGTTCCAACAGGATGGTGCCACTTGCCACACAGCCAACGAAACAATGGCATTTTTGCGCGAGAAATTCAATGGCCGTGTTATCTCACGTCGTGGCGATGTTAATTGGCCGCCACGATCATGTGATTTGACACCGTTGGACTTCTTTCTTTGGGGATATTTAAAAGAAAAAGTGTACGTCAATAAGCCAAGAACAATTCAAGAGCTAAAGGATGAGATAATTCGGCACATTAACGACATTGAACCTCAATTATGTCTCAGAGTCATTGAAAATATGGACCATCGGATAGAGGTATGCCACCGAAGCCGTGGCGAACATTTGGCCGATATTTTGTTTCACACATAATTGTCATAAATCCTTCTATCATAATAAAAAATATTAAGATAATTCTTTGAAAACTTTTTGTTTTATTTACAATTAACATCGTGCGTTTTGGTTGGACCACCTTTTATAACATTTATAACAAAAAAAATTATCGTAAAGGACGCATACGCCACTGGCGCGCGGCGACATTATCCTGCTCTACTTATCAATTCCGCCAAGCAAACATTATATTTATCTGGAATCAGGAAAGACGGCAATACGTTTATTGTAATATGATATTAATAAGACGCCTCGATAGCACACACTTTGTAATTTTAATCCTCACTTCAAAGAAGAACCGTACCGGTCGGTTTATACACCAATGATGGATCACATTAAAACCGAATAATAACATTAATAACAACACACTTAAGCCGCTAAATGGAGAAAAATTAGTTGAATATTAGATGAAATGTTAGTGGAATATGTAAGTGGCGCAGTTTCAACTTGACAAAACGTTTGCTGCACGTAGAATAGATTTAAATTAGTAGGACTAATAAAGTGTGTGATCAATTTTCGAGAGGACCGTATTTTACTCCAATTCAATCCCCACCAGACGACTAAAATACTAAACAACTTAATAACTAAAACACTTTCTTAACTGTAAATTCTAGACGTTTTTCACCGAATAATTGACTAAACAGTTTTCAGTTTCTCTTTAGAGAAGCGAAAAAGCTACACCAGTTGTCAACGAGCTTGTGTAAAAGTCCACCATATTTTTTTAAAGTGGAATAAAATTCTCAAATACAAAAAAAATTAACGAGTGTAAAAAACGTTCTAAACTTTTAGGTGATTTTCAAAGGGCTATAACTTGGGTATAAGTTCCAGATTTCTAGTTTTCGGATATTGACTTCAAAATTGTTTACATCAGCAGCTTTTGAATAATCATGAGAAAGCCACCAGAAAGATAATTCCAATTTTTGCTTGCTTTTCAAAAGGTCCACGGATTTCAATAATTTTTTTTTCCAGTGATTTTATTATAAGGCTTTTTTAAATAATTTTATTCTCTTTCATTTGAGCGGTCTAAAAGCCTTGTACGATGAGTTTTCGTCGTTAAAAACAAAAAAGTCAGTTTTGACTTTGATAATTAATTACTCAGGAAATACTTTCTTTTCATTTTCTTGCAATAATTAATTAACATAAAAAATACTTTCAACCTCAAAAAATGAATAAAAAATGAAAATTCGCCCTTGAATTGATTTTTAGCAAAAACGACAAATTCAATAATTCCGAACGCAATGAAAAAAAAAACCTTGAAAATTTCAAAGCGCTGCTTTGAAATTTTCTTTGGGATACCTACTTTGAGGTTGAAAAGAAACAGTCAACATCCTTAGTCATCCATTATTTGCAAAGTTATATCAAGTTAACGAATATCCCTAAATACGCAATTTTTTACCTCTTTTTCAATAAATATTTTCGCATCGAAAATTATCTTTTATCAAAAAACAAGAACTACGACTTGTAAAGAATACTTTGCAGTTTTTAAAACCCTATTTAAATGTTCTGTACGATCATTATTTCCCGAGTAAATAATTACCAAAGTCAAAACTGACATTTTTTTTTGAACGACGATAACTCGAAAAATCGCCGTTTAGACCACTCAAATTAAAGAAGATAAAATTATCTAACAGTTCGTGGACCTTTTGAAATGCAAGCAAAAATTTGGAGAAATTTTTTTTCGATGGATTTCTTATGATCATTCAAAAACTACTGACTGTAAAAAAAATTTGAATACAAGATATGAAAACTAGAAACTGGGAGCTTCAATTTGCTTTTTTAAAACTGCTCTGCGACTATTTTTCTCTAAGTTACAGCCCTTTGAAAATCACCTAAAAATTAAGGATTGTCTTATATCCCTTAATTTTTATACCTAGCGAATATGATAATAAAAAATTGGGATTACTATTTCAAAAAGAAGCAGCAGTTATCGCCCAAAGATCAGGAAAAAAATATATTTAGATTTTTTTAATAGTTTCAATACAATAAATACTCACCTTACACCTAAATGTAAAAAATACACAAATTTTTCAAAGCCTATTTCGAAAATTTTTATTATACAAAAAAGATTTTCAATTATCAATTTCGAATTTTATAAAAAATTGTCAAAAATGTACATTCATTGTATACTTTTTCAAAAAATAAAACCCGCCACAGGTAGGATTCGACATTTGTCCCGGATCGGAACCGAACGACATACAGCTGTTTCGAACTTATTAGTTCTCATCAGTGCCGTACACGGTACGCCGATCCAGGACAAGTGCCGAATGAAATTTGTGGGGTATACATCTTTATCGATACTTACGATTATATGTTACTTACATTATCATTTTATAGTAAATTTAAATAAATAATCAATTAAGTTAATTTACTAATCATACATAGGTACGTAAGATTTGAATTTGAAGGTTTCATTTCAATTTAAAAAAAAATGGCGGACTTATGCGCCATCTTATTGACACCGGGGTATATGATAATTGGAAATAATGAAATATATAAATAATGATAAAATTTATAAAAACTTAAAAGTGGTTTAGAGTCAAGTTATTAATTAAAAAACACCCTAACCGATATACTTAAGTGATATACCTATTTGTTGGAAAAAATGGGTCTAACCTTTATAATCAATAGAGTTAGAACTAATTTATGTAACATAAATATACATACATACATATGTATATACCATAACAGTTTTATAAGAAACATTGTATCCTCAGGTCTGACATGAGGCCACGTGCTATGTTGCCAACACCATGGCAAGCTTGTTTCATGTACCTAAAAAGAACACCCTGATATTTCTACATATTTAGTGCATCAGCGTAATGTGGTAAAAGATAGAGTGGATTTCGGGATTAAAGTACAGGGACAGAAACTATAAATGCTGAGATTCGCGGATGATATAGCAGTATTAGCATCTAGTAAAGAGGAATTAGAATCAGCGTTGAACGAAATGGAGGTAGTGTTGACAGAGGAATACGGAATGAGGATGAATAAAAACAAAAATAAAGTGTTAGTGTGTAGAGGGCGCGAGAGTAAAGCAAAAGCGAAAGTACAAATTAATAATGAAAGATTGAAGGAAGTTAAAGACTTCACTTATTTAGGAAGTAAAATAAATTGGGATGGAAGAAGCGATAAAGATATAAAACAAAGAATAGCGCAGGGTCGAGTAGCTTTAACAAAAAGAAAGCACTTTTATGCTCGGGGGTAATAAAATTAGAAACAAGGAAGAGATTTTTGAAAACATATGCATGGAGCACGGCACTATACGGTTGCGAAACCTGGACGGTAGGGGAACCAAGTAGGAAGTAATTAGAAGCTTTT
Source organism: Rosalia funebris (assembly GCA_037954035.1). Taxonomy (NCBI): domain Eukaryota; kingdom Metazoa; phylum Arthropoda; class Insecta; order Coleoptera; family Cerambycidae; genus Rosalia; species Rosalia funebris. The sequence continues at coordinate 2,757,633 of JAZFAV010000002.1, read as the reverse complement.
GAGATGTGGTGTTACCGAAGAATGATAGGGTTAGAAACGAAGAAGTATTGGAGAAAGTCGGCGAGAAAAGAAGTATGTGGAAAAACATAAAGAAGAGAGGAGATAGAATGGTAGGCCACTTGCTGAGACATGGGGGAATAGTCCGCGATATTTTGGAGGCAGAAATAGGAGTGAAGAAAGGCAGAGGTAGGCCTAGATTAGACTACTGCTCGCAAATAGTAAGGGATGTAGGTTGTAGCACAGCTAGCGAAATGTGTAGGTTAGCACAAGATAAGAGAAGCTGGAAGTTAGCGTCCAACCAGTCTTAGGACTGATGACCTCATGATGATGATGACAGCGTAACAAGCATATACTCATGGGTTCGTCTAAATAAATTTAGAGTTGAAATAAAAAAATAAATAAATGTATGACTTAGAAGATTCTTTCAAATATAACCTAATTGTTTAATATAAGGGAAACTATTAAAAGCTAAGCTAGATCTATCGATTTGGCCCCTTTGGACTATTTTGTATGACAATAGTAAAAGGAAAGTCTACTTTGAACAGGTCGGAAAATCGTAAAGCTCTAAAAATGAGAATAACGGCAAAAACGTTTTAGATAGACGTTCAAAATTGAATTCTCATTAAAAAAACGCCAAGTACATTTTCATGTTTTCATATGGAATCCGAAAACTGGAACCCGTACACGTTGTTTAATCCCATTCTCGATAGATTAATAGGCCGTAGATTAGATTAGATAGATTACCAAACGTAATCATCGGCTATCATCAATTTTCGATGGAAATAAATTAAATACCGCACACACTCGTAATCACGCGAATGTATTCCGTGAAATATTTCCCTCATGAAAATGTTTTGACACGTGAAACTCGGAATACAGGATGAATAGTAAATAAACGGTGGAAACGCTGTAAATAATGTTTCCTGTGCGTTGTTCTGTCATGAAATAAACAGGGAAATATTGGGATGAATTGGACATAAAAATATATCGCTAAAATGGCGAAGAGAATTGTGAAAACCCAGTCACAACATAGCTATAACTATTTAAGCAGAAATGAGATTTTACTTAATAAAAAGTCTGTTTCGATTTGCAGGCGAAATTAAAACGATTGCATATGGATACACAGGAAAAGAGGAGTCATAGTTCTTAACGTAAATTTCATTTTATAATATGAGTATTATTTTAATGTATGTACGTACGTACATTAGGATAAAAGTATAGCAGTTTTATTTTGTTTACAACTTTAACATACGATTAATGTCAATTTTAATATTCAATTTTACCTAAAGATACAAAGGGTATAATATTGATAACACGTAACAAAATTTTATAGAAAAGTGACACAAAATTGTAGTTAAAGATAAGAAAAAGATAATTGGCATATCAACTATTGAATAATTATGCAGAATATCACTCAATACATAACTCCCACTAACAAAATATGGCGTACGAAATAATTCTATTGAGCAAATTCTACAAGAGATTCTATTCTAATGAGTGGCCAACAGAGCCTCCGTATTTGGTTCCTCTGGACTATTTTTATCGGATCATATAAGGAGCAAAATATGTACGCATAGGACAAGAAATTTAAAAGAACGCATATATGATGGTTTCACAAATAAATTTGGAAGTAATAGAGATAATTGGAAAATAATTTTCGATAAGAAAACGCTCGTGGAATATTTATTTCGAATAATAAACTCGATTTAATTCGGACTTTGTTATTATTTAATTATTTATCGTAGGATTTAACGATATAATAATAAAGATAAAAGATATATCATGCAGATATGCAACTATTTTTTTAAAAAACATTATCTGAAATAGGTTAGAACAATAGCAAACAAGCATACGTAGAATCGGGACACGAATGTAAATGATGTACAGGACGTTTTTTTCATAACACATATGCAGTGTGTTAAAAAATAAATTTTCGTCTTTTTTCTACAATAGCTGCAAAATTACCTCAGTAATTTAAATATTTAGATCGTGAAAAGTATTCAAAATAGTACAACACTAAAAAACGTGGACAATTCCACCAGGGGCGCGCGAAAGATTTTAATAATTTCGTAGAAAAATATGTACGCCACTGACTTATTTGTTGGTATTTACAGGCAGTCTCTCTTTCAGCGATATAACTGTGCTATCAAAAAAGTAAATCAGTAGCATACGTATTTTTTTACAAAATTGTTAGTGGTAGCTTTAACGAACGCCCCTGGTAAAGTTGTCCACAGCTTTCAATGCTAAAATATTTAATATTTTAAATTAAAAGTAATGTGCCATTTTCGGTGTTATTTAAAGGACTTTTTAATGTCCAAAATTCCTTAAAATTATTGAAGTCGTTTCTAATATTTCGTAAACATTAACAAAGAAATAAAATCGCAACAAAAATAATTGAATAATTAAGACAAATACTTGCTGCCAATTATTGTCCAATATTGCATCAGTTCTGGGACACAAAGTATTAAAATTTTATTATTTTTCGTCTTGGCGGTTTTTTTTTCAAAATATTTTTGACCCGCTTTTTAAGAAATTACAATGTTTTAATATTTCGGATAAAAAAGTACTTAAAACTACCATTTTAGGATTAAAACGACGCAGACAACTCATCAGGAGCGTCTGTAAGGAGCTAGTATTGTAATAGTTAAAATATATGCCACTCAAAAAAGTAGGCCAGTGGCGTACCTGTTTCTTAAAACACGAATTACAGTGCCCAGTGCTTGCGCACATCTGTGAAGTTGTCCACAGTTTTTTAGTAAAATACTGTGTACTACTTCTATACTTTTTATGGTCCAAGGTTTTTTGAGATATTTAGAAAAAATCGAAAAAATTATATTGCAATTACATTTTAAAAAATTGACAAAAGTTAATAATTCGATGAAAATATGTACGACTCTCATTTTTTTTTATTCTTTGATAGCAACAGTTATAAGCAGCTTTTTTAAAACTATTTAACTATCCATATAACTGGGTCACCAAGTAAAGAAAAAACAGCGGCTTCCATATTTTCTTATAAAATTAGTAGAGTAGAATCCCTTGTGTACACCACTGGTGATGTGATCCACACTCTTTAATCCAATGTGTACCAATAGGTTCAAATACCTTTTAGTCCAAAATTCTTTCAAATTGTTATGAAATTAAAAAAAAAACTGAAGTAGTCTGTATCTCAAAAATAATGCTAGATTATAACCACACCTTGTATAAAACATGCTACTTTTAAGGTTTTAATGACGTCATATTCTATATAATTGATTCGATAATATTGATGAAAATATTTGAACGCATCTGATAAAGATCGACATATATTTCAAGTTTCTTTATCTTCATTTAATCTTCTTGAGGGAGGGAATAATCCTAATAATAAAACATGGACTCGTGTTTATTCTATGTGTAAAAATGTCTAAATTTCTGTTTGTTTATAAACACTTTGTACGCGGCACTACGTAAAAATCTAGTGGTGTAAGGTCTGGAAAATTATATGGTCACAATAGTTCCAAGTCTTCCAATTTACCTATTCCAAACTACTTTACCAAACATATCTTCGTTCTACGAGTATTATGGAAACTGTAATGCGCATGTGGCCTATTTCCTTTCCATTGGAATTACCACTGAATCACTTCGGTAGTAATCGCCCCTGAAGAGATTTGAATCGTAAAAAGATAAATGAGTCTTTTAATTTCTCGAATTGATTGTCTTTACTTTCTTCCTCAGCCTACTTTAATTGAGCTCGGATACTAAGTGAACTATTAAACGTAAAAAAATGTACATAACCAAAAATCTATGATGTCCAGAACCGTGATGAACACTGACATCATAAAAAAATAAACCAACTTCGAAGAAAAGTAATTAAAATGAAAATTATCGTGCCTTCGCATTATCTTTTTTTTTTTTTAATTTGCCAAATCAGCGAATTTAGTTACTCTACTCTAGCACATCGCGAATAATGAAGCTCCAGCAAATTCCTGGAGTACGCCACTGGCTTACCCTAAACAAATGTATGCACGACTTGAACAACAGTTATATACACCTATTACAGCTCTCAGTAGGTCAAAAACAATAATAATTGTGGGAAGTGGTACTAGGTTACGTGCTTTATTTTGTTACACTGTAAATATGCATACTTTTTTAAAATTAAATGTGATCTCGTGGGTTATTAACTAAAAATAATTATATGTACGTCGCTTTTAATTTTCATAGAAATGGCGATTTTTAACGTTGTATAGATAAAGCACGGACATAACTGAGTCATGACATGACCTACTGCCGTTGATGCGAATTATTGTTGTCTCGATTTCAACTGTTTATTAGAAAGTTGGTGATGATGGCAAGTAAAAATATACTTTGGAAGTAAGAGTTGTTTTTCGCTCTAAAAAAATATGTACATATCAGACATGTTTGGAATATCACATCACGCATTTTATGGAGTAAAATAATGTGATGACTAGGGTTGTGGTCGAGCGCTGCATACCATTGGCGCTTTATGTGGGGCCTGTGGGGACATGAATATTTTTACTGCAACGAGAGTTTCGTTTATCAAATCCACAAATCTTCTATCAAAGCTATTCTAAAATAAAAATATTCATAAAATTGCATTATACAATTTCGTCCTAAAATTTCTATTACATTGTGCACAATGTATGGTCATTCATCGAGATAACTGTATTTTAATTTCTAAACAGTTTAACGTAAACGAACTGTAGTGGAGGGGGATCAGCATTGTACTTTTCACGGCCGCCGGCAGTAGGGCCGTAGTTGATCGTGATTTATCGATTGAGGTGTACGTACGATCTCCGCCGTGTTAGTTGAAGCGCTTTAATTTAATAATAAAGTATGTCACACGTGCGAAAGCCCAGAAGCCTTTATACGCTCACCAAGTGAAAAAGTTTATTGGTGAATTTGATGATTTGGCACAAATACAATACACAGTTCCAGTTACCAAGTCGCAGAACATTATGGAGCGATATATCAACTATACGCGATGACATTATAGAGAAGATTACACGTAAATTAAAAAATAGACGATTGTGAAAATCGTAAAGAGATTCTAATGTACTATTCATTTCAACGCTGTTTGCCAAATTAAAAACTGTTTTATCTTGTCGGTAAACGGAACAATCTGCCTGAGCCTAGCCATAAAAACAAGCCACGGTATGTTTTGAGATTTTTTATTTGGAAAATAGCGATGAAATAAACTATAAATATTATAGCACGTGTACTGGACCCTCAGCAATCGATATTTCCATTGCTATTAGCTAGCAAACGACTCACTAATTGTGAGTGTACTGGCAATACAATTATGCAGCTGGTGCGGAAGACGTCAGAAAAATTTTAAGTGTCAAAAATTGATATTTGTGACCGATGGTGCCGCGACAATGGGTTCAGTAGGTCGTTCTCTATCACAACACAGTTGTAGATTGTTACATGTTACCTGTAAAGTGCCATGCTTTACATCTTGTGGCAGAAACTATTCAACAATATTTTCCCAAGATAGATGCATTAATAGGGAGTACAAAAAAAAGTTTCTAAAATTACCTAAACGTCTTCGCAGTTCAACAGAAAGTGTCTTGGAATTCCCAAACCATCAGAGCCGATCCTTACACATTGAAGAACATGGTTGAAGGCAGCTTTTTATTATGCTGAAAAATTACAGCAAATAAAACCTGTAATACTACAGTTCAATCCTGCCGAGACTGCAGTTATTAAGGAAAACCAGACGCAATTTCTAGATATTTCCATTGAAACTGATTTAAAAACTATTCATACCAACTATAAGGGAGTGCATGATGCAAGAGAGAAACTACAAAATACTGCGTTGGCGTTAGGGGTGTCCCTGCAAATAGTGAATCAAGTAAACTCACTGCCACACGCTATAGATGTTTGGCGGTCTTCAGGGTGCTGTATGTGGTGAAATGATACTAGTACATGTTATTGCTATAGCTACGTTTATTTAGAAAATAAATATATAGCGAGCAAGCTTGTACTGAACGAGGACCGATGCTTCGGGGGTAAATGGCCGGAATCCACTTTGGCGATAGCAAGGATAAAAGTGCATTTTGCTTCGACCGGGAATCGAACCCGGCTCTCCCAGTTTCCGGCTAGTTGCTCTGACCGCTGAGCTATCGAGGCACACTCATTATCCTTGCTAATGCGCCAATTTTAATGCGTCACTACAGTTGATACAAAAAATGTGCGCGTTAAACAAGTTCCAATGTGTGTTAAAGAAAGACACCGATTTTAACAAATTAAGACAAGTTTGTGACGATACTGCTAATAGTGGTAGTACATCTACAGATCCGTTAAGTGAGTGCGAAAAGTATTTTACGTCTGCCTGTATTACATCAGTAGATGTTGTGCAATCCTCAACGTATTTTTTATGCTATTGCTTATTAAAGTCACCTAATATCATTGACCGTTGGATTTAGAGCAGCCGTTAGATCAATAAATTGTTAAACTCAAAACAAAGCCAAGTCATCAACTTCAGCCGCAACGGTCCATTTTTATTATTAAAATAACGAACTTATTGTGGTAGGTCATAGTGTATATATAATTATATCAGCATCGACAGGATGGGACGTTTCACGTCGATATGGGAACACGCATGAGGCCGTTGCATCGGAATGTGTAAACAACCCTTGTCGTTTAGATAAGATTTATACTTAAGCCAGAGTAGATAATAGTTCAGCTCAGTTTCTCACATGTATTATACGGTTTCACTTGTCATCTTTTTACTTTAATATAAACCTAAAGGAAAATAAAAGTGTCTTTGTTACAACTCAATCTTGCCAGTGTTTTTCTGATAAAAAAAGGAAAACTCGCGCGCACAGATGTCGAACGGTCGTTCTCAAAATATAAGAACATATTTTCACCACAGCGAATATCATTCTCTGAGACAAACATGGAGACATACCTGATGCTGCAAAGTATTTACGGATCGTCTCCAGTTCGTGATGTTGATGATAATGCTAGTTAAGAGGGTAAGTACATACAGTCTTATATTTACTTTATAACAGTTTAGTGCGTTTGTTACTAATTATTTTATATTATTATTTTAGTGCCCTTGTTACGATGCGTACGTCTATTCCGCGCAGCATATTTCCCACAGCCTTACTGATGAGATGACTGCCTTATTTCCTTTAAGAAATTGGAGAGCAGCTGCTAGCTCTTTCTCGCTTTGAGCAACACCCTGAGACGTCCCTGATCATTCAAATCTTAAATTTGAACCTGTAGTGTGACCCAATGTTATACTGAACATCAAAAATGTTCGTAGGCGTAATTGCTATGATAATTTTTGGTATCTAAGTATTTGTAACACGACGACCTCCCTTTCCGCGTTTACAAATGTTTCTTTTAGCTGTTGTAGCCACCGAACAGAAATTACAACTAGACGGTTCCACTCTAAGCTCCGCCCGCTAAGTTTCCCTCTTTACCCTGTCTAGCCGTCCAGCGAGAATTAGCTAACTAGCACGTGGCGCATATATAGTATCGTACGACGTATCCTCCATATACTCAAGAAGACCACCGTTCAACAGCTGCATAACGGCATGCCCTTTGTAAGCGCGCAAGATAAAAGTACCGCCGGAGAGTGAACCTTCTAGTTAAAATTTCTGTTCGGTACCGTAGCTGACTAAAAATTCAGTTTTATTTGTTGTCTACCCGTCTTTACAACCAACTTTTATAAACACCTAACGAACGAAAGCATTATCAAAAAAAAACTTCACAATCGAACTCGCCCTAATTAAAAAAATCAATATTCTCTAATGGCAAGTCAATACGGGACACAATTACGGACTCTTCGACGTCCCGCCCCCCATTATTGGATCTATATTTAGAAATAAGCGATATGCCGCGAAAAGCAGCAACATATGGCCCCTCGTGCACTAGTGGGTTAAGTACCCAGAGACCTTTAATTTATTGCAATATGAAGCCCCGCTTGTTATTATCGATAAACGTTCACCATAATTGCCTCGCCGTGTGGTTTTTTTTTTCCAGAACCGCACACCATTTTTGCTGCGATAAAATAGCAGGAAGTAAACTATCGAAGTGAACTTTTCGATACTGCATCTAGGTATATTCGATTAATTCTGCTCTCCAACGTAGCCTGGTCGAGTTAATTGCTATATTACATCAGTTTTTATCAAAACGTGGAAAAGGAAACGAAATAAGCGTCTTATCAACATTAGAATACTATAATGTTCGTCTTTTCGTAACATAATTGGGAAGTATAGCAAACCAAAGATATTTAGGGTTTTTTTTTGCACGCAAATTGGCTGATTCGGTGATATGGAGTTTGTCATAATGTTTATTAAATCGTTGGTATACCGAGATGGTCGGTATACAAAAATGATCTTGGTCAAAGGTAGCCATGAAATGGAATACAATGCAAAGTTTTACTTGGTAGATGGTAATTTTTACACACTACTGAAGTGGGGAGATATCTCCACACCATCTGCAAATACCTTATACGACAAGAACTAAACAAATTAAGCCAAAACAGCTATTCTCAAATTAATAATGAAAGATTGGAGGAAGTTAAAGACTTCACTTATTTAGGAAGTAAAATAAATTGGGACGGAATTTATGCTCGGGGGTAATAAACTTAGAAACAAGGAAGAGATTTTTGAAAACATATGTATGGAGCACGGCACTATACGGTTGCGAAACCTGGACGGTAGGAGAAGCAAGTAGGAAGAAATTAGAAGCTTTTGAGATGTGGTGTTACCGAAGAATGATGAAAATACCATGGACTGATAGGGTTAGAAACGAAGAAGTATTGGAGAAAGTCGGCGATAAAAGAAGTATGTGGAAAAACATAAAGAAGAGAAGAGATAGAATGGTAGGCCACTTGCTGAGACATGGGGGAATAGTCCGCGATATTTTGGAGGCAGAAATAGGAGTGAAGAAAGGCAGAGGTAGGCCTAGATTAGACTACTGCTCGCAAATAGTAAGGGATGTAGGTTGTAGCACAATTAGCGAAATGCGTAGGTTAGCACAAGATAGGAGAAGCTGGAGGTTAGCGTCCAACCAGTCTTAGGACTGATGACCTAATGATGATGATCTATTCTCCTGGCTACATGCCAACGACGAGCGCTGAATTATATAGCGAAATTTACCGTAACAGAGTTAGAACTAACATACAGTGATTGAGATTACTCGAACACCACAAGGAAGATGCAAAGCGTCCTCTATCTCAGGATATCACTAACTGCAGATAAGGTGTCCGTCCTGCAGACAAGAGACCCAAGATAAGGTCGAAACCGGTCTGCGATAATAATATTAAACCCTATACGCGCAATAAAAAATGGTGGTTAGCCGTAGGCGAGGCGATGGATTCTACAATGGGTCGAACAAAAACGGTTAGATTTTAAATTATTCTACGACCTTGCACGTGCATCTTCACCTGCAGGTGTGTTTATGACCTATGGAAGTTATTTGTCCTACTTTAATTATATCCTTTCATGTGAATAACAGAGACAGGGAGTAACTATTGTACCAGGGGGACCCAAAAGACGAGAATTCTTTATTTAATATTTTTTAATATAAGATAACATCTTGAAAATGTCAATCTTCTTCAAAATACTATCCATTAGATGATATGCACTTGTCCCAATTGTGATTCCAATGTTCTAAGTATATTTAATATTATTCTGTACTAATGGTGGTAAGTGGCTCTTACGTCCTGAAAACGATTTCTTTTTATGGTTTTCCTCATTCTTGCGAATCCTTGTACAATGATTTTTCGCTGACTAACCGTCGTTCAAAGCAAAAACATCAGTTTAACTTCGGTAATTAATTACTCGGGAAATAATGATCGTCAGTGGCGGCTCGTGATGAAATGAAACGGGTGTTCTGTACAAAGCCGATCCTAGGGTATTGGCCGCCCGCGTGCAAATTTCAAACGTATCCAAACTACTGGCGCCGTAGGGGTCGCAAAAAATTGTGCCGCAGGCGAGAATTTTCAAGGTCGCGCGTTTTCCTGATACTTCAGAATATTTATGTAAAATCCGTTTATACAAAAATATAGACTTTCACAAGTAAATTTTTGGAATTTAATACCTTTTTGAAGAACATTCATGTTTGCCGTCATATTCTTTGGTTAAGAAAAAAGGCTTGTAAGGTGAATTTTCTACTAGGAGGGTTTATAACACTTAAAATATTTTCCGAAAGAGTTTCAGCGTCACATTTTGTAGGTTTCAGGTATGTCCAAAAACGTTCAATCGGTTCACCAAAACTACCACTAACTGAGTTCTTGCAGATACATCAGTTGTTTCGTCTGCCATAACTGCTAAAAATGAAGGTTTGTTAATTTCTTTAATTATTTCTTCATGACATACTTTTAATATACAGTCTAAAAGATCACTTTGTATTTCTTTAGAGGTTCCTTGAAATACTGAAGCGTTTTGTAGATGCTCGCTAAAAGTTACATCAAGCTCAGCAGAAAAATTTATCAAACCACGAAATATCCCCGGGTTTTGAGAGGTTTCAGCTTCGTCATGTCCTCGCAGCGCCAGTTCAAAGGCCCCACAAAACTTTATACAGTTTATAATTTTTGACAAAACGTATATCTTTTTTGTCACATTATCATTATGCTTTTGCACATTTATCCAATAAGCTGAATCTAGCTGCGCTTTAATATTAGTTGTTCCTAATAAAGCTAATTCCATTGTATTATGTAGATGGCTTTTGGAGTTGTCGTGTTTTTTTATTTTTTCAGTTAAGTGCACCAAATCTGTCACCCCTGCCTCCGTCCATGCTTTATCACCGCCAAAAAGTAAACAAGGAAAACAAAATAACGCATTTTTTTTGTTGCACCCACAAATCCAATTGTTCTTCGAATAAAAGTCTCTATTAAATTGACGTTTATATGCTTTTCCGCGGCTAACACCTGCAGTCTCAATAACAATATCGGGCAATGGCCTACCATTGTTTTTTAAATCAATTTTTTCTTCATAAGAGTATTTAAAAAATCGCTTCACATGACTAAATTATAAACTAAATCCATTGTCACTATCACAGTATATAAATATTAATCATTAGTACAATAAATCACTACACAAATTCACAAAACAGTATTTAAAATCTCAAATTAACACGAAATACGAAATAGGTACGATTTACGCCCGCCCGAGTAGGAAGGAGTAAAAATTCACTGATGTTGCCTTAGTTGGAAAAAATACAGCTCACTGACCGTGTAAATTCGCGCATTTACGAGCGCCAAGTGTGGATTGTCGTGGGAGTTGAAGGGGAGGACGGGTGTGCCGAGCCGTGCTGAGAACTACCTCGTGTGGCCCAGTTCAATGTACAGCCACGCGCTCGCGTAGAGACCCAGATAATTCATCTGGTCTACTACTCAATAGAGGACGGCGGGCAGAATGCGACTTTAACGCAATAATTTGGTTAGCTGCACCAACTAACCAAATTATTTTATTAATAAATTTTAATAATTATTATGTCGCGAAAATATACAAATATCTAATTTTTTTGGCAGTTCTGCAACTCTGCAGCACCTATACACAAGCCGCCCCTGATGATCGTACAGAAAATTCAAGTAGGGTTTTAAAAACTGTAAAGTATTATTTACAAGCCGTAGTTATTGGTTTTTGATAAAATGAATTTGTCGGTGCGAGAATGTTGATTGAAAAAGCAACAATTTGAAAAAAAAATTTCAGGTGATTTTCTTATGATTACTCAAAAACTGCTGACGGTAAAAATATTTGAACTCAAAATCTGAAAACTAGAAACTTGGAGCTTCAATTTGCTTTTTTTAAATTGCTCTGCGACTATTTTTCTCCAAGTTACAGCCTTTTGAAAATTACCTAAAAATTTAGTATTTTTTTGTATCCCTTAATTTTTGTGTCGAGTGTATATGTAAATAGAAACCATGTTTAAAAACGTTAGTATAAATTTATTGGCGTTGGGTCAGTTGATTTTGACTCGTTTTACCATTAATCCCAATTGCAAAATTGTGTCCACTTGCAAGATACACGTTCAAATGTTTAATTCTACGTAAAGTATAGTATTTCCCTATATCCCGACGGATTGTTTAGACTGGGACGAGCCCACAATTCTTTCTCATTTGTCAGCATGATATAATTGCAAAACGTTGAACTTAATACGATACGCGGCCGTAATGTGAATATTAAATACCAGTTTCTATTAATATTTGATACGTGCTTTGCCTAACGGTAAGGCCTCATATGGCGACGATGGATGTCATTCCAGGCGTACACTGAGAAAAACCATTCTTCGCGTTTCCATACGGGATAGTTCAGCGCAACATTTATCATTTATAGGTAAAACCAGATAGGTGCGTTCCATCCCTACACCATTGACATCTGGTGAAACTTGACCACTTTTAATAGCGGAAATTTTCACTTTTCTCCGCTAAAATTTCACTCAACTATTCTAGAGTACGCATTCATGTAGCCTTCACGTTGATACCGTTGAAACGTGGCGTGGCAGTAAGGCTGTTCGTAATTTCTGATTAATCAACTTATGCCCAAAGGCTGTTATACGTCTCAGGAAGTAAAAATTAATTGTTTTTTGCGAAACTAACTGAATAACGTATTTATGAGTCGCTGGCTGATTTCACCGAATATATATTAGGTACACACTACAGTGCAAAAGTTTGGAAACATTAAGGAATTGACAATAAAAACAACAAAATATGCTCATCGAGGTTATTTATTGGGCATAAAACTATGTTACACAATAAAACGACACTTAACTCTTTTAAATTTAGAAATTTTCCACAATAAAATCAAATTTGGGCCTCGTCAAAACGACCACCCCTATTTTTAATTATGTGTCCGCAAATTCTGGGCATTATATTTACTAGTTTGTCGAAATATTCACCATTCAGTTTTAAATCCATCCACTTGTTTTAAGTTGGCAAATGCGTCGGTGATAAAACACATACATAACTGGAAATATATAATAGCAAGATTTTCTAAGAAATATACAAAATATATTATCGTTTTACTTCAATTAGTCGTCTTGGCTAACGAAGTTCAATAGTGTGTAGTTTATTTAATATGTTTCTAATATATTTTTTGCGTTATATAAAAAAAATTTGCTTCCAAACTTTTGCACGATACTGTATTATGTACCCTAATCTATTTCTGTTTCGCAACCACTAATTAAACAAAGTAATATAGTCATGTATCTGTCATTTCTCATTTATTGCCTGCTTATTATTTCATAATAATAATATATACATACATATGTACATAAATTTTATCAAGAATTTTATCACGATTTTTATTTTCAATATTTAACAATAAGAATTGTTAAAACCTGAAGCAATACACCTATTTATGATTTCTGAATAATCAACTTATGCCCAAATGGTTTGTCTGTCCTAAGAAGCAATTACTTTATAATCGTCATGGTCAAATTTATTAAAACTAATAGATATTAAATGCCAGAATACTAGAACGTTGGTAGACCATTTCTAGAAAAATTCTTCCATGTTTTAAAAAACATGGAACAACTGTGAAAGACATGCTGCAAAACCATTGCCCATTCTGTGTAATGAAATATACAGGGTGTTCCACTGGTAGCGAGGACTATATTTTTATCGTCGACAGTTTTCGTAACGCCACTGGATACCTTGTGGATATGACTTTAAGTTGTTACATTAGGTATTCTACCTTGGCAGGTGTATTTCCACATAAATTTGCATAAATCCTAAATACTAATGTGAAAGAACAAATATAAAAAAATAAGAATTAAATAATGAAACAAAATTATTTTAGAGATTTACGAGTAACTGTATATGTCGTAATAGTTAAATATGGGTAAAATTAAATAACAAACACCATATAGGGTTAATAAAATTTAAGGAAGGTAGTTCGATATTTTAAAAGTACTCCATTTTTAAGAATTTGAAAAACCAGTTTTCAAATATTATCGTTTCCACGATGTATTAATTCCAAAATTCAGTAGTAATCTTCTTTATTTCTTTCATATAATGGATTTAAATCCGACACCTTCTTACACCGTCCTCTGGAAAACCTCAAAGCTCAAATCTGGGACTATTATTACAAAACATCAAGAATCTTGGTGTGTACTTTGATGATAAAGTATCGTTCTGGGGATATCAACTATGTGACTCTTAATACATATTAGTTTTATGATTAGAAATATACCATTTAATAACACTACTACCTTAAAATTTTTATATTTTGTGTTAGTTCGTTCGAAATTAGAATAATGATGCTTTATTTGGTACACCGGGTATCTAAGTCATATGAATCAATTTGAAAATATTCAGCAGCCTTTCTTAAAGTATCTGTCAGAATTATTACCCAGTAAGGTGTTACGATTATACTCTACTTCCCCAAAGATTTGACAGAAGGGTGCGTACTAGCCTTTTATTTTTATCTAAACTGTTCCACAATAATATAGATGTACCCGCATTACTAAGCATGTTTGGTATACGCATACTTAGACTAGGCTCTCGACAGACCAATTTTATACGCTAACAGTTGCAGACCTTTCTTTCAAATCCGATGCGTGGGGTAGCTCCTGACAGATTCAATTGTTGTGCACGACGTCGAATTGGTGCGTTTGAATACTCCCGTATACTATCTCTCATTGCAGCATTATTTTCATCTGACCGACCACGACGAGAACGTATTGGTGTTACCTTATCAATAACAGAGCTCGTCTCTTCAAATTTTTTTTGGTTAAGTTACGAACTGTTAACTTTTGTTTGTTCGAAATTGTTAACTCTGTATAGATCATACCATATAGACTGTATAGACCAGCTCCATGTTGTCCTAATTTTGTGCGAATTTCTCTTAATGCAACTGTAAATGATCGCTCACTTTCATAAAGCAGTTGTACACAAACTATTCGTTGTTGAATTGTTAATCGCTGCGTGTTGACGTCGTATGGTTTGTAGATGATAGCCTCATCCCTATCTTTGACAACACAAATGGCGCGCAATTCAAATTCTTTAGTTACAACTGAGACACCCTATATATGTATTTATTTGTACTTCATGTTTTTGCCCTATAAATGTATTTTTTTCTTGTGCAATTAATATTGAATATAATATAGGCGTCAACACATCGTTTCCTTTTTCCTCGAAATCGATTCGCTAAAAACGTAGTTTTATCAGTGAAGTACCCTGTATAAAATTACCTCTCGATGATAACAAAAATTGACAGCTGCTTACCCAAAATATTAATTGCGAGATTAATTTAAGTTGATTATAAATACCGTTGTGATTTTATGTCCTGAAAACACGGTCTACCTGCCACGGGAAAAATCCATGGGAGAAAGTAACATTTCGTAAATTACCTCTAATTATTACATAAAAGCATATTTGAATGCTCCGTCGAGTGTAAAAAAAAAACAACTGACGGCATCGGGCACTTTGAATAATACTTTCAACAGTTGATTCATATATAGTACGTACGTTGTTAAGTCTTGGCAATTGTAATATTTTAGAAAAAAAACAAAAATACTACATGCTAAAATAAAATTAAAGAACTGTACGAGGTGATGCAACTTTGGCATGAAACAATTAGTTCAATAGTGGTAAATTCTGTATGCAATTGAGAAGTCAGTCAAGTATGACATTATAACAACCCTATTTTTAAGTATGAGGGCTGGAAAAGTTAACTGCTCGCGTAAGGAACGGCCTGCAACATTTCCGGATTTTTTCCACTTGATTTTTTATGCAACATAAATACTAATAAACTGTTAATGTTAGGGTTTCTGTGTTATTCTATTCTAATTACACTGCTGGCCAAAATTCTGGCACCATTCAATTTTGTGAGTTGAAAATTGAATCGACTATCATTATCCATTGTTTTAATTAACTATTGGTATTTAGGAGTTCTCGTTGTATCTATAAACTGTAAATAATGCTTTGTTTACTCTTATACCGAATATTTTAATCCCTTTTTCACAAACAGTAGTATTTCGCCCATCAATTCTACATTTGGTTTTCATTTGTTTCGTTTCTTTAGTTGATTTCATTTTTTTTTAAACATGTTTAATTTGTTTCAAAGACCTCAGTCAGGCATTCAAGTGAGCACGCGTATTAGGGCTGTAATATTAATAGAGCAAGAAGGGTATAGCCAGAGTGATGTCGCCAGGAGATTGGCTGTACATCACTCGGCTACGGACAGGGTTCTTCAGCGGTTTAGGGAAACGACGTCACCCCAAAAGACAAGGGCAGAATCCACCTAGATCTACAGGCGAGAGAGAAAATATGTACATAATGAGATAAGAAATGTCTTAAGGCAAGCAGGAAATGTTTCCATTTCCAGCAGAAATGTAAGCAGAAGGCTTAATGAAAATAACCTTAGGGACCGACACCCTGCCTATGGACCTCTCCTTACCACAGCTCACAAAATAGTCTGACTTCAATTCGCACGTGATAATGTGAATTAGTCTTTAGAAAACTGAAAGAAGTTATCTTTACAGATGAGATAAGAGTAGGTCTCAAGTCCTCAGATGGTCGTAGTTTCACCTCACTGATGTTCTGGAATGGAATTTCCTTCGATGCTCGTACCGAGTTGGTTGTTATGCGGGAAAGGTCTCTAACCTCACAGAGGTATTTGGAAGAGATAATTGAATAACTATTAGCCCCATTTGCGCCCTATATCGGTAAGATATTCTTGCTAATGCATGCCAGGCCTCATAGAACACGTATTGTAAATGACCATCTGATTGAGGTAGGAATCGATTGCTTGGCGTGGCAACCGAGGAGCCCAGATTTAAACCCAATCGAGCATGTTATGTATCAACTTAAACGACGTGTACGACGGCGGAACCCAGGTCCTAGCACCCTTGGAGTGTTGGGAAGGGTTGCTGTCGAAGAATGGGAGGATATACCTCCGGATTTTATCCAAAATGTTTTCCAATCAATGCAAAGGCGTCTAACGAACGCGATTCGTGCCAGAGGTGGAAATATTCGCTATTTGACATAAAAAGTACTGTCACGAACGCCTCGAGCGATCCCGAACGCCGGGAATATTCGAAACCATCAAGAGCGTGTGGAGTTGACTTCCAGTGCGTTCTATACTATAAGGTTCGCCAAAGTTTTTTATCTAGAAACGTCTGGAGAGACGTCCTACTGCCTATATAAGAATTGTGTCGTCCAGCCAGTTAGTTGAATCTGGACCGCGATAGTGAGCGATACGGTGCGAAGAAAGTGACATTGTGTAATACAGTGAGAAAGTTAGTTTATAAAGTTAAAGTAGAAAGAAAGTTAGTTAGTTAGTTGGACTTGTAAATAGTTGAGTTGTAAATAAGTGTTCGAAATAAAGAACTTTCTAGTAAATTCGTTACAGTACGTTCTCTTTTAAATTTATCTTTTCTTTCACTCACAATTTTTTTTGTATATTCATTTTGTCCATCAGTGTAGAATCCAAACTTGCAGAAAGACCCAGAAGCATTTTTATCAAACGTTTCAAAAAAAATAAAAAAACGTTTTCATTAACGGTATGATAACTTAAATAAATAAAGACTTTAATCGAGCTTAAACGAAAATCCCGAGACAATCATTTTTCGATCTCGATTACACAGTTCAGATTTACATATTTAAAAAACTGCATACATTTAAGTAACTTTTTTTTCGTTTGATGTTTTGTGTTGTTTGTTTTCTTTATAAAAAAAATGTTGAACCCATATATGATTTAACTTATATGTATGTATATCGTTGGAAAATAAAACATTTGTTTTGGCATATCCAGAATAAACATTTAATTGTCATCGACGTAATCCATTAACAATAAATAATTTGTTTTCTCGATGTGCCTAAACGACAGACAATATTAAATTTCGATTTTCACCAGTAATTGTGTCTTAACAAAATTATGTATGATCTATTTTTTCGTATATGTTGCAGCTACTAGAACCCTAATTAAAAACACCCAAATTTACCTGCTGTAAACCGGTTGTGATGCAAATATTAAAAAATGTCGATATAATAAAAAATTATGCAAAACAGAAAAACAATTGCAAGGTCTGGAAACGGTTGATTGCTTGATTTTTTGTTTAATTATTTACCTCAATGATCAACAAATTGACTTTATCCCCGTTAGACTTTTTCTTGTATGAATAATTACAAAACAAGCTTGCACTTTTTATAAGTTATTTATATAATCTTGTGTTCTACACTTTTTGTCCACACTGTATATCATCGCAGCTATAAACAACGTACCTCCACTCCACACTTACTTAGATCCAAAGCAAGTGCAACAACCCACTTTCTTTCGCACAGTTTATTTATTTATCTAATATTTTTCACGCTTCTTAAACAAAACAAATTCTGGACTACTACGTTTTTTCTGCTATCAAGAAACATCATTGCAGATTCGGATCTAATATATGAACGGAAAATTCGGTATCGACCACAGTTGAAAAACATCCTCATAGGTATTCTGATTCTGATCAAGTGATCGAGGAACTTGACATTTGGGAGCTCGGCAATTTTTAATAGCAGTACAATAATGTGAACGGGTGGGCGAAAGTGTATTAATATCTGTGACGTCATTTTATGCAATGTTACATCAAATACTGGCGCTGTTGCATTGGTCGAAGGCCTATCAGACAGCTATATAAAAATGTAAAAACACGTTTTGGAGATCAGGAATTTTGGTAAAAGGCGCGTTAACTTTTATTTCAAATTGCACAGGGAATGTTGGTCGGAAAAGTTATACCTACAGTCATGTAAGATATCATCATGAGGTCATCAGCCCTAAGACTGGTTGGACGCTAAGCTCCAGCTTCTCCTATCTTGTGCTAACCTACGCATTTCGCTAATTGTGCTACAACCTACATTCCTTACTATTTGCGAGCAGTAGTCTAATCTAGGCCTACCTCTGCCTTTATTCACTCCTATTTCTGCCTTCAAAAGATCGCAGACTATTCCCCCATGTCTCAGCAAATAGCCTACCATTCTATCTCTTCTCTTCTTTATGTTTTTCCACATACTTCTTTTCTCGCCGACTTTCTCTAATACTTCTTCGTTTCTAACCCTATCAGTCCACGGTATTTTCAAATCATTATTCGGTAACACCACATCTCAAGAGCTTCTAATTTCTTCCTACTTGCTTCCCCTACCGTCCAGGTTTCGCAACCGTATACTGCCGTGCTCCATACATACGTTTTCAAAAATCTCTTCCTTGTTTCTAAGTTTACTACCCCCGTGCATAAAAGTGCTTTTTTTTTTTGTTAAAAGCTACTCGACCCTGCGCTATTCTTTGTTTTATATCTTTATCGCTTCTTCCATCCCAATTTATTTTACTTCCTAAATAAGTGAAGTCATTAACTTCCTCCAATCTTTCATTATTAATTTGTACTTTCGTTTTTCATCTGCTCTCGCGCCCTCTGCACACTAACACTTTAGTTTTGTTTTTATTCACCCTCATTCCGTATTCCTCTGTCAGCACTGCCTCCATTTCGTTCAACGCTGATTCTAATTCCTTCTTACTAGATGCTAATACTGCTATATCATCCGCGAATCTCAGCATTTTTAGTTTCTGTCCCTGTACTTTAATCCCGAAATCCACTCTACCTTTTACCACATGATAGCTAATCCACCAAAAACAAAGTGGGGAATAAATGACGTATTTTTTTTAGGGGAGAGCGTGCCAGTAACGAAGACGGCTCTACATTCCAGTACCGAAAGGTACCACCCGAATTCTCACAAGAGACAGACGCTGTTCTCCGGCACACACGTCATACAGACGAGGAATTACGGGGGGGTGCACGTGCTGGCGAGGGTCGTGAGGACGGGTTTCGATACTACCAAGGGGTCTCTTGTGAAGAGTATCTTGTTCCCGACGCCCGTCGGGCTGAAATTCTACCGGGACAGCTTCAAGTTTGTGGTTGTTTTGTTCACCGTGGCCGCTGTAGGGATGATCTACTGTTTGTATCTTTATATATCAAGAGGGGTGAGTGGTTGATTGATATTCAAATTTAATATACATAGATTATCAGTGAAAAGTTTCCCGCACCTCTTCCCGTTTTGTCATTTTTCCCCATCCCTCTATCCTTTGCAATAAACCTTTGGTAAGATATATATTTTACATAATAACAAAAAGGAAATTTAGAGGTATTATAGTACATTTGGTAAGTCTATTTGTAGCAGGGAGTTGGTAATGTCCAACTCATGATGGATGACGTACATACATGAAGTACTTTAGTCTGTAGGGTAACTTAAGTCTTTATAAAAATGGACCTACAACCTTCAAGGCTTCAAAAAGGCTTGGATCTTGGATTTGGAAAAAAATCCTCATTATTGTCCATATATGTATTGCATTTGCTTGGAGTTTAACCGAATCTTCTACCAAATTAGAGGCAAAGTTAAAATCGTCAGAATATAAAAGGCAATTGACTTCAGTTATATCAGCAATATCGTATATTAAAATTAAAAAATAAGGGCCCTAGTGTTGAACCTTGAGGAAATCCAGGTACATCAGAATGTAGCGATAAGTTTTTCTGACTCTCTCCTCTACTTTCTAATTCAATGATTCATTTAAATTATCCTAGAATTCTATAATTAATAAATGGATTGATTAATTCATTTGAAAAACCCCGTCTGTGAAAATTGACAGATCTTTTTGGATTTTTTTAAACGAAATACTAAACGTAATTCACCTTTAACTTAACACTTAATATTCAAACAGTAATAGAAACGCCTTACATCGATTACTTTGCAATAACCTGAATTATATTATTAAAAAAATATTTTGGGTTACTTTTAACACCTCCAGTCTCGCTATTTCGTAGGTCTTCTCGTTTAGTGCAGACTCTGTGTTATTTTTGTAATAAATACTTTGTGAAGGGGATTAAGTCAAGCAATTTTGATGGACACTCGTTGAAGATCCTCCTTCCAATTCGCCCATTTGAACAATTTTAGGCAGGTCTAGAACCAATTGCGCATGAACGAATCAACCCCGGCATCATCATCGAGACGTCCTCCTAAAGACTCTTTTAACTGTCCAAATATGTGAAAATCACACGGCCATAGATCTGGACTGTATGGTGGCTGTTCGAGGGCCTCAAAGATTTCCTCTAATCTCCAACGGGTTTTAGTTTACCATATGGGCACCGAACAGAAATTACAACTAGAAGGTTCACTTTAAACTTCCTTACCCCGTCTTGTCGTCCAGCGAGAATTAGCTAACTAGCACGTGACGCATGTATAGTATCGTACGAAGTATCCCCCATATACTAAAGAAGGCCGCCGTTCAACACCTGCATGGCGGCATGTCCTTTGTAAGCGTAAGGTAAAAGTACCGCCGGAGAGTGATGTAAAGTAAAATGATGTCCCTGGCAGATTATAGTCCTCTTTTGCTCTGATAAGCAGCTTTTACTTGGTCCAAGAGAGGGTAGTAATAAATAGTATTAATTATTCTCTGGTCATGAAGGAAATCCAGTAAAAGAACAACTTTTGAATCCCAGAGAAAAACGTAGCGAAAACTTTTCACTGATAAAGGTGTTCTGGCCATCTTTAGGACAAACTCCTCGATTACTTCCTCTTACAGTTTCCACTGCTCGGTGGTGGCGAGTGCCCAACTCTGCTCTGTCCAAGGCCGCCCGCCTGAAATTCGCGTTTATATTTCAACACCCCTCGTAGATATAAAAAAAAATTATAACGAGGGAACCCATTTCAAGATATCGCACGCGTACCATCACATTGCAAGGAAAACTTGATTTGCATCGATAAAACTTGTTTTACCACATTCCTTGCATTACTTCGCCTAGCATTATTAACATCAAATATCCCGAATTAGTAGAATGCAAACATGTAATTTATTGGTTAATTATATAAGGAAATGCAAATCCAGTTTTTATAAGTCTATCTGATAAACCAGAGTTTACGAAATTCATTATCGACATAATATATTTATTAGTGTTCAGATTAGTCTAAATGTTATTCTAACATTTAAAACAATGTATATACCTGTATAGCAATTTGCGGGTTCGTGAAATTTAATAAATCAACTCATTATTTCTTTCATTTAATTATCTCTCAGTAGTATCCAGAGGGGAAAGAAGGTTAGAGGAATAAAAGGAAATATTCTAGACCTAACCTGTACCTCTATCGAGACTACTGCGATGGCTAGTCTGATTAAAAAATTACTTCGAAGTTAAGATATCGCCAACACAAATATACACGATAACACTAAGAGAAAATTCAAAATCTAATAGAAAATTCTGATTAGTAAAAATTATGTGTATCTCTTTGTATATGTCCCAAGACATATACAAAAACAAAAAAATATTAATTAAAGTTCTAATGTAGAAAAACATCACTAGATAGATGCATGTTTGAGATTAGAAGGTATGTTAATTTCATTTGTTTAGAGAATACGCCCACCGTATTTTGTAATTGGAGCTCAGTATAACTAGTACCTCATACAAAATAGCCCCACTATCCATCTTTCATCGTTAGATAAACATTTTAGATGTAATTTCTGAATTTATTTGGTAGGAAAATTAAAAATATGAAATAAATTTACCCTGGAACAGCCAAAGTACTAATTTACGTTAGAACATTGCCCTGGTCAAAGGTGGCCATTCTCCAACGAGACTGACATGATGTTTCAAACGTATTGTAACTCTGTGGTAAAAACCTACTAGCTACCTAACAACTTAAGATTACACTGGCAAAATTCTTCTTGATGGAAGACTGCTTGACAAAATGTTGATACAAACGCACGACACTAGCACCGACAATTATTTTAAAACCCATGACCTACTTTGACCAAGATAACTTTCCATATCGATACAATCTTGACCCCTTTTCTTACACGCGCCACTGGTAGTGAGTACAGAGGAAACGAAGATGATTTCGCCAATTTTATGTACCGCAATAAAGGCACTAATAGAGATCGATATTTTAATACTACAGTAGGAACAATAGACAGCATCTGTGAGAGTAATGGCATACATATAGATGAAATTGGAAAACCAGTGGCGTTACTGAGCATTTTATTTTACCTGCTTTGATATATATATTTTTTTATTGACCTGTATATCCCCGACGTTTCATAATGGGCTGAGATAAGTGGGTATTGGGCTGAGCAGTGCGAATAGATCTTTATCCGATATCTGCCCGTGTACAATAAAATGTCGAATTTGTCTATCAGATGCCTATAACGTAAACGAATGTTAAATAAACAGAAAGTGAAGAACGTACGGGCTATGTACAATAGGCACAAGAATTAAGGGATGTAAAAAAAATTTTAGGTGATTTTCAAAGGGCTGTAATGCGGAGAAAAATAGTGGCAGAGCAATTTTTAAAAAAAGCAAATGGAAGTCTAATCTTTGCTTGCCTTTCAAAAGGTCCACTCAAAATCTGAAAACTATAAACTTGGAGCTTCAATTTGCTTTTTTTTTAATTGCTCTGCGACTATTTTTGTAAGTTTTTCGAAAATTGCCTAAAAATTTAGGATTTTTTTACATCCCTTAATTTTTGCGCCTAGTGTATACTGTAAAAATACACATTTTGTATGTAATTTAAAATCAACAGCCTAGCACAACCATAGATAAATCAAACGTCACCAGACTAATTCGAAATTACTTTTCTCTATCGAGCATTCCCCGCACCAACTAATTACATTAACCCAAATGGGTGAAAAAAAGAAAATCGGGGTCATAAAACACATCCGTCCAGTTCCTAATCTTTATAACGATAAAGGCTGGGTAATTATGGTGTTACGATTTATCTAGACACCCAATATAGCTCGATAGCTATAACAAATCGTATCAGGGTCGACCACTAAAATAAACAGCCAGCTGACCAAGTCACTTTCGCCCGTGGCACTACTCAAAACGGATTTATTGGAGGATAAAACTGTCTATGTAGAAGCTATTTTTTTCAGGGAAATCCGCCTAGTGTCGAGTGACGTTAATTGATTCTAACGAGATGTTAGAAATACTATGCAAATATTGACTAAACGTTAATTCTGCTCCTACACTACTCAAAAATATTAAGGGAACACAAAATTCCGAAAATTTTTTTATGATTTTTGAAAGACCTGTAACTTTATGAAAAATGGTCGTATCGATATGGAAAAGAACTATTTTGAAGCTTCAAATTTCTAGTTTTGAAATTTTGTGCTCAAAAACGACGTTCGTTTTTGAGCACAATTTCTTTATCCTCGCTATTAATTTGAAAAAAGTACAAAAAGGCACTTTTTCTGACTAAAAAACCTACCGCCAGTTTGCAAATATTAAGGAAAAGACTAATGTTGCCAGGTTTTTTTTTTAACTTATTATACTCAATAGCTCTGTAAATTTTCAAATTGATCAATCGAACCGGTTTTTTTTTTCTGAATCATTATAGTTTTTGAAAAGAATTAAAGAAACTTTATTGCTTTAAAACATCATTTAATGATCAGCAAGATGGGGAAAAAATTCTTTACATAACTTACAATTTCGCTTTCAATACTCATCAAATTAAAAAAAAAACAACTTTTTTTTTCACATTTTTGAAATGTTTTTTCGAATTTGCCATCCATTCCATTAAATCAATTAAATAATCTTCTTAACTATGAGAATGTTACATTTTTAGGATCGAACCAATGGTGGTTTTTTGTATACAGGATTTCAGGATAGTTTCTGGCATACCTTTATATAAACATCCCTCAGATACTAGATAATACAAAAAACATATCTAAAGCATCCCACGAAATAAAAAGAGTTTAATTAACATCCCTCTGCCTTTCCTCTACGTTAACGGCAACATTAGAAGGAACATACACAACATCACGTACAGTGAGTTGGTCATTGCACGTGTGTTTTAACATCGATGGAATTAATCTCACTTTAAACAGTTCAGCGAGGTCAAAAATACAAGCCCTTAACCAATTTTAAACGTGCAATTTGAAGTGGTTTTGAGACCTGTCTTTTTTTTCTCACAACAAAAATTTACGCTGAAAAAATAACGTGTGTCCTTCGTTCTTTCGTAAGAGACATGAGGTATTTTATTTGATTGCCTTACAATTTATGTTTTAAACCTCTGGTAGTGGGGTCACTATTCTGCTAAAGTTATACTAGCAACTATCCTTAAACAGTGTATATTACTTCAAATTTTACATGACAACCATTGTGATTTTGATATTGCACTTTATTGCCTTGCAGCCTGAACTTCATTAGGTCTGGAAAACTTTATAGCTAATTAATACTAATAGCCCAATATTGATTGCATAAATTTTATAGTCACGTGGTTTGAAACTTTAATGAAGATAAAAAAAACCGATTATGTTCAATTTAGTCGTACTGTATATAATGGGCGTACGCACATTCAACATACAGGCATGTTAATAACAATCGAGCGTAGTTTGTCTTCGTACAAATCGAAATTTTAATAAAATCCACCGTGTTTTCAACGAAGGTGTTAAAAGGGCGGCCAAGAAATGCGAACTGCAATTGTTCTTACATTTTTCTGAAAACGAATTTTAATTTTGACAACGTGAATTTCATTCCTTAGTTCTGGAACATGCTGTATCAATTATACTCGCAGAATCACTGGTTCGCAATAAAAACCAACAAATTAAGTTCATGCGACTATTTAATGAGTGGCCTTGCGTCAAACCAAGTAATTACTTGAGTTGGCATTGAAATTTTTCTGATAACTAACTAGACCGCTATTTTTTTACCTATTTTTTTTATATTTTTTTATATTTCTAGTTTGAATGCTCTACCTTCTGTCGCAATTTTGCCACATTTTAGCACGATGTAACTGCATATTAGATAATCATCATATTTTTTTACATAGAGTCCAAAAAATCAACTAAATTAAATGTTCCTTTTGAACTTTATCGATAACTTCAGGAGGCATACGTTATTTCATGACGAATTATTGCTTTTAAATCTTCTATTAATGTATACTTTGCTTATATTGCTTAAGTATCCCCACAAAAAGTAATATAGAGGTGTCAAATCTGACGACCTTATTCTTACACTAATTAGCTTTATATCCAGATGTGTAAAGGAACCTTATCTTCCGAAAAATTATTTTTTCTTTCAACAAAATTGTGCACCTTTACTACAGGTTGAAATATCGTAAAAAAACCCACTAGACTTTCAACTAAGATAAATATGGCTAATATAGTTCCAAGTGACTTCACCTATCAGCCGTTCAAAACTGTACATCGTCGTTCTTCTAAACACTTATGACTGGGGACCAAGATACGAGGGTAGTCCAGAAGTACCAGACCTGACGTATAGATGGCGGCTGTTGTGTGAAAATAATGACTATGGTAGAAAGTACCAACCTTTTAAAGCTAAGTTTGAAGCTTGACGACGCTATGTTGTTTAGTATTTGCTTGGCAGCCATCAATAGTGAACGCTCTCAGTGAATTTGTAAACATGGAAAAAATTGGTAATCAGTCCAACCGATATCAAAGCGGAGCTAGATTCTACTCTGGGATAGTCTGCTGATTCGTTTGCAACAATAAAATATTAGGTGGATGAGTTTAAACGAGGCCGTACGAGCTGCCAATACGAACATCGCAGTGGTCGACCAAATGAGGTGGTCACGCCAGAAATGGCGAAGAAAATCCACCGAAAGGTATTGGATGACTGTCGACTGAAAGTGTGCCAACTAGCAGACATGGTAGACATTTCAAAAAGTGCTGAACATCGGCTATTGACTGAAATTTTGAACATGAAAAAGCTTTGTGCAAGATGGGTGTCGCGATTACTCACAATGGAACAAAAACGGCGTCGTGAGGATATTGCAATCGAGTGCTTGGCGAAGTTTCACGAGACACAACCGAGTTTTTCAATCGATTCATAATCATAGATGAAATATGAGCCCATTACTTTACACCTGAGACGAAGGAAGAGTCAAAACAATGGACTGAAAGGGGGGAATGGGGAAAGAAGGCGAGACAGTTCCATCTACAGGCAAGATCATGGCGTCAGTTTTTTGGGGTGCACGTGGAATCATATTCATGGATTATCTTCAGAAAAGAAAAACAATCAACGGCGAGTATTATGCGAACTTATTGCAGCGTTTGAGTGACGAAATTAAGAAAAAACGGCTGCATTTAGCGAAAAAGAAAGTTTTATTTTATCAAGACAATGCACCACTTCACTTATCCGTTATCGCGATGGCCAAAATTAAAGTTAGAATTGCTTCCTCATGCACCCTATTCACCAGATTTAGACCCCTCGGATTATTTTATTTCTAAACTTGAAAAAATGGCTCGGTGGTAAAAGATTTGCCCGCAATGAAGAGATGCAGCTTGCGGTTGATGGCTATTTTGGGGAGCTCGACAATTCTCACTATAAACAGGGCATCGATGCTATTGAACATCGCTGGAAAAAGTGTATAGAGCTAAAAGGAGACTATGTAGAGAAATAAAGATATTCTTTCCCAAATTTATTTTATTTCCTTTGTTAGATTGGGTACCTCCGGAACTACCCTCGTACAATGGCCCGTTATCAACACAAATTTGTATGTTATAAATTCGAGCGATATTTCGCTAGTTTGCTCCAAGGTGTAGTCACTAATATTTTCGCTTGTCTACAACTGCTACAGCTTGTCTACAACTGCTGGGTTTTGACACACTTGTCTTTGTGTAGCTGGGTGCGCTGCAGCATGTAGTATTTTATGATGAAATTCTCGAATCGAGTAGAATAAGCGCTATCGCTGGTATTCGCCTCCTCGTTTCCCCGATTTCCCTCGTCTCTCTTAACACAACATAAAGTGACATCGTTTGTTTGCTCTAGACTTTTTGTTTAGGGCAAACGTGGACGTGGTCTGTGAATATGTCGATGGTTTTACTAATCAATCCCCTGATTTTGATCTCTGGGAATGATATTTTTTACGTATCTAATTTGAAGATCATTAATTGGGGGTTACATAAATTATTTGTAAATTTGAGGACAACTACCACGATTAAAAAACAATAGCTAGTACACACAAAACCTGCTGGAATGAAATAAAACTGAAGTAGAATAGTACATAATGTATTTTTCATAAAGTAATTTCCCCACATTCTTCCTTGTTTCTAGTCATTACGAGCAGGCCTAGAAACAAAAAACCATTAACTGATAGACGAAAAACACCTACGAATTATAATTAAAAGGTTCTTAGAACCAACAGAAGAAATTATCTCTATTTTCCACGAACTGCCGACGATAACGACATCCTATCGAAATATTTGTTTTAACCAGTCACTTGACCTAAATTTTCCGTTATAATATTCGACAACGTCGACTGTCTTAATACTACTTTTATAAGTCAATTTAATTTTATAGAGCATCGCAATATCAACCCGTAAAGGCTATATCGCGCTAATAGAGATTCCACAACGTGAACTGATTCCAAATTAATACACCGCAATTTATTCAACCTTTCCCCGATAAATCGAGATTAAGCCAACAAATTATTAAAACTCAATTACTGCAACACGCGTACACGTAACTATTAATCAATATGTTAGTAAAGTGGAGATTAAATCGTCATGGAAGTAGTTTGCCGATAACCGCATATAATGGGTTTTGATTCTTTTGTTCACCTGTCGCTATTTCTACAAGGTGTATCACCGAAAACTGACGATGATCGCCCCTAAGCTGACGAACTAATAAAAAATAATTTTCTAATACCCTATGAACAAATGTACAACGTTGTAAATGGTCTGCCACTTTTAATTGTTGTGTCAACTAAATTTTGTATGCCAACACATCCTTAAAATCCGATGCGTGACGCTCTAGACAGAGGCAATTGTTGTGCACGACCTCGAATTGATGTGTTTGAATACTCCCGTACACTTTATCTTTTCCTTCAGCAGGACGAGGACGTATTTGTGTTGCCTTATCAATAACAGAACCCACCTCTTCCAATTTCTTGATTAAGTTACGACCTGTTAACTCTGTAGGCGCTTCATTTTGTCCTAATTTTATGCGATTTTTTCTTAATGCAACTGTAAGTGATCGCTCACTTTCATAAAACAGTTGTAAACAAACATTGTTGAACTGTGACGCCCTACCTTTGACACACAACACAAATTGCGGGCAATTCAAATCCTATAGTTCCAAATCCTCAGACACCCTATGTTCGGCGTTGTATCGAGTGGTACGAAAGACAAATTTCTATTTTTCTCGATAATTTCCTTATAAGAGTACCTTTATACGAAATTTCAACAGCCATTTCTGTCACCTCATTTTGTTCAAAAGACTTTATTTTCCATTGGAAGAATTCCTCTAAAACGTACATTGACATACTATAAAATCGACGGTGAAAAACAACAAAGAAATTACAAATGGGAACATATTCTTTCCACCCGGTATACGCTTGTCCTCTACAGACGACGTCTGTTTACCAATATGACTGATTAAGTGATTAGTGCCAATGAGTCATACCTGATATGTCGATAAACACTGGTCATTAGCCAATTTCAATTACTTATTCTGTTTTTGTTTATCAGGCGTGTAAACTGTTGATACCCTCTTTGACGATAACAAATATGGCTATAATAAAACTTTGTTTATGCTTATGTTCTCTTGAACTTAAACGAACTTAACGTTGTTTCAGTTCACGATAATCCAGGGTAGGTTTTGGTCTACGTTAAATTTCACTATGCATCAAACTTGTGGAGTAATATATCTCCACTTCATACAGAGACATCCGGATTGATTGAAGGCGGCATGACACAGAAAATACACAAAAGTTATTAAAACCGATCTATCTTTTTTCAAAACTACTTTAGTATCATGGCAGTTGACGCTTTCTTCAGTCACTAAGCTAAGGAGGTAAAGAGTTTCCAAATCGGCAAGAAATCGCCTACAAAATTTTTGCACAACATGTACGACGTCTAATGGCAATATTTCGAAATACTGGTAGTGTTTGCAAATGTGAACCACCTAGAAGAACGACAGTTTTGTCAGAATGACGGTCGTGAACTGCTAGTCTAAAGTCTAACGAAACCTTTACGCCAGCTTGCTGATCAGACAGGTAAATAGCTACTTATCTAACGTATTCTTAAGGTAATTTTTCCAGGAACGTCCGGTCCAAAAATAAATGCGCGAGTAAACGCAAAATATTTGGAATATCAGTAGTCTAGTATTCCTTATTTTTCTTCAGACTGTATTCTATACGCAGACACTGCATGTATACGCATACACACAACTACATATTTATTAGTTGAAACTCAAGACATGGCAACGTTGCGTTGTGTCGGATTTTAATCTGTTGTGATTGTGTATGTCTTATACTTAACCTGACTCTGTAAACTTTTTCGGAGCGTGAAAGAAAATTTATAGAAAAATTAAAAATGAATTTTTGTCGTTATCAATTGTGGGACAATAAGGCAAAATTTGCAAAGCGGAAAGTAATACAGAAACGTTTAAATTGCATTGCAAAAATGAATCTTGCGAAAAGTAAACAGAGTAACTAACCTAAACATTGGACGACGTACTGTTGAATTGAGTGGGCTTGGCAAAAATATAAGATTTGAATGTAAAAACATTCTTTTACTTGAAAGAATAAAAATGGGAAGTCGTTTAAGACTAAATTCAATTTTAGATATTGTTTGTGACGAATATACAATAATAACATAAGTGGCGACTGGTAAAATGCATGTCGCTGCGTTGCCAGACGCTAATTATTGACAAGTTCTCGACTTACCGAGCAAAGCTTAAACTGGCATATTTTAAAACTGTTTATCTTTTCAAGAAATCGGGCAACAACCGATTTTTTTAATTCAAAATATTCGTAATAAACGAGTGTATAAATGAGTTGTTTTTGGAAAAAATGTATACAAAAATTAGTAATAAAATGTGTAACTTTTAGTCAACAGGTAGTCATGGTCTTCAAACCATACAAGGAATTCAAACTTTGATGGTGAATATTTCCTTTATTGTACGGGCAAACAATTTTTCATTTAAGCAATTTCCTTCGGGAAGTTTATTCTTTATGTGTACCGGAAATTTAATAAAATCCCTATAGGGTTTTATTAAATTTAAAAGCAGTTTAAAAACTATATTTTCTTCAAGACTGTTATGATGACCGAATGATTAGTCGTAACCTGTAACCTTCACGATGACCCGATTTAACACCATTAGATTTTTATGTATTTTTGTCATAAAAAAATATATGTAAATCATTTATACACAATGTAATTCTAATAAAATTAGATATATTAGGAAAAATTAAGTAAAAGATGTTTTTAATAATTAAAAGCACGACTACACCTCTGTTTACCAAATGAAGGCAGACATGTTGAGCGTTTAAAACTCATGATTTTCCTCAGAAATATGTTTTGTTCAATAACTTTATAACATTAAAATGGCTCTTGAAATTATCTACTGTTATGCACTTTCAAAAGTGTTATAAAAAATTATGGAAAACCTAAGAGTAAATATTAATATAAAAATTAAAAAACGTTACGTAGACATAAAAAAATTTACCTGTGGCTTAAGCTGAGTATTTAATTTTCTAAATTCACTTATTTTTGTAACGTCAATATACAGGTTAGTCATCAAACCCCGATCATAAAAGATTCGTTCATTAAAATTTAAACTTAATTTTTTTACAATATACATAAATATAAACGAACCAAACGAGCCGAAAAAAAATTATCGCGTGTGATACACTGATTGATAAAACTGCGGTAATTCCTTTCAAAGCGATGTATCAACAAATCAAGTTAAATAATCCATGGGGCTTATCCATAAAATATGCGTAAAATATACCTTGTCGAATAATTGTTGTACATTGATTTTCAGTGTTTATTCGTTAAGCTTACGTACACATGCGGAATCATTATTATTTATTGTTACAATCAAGGAATCGTGACCAAAAACTAGCGTTGCCGAACCCAGTCTACCCGTGTTTCCAAGTAACATAAATGAGTAAATACCGAACTGAATACCCACATTGCTGTAAAAATGCCGATATACCTACCACATCAAAAATTATATTGGTGCGGATCTTAAAACGTCAATCCTTTTGTTTGTTAAAATTTGGCCAGCAATTAACACGATTGAAGCCTATTTTACGTATAGTCAACGTTTATGTTCATGGACAAGATTCAGCTCATCAGTAATACCAAAGGGTTTTTTCGTGCCTTAGGGTTATACACTAGGCACAAAAATTAAGGGATGTAAAAAAATATTAAATTTGTAGGCGACTTTCAAAGAGCTTAACTTGGAGAAAAATAGTCGCAGAGCAATTTAAAAAAAGAAAATTGAAGCTCCAAGTTTCTAATTTTCAATTATTGAGTTCAAACTTTTTTACTTTCAGCAGTTTTTGAGTAATCATAAAGAAACCGTCGGAAAAAAAATGTCAATAATTTTTTTCTGCGATTTCATCATAAAGCTTTTTTAGATAATTTTATGCTCTTTAATTTAAGCGCCCTAAAAGCCTTGTACAATGATTTTTCGCCGAGTTGTCGTCGTTCAAAGCAAAAAAGTCAATTTTGACTTTGGTAATTAATTATTCGGGAAATAATGATCGTACAAAAAATGTAAGTAGGGTTTTAAAAACTGCAAAGTATTCTTTACCTGTCGTAGTTATTAGTTTTTGTTTAAAAAAAGATTCGGTGCTAGAATGTTGATTGAAAAAGAGGTAAAAAGCTGCGAAAATCCCTATTCGCTTAACTTGGCATAACGTTGCAAATAATGGATAAATTAAAGATATTGACTGTTTATTTTCTACCTCAAAGTATCCCAAAGAAACCCTGAAATTTTTAAAGCTCTGCAATTTTTTTTCTCATTGTGTTCGAAATATCGAATTTGTCGTTTTTGCTAAAAATCAATTTAGGGATGAATTTTTCATTTTTTGTTCATTTTGTGAGTTTGAAAATGCTATTTTTAGCAATAATTTATATTTTTTACTAAAAAATATTTATTGCAAGAAAAAAATTCCCGAGTATTTATTTACCAAGTCAAAACTGACTTTTTTACTTTGAACGACGATAACTCAGCGAAAAATAATCGTACAAGGCTTTTAGATCACTCAAATTAAAGAATATAAAAGCATCTAAAAAAGCTTTATGATGAAAACACTAAAGAAAATTTATTGAAGTCCGTGGACCTTTTGAAAGGCAAGCAAAAATTTGGAATTTTTTGTCCTGATGGTTTTTTTATGATTACTCATAAACTGCTGACGGTAAAAAAAATTAACTCAAGATTTGAAAACTAGAAACTTGAAGCTTCAATATCCTTTTGTTAAAATTGCTCTGCGAATATTTTTCTCAAAGTTACAGGCCCTTTGAAAATCACCTAAAAATTTAGGAATTTTTTTACATCCCTTAATTTTTGTGCCTAGTGTATTTCGCGAAACGTATAGAATAAGAGCATATAGAACATTTGAACTTCTGTCTCAACAAGTTCGACTCTCTTCTGAAACGATTATAAACGACTTGGATGCATCCATATAAAACACAATCATATACGAGGCGCGTTCAAATATAAACGATAATTATTTTTTTTAGATTGATTGAAGACCAAAAAAAAAACCAAAAATATTTTATTTTTCGACATAGTCTCTCCCTTTATTTGCACATTTTTCTTTTTTTTATGTCATCACTGTAAAAAGACAGAGAGCCGGTCTGCAGCCGATTGCTCCAATCATAGTTGAAGCGCTGTCCCCCTAAAGCCTCTTTTAACTGTCCAAACATGTGAAAATCACACGGCGATAGATAGGTCTGGATTGTATGGTGGGTATTCAAATGTTTCCCAGAAAATTTCCTACAATTTCCAACATGTTTAGTTTGCCGTATGGGGCCTGGCATTGACGTTAAGCAAAATGACGTCCCTGACTGGTTGTCGTTTTTTGCTCCGATAAATGGATTTTACTTAGTCCGAGATAGTGCAGTAATAAGCGGCATTAATTGTTCTCTGGTCATGAGAAAAATCCAGCAAAAAAACGCCTCTTTAATCCCAAAAAACAGTCGCGAGAGCTTTCCCCGATAACCAACACGATTTGGCTTTCTTCGAGATGGGCTCTCCTTGTTTTTGCCATTCTTTGTTCGCCTGCTTGCTATCGAAAGTGTAATCACGAACCTAACTCTTGTCATAGATCAAAACTACGACTACGGAAAGGGTCTCCCTCAGTCCGATAGCGAGCAAGATGCCGTCGACAGATGTCAGGGCGAACGTGCTTTTGTTCCTCTGAAATCTTGCTGAAACCAAGCTCATCGTGGATGATCGAATGGATACTTCTACTGTTCTGGCAATTTTCAGTTGGATGAACCTCTCTCGTGTCAAAAACTTGATGCGTTGCGCGACAGACGGCTCATTTTTCCTAGTGGCACACTAACGTTCTCAGAGCTGCGTTGGCGACAATTCTCGCGTCCCATTACCCGCTCCTACAGTTCCCACCAGTATCCTGATTCTTGAAAGACCGCCCGCCTTAAATTTTCGTTTATATTTGTATGCCCCTCGTATTCAACCTTTTTGCCAGCAGACGACCCCAGGCCTGGCGTACCGCAAGTGGTTCATTATTAATTTTGAATGAATTGAACAACTACAGGATGATGAACTATTTTCAGCAAGACACAAGACACACTAGAGTTTTTTCCGCGAGTTCTTTTATGGCAAACTGACCAGTTTGCGGGAGTTACACAGTTATTTTAATTTCACCTAAAAACGTTACCCATCTTTCGGTAACATATAAGTCGGAAATCGAGAAAGGAACCACCAAACCGCCAAGCGGTTATCAAAGTAGTTCCCGAATAGCAAAGCTATTACATAATCGCTCTAGGAAACAACTACTCCTCGGGCTAAAGCCCCGCCAGGCATTGAATTATACCTAGAACCCCTTTCTCGTGTTTCTGCACGATCAGATAAGGCTTTCAAAAAATAAAACCCGCCATAGGTAGGATTCGACATCTGTCCCGGATCGGAACCGAACGACATACAGCTGTTTCTAACTTATTAGTTCTCATCAGTGCTGTACACGGTACGCCGATCCAGGACAATCCGGGACAGATGTCGAATCCTACCTATGGCGGGTTTAATTTTTTGAAACCCATCTTTCTATTAAACAAATTTAGAATTAATAACACATTTTCACGTCATTGATGGTGTCAGTGTGACATGTAACTTGACAAACTTTGACAGAACTATTCTAAAAGGATGTTATAAGCTGAGACTAACATTTTCACTTCATGGTCACCTCTAATAATTTTTGACATATCAGCGTCGAAGAAAGTCATTTCTATCAAAATTTTAGGGAAAAAAACTACGCTGAGGAGGTATGAGAAACAGAAACAATTATCCATCAATACTTTTTACTTCCTACTAGTCCCCGTAGGGTTTTTTATAATCGTTTTTATTTTAAAATCATTATTAATTAATAACGATGACGACATTACATTGAAATGATTATCATACTATTGGTAAATTATGAATAAAAAGATTACTTGGCGATAACGAAGATTAAAAGAAATAATAAATAAGTATAAAATATATTGTTCTTTAGAGTACATCCATGATAACTGATATTTCAAGGAATAGACGGTATTACTTGGGATTAACTAGGATACTATTTATAGTGAATAATTTCGCGTTGTCACGTAAACCCATAGTATCACAAACAAAAAATTACCTTTCCCTATTTTACGAGCAAATTATTCAAGTCACCCTTAAAAGACGAAAAAAGACAATTTTCCACGTTTTCTCAAGAACACTCGGTACAAGGTCAAAGGTACGCTTACGATTAATCTACCAATTCAGTTTGACGCTCCAAACAAAATTGTAAATGGATTTGCTAGATATTTTTCACCAGTGTATTTGTGGTCGAATTTACAGAAACGGATATTCGCCAATCATTATCAAAACTTAAAAATAAAATGACTTACGGGAATAATCAGATCCCGAGTTTCCTTGTTGCTCAGGGTCCTTAACAGAGCTCAATTCTCATTTTTTTTAATCTGATTGCAAAAACCCAAACTTTAGGCCGTTCCAATTTTGGTCTTTTCTTTTGTATTCATAGTATAATTTTTAATGAAAGTTTTTTAAGAACTTGGTGATCACTTGCTTTATTATTATAGACCAGTGGCGGTTCGTCAGGGTAGGCGATTGAAGCATCACCTCACAAACGAGCACAGAGAAAGTAGGAAATTATTTTTGCTTGGTTTATTTTAATATCTATTTTGTAATTTATATTTTGTTGTACTTAGAACCGTAATTCTAATACCCATAATCGCCATGTACTATTTAAAATCTCAATATTTTATTAATAAAACACTGAATCGATATAATCTGATCCAGAAATGCAATGGTATGCATTTAAATGTCGCTTAAATATGGTACGTATTTCTGTATTCGCGATTTTCTAGTGCATCCAGAGCCAACGGTAAGAAACGAACGGTTGCGAATCGTAACGAAGATGAACGAGGCACGCCTCCGTACTCGTATATCGGTTTAATAGATCACGGCATTTCAGCTGCCGTAGAGAAAGTCAACAAAAATGTTGAAGATACTCAAGTGGAAGTAGATTAAAAAACTGTCTATGGTAATTAGGCAGAACTAGCGGATTTGATAAACGAATTACAAAATATTTCATTATCCTCAGGTGAATAGTAGATAACGTGAAAAAAAAATGTTACACGGATCTATTAAATAAATTTCAGAGACCATTTTAACTATCTTATTTATTTATTTCTGTATATAAGGGCATTCCATTTCCCCCCCCCCCTCTCGGCCCCCTTAATATGGCTTAAATACGCCTATAGATGACTTAATAAATAAGAATTGGTGTAAGCTTGTTAATAACAAACGACTCGAATGTTTCAGTGGATCACTTTTCATCGCCTTTCTCCAATTTAATCCGGTTTCCTTCTTAACACTGACAATAATAAAAGTACAAACACTTCCACCGATCACCGTACAATCTAATTGACTATTTCTAAACAATATCTCCTCTCAATAGACCTGTAGTAAACGAATTGGAGGCCATCCAAGGAAGATTTATTTAAATATCAAAGGTAGCGAACGCCGTTTTAAAATAAACTTCTCCTGTCGATCCGAAATAACCCGATCACCTTGGAAGACGATTCCAATTGATTTCCCGTAGTCCGCGTATGTTATTTATATATAGTCCGGTCAAATAGCATCCAACCTCAGAATGAGTGAGAAAGCTAACTATTTGCATACACCTTTGTTTTGACGCTCTAAAGACTTGCTCAAAAATCTCATATAATCTCATATCTGCAAGTCAAGATATTAAATGTCAAAGGTCACAAAAATCCTTTTTTTTTTTAATACCTCGTTCCCTATGTATATGACTTTAGAGGTTATTATAAGACTTGTAGACCATAATTATTATTATGTTATATAGCTTTGGGTCTCATCAGCCACTGATCGCATGGGTAGTCCATTGGCGATCCTCTCTTATCCGGGTCCTTATCCAAAAAGCTATCCCATAATAAGAGCAATTTAGGCACGTCCCCCGCCTTAAGCCTCGCCTCCTCTAGGATAACAGGGGTCCCTAATATAAGGCACCTCCTCTCCTCCAGTGCGGGGCAGGTGATATAGGTTCTCGAAATATAGCGCGGACAGAGATAGGCGCACAATCGTATACACCAGGTATGTAAATATGAAACTGGAATTTGCCCATAGATGGCCTAGTTGCTAATGTAGTTACCGTCAAACCCTGTTATTGGCGCCATTTAATTGTTTTAGCATCTGATAAAGGTTTTCATCTCATAACAATACAAGATTCATACAACAACATCGTTTTTAATAGCGTTGAACATGTCCAATTTTGCGCCTGGAAACTACGATTTCCGCATTGATTTTCTGTTACCATTTGAAGAAAATTGCTGCAGAATCGCATCGAATACTTGTCGAAGCCTACGGTGAGCCATGCTCTTGGTAAATCACAGTGATTTGAGTGGTTTAAAAAATTCAAAAGTGGCAATTTTGACGTGAGAACCGAAGAACGTGGAAGATCGCCGAAAAAGTTTGAAGATAGCGAATTGCAAGCATTGCTGGGTGGGAATGACTCAAACGAAACAAGAATGCGCAGATCAATTAAATGTGACACGAGAAGCCTTCTCCATATGTCGGAAAGCCATAGGAAAGATCCAGAAGATGGGAAAATAGATTCCACATGAAATGAATGAAAGACAGCAGAAAACCGAAAACCATTTGCGAAATGCTGCTCGCCAGATACAAAATAAAATCATTTCTCCATCGAATTGTAACTGACGATGAAAAGTGGTTATATTTCGAGAATCCTAATCGTAAAATATCATGGGTAACTCCAGGCGAACCATCGACATCGACTGCAAGACAAAATCGCTATGGACGGAAGACAGTACTCTGTGTTTGGTGGGATCAGAAGGGTGTGATCTATTATTAGCTGCTAAAATCTGGCCAAACCGTTAATACTGAACGCTACCGACAACAAATGATCGATTTGAATCAAGCTTTGCGTGAAAAACGACCGGAATATCAAAAAAAGCAAACACAAAGTGATTTTGCTTCATGATAATGCGTCATCACAAACAGCAAAACCAGTCAAGGAAACGATTGAGGCGTTTAGTTGGGAAATACTTTCGCATGCGGCTTACTCGCCAGACTTGGCTCCGTCCGATTACCACTTATTTGCATCGATAGGACACGCACTTGCTGAGAAGGACTTCACTTCTTACGAAAATGTACGAAAATGGCTCGATGACTGGTTTGCCCCAAAAGAGCAAGAATTTTTTTGACATTGAATCCACAAATTGTCAGAGAGATGGGAAAAATGTATAGCTAGCAATGGGCAATACTTCGAATAAAATATTTTTATCATTTTTATACAATAAACGTGTATTTTCTATACAAAAAAATCCTGTTTCATATTTACATACCTGGTATATAGTAATGATTTTACGCAATATTTACGCAAAAATTTAGCTTTTTGACTCTCATTCCGAGGTTGCCCATTATTTCCCCTTATATGACTGTACTATTACGGATTTTTTCTACTCGGGTATTTTCAGGGCTGCTAGAGCCCCTAAGGGCTCTGGTAGCCCTTACGAAAATTACCACGTCTAGTAGGCGATTCCGCAAGGATTCCGAGTACTGTTTTATCGATTTTTTATTTTTTGTCTTATCGAGATCGCCTTCATTCGACGCCAGTTGCGATAATCGTGGCCTTTTTTATTTATTGTTATATTATACCTGGATTTAGCTCAGTTCTTAGTACGATTGTATCAAGATTACACCATGTCGCGTCACATCGCGTTGCTTAACTGTAACGTTAATAACAATAAATAAGAGCGTTCAACTGAATCGAATGGGTATGGTCGTATTTTTTTTTTCTGTCACAGTTGCGCAAAATGTAACTGTAATCGACGAATTAATATAATAAGCACAATTACTGTTTCCGCTTTGATTTTTGCAGTTTAATCCAATAGTTCGTGTAAAATTGAAGGCGCTTTGACGTTATTTAAATAGACAGGTAAGCACAGGGTGTCCAGAAAAGTTCACTAACCTCAATTAAATCGCTTACTTCAAATAGAACATACTCTATTTTCTTATTCCATTCATTCATTGGTTTTTTTTATTTATAAACATAAACAAACGTTTACAAACTGTTTACAAAATAAATGTTTTTAAAACATCGTTTTATTTATTATTGTTTTCTTTTTTTGTTTTACTAATAACCTACAGAAATAATCTACAGGATGAATAACTATTAGCAAAAGTATATATAAAGATTTAAAGGTCTTTTATTTTCCTATTCTTATATGTTTCTTCGTTCGTGATTTTTTTTTTTTTTTTTTATTTGAAGCAGGTATACCACGCACCGTAAATCATAATTTACAAGTTCCCTTCTTTGTTGAACTTCAGTGAAAGGTTCATTCGCTTGGGGAAACACTTTTTATTTTATTTAAAAGCAGACAAATGTTTTAAATACTAATATGTATTCGCGATTTTCCGGTGCATCTAACGCCAACGATAACAAACAAGAGATTGCGATTTCTGACGAGGATGAACGAGAGGCATGCCTCCATACTCGTATATTGGTTTGATAGATCGTGAGACTTCAACTATCAGTAGAGAAAGTTAGAGAAGATTTGAAGGGGCTCAGACGGGGGTAGATTTAACAACTATTCATTGTAATTATGTACGCAGTACTAGCGAATGTCATAAACAAATTACAAAATATTTCATTATTGCTAGGTGATCAATAACCAATTCTCTTTTGAAGTTAATTATGTTCTTGGTTATAATGGGTCTTTCAATAAGGAACGCTCGATTTGTAAACGTATATAAACAAAGTGTGCGTGAGATATCCACTCAATTTTTTTGTATTTGAAAAAATACTTTATGGCATTAAGTATGGAATATAACGTCGTTCAAATGTCCGCCGAGGCTTTGCTTGGTGGCACGTATTTGAGAGGTCCAATTTTCAATAACATTGTCGCGTGAATTTGGCTAAGTGGCGTTTGTTCTGTTGACTTTGAGGGCATCAATTGTTTGAGGTTTATTCTCACAGACCTGCGATTTAAAATAGCTCCAAAAGAAGAAGTCTAAAAGGGTTAAATCGCACGATCTCCGTGGCCAGTTCACGTCGTCGTTGCGCGAGATAACCATGCCCTTAAATCGCTCGTGCAGAATGTTCATCGTGGCATGCGCTGTGTGGCCGTTCTGTTGGAACCACATGTCGTCGGTATCCATATCATCCAGTTTCGGCCACAATAAGTTGCTTATCATCGATCTGTAACGCTCGCCGTTGACAGTTATGGCGATGCTAGTTTTGTTTTAGTAGAAATACGGACCGATGATTCCGCAAGACCTAAATCCTCAACAAACAGTGACTTTCTCCAGATGCATCTGGTGCTGGTGTATCTCGTGTGGATTGGTATCGTCCCAAATCCCACAATTTTGCTTGTGCAAAATTCGCCAAGTCGAAGTCGCAGAAAGGCCAAGTTCTTGTAAACGACGAGAAATTGGCTGCCTCGGGTTTTCCCGTACACTCTCACGCACAGTAGCGATGTTTTCAGCAGACCTTGCGTTTCGGTGACATGCGGATGTTGGCTGATTATTTATCAAACCGGTTGACTCGAATTTGACGACCAAACGTCAAATAGTCGACTCGGCGAGACGGTTGTGGCGAGGATAAAACATAACGTAATGCGCAGTTTGAATATAAAATTTGATGACTTGCACACGTTGTTGAACTTTATAACCTTCCATGGTGATTTACCATACACTACTGAACAATTCACAACAAATTTGACACATGTTGGTGTAACATGTATAACTTACCAAATTTCGAGCGTCCCTATTGAAAGATTCATTACAATGGTCACGCCCTCTATTCATCAAAGGCATAAATACCTCATAATTACCTATATTTTACAGAAATCTACCGCTAACACCCTAGACAAATCAATTCAATACATAACGATGACAAGAGGGCCAAGAAGACTCCCTCCTTGTGCTCCTCCTGCTCGTCCTTGTGGCAGAAGCAGAAGGCCTCCTGCTCGTTCTTGTGGTACCCCCACGTAATTCCACGATTTGATATAATTTTCCATGAGGTACGTTAAGATTATCAGTTAACTTAAACCAAGACACTCACCTATTATAGATCCTACAAGTGGAATTGTTGATCCTCTTATCACTAGCGTGCCGCCTGCGATCCTCGAACAGATCCTTAACGGCGGTGACGCCCAGCACGAACATCACCGGAATCATGGCGATCTCCTTGCCGAAGGCGTTGATCGCCGGCAGCCAATTGAGCAACACGATAAAGATGAAATAGAGGTTCGCGACGCGGTGGAACTGTTCGAGCAGGTTTCTAGGCAGGAACGACAACAGCGTGTACTTCGTAGTCCTGATCCTGTTGTCGGGCCGCCTGCCGTTCGGGTGCTCCTTTCGCGGCGTCTTCGGAGGCACTATGTGGTTCGGAACGACGATCCGGTAGCGTTCCTCCTGCTCGTTCTTCGGCGAACGGCGGATCAACGCGCACAGGATTCGCCTCCACAGAGGCGGCGGGGCGGTCCTCCTCAACGTGTAGATGGACTCGGATCTGGAAGGAGAGGAGGATTGTTAACACAGTACGATATGAAATCGTCGGGCAAACAGGCAGAACATCGAAAATCCAACCTCAACTTTATTTAAAATAAACTAGACACAAAACTTCTAATTTTGGGCGATTTTCAAAGGGCTGTAACTTGGAGAAAATATAGTCGCAGAACAATTAAAAAAAAAAGAAGCAAATTGCTGCTCCAAGTTTCTAGTTTTCCGATCTTTGATTGACTTTCTTGCTTTGAACGACGATAATTCAGCGAAAAATTATCATTGAAGGCCTTTAGACAGCTCAAATTAAAGAGAATAAAATCATCTAAAAAGGCAAGCAAAAATTTGGAATTTTTTTTTTCGATGGTTTTCTTATGATTTCTCAAAAACTGCTGATGGTAAAACATTTTGGCCCAAAACCGATGTTTGGGAACCCAAACATCGGTTTGGATTCCTCACGAACTCAGGGAATCCAATTTAATAGATCGCATCAACATCTGCGATATGTTAAGGATTCGTCAACGAAACGATCCCTTTTTGAGAAATATGGTTATTGGAGACCATTTACGTCAGTCGAAAAAGATCGTGGGGAAGGTTCGGTGAACTTTCTCACTTCCCCCCAGGAAAATTCTGTTGTCCGTCTGGTGGGATTTCAAGGGAATAATTTATTTTGAGCTACTTCCGAGGAACGAAGCAATAAATTCGGACGTTTACTGCGAACAACTACAAAAATTGAACCAAGCCATGCAGGAAAAGTGCCTAGAGCTTCAAAATCATAAGAACGTTCTTCCATCACGACAACGCTCGACCTCACACTTCTCTTGCTGGAGTTAGAGTTGGATGTTTTACCCCATCCACCGTATTCTCCATACCTTGCGCCCTCGGATTTTCATTCATTCCGCAGTAACAGTTTACGAAACATCACATTTGACAATGACGAGGAAGTCAGAAATCATTTAAAAACGTTTTTTTTTCGAGCAAATCGCAATTTTTTTATGAAAATAGTATTATGAAGCTTACTGAGAGATGGGAGAAAGTTATTGAGAATGGAGGAACGTACATTATTGATTAAAATGATTTGTAATAACTATAATGTTAATAATAAATACTTATGAAAAAACCGAACGCACTTTTTAGACAACCCGATGTATGGTTAGATTGCAGTTGAGGTTCCTCTGCTACTACGGACTGGTTCAAAAATATCGACCGCTTAATTGCCCCGCCCCTTTGAGGCGCCACTCTACCAAATCGCATTGCACACGACCAATCGCCTCACCGAATACCCACCTGGAAGCCTGCCGGGAGTGCCCCTTGGCGGACGTCCTGGGCACCGCCCCTGCCGCGTTCTCCGCCTCCTTGTGACCGGGCGGGAGGATGAAGTCCGTCTTGGACCCAACACGGCTATGCCCTGGCTTGGGCCCGCCCGCATCGGAGATCTGCCCTTGGGAGAAGGCCCTCTGGTGGCCTCGAGCCCCTTTGAGCGCGGACCGCCCCACCACTCCGGCCGAACTGCTGCCTCCGAAGGCGGTGCCGCCGCCATGGCTCACGCTGCGCAGGTGGCCCCTGGCGTCCGGCGATCGCACCGCCTCTGGGAAGGTGTAGGTGGAGCATTGTCCGCTGGTGGGTTGGGCGGTCGGCTCTGCCTGAGGCGTCGCGGTCGTTTTGTCTCCACTGGCAAAATTTGACATCTTACTGGATCTGAAACAAAAAGGCGAGGAATGAGAGAGTCCTCAACGTCCTTAACGTCCTCAAGACTAAAAAGAAAGATTTTAGTCTCGAGGACTAAAATTTTTAAACTTTTAGTTTAAAAAAAACCGACTTAAAAGAAAGTAACAACTAAAAAGCAGGAAATAAATGTTCTCTACAACAATTTAATACTTATTTGTTGTTCCGTTTAATGTAATTAAGAAATTATTATTTATTATGTAATTATTATTAATTGTTTTATATAATTTTGTCGGTGCCAAGTAAAACATAAAAAAATATATACCTTGCTACTATAACAACGAGTTTACATTTAAAATTGTCGAGGGCCGGCATTCGCATTACTAATATTGTATGGCAGGGTTTCTTTGGGATACTTTAAGGTTGAAAATAAACAGTCAACATCTTTAGTCTATCGATTATTTGCAAAGTTATGACAATTTAAGCGAATATCCCTAAATACATAATTTTTTACCTCTTTTTCAATCAACATTTTTTCGCACCGATTTTTTTTATCAAAAACCAATAACTAGGACTTGTAAAGAATGCTTTACAGTTTTTAAAACCCTACTTGAATTTTCTGTACGTTCATTATTTCCCGAGTAATTATGTAATTACCA
The DNA here is from genome assembly GCA_037954035.1 of Rosalia funebris. Classification (NCBI taxonomy): domain Eukaryota; kingdom Metazoa; phylum Arthropoda; class Insecta; order Coleoptera; family Cerambycidae; genus Rosalia; species Rosalia funebris. The sequence goes on along the minus strand of JAZFAV010000002.1, from coordinate 2,713,357 downwards.
AAGTCAAAACTGACTTCTTTTTATTTTGAATGACGATAACTCAGCGAAAAATCATCGTGCAAGGCTTTTAGACCGCTCAAATTAAAGAGGATGAAATATCTAAAAAAGACTTATGATAAAATCAGTGAAAAAAATTTATTAAAGTCCGTGGGCCTTTTGAAAGGCAAGCAAAAATTTGGATTTTTTTTACAATGGTTTTCTTATGATTACTCAAGAACTACTGATGGTAAAAATATTGAACTCAAAATCTGAAAACTAGAAATTTGGAGCTTCAATTTGCTTTTTTTAAATTGCTCTGCGACTATTTTTCTCCAAGTTACAGCCCTTTGTGCTTTGTATTTCCCTTTTTGTTCCTTGTATTTCCCTATGAATACTAAATCGAATAGACGGCAAGGGTTGATGTACAAGGTTGCCACAATTACATAAAATATCCTAACATACCCTCTTTTGGCAAACGAAAATTAAAACAAATTGAAGAAAAATTGGATGTAACAAATTATAAATCGTCTGCGTATTGTCCACACATGCAGCAGCAATTCATCATACAAATGCGTTCCCACAACAACAGATAGAATTTGGAAGTATCATGTGCCGAGTACGTGAAAATAACCATACGGGTCATTATTATCAATAAATATAATTTATTTTGTCTGACGACCTTCTAATTTAAATAGCCAAGTTTCATTTCAAGCAGAAACTACAATCAAATCAGATAGATCGTCTCGAGTCGAAATACTCCCTGTAAATAAGGAGAAAATATTATAATATCATCATTACCCAAATCATCTTATCACAATTTTTATATTGACTATCGTATACATGTCACTTAATCAGTTTATTGCAGGAAATAATTTAGGAATAGCTTTACAACGACAACGATAAAATGTTGTTTAACAATAATTTACTGTCAGTGTACTATCCTAGAGTTGTTCATTCATTAAAGTAACTTATCGTTTACTAAAATTACTGAAAATAAGTAGACTACATACATATTGGCGATTGTTTTTTCGTTAACTCTACGACATTCCGTTTTGTTTATAAAATAATTTGTTGCTAAAATCAAAAGAACGCGTCGTTTCGCCCATTTTCAGATATCGAAATATCGAACGGAAAAATAAGTTTATTCTCCTGCATGTGTTTTACCCAAATCGCGATGATGACCTTGTAAAATTACGAGAAAATACCTTTGGGAAAATAAACAAATAGGCATCTAGTGTGCCTTAGCCTTCAATTATCCGCATGTCAAACAAACCGTTAGGTATAACAGAAACAGATGTTTGATATAGTTCAGCTGCGTGTACAATTCCAGTGGTGTAAAAAATAATAATAGCACACTTCCGACTGTGGTATCTCCTAACTGATAATCTAGCTGTTGAGTAATAAAACTACAAGTACTGTATTTATTAAAAAAAAAAAAAAACACTGTAAATATACTCATAGATGCGATCAAACGTTCGATAATTGTGTCACCACTTTATCGTTGCTGATATCCAAAATAAAGTACTTAAAATAACTTGAAAATATTCTCAAAAGCTTAATTATTTGCTAAATATATTTACGACTATAAACAAGTAAATGCCGAATATAGGTGTGAAGATAATCGCAATGTTTAAGGTGGAGATCAATTTTTTCCCGAGACTTTCAAATATCAATACATTCTATTTTTCTCTTATCTATAAAAAAAATACTGTTAGATTAACTTATATCAGTTAATCTAGCCCGTCTAAGTTCCAACGTGTCTTCTTAGAAAACCAGGTGATAAGTACCCAAGAAAAGATATACAGTGAGTCAGAAAGGTTGTAACAATAGGTCAATTCTAGCATTTTTTAAAGCACGAAAATTAACTTTCACTAGCTTTTTGTCTACAATTTTTCACAGAAAATAGTATCCTCGTTCGTTAAAGAGCCATGTCGAAATAGTGTATTTTCATTTTGGAAAAGCACACAAAATTTAATTACAATGACTTTAAAACTTCCAACCTCAGGGATAGCTGCAAATAAGAATATTTATATGTATATTAAAATGGAAGTCTTTATTAAGAACTAGATCTAGAAAAAAATACACCTAGATAAGTGAAGAAACGCGAATAGTAGTTGCTAGAAGAGAAACTTTCCTTATTTTTCTTAATCGCTTAATATGTATACACTGATAAGTGATAATGAGTTCGAATACTGTTGTTTGAACATTATGTAAAAGTAACATTTATTGCGGATATAGGTCTGAGAAATGCCTACATGATACAAAAAGTTACACGCAGCTACAATTTTTGAAATGATTTCTCATCTGACTTTTTTATCGAGATCTTGTGAGGTCTGACTAGTGCAACGTCCATTCTAATTGGCTGTTTTTTTTTATTTACGAAGAAATCTGGTTTAATTAAATTAAGATGTTCTACAAAAATTTGCACTTTAGGTAAATACACATAAACCCACTTAATGTTTTTTAATTTCGTTACAACTTCAGTAGAAAAGTGCAAGGTTATAACCATGAATTTACAGGGAACTTTGGATGTTTCATATGCATTTGTGTCAAATACCAGGGAGTTTATTAAACCAATTTTTTAGCTGTCTTTATTCTGACTGTACGAATAAATAAATAAAATTCTACTTTGACATGCCTGGATGTCAAACAGATCATATTCAAACTTCCCTCCTGCACACGCTTCCTCAAAAGGCTATTTAGGAGATGAAGAACGAATGTGGATTCTGCAATATTTCTACCTTTTTTTCTCATAACTCCCTCCAGCAGTAAAATAAAATCACTTCTCTATAAGGCATTCGATGCATAAAATCACTACATTCGAAGAAATTAAATCACAACGCGTGACGGACAACTTTTTAAAATATCCCGACCGAATACCACAACATAACCACTCTCAAATCGCGTTCACGTCGAACTACTTCTTTTCTTTTTCGTATCTCTTTTCGCGTTGTCCAACCACCTCTATAGCATTGGACAGCCATCCGCGCAGTCGCTGATCGTAGGTCGAATGTCACTAAATAACTGTCATAATCTGCTTCAGCCAACACAAAGAAAACAAACAGCACAATTTAGAAGAGCCTGCTAGAATCTCCGGACTGTTAGCAGATGTGAGTAAACTTTAATTATATTACAATTAACGTGTATTAACCCCAGTGCTAGTAATATTAATACGATAATTTTCTCTACTTTATGTTCCGTATTGATTGAAAAAATTAGTTCCTAGATCCTGGTGACTTTCTCGCTGGGAGTTTGCCTCGCCGTCAATTTAGTGACGTATCACTTCTTCGATAAAAGTGGGCCGTCAATCGGTATTCCGCCGTCAATTAGTTAAATTTATCTGTTAATTAATCACGATGGATGAAGAATACGACGCGATTGTGCTTGGTACTGGCCTAAAGGAATGTATTTTGAGTGGAATGTTATCGGTGTCGGGTAAAAAGGTATTGCACGTCGACCGGAATAAGTACTACGGCGGTGAATCGGCCTCGATTTGCCCTCTGGAAGAGCTGTTCGCAAAGTTCGGGGTACCTCCACCCGATGAGTCCTACGGACGCGGAAGAGACTGGAATGTGGACCTCATTCCCAAATTCCTTATGGCCAACGGCTCGCTCGTCAAGCTGCTCATCCATACGGGCGTAACACGGTACTTGGAGTTCAAATCCGTGGAAGGCAGCTACGTCTACAAGGGAGGCAAAATCTCGAAGGTACGACCAATTTTTAGATAAAATCATTTACGCCAATCACATTATAAATTGATTTGACCTAAATTCAGGTAATTTTCACCTCATGATAAATCAGTACCTTTTCTATAGTCCGTCTTGGTATATTCTATCCTTAGACGGTATTTTATTCGGTGATTTATTAGTATTTTTATAACGCTTGAATAGTTCCCGAGTGTCTTTAATAAAAAAAAAAAAAAAATCACTTCGAAATGAAGCAAAGGTTGCTTTGTTATGAAATTGTTAATAAATTTTAGCTAGACGTTTAAAGCTAGGCAAGAGTTAAACACACAACGATAAAAATTATTTTTTTTACAGTCCGTAGTGCATTGCCTAAAGAGATATTGGCAATACGCTTTTACCTTTGATTTATAATTACAGTTGCGTAAAACCTATTTGAGCATGAAATTTGGTTTTTATTTAATTTCAGTGTAATTTCGAACATTTCAATCACACAATAGGAACTAGGCTATGTAGATAGGTATCTGCCGTAATTATATAAGTGTCTATTTTTCAATTTTTTTTACGTCTTGCAAAAAAGATGTGAAATTTAAGAGTTAGCTGTAGTAATTTATGGGTTTGTTTTACTAATAAAGAGCATTTTCCCCAAAGTTGCTTTAATATCAGATTCATGGAGATAAATAATCCGTGATTATGCATTGTCATTATTACATCGACACCCGCCCAAAACAGCTGATAATGAATGTTTCTATTTATCATAAATAATCTGAGATTGATAGATATGATGACGGATCATCGTGAATTTTCTTTTATTACCTAGCTTAAAGCAAAACTGCATTTGCGTTTGCAGGTGCCCGTTGATCAGAAGGAGGCCCTCGCCTCCGACCTGATGGGTATGTTCGAGAAGAGACGCTTCCGCAACTTCCTGATCTACGTGCAGGACTTCACCGGCGAAGACCCGAAGACCTGGAAGGACTTCGATCCTAACACCCAGAACATGTTGGCTCTCTATGAGAAATTCGGCCTCGACAAGAACACGCAAGATTTTACGGGACATGCTCTTGCATTGCACCGCGATGACGATTATCTCAATAGGCCCGCAGTTGAGACGATCAACCGCATCAAGTTATACTCTGATTCTCTTGCCAGATACGGCAAGTCACCTTACTTGTATCCCATGTATGGTTTAGGTGAATTGCCACAAGGTAAGTAACTTTGTCAAAGTGTCAGCTTGCATGTGTTTATTGTGAGATAAATTATAACAGCCGTCCTTATTTTCTGCGAAGTAAGTGTATATTTTTATTATCTCAATAAGAAAAAAAAAATTTTTTTCTAAGTAAGAGGCTAGATCAAATTATTGTCAGAGCTTCTTTGCGTACAAAGAAATATATTGATTATAAATAGCAAAATTCTTGAGGTTCAGTGGACCGTATCAAATACAGACTGCAGTGTACATGGTTATTAGAAAATGTGGATTATAGTTTAAATAACCAAGAATTAAGTTAATGTTTTATTTTGACATTTTCTCACGTCATGATTGACAAAAAATGATTACTTTTGAATATTTTTAGACCAAAAAAAGTTTATAGTCGTAGCTTATTTAATTTCATTGTCTAGGGAATAATCAACTGATAAGAGATTAGCAAATGGAATGTTGAAATGATGTGTTAGTATTATTTCTATCTAATCTATATTTTTGTTAATTTATCCAGGAATGAAAATGCTCTTACAAAATCCTAAAAAAAATATTTTATAAACCAAGAATTTAAATTTCCTTTCTTAAAGAAATTCAATGTAAAGACAAATAATTAATGATAATGTAATGTCTTAATATTTGATGGAATATTAAAACATTCATATTCACCTCATAATACAAATAATACACTAAATAAATAATATAACAAATTTACACACAAAAAAAAATTCAAAGGAAGTTAAAAATGGTCCAAATAAAATACATATAATTTATTTAACTTGTAAGTCTAGGAATATTTTTTATTTAAATATTTCTTTGTGAATTGACTTATATACTAGTTTATTTTTGCCTTGTATTCATAAAAATTATATTGAGAACCGTAATAAGAAAAAGATCGAGCTTTTTTAATACAAAAATGATAAAAAAATTTAGTTAGTCCTTAAAAATTTACCAAAATCATTTGTTCCTCTCAATTCATAAAATTTTCTTCTGTTAACATTTTATTTTTTGGAATTTTTATTCAATCTAGTGTTATAAAAAGTACATGACTGGAATTGTAAAATACCCAACAACTTCCTGATAGACTGATGCCCATGGTGTTACAGACAATTTACAGTTACAATTCAAGGTCATTGTTTGGAGCACCCAAGCTGTTTATGTGTTATGAATATATTTAAGTGTGTGGAATGGGTTCGAAATAAATAAATAATAAAATACTAGATCACATTTTAGGTGGAAATGTTTTGTGTTTCGGTTGCATCTAGTCAATGTTTTTTTTTAATACAAAATTAAAACCTTTGCTGGTTATATTTTCACTTTTTATTTGTTAAACATAATTGTTTCGCCAACACAGTGGCTTCTTCAGATATTGAGTACATAGACTATGTACTCAACATAAGTAAAGGTTTTAATTCTGTATAAATATGGGTTTTCATCAAGTAACGGCCCAATCAATTCAGAGGTTTTTTTTTAATATTCAGAGTCTTCTAACACTTTCCAATTCGGTAACAAAAAAAGCTATAAATCATTAATTCTCAACAGATCATTTGAGAAACATATAGAACAATCGTTTAGACGAAATGTGGATAAATAACATACGAAATATATTTAAAATTGACAATACTACAATGTTTTATCAAAAACATAGCCTGTATTTTAACGATAGCACTCCGTTCTTTTTATATACTCTGCATGCATTTTTGACATTGACAGATAATTTTAGAAATGTAGTATAGACCAGTCTAGACAAAATATGGGTAATATATATATATATATATATATATATATATATATATATATATATATATATATATATATATATATATATATATATATATATATATATATATATATATATATAAGAGAATGTTCAAGAGATTTAAAATTGACAATACTACAGTGTTTTGCGATGAACATAACCTATATTTTTGGTATATAGTAGCACTCCGTTCTCTTTATGTACCCTGTATGCATTTTTTAAAAATAATACTAACAATTTGAAAATTTATATATATATATATATATATATATATATATATATATATATATATATATATAAGAGAGTGTTCAAGAGATTTAAAATTGACAATACTACAGTGTTTTGCGATGAACATAACCTATATTTTTGGTATATAGTAGCACTCCGTTCTCTTTATGTACCCTGTATGCATTTTTTAAAAATAATACTAACAATTTGAAGCAAAGTTTACTGTAGATATATACTGTTTTTATCTTCATTTTTATTAGTTTCTTCTCAGTGGCTTTGAAATATATAAATAATAAAATTTCATACCACATTTTAACTGGAACTAATGTTTTGTGCTGCTGGTTGCATCTGGTAAATGTTTCTTCCATATCTGTCTTTTGGCACTATCCTGTGCAGTAACAAAAAAAAAATTAAGTAGAAGTCGATAAATTATTGATAGATCATTTTAGGAATGTGATATATACCAGACATTTAGACAAAAAGGGTGCAATAAAGTAATGTGATAACAGAAAAGAGTGTTAAGGCGGCTCTGGACATTGCGAGTTTTTCCTCGCGAATATCAATAGCGAGTATCCCTCGCGAGTCGAGCGCGAGGCGATCCAAAATGTGATTCTCGAGTCTATGTGAATCAAGGATGAGCGGCCAGTTGTCTTGAGGCAGTATGATCGTCTCAGCCTTGTTCATTTGTAGTCTACATACCGCGAGTTTCGACCGTGAAACGTCTTTGATGCAGATTGTTTACCGACTAGTGAGCGAATGAGGGTGAGGCGGCCAATCGAGTCAAGTGGAGGGGGAGACTCAGGGCGAGGAAATAGTCTAGCTAGACCATGCGAGATTTGATTCGCGAAACTGCCTCGCGAAGAAAACGCAATGTCTAGAGCTGACTTTATATATACGTACCCTGTATGCAAATCGTTTTAAATGGCCCTAATATAAATAAATCTTAATTACTGTCATTTTTATATTTGTGTGTTAAGTCCACAAGTTTTCTTTTTCCAACTTGAGCGATGCAATTTGTCCCGTGCGCAGGTTTCGCCCGACTCTCCGCCATCTACGGGGGCACCTACATGCTGGACAAGCCCATCGACGAAATCGTGTTGGGCGAGGGGGGCAAAGTGGTGGGAGTCCGGTCCGGCACGGAGGTGGCCAAATGCCAGCAGGTGTACTGCGACCCAACGTACGTCCCAGACAGGGTACGTAAGAAGGGTAAGGTGATCAGGTGCATCTGCCTGATGGATCACCCCATCGCCAACACTAAGGACGCTCTCTCCACCCAGATCATCATTCCCCAGAAGCAAGTCGGGCGTAATTCCGACATATACGTGTCGTTAGTGAGTTACACCCATCAAGTGGCTGCCAAAGGTAGGTCAATAGGGAATGGTGTGAAAAGTATTCTTTTGTTTTCTTTTTAAGAAGTATAAAAACCGTTCCGGGTCGTTTTTAATAATTTTGCATATTCTATGATGGATTTTGACGCGTAATGTTACACAATTAACACAAACTGTGGCATTTCCAGCGCATTTTCCGCATGCTGTTTACCAAATTGATCATACTTTCAAAGCAAAATGTATATACAGTCCTGTTTGAAAAAATAACAGTGAGGGTGTAACTGCATAAAAATGTATCTAACTTATTACGGAAATAAGTAAAATGTTCAGAAATAAAGTGTATATTATTTAGAACACACATTGTGGATGTAAATCACAACATTCAACAGAATATTGGAATATGGGATAAAGGGAAAAATAAAAATAAAATTTATAACATAGTACAAATAATGCTGTTCCAAAAAATAGCAGTCCTAGATGCACATAACGTTTGTTATACACTTAGTTCAACAGATAGTGCACATTAAGTGTGTCTATTAATACTTGGTAATGTGTCCCTTATTGGCTAGCACGGCAGCACATCTGCGATGCATTAATCCCACTAAGTGCTGACATTTCTCTACTGGTATAGAGTGCCATATGCTAACTGAACTTCTTTCCAAAGTTCCCTATGATTTATAGGTTTTGTTCTAGCAACAGCATTTTTCAAATCAACCCAAAGGTTTTCCAGAGGGTTAAGATCCGGCGACTGTGCCGGCCATGGCATTACAGCCACCTTATTGTCATGAACCCACTGTTTTACCCTCGTTGCGGTATGTTTTGGATCAATATCATGTTGATAAATCCATTTTAAAGGCATATTGTCTTCTGCAAAGGGTAGCATCACAGTGCGTAAAATATTTAAATACGCATCAGCTGTCACTGTTTCTGAAATTAGGTAAAGTGGACCTACACCATGCTATGAAAAACATCCCCAAATTAGTATTTTTCCACCTCCATACCTCACCGTTTTTTTAGTATACTGTGGAGCAAATTCATGCTGTGGCGGTCTTCGTACGCTATTTGGTAATGACAGTGGCAAATTGCTTGCCACTGTCATTACCAAATAACACAATTTTTGTTTCATCACTCCACAGTACAGTTTTCCATTTCGGGACTGGCCATTTGATATGGTCTTTGGCAAAAACCATACGTGCCCGTATATGCCGTAGTTGTAATAGTGGAATTTTTCGGGGTCTTCTTCCCTGCAAATTCGCTTCTATTAAAAGTTTTCTTACCGCAGAGGAGGCAATAGGGAGATTTAATTCCTTTACTATTTCATTTGACGTTAGGAATGGGTCTTTTTTAACTAATCTTACTATTTGGCGGTCAGTCTGTTGATATGTCTTCCGTTTTCTACCCCGTGTTTCGGGTGAATTTTTCCATTGGAATCCATTAGTAATCATTTTAGCTGAACATCCTAACAGATTTTGTTTGTATTGATACGTTTTGCCTTCTTTTCGGATATTTTTAATACGATTTCTTTCAACCTCGGTACAATGATTTCCTCGACCCATTTCTGCTAAAATAAGTTTTTGTTTACTACCCTAAACACTAAAAAATATAAACCTTCGCATGAATGAATACTATAAACACTTTATGTACACCCTATATGGTAAATAATCTTGATACTGCTATTATTTCTAACAATTACCTACTAATGTTGGCTCTTGTAACCTCTGTATTTCACAAACACTTTGTAGAAATCATCTGTTGTTCTGCCATGTGATTCCACAAATACTACTGTAACTATGTGCCATCTAGTTGTCAAAAGATCTATTATTATTAAGATATTTCTGCATATATTTTATTCCTACCACTAACACTGCTATTTTTTCGAACAGGACTGTATAAATATAAGAAATGGTAAACAATTTCATTATATTATTTTTTTGCTTTGAAGTGTGAGTAAGTTGCTTCTTCCTTTTCTGAAGGAGCATAGAGTATTTATTTGTCCACTTTTGACAATTTTTAACCTTTTATTTTGTACATAGATGTTTTTCTCCCCCAATATTTCCAAATTGTTGGTAATAATGTTACGTAAATATTAGTCATCTCTACTTTCTAGTCAAATACCTACAGTTCTGTAGGGAATTTTGTAGAATTCTGCTGTCAAAATATACAAATAATAAGTTATTTGGAACAAAAATGTATATTTTCTTGTATTTTAACAAAAAAAAAACATAATATTAGTAAGAGTGAAATTTATCCGAAAGACATGTGCATTTTAAATACACTGATTTTCTTTATATACTACCTTTTCTCAAATTTTACTTTTTTGTAATTTTCAACAAAAATCAAAATTGTCAGGTCAGTTTAGACCAATTTTTTGCCAAACTTCATATTGCGTTTTAGGATAATTAATGGCTCAAGTTCTACACCTCTTGTGAGTTTTTTTTTTATCATACAGGGTGTTTACGAACTTGGAGGTTTATTTTTAATGAAAACAACGTTTTAACAAAAGACGCAAAGGTTTGATTGTAAAGTAATTTTGATAAAAAAATGTTGGATAGTGCAGAATAAATATTTTTTGGGTAATTGTATACAAGAAGTGTTCCTGGGCAAATGCTTACGAAATTTTTCCTACCCGCCCTATTTTCGAGGATGCTAGAGACGAATCTGGCCTCAGTTTCATCCGCTCGGACACAGTTTTCGAGAAAATGGATTTTCCACTTTTCCGTAATACATGCCACTTTCCTTATCAAATAATTTTCACTTCACACTACGTAGGTAGCTATATTACCAATAGATACCAATACCAATAGATGCTACAACACTTTCTTTACACATATCATATATTAAACCGTCATAAAACCTATTAGAAACTTTCGATGTTAAGTTACTTCAAATGTATACAATCTCTTGCAGTTGGCGTTGTCCATTGTAATTCGTACGCCCTCCGTGTCGTTCGATGAAACTACATACATACAGAGAGGCTCCAAAAGCAAACTCTGAATATTAACAACTAAATACGCTGTTATTTTGAAGGATACTAACCTAACCTAACTAACCATAATAAGTAGACAGTCAGGTATCAACAATCATTTATTAAAATTTGAGACAATAACGTTTTAATTTGAGAAAAGTCTTGTTGAGAGCAATTTTTGCTTATTTCAAGGGCTTTTGACAAATTTAACTCATCAATATTTTTGAGCTTTTCATCTTTACTTGCCGTATTTTGACATCTTTTGATAAATAAAAGGGGCAATTTAAAAAATAGATGGTATACAGTCTTCTTTTAGCCGTGGTTTTAGTAAATCTATTGTAAAAATCTTACCAGTGTTTGAGTCTTGAACTGTTGTACTTTTTATTATACTACCTTCAGGAAAATGAGCTTCACATACTCTCGTGTTTGTGGGCTGAATGTTATCTCGGGGTATCGCTTTTAGACATTTTTGTCGTAAACTTACGTCCTTTGGAAAACCGAAAACATGAACTTTAGGCCCATTTTTATAATAGTTTCCGTTACAGCGAGGAACACAACACTTTTGAGGCATAATTTCACTAAGTATCAGTTACCACAAAACTAGCCGAAACCAAGAGAAAAACATACAATTAAACACGAACAAAAACTTATAAACTGTGCTGTAAACAAACCGACGGACCGACAAAAAGCAACAGGTTATAAGTCCGAAATATATGGTTTTACGTATTTAAAAATATGCCTAACAATATAAATTGTATACCTAAATATACAACGAAATATTAGGTACAAGTTTCACGCACTTAAAAGCACATAAATAGTTCTGATTTCAGAAAAATGTAAGAAATAACGCTGAATATAGCAACTTTTAGGTTTAGAGGTTAACGTACCAGATGAGCGCTGTTGCCGGCTCCGTAAGGAAAGTATTTTTGTTAGGGAAGTCGAACAAGGTAGTAATATTTGATAATTAAGTAAATAAATTGCGAAATACCACATTAAAAAAGAGGAAAGAACATCTTATGGAAATATGTGTTTTACGATATTGAAGAAGAAAATGGTAATATAAGAGAAAGAGATACATCCTTTATATACTGGAATCCTAATATTCGCTAGTATCGTAGTAGTCTGGCAACGTTGCAAACATCTGTTGCCTTTCGATCGTGTTTCGCCACCGGTAAGCTGGCTTCCTAAATCTTCGCTACATATCGGAAAGGCCTACATTCATGACTTCACGAGCTAAAATTTTGTGAGCGCTTTGTCCTTATGTAGAGGTGTTGTTGATCGGTCGCCAACGCTTGGACCAGCTCTGCCAATGCCGCCAATACGACAAATAGCCCCTTCTACACGCTGGCCAATAATGACTGGCCAACGTGTAGACGAGCCTTAAGAATCGCTAGCCGATTGCTAATTCGTTTCTCCGCATGCGCGGTTTATGATCTATTTCAAATTCGATTTTCTGCTGTACGAACAGTCGAAATGACAGACGAAACGTCAATGGTGGCAATAAACGAACAAACCAAATACAAATAACAATGGGCAATTTGCATGATTTTTAATTATATTCGTCAAAACATTCTATAGGTCATTAAATCTATACAGCGTTAAATTTACCACTTTTTGTGCAACAATAGACACAAAATAAATAAATGAAATTTGAAATTATTATCGGCGCGCGTAGACACAAGAAATGCAAATGGCTGTCGCGTGACGTCACTGCATTATTTTGTTGACAGATAGATACGCGTTTAGTGTAATTCGTTAAATATTCCTTTTTCGGTGTGCGAATCTATTTATTATTATTAATATTGAACAATTGTGTGTAGACTATGGCAACAGACAGTGGATTCGTGCAAGGACAATCTGATAACTTGCCAAAGATTGATTCCTTGACCATGTTTTCCTTTCTAGGGGAAAATTCACAACTTATGGGTATTGAAATTAGAAGAATTAAAACTTCCTCCAACTGTAAAAAAGATTCAAATGTAAATCTTATTTAAGTATCTATATCTAATGACCTACAAAACAAACATTTTCTAAATATTCCATGCGGCAAGTAATACGAAAACAGCATACAACGTGAAAGTGGGGTTATGTACAAATACATCCAAAACAAATAAATGTTATTAGGTACTCACAATAAAATGATCCTCAAAAACAATATAGCGGCGTCAAACTTGATTGCTTTATATTTTTCTTTTCGTCCCTTTTCATTGCTACGCACCATTTCTTCCGCATTCTTTCCTCTTTGGGAACCGAGAAGAGCAATTTTTCGGGCGTTGATACCGTAGTATTTGTATACATTGGCACGATGCAATACTTATAAAATTTGTGTTTTATCGGCTCCATACCGTTAGGCACTTTATAAAACGCACTTGTTACAGATTTTACAAACTGTTCCAAATCAAAACAGTGATGATTGGGATACTTCCGCACACAGTGACGTGGATCAATCAGACTAGCGTTTTCGAACACGTGACTTTGTTTACATAAATGAGTGAATTAATTTTATTAATTATGCAAAAACTAGAAATTTTCATAAAAAATTACTATAACATTCTTCTTAAGTACTCATATGAAAAATTTTCAGGCGTATAAAAGTTCCATGCAAATTGCCTATTGCCAACTTATTCCGCTTCATCTAAAATTGCTAGTATTTTGTTATTCTAGCTTGGAATATTTGCCAATTTATTAAGCTTTGTAATGTTCTCTGTATTAAATTCAAATTATGTTAGTGTAGATATGCGTTTAAATATGTTTTTCCAATCTTAAACTGTATTAAAATACGTGAAATATGTTCAAGCCGTATTTTAGGATCCCATATTTGGAAAAATAAAGACAACTACACAGTAACCAAATTTTAACTATTAATTATTTGCGTTCGATGAGCAAAAAGACGCTGGTGGAAAATTAAAAATAATCGAATAGGGCATTAATGTAATGTCAAACAAAAACTACTTTCATCAGTAATAAGTCACACATCTTTTTAGTTTTTAATCCTTAAAAGCTCGAAAAAGTCGAGGAGTTTTTTTGTGAGAATTCTAAAACTTCTTGACAAAAATGAGTGTTGCCTTCGGTGGGATTACATTTCGCGTTCGCCGGCAGGGTGGTTCATCGCTATGGTGTCCACGACCGTGGAGACCGAGAATCCGGAGGCCGAGATCAAGCCCGGCATAGACCTGCTCGGCCCCGTCCGCCAGAAATTCGTCTTCGTCTCGGACTACTACGAGCCCACCGACGACGGCCTCCAGTCGCAGATATTCGTCTCGCAATCGTACGATGCCACCACCCACTTCGAGACGACATGCCTGGACGTGTTGGACATCTTCAAGAGGGGCACAGGGGAGGAGTTCGACTTCTCCAAAATCAAGCACGAGCTGGGGGAGGAGGAACAATAGGCTAGGCGAGACGGTTCGGTGCAGTAAACAGTTTCGTAAGTAATATATGTGCAACTTTTTTTTTTTTTTGTTATTTTTATATATATTTTTTCCTAATCAATCTCTGCTGAAAATATGATACTCTTGTTATTAGGATTTAAATTAATCAGATTTAATCTATTCGTGGTGCAGGAGAAGAGACCGTCACCGCGTAACGTTAGTATCGCGCAAATGTGATACGACAGTTAGTTTTTGTTAATATCAGGAACGGTAGCATCTTGTAATTATTTTTTTTATCTCAATGTAGCGCGGTAAAGTCGCTGCGGGACGTTTTTTTTTCCAGCACCCGAGAGTTAGTAATTACCTTTTTTACATTGTCGTAGCAGGTCGTAGTGAGACTGGACCTTAAGCAACAAGATGAACTTTGCTTTAATTACCTTTAATATATTGTTTTTTTTTGCGAGAAGGGAATTACTTGTACTTTAAGGATAAGCGAGTTTGTGAAATAACTGTATTTATATAATAGCTTTATGTTTAGTTAGAAACTGCATGTCTGATTGTTGGTGACAAGGCACGCACAGAAAAAAAAACATGTATCATTGTGATGGATCAAATATACCAAATAAGAAAAGGGGGATTAACGTGTTATTAAACCACGCCCTAGCCTAAATCGGCGGTTCTCGATCGGGACGCCTGTTTTGCTCCCCGGGCAAATATTGGTTCCTTCAGTCGTTGAGAATCGCCCATTTTAGGCGATCGGCTTACGATAGCTTTGGCATTCCATTGTTCTATTTAGGTTAATTGCTCACACAATCTGTATGGAAATTGTGTTCTGTGCAAACGAAGCCCAGTATTCTTTTTTTTTATTATTGCACAACAGCTGTAAGAATACTGATGGTTCCTTTACTGTAAAACCTAAGAAATAAATTTTAAAATTTACAAAACCCTGGGGTTTCATTTACGGGCAGGCCTTTACAATAATAATAAAAGATAGATCTGGCAACGCTGTGGGATATTGGTATGTATTTAAATATAGTCTTCCTGAAATTGAAGAATTATGTGGTGTAAGGAACTTTAAAGGTATAATTGTATCTATGAATTATATAAAAATTGGAAAGTTACGGTAAGTATTGCTTTTTGAATATGGCTAAAATTTTTCGAATTATGTCTAGAATTTTTCGAAATCAACAGGCTCTTATATATTTCTAAAATATAATCTAAGCATCCATCTTGTAGTAGGAAGGACGTGTAAATTATTTAAAAACATAGTAAGTCTACTGAAATATAATAAATCTGGCAACCCTGGAAAGTGTTACATTAATTTTTGATACACCACTACAATTTGAGTTAAAACTTTTCAAGTAGATGTTCACAATTCTTATAACAATTTTTAGTCAACATACCAAAAATAGAGCCCAGCTATGAATTTTGAAGTACTCAGTTCGAGGTGTAACAAATTTAAGTCTTAAGTCATGAAGGACTTACAAAATGTAGCAAATATATGGAAATATGATAAACTTGACAACGTTGGAACCGTGTTTGGAATTTTAATTTAAAACAATTTTTCTATTGAAGTTACGCAACAATTAAATAATCGAAAGTTTTCAATCGCAAATATAAATTAGACTTCAACTTTATGAAATATGTACCACTAAATTTGATAAGCACTGTGTTTACAAGTTTTCAATAAAACCTAAAGCTCGTTTTGTGGTACTACAAACCAAATAAACCTGCAATTAAGGCTGAATAGAAACCGTAATAAGTAGTAATAGTGAAATATAATAAATCTGACAACGGTGGAATTGATTCTATTTCTAATTATCGCATTTTCATATAAAAATTTGAGTAATCTAATACTTGTCTATTAGATCCGCACAAACTATTGAAATACATGAAATTATATTATGTAATGTTTAGTGCAATTTTATTTTAGTTACACTTTGTCACAAAATTGGCAGTAGTATGTGGTGTTAATTTAAGATTCCGTTCATAATAGTTGAAAAATGTATGTCGAAGAAGAAATCCGAAAGTGGGGAGACTTTAAAAACGAGGTTCTATAAAAAATGTTATAAATTTGGCAACCTTGGAAAGTGATTTGGTGTTTGCAATCTCATTACTATTATTTTGTTTACTTATTTCATTATACTTGTGAGACGTTTTAGGTTATACAACTCTTGAAATTGTTGTCTGCCATTTTTAGTATTGCTAAATTCCAGTCGATACGACAACGCCTGCATATATGATTCACCAGCAGACAAAATAAACTCACTTTATTTTAGGGTATTCGGGATGGACATGATGCTACACGTCATAAACAACGTAAGTATACCTGTTAACGTGATCAGGCGACACAATTAACGCAACTAGATTTCCTATTAGGAACATGCAATTACCTACTCATGTACATATATCATGTTGAACAAGTTACTATGAATGTTCCCATCGGCGTAGAGGAGCAGCAGAATGATGTTAATTACAACTTTTTATTTCGTAGTGTGCATAGTGAGTTTTTTCGTCTTGCTTAATATCTGAGGTAAGTAATATAAAGTTATGCCAGGTACTATCCTGCAATACTGTATATAAATGTAGTAAATCTAGTGGAATGTGATAGATCTGGCAACGTTGGGTATTTATTTCATGATTACCTGCGGTACCCTAAATTTTTTCGTTATTTTGAAAGACTGGTCACGTACTCGTATTATATTTAAAATATATGTATATAAATCTAGGACAGTAAATAAAAATGTTCAATAATATTGTCAAGGACTATGATGTAAAATGCCGAGAGAGGCGAGTTAAAACTGGCAACAGTGAACAAAATTTTACGTGCGTTTTCAAATAGAATATCCCCGAAATTATGCCGCATAAGGAACTTTAAAATGATTCGACGTCAGTGGGTTTTATTAAAATTTTTCAATCATTTTTAACCTATAAAATTAACGCATATTTATAAATTTTGAAAGTAATACGAAAATTGAGAGAACCCTGCAAAATTACAATTTAGCTAGATAGCAAGACAAGGCAAAGCTAACTAAGTGAATTTAACTCCTAAGCGCATCCTTGAAAAATTGTAGGAAATCTAAAATAAAATAAATCTGGCAACGTTCATTTTAGAAAATTTACGATTTAAATCACGAAAACCTTTATGGAAATACATGAAGTTGTTAAACAAAATTTTCTATTTTTGCCTGGTTCAATTTTAATTGCGGAAAGTAATTAAATCGTCAATTGGCCAATTCAAAACCAATTTTCATATATTCGGCAGTTATATAACTTTTAACAGCAGCTATTTTTTTATTTGTTGATTAATTCATGATACTGAAACTAATGTTAAATGTAAAAAAGGGATACTTTGTAAGATGGGAGAAAAAACAAATAAAAAATTTTACTAACATTTTATTTTTTAACACCTACTTCAATACAATACAAATTATTGTCTCTACAGCCAACATATATCCTGTTATTATACACGGAGGTTGAAGAAAACGCCTGATCCGGCAACGCTAAGCTACACGTTATACCACAAGTCTCAAAATCTATAACGTAAATAATTCCAGAGTTACAAGCGGCGACAATCGCCGTTTTACCGTCTACATCACAAACTAGCGGCGTCGACGATATCTCCGACTCCAAAGCAACTTTATCGGTTGCATAACAGCCTGATGGCGCCACTTTCGCTATGTAAATACATTTGTCGTGGCAACCGAATACCAAACGGTTTTCATAATACAGTAACGAAGAAAAAATATGCCCATCAGCCTGAAATTTCCAGAGTAGGCCTCCGTTTGATGACAAGCAATATAACACACCCTGAACGACTGGGAATACTACCCCCTGCCTTGAATGTACAAAGCACGGGGTACCAAAAACTGGTCCGCCACAGTCGTATTTCCACAGAATATCGCCGGTTTCTTCGCTGAGGGAAAAACTAGTGCCTGCGGTGGTCGCTGTAAATATTTTTTTAGTTATTTCGTCGTGAATTGGGTTCGAAGCGATGCTACCGTCTAAGAGGGTTTTCCACAATGGTGTTCCACTCTATAATCAGATAAAAAGGAGTGTTTTACATGGTTTATATCAATTTCAAATCTGACAACAAAGAAACCTTCAAATATCGTTTAAAAGGTTAATATTAAGGTAGTTTCTCCAGAGACACACTTTTCTATAGCCTTTTATCAAATTTTGGGTACACAAAGAATAAACATCCCGAAGTTTCCCGAAGAAATTGCTTAAATGAAAAATTCTTGCCCGTACAATAAAGGAGGTATTCGCCAGCAAAATTGGAACTAGTTTGCATGGTTTGAATGTACCAGTTGACCAAAAGTTTCACATTTTACATCATAGCTCGAAAACTTTTCTATACATTTTTTTTTCAACTATTCAACTCATCTATTTATTACTGTATTATGAATATTTTGAATTAAAATAATCGGTTGTTGCCCGATTTGTTGAAAAGATAAACATATTTCTAGTGTGCCAGTTTAAGCTTTGCTCGGTAAGCCGAGAACTTGTCAATTGGTCTGGCAACGCAGCGGCATGCATTTTACCAGTCGCCACTTATGTTGTTACCAATTACTGCACTGTACATTCGTCACAAATCATATCTAAAATTGAATTTAGTCCTAAACAACTATCCTTTTTTATTTTTTCAAGTGAGATAACGTTTTTATCAGACTCCTGGCACTTAGGTAGTTCGCTGGTAAAGTACTGTACTAGGGGCGCTAGTTGTCATGCAGCGCGAAATTGCCGGTAAATTTGAACAGAAATGCTTTTAAATTTTAATATACACGTAACAGGTGATGTAAAATTAATAACAAAATGAATTTATAGGAAAATTGTCTAAACCACAATGTATTACGTAACGATTATTATTGTTTACCGTATAGGTGAAATTGAATTAGGTTAATTTGCAATTATAAGAAATATGTTTTCTTGTGTTCCTGCAATAATTTTTTATTTACAGGTAATATGTACACATACGAATATAATCTGTTTGAAAAGTGCTGAAATTTATTCTATGAATATTTCTTTTACAAATAAGAGAAATCATTTCAAAATATTAATTCACAGAGGCAAATAAAGTTTGTAGTATATACTACAAATTATAATATTGTAAATTGGGAGTAATCAAAGTATCGTTGAAGGGAAAATGAATCTATCTATTTCACTGCGCATTACCGAAAACAGAACACGTCGCAACATTTCCAAGCGAGTCTCTTGACAAATTTTTACATGGCACTGCTCCCCTCTTTAAAGGGACAACTTTATATGGCCCATGTGCAAAAGAAAAGATGTATTTAGACTAATGCAATTACATTCATTACTTCGATTGAAATAACAATACAAAACTTTGAATAATGTCGAATCATAATAATCTTTTAATGAAGAATTTTTTTAAAGACACTGAATTATTCTTCGGTTAGTTATATGCCATTAAAAGTACACTTGTAAAAGGCAGTCAGAGTTAAATCATTCCGAACAGCACTTTGCCACAGTTCTCTTTTTTCTTCGTGTGAGGGTACTTTGAAATACTGCACTATTACGCCTTCTACGGGACGTTCTTTTTCGTAATTGCATGGGAGTACTATGCAACGTCGTCTCACACGACGCATTTTGTTTTTTACTTTCGGCGGATCCTCCATTTTACACTATTATATTTATACACTGCAGACTGATTACAACTCACGATTACACGTTTGTTTACATGTATGCGAGGTTATGTTTACTATTACTGATGGTGAAGGATGTAAGAAAAATGGGGAAACGACACTGCAAGACTACTAACACCCCTGGCGGCCGTTGTACACGTAATTGCAAGATCGCACTACGTGATATATAGGGAGTGCCATCCCCCTGGCTTTTATATTCACAACATCTTAAATTTTGTCAAGTTCGCTCAGTTCAACAATACGTCGTCCAATGCTTAGGTTAGTTACTCTGTTTACTCGCGAGATTTATTTTTGCAATACAATTTAAGCATTTCTGTATTACTTTCCGCTTTGAAAATTTTCCTTTATCGTCACGCAACCTGATCTCACGACAAAAATTCATTTTGGATTTTTCTATAAATTGTCTGTCACGCTCCGAAACAGTTAACACAGTCGGGTTAAATACATATGTATAATGGCTCCTCTACACGCTGGCAAGGAATATATGTCCACACATTGAAAGAACGTTCGGTTTCTTTCGACGCAGGCCAATATGAACAACAACATGAACATTATGA
The DNA here is from genome assembly GCA_037954035.1 of Rosalia funebris. NCBI lineage: Eukaryota > Metazoa > Arthropoda > Insecta > Coleoptera > Cerambycidae > Rosalia > Rosalia funebris. The sequence continues at coordinate 2,692,626 of JAZFAV010000002.1, read as the reverse complement.
GAGTAGCAGCTGCTGCAGTTTATTTATTAAATATTACCTTTATTTTTAATATTCAATAGTAATTAAATAATAGTTTACTTATTAAATCATTAAAATATCTACCCACTATCCCTGCGGTAGCTGTTCACATACTAGACCAGTACGACCAATCGGCGCCAACGCTTGGACCAGCTCTGCCAATGGTCGTTTTCATACTGGCCGACACAACGACAGCGATGCCGCTGAACGCGTAATCTCATGTAAATCAATGGGAATTGGTCTCTCACTCGCCGATATGTCGGTATCGTGTCGTTACAGTCGACGATGTGTCGGCGAGCAGCATTCACTCCACTCGTGTCGTCGACAATTTGTAATTTTTATATTAGAAATTTGGGCGTGGCGTGAGATTTTTTGGTTGAAAATAACAAAAATGGCCGGTTTTAAATAAGATGTAGTAACATTAACTGAACTAGTGGAATCTCAGCCAGGTATTTGGGATTTCTCAAATAGAGTATAATAGGCACCCTCTAAATATCTTACTTTTAGAACTGGATCTGCGCCTCGAGTATTACAAATAAAGCAAATACAATTTGTTAACTTCCGCCATGACGCTTCCTGGACGGCCACTGCATTGGCCGTGTCGGTTGCGTATGTGCAAACATCCTCTCGATATCGTGTCGGTATCGAGAGGATGCTCGGTGCTCGGCTGATGTCGTACCGGTGTCGGTAAATGTGAAAACGCCCAATGCCGCCAATATGACCAATAGTCCCCTCTACACTGCGCGCTGGCCAATAAGCATTGGCCAACGTGTAGAGGAGCCTTAAAACATACACAATCACAATGGATTAAAATACGACACAATGCAACGTTGCCATGTCTTTAAGTTGTGTGTATACGTATACATGTCTGAGTCTGAGTATATTTTACGTTTACCCACGCACTTATTTTTGAACCGGACGGTATCGAAGAAAGTACCTTAAATGATGAAATCGAATTAGATGTTTCCCAATATAACTTGGAAAATAACTAAAAAAAAATACCAACGTAGCTCGTTCTTACTTACTTCAGCTGACACGCAGTGAACGCTCCTATCGTACGACCCAAAAATAACCGTCGACTGGCCCCTGCAATAGCAAGCCGAGCTCTTTATTTTACCAGAAGTAGCATACTGCCATTTTATGTCCTTATTTACGAAGTCTATGCAATACATAATTCCATTGAAACATCCTACTAATATATTTGCGTCAGGCAATATAGTCGGTTTGCCCTCGATGGATTCTGGTAAAATTACTTCGTACACGCTTTCCCCTTTGCCATTTAAAACAGTAAAAATATTGGAAAAGCTTCCAACGCATACGTACATCGAACCTCTAAAATTTGAGTTTTACTCGAGGCGCACTTATAAGAGCAAAATGACTTACCCTTTCTCGAATACCAGAGGAGACCCATCAACACACGCCTTCAAATCATACGACCAAAGTATATTTAATTCATTGTGCGTTGTTGCTATTTTTTTTCTTACACAATCGACTAGTTCACTGTCTATTTTCCTTTTCGATCTGAATACGTTTAAATAATTCAAGCTGTCTTCTAGACTTTTCTCGAAAACATTCCTGTAAATCTCATCTGGACACTCCACATTGGCCACCTCTTCAAACTCCCTTATCAATTGGAGGGCGGTTATTGAACTACCGCCCATCTCCAAAAACGTATACCCTTTTATTTTCTCGAATTGCTCCTCGTTTATGCCAAAATATTTGCACCAAAGATTACTGAACGTATTTACTATACTTAAATCGCTTTTAGGAATAAAATACAATCTCTCTAATGCTTTTTCGTCGAGTTTGCCGTGAGAAGTTAACGGGAAGTTTTCAACGATCTCTATAAAATCGGGAAAACTTTCTTCGGGAAGCATACTAATTAATTTTACTCGTAGTTTGTCCTTAATTTTCTTTTTAACGGTTGGGTCGAGGTTTCTTATTAATATAAATGTTAGAATTTTACCATTTTCTGAGGACCAAACGCATCTTGTTTCCAAACCGGTCCCTTTCGATATCACGGACTCCATATTAGCTAAATTAATTCTATGCCCGAACCTTTTGACGATTTTATTTTTGCGTCCAATTAAAAATACTCCCCTTTCATTAACTTTTGCGATATCGCCAGTACCTCTGAACACAGGTTTACAAAGTTCATCGAGTTTTTCGTCGTTTAGAATGCAAAATCTCGAAGGACTGCCTGCAGTAAATAATTAAAGATCCTATTTTATTATCAAAACTTACTTAAAAATTACCTATGAATATTTCTCCTTCACCACAACATACTATTTTACCGTCTTTATCACGCAGCTCCAGAAAAGTTTCCTCTAAAGCTTCCCCAACAGAAATCTCATCGTAACAAGATTCACTCTTGATTTTATATACTGTCGCCCAACACGACACCTCAGTTATACCATATAGATTAAATATACCTAAATTACTACTTCTGTCATCACCCAATATGCATTTAGGAAATTGCTCTCCCCCAAATGCTAAAATCCTCAGCCTTGAATTACTGAGGATGTCCTTAATTTGATTTTCATGCCAACGAAGGAAAATAGACGGTACCATTTGTAGAACTGTCACTTTTCTAACATTAAATAAAGCCTTGTAAAGAGAAAAGGGATTTATCGAAACGTTATACGGGACAATTAAGAGCGTAGCACCCGATTGCAAAACTAGGAGAAGCTCTATTAGTGAAGGGTCGAACGTTAAAGGCGTGCCCCAATATATAACATCTTTAGAATTGATTTCAAACAATTTACTGAAATAAAAGTTATTAAAACTCCGAAGACAAAAAAGTGTATATCCAACAATTAAAGAATATATACATCACAATAAATTACCTTAAAGCTGTTATATTAGCCTCGATACAAGCATGAGGGACTTTTATTATTTTGCGTTCCCCAGTGCTGCCAGAGGTTTGCACAATGCAGAATATATCACGATAGCTTACATGTGGAAACTCGAAATCTCGACCCCATAAAATTAACTTGTCATTACAGTTAAACGTTAACTTGTGAACTTCTGTATAGTTTTCAATTTGTCTTAGATCGCCTAGTGACAGTATCCAATTGAGTTTTAAATCTGTAATAGTTTTATCGAGACGTTTTAATGTAAGGAATACGAACGCATGTTTTAGTTTCAGCAAGCTACAAATGTCTATAAATAATATTCCACCAGCGTTTAACAGGACCTATTTACCTCAATATAATCGACGGAATACAGACGTTATGATCGATAAGCAAGCCTAAACAAACGTTTTTTTGTGTGACGTATTCCGTAAACAACTTCAGGATGAGATCAGATAGTCGTATGACTTCTTTATAACTTTGAACTTGTAAGACAGCTTTGTCATTACACAATACAATTGCATCTTCATCCGAGTTTGCAAAAGAGTTATAATTCTCAAGAATAGCTAACATTTTTTTGTGTGTCCTGTAACCTAAAAATAATAACATCCATGAAGTTGTAGTTGTAATGCCCAAGTTGAAATAGGTGTGTTCACCGAGTGTTCTAAACAAATCGAATAGAGTGTATTAAACTGACAATTGGAACACTTGTATAATTATCGAAGAACAGGTTAATACTCAGATTTTGGTAATTGTATACAAGAAGTGTTCCTGGACAAATGTTTTCCTTCCCCCTATTTTTGAGGGTGCTGGAAACGAATCTGGCTTCAGTTTTATCCGCTCGGACACGGTTTTCGAGAAAATGAATTTTCCACTTTTCCGCATGAGGCCATTTTTTCTATCAAATAACTTTCACTTCACACTACATAGATAGCTAATATTAGTACCAATAGATACTACGACACTTCCTTTACACATATCATATATTAAACCGTCATAAAACCTATTAGAAACTTTCGATGTTTAGTTACTTCAAATGTGCACAATGACGGGCAGTTGGTGTCGTCCATTGTAATTCGTACGCCCTCCGTGTCGTTCGATGAAACTACATACATACAGAGAGGCTCCAAAAGCTAACTTTGAATATTAACAACTAAATACGTTGTTATTTTGAAGGATACTAACCTAACCTAACCTAACCTGACTGTCTACTTATTATGGTTAGGTTAGGTTAGGTTAGTATCCTTCAAAATAACAGATATTTAGTTGTTAATATTCAGAGTGAGCTTTTGGAGCCTCTCTGTATGTATGTAGTTTCATCGAACGACACGGAGGGCGTACAAATTACAATGGACGACGCCAACTGCAATTCATTGTATACATTTGAAGTAACTAAACATCGAAAGTTTCTAGTAGGTTATATGACGGTTTAATATATGATATGTGTAAAGGAAGTGTTGTAGCATCTACTGGTATTAATATAACCTACCTACGTAGTGTGAAATGAAAATTATTTGATAAGGAAAATGGCATGTATTACGGAAGAGCGGAAAATCCATTTTCTCGAAAACTGCGTCCGAGCGGATGAAAAAGAAGCCAGATTCGTCTCCAGCACCCTCGAAAATAGGGAGGTAGGAAAATTTTCGTAAGCATTTGCCCAGGAACACTTCGTGTATACAATTACCCAGATTTTGATTGATATGTGTTAAAAGAGAAACTTTATAAAACTAATCAATATTTTGACAACCTTAATTAATCTTCTTAATGAATTGAGACTCGCCTTTATGATTAGAAAGTTGCTTTTAGTCGACAGAAGAGTAATTCAGTATACTAAATGAATATATATTTTACTTAGTTTGGTAGATTTGAATTCTTGAAATTAATAATTACTACCAGAACACAAGTCTGTTCTTTTACCTGCTCTAGCCTCGAAATCAGTTCATATTCCATTCAGAAGAACTGAAAAAAGAAGGACGACTCTGCACAATCAAGTATAATACACTATTTCTTTGATAATTGACTTAATTTTAATTTCTATATATCTCTATGATCTTTGGCAATTTTTCCAATAGACAATTTATTGCTAATTTCACGTTCTGCCAACCTTGATTTTTTACGTACATTTGACAATCAGCTGTTTTTGTTTATATTCTGCATAAAGAATCTTTGTATACTACACTCATACTGTCCAAAAATCAGGTAAATTTACCTTTTTATTTATAAAATACATATTGCACACACATGATATGTAAATTTACCATTATTATTTTATTTGATATTTGCACAAAATTCCGCTTTTGTCTTAGAGGCCATTGTTTTAATTAGACAATGGGTAGAGTCTTTCTGGAGCATATGGGAGGCAATCGCCTTTTTTCTTGTGCTAGATGCGATACGAACTTAACGAATCGTTCAGAACTGATAAGTACAAGATTCACAGGTGCTACAGGACGAGCATTTTTATTTAATCGAGTGGTGAATTTGACGTACAGTGACGTACAAGACAGAGTGATGCTTACAGGACGTCATATGGTAATAATAGTTTCCAATTTATTAATGAATTTAGATTTTGAGATGTATTTTGTGTACCACGGATTTTATTTTTTATTCTAGGTTAGAGATGTGTCGTGCAAATCTTGTGATTCGAAATTGGGGTGGATGTATGAATTTGCCACCGAAGACAACCAGAAGTATAAAGAGGGGCGAGTGATTTTAGAGAGAGCTCTTGTAACAGAGAGCGATGGTATGGAAGATAGAACTTACAATGACAGGCGGCAAAATTAGATGACATTAATCAAATATTTAGTCGTTGCTTTTAGTTATATTCGAAACTTAGGAAAGCCAAGGTTTTTTATTTTGCAATTGTAATGCATATAGTTTGTTCTTTCTTTTTAATAAAAGCAACATGGCATTCACATTAAACACAAATAAATTATAATAGGCATCTGATAAGAATAATAAATGTTATGAAACTCTATAGATAAGAATAAAAAATATCCAGTACATTTTAATTAGTGTGATAAGGCCTTGGTTTTCTCCATTAATTTAGTGTAGTGTTTAGGTTAGTTTAGATTTTATACCAACAAATTTATACAAAACTTTATAAAACCCAGATATTTATTTTGGGGGCATTTACATTTTTTAACAGCTCTAAATTTTTAGCTTTTAGTATTGTGAATTCATAACATAGGCATTGAACATTGTTTTTTCGAACTAACAGAATGCCAAGTGAATTGTAAATGCCATAAACGGAAGACTTTTTTGGGACTGGTTTTGCTTACAAACAGTGTTAGCTGTAATGAAATATTTATAGCTTATTAAAGACTATCCCAAAATAATTGTAGATCTCAGACAAGGCACTCAAACCGGACGCTTAAATAATAGGAAAATTTTTACTGCAAAATAGTTCATTTACGAATTAACTTCTTCAGTTTCAGTGACTATGATGTACACAATTCCTTCTTTTTTTTTTTTTTTTTCTTAATATTTCCTTATATCAATAGTAATGGATTAGCAGTAAATGCTAACAAGGAGGAAATCACTTGTAGTATTAAATTATAAGAATGTCTGGGAACATTGGTAAAAATTTTATCGTTTCAGTTAATCGAAGAAGGAGGTAGTTATCTATGTGAATTAATAATGTATATTTATGACTGAACATTTCAATAAAGAATGAGGTCGTTGTTGACTTTTTTTATATAATTTAGTTCCTCGCCAATGAAATTAATATTTTCATTAAAGAAACCAACCTAATTGAAGATCAATTAGGTTGGTTGAAGATTTTCTTTTATACGATCATTGTGATTGTTCAAATTTACCACTAGTTGCAGTTAGTTATGTGTCCGTCCACTTGTAGCGCTAATACACAAGGAACAAAGGAAAGTCACATTATTACGTTTTCTGTTAACACGAATTGTGTGATTGTAATTTCCATGGTATTATGTATTTACTTTCTTTCTTATGATTACATACAATTATGAAAAAATTCGAAAAAACTAAAATATTGTGATAACCAGATCAACCTCAATTACTACAAAAGGAAGGCTACTAATGGTAACGCTCCGCCTACTGATACGTGAGGATGATATTACAGATACCTGCAATGGTAATCTCTTTATTTGCGAATTACTCATTCCATTTTAGTAGTGCTAGTTACGTAACCTTCTATCTCAATCTTTCTAATACATTCCCGAAAGATAGAAAAGAACAGCGATAATTATCCGTAAAAAAATCTTATTTGTTATTGGTTTTGTAAAGTGACTTGTCTTGTCATTGACATCATTTTGTTACCTTTTAGGGAAGTTTCTTTACGAAAAATTTGAGGTAGGTATGGCCATTATTTGTCAAAATTATGATTGTTAAGAATCCAAAACCGGTGTTCAGAAAGTGGTTAAAACGCGGGGCGCTCGCAATTTTTGTCGTCGAAGGAATTTGTTTCGTCGGTAGCTACGCCATTTGGCACAAAGTCAACACCGAGAGAGGTACATACATAGACACATGGTAGTCAAAATTGGTGTGAAATTAATAATCGATTTCAGACTCCAGGAAGTATCTGCGTGACAACTACCCCACTCTGTTGGAACTTTACTATAGGACGGGAGAAACTATCGACTCGCAGAATAACATCAGGCAGATAGACCAAGCGTACTGGGCTACAGAGGCGGTTTGATGGCAGACAGATACATAAAGTCTCTATTTTGGTTGTGCAGTTTCTCAGGACTTGGCTATGGTCTGTTAGTTCTTAGTACCCACAGCGAAAGTGATATTGAAAAGTTAAAGAAGGTATGTAAACATAATATATAACCTAGAGTACTAGTTTGAGTGCTTGTAATCATATAAAAGTCTTTAGTTGAATACACATTGCTAGCACATAAAGCGAGATAAAATATATAACTTGTATTTTCAATGAATGGATGATAGTATACATTATTGTTTGAAGAGATACTATTATGGCCATTGTCAACAATAGAAGTAATTGTAGACATTTGTAATAATTGGATAGAGTTTTGACATGACACTGAGTTTGACAAGAGCATTGAAATATCAGATTGATATAATTTTGTGATCAATTTTCTTTGTAGTTGAAATTAAATATAGTTTCTATTTTAGGTTTTTAATTATGTAATAAATAGAAACTTGAACCTTAATTAGAAAATATTCACTTGTTGGTTTTTCTTGTCATAATTTTGTTAGCTTTTCACTCGGCAGAGATAAATTACTATCTATCTTTTTTTAAGGAGTTGCCGGGCATCGAAAAGCAATCCGATTTAGCATATAACCGAAATAAGCAGTTCACTGACGTTCTGCGAGCAGCCTCACAGACCACTAAGCCATTTTACCTTATGACAAAGGAGGAAATCGAAAGAGAAATTAAAAAACATCAGTAACACCCACGCGTATTAAAAAAATGGATATCATGGATCAGAAACCTAACAAATTAAACATATTAACTAAACGAGAACTGGAACGACAACTGCATCTACAGAAAAAAAAGGAGGGCAAAGACCTTCTGTCTGCTGACACGGAAAAATTAGGCTTCTTCGAAACTATCTTCGCGGAAAAACAAGACTATATACAGCGCCTCATCAATGACTCCCCAAATTTGCCTAAAGGTGACCTCCCCGATCATTTCAACAAAATCTCACAGGAAATATTAACATTGCAAAAGTACGTAGCTGCCTCTAGTATATTTCTTAGGAATTACGATTTGAAAAAGTGCCAGGACATTTTACAGGAATTGACCACAAGGTCAAAGGATTACGAGGACAGGCTTTTGCCGAAAAAGAAATTTGGATTTAAAAACAAAGTGAAACAGAAACCCAGCCGTAAAAGCGCCAATGGAAACGATAAATACGTTGATGAGGTTGATTCCGTAATGAAACCATACATAAAGGAAATCAACTGCGGGTTCTTTAATAAAACAAACGAAAGGCTCGCGTTGACCAATGCGGACATATTCATGAGAGACGTTTCCGTTGAGAATCTGGAGAACTGTCAAGTATTCTTCAGGGGGAGCCCATCAACCCTCCATTTAAACCACTTGAAAAACTGCAAGGTGTTCTCTGGGCCCGTGTCGACCTCGATATTTGCGGAGAATTGTCAAAACTGCACGTTAATTATCGCTTGTCAACAACTACGACTCCATGGCTCTGCCAAGGTCGATATTTACCTGCACGTTACTAGTAGAGCCATAATGGAAGACTGCAAGGAGATTTCTGTTGCGCCCTACAACTGGAAGTATAACGGCATCGAAGACGACTTTCAGAACGCCTCTTTAGATCCGTCGATAAACAATTGGAGGTGCATTGACGATTTCAACTGGTTAAGCGAGAAACACTCCCCCAATTGGAGACAAATAGAGGAAAATGATAGAGTTAAGACTTGGAATGATGTTTAATATGTTAAATAACTATAGCCTACTTAATAAATTGTATAATTAACTTGCTCAAGTATTTTATTAACAGTTTTTTTTTATCAAATACCAGCTTTACAAATCGTATATAATACTTCATAAAGCGAGACCTTTATACCTTGTTTTGTGCTACTTATTCGCAACACAATAAAACAACTTCTCTGTACTATTTTTCTTTTAATTAACTTACACATTCACAGAATCTACATGAAACAAAAACTTATTTAAACATTGTTTTAAACGTCATAACCTACGATGTGACGTTTTCCGATGCATTCGCCCACATAAAACCAGCACAGCACCTCTATTCCAACGAGAGTGTTTAACCAGGCCTCCCGCACGGTCAAATTTTTCCATGTGCCATTCTTAGCACCGCTGATTAAGCGGCCGATGCCAGCCCTTATCTGAGGAATGTCTGCTGGGGTTGGAGGTGTAAGTTCAACTTTGGCATATTTTAGAAATAGGTTGAGTTTTGGACGACCTTCTTGTACGAGTTCTGGAATATTGATAATGTTAAGTGGAATTTAATGGAAATAGGCGAGATCAGGGAACATAGAATAAATCCATTTATAGGTTAAGTTACGTAATAATTGAATAACATTCATGAAATAATGTTATAGGTGAATACTTACTTGACGCTAGAATAGGTATTTTTGCAACGAGTTTGGCCATTTTTATAAATTTCTGTACGAAAAATCAAGTTAAATTGGCCAAATCGCTCAAACACCTTCAACAAATTGACGTTTAAGCACAGAATCAAAAAATGTTCGTAAATATTACACTTTTATAGCGTTTCCGATTGACTTGATTTATATTGCAGCATTGATTATTTCGATCGATATTAAATGTGATACACATAAAATTAGTATATCTATACAAACAACGGAATAGGTGACGAATGCAGGTTGCCTTCGTCACCTATTTTGTTAGGTGTATTCTAAGTAGCATATAAATTTTTATATAATTATAACATACTGAATTGACTTTATGTTTTACGGTATCGAAATAATATCGAGCAGTGCACAAGATTTATATTATTACCCACACCAGGGTCAATTTTATTATGCTGGAGATTTCCATAAGTCGACTCAAACAAATATTTATCGTGGCTTTTACCATTTTATCCTAGCAATTATTTAAAACGCAATCAGACGAATACGAAAACTGATAGAAGTAGTAACTGATTATAGTGTCAGTTACCTTAAAAGGAACGCAACTAATATTCATAGCTCTCATTGGGGTCATGGACTATTCTTAATTGAATTGTAAATGCTTATTACGCTTATTACATTACTGAATTTCTTATTCTACATATGTTTATATAACTGGTAGGTTATAGTTTGAGGTTGAAGTTGAATTAGCTATTAAGTAACGTGTCTGCAACAATTGGTTTCCAACCATAGATTTTAAAGATATATTTTAAGACAGTCTGTGGTTTTGAGGACCCAATTTGTGTCTGTCAAACAAATTACATAACCTCAATATTAAATTACGAGTGGCCGACAGGGCCATTTAGACGCCCGTTTTGTAACATAAATAATAAAAAAAAAAGTATAACAATTAAGAATGTCTTCGTCGAGTTCCCTAAAGTGGCAAATTGCATTAGGATTAGGGGCCGTGGGTGCCGTAGGCTTGGCGTACTGGTATTTAAAGACAAACAAAAACCAGTCATTACAAAAGATAGAAGAGTCAGCGATAAATGGGAGCAAAGAGGAATCTCCATTTCAGAAAGCCCAGAGGTACAAGGGCGAGGGTAACGAGTTATTTAAGCGAGGGAAGTATGACGAGGCAATATCTTACTATAACAAAGCGATCGATACAATTCCTGAAGAGTACAAAACAGACTTAGCCACATATTATCAGAACAGAGCAGCGGCTTATGAACAGTTGAAAAAATGGAGCTCCGTCATTTCAGACTGCACAAAAGCCATCGAGCTTAACAACAGATATGAGAAAGCACTGTTCAGAAGGGCCAAGGCTGAAGAAATGACAAAAGACTGGGTAAATGCATTAGACGACGTTACGTCTGTGTGTCTTTTACAAAATTTTGGCAACCAAAGTGCCCTTTTAATGGCAGACAGGGTCCTGAAGGAATTAGGCAAAAAGAATGCTGTCGAGGCAATTAACAATAGAAAGCCCATTATTCCCTCCAAGAATTTTATAAAGACATACTTTTCTTCATTTTCGGAAGATCCTGTATATAGAAAATTACAGGAAACGACGCATCCCTTAGGCCAAGGAGAATTGAAAGGTAAGTAGCTCTGAAGAACAAACAAAAAAGATTTTCTTATAGAATGTGGAATTTATTTACTATACATGGGTTGGTTAGTGTAACTTAATAATTATTTTTGTTTGATAATTGTATGTTTCGGAACGTATAGATGATTTCTAAGTTCTCCTAGTTCAGTACTGAATCAAAGTTCATATTCAATTCTTCCCAAAGGTTTCCTTAAGGCCAAATTGGCATTTGCCACTGAGAAATACGATGAAGTGATACCAGCCTGCACAGAGGAACTAAATTTAAGTGAATCTGAGTCCAGCTACAAGATCGAGGCTCTATCACTTAGGGCATCATTCTATTTTCTGACAGGACAGTTCAAGGAAGCCCTAGAGGATCTCACGACGATCATCGAAACGAATGATGCTGAACTTTTGATTAAAGTTAACGCTTATATAAAGCGATCATCAATATACATGCAGACAGAAAAGTTGCAAGAATGCCTGGATGATTTCGATAAAGCCGCCGAGTTGGGACCAAATATATCAGGTCTGTATCGATCAAATTTATTCATTTATTTAATTTGGAGTACAAAAAATTGTTAGAACTATAGAATTTTTGTTATGAATGTAGTTTGAGGTTATATTTTTGTCGTACAGACGTGTTCCACCACCGAGGCCAAGTCAAGCTGTTAATGGAGAGGACGGATGAGGCCCGTACAGATTTTCAGAAGGCTGTGGATTTAAACCCCGATTTCTCGGTGGCTGTGGTACAGAAATGCTATTCAGACTACCGTCATGCCATGCAAGCCCAGGACGTAGCTCTGCTTATGCAGAGCATGTCCGACTTCCGAAAGGCCATCGAGAAGTTCCCGAATTGCCCCGAAACTTACATATTATTCGCCCAAGTAAAGACTGAGAAGCAGGAGTTCGAAGACGCCGAGGAGCTGTATCAACAGGCGATGAAGATCGACCCGAATAATGCCTCAGTGTTCGTCCACCGGGGGCTGCTGCTGTTGCAGTGGAAGGGCGACATCGAGAAGGCCGTGGAGCTGATGAGGGAGGGCATAAGGATCGACGACAAGTCCGAGTTTGCTTATGAGACGTTGGGCACTGTCGAAGTTCAAAGGTAGGGGGATTTTCAGCGATGATTCTTGGCTCATTAATTTTCTTTTCAGGGGGAACCTAGTGCTTGCCATCGACCTGTTCAACAAGGCCATAGCGCTGGCCAGGTCCGAGATGGAGATGGTGCATTTGTTTTCGCTCCGAGATGCCGCCGCATCGCAGCTGAAGATAGCCTCGAAATTAGGTGTAGGGCCAGACCTTTTGAAGGGAGTGTCTTAATACATGTTTCTCTTGTGTCATATTCTTTGTTTATTTGTTTAAATATTATAAATCTGTTGTGGCTCTCGATGAATACCGTTACTGTAAATATAAATCATTCCAAAATTATATAGACGTTTTTAGTGAAGGTTTTTTCTTTTATTCCCCGTGTTTTCGAGTGCTAGACGGTATTACGAATGGAAACCTGCGCTTCTCCAAAAACAAATTGACACCATCTATTAACAAAATAAAGAAATCCTCTTGTTTCTACAGTTATCAATATTTTATTTCTTTATTTTCCTATGTTATTTCCCCAATGGCACTTTCCGATTCTCTCTAAATTTAGAGGTTTTCTACAATACTGTTGAAAAACCGTATTCATATAGGTGTCAGAAAGATAGACAAATTTAAGGGCACTCCTGGACAGTTTCTCATTAAAACGGAGATTTCTACTATGCTCAGCTGATCGATTTACGTGAGACCCATTGTATTTGTGGCGATTTTAAGACTTTCGTATTTTTCACTAAATTTCCTTACTATAGTCCATCACTTTTTTTCCACGAAAAAACGTTTTCTCGAGAAAATATCTGAAAAAATTCATATAGGCGTAAGAAGAATAGAAAAATGCAATGGCGCCTTCGGATTTTCTCTAAATCCAGAGGTTTTCTGCAAAAGGCATGAATTTCGAGGTTGTTGCTTTGAGTCTGCAGTTCGAATAATTTTTTCGTGTTACAAGAAATCCGACAGTTTCTCATTAAAACGGAGATTTCTACTATGCTCAGCTGATCGATTTACGTGAGACCCATTGTATTTGTGGCGATTTTAAGACTTTCGTATTTTTCACTAAATTTCCTTACTATAGTCCATCACTTTTTTTCCACGAAAAAACGTTTTCTCGAGAAAATATCTGAAAAAATTCATATAGGCGTAAGAAGAATAGAAAAATGCAATGGCGCCTTCGGATTTTCTCTAAATCCAGAGGTTTTCTGCAAAAGGCATGAATTTCGAGGTTGTTGCTTTGAGTCTGCAGTTCGAATAATTTTTTCGTGTTACAAGAAATCCGACAGTTTCTCATTAAAACGGAGATTTCTACTATGCTCAGCTGATCGATTTACGTGAGACCCATTGTATTTGTGGCGATTTTAAGACTTTCGTATTTTTCACTAAATTTCCTTACTATAGTCCATCACTTTTTTTCCACGAAAAAACGTTTTTATAGAGAAAATATCTGAAAAAATTCATATAGGCGTAAGAAGAATAGAAAAATGCAATGGCGCCTTCGGATTTTCTCTAAATCCAGAGGTTTTCTGCAAAAGGCATGAATTTCGAGGTTGTTGCTTTGAGTCTGCAGTTCGAATAATTTTTTCGTGTTACAAGAAATCCGACAGTTTCTCATTAAAACGGAGATTTCTACTATGCTCAGCTGATCGATTTACGTGAGACCCATTGTATTTGTGGCGATTTTAAGACTTTCGTATTTTTCACTAAATTTCCTTACTATAGTCGATCACTTTTTTTCCACGAAAAAACGTTTTCTCGAGAAAATATCTGAAAAAATTCATATAGGTGTAAGAAGAATAGAAAAATGCAATGGCGCCTTCGGATTTTCTCTAAATCCAGAGGTTTTCTGCAAAAGGCATGAATTTCGAGGTTGTTGCTTTGAGTCTGCAGTTCGAATAATTTTTTCGTGTTACAAGAAATCCGACAGTTTCTCATTAAAACGGAGATTTCTACTATGCTCAGCTGATCGATTTACGTGAGACCCATTGTATTTGTGGCGATTTTAAGACTTTCGTATTTTTCACTAAATTTCCTTACTTATAGTCCATCACTTTTTTTCCACGAAAAAACGTTTTCTCGAGAAAATATCTGAAAAAATTCATATAGGCGTAAGAAGAATAGAAAAATGCAATGGCGCCTTCGGATTTTCTCTAAATCCAGAGGTTTTCTGCAAAAGGCATGAATTTCGAGGTTGTTGCTTTGAGTCTGCAGTTCGAATAATTTTTTCGTGTTACAAGAAATCCGACAGTTTCTCATTAAAACGGAGATTTCTACTATGCTCAGCTGATCGATTTACGTGAGACCCATTGTATTTGTGGCGATTTTAAGACTTTCGTATTTTTCACTAAATTTCCTTACTATAGTCCATCACTTTTTTTCCACGAAAAAACGTTTTCTCGAGAAAATATCTGAAAAAATTCATATAGGTGTAAGAAGAATAGAAAAATGCAATGGCGCCTTCGGATTTTCTCTAAATCCAGAGGTTTTCTGCAAAAGGCATGAATTTCGAGGTTGTTGCTTTGAGTCTGCAGTTCGAATAATTTTTTCGTGTTACAAGAAATCCGACAGTTTCTCATTAAAACGGAGATTTCTACTATGTTCAGCTGATCGATTTACTATTTATTTCATCGCTATTTGCCAAATAAAAAGCTCTCTTATCTTGCCGATAAACGGAACAGTCTACCTGAGCGTAGCCATAAACACAAGCCACGGTATGCTTTGAGGTTTTTTATTTGGCAAATAGCGATGAAATAAACTATACGTTAGATTCAAGTTAATTTGTGGCGATTTTAAGACTCGTATTTTTTATAGAATACCCTTACATAGTCCATCGTTTTTCTTCGTTCGAAAAAAAAAACCTTCGAGAAAACATCTCAAAACATTCGTATAGACCTAATAAGGATAAACAAATTTAATGGCGGAATTCATCTTCGTCCAGTCCAGTACAGTCTGAACGTATACTGGTCCAAGATCGGACCAGTATAATTGATTTTGTTCTCTTCGTATATTTTAAACTTTCCAGCATATTTGACGGAATGTTAGATGGCATTGCAGTCGTGTGGATATGTCAATTTGATCTATAGCAGCGATTTACAATGGGGTATTGCTTTCAAATTCTACACTACGCTGATTGACAACAATGACGAGTATAATAACACAAAATGTTTAAAGTACTCGTACGAACTACATGAATTCTATTAAGTAACAATGAATATTTGAACGCGTAATTTACAACTATTTATTTCCAACGATAATAACAATAAATAAACAGTTTTAGAAGCTTAACACGGATTTTTCCACACGTAGAACATTTCTATCTCGAAATTGAGTAGCCGAGAAAAAATAAACCAACACATAAATGCAGAATGTTTTATGCGACAGTTTTACTTTTTTCAAATAGTCCACCTCGTGCTTTCTCATGACCCATGGACAGGGTGGGATATGTTCTATCCACCTCAAAATCAATAGATGTCGTCTGGTAGACGTCCCTAATCAGAATCAGTAGAAGCCCGATCAATCCGACACGATTTAATTGAGTGATCGTGCTAACAATAAAAATTTCTCAAATAGTCACCATTGTACTTTCCCATGACCCACGTACATGGTAAAGTATATCCTATCCACCTCAAAATCAATAGGTGTCGTCTGAGAGACGTCCCCAATCAGAATCAGTCAAAACCCGATCGATCCGACGATTTAGTTGAGTTATCGTGCTAACAAGAATAAATGCCGACGACAACAAACCGTTAAAACCGTTTTTTTTTTAGTTCTTAGGTCGAAAAATGAAAAATAAACCCAAAACAATTTTTTTTCAATTTCTCTTTACACGATTACATTACTTTTCCGCGTATAGTGGAGTGCGGAAAAGTAAAAAAGTAGCTTCAGTAATCACTACTCCTAAGCTGTGCTAATATTTCCAAGTCAAGGCTTCACATAATTTATTAATGAGAATAGGAAAAATAACGTGTCTTCGTGTCTTCTTCTCTTTCCTCAGCTTTTATATTCTGCTCCATTGTGACCACAAAAGTAATCAATTCTAAATGAATGATTTCTATTGCAAGATAAATGTGTCGAGATGGAGCAGAAGGGACACGTGACGCCAATGATTTCAGTCTTGCGCTAAATAAAATATGGTCGCCAAGGCGAAATCGACAAAGCTCATGACGTCGATACGTCAAGTTCTACGTGAATAAAAATGTCACAAACCGACGAAGATATTGAAGATTTACCAACAGATCCGGAAGATGATCAGGAACCGGAAGAGG
This sequence comes from Rosalia funebris, assembly GCA_037954035.1. NCBI lineage: Eukaryota > Metazoa > Arthropoda > Insecta > Coleoptera > Cerambycidae > Rosalia > Rosalia funebris. Next base: position 2,675,761 of record JAZFAV010000002.1, on the reverse strand, counting down.
AAATCGAGCCACAGCCTGAAGAAGTTGCGACGGGAGAAGTGGAAGAGGTAAAGGTAGAAGTTGACTCAGAGACAGAGATCGCCACCGTAGACGCTGAACAGGATGGCGAGGGGGTGGGGGAGGAGGAGCAAGAAGAGGAAGAGGCCGAAGAAGAGGAACCCAGTTATTATGACCCAGATGATTTTATTTCTGGTGCTAAAGTCTGTACAGGCGGCACTTTGCCGTTGGATATACTGGAATTTGAGTATCCTTTCAGTATATTTAAGAGAAACGATTTAAATTACTTTCTTATGAGTATATTTATTAATTAGTTTCGAGGAATTTACATATTCATAAACGATTCCATTTTTATTCATTTATTCATAATAAAATAAGTAGGAATATAAATTTAACAATTTTTTTATATATTTGCCCTAAAATTGAGAAAACCGTAAATTTATGTGAAATTAAAATCACTTATCGGTGATTAATGCAGTTCTTATTATTCAATTTAGTTATTTGGGCTATTAACTATATGATATTAGCTAATATTTTAGTCAGTAAGTTTTGTAACAAATGCATGAAAATTCATACAAATTTGAATATTTTTAACACATTGACGCAACAGCAAACTCTGTTAGGGATACATTTAAATTACATTGAATTAGTGAACAGTGTTAATACAGGTCTAACAAAAAAAAAAAAAATTTGTATATGCTCCTTGACTTTAAAACAGTTTTTCGTACGGTTACGATTGTCGAAAACATTTTAATCTAACAGTTTTAGATAAGAAAATCATCGTTTTTGCTTCCGGCAATTTTATCAACTTTTTTAACGTAGAAACCAAAGAAATCTGGTTCAGAAGAAGCGCTCTTGGGGGAGGCATCGGCCATATTAAGGTAATGTTTCAAACACAATCTGATTTTTAGTGTTAACCAAAATAACAAGTTTAGTAACAGTCATAGAGTGAATACGATTTCGTTAAGGTGAGGGCTTTTGTCACCCTGAGATAGGATGGCGCCACTTATACTTTATTTCTAATATACTACTTACAATTTATATATTTATAATAATCTATTTATAACAGCTTTAGTGTGTTTTCAAGCAAACAGTAAAGCAGTGGCGACTCGTAGGTAGCGTAGTAGATAGTCATTAACGATTTCTCCTCTGGAAAACTCCAAACTATCATACGGATGACTTATATTCACTTGAATTTTCATCGAATATCTCAAGCCTACGCGACGACAATTCGGCACCACTAATACAGCACTTACAGTGCACAGCTTTATTTATGGTACAACATGACTGAAAGCTATATTCAATATAACTTTACTTTTTTATAGAAAAATCCTAAACTGGAATATCCCTACTTTGCTATTGCTGAATGTGGTGGTAAACGCCCTTTAATCATCATGTACGAATGGCCTGTGATGGAGATACATTGCATTTTGAAAGGAGGATCTGCGAGGCTATACTCAAATCTGGATTTTAGGTATTGACAGTTCCAAAAAAAAAAAAAATTGGGTATTATATATCTCTCTGTAATGTTGATAGTGCTCCCTCGCGATGGAGTGCAATTTAGGTCTTTATTACTTTTCAGTCCTGACGGAGAATTGCTGGCTTCCCAAGGAGGAGAACCGGACTACTTGATCACTATTTGGAACTGGCGCGAACACAAAATAATACTGAGAGCCAAGTCCTACATAAATGAAATTTACAGAGTGAAGTTCTCCCCGTACGTGCCAGGGCAGCTGACAACTTGTGGTAAATGATCAACAAGAGATAATTTTTAAAGTGTTAGACTGTTGACGTTTATCTTTAGATACACCTCTAGCTCCCTACTAAATGTTAAGCTCCTTAACCCTACTCATTTCATAGAATACGTTATTTTTCATAAAATATTAACTACAAATCTATATTACTTCTCTCCGTGTCGAAAAAGTGTCACCAACTATCTTTCCACTTCTTTGCAACCAACCACTTGTTGCCATTCACAATATCGGGAGCGATAATTAATTTAAATTTGAATTAATCAAATTAATGTATAACCAATTAAAACGCATTTTGAAGCACTGGGCATATGAACTACTACTTTAGCTCCACATGTTTGCAGCCAAAAGAAGCACTAACTAAAATTCGGGCTTTAAATAAACTATCTTTAGTTACATAGTAATCTAAAGGAGCGAGAGAGCGCGTTTCATCCTCACGTTACTTCCCGTACCCTGGTCCATGCTTAAAATAAAATAAATTTTAGGTATGAGTCACATTAAATTTTGGAAAATGGCCATCACCTTTACCGGTTTAAAATTGAAGGGAGAACTGGGCCGGTTCGGCAAAACAGAATATTCCGACATCTTCGGAGTACTTCCAATGCCGGACGAAAAGGTAAGCCCTGATTTTCCTCTACCATCCTCCAACGAACCTTTTTGCCCAACAGGTCCTTTCGGGGTGTAGTTGGGGCAACATCCTCGTGTGGGACGCCGGCTTGATCACCCTAGAAGTCTTTAGATCGCTAAGGAAAACCTGCCACGACGGTCCAATCGTGCAGATGTACTACGAAGATGAGGAACTGTGGACGGTATCGATGGACGGTCACATTCGAGTCTGGTGGTATGAGAAAATCGATCAAGCCGACCCACCCGATGACGACAGGGTTGTACTGCTAGACCCCTCGTACGACTTTTACACGCCAGGGGTGATGTTGATGAGCATAGAGAAGAGGTATCCACACGACAATTCCGATACTCTCTACTACGGACAAGTGAGTGGGAATGAATTTTATTCCAGTATAGGCGTGTTCCATTCGTAACATTTTAATCTTTGTGTTCGTCAAAATATAATTACGATACGATTTTCATTACTGTGGCGTTTGAGAAATATTTTATTTTCTGTGTTTTTTAAATAGTATTTTAAAAAATGGCTGTTTCCGATTGTAGGATGGGAATGGCGGCATTTGGTTGATCGATTTAAATACCGAAGAGGAACCAGTGCCATCTGTCCAGCTATACAGGTGTCATGCCGGAGCTGTGGTAGATCTCGCAGTGTGTCCTTTTGGACCTTATTTCGCCACCATCGGACAAGGAGGCAGAATATTTATATGTAATTATTTAGAGAGAAAACGCGTTTTTGAATATGACGTGCCTGCCAAAGGGACTTGCTTAATATGGCTACCGCTAGATGTAAGTACACGGTTGTATATAATAGTCCAGGCTCATAACAATTCGGCCAGGCATAATTTTATTAAACAAAAATATTGGGAACAGAGACAAAGTATAAACTTTTAACTTAAACCCGATGAAATATTACTACGTTATGTGTCACTGATAAGTTTGTTAATAAAATACAGTAAGGTTCGCGATACAGAATAGTTCGGCCGCTTCATCAAAACTGTGTTACATCACCTTTATTAACAATAACAGCTTCAATTCTGGCAGGCATTGTATCTACCAGCGTACTCTTCAGGAAGCGTGCTGTCCCAAAATTCTTGCAATTTGGTACGTAGATCGTTAAATAAACGGGCTGGATGTTTGCGGAACTGTTTATTGATTTTATGCCACAATGTTTCTATTGGCGAGAGGTCTGGACTGCTAAAGGGCCATTTCATAACAGGGACATTATGTTCTGTAAACCAAGCTTTGACAGTTTTTGCTTTGTGACACGCAGCATCATCCTGCTGGAAAACATACTGCGCGTCAGTGCTTTGACATATTGGTATTGACGGCAATCAAGGAGATTAGAGGGAAGGAGAGTAAGCTCCTGCTTTCAGCTGAGGTGAAATACGGCGGTAAACTATGTGGCGCTGCGGGCGTGCTCGAACGTGCGCGGAAAACCAATCGAGGTGTTTTGCGCATGAAGTGGATTCAAACTGTGAAAGTGAGAGAATTTTAAATTCTAACCAGACGCTCACGACATGCGCAGAATAGCCCGAATGGTATTATGCGCACGTTCGGAGTACCGCCTGGTATACCGCCATATTTTCTATCAAGCGAACAATGGTACGTGCATGGAAGTTTACTCTCCTTCTCTCCAACCTCCTTCTTTGCACTGCAGATTTAGGCAGCGAATACATAAATACATAGCAGATATTTTGCCAGCCGAAATTCCCTGTTTATGAGAAATTTTCGAATATCGTCACTTAATGATTTTACATTTTTTTTTTTTTTAGAAAATTTTAGCTGACGCGTCCAAAACACACATTATAATGTCCATTTCACTTCGGCAACAATTGATATTCTATTTTGTTTTAAAATGTTACAAACGCTAGCTAGCTAGCCTATTATGCATTTCAGCAACTGGCCGAACTATTCTGAACCGCGAATCTGTTTTTTAATATTCCATCGTATTTACGTTAAACATTTATATTTTGTTTCTGTTACCAATATTTTTCTTTAATAAAATAGTTTTGAGAGTGTGATTACTTATTTATAATTGTAAAATTATGCCTGGCCGATCTATTAGGAGCCTGGGCTCGTAACAGTGAGGTTTCTTGCCGCGAGATCATAGGCGTAGAATAGGGGTATTATGGTAATGTACGCATGTTCTGGTAATCTCACAAAAATACTCCAATGGGATTAGATTTGGACATTCTACTGGTCAGTCCATTTAGGGACATCTCGTTTGTTAATATTAAAATAATTTTTATAATAAAAAAAATTTATAATCGAAATTAATTTCGTATTGTTTTCGAATGAAGTGCTAGTGAGCCCTCCTGTTTGAATTTAATTTCTCCGTACATGAGGGCTTTCGCCATTACGCCTCAATCTCATTACGGAGTCTCCGAACAACCAAGACAACTTATTTGAGGCTACGGTTACGACATCTAGTCATAACTATCAGTAACTGATTTTTTAGATAGTACGCACTGGTGATATAATCTTAGCCGGATGCGACGATGGTCAAATTCGAGTTTGCTACATAAACCTGCATTACGAAGAAAAAATTATAATGCACGTCACTCAGGTATAACGTAACGCACAATCCACTTCAACATTTAACCAGCGCATTCTAGGTTATAAAACCCCATAATAAGCCTTTGACGGCCATGTCCGTCAACCCGTCTGGCACCATTTTCGTCAGTGGAGGCGAAGACAAGACTATTTTCATCTTTAAAATAGACGCCGAGGAATATTCCGAAGAATTTCTAGTGCCCATCGGGTTTATACCATCTCCCGACGTCGTGACAAGTATTACGTGGCACTACGAGAAAGTAAGTTGCGATCCGACGTTGTACGCTCAAAAACTAATACAAGAAAATATATATAGGACGCAGTTGTTCTCGTGGGTTGTTTACAAGGGAAAATGATGCAAGTTGAGGTACCATACAATGTTCAGCCGTATACCGGTATATCCTTCTTACTAGAACTCTCACCTACGTTTAACGTATTCAAAACGTACAAGTCTCAAATTAGGAGAGATATTAAGATAAAGGAGATACAGGACAGAAAGGCGAAGAAGCTCACTAAGAAGATGGAGGAGTTGGAGAGAGTTAAAAAGGAGAATCCAGGACTGGAAATTGATGAGGATGTATTTTTAGGTCAGGTTATATCATAATCAATCCACACTATTGTAAATTTTAACTACACTTTTCAATCGTATTACTCCACAGCTAAAGGGTCTTTCAATAAGAACGCTCGATTTTTAAACGTAAATAAAACAAGTGTGAAAAAAATCCACTCAATTTTTATTTTACTTGAAAGAATATGTTATGGAATTAAGTATAGAATATAACCTACCTATATAGAATATAAATAGTCTACCGTGGCTCTGCTTGGTGTCATGTATTCAGGAGTTCCAATTTTCGATGACTTTGTCGCATAAATCTGGCTAAATTTGCTAGATGGCGTTCGTTATGTTGACCTTGAGGGCATCAATTATTGTTTGCGGTTTGTTCGCATAGGTCTGCGATTTAAGATAGTCCTAAAGGAAGAAGCCTAAAAGGCGTTAAATCGCACGACCTCGGTGGCCGAGACGCCGTCCTGTTGGAACCACATGTCGTCGGGATCTATATCATCCAGTTTAGACCATAAGAAGTTGCTTATCATCGATCTGTAGCGCTTGTCGTTGACGGTTATGGCAATGCCAGTTTCCTTTTAGGAAGAAGTACGGACCGATGATTCCGGTAGACCAAAATCCGCACCAAACGGTGACTTTCGAGATATATTTGGTGTTGATGTATCTCGTGTGGAATGGTATCATTCCAAATCTGATAATTTTGCTTGTTCACGTATCCAATCATACAAAAATGGGCCAAAAAGATTATTTTTTTGGCGAAATTCCAACTTTTTGGGTCAACTTCCAAGTACTCCAGAGCCCAATCAGCGAACACACGACGTTGTCTATGGTCGTTTACCTTAAGTTTCTGGGTCAGTTGAATTTTACACGGATGCAGATCCAAATCCCGACGCAAAATTCGCCAAGTTAAAGTCGCAAAAAGGCCAAGTTCTTGTGAATGTCGATATATTGATTGCCTCGGATTTTCCCGTACACTCTCACACACAGCAGCGATGTTTTCGGCAGACTTTGCGTTTCGGTGACGTACGGGTGTTGGCTGATTATTTATCAAACCCGTCGACTTGAATTTAGCCACCAAACGTCAAATAGTCGATTCGAGACAATTGTGGCGAGGATAAAAATCACGTAACGCGCAGAACGTTCCTCGAACGGAGCACTGATTTTGAAAATAACATTGGATAATTTGGTGATTTGCCATACACTACTGAACAATTCACAAAAAATTTGACAGACGTCGCTTTAACAATATGGCTGTTATAACCTAACAAATTTCGAGCGTCCCTATTTAAAGACCCATTAAAAGATCTGCTATTAATTAATTTATCTACTATAATTAAATATGTATTAAAAGTAAAAAAGAACGTAGTCGAATGGAATGTAATTAGTTATTTCATGTAATATCGTAGTCGTGAATTGTGTTATTTATTTTTAGCCGACTCTGAATCAGAAGAAGAACTGGAACCTTTATATATACCAGAGGTACCAAACAGAATCTTGTGGTTGAGATATACCGAAGATAAAACTATTTGGCTCTCAATGGGAGGGTAACGTATAATAATATATTACTTTGAATGAATGAATTGTCATCTAGCCCTGTTATAAGTATTGTATTGTTAAATTACGTTTATGTAGGTTCGATGCCGGCTACATCTACGAATACTTAATAGATCAAAAAGACGATGCGCCCTTTCGATTCAAAATGGTCCACGACGCAGATAATATTGAAATCAGCAGTTATGTGTACACGTAAGTTATTATTTTGAAATAAATCCATCAAGTATCTAGATCGACGAGTTAATAGTTGACATGTGCCGTAGGAAACATAAAGAGTATTTAGTATTTGCAATGGAAGACGGTACCATCCGAGTCAACAAGATCAACCCGGAAGATTTCCGAGACTTATCCGACTACTGGACGCTGTCTATGCACGATAATCAAAACGGCTTCGTGCCAAAGATGTCCTTCAGCTGCGATGAGCGGTATTTCTTCAGCTGCGGCCACGACGGCAACGTTTTCGCCTACAAATTTCAACCGGAAGATTATTCGTACCCGGAGGCCCCCATCCCCAAGCTGCGCTCCAGCCGCCCCTACAGCATCAAGGACCTGGATCCCTACGTGAAGCTGAGCCTCGAAGAGACGAAGATCAAGGCCGAGAACGACAGAGTCCTGAAGCTGGCCAACCAGCGCAAGGCGAAGGTCAGGGAAATCTTGAAGAACCTCAAGCAGCGGTACGCCCGAGTGTTGACGAGAAACACCAAGCTGTTGCCCAGCCAGCTGATCCCCAGGGACGACCTGGAGCTGGACCCCCGCGTCTCCGAGGAAGTCGAGAAGGGTTTTGAGGATAAACTGAGCCTGGTTAAGAGGAAACTCGCGTACGATGTCGAAAAGTCGGAGGTACGAATGAGGAAACTCCTCAACTACTTCACCGATCCCGTCGACAAGCATCCCATCACCGTCAGGGCCATCAACGACAAGAATCTGATGGTGCTGACCGTGCGGCAGAGGCAGCTCTACCCGCACTTCTATGAGATGCTTGACTTCGTCACTGAGAGGTGCATCGTGGAACAGTCGAAAGGCAGGTCAATAATTTTTTTTTCAGAACGCAAATTTTACTGTTTCGTTTACTGGACGACATAAAACGGGGTCTTGGCGATTTATTTTTAATAGGAGATAGATTGCGATAGAAAAAATATACGGCGCAAAATCGGTGTTGACGTATACTGTTTCTAATGAACCTGCAGATTTACTGAGGAATTGAATGATTCTGGACTTCTATTGAAAACTGCACTTTTATGGTGTTTATAAAACAGCAAACCCGACTTTTTGCGAGGTATCTAACTTCTCAATTTGTATAAAAACAGGATCAGAGAGGCAATACCCTGAAATATTGCAAACACATAAAAATTATCAGTAAGATATAAGTGAGAAATCGAGGAAAGAACTACCAAACCGCCAAGCGGTTATCAAAGTAGTTCCCGAATAGCAAGGCTATTACATAATCGCTATAAGAAACAACTACTCCTCGGGCTAAAGCCCCGTCAGCCATTGAATTATACCAAAAGCGATCCTCCACCCCTTTCTCGTGTTCCTACACGATCAGATAAGGTTTTAAAAAATTAAAACTCGCCACAGGTAGGATTCGACATTTGTCCCGGATTGGAACCGAACGACATACAGCTGCTTCGAACTTATTAGTTCTCATCAGTGCCGTACACGGTACGCCGATCCAGGACAAATGCCGAAAGAAAGTTGTGGGGTATACATCTTTATCGATTCGATCTATGTCAGTAACATATAAGTCGGAAATCGAGGAAGGATCAACCAAACCGCCAAGCAGTTATCAAAGTAGTTTCCGAATAGCACTTTGATAACTGCTTGGCGGTTTGGTAGTTCTTTCCTCGATTTCCGGCTTATATGTTACTGACATAGATCGAATCGATAAAGATGTGTACCCCACAACTTTCATTCGACATTTGTCCTGGATCGGCGTACCGTGTACGGCACTGATGAGAACTAATAAGTTCGAAACAGCTGTATGTCGTTCGGTTCCAATCCGGGACAGATGTCGAATCCTACCTGTGGCGGGTTTTAATTTTTTAAAACATAAGAATTATGTTTATTTAGTAAACAAAACAACTATAATTTGACTTATACAAACGATGACGTCACACAAGATATTAATTTAACAAATCCACGACTTAATTGGCCCTTTACCGCCCATTAATAATTTAAATGCAATTTTTCTTAACAAAGTATTTGAGTTATACAACCGATGACGTCCCTCTATACAACCGATGACTGCGGCCTTTTTGGTCGTAGGCACAGAATTCACGATTTCATGGACAATAAACTCTTATAATCCACTCCTTACTTAAAAACATAGACATGGAAAGTAACACAGAAAAACTTCTAAACAAATAAAAATGAAAATTTATTCATTAGACAAACCACCAGTCAACAACCAGATTTATACAACCGATGACGTCAGTTAGGAGACAGTTATGGTATAAGAGGAATTTGTGATTGACTTAGAACAAATATTCTCGTCCTATCTGAGTTTTAGACAATATTTTCGCCAAATCTTACTTTATACGACGCTCTAATTTGTACGATAATAACACGACAGGGAAGGCAATAGAAACAATGTTGACTTATACAACCGATGACGTCAAGGTGAGAGACAACAGCGCAAAGAATCCATGATGTTAGGCAATCTACGGTTTGTATAATGGCTCTTTGCGCGTGCATCAATTTAGTGACGACGTACGGATCACATGCTACACCACTCGCAATTGTTACTAATATTCCACAATTACCAGCACGTATGTCTAGTGACATATATTTCAATCAACTATGTATGGCATAGACAGAATAATTTGCCGAACAAAATGCAATTATGAAGTCACGTCTTGACTTTGTTGTATAATTTGATTCATTGGCGTCTCAATATTTCTGTAAAATTTATTTCATTTTTGTTGAATTTATTTTGATTTTTGTTGAATTTATTCCATTTATTTTGATGGAAATATCACTTTCATTGAATGTTTTTGTGGAGAACATTTTCATTACTCTGTCATAGGTTGACGGATTTGTACTGTACTAACTGTTACTCTAAAATGTGTTTTCGGTGCGACACTGTTTAAAAATGTCAATCGATTGATTCATAGAATTGTTACCTGTGGCGCACACGCAAAGGACCATTATACAAACTTTACACTTCTATGGATTTTAAATTAATTTTGACGTAATTTTGATTAAATTAAATAACGTAATTTTGCCAGGACAATAGAATGGAACAGCCAGCACTGATATTTTTCAATAGAAGTTAGTCAACAAGTTGCTAAGAGCTCGGAGATTACTATTTACAATAATGACATCACAAAAACAGTATGTCATCATGAGACATATAAACACGAAGTTATTATTACCATACTTCATAATAATCAAATTTTTGTACATACGTTTTCTCGCAATTAACTTCTTTTCTCGAAATATATCTTATTAAAAATAAATCTTCAAGTCCTGTATGGTCAATATCTCGCAAGAGGCTATAATTACTTTTCATCATGAGTATAATGGTCAGTTTAATAAAAAAATACGCTATATTAGTCCGTTTAAACATCTCATCAGATTCCTAGGTAATTTTTTCAGAACTTTATTCATGAACGGTTAGCCTTCGTCCTATTTTATCAACTTTTTTACAGGACATACGAGAATGAAATAGATTCATTTATTGGCCAGCATTATTTTAAAATGAAGCTATAATGTCCAAGAATATATTAATTTAGGTTTACCAACACATACAACCGTATAATAAAATGTTCTATATTGTAATTTTTATAATGTTCATTGTGTTGAAAAACAAAGTTTTAACAGTCACACACGATTTTTTATGCTTAATATGAATTTAGCTACTGAAATTTCACATTAAAACAATACTGTAATATAATTAGATTACACTAAACATTCTTTTTGTTTGCATCAGCAAAGGAAATAAAAATACGAAAAAGGTAGGTGGATCCAATTTTGTTTATTGTTGCGCTCTCAAAAACGTCGACGTATTTACAAGAATGTCATACATGGAAATATTTTTTTCAAACAGAGCAAACGCAACCGACAATTTCAAATTAACTAAATGAATCTACTTGTAAAATAGAGGATCGGTATTACATCCGGAAAAACCGGAATTATTTAAAGATAGTATAATACAGTACTCAACAGTTCTTTTACTGGATATGTTCGCCTGCCACCTCAAAATGTTTATTAATACAGACCACCTGAAAGAGTTATTCCCCAACGAAAGTTGTTGCCCCCCAAGGCCCCAAAGGCTTCTTCCCTGGAATATTTTCTCCTGAGTTTGTCTCCGTCCGTTATAAAGCACAACCTGGGACCAAAACTGACGAGAATGCTGAATAAGTACAGGGAAAGGATCACAAAGTGGGACCGTCGTTTAGAACAGGTAAGAAATTTATTCTACATATTTACTTACAGTCAATACCAAATTGGCTATTAGTGTGAACCCATAAAAAAATCGTAGCACTACTTAGAAAATTAATGGATAATAGCAAACTCTGTACCTAGAGAAATTGAAAATCTGGGGAGATTATCATTAATAGACAGTTCAAACGTTTTGAAAAGCACAACTTTATTTCGACTCAAATAACTTTATAATATAGTCGTAATAAAAACCCTTAAAAATGCCTATATAATTATCAACCTACTGGTAAATAAATGCCTTAATCTTACATAAACATGTCATCATATCCCGGAGGTGGAAATTCATCATTATCAGGCCTGCGTGCTCTCGGCGCAAACCTGTCGGCGTCTGGAGGCCTAAACGGGTCGAATCTCGCCCCCGGTGGCAAAGACCCTGGAGGGATTCCAATATTGCCGCCAGGATGCTGTGGTGGAGGTGGTTGAAATATCATTCCGCCGCCTCCTGGAGGTATGATGCGATTGGGAACCCGCAACGGATCTATCCCAGCAAACGGATCCAAATCCGACCTCCCGATACTCGGCAGTCCTACTAGAGGATCTATTAATGGCGGGGGTCTCCTCAACAACGGAATACCACCAGGCACAGAATCTTCGCTTAGAATGGACCTAGCTTCACGTGTAGTTTCCGTCTGGCTTGATACCTCTTTCGATTTTGTTGAAACGACAACCTTGTCGATTAGCTGTTTCTTAATTAAGTCAATAATATTCTTACAGTCGGGGATCATTTCTTCCAGTGTGCCAGTTTTTTGAGCTACTGCGCGCGTGTTGAGTTGTAACAGCGATACGCTACGCTCGTCTACCCTTATTAGATTAATCATAACACCGTCGTCCAACGGGGTGGCTTTAAAATTATACAAGCGCCCCTGGTAAACGTATCTTATGGCGTAATCTTCATTCCAGCCTTTGGGTAACGCCTCGCTCTTCGTCTCAGAGCCGTCGATGTTCTTCGACTCGCCTAAGCCAATGCACTTAAATCCATTTGATACTAACACTAAGTGCGTTAAGCATACCAATAGGTCCTGGTTATTGCGTATATCCTTTTCGACGCTGCTATATAGCAGGTCCCAGCCGAAGAGGCTGTTGGCCATACTTAATAGTCGTTAAAACTGCACTGGAATTTTCGTGGAACGGTTTGTTTTGATTTCTGTTTTAAAACGTATAAAATGCACAATGTCATCATCGGCTGTCACATATTTATAGGTTAGGATGCCCGTTTGTTATTTTTTGCTACTAATGGTGAGTTCCGAATTTCTAGTTAATATCACAGAATACCTGTTAATAGACTAATTTGTTGACGACACTAGGCACATTTGTTTTATTCGCATCATTCTGATCCAGAATCGCAGTTCTGTTTTGTCTACGTTTAACACAAGTTTTTTTAAAAATCTCATAAAAGAATGATTCTGAACTATACGAAAAGCCTTATTTTATCACCAAGATAAATTTAGGATGTATTGATTGAAAGTTGGAGCATATTAACTGTCTTTTAGTGGGAGGAGTTTGCTACGAAAAAACCAGTTGAAGGAAAAAACCATCCTGACGATGAAAAGCTCTTCGCCGAAGCAAAAGAGACCATAGGGGATTATAAGCTTAAAGAAAGCGACGATTACAAAGTATCGCACGAACAAAAGGATACAACAGTTAAGAAATACAAGCAACTTTTAGAAGCAAGATTAAAGGTTGCATTGATATTTATTTTTCTATCACTAAATGTCTAATTATCGATATTTTAGCAATACAACATAAGACACGATTTCACACAAAAGGTTTGGGATCTGAGAGATAGGAAGTACGTGGTCCGTGACCAACTTTTAGAAAAGCGAGATATATTAATGAAAATAAATGAAGAACTTCCGGAAGCGTTGCATAATTTGGGCCCGGATATTCCCGAGGTGAATATCGACGAATTTCCTGAGAAAAAACTAACGCCAAACATCGTCATTCCCGAAGAATCGGTATTTGAAGAAACTACAATGGATGAACAAGAATTTGTTAAGGTATACTTTTCAATAAATTAATGGTTAAAAATTTCGTTCAAACTTGGTTTACTGTTCATTTCATCGCTATTTGCCAAACAAAAAAACTCTCTTATCTTGCCGATACACGGAACAATCTACCTGAGCCTAGCCATAAAAACAACAAATAGCCAAACAAATAGCGATGAAATAAACTATAAATGTATTAAATAGGATATGACCTATAATGATGATGTTGATTTAAATTTTTACTATATAAAAATATAATTATTTATATTTATGACGCTGATAACTCACAAAATATTTTGAGTAAAGGTAAAAAGTTAAATTTGTCTTCTTCCACTTTCCAAAAAGTTGAAAATCGCGTCAAAAAAACAAGTTAAAATAATATATTTAAGAGGTAATTTTGTTTACATATACATACGGATACTTATGCATATGTAGAAACCTGATGCCGACATGGAGGAGAGAGAACTTATTCCAGACACCATTTTCCCCATTTTTGACGGTATAAGATTTAAGAGCAGCATCGACACAGCGATCATTGACAATGTCAGTCATATGTACATCAAAGCATTATTAAACTTGCCAGAAGATGAAGATACTCCATACGAAATGGACGTAAAAGCGCAGAGACTTACCAGGTAGGTATTTTACGAAGAAAAATTTACAATAGTAAAATAATTTTGGGATGAATCCAATTTTCAGAAAATTATTTATGCAGTCTCAGACTATAAAATCGATGAACCAAGACATAGACGCATTCAATAAATTGATACAGATCGCCAAAGACAGCAGGCTTCCAATACAAGTCAAAGGCAACTACATCGATCTGTTTATATTGACGACGAACCAAGAACTGAACGTCTTAAAACTGTCCGAAGATATCGAGGATCAACTCACTGAAAAAGTCAACGACAACCTGAGGATAGTTCACGGTATGGAGGATGTTCTAGACGCATTGAACCACAAAATGGATTTACATCAACAGGAGATAGAGGACTGTCGAGTGGAAGAAGCCAAAATCCAAGAGAAATTCAAACATTCGACGGAAAATAACAAATTCTACGATTTTCTAAGGAAGGTGTTCAAGAAGAAGTATAAAGCGCCCAAAGTCCACGGAGATGGTGGTTATCAATTAGACTCATGTATGGCGGTTTACTGTGTTAATTGTTCCAGATTCAAGTTCGTCGTCCTCGTCATCGTCGAGCTCGAGCGAGTCCGAAGACGACGCCGCCAGTCAGGATTCTGAGGATTTTACAATTATTAAGCAGGATTTAAACGTATGTCCAAAGGGTTGCGAGCAGGCGATTTTCAATCTTACCATCGACTTGCGAACTGAAAGGTAAAATATACACTGGTAAAATATCTTTGGCGAGCAACCTTTGCGCCAATTAGTAACAAATCCTTATTAAAATCCATTTACAACATATGACACTGAGGCTTCGACCTACTCAAAGTTTAAAAAAACAAACACGAGATGGCGCAACGGCTGCCCGCCAAAGATACTTTAGTAGCGTATAGTAAAGCTGGTAAAAATTCTTGTCCGACTAAATTGTGATAATTCATTGTTCAATAAGGCACCAATACGAACAAACGGAAATTGAACAAAACAGATTAATAGAAATAGTGAAAAAAGACATAAATCTAAATACCAGGAAGTTGCTTATGCTGGAAAAGAATTTGCAAGCAAGCGTTAATGAATTAGAAGCGTTCCAGGTAAGAGTTTTTAATTTTCCAGGTAAGATTTTCATCAAAGTTTTATACTATATTTTCTTTTGATGGAAATATATAAGAAAATAAATATTAACCGAGTGTTTTCTATATATTAGAGAGCAAAGCAGCGGAAATTAAATCAAGTTAAATGCGTAGTTCTCCTAAGACTGGACCAGATATATGGTTTTAATCCAGGTACTTCGGAAATCACGGACTTTCTGGTGTTCTCTAAAACGATCCTATCAAAATTGTACAAAAGAGTTGGAATTCTACAAGGGGAGACATACGAGCAGAAGAGTAAACATGAGTAGGTGTATTTCGGTTAGATCTGTATCAACGCTTATGTACAAGATGGGGGTAGAGCAATGCCCCACCTTGCTATTTGAATTTGGCGCCCTGAAGCGATGATTGAGCGACCGTTAGAAAAGTATGCCTCAATAGCGAACGCGCGCTCCACCTTTGTCCACTCCATGATGCTAACTAAACGAAGCGGAGCTACAGCTTTACGACCAGCCCTCTCGAATGTGCCTACCCCTACCCCCCTTGGAGCAACCATCGCTTCAGGACGCCAAGTTCAAATAAGCAAGTTGCTCTGCTCCCCTTGTATTATATTGATTTATTTGTCACTTGTTGCGACCATTACTCCGATCGATTAACATCATAATTGACCGAACCTATCGAATCGTTTAAACTTAATTTCCATCGACACATTTCTACGTCTGTTATTCCTACAACTTCTGTTAATTGTTACGGATTTCGATCTACACTCGGTCCTTTCAGATTTAACTACTAAGAATGTCAATATAATCATTTGGAAAATAACAATACACCATATATTTCTCTATACATAATCAAACAGAAGTTGTTTGTAAGTAATAATAAACGCAAATCAGTGTATCAATTTGTCAACAATAACTCACCAGTCGTATAAAGTGAATTATCGTTATAAATATTATTACTCTATGAAGTGGAGGTTATTAAATCTGCCTATATTAACGGAAGTATGGAAGAACTCACTTTAAACAGTTCCGTTTTAGATTCTTCTAAAATCCGGGTAATAAAAAAAGGTTGTTCATAAATTTTCTATAAGCAACTAAAACACAGAGCCTTATTTAGTCCCTACTTCTGTCTTTGAACATGATCAAGTTATAATAGTAAATACACACTTATGTACAATCCATAAGCGAACTTGTTTGTCCAACATAGCAAGATTTGAAATGGAATAAACATAAACAATTGTCATGATAATGGTGACGTCACGAGTGCATTACAAGCTATTTATTAAAATGTTCGATAGGGTACAAAGGTTTGTTCGTCGATGTTATTTCTTATCGATTTATTCTATGGAAATTGCCAACACACCGATCATGACCTCTCGCTACTTAGAGCCAAATATTTAATATAGATCACAATTACAAATTGATTATTTACACCAAAATATTGTATTTATAGATATAAATAAATCTATGCCTTTGTTTACTCAGAAGATTGTTATAACCTATATCAGTTTAAGCTGTCGGTGCTTTCCCGCCAAGTATATTAAAGCTAAATATTTTTTGCATTTCCATTTCCAAAAGTTAAATAGGCATATTTTAGCACAATAGTTCAAGAAAATCAACTTATGATGTTACGTCATTTATTTTACATAACCATAAAGCATAGCTAACGTAAACACATCCATAGGAATCGTTATATTTAATTTGCATGATTTTCACTAACATGGCATAGAATGTTAGTCTATGTAGAGAAACTTTTATTTTAAATAGCGAATGGTGCCGCTAATTTCACGTTAATATTCTTCAATCTAACGATAAAGATACTGATTAACTAGAAATATCATGTTCATGAAGATTGTTTTCATTTATTAAGTACCTAATAACAATAATGTGAGGTTTATTCAAAATTTCACTTCATTTGGCAAAATGACAGCAGCATATATGAAACTACAACACTTTTTAAAATGAAATGTGCCATTAATACTATAAAAATATCTTCAAGAAGTTCACATGCGTGACCTATTTGTCATTGATGCAAATCTTATCGATTCATGTAGTACATACCTGAAACACTTGATGAGAATGCACAAGGACATGGAGTACATGAAGCGCAGAATAAGGGATTTGAAACAGGAACAAGTACTGGTGATGAGAATGAAATTCGGGAAAGTGATCGACATAAACGAAATAGAAGAGGCCATTATAAAGAAGTCGTTCAAGAAAACGCATGTAAATGAACTAGAAGAGGTAATGCTGAAGAAATTAGTATACGACCTTCGCATAAAATCAACAAATTTAAGGGATATCTATACAGCCGAACTCAACGAATGGAAGGTATGTGAAAATAATAGGGCAATTGTAACGGCAGTCAAACGTTCTCTTTTACAGACCAAAATCTGCCACTCTCAGAAGGAGCTGATGGAAGTTATCAAAGAGAACACAAAACGTCTCGATCTGCTAAAAATACTGAACCGAGAAAAGAAAGAACTAGCCGAGGCGTTGGCGATACAGCCCACCAAAAGAGAACACATAGAAAAGCTGGAAAAGGCCAGCAGGCAATGTTTTAAGGACACGTTAAAATTGGAAGAGATTATTGAAAAACAATGCGAGGAACTACAAGAGCTAAAAGGTGAAATTAAAATGCTAAAAACCAAAGGGCTACCGCCGAGAACACCAAAGGAAAAGATCGAGGAAGGAGCGATGCTCGAGGAGAAAGAATGGATTGAGCAAATGTACCTTGACGCAGAAGAAGAGGAAAAACCATTCGCGACTGAGATAACCATTCCTGGATAGTAAATATTTAATATTCCTAGATAATAGAGTAGAATACAATATTTATTAAACCATTTTTTTTTAGTTACGCTATTGAAAGTGAAGATGTAGTGACCGAGCTAATTACTAATCTGATGGAAACATTAGACACTCAATTAGAGAGAAAGTCTACGGAAAATATGGTCAAGAATATTTTAAGTGGCGTTTTCAAATGCGTCAGCGTCACGGATATAATAAACGAAATACTGAGTAACATTCCTTTTGAACCCAGTGAAGATCAAAGGAGCCTTATCGAATCTACCGCAGAGAAACTGTACGGAATACAGGAGCCAGAGGTATGTTTTTTTGTAGATGTATCTAGATCTAATTTCAATATTTCAAGGCTAACAGTTAGTTAGAACTACGTCATTAGTGTTTTTCTGTGATAAATTTCATAAAACATATACGTACAAATCTACTGTTTTAAGTTTCGTCATATTTCGTACTTATTTTAAAGGAATTTAAAGTTTTACTGAGCAACATTAAATAACTGCTTAATTTGCATAAAAAAATAATAGAGAAGCCAATACTTCTATCTAAATTCTATTGATAAACAACGTAGTCGTTTATATTTTGACTTATACAACCAGTGACGTCACGCAAAGGAGAATCACAAAACAAAGGATATATGTGATTTGACAGACAATCTACTGTGATTTAACAGACAATCTACTGTTTTAAATTTTAGGCTTTTTCTTTGAAACTGATGTGAAAAACCAGCTCCCTGCCAAGATCGGTTAAATTAACGGATCTTGGCTCCCTGCCACTGCGGTAGTTCGCTGGTAAATTACTGTACAAGGGGCGCTACTTGTCTTGCAGGTCATGCAGCGCGAAATTGCCGGTAAATTTGAACATAAATGTTTTTAAATTTTAATATACACGTAACGGATGATGTAAAATTAATAACAAAATGAATTTATAGGAAAATTATCTCTGAGGCATAATGTATTACGTAACGATTATTATTGTTTACGGTATAGGTGAAATTGAATTAGGTTAATTTGCAATCATAAAAAATATGTTTTCTTAGGGTACTCTGAGATAATGCACTTTTTCGCCTTCTATGGAACGTTCTTTTTCGTAATTACATGCGGGCCTATGCAACGTCGTCTCACACGACGCATTTTGTTTGTTACTTTCGACGGATCCTCCATTTTATACTATTATATCTATACACTACAGATGGATTACAACTCGCGATTACGCGTTTGTTTATATGTACGCGAGGTTATGTTTATTGTTACTGTAGGTGAGGGACGTAAGAGAAGGGGGGAAACGAGAATGTTTTGCGTTGTCAAGACCTGTAAGACAAGTAGCACCCCTGGCGGCCGTTGTACACGTAATTGCAAAATCGCACTACGTGACATATAGGGAGTTACATCCCCCTGTGAGAAACTAAGACGAGAAAGATAGAAGTTGGTAAATGCTCACATCGAGTAAACAGAAATGACGTCATGCGGAAGAGAGTGACGGAACGAAGAACATCTATGATTTACTCCATTATAAACACTTGGCTTTTTCATTGACTCTGGAAGTTGGTAAATCTATCTGAACCTTGAAATACATGCAGGGTTCAGATATATTTAGCTGTGATCATTTTGTGTTTTTTATATGTAATGAATTTTTATAATCATAATTTTTTTTATTTTCTAATATAGCGTAGCTAAATAGGTACTTATATAGCGTAGTATATAAGTACCAGTTGCTTTTAGAATGCTATCGCCATCAAGTAATGCCTTACAAAAAATGTAAGTCACAGATGGAAGCCCATCTCATACATATACATAACCTGAGTCCGACTCTGTGCAAAATCGTGAAGACACGTGTTTTGATTTTCTTTTGTTAACCAAATTCTACAAATATTTTTTTACCTAATAAATAGTTTCCTTAAAAATTAAAATGTTCACGAGGCAAATCTGGGCATTTGTCGCTTTTTTATTCGTATTTTATAATTATTGTAAAGTAGATTACAAAAAAAAAATATATATATATATATATATATATATATATATATATATATATATATATATATATATATATATATATATATATATATATATATATATATATATATATATGAAGTTTTCGTTGTCTGTCGAATGTCACAAAAATTGGTGTAAACATTTAAAATAATTTTAGCAAGTGCTTTCATTCTAACTTCACCAATCCTTGTATGCGTTTTATCACCAAATAAACTTTTGATTGTAAGGCCAATTTTTTAGCTGACCCCAGACACCATCGACAAGTACGCAGGAGACCTACTAGAAGACGTAATCGACGAAGTTATGCTCCATGAGGGCCAACCCCACGAAGTCATCTTCAGAATGGTGAAGAAGCTAGTGTATTCGGTACCGTTTGACTACGTAATGCAAGAAAGTTCCCTGGACAAGATAGCCAGTAGATTGTCGAGTGCAATCGGAAGCCTTGAGCTCAGCAAGGAGGATCTGGCCAAGGCGACGGACAGCATACCCAGTATTTATAAGGAGGAAATGATGGCGGTGCTGGACGTAATCCTCGAAAGAGTTTACGGCATAGGCATTGATTATTTGTTTGTTATCAAGTATTAAATGTATTTTTAAAACGTTCCTCGAGACTTTCATTTCACAACTTACCCTTACTTAAATTGTGCTTCACAGGTAGATTTTATGGAAAAAAAAATCCGTTATAAAAGATATATTTGCGTAGATACAAAATATAGTAATTTTCTCACAGTTAATACCTAATTAATATTCTGAAAACTTATACATTATCGTTTTTCTCTAGTAAGGACAGATATTGATGCAGGAATACCTCCTCCTGCACAAGGTTTATATCTAAATAGTCGTCGTCTACTATGGATATGTCTTCGGCGATACGCTTGAAGGCCTCGTTCTTTTCGTCGTGTTCTAACTTTTTCCTCTTGATATTCTCGATACTCTCCGACGAGACTACAACAAATAGGTATCACGTGGTTCCATAAATAATTTTTAAAAAAAGCGCTCACTTAATCCCGACAAATCTCCGGTTATGATCCCATCGTTCCCTAAAAGCTCCTCGGCAGCCTGCATAATGTCGCCCGAATGCTTTTCCAGAGCCAATTTCGCCATCCTCGGATCAAACCCCGCATCTTCGAGCTAAATAACATCGATGATGTATTAGCTAGCCATACACGGGCGGATTTTTATGACAGGCCACAGATTTTTTCGAAGGATTCGGGAAAACCCGCAGGCCCGGACTGTTCGTTACAGTCCAATCAATAGGGCATGACCCGGTCACTAATTGTAAACAGCAAAACAAATTTTGAGCACATAGAAAATAAAATTTCAAGAAATTTACAGATTTTTGCTCTCAAAATGGCGGCCGTTAACATAACCTAAAAAATTCGCAGAAGTCAATAAAACTGTTTTTCGCGAATAAAAAAGAAAGTTGTGCTCGGATTGGAAAAAGTTAAATGAGAAAGTTGTAGATAATGAAAAAATCTTTCGCTTCAATTTTTGTGAGCTCGAGTCGATTCATTACTTTTCGAGATATATCGAAAAAACCGTTGAATATTGCGTTTTTTTTATTTTGCTCTAAAAATAACAATATTGGATGAAAACATTTAACAATATCAGAAAATGTAGTCCCAAGTGATACGAAAACAAACGTTTTTGTACAATTCCAAAATATATATTTTTTTCAAAGTTATAGCTGTTTTCGTAAAAAAAAAGGTGTTTTCGTAAAACGGCTTTTCCATCGAAACGGATGGTCCTACAGACTTGTTCGAGGGCTTATTTTCTTCGTTAGGAGTTGTACTACAAACATTTGTAGTACATCGGTTTTTTGACAATAAATTCTTGTAATAAAACCGATGTACGAAAATCACGTCATTTTCAAACGAGATTTTTTATACAAAAAATTAAAAAAATCGATTGTTGCTGAAGATATATTTGTAGTACAACTGCTAACGAAGAAAATAAGCCCTCGAAGAAGTCTGTAGAACCATCCGTTTCGATGTAAAAGCCGTTTCACGAAAACACCTTTTTTTACGAAGACAGCTATAACTTTGAAAAATAAAATATTTTGGAATTGTACAAAAATGATTATTTTCGTCTCACTTAGGACTAAATTTTCTGAAATTATTAAATGTTTTCATCAAATATTGTTATTTTTAGAGCAAAATCAAAAAACGCAATTTTTAACGGGTTTTTCGACATATCTCGAAAAGTAATGAATCGATTCGAGCTCACAAAAATTGAATCGAAAGATTTTTTCATTATCTACAACTTTCTCATTTAACTTTTTCCAATCCGAGTACAACTTTCTTTTTTACTCGCGAAAACCCGTTTTTTTGACTTTTGCGAATTTTTTAGGTTATGTTAGCGGTCGCCATTTTGAGAGCAAAAAACTGAAATTTCTTGAAATTTTTTTTGCTGTTTACAATTAGTGACCATTTAACATAGGGGCTCATAGATTGATTGGACTATTAGTGGAGAAAGAAATCTGAGGGCCAGATTGAAGGCACGGCCCGGGGGAAATCTCACAGGCCTCACCCGTATGTGAGTGGGGAGAACTATAAGGCGAGATCGGCAGATCTCGTCCTGTCAGTAAATTCGGCGAATTTTACCATTCACGAGCAGATCAAATCACAGGCCACTTTTCTGCGTCCTAGTTTTTTTCAGATAATTGTTAGATATTAAATTATTTATTATTTAGATTAGATATTATCTATTAGTTCATTTAGTTTAGTTCGTAAAAAGTTTATTGTGTGTTGTTTCAATAGTAATAAAACCCGCCACAGGTAGGATTCGACATTTGTCCCGGATCGGAACCGAGCGACATACAGCTTGGTGGTTCCTTTCTCGATTTCTGACTTATATGTTACTGACAGAGATCGTATCGATAAAGATGTATACGCCATAAAGTTCATTCGGCATTTGTCCTGAATCGGCGTACCGTGTACGGCACTGATGAGAACTAACAAGTTCGAAACAGCTGTATGTCGTTCGGTTCCGATTCGGGACAAATGTCGAATCCTACCTGTGGCGGGTTTTATTTTTTGAAACCTTATCTGATCGTGCAGAAACACGAGAAAGGGGTCGAGGATCGCTTCTGGGTATAATTCAATGCCTGGCGGGGCCTTAGCCCGAGGAGTAGTTGTTTCCTAGAGCGATTATGTAATAGCTTTGCTATTCGGGAACTACTTTGATAACCGCTTGGCGGCTTGGTGGTTCCTTTCTCGATTTCCGACTTATATGTTACTCAATAGTAATAGAAAAGTGAGGAAAAATGGTAAAAGAGTGGAGCAAATATAGGTTTATAGACATACAAAAAAATAAAACAATTAATACGAGTACGCAACAAAATAAAACGAACTTCATTTCGTTCATTTTTGACATGGAACACGTTTTTGCGATGACTAACTTGCCGAAAATCTTTCCGTAGAAGCGTCACAAAAGCGCGTCATGAGAGTAGCACTTTTACATCTAGGTATCAAATATTTGGAGTGAAGGTAATAGAAAAAAAAAAGGGCGAATGTAATGGAAACAAAGGCGTGTTCCATGTTTTATAATTTCAGAAGGATTGAAATCTAGAAAATGCTATAAAAAACATTTAAAAAAGTAGCTATTACACGAACGTATCGTTTTTCGTAAAATTAGCCCCTTATGGCTAAACTGTTGTCTTACGCCTATCCACGATTTCACCCATTTCGTTTTTTTTCTTGGTGGAGAGGTACTGAGCAATGACGTACAACCCACTAGTAGCTGCCACAATTTTTTATTATTATCCTTAGTAAATTTAAACTAATAGTAAAACACAACAGTGTTAGTGAATTAGTGAAAAACAACGAAAATACTACGTTGATACGTACAACAGCTTAGTCTGTCCCGTCGTCTGGCCTGTGGCTGTCCGACGTGCTGGACAGTCCTGGCCCTGCAGATAAATTGACAGACTTCCGCCGGTTTTCCCCACTAACGAACACATCACAACTGCCAACGGATTTTATGAAGAAATTCCAACGGGCCCGGGTCCATACGTTAGTGGGCTACGACAGGCCTGGGATCGGCGGATGAGGCCCGTGGGAAAATCGGCAGACCGATCCGCCGATCTGGCCTGTCAAAATTTATCCGCTCGTGTATGGCTTGCTATTACCGTTACCAGAGATTGAAATTAAATCGCACAAAACAACAAAATTTACATAACCCCACAAAATATTTCTACTATATAAAATAGTTAAGACTGTCGTTAAATCTGCTTGCTCGTCAGATGGCGCCACCGATCAATGATAGCGGGCACTAACTACAAACTGCAGCTGACTTCACCAAAAACAAATAAACGTGTTCTTAACATGATTGCTCTGAATTGTACTGAATTAAGTCCAAATTTTAAATTTAGTCCATAAAACTGAAGATCTGCATCCAGTTCATATTGGAAGAAAAAACAATATATTCTGCTGGTGAAGTAACATTGCTATTGAAATATTCATAAATAGGTGCAACAATTGGGTTTCAAAACAAACAAAATGGGTTTCAGTTAAGGAAAATATAATATATTGTACTTACCTCTGGTATTAAATCAGTTATCAACGACAACAATTCCGTGCTCTTTGTACCACTTGGACCTGGCAACGGATTCTCCTGGATGTACTGTATACTATCCGATATGATATTATTAGTTTTCTGCAGAGCCACCCGAGCCACCTCCTTATTAAATCCCATGTTCACCAAGATATTCACGAAATTCGGATCGACGTACTGCTGACCGTCTGCGCATTTACCCAACTTTGTCTTTTCCCTAGAAATCATTTATTAAGGCACCGAAGTCTTCGAAAACGAATGAAATACAGACTTTCTCAGTATTTCTTCCGCCTTCGCCTTCTTTCGACTCTCCGCCCTCTTCTCTCTATTTTCGTTAATATAATTCGCGGACTGGTTCACATCGCCTTTAGTAGCCCTCAACCCAAGGGTAGCTTCGGCAGGAGAATAACCTAAATTGAAATATGAACAATATGGGACACACTTCAATATTAGTTTTCTGATATACCTAATTCGACCAGCGCCATGATGCTTTGTTCATCGACTTTCAGATTTCTTATTTCACTCTCCACTTTCTTAAACAATGCCAAGGACTCGGATCTCTTATTTTGGTGATAGAAAACGACCGCCTGCAGTAAATGTAACCTCATGAATAAGGCTTCTTCGTTTCCTTCAAAATAGACGGCAACAAATATTGGCAAATTAAATCACTCATTCACAGTTATTTACTTAAAATAATATAAATATGAAAGCTTCATGCTACGTCTGTTAAGAGTGCATTTAAAAGAAACTATTTGTGTGTATATTCACAACCCACCTTAGGATTAGCCAATAACCGTGTAAATGTGGCAACATCGCTAGTAGTTGGCAAACAACAGCGCTTGAACAACCATAGACAATCAATTACAAATAGAGTATATTAGTTTTTGACATACAAACTGTCATCTCCATTGCTTTATCAAGGCTTTTGTTTACTTATAACGTTAATCATATCGCTAAACTGAATTTTATTGAAAAAATTATTGGAACTGTTTTTAAATATTTATAATTTTTTCACTTATTTTCAAATCGATAGGAAAATACATCTAGTGGATGCTGAACGAATATGTAGTAGTAACATGAGAAGAAGAATCCAGAATTAGTTGACATAGAATTTTTGCAGAATCCTGTATTAATTGACATAGAATATCAATAAATATTTATTTCCATCATAAACAAACATTCCCTGACTTATCCTATATAAACATGTATACCATATTTACAATTTATTTTTAAATTCTATTTCAAGTTACGTAAAATTTTATGTGCACCGCACCGTCTGGCAACGTTGCCGGCATTCAAATTGTCGATCATCGTAAATCTAACAAATGGCATTGCGAATCAAATAATTTATCAATATATGGCGCAAAAAAATACTCAAATACTAGGATATAAAAAAATTAATACTTTTAAAGATATATCTGACGGCATTTTCAATTTAGCGTCTAGTGCCATCTATCAACTAATGATAAAATTATATACATGTTGCAGCGCCATCTAGAATCTAAAAACACAACTAACGTTAGTTGTTACCTGGAGTTCCCTTCACGGCAATTAAACGTTCTAAATTAGGGCCGTAAGTTGCCTGGAAGTTTTCTTCGCAACGTTTTAACCTCTCGTACGCCTCTGGCAGATGGGCAAAGCTTTCCAAGCATAGATAGCACCACGCCATGTCTAGATCTAAAAGGGCGTAGTTGTCGACAGTCTTCAACAGTTGAGAATTGCAGCGTCTAACAAATGTCATAAAAATAGGGACTGCATATTTACAAAAGTGTGGTGATGTACCTGAATTCTTCGTCGGCCTCTAGAAACAAAACTAGGGCTCTGGAGTAATCGTTACGTTTAAGGGCAGCTTTTCCCTTCTCGTGTAAAGTCATGGCGACAATCAGCGCTTTTTTCTCATTAGGGGGAATTTTTATTGCATTTCCAAACTGGTCTTCGAGCTAGACACATAATATGAGCTTAAATCAAATTAGGGACACCTAAAAATTAGCTCCTATGTCTTATATACACGCAGTTTTCCAGGACAATTTCGTCTATTCAATTTTTATTACTATTTCTATGCAATTGTATGTTATAAATAAATAAAGACGATACCTTTAGCAGACAATAAAAATCTATATTTAATATTAATACTATCTAAATTATTTTAATTTGTTATTTAAGAACATCCACTTACCTGCATGAAGTCATTATCTAAAGCCAGTAGACGAGAATCTGTCTTAATACTCTCCAACTCCTTCAGTTGGTTTTCAGTCTCCAGAACTTGAGTTGGCGACTCTACTATCGTTAAAGCAAGAATTTGTTGCCCATTTTTCACCCCTTGGCTGCTTAATGAAGCCGAATCGTTCAAGACCTTACCTGAACTTATCAATTTCATCCTACAAGAGTTGAATCGAACGATGTATATATATGACGTTTAAGCACAACTTTACCTCTCACTAGGAAAATTCACTTCCTGGTTAATAACCGACTTTAAGTCGCTGCCTCCCATCGACAACAATACTTCTTTTGTGACGATTTGTGGGGCACTATTCGGTAAAAGTATTTTAATTTTGATGGTTGCAAGTCCGGACTCTTGAAAACGATTTTTCTGCTTCAAATTTTCCAATGAATTCACCTGCAGCTCAGTTATAATAGAGTGGCAAAATTCGTAAGGAATTTTGAGAGAATCACTATAGTCGCGCGACAATTTCTGCAACGTTTCACGATAAATATAAACTTAAAATTTGTATTTTAATCGTCTACCTTAATAACCTCCTCTGAACATTTTTGTGCATCGTTCAAGTAGGGTGGCAGCCACAATTTAACGCCATCCCTTCTCAATTTATCCCTTATTTGGATGAGGTAATCCTGTTTTTCTAGCGGCGAATTCATTTTTGAAAATCATGCACCTACATTATGTCAAACTGTCAAAGTAAATTGTCAACAACAGAGAAAAGCTCTGTGCATCAATTATAGATTGCTACATAGTACATTCAAAAAATATACTGTTTACGTTAATGAATAAAAGATGGCACATAGGTATTTTCCAAATCATGGGTATTTTTTTGTACTTAGGTAAAGTTGTACGCCAAATATTTACGGTATTCTTCTATCCAGACGTTGTGGTATTGGCTGGCATAATGACTTTACAGGAATACACTCACTGTAATTTACATTCTGTATACTGTAAGACGACTTGTAGGTAGCAGTGGCGTGCGGTTTGATTTTTATATGGGAGAGGCGTCCCAAAAATTTTATTTTATTTAATATTTTGGTATGTCTATCTGTGACTGTCAACGTGGCTACTTACCTTGTTTGATATATACAACAATAGCACTTATGTTTATAGTTATTAATTGTAAATGATGTTATCATAGAAAATTGCACTAAAATATGAAATATACTGCCATCACATTCGATTCGACTGCATCACATTCAATGGTAATGCGATAATTTGGCAACTGCCATTATAATATACAAAAAAAGATGAAACCCTAACAAAATCAAATAAATTAAATACAAACAATTTAAACAAAAGAACTATTAGGAATATAAACACAACAGGGAATGTGAGCAGGCTTCATCGTACAGCTCAAAGAACGTTTTTAATTATCGCATAACCCTGAGATTGTGGGGATGAATGTAAATTGTCCACCTTATTCTTGATATTCCTGTTACGTTTTCATTCAATTTTTATCAGCAGGTGCATTTCCGATTAGCACTTTTAATTTTAATTAAATACTAAAAACAGAACTTCCTACGCTCCAACTACCACTCGCTTGCCCGCTCTAAAAATACCCACGTTTTTTCTTAAATAATTCATTTCTCGAGTCATTGACGCATATTTCATCGATCAGAAAAAGATAATTCTATTTCGGAAAGTAATTACGCGATCGGACTAAAATTAATCGTTTTCTTTCCCTCTTTAATGTCGACAGTTTTTCTGTGCTGTTTTACTCCTACACGCCAGGTCTCGCGGTGAATGTAGAGCGTCCACAAAACAAGAAAAAAGACGCCTCCCCAATGGCAGAGACATTTCGCGTAGACGTGCAGCCGGGGAGCCGATGCCAAGCCATAAAATCTGCAGTCGTCAAAAATGGTAATACGGGACATGCACCCCGACATTCGTTGCCCTGGTAACCCATTGAGCTCTCGCTGACGTCAAACTCATTCGGGGAAAATCATTCCGCGACCGGTGAGATGACGCTTGCGTCTCGCGCGCTCTACCATTGGCTAGCTGACATATGACGTCACCATTTCCACCTTATCGCTGATCGATATATTGCCCATCTTCAATGGTATCGTTTCCTTGGCGCTCGCCGCTAGCGTAGGTGTATAAAAATATCTTCGCCAATCTAAATGATTATCTCTTTTTGGATAGGAACACGTCTTGTCTGGCTCTTTATTTTAGAAGTGACCTACTCGAACGTGGGTCGAATTAATTGCCCTTAGTTTCTTAAACGCGACGTTCTTTTCCAAAATTAATTTCCTATTTATAATTAAATGTGACGTACGTGGTCACTAAAGTAGTAATAGTGGAGTATTGTCTAGGATTGTTAAATAAATTCTAGAAATCAGTCGATAGACTGTGAAACTACAGGTGTACAGACCAGGAGCGTTAGACAAAACGGAATATGATGTCATTGCAATCTTATTATATGCAATATACGAGTACTTAGCAATATGAAAAGATAATATTCCTTTATTTTGTATTTTTTTTTTTTTTTATCTTATAAGGGCTCAAAACCGTAGAGAACAAAGTTCTTTTAGGCAGGCAGAAGTTTACGAAACATTTTTCTTAAAATACCCGTACTTTTATTAAAAGTAAAAGATCCTCAGCTGTTGTTATAATGTTGTGTAAAAACATAAAGACGCTTTTGAAAATTGTAGTTAATTATTGTTTTATTTTTAGGGTTAATAACACATTTGTACGTTATTGAAAATGTTTAATATGGGATGTAACTTGAAAAACTTTGATAGAATTATTTTAAAAGGATGATATAAGTCGAGACGGACATTTTCCTTGCCGACAGTGCACTTTCTGCCTTTTGGAAGATAAATTAACGCCCTTCTGTCCTTTGATTGGTAAAATAATCGTCTAAATGTACCGCAGTTTACAAAAATTTAAAGGAACCGCCTTTATCGTACAGACGGTTGCATTTGTTACTAACATTAGCATATTATGTTTTCTTTTTGCATATAATAGTGACACTTAAGTCATTTATTGACCATTAATATAAAACGCGAAGCTTTGTAATGGTAGATCCTGATTTACTGCAGACTGTGTCGACTGTACAGTGGGTTATACGCGGGTGTTATATTTGTGAGATTTTCTCGTAAGCTGCATACAAAGTACTACTCAATTGTATTGTCCTACCGAATCCATATTGAGAATATGTGGGTATTCAGTTTAACGTTCAGAGTTAATGAAAGTCAAGTGTTTACTCTGCGTCTGTATCATGGTGACCTGTCGTATTCTCCTACAGTCACTGTGTGTTTGTGTTCATGTCCTGACGTGGAAAATTTGCCAGCTCCTTAAACATGGGTGTGTTTGTCCTCGTCATTATGTGTTACCGTTCACTCCACAGCTTGATGTTTTTGGAGAATTAAGTCGATTTATGTGTGCCTAAACTATAATAATAATTGCATACTTATTATAAAGTGCTTCATTTCGAAATAAAAAAACCGTTTATCGTTATAAAACTATTTGAGAACATAAAACTGATTTTTGCTATATACTGTCACTAAAATATAACTAAGTAATTTGTAAAATAATAAAGACATTTATAGAAAGCTTCTTGAATTTAGAAAAAAAATTGTTCTTTAATTCGCATGCAAATCACCTCTATTTTTAATAATGATCGATCGATCGCTTTAATTCAATAATTGAATTAAATGAATAAAGGAAACCCGTTAGTTTACTTTATTTCATACTATACACTTTATTGTTATTTTCCAAAAATCCGAACGTTCATAATTTTATTAATTATTTGTTTAATACACATTATCTCATTTACAATACATATTTGTATTGTATTGTACATTTTCAGTAGTTAATTTTCATCCAGGTTTTTCTACAAAGTGTATAAAAAATGCCTTCTACAATTACCTTTACGTGAAAAATTATTAGAAGTAATTACATTTGATATGACATTTTAAACTGTTCTGAGAATTGTTAAAGAACTTTAATGATAACGAAAAAATGAGCTTCTTTTATTCTTTCTATTATATGTATATCTTATATTATTTTTAAATTTGGTTTCACATTATAACTGTGATTTTAGACATGGGCTAAGTCTATGAACTCCTTTAAATATAAGGTGATAAGAAATACCGTGCCTCACGCCACTGATTCACCATGGTTTCTGTTGACATTTGTCGTTATTTTTTGGGATCCATACCCTTTTTTTGTGCCGTGTATAAAACCAATAGAGGCGGACCTAGCAAAACTATTTTCATGCCTTCTATGATTTTATTTTAGAATAAATTCCTCTATATGTCGTGGATGGGTTTCATTTTTAAAGTTACTTTATCGCTAGATTAACTAAAACTTGCTAATAATGCCGGAAATCTCTTCATAAGGTTCCCGTGTCCAGAAAGTTTTAGAAATTACTTCTTTTGGAAATTAACTCTTTTTTATATCAGGGTTGGGTTATATTTTCGATATTACTTTGTTACAGATTAGCTAAAACTTGTTAATGATGACGTAACTCTTCTAATGCCATTACTGTGTGTTCCATTGAAGCTTTACGTCAATTTTTGGAAATCAATTCCTATTTAGGTCTATCTCTTATTTTATCTTATTAACTAAAACTTGCTAATGATGCTAGAACTCTTTTCGTGAAGCCACCCATCAAGCTTGCCGTTACTTTTTTGAATCAGTTCCTTTTTTATGTCGAAGCTACATTTTATTTTCAATCTTACTTTGTGTTACATTAAGTAAAACTTACTAATGATGACAGAACTGTTTTAATGCGATTGCGATCACCAGGTCTTCCATGGAAGTTTAACGCTAATTTCCAGTGGCGTGACTGAGTTTTATTTTCAGTGCTACTTTTATATACGATTAATTAAAACTTTCATAAGGTCGCCAGGTCTTCCATGAAAGATGTTGGAGTTACCTTTCTTATGTAGTGGCTGGGTTATATTTTAATATAACTTTGTTAACTAATTAATTAAAGTTGCTAATGATCGCATAATGAGCTCTTTTAATGCAATTAACAAGTCTTTGATGGACGCTTGGCGTAAAGTTTTGGAATTAGCCCTTTTTTTTATGTCGCGGCTGGTTTTTATGTTGTTAGGTTTCCTAAGACTCGTTAATGAATGACTTTTACAAGGCCACGATGTCTTCCATGGAAATTTGGCATTCATTTTTGGGACTGGCTCCTCAATTATGTGGTGGGTGGACGTTATTTTCGTCGCTCTGTGGGCAAATTATAGAACTAAAATTTGAGTAAATAGGGCGTCGGATGAGACATCGTCGTTCGAGCAGATGACCTTATACGCCTCCGTAAAGCTCCGTTTAAAAAAAAAACCTCGCAATCCGGCCTATTTTCATCCCCTATCGACCGGGGAGTCGGGCAACGGCGACCCATATAGACGCGAGGAGATCGATAAATTATTAGTGAGGCTCACTATAAGGAAATTTATCGGATACTAGCATTAGGCAATGGAAAATACAGTATATATGGGAGCATCACTTAATTACCTATTTGAGCTTGTATAGGGAGCCGACGTTCACGACGCAGGACTACAAGGCGCAGGCCCTTGACGTCAAACCGCCTCCACATTTAGTCTGGTGTGGAAAATACAACGAGGATGTGTTACGAATCGGGCTATTGTCAGTTTTCCACAAAAAGCGTGCCGCGGCTACCGAAAATGTCTGTGATAGTGTACTTTTCATCAATTAGCTAAGGAAATATATCAGAAGAAACTATTTTTACAACGAAAAGTAAGTTCCCGGGCATGGCTTGGACGGTGCTGGAACGCGTAAACGCAGACCCCCCCGTGGTAACTGTCACTTTGACAGATCGGAGTCTTACGCGTCCGATCCGTCCAGGTAGATTTTGACAGTTCGGCCAGGTGTCGCCAGACGGATTCCTCGATGAATGGGGCACAAGGCACATTGATAGAAAATAGGTGAAAGAGACGGAGAACCGATCAATAGGGTTTTCCAACCCCGAGATACGGCCCTTTCACATCCACGGAGGCTTATCTATATGCCTGAGATACCGTCGAGACTGACGGGGTGTTTTCGTTCCGCGGATTAATCATCCCTCTGCGAGGGTAATTCATGAGGAACGCCGTGCGTCGACATGGCATGCTAATTCGCCATGATTTTTACGGCGTCGTGGCGATAAGGCATCATGTTGATAATTTCATTCAAGATGTATCAGATTAAGCGGTGTTTTAACGCGTTTAGAACGGCCTTATGTAAATATCAATTAGGGGTATCGCTATTTATTTAATAATGGTGTAGGTTAGTTGATAACCTGTTTATTTATCGCTTCCCCCCGCTTGAGACGTTTTTTATGCTACTAATACGATTGAATGGATATATTTTTGTACGCCAATCAAAATTTTTAATTAATTTTAATATACGTGGAATTATTTAAGAACGATAATTCTATAAGTAGAACAAAATATTATTTAATAATTCATAAATGTAAGAGGTAATCTGCCGTAATATAGGAAAACCTAGTAAGTCAAATATTTGATATTTTCAGGAAACGCATTTTATCGATTTTCTTTCAGCCTTTTCTCTTCTTAACATTTATTAAGAATTTTTAAACGGTGATATGGGTTTTTTCATATGCTGATTCTAAATATTTATGAACTTAAAATCGGTCTAAAATTAATACAAAAGGAAAAAATAATACTTACTATATTTTGCTGAATTAAACAAATTGAAATAAATTGAATTCTAATATTCTAAAATATAGTAACTAGAGTTATTAGATTTTTATGAAGACTCAGTTTATTAAATATAGCTACTGGTTTAGTTTCAAAAAATAGTAACAATATTTGCTAGGTTTTACAAAAAGTGTATTTTCAAATTAACATGCAGATATAAATTAAGCGACTCGACTCACTTTATTTTAACTAGGTTTAGAAATGTAGAAATGTAAGTGAATTATGAATGAAAAAACTGGCATATCTACTTACTAAAATTAAAACCGAAATAGGAGAAATTAACTTTATTAATTACAAACTTTAACGCAAAAGAGCTAAATGTTCCTATAATTATTAACATAAGAAAATAGGTATGGCCTATTTTGTCAAGAACCACAAAACTAATAAAATTAACAGATATAATTCACATGTTAATTTATAAAGGAAATCAACGTTCCGAAACGTTACACAAATCTGGTGCATTATCATTTGTCGGTAAGAATTCCCAAAACAGTTTGCGTCGTTGATCTTGAAAAGCTGGGCATAATGACTGCAATATTCTTTCTTTTTTAGAAGTGTTTACTCCCTGAGGTACAGAAAACGGCGGAAGCCGAAGGACTTTCTGCATATCCACGCTGTATATATTTTGATGATCATCCAAATTTTAATCTTTATCAGACTGATAATCCTTTCTGGATTTTGTGTTGTGTCATTTTGATGCAAGTCTCACAATCTTTAGTAGAACATGTTTTGTCATCTGATAGGTGACCTTCATACTTTTATATATTCATAAATTTTATAATATGTGCCACAATAGTCTATCCATAAATATTTTATCGTCAGTTCTGAAGGAAGATAGCGCCTATTAGGTGAATGCAGCAAATTATAATGTGACACAACTGGATGGAATTTTTCAATGTGGGATGTTACTAACTTTTCTGTTTCTTCTTTTTTGCTTTGAAGTAATCCTATTGCAATCAATCCTCTTTCGTCTTCTACTTTGGTAAACACATCATTACTATTTATTTTTGAACTGAAATGGCTTGTAATCATACCATCAGTTTTTAATCCTAAAGTGTGCAAAACATTGTTTTGCATACTTGTAGTTTATGTTTCATCATTATCACTATTCGATGGTAAAAGATAATGCAAAGAAAACTCTTTAAAATTTATGGCCTTCTGACTTCTGTACTTTATTTTATTTTGCGTCATGTATGCTTCTAGAAAAAGCCTTCTTCCTCCAAAATTGAATTTCCAAAAGTTTTTTCTAATTTCTTCTCTTGAAACGTCATCAATTTTTTGATAACACTCTTGTCTACACTTATTAGTACAAGGAGGTAGCAAGCCATGTTTTCTATTATTATTTAACGATTTCTTTTTGAGTTCTCCTTTTCCTTTTAATTCTTTTATAACATTGACTATCATTTCTTTTAGCAATGAGCTTCAAATGTTATTTATTTTTTCATGGTTAGAATCATGAATTGAGATCACTAATATTTCACTATTATTATTTAAAACCTCAACTTCCTGACAGGGACTTTTTGATTTTCTTTTAGTATTTTGATTATTTTCTTCACATAAATCGTCAAGATTGAAAAACTGTATAAACTTTTTTTTATGTCTCAACAGGGGTATAATCTGGATCTTTATCACTATCGTCAAAGTCAGAATAAATTTTATTATCACCATCTGAAGGCAAATCATCATGAACGGAAGTCGATACCCTTAAAATATAAATAAATTATCTATCATATACGTGATGTAATTATAAGTTTATTATAATTACATCATATTACATTGCATTGCATATTACAAGTATGCAAAACATTGTTTTGCATACTTGTAGTTTATGTTTCATCATTATCACTATTCGATGGTAAAAGATAATGCAAAGAAAACTCTTTAAAATTTATGGCCTTCTGACTTCTGTACTTTATTTTATTTTGCGTCATGTATGCTTCTAGAAAAAGCCTTCTTCCTCCAAAATTGAATTTCCAAAAGTTTTTTCTAATTTCTTCTCTTGAAACGTCATCAATTTTTTGATAACACTCTTGTCTACACTTATTAGTACAAGGAGGTAGCAAGCCATGTTTTCTATTATTATTTAACGATTTCTTTTTGAGTTCTCCTTTTCCTTTTAATTCTTTTATAACATTGACTATCATTTCTTTTAGCAATGAGCTTCAAATGTTATTTATTTTTTCATGGTTAGAATCATGAATTGAGATCACTAATATTTCACTATTATTATTTAAAACCTCAACTTCCTGACAGGGACTTTTTGATTTTCTTTTAGTACTTTGATTATTTTCTTCACATAAATCGTCAAGATTGAAAAACTGTATAAACTTTTTTTTATGTCTCAACAGGGGTATAATCTGGATCTTTATCACTATCGTCAAAGTCAGAATAAATTTTATTATCACCATCTGAAGGCAAATCATCATGAACGGAAGTCGATACCCTTAAAATATAAATAAATTATCTATCATATACGTGATGTAATTATAAGTTTATTATAATTACATCATATTACATTGCATTGCATATTACAAGTATGCAAAACATTGTTTTGCATACTTGTAGTTTATGTTTCATCATTATCACTATTCGATGGTAAAAGATAATGCAAAGAAAACTCTTTAAAATTTATGGCCTTCTGACTTCTGTACTTTATTTTATTTTGCGTCATGTATGCTTCTAGAAAAAGCCTTCTTCCTCCAAAATTGAATTTCCAAAAGTTTTTTCTAATTTCTTCTCTTGAAACGTCATCAATTTTTTGATAACACTCTTGTCTACACTTATTAGTACAAGGAGGTAGCAAGCCATGTTTTCTATTATTATTTAACGATTTCTTTTTGAGTTCTCCTTTTCCTTTTAATTCTTTTATAACATTGACTATCATTTCTTTTAGCAATGAGCTTCAAATGTTATTTATTTTTTCATGGTTAGAATCATGAATTGAGATCACTAATATTTCACTATTATTATTTAAAACCTCAACTTCCTGACAGGGACTTTTTGATTTTCTTTTAGTATTTTGATTATTTTCTTCACATAAATCGTCAAGATTGAAAAACTGTATAAACTTTTTTTTATGTCTCAACAGGGGTATAATCTGGATCTTTATCACTATCGTCAAAGTCAGAATAAATTTTATTATCACCATCTGAAGGCAAATCATCATGAACGGAAGTCGATACCCTTAAAATATAAATAAATTATCTATCATATACGTGATGTAATTATAAGTTTATTATAATTACATCATATTACATTGCATTGCATATTACAAGTATGCAAAACATTGTTTTGCATACTTGTAGTTTATGTTTCATCATTATCACTATTCGATGGTAAAAGATAATGCAAAGAAAACTCTTTAAAATTTATGGCCTTCTGACTTCTGTACTTTATTTTATTTTGCGTCATGTATGCTTCTAGAAAAAGCCTTCTTCCTCCAAAATTGAATTTCCAAAAGTTTTTTCTAATTTCTTCTCTTGAAACGTCATCAATTTTTTGATAACACTCTTGTCTACACTTATTAGTACAAGGAGGTAGCAAGCCATGTTTTCTATTATTATTTAACGATTTCTTTTTGAGTTCTCCTTTTCCTTTTAATTCTTTTATAACATTGACTATCATTTCTTTTAGCAATGAGCTTCAAATGTTATTTATTTTTTCATGGTTAGAATCATGAATTGAGATCACTAATATTTCACTATTATTATTTAAAACCTCAACTTCCTGACAGGGACTTTTTGATTTTCTTTTAGTACTTTGATTATTTTCTTCACATAAATCGTCAAGATTGAAAAACTGTATAAACTTTTTTTTATGTCTCAACAGGGGTATAATCTGGATCTTTATCACTATCGTCAAAGTCAGAATAAATTTTATTATCACCATCTGAAGGCAAATCATCATGAACGGAAGTCGATACCCTTAAAATATAAATAAATTATCTATCATATACGTGATGTAATTATAAGTTTATTATAATTACATCATATTACATTGCATTGCATATTACAAGTATGCAAAACATTGTTTTGCATACTTGTAGTTTATGTTTCATCATTATCACTATTCGATGGTAAAAGATAATGCAAAGAAAACTCTTTAAAATTTATGGCCTTCTGACTTCTGTACTTTATTTTATTTTGCGTCATGTATGCTTCTAGAAAAAGCCTTCTTCCTCCAAAATTGAATTTCCAAAAGTTTTTTCTAATTTCTTCTCTTGAAACGTCATCAATTTTTTGATAACACTCTTGTCTACACTTATTAGTACAAGGAGGTAGCAAGCCATGTTTTCTATTATTATTTAACGATTTCTTTTTGAGTTCTCCTTTTCCTTTTAATTCTTTTATAACATTGACTATCATTTCTTTTAGCAATGAGCTTCAAATGTTATTTATTTTTTCATGGTTAGAATCATGAATTGAGATCACTAATATTTCACTATTATTATTTAAAACCTCAACTTCCTGACAGGGACTTTTTGATTTTCTTTTAGTATTTTGATTATTTTCTTCACATAAATCGTCAAGATTGAAAAACTGTATAAACTTTTGTTTATGTCTCAACAGGGGTATAATCTGGATCTTTATCACTATCGTCAAAGTCAGAATAAATTTTATTATCACCATCTGAAGGCAAATCATCATGAACGGAAGTCGATACCCTTAAAATATAAATAAATTATCTATCATATACGTGATGTAATTATAAGTTTATTATAATTACATCATATTACATTGCATTGCATATTACAAGTATGCAAAACATTGTTTTGCATACTTGTAGTTTATGTTTCATCATTATCACTATTCGATGGTAAAAGATAATGCAAAGAAAACTCTTTAAAATTTATGGCCTTCTGACTTCTGTACTTTATTTTATTTTGCGTCATGTATGCTTCTAGAAAAAGCCTTCTTCCTCCAAAATTGAATTTCCAAAAGTTTTTTCTAATTTCTTCTCTTGAAACGTCATCAATTTTTTGATAACACTCTTGTCTACACTTATTAGTACAAGGAGGTAGCAAGCCATGTTTTCTATTATTATTTAACGATTTCTTTTTGAGTTCTCCTTTTCCTTTTAATTCTTTTATAACATTGACTATCATTTCTTTTAGCAATGAGC
Organism: Rosalia funebris; assembly: GCA_037954035.1. Taxonomy (NCBI): domain Eukaryota; kingdom Metazoa; phylum Arthropoda; class Insecta; order Coleoptera; family Cerambycidae; genus Rosalia; species Rosalia funebris. Next base: position 2,637,223 of record JAZFAV010000002.1, on the reverse strand, counting down.
TTCAAATGTTATTTATTTTTTCATGGTTAGAATCATGAATTGAGATCACTAATATTTCACTATTATTATTTAAAACCTCAACTTCCTGACAGGGACTTTTTGATTTTCTTTTAGTACTTTGATTATTTTCTTCACATAAATCGTCAAGATTGAAAAACTGTATAAACTTTTTTTTATGTCTCAACAGGGGTATAATCTGGATCTTTATCACTATCGTCAAAGTCAGAATAAATTTTATTATCACCATCTGAAGGCAAATCATCATGAACGGAAGTCGATACCCTTAAAATATAAATAAATTATCTATCATATACGTGATGTAATTATAAGTTTATTATAATTACATCATATTACATTGCATTGCATATTACAAGTATGCAAAACATTGTTTTGCATACTTGTAGTTTATGTTTCATCATTATCACTATTCGATGGTAAAAGATAATGCAAAGAAAACTCTTTAAAATTTATGGCCTTCTGACTTCTGTACTTTATTTTATTTTGCGTCATGTATGCTTCTAGAAAAAGCCTTCTTCCTCCAAAATTGAATTTCCAAAAGTTTTTTCTAATTTCTTCTCTTGAAACGTCATCAATTTTTTGATAACACTCTTGTCTACACTTATTAGTACAAGGAGGTAGCAAGCCATGTTTTCTATTATTATTTAACGATTTCTTTTTGAGTTCTCCTTTTCCTTTTAATTCTTTTATAACATTGACTATCATTTCTTTTAGCAATGAGCTTCAAATGTTATTTATTTTTTCATGGTTAGAATCATGAAATGAGATCACTAATATTTCACTATTATTATTTAAAACCTCAACTTCCTGACAGGGACTTTTTGATTTTCTTTTAGTATTTTGATTATTTTCTTCACATAAATCGTCAAGATTGAAAAACTGTAAACTTTTGTTTATGTCTCAACAGGGGTATAATCTGGATCTTTATCACTATCGTCAAAGTCAGAATAAATTTTATTATCACCATCTGAAGGCAAATCATCATGAACGGAAGTCGATACCCTTAAAATATAAATAAATTATCTATCATATACGTGATGTAATTATAAGTTTATTTTTAATAACATACAACTAAACAACAATATAACTAATCTACTTTTAACATTATTTTACCAGACCTATTTAGGCGCATTTGCACTATTTTTCTTGACCGAGATTCCATAATATTAAAACTAACATAATAACTTTTACACGCGTGCACTCCACTCAGTGGTCCAAACTCAACTGCTGAGAATAATAAAGTAAAATATAGTAACTCCGACATACTATATAAATCTGTTACCGAAAAATAGAAATAAATAACAAAACAATGTGTAAAACCTAGTAACTTGACTTACTGAATTTTAAAGAAGTAAAATGCTCTATTTCTTATACTTACTAGAAAACAGCATGCACAAATAGCCTCTATTTACAGTGATAGCAGCGCGGAAAAAATTCTTATAGGGTAATTTTGGCGCGCCAAATACAAAAATTGATAATAATTCAAAACCTAGTAACTCGACTTACTAGGTTTTACTATAACACGACAGTAATATTGTGGTGATTTTTTTAAGTTTTTCTCTTTGAAAATCTTGTACTTTATTCATTAAAAAATCGTAGCGTTTGCGAAAAAGATGTGGCAATCCTGTCTTCAACATGCCTTATCAAAGTCTCTGACGGTTGTGTGTCGTAAATATCAAGGTTTTATAATGCCTAATAATATTGTGGAGATTTTTTAAAGTTTTTGTCTTTAAAATCCTTGTACTTTTTTCATTAAAAAAATCGTAGCGTTTTCGAAAAAGACATTATGGCAGTTCTGTCTTCAACATGCCCTAGTACAGTCTCTGACGATTATGTGTCGTGAATATCAAGGTTTTAATGTTTTATAAAGCCTAATAATGGTGTGGTGACTTTATTTATGTTCTTTCTCTGAAAATCTGGTACTTGTTTCTTTAAAAAAATTATATAGTTTGCGAAAAGGACATCAGGATAGTCCTGTCTTCAGTATGATTTAGTAAAGTCTCTGACGCTTATGTGTCGTGAATATCTTGACACTTTAATAACTTGATAATTAAATTTTAATAGCGTTCATATATGTATACAGTGATTTTGTAAAGTACGGAATAAATTCAAGGAATAACTTTTGAGAAAAACTTTGGTATCCATCAAATTTTATTTTTAATTGCGCATTTTTGAAAATATAATTAATACACAGAGGGCGATTCGTGTAGGACGTATGACGTCATCGATATATTTTTAATGGCAACCCCTTGTTTTATTACGGAATGTGAAAGAGCACATTTTTTTATAAACACTGTGATAATAATTTCATTAGCGTATGTATAGATTAGATATAAGAAAATAAGAAAAATGATTGTGCAATTTCAAAATACCTACTAAATTTAATGGCAAAGTTTATTTAAGAGATCAACTAAATGAAATGTTTAAATTGTGCATTGTAATTGTGCGTTGGCTGTCTGACAGTAGCCATCTTAGCGACCGATATATTTTCTTATCGCTGTCAGATAAAATCTTTTTTTGGTTTTTGGAGTTATTTCTTTAATTAATACATTTCTTATCTCTTGTTTGGAAAAATCAGTATATTCGAAGTGTCTATTGAATAGTAGCTTTCTCATTTCATAAAGAAAAAATATTAAATTAACTGAACAAGAAAGAATCCCCAGAAAGTGAATGTGTGGCCGACGGAAAAATTCTGGGTCCCTATATCTTTGACGTGAACCTAATTGGTGCAATATATTTGGATTTTCTTCGAAACGACCTTATTAACTTTATATCCAGATGAAGAGAAACCTACAACAAGGTGGTGTACCTCTCCGTTATGCAGCACTTATCCGCATTTAGATGAGATGTTACAGAATCGTTAGATAGGAAAGAGAGACCGATTGAGTGTCCAGTGAGATCGTCAGATTTGACACCTCTAGATTACTTTTTGTGAAAATACTTAAAAAACAAAAGATACGCTAATAGGCCGAAGAATTTAGAAGATTTAAAAGCAAGAATTCGTCACGAAACGCAACGTATGCCTCCTAAAGTTATTGACACTCTTCAAAGAAGAAGAATTTATTAATTGTTTTAGCTACTATCAGGTATCCAATGGCGCACACTTTGGACATTATATTAGTTGATTTTTTTAAATAGACATTTAAAATTTAGTTTCTTAAAATTGCACAATCGTTTTTCTTATTTTTTTTTATCGAAAAAACGCTCGGTTCGAAAATTTTTTTAATTTAATTGCACAATTTTAAACTGAATTTCGTGCATACGGTAACATAGAAATAAGATATGTCAAATTTCATTTTTTTAAATTGTTATCTCTATTTTACTTCCATTATTGAATTCTACGTTAAACGGTAACACTACGTTAACGTTAAATCATATTTCATGTATTATGATGGCCTATGTCTAAATTAAAATATCCAATAGCTGTTGAAAATTATTAATTTTACTTTTTCCAACAATCATTGTCGAAAAAGTTAATTTAATCATTTGTATAATTGTTTTATCACAAGTTCTTTGGCTAAAACCCTGTGGCGAGAACGCATAGAAACACTGACGATGATTGAGTATGGTTAAAACGTTGTTTCTGTACCGTTTCCCATTTACAGCGAAAAAAAGGCCCAATCATTCTTCAGCCTGAAACTGATAATCGAATATTAATTTTGTGAGGATGCACTGGAGATTCCACAAAATCATAGAGATTATCAGTGTTCCACATTAGCATATTTTCAGGATTGACGTACCGTGAAAGATATCATAATACCACGTCATTCATGAACTTATTAACAAATCGTTACGCAAACAGTACGTAGGACGTCTGTGGGTTGTCTGCCCCTTATCCCACGGGCTTGACAACTTCTTTTGTACGAATGGTTGGTTTACCAATACCTTTCTGATGAGTCACTGTGTCAGCATTCGGAAAACACCAATACAATTTTTATAGAACGCAAAGAAAATCTTTGGTTTACCAAGTCTAGAAAGTAATTTTAAAATTTGTCCAAACATAAACGTCGAGTGTATTCCCAAATTTCATTAACTACAACACTAATTGGAAACTAGCTTTGAGAAGAAACTGACCACTCGACATTTTGGTCTCTTTTTCTTTAACGAAACTAGGGATAGATATTTGGAATTTTACAGAGTTAATACCGAACTCCATATCCATTTTTTGGCATGTGATAAAAGCTTTTATCTCACAATAATACAAGTTTCATACAACAACATCGGTTTTAATAGCGTTGAACATGTCAAATTTTGTGCCTGGAAACTACGATTTGCGGACAGCATTGATTTTCTATTACCATTTGAAGAAAACTGTTACAGAATGCTTGGTCGAAGCCGACGGTGAGCATGCTCTTGGTAAATCACAGTGAAATAATTCAAAAGTGGCAATTTTGATGTGAGACACGAAGAACGTGGAAGACTACTAAAAAAGAAGATAACGAATTGCAAACATTGTTGGATAAGAATCAATTGGATAAGAATAAGAAGAAGGAGACACTCAAACGCAACAGAAACTCGGGGATCAATTAAATGTGACACGAGAAGCTGTCTCCATACGTCTGAAATCCATGGGAAAAATCCAGAAAATGGGAAAATGGGTTCCACCTGAACTGGATGAAAGACAGCCGGAAAACCGAAAAAGTATTTCCGAAATACTGCTCGCCAGGTACAAAAGAAAGTCATTTCTCCATTGAATTGTGACTGTCGATGAAAAGTGGATATATTTCGAGAATCCTAAGCGTAACAGATCATAGGTAATTCTAGGCGAAGCATCGACATCGGCTGCAAGGCCAAATCGCTATGGACGGAAGATAATGATCTGTGTTTGGTGGGATCAGAAGGGTGTGATCTATTATGAACTGCTAAAACCTTGCTAAACCGTTAATGCTGAACACTACCGACAACAAATGATCGATTTGAATCAAGCTTTGAGTGAAAAATGACCAGAATATCGAACAAGGCAACACAAAGTGATTTTGCTTTATCATGATAATGCGCCATCACACACAGAGAAACCGATCAAGGAAACGATTGAGGCGTTTAGTTCGGAAATACTTTCGCATGCGGCTTACTCACCAGACTTGGCTTCGTTCGATTACTACTTATTTGCATCGAGGGAACACGCACTTGCTGAGCAGGGCTTCACTTCTTACGAATATGTACGAAAATGGCTCGATAACTGGTTTGCCTGAAAAGAGCAAGAATGTTTTTGGCATAGAATCCACAAACTGTCAGAGAGATGGGGAAAATGCATAGCTAGCAATGGGCAATACTTCGAATAAAATATTTTTTATCGTTTTCATACAATAAACGTGTATTTTCTATACAAAAAATTTCTGTTTCCCGTGGTAGCCCACGTTATATTTACAAAATCAAATATTAGTCAGGTCCAATATCAATATATCGCCATCGGGGGTGCCATTGATCCCTTGACAAAAGCTATATTTAGCATCTGTTACCAGAAAGTTGCGTCCCGTGTCACATAACAGGATCCACGGTTTCTGCAATATCGCCAGTTTTTGGCTTACATCACGGTCAGGATTAGGCGACACGAGTACATGAATATTTTACTCGAATCGATATTTCCGTTGTGTAGTATTCTTATTAATAATATTTAATCTTGTTTATAGGTGTAGTACACACTATCCCATTCACTTGAGGCACTTTTACGAACCCCATTTTTAACTTTCGCTACAATTTTTTTATTAACCTTTTCAAAAAATCTCGTCTTTGTATTTCAGGCCTGTTTTGAAGCGGAGGCTCGGACATGACTGTGGATGACCGCGTTGCTCGAAGCGTGGCTCTGGAGCAGGCTTACGTCCACGACGTCTACGAGCAGTTCTATGACAACCCGAGGAGCAAGCCCTGGCCGAAGGTACAACATTTCCTAGACGATCTCGAGCCCGGGTCCATAGTCTGCGATGTGGGTGAGTTGACTAGCCCGAAAATAAATCAAAAATATACTTAAATACTCGAAAATAAGTATTGCTTATATATTATAAGTGAAATAATGAATTTGCTTTAAAAATCTATTTTTCTAACATGAATTTAATAAACCTAAATTATTATTCTTTTTCTTCTTTTGAACTTCTACTAACTTCACCTGAACCATCAGAGCTTTCATCTATATCAGAACTTTCATCCGTGCCTTCTTTGTCTTCGGAAGTTACCTCTCTTGACACGGATAAAATGTCTTCGACTCTCATCGGCGTCAGGTCACCAACGAACCACGTTGGTTTTAAAGTACCATCAATTAATGACCAACCGCAGTACTCTGCGTTTAATTTCACACAACATGCATCTGTTGTATTTAGCCACATCGAATTGATAAAAATAGTTCGCAACATATTCTGCTTTGACTTCCAACAAGGTGGAATCAGTTTAGAGTGAAAACTAGATACTCTTCTTAAAAATTTTTCTTTAATTCTTGTTGCTGAATTTTTCTTTTTTTTTTTAATTTCTGATATCTGGTGTTATTTACACTTACATATGGTGTACATTTTTACACCATACATAAGAGCTGTAAATTTCTGGAGAACATTAATTTTTTTATCATTAAAAACGTCAATCACATCAGTCAGTGGCGCGAAATTTTTTTCGAAAAGTCTTGTTCTTTGAAAACATTTTGAATACATATATATATATTTTAGAAAAATATTTTTTTTCAGTAAATTCATTATTTGGTAAAAAATATGATTTATATTTTTTTAATAAAAAAGTTACTAAAATCGTAATAATTTTTTAATGTCATTATTTTGAAATATATATTTCATTGCCCTGATTGATCACCACCACCACCATGAGGTCATCAGTCCTAAGACTGGTTGGACGCTAACCTCCAGCTTCTCCTATCTTGTGCTAATCTACGCATTTCGCTAATTGTGCTACAACCCACATCTCTTACTATTTTCGAGCAGTAGTCTAATCTAGGCCTACCTCTGCCTTTCTTCACTCCTATTTCTGCCTCCAAAATATCGCGGACTATTCCCCCATGTCTCAGCAAGTGGCCTACCATTCTATCTCTTCTCTTCTTTATGTTTTTCCACATACTTCTTTTCTCGCCGACTTTCTCCAATACTTCTTCGTTTCTAACCCTATCAGTCCATGGTATTTTCATCATTCTTCGGTAACACCACATCTCACAAGCTTCTAATTTCTTCCTACTTGCTTCCCCTACCGTCCAGGTTTCGCAACAGTATAGTGCCGTGCTCCATACATACGTTTTCAAAAATCTCTTCCTTGTTTCTAAGTTTATTACCCCCGAGCATAAAAGTGCTTTCTTTTTGTTAAAAGCTACTCGACCCTGCGCTATTCTTTGTTTTATGTCTTTATCGCTTCTTCCATCCCAATTTATTTTACTTCCTAAATAAGTGAAGTTTTTAACTTCCTCCAATCTTTCATTATTAATTTGTACTTTCATTTTTGCTCTGCTCTCGCGCCCTCTGCACACTAACACTTTAGTTTTATTTTTATTCACCCTCATTCCGTATTCCTCTGTCAACACTGCCTCCATTTCGTTCAATTCTGATTCTAATTTCTCCTTACTAGATGCTAATACTGCTATATCATCCGCTAATCTCAGCATTTTTAGTTTCTGTCCCTGTACTTTAATCCCGAAATCCACTCTATCTTTTACCACATTAATCGCCTCTTCGATGTACAGATTAAAAATTAGTGATGATAGCGTACATTCTTGTCTTACTCCTTTCCTAATACCTACTTACCTTCTTTCCCCTTCTACTTCTATAACAGCAGTTTGTTCTTTGTATAGATTGTGTACTACTCTCCTATCTCTATACTTCATTCCCGCGCTCTTTAGTATCTCGAACATTTTTTCCCTGATTGACCAATATTTATAATTTTTTTTTTTTAATAGTTGCAACTGAAATACGATACGTCTTGGTAACATTTTATATAGAAAAATTATTTTAACTACACCACATTGTATCCTTGTCTACACTCGTTTGCTCACACTCATCTAGAGCGAGAGTAATTAATTCAAATCATGGCAATCATTACTTTTTTACAGGCAATCGTGTATTATCGTGTAGAGCAAAAATTAGACTTCAATTTAGTATAATATTTTACTGGAAAACACGACGAGTGTAAATAATTAGCAATAATATACCTGTTTACATCTGGCAACCTAGACGTTGGAGCTGACTTAAAGCTTGCAACCATTTCTTTAAACTCTTCACATAATTTTCTTTCAAATAACGTTTAATTCAATTAAAAAAATAATATAGTTGGAGTTCATTAAAATAAACTAATTGCAATATAATTAATTAAAGGTAATTGCGGCTAATTTTTGATAGGCTACCCGGCAGCAATGTATTACATTGTCATTAATCATTCATTTGAATGAAGTTTCATTAAAAAAGAAAACAGATTCCTGCAGGAATCTGGCACCTTTGTATGGCTTAAACCTTAAACTATTAAGTTAACTGCTTAATCGAAGGCTATTTTTGGGGTTGTCCTCCCGTGCTTCAAGGAGAATAACCCAGAAGTATTTCCAAGCGCTTAATACTTAGCTACACAATGGTAATTTCACAAGATCTATCTGTAATCCCGTAACTTTGCACGCAATGGCTTATTTTATTACATTAGGCAAACTATTTTAATTATAATTAACTGTCAAGAAAGTGTGTCGATCCTTAAGTTAGTGTACGTTTTCGAAATCCTTTATTTCCTTATATTACTAGCCATTTATTGTTCCAGGTTGTGGTAACGGGAAATACTTGAATGTGAACACATCAATTTTTAACATAGGCGGTGAGAAATCGGCTCGGCTAAGCGAGGTAGCTCGAGAAAAAGAAAATGAGGTAAGCGAAATCCCCGACGACTTCAGTAAACATATTTCATACTAGAATCGGCCTTACATTGGTATTTAAACCCGATTCGTTGCAGGTGATAGTTTTAGACAACCTAGCTCTTCCATTCAGAGACGAAAGTCTGGACGCCGTCGTCTCGATAGCTGTCGTCCATCATCTGGCAACCACGGAGAGGAGAATTCGTGCCCTAAGAGAACTGGCGCGTGTTCTGAGAATAGGCGGACGACTGATCATATCCGTATGGGCCATGGAGCAAAGCCACAGGAAGTTCGAGTCGCAGGACGTCTTGGTTCCCTGGCGAAGATCCCGGCATATCAGCACCCCCTCGCTGGAACTGACCTCCACCACCACAACGTCCGAAGACGACGGCCAGCCCGCATACCACGCTTATACCCAAACCTCCGACAGCGACTCTAATAGATCAGTCAGGTAATGTAATACTAGCTTAGGGCATTACCTTTAAATAAAGAGACTTTCAATAAGGACGCTCGATTTTTAAACGTAAATAAAACAAGTTGTGTGTGATCCGCTCATTTTTTTTATTTTAAAGAATATGTTATAATTTTAAGTATAGAATATAACGTCGTTCAAATGTCTGCCGCGGCTTTGTTTGGTGGTACGTATTCGGGAGGTCCAATTTTCAATGACTTTGTCGCATAAATCTAGCTGAATTTGCTAGATGGGGTTTGTTATGTTGACTTTGAGGGAATCAATTGTTTGCGGCTTATTCGCATAGATCTGTGCCTTAAGATAGCCCCAAAGGAAGAAATCTAAAGGAGTTAAATCGCACGATCTCGGTAGCCAGTTAACCATGCCTTCAAATCGCTCGTGAAAAATATCCATGGTGGCATGCGCTGTGTGGCACGTAGCGCCGTCCTGTTAGAACCACATGTCGTCGGTATATATCTATATCATCCGGTTTAGGCCACAATAAGTTGATTATCATCGATCTGTAGTGCCCGCCGGTGACAGTTATGGCAATGCCAGTTTCGTTTTGGAAGAAGTACGGACCGATGATTCCGCCAGACCAAAATCCGCACCAAACAGTGACTTTCTCGGGATGCATTTGGTGCTGGTGTATCTCGTGTGGATTGGTATCGTCCCAAATCCGACAATTTTACTTGTTCACATATCCATTCATTCAAAAATAGGCCTCGTCGCTAAAGATGATTTTTTTGGCGAAATTTGCGTCAACTTCCAACTACTCCAGAGCCCAACCAGCGAACACACGGCGTTGTCTATGGTCGTTTACTTTAAGTTACTGGGTCAGTTGGATTTTATACGGGTGCAGACCCAAGTCCCGATGCAAAATTCGCCACGTTGAAGTCGCAGAAAGGCCAAGTTCTTGCGAACGACGAGAAATTGACTGTCTCGGGTTTTCCCGTCCACTCTCACGCACAGCAGCGATGTTTTCAGCAGACCTTGTGTTTCGGTGACGTACGGGTGTTGGCTGCTTATTCATCAAAGCGGTTTGGTTACCAAACATCGAATAGTTGACTCGGTGGGACGATTGTGGCGAGGATAAAAATCACATAATGCGCGGAACATTTTTCGAATGGAACACTGATTTTGAAAATAAAATTTGATGATACGCACAAGTTGTTGAACACTGTAATCTTCCATGGTGACTTGCCATACACTACTGATTAATTCACAATAAATTAGACAGATGTTGCTTTAACAACATGGCCGCTAAAACCTAACAAATTTCGAGAGTCCCAATTGAAAGACCCTATAAATGGTGGTGTGTAAATTATATTATTTACACCTATTCAGGTGTCTTAATTAGTACTTATTGTATTGCAGATCGAAAGGCGTGGTACGGAAGAAGGGTAGAAATCGCCACAAGGGCAGGTCGATAGATCCCGGACGGAACTCATCCCCGAGCAGCTCCAGCCTCTCCAGCCCTAACGAAACATGCTACAGTTTCGTCCGACGAGCCATACAAAAACTAGCCGGAGGTAGAAGAGTGGGGGTTCACCGACCGTGGTTCCTAGAAAGCTGGACCACTTGTGCGAAGGAGCCCCCGAAAAGGTACGACCCGGAGGGCTGTGACTGTTGCGATTGCACGGAAAACGTCCAGGACATGCCCATCGAACTACGTAGAATAGACGATGACGAAATGCCGCAGCGAAGACAAACTTTCCCATCTTCCCAGCTGGTGAACGACATAAGCTATTTGAAGTCGAAGAGCATGACGAATATTAAAACCGTCGAAAATAATAACATAGTTAAATCGATTTCAAATACGCAAGCCATATGCGAGGAGGCAACAGCCGAGGAGGACCCCCAAATTAAAGCTACTCCAAAGAAAACGTTGGCGAAACCCAAGCTGGTGAAACAGAAGAAATCCATATGCGAGGAAGACGCGGAAGAAGCTCTGGATCAGCCCACGGACATGAGTAAACTGAAGTTGTTACCCGATCAGTTCAGGACGTCGTTTAGCAAGCTGAACAGGGGTGGGGTTCTGAAACAACGCTCTCTAAACGAAGAACTGATGTCGGTGGACAGACTGCAGGAAAAGGAGAGGCTGCGACAGAACATCCAAAAGCAAGCGTCTCTCAACGAGGAGTTGATCTATCAGAGGTCGCACGCCTTCGACACATTCAAGGACTCTGTGTTCTACATGTCCACTTCCAAACGATTCCAGTTGATAAAAACTGGATTCACCAATAAGCTGAAGAATTCGACTACTAACATCGAGAAAGTTACAGGCACGTCTTTGAAAAATGGTCAGTATTATTCCTTGGTCGTGAACCAAAAACGTGACTAATTTTATTAACATTGACGTTAATTGGACCAGATCTTTGATTTAATTATATACCATTAATAAGTAATAGTAAATTAATTTGCTGTTCCTGATTGTCTGATAGTTTCTTAGTATATACCTAGAATTTTGTTTAACAAAAAAAAATGATTGGGTTAATGAGAGTCGATCAATTGATATAAAATTCATTTTTGACTGACTATTCTTAGTTTAAAAACAATAGTGAGGAAACGTTTTTTTTTTAAATATCATTTTAACGGTAACAGTGTTAATATTATTGTATTTTCTTTCTTTGCGATACTCATTAATTCCGATGGTTTCAGGTTTTGTTCGGATGTTCCAAAATTGGAAGAGCTCCGACATAATTTCTCCGACGATTCCAGAAGACGAGACGGTGGACAATCTCACCCCAGTTCTCGCCGAAGAGAAGAAAGAAGCCGTCGTCGAAAACGCCGAACGCCGACACTCCAAGGAAGACGGCTCCGACTCCTCGAAAGACAGCAGTTTGCAGAGCGACACCAGCGTGGACTCGGAAGACTCCTTCGCCTCGGTAATATTCGTCCCAAAGTCCGACCCCATGTCCCCTACGAACCTCTCTCCGGGACCGACGTCCCCCCGTCTGAAGAACTCCTCCGTCCCGAATTCCCCCAGAATCAAACAGTCCTCTTGCCCCACAAGCCCCAGGATCAAGCAGATGCCGCTAGCGGTCTATCCGCTAACCAAGCAGCTCAGCTCGCCGAAACCGTCGACGGAAATTTTCTCAGACAAATCAGATCGGGACCATATCGCTACAGAAAGTACAATTAAGGAGCCTACAAAGACATTAGCACAAAAGTATTCAGTACAACAAATACCGAAATTTAGAAAAACTAGTTTAAATACTCCTAGCGGGAATGTCGTGCCTGCCGTGGCTAGCCCGGAAAAGTCGCCCGTAGAAGTGGCGGACTCGAGAAACGAGAGACTGAAAAAAATTAAGGAACTGTTGAAGCAGAAGCCCGGATTCGGCGTTAGGAATAGCAAGTCGACCTTTCCCATAGTTAGACAGTCATCGGTATCTAACGGGAAAGTAGAAGCCATAGCCAAGCCGTTGCCCAAACTGCTGACTCTAGAGTTATTCAATCCCGAAACCGACGATAAAGATAGCGACTCCAGCTGTGTATCCTCACCAGACTCAGTAGATAGCGTCATTAGCGTCAGCAGCGACAGAAAATCACCGAAGAGCACACGGTTTAAATTTCCCCCGACGAAAAGCCGGGAAACCCGAACCATGAGCTTGTTAGAGGCGGCTGCCGACGTGGCGAACACCTTGGACGAGGCCGTCGACAAGGTTATCAAATCCAGCCCGAGGGCGAAGAGAAGACTGCAGACAGGCGACGTCCTGTCTATCCTGCAACGAAGCTACAACTCCGACACCACCCCCCTGTTGGCAGACGACGTAGGGAGTAACTGGGACGAGGACTGCCACAAGCACTTAACCGACTTTGCCGATAAACTTAGCGAGAAGCTACTGCAGGAGATCGATCAATACCAAGTGAAGAGCAGACTGTCCAACAGCGTGGATAATTTCGATGACCCCTACATAAATCGGCTGAGCGAGGAGTTGCACGACCTGTCCAAGCTCAGCGCGGAGATACAGAAGCAGAACGAGTACCTGGCCAAACTTAGCGCGAGTGACAGTTTGTTCTGTAGGCCGTGCGCGAAATGTAAACAGAGTGAGTGCGAGTGCTTTAGGACTAAGAACAAAACCAATTTATTGAAGAATAACTTGCGGAAAGCGAATGAAGGTGAACACTCGACGGGTAGTAAGAGCGAGGCGTCCAGTCAGGCGGTCATGGACGACTCGTTGCGTAATTTAGATAGTTACACGAAGTGCGATGCGAAATCTGCCGAGAATTGCGGGGAATCGGACGTTGTCGTATCTTCGAGTTTGTCCGTTAGCAAGACATCTATCAAGCTGGGTGCTTCCACGGATTCCTGTGATTCGGAGAAAGGTGAGTACGTCAATTATTAATTACCCGAAAGAAAGTTTGACATATGTAGTGCCCATTTACAAATTTATCGTTCATAACATTGGAAATCAAAATGTATTCGGTCAAATTAAGATAATTTTAAGGTACAAATTAGGAAAATTTTGTCAATAATGAACACAGGCATCAACGTTATGCTTAAAAATATCTTATCATCAATGCTCTAACACACATAATACACCGTGTGTTATCAAATTTCTGCTTATGACGTCTATAACTGATTTGTCAAGATTATATGAGGGGGTACCAAAAAGACATCGAAATTATTTGTTTTATTTGTTTATTTAATTTTTAAATAATAAATCTTATTCCTCTCAATTCAATTTAAATAATAAATCAATTCCTCTCTCAAAAGTATACTCTTCGAGTATACTCGTAATACTCTCCACTGGCACTAGTGCACTTGCCTAATCCTTTATTCCATTGTCCAAAATATTTTTGAGATTCGTCTTCTGTGATACCCGACAGCGCCTCCGTCGTTTTTTCTTCACCTCAGCAACGTCGGCAAAACACTTTCCACTCATGTCGCTTTTCATTCGGGGAAATAGAAAGTCGCTAGAGGCAAGGTCATGTGAATAGGGGGGGTGGGGCAGAGATAATCCAGAAGTCAGCAGGCGAGACATGAAAGAGTGGCAGCCACTCTTTCATCCCCAAATCTACAGTTAAAACTCGCTAGACTGAACTCCAAGTCACTCCAGGCGGCTTCACAACTTCGTCAATGGTCCGTAGTCGGCCTTCCAGGATGATTTTGCGAAAATTTTCATCATTTTAATCGGTTTGAGCCGTGGAAGGACGACTAGAGCGAGGTTTGTCCATCAATTGACATTTCACCTCTTTTGAAACGGGAAAATCACTCAAATACTTGAGTTTTCCCAACAGCATCATAATGGTAGGTCTATACGTTCCTAGCGGCAGAACGCGGTACTATAAAACCTAAGCCAATCACAACGTCGGTTCGGTTTCTTTTGGGTACCCCCTCGTATTCATTCAAGTTTCTACGTTAGCGGCGACGAATTGGGCGCGGTTATCGGTTCGTTTCATTCATTAGTATTGCCGGCAACACAGAGGTGGGTGCGGGTCAATATATGTTGCCTCTGCATTAAATATTGCTGGCACAGTCCGAAAACTATTCGCCGCTTATTTACCCCCCTTTTCCAGTTACATAATGGAATAAATAACACGGATACTTGTGTACGTATTGTCGAGTATAAGGTATATGGAATGATTGTTTCGTTGTACGACATGCAGCTACACATTTTCCGCTACACATTCCCAAGTGGTGCTCTTGTAATCATTTTATCTATCTTACGCTGTAAATATCAAATTTCCAAAGTTTTTGGGTTAAAGCAAACCGCAACTTCATTCAGTTTTTTGACCAACAAGTGACTAAAAAGTATTGAATGTATTATGTAAAAAAAAAACGTTCTCTGAATTCTATTCTATCTCTGAATTCGGATTCTTCTTGTTAACCAGGTTGTCGCGTTACAGACAGCAGCACCAATTCGATGATATCGAGCGTGGCGACGTCGATCAACTTCGGGCAGTCCATCGAGTCCACCGACGGCTTGTCCGAATCGCAAAAGGACACGAACTCCATCAGCCGCTGCAGCGACGGCGGCAGCACGGCCTCCCTGGCGTCTTGCCCGGAATGGAAGACGATCAAATCGAGGTCGGAGAACCGGCTCGCCAAAGAGGACAGCAGCGTGAGTCTAGACAGCGCGTATTCGAAGAGACGAGACAAATCGATATTGAGCGACACCTCGCAGGATTCCTTGCCGACGGACAACATTGGCGGCGAGATAACTTATCACAGATATTATCACGTATTCAGAGAGGGGGAACTGGACCAACTGATAGAAAAATATGTAGAAAATTTGCACATTATATCCTCGTACTACGATCACGCCAGCTGGTGTATCATTGCCGAAAAAGTCCAGGTCTGGACTATCTGACCTGTTATTCATCCCGAAGCGCAAGTCGCAGCACAATGTACATACATATTCTTCTTTATAGGAAAATTATAGGTGCAGGCCTTCCCTTACGTCGGGAGATCGGCTTCCAACGTTTAGATGCACAACCCTACAAATGTCATTCATTTTGTTTCGCTTAGTTTTGGTTGAATAACTGACTGTTACGCAATTAACAATCGTTTTCTTTAACTTTTTAAAAATAAACCAAAGATACCCATCTGCATGGCCCATCGCAAAATCGACAGCAGCGCAGCCCTGAGTAATTTATCGAAATTAAGGGTAATAAGCACCACTGTAATAAGCTAAAAAAAAGGGGTCTTTGACAATTTTTTTATGGAAGAAAAGGTAATAAAATAATAATATTTAAGGAAGTTATGTATTTAAGCATATATTTAAGTATAATACAGAACTTCCTGCTATCCCAAGACCATTAAGCTGCCCTTCTATATTTAAATTATCTTCCTCACTCTCTTTCCTCGAACATTTTATATTAGAGCGTGCCTCTTTCGCTGCATCTATCAAAGACATCTTGGCGTGCTTGATCCGGTTAGCATCGGCTTCTATACAAAAATTGTATTATTGGACGTCAATATCCATCTCCAAAACATTCGAAGAATATTATTTATTATTTTCCGGAATTCGGTGAATGAACAAAATTTTTCATTATGAACATACAACGATCTATCTACCACCTATTGACTGTATGTGACGTTGAGCATGTTACTATGAATATTATCATTAGCATAGAGAAGAGGTAGAAGGGTGTTGCTATGATAATTACAACTTCTTGTACAATGTGGGACGCTTTAGTTATTTTTTTATATTGCTTAGTATCTGAGGTATTTATATATAAAGTGATGCCAGAAACTATCCTGAAACCCTGTATATTTATAATACACTCTCGCTGAATTCAGGCGCAGTTTATTGGACGAACAGACAGACGAAAATATTATTTTAAATTTCATCATGGGGTCATCAATATTACCTGGAAAATTTCCATGTTTTTTCAACAATTTGCATCTGATAATATACATTATTCGACATATATAGCTACTTTACGTTCAACTAGGCATCCCATATCGTCCGTGTATATATCTATATAGACACTTTCATTAATTGTTATTTATTCAGTTCAAAAATCAGTGTCAAAAAAATGTCTATGTATAAAAATTACTTCTTTGTTCCATTTTATAAAATTACTAGCATTTCTCATAAAACTAGCGTCACTACATATAATATTTAATCATATCACACTTCCCTTGGAAACAAGCTTGGGTACTTGGTGTTACTCTTTTTCTTATTTTTTATGATGACCATGAAAAGCCGATATCCCGACACACTCTTAGTGTTTCATTGCTAAAAAATCGCCTGCATTAGGAAAGTTTACATAGGTTCTTCATATTGTTTAAACGTGTTTATAAAAAGCTAAAGAATTATGTTTTTCATACCTGTTAAGCTCAAATATTAGTGAACATTTTTGTGAATGTATAGCTGATAAAATTAGCTGTTATATTTTTTATACAAATGAAATTATATCATTGTAAAACTAACCATTACAAATACCGGAGTTTCGATTCTTTAAATGCGAGTCCTGGAGGCTCGCGATTCACCAAAAAAATAACATATACAGGGTCTTTAAGTTGTATTGTACAGTATTCTTAAAGTATTTCAATAATAAAAGTAGCATTATTATTATGATAGTTGAGATATTCACGCTTTGCCAACTTGGTTTAAAACAACTAATATATTTATTGCTTACAACTTTTATTGTTAAGTATTAATGGGAAATTATGAGATATTGATATTTTCCAAAAATAGACAATTCTTTTATAGCTAGTTTAAATCTTTATGATAAAATTATTCTTGTCCGAATGATATTTGTTGTTTTGTCTCTATCAAGAATTTCAATTGACAGTAAAGGTGGATATAGGTATAATGCATCTTATGTTATTTCAAAAATGTATTTGTAATGGTAAAATGTATCCTTGTATGAGGAGTAAATAAAATATTTGACAAATATATAGGAAACATTGGCAGAAAAATTACCTTAGTTCTACTAGGTAATACTATTTCTTAATATATTAAAACTTATTGTACAAATCCACTGCCACGAGGGGTAGTTATTAAAACGTTTACGTTTTCTTTTGCCTAATTGCGGCCTATGGTATACGAGGAACAGACCCGAAATCGCGGCTTTTTCCTTTTAAAATATAAAATAAACGACTCAAATACGTTTACATTTTTTTTACCATCATTTTTCAACCATTCCCATAAATGTGTATGGTTTTGGGCTTGTCCTTAATTTTAATAAGGACTTTTAAGTTTTAATATATTTAGAAATGCATAGTCCCCTACAATATAGAATAGCTTTATTACAGCTACTAATTAATTATGCTATTTTCATATCTTTACCAATAGTTTAATATAAAACAGGTCTAGCCCACTGCGAGAAGCTACACACGATAGTACTGTCGGTAAACTTTTTTTATATTAAATTATATCTAGATTTAAAATTGAAAAGACAAATAATACATAATACTATAACTAAATACCTAACTATATCTAACTTCTACAAAATACCTACCCACTTTACACTAACGATGTATTTTATAGTACTGTTCTTTTATCGACACTTTTATTTAGTTATCTGTACTTTTGTGTTCATGACTAATGCAATCCTTATTTAATAATACAAGAAAGTATTAAACTTTGTGCCTGTCTTTGTAAGGAATTTTGATACTTATAGGGTTCAACGAATACTTGATGTATGACATGTACTTTCATTCCTTAAATATTGATAACTACAGATTTGCATTTTACCTTGTTGTGTTTAATAAAAATATACTCAAATGTTTACTCGTGTCTTTTCTTCACTATTTAACCCAATACAGCTACGAATATATCACTATAATCAACGCTATACACTTTCAAAACCGCTACGAATAACTCATCATTTAAATTCAGTATCATATTTCTATACATGTCTACCAACATCTACAAATACATTTTCATTATCAAACCTAGAGGGTTTTCCCATGGACAGATTAATCAAAGATCGTATAACAATGGTTTTGACGTATAAATGTAGATGACGCTGTGAGACTTTTCGAGTTGGAAGACATGACGTCATCTAACTGAATTTGATACAAAATTAAATGCTAAATATTAGGTGACACTCTAAACTCACTACTATTTTACATTCTGATGTACACTAAAATGTTATAAATTGTCACATTACAGTTTGTATTAAACACTGTATAAAATTTTACATCGCGCAGAATAATCTTTGCAATATTTTGAGGAATTGATCGACAGAATGTGGTGTCACCACAAGATGGCGGCAATAAACCGTAAAATTTCATATAGTTTTTGCGTGATATATAATGTAGATTGTTTACAATCGTTGATTTTCGTCCGAAGAATTTAAAAGTAACTATTGAAGAGCCCACAAATTCCATTTATTGTGTTAACAAGTTATTAACTCTGCAGTGACTTTATACTACCGGACACCAGAACTACCGCTGCTATTTTATGAAATAGTAAATGTAGGTATGTGGTGATTTATCGAAAACTGGAGTTTATAGGTAAACACTTTTTAATGAGGTCGTATTGTTAAATTGTTTACTTTCTTAGGAATTCGAATGAAGGTCTATTTAAATCTGATTTGGTATGGCATGTTAGTACCTAGGTGCCTTGCCATACCTTCGACTGAAAGAATATTTATTTGGTAGTAGTCATCTTTCTAAAGTGAATAAAAGTATATATTCTGTCAAATATCTAATTGTTGTTAATATTGAGAAAAAGCTACCTTTTTATATAGGAAAAAATAAAACTTATGGACAATTGAAGACATAATCAAAGATCAAGTTCAATAACAATAATCTATTTACAAATAAATACAAACAAGATTGTAAAAACATAAATAAAAACACATTTATTCTAAAATGGTAAAAAACCTTACTACAGATACACATAAATTGATCTATTGAGCCTCTCAATAGACGTCAGTAATCTCTGAAGAGGTAATGTAACCATTTCTTGGAATATTCATAAGTAACAAACAGCGTAGCCGTCGCTGGAATCGTCCTAACCAATGTAGGAGTCAACCCGTTATACAGAGCCCCTACCCCTTCAGTTCTTGATATCTTTAGAATGGTCGTCACCATATTTTCATCTATATTCCCAACTTGTATTCGAGATTTAGCCACGTCGACGGGATACGTGAAAGCCCAAAATGAAATACCACCCACCGCCCCTGCTAGCATGGTTTTAAATAAACCAATGTCGTCTTTCTTCTGGTCGGGCCGTGTAAGCAGTTCTCTAGTACCTAAGAGGCAGCACAAATGTTCTTGGTGATACTCAATTTTTATTTACCAGACTTACCTTCATAACCGCCAAAGAACACAAAATATCCGGGCATTTCCCTAACAAGCGTAGGAACCAAACCCCTAAACATCCCTACCACTCCCTCAGTCCTAAGAATTTGGGTAGTTAATCGATATGGGCCGACACTTTCAAATTTCTTTCCCATCATCTCGTGTTGTTTTTTGGTTTCATGCATGGCTTGCAGTTTACATTTTATTAACTCAGTGGGGCAAATGGCTACAGATGAAAAGAATGATGCCAAGAAACCTGCCGTCGCATTACTCATGAGACTTAAGTTTTCTACGCTCTCAGCGCGTGTAACTTTCTGCATAATTTTTTGGCAAAATCCATAACAGAGGAATAAGACTGAATTTTCTACAACATTTGTAACTAAAGCTGGTACCGTTCCAGCGTATAAGCCTCTATAAATGCCATCGCTTTTCAAAGTTTTGTTAAAACAATCTACCATGTTACTATATAAATGAGGAAATGTTTGCATTTTTACTTTTACAGTGTCAAGAGGTTGGCCTACATAAACCAAGGATATCCCTCCTAAAACAAATATACTATTAATATATATAACAATGATTTTGTAACACTTACCTACCCAAAGAACCAGCGGTGAAGTCAATAATTCCATCCTTCACATGGCCTGTTTCCGGTATTTCATCAGCCATTCCTATCTGTAACACTCTGTAGTATTCACCAACTTGCTCTACTGTGATATTTAATTCGAGAGATAAGAAACACGATATAAAACATCGAAGGGAATAAGGTTAAGAGATCATTTGCGATATACTATAATCGCAAGATAACAGAAACTTAAATTATTTTTCTTGTAAATTAAATGATAAAAGAGCTTAATTGAAAATAAAAATTAAACAAAACATAAAATCAATGGGTGGTTTTTGTTCACATAAGACGAAGTAAAAATTGAAATTACAAACTTTAAACTTTTTTCAACACGAGGTATTCATAGAGCAAGCGCAGTTAGTTAAAAGTTAAAATCGATAAAAAGAAGTGTTCGATTTACGCGTTTTATTCATTATGATTTAGAAAGCCAATAAGAACGAAGTATTTTTAAAGTTCTTTAATACCATTCCATTTAATACCATAATCAAATTGTCAATAAAACAACAAAATTGAGAATAGTTTATTTACTTTTTTCAATTCTCTCTTTCAATTTTCCCTTACTCTCTACGATCTCTACTCATCTCTGTCCATCCTCAATCAAATATAAATTTATAAGCAACATAATAACGTAACTCATTAGATTGCTCAACTCTTACGTTATTTTCATATCAATTTCTAACATTTTAAATGGTATTGAATTTTTTATCTTATGTTTTTACTCTGTTCAGTGTTTCTATATCATGGCCCTATTATAATTGTTAATTTCAAAATAAGTTTTTCTCATTTTTGTTAAATTTGTTTCAGTGGTAGATTGGATTTTTTTATGTAACTGTGGTAACTCAGTATCAGGTTACTGTCTATCTAACGATCATTCTTATAGAAATTTCAGCGCAATATAACCATGGAAGTTGTTAATTAACCTTTCAATAAAACATCTTATATTATTCTCCTGCAGATTTTGGACATTTTAGGTTCTTGGGTGACACTGAATTTCAGTTTCAATAATTGTGACAACCTTATTACTTTTTAATTTACTGCGGCTAACAAATGTAGCCATAGTAAATTAGTAAATGTAGAAAACCAGGATCTACTACTGTAAAAGGAACGTTGCTATAATGTGTTCCTCGAGTGTATGATTTGAAACTCACGTAAATATTACTGGCTTTGGCATAAGTTTTTTCACTCACACACTGAACTCACAGGTCTACTATTAGTTGTTAGTAATTATAAAGAGAAACCGAGTAATCACTACGATCTGATTTTGCCTGGCAATAAAATTACATATCTGTTGAACATATTTCACATCAATGAACTCACATACATTTCTCTTTAGGGACTTTAGTTTAGTGCATATCTTATGTGTGTCAATAATGATCTAATGTTGGTACGTTGGTAGTCACATGAAACCAAAATGGTGTACGTGGAAGTATCTCAACCAAAATAATAAAAATAATAATAATACTATCATAATTAATAATTACTTTTTCATAATTAGGTAAGCACAAAATTTCCATGTGGTTACGAATCCACAACTAGTCAGTAGCTAAGTATTGCCAACTTCCTAAAGGTAACAAACAGTATGTGGAAAAACGCGGACCCAGATCCAGGAGGCACCACTCAAACGGGGGTTCCTCCTGGGCAGACCTCGCAAGAACTGTCCTATCTGAAAGATCAAAACGAACAACAGCAACTATTAATTGCTCAGCTAAAGGAAATGTTGCGAAAAGAACAGAGCAATGTAACACATGAGAAGATCGAAGAATATATTAATACGTTAAGTAAGGTAAAAGCAAAGAGGACTCGGGTGAAGAGGGACGATTCGGGGAGCACAGAGCGAAGTGCCAGTAGTAGTAGTATAGATGTTAATAAGAAAGGGAAGTTGAATTTGTTGAGACAACAGTTGGAAGAAAACAAGTAAGTGACGTGTTATAGATGGGTTAAAATTATTGTCAAGGTCTCTTTTAATTGTGGTAATATTGTTCATTTAAATATAATAAAGCTGACATAGTAGTTATTTTAGGTATACTAAAATTTCAATATTGTCAAAAACTTTGCATACTTTAAATATTGTTGATAAGATATAAAGTATACAAAATATTTGTAATTAATATTACAGAGCTAGATTGGCGGAAAGGGGAAAAAACCAAAAAGGTATTGAGGATATGGTTACACAATTAAAGGCTCAGCTAAATGATTCACAACAACTTATTAATTTAACTCCTCTTACTACATCTGACTCTAAAACCTTAGATTACAGTAGAAATAGTACTCCTGAGGAGCTTTATAATATCCTATTAACTAAGGAGGAAAGAATAACGGAACTCATGAATAAAACACAGAATCAGGAGGCTACGATTCTAGATTTGCAAGAGAACTTAAAAGAAAAGGATTCTGTAATCGATGCCAGAACTAAAGCCATAACATTAATGACCGATAGTCTAAGCAAAAAAGGCAAAAGCACTTTGGATGAATTGGATGACACAAAAGAACAGATGAGAAAAATGCAAGAGAACTTCGTGACATTAGAATCTGAAATGAAAGCGAGGCAAGTTAAGCTATTGAATGATTTAAAGGCGAAAAACTTGGAAATAGCGGAACTTCAAGAAAGCAATAGTAAATTATTAGAAGAAAAATCTGAATGTTTGAAGACCATAGAGGAGTTTAAAGCTAATGTTGATCAGGGCAATAGCGGAGAGTTACAGCGGCAATTGGATGAAAATGAGAAGAGAATAAAAGAGCTTGAAGGAAAGTTGCGGGAAAGCTTGGAAGAGTTAAGTAGGTCGAAGAACGATGGTGCACGAGTGGAAAGTAATAACGACGAAATCGCTGCATTAAAAAAACAGTTGGATGAAAGTAACAGAAATATGATTAAAATCAGGGCACAAAGTAAGAGTAAGATAAAGGAGCTCACAAAGAAAATCGATGCGTTCAAGAAAGTTAGCGATGCAAATGCCCTCATTGTAGAGCTCCAAACCGAGAACACGAAATTGGGTGAAAAAATCGCCGAGCTTGAGGAAGAAAAGGGAAACATGCAGCTGAAAATGGTCGAATCAACTGATTCTGTCAAAGGTACATTGTTTAATTGTCTACGCTTGTGACTAACTTCTAATTTCAGATTCTAATCTAGTAGAAGAACACAAAGAATTAGAAGATAAATTTGCAAAGAAGGTGGAAGAACTGGGCGAGAAAGATAAGATAATATCGCTGTTGGAATCTGGTGAGTTGTTGAGAAAAAAATCGTTTTCACAAAATTTGAGTGTATGTTTTCAGATATAATTTCGTTAAAAGAGGAGGTGAAGAGCTTAAGCGAGAAGATTTCTGGCCTTTCACATTTGGAGAATGTGGAGGTGACGTCAGAAATGAAGTCCATACAGATCGAGGAACAAATGGAGAGGGTTGAGAGGGAAAATGCAACATTGAAGAGGGAGATAGAGGCGTTGTTGAAGGAGAAGGATGAGTTGGTGGAGAAAATAGAGGAGGTTAAAAAGGAGAAACAGGAGCTCAGTACCAAACTCGACAGTTACATTCAGGTAAGTACTTAAATTACTTTTAATTTGTTGTTAAGTGTTTCTTCTCAACATAGTAAATCATATTTTGAAACATCGAATGTGACAGCTCTGTATTCATAACTGCCAGATAGAGTGCTTGTGTACAATCAGTACTAATCTTAACTGGCTGTTTTCAGCCCTTTATACAGGGTTTCAGGATAGTTTCTGGCATAATTGTAGCCCCACTACTAGAGACTTAAAACTTAAACTCTAAGGTAATCCAATAAAAAAAAAAACCTATATTCCCTAAGGTAGAACACTATTGGGTTGGGTCAATAATTGTTAGGTTCAGGGCGAATACGGCTATCGCAGTTAACGTTGATATTCCGTGTATTGTCGACCATTGCTTTACACTAATCTCCTACTAATCGTGACAGCTTTTTTTTTGACATGTGAAAAGTGAAATTTTAGGCTAGTGGCTTATTTTTATAGTACTCTTCCAGTGAGAGTTAGAATCAAGTACATACTTCCGTAATTTTCGCAGCATCAATTTTTCCTGTGAAAACAAAAACTCAAATTCTTTCACATTTTATAGTGAGACTGTTGGTTTCAAATTACTGGCATATTTAAAATTGGTTAAGGGCTTGTATCTTTACCTACAAACAAAGTAAACTCACTAAATTCGTATTATTTTCGAGAATTCGGAATGGACGCGATATTACACGACTCCATGTAACATAAACAACGTATGCCTCTTCACCGCCTGAGGCAAAAGGAGGTTAGTTACAAGTTTTTTTACTTCATGGGGCGCCTTTAGTTATTTTTTTGTATTGTTTAGTATCTGAAGTATGTATATATAAAGTTATGCCAAAAACTATCCTGAAACCCTGTATATTCCAATATTTTTTATTCTTTGTTTATTTTCTACTGCATGAATCACAGGTATAAGATATTCATTTTTGATGTCCAATATCATAAAAATTGCGTACTTAAAACGTACAATTATAAGATATACAGTATTGATTTTTTTTTTCAATTTTTACGTATCAATTATTTTCCAGCATTTTCGTTTAATATGAGCTTTTGACCAAATTTTGTTCTTTTAGATAGCGTATTCTTTTCTTTACTTCTTATATTTCTAGTTTGTATGTTAATTTTGGTATATACAAGGTGTATTAAAATTTTAATTTGTCACACTGGGAATTGATATAAACATTAATATTTTTTTTTCTTGACAGTATTTTTCTTATTACAGTTAGAATTTAAGGTACAGTTCTTAAAGACATGTTCTTTGCATTTATTCTAGAAAAATTCCTAAACAGTATTCAACAGTAATACGTGCCTATCAGTGAAATGTTTTTTTTTAACTATTAATTTGGTATTTATACAAGGCAGTGGCGGATCTACGGGGGGGGGTTTTCGGGTTCAACCCCCCCCCCCGTGAGGATCGTGGTACTGTTCTTACTTATTCTTGGAAAAGGCACAAGGTAATAGTAACAATTTGTTACCAAAATAATTATTAGAACATTAAAATATGTATTTAGTAGAGTATTATTATTTTTTTACATTAGTGAACAACAATATTTTTTTATAATGTCTAAATATGTTGATGAAGGTGTATAATTTCTTATATTGAACATAAAAATTTTCTATGAAAATCTATTTTGACATGAAATATGAATAAATGTTATTAATTTCATGAAGAGTTCTTTCTCACCAACTATTTCTCTATAATCTTCTTGGTTTTTGAAAAATTCTCCTAGTATTTCATCCGCAGACAACGAAATATAAAACAAATATAAAAAACGAAATAAAAAAAAAACTATATAACAAAATAGATTTTAACATTGTACTTGTAATAAAAAATAATTTTCAACAATATTTTATTATTTTTGACACGATAAAATGATAATCGCGATATTCTAAAAAAGTAACCGAATTTCAAAATCCAAAACCCCCCCCATGGTAAAATTCTAGATCCGCCACTGATACAAGGTATTTTAATTATTTCGTCAAATCATTTCATATAGAAAATATTGTCATAAGGTTTTTAAAATTGTTTTAAATTGATTTTTTTTTTTTTTTAGTATTTCGTCTCATTAATTGTAAAGTTGTTTTATACATTTTCCTTCAGCAAACAAGTGTGTCAAAATAAGGTTTTATAGTTTTTTCCCCATTTAATTTTCAAGAAACCTTGTCAGTATATTTTTTTTAATAGAAGCATGTATTTATGACAGAAAAGGCCTTAAGTATGAATAACGTTGACCTTTAACATCAACCTCATGCAATAAATAATGCAAATTGCAACTAATCTATGACTCATAATTTACAAATAAACTGCTATTGAAGCTGGTTTGCCTTTTTGTTACATTATACAACAGTATTTGCTTGAATTTGATAAAAAGAGTTGACCAATCTTGTCTTAGAGAGGTTATGTTATTATAGCTTACAAATTTCGCTACAAAATGTATAGGAACAAAATAAAATTTCAAACTCATTATTGGCGGTTAAATTTTTAATTTAATGATTAATACTTTTATTTTATCGGAATTAGAAGCCGCGATCACATTGAATCGACCAAACACGCTTTTATGTTTTATTCTATTTGACGCGCCGACACAAACATTCGCGTTGCAGGAGAACATGGACCTGATCGACAAGCTGGAGAAGCTCAGCACCGAAAAAGTATCCTCCGCGGAGAGCATCGAGATCGTGGAGGGTCTCACGCAGCAAGAAAAACTCGAATTAGCCGCCTATCAGAAGAACCTCGACGTCCACATCGAGGGCGAGCCCATAAAATGTCCCGAAGACGATCCACTGGAGCCGCCCGCAGAGCTCAACGAGAGCGTAATGCAGCTGAACGAGGACTCCACGGAGCTACTTCAAAAGATCGACATGTTCACCATGGAGAGGAAGGAGGTGATGGGGAAGATGGAGGCTCTCAAGGAGGAGAACAGCAGGCTGAACGTGAAGATAAAGGAGATAGAGAACAACAGGGATATCCTAGCGGAAACGTATGAGCAGTTGCAGAACGAAAAGGAGGAGTTACAGAACGAGAACGACGAGATGGTCAAAAAGTTGAAGAAACTGGAGGAGGAAGGCCGAAACGCAGGGGTGAGTGATTGTAGGGATATTTTCGTGCGACGTTAACGTTATTTGCATATATCGCGAGGTGAAGGATCCAAGGTTAGATCCGTGTGGAACACCCAAAATTTCACGATTAATTTATTAAGCATAATAATTAAAAACAGGTTTTTCCTCAGCCTTGACGAAGTTATTTAACTTTACAGAGCGTTGAAAAAGACGGCGACAATTCCGACACCGCATTAAAATTGCAGCAACTGCAAAACGAGTACGATAAACTGTTGGGCGAGAATAACGAACTGAAACGTACACTAAAGGAATACGACGGCAAAATCCACGAGAAAGATAACCTTGAATCCGAATTGTCGCTAGCGAGAAATAAAATCGACGAATTCGAGACGAAAATCAGATCTAACCAAGAAGAACTAACGTTCTATCAGTCCGTAATAGAGGAGAACAAAACTGAACTTATAAATTCCGCTAACCTCATAAACGAACTTCAGACTAAATTCAATGAAAGGGAGAACGACATACAAGACCTCAACGTCATAATAAACGACCTCAACGCAGTTGTTAACAATTTGCAACTCGAGAATAGAAAGATGGTCGATTTTGAGGTTATGGAAACGCAAGTCGGCGAACTCAAGTCGGCCTTGAACGAACAGATCCAGCAGGCGCAGGATTACGAGGAGGAAATCGCTCGCAATAACGATATAATCGAAGATCTCAACGGGAAACTCATGGAAATGAATAAGAAGATAGTAGAAACCGAGCACGACATGGAAATGAAGGATATCGAGGCTAAGAAGTTGTATCAGGATCTTAGAAACAAAGAGGAAACTATTAAAAATCTTCAGCTGCAGATCGGAGAAAAGGATAGGAGGATTAATGTGGTAGTGGAGGATATGAAACTGAAGTATTTATCGCTACAGAAGCAGTTAGACGGAAACAGCGACTCTCTGGAAGCGAAAGTGCAGGAGCTGACGAACAAAAATAAAGAGCAGATGGAGAAGATGAAGAAGATCGCCGCTAACCTCAAAAAGAAGACGCAAGCGTATCAGGAGTTGGAGGCGAAATACAACGGAGAAAAGGAGAAATGGGAGAGCGAAGTAACCGAGAAGGAGTCGATCATAGCTGACTCCAAATATCGGATGACGAAGATAGTCGAACAATTACAGGAAATGGAGGAAGCGGTTAGGGATAAAACGCGAAAACTGGCGGAAGCGGAGAATAACGCGAGGGAGATGACCGAGTTGGTCCAGAATTTAGAGCAGAAGAATGCCGAATTGCTAAATGCCGTGACTGAATTGAGACGAAGAGAGGAGAAATTGAACGAAGTAAGCTTAAAACAAGAGTTGTCCACTAGCCTTCACGAGGAATTCGACACCGTTCCCAGTAACTTAGAGTCCGCCAACGAGGATAAAGTCAAAGAATTGGAGCTGATCATCGAGACGAACCAGAACGCTCTCACCCATTACACAGAAAGAGTGCACAGGCTAGAGGAGGACGTCGCTCGATTAGTAGAAGAAAAAGAAATCGCCGAAAGAAAAGCCGCGGAGTTGAGCGAGCAACTAAACCTAACCTCAAAGAGCGTCGAGGAGAAGGCCTTGGTGGAGGAGGAGCTAGGCCAACGCCTAGCACAGGCGACCGCCAACGACGAGGTCCTGATGCGGAAAGTGGACGAGATGGCCGTGGAAAACAAAGAATTAACCACGAAGAACAAAGAGCTGGAAGAGTTGACCTACAAGTTGAAGGTGAAGTTGAAGAAAGCGCACGAGCGCGTCACACAACTGAAGGCGCTTCAAGCCACGATGGAGGAACTGGAAACCACCAACGGCGAACTCAAGAACAAGCTAGCTGTGCTGGAGGCTAGCCAGAAGCACGCCCAAGACGAAACTGAGGAGTTGCGCCAACGCAGCCGAAACGACTACGAAAGGATCGAGGCCGACTATCAAACGCAGATGGAGCAATTGATCGGGTCTCAGAACGAACTGACGGTCGAGTGCGAGAAGCTGCGGGAGCTAGTCAAAGAGATGCAGGTCAGAGAGGAGGAGTTACTAGCCGAGGTGGCCGAGTACAAGTTGAAGATGGAACAGAAAGAGGGCGAAAGCCAAGAGCGAGTAAGTTATCCCACTCCTGATGGCTGTCAAGCCGTCAGAAGTGGATTTATTTGTAAAGTGCATTTCCATAACTTAACTTTTAGCTGTTAGTAACATATTAATTCGTTTTGATACCCTATAGATTCAAGAGCTGGTGGACGAGGTAAGAGTCGCCAATTTCAATTGGAGCGACGCCCTGAAAGAGGTCGATTCGCTCAACAAACTGGTGGAAAGTTTGCGAACGGAACTGATAACCAAGGTGGCTGTGGAGACTGTCGACGACGTGATCACGGAAGCGCAAGAGAGGGTCGTCAACAGCAACACCGTCGCATGTCAGGCCGTCGTGGAAATAAAAGACGTCGATTGCCAGAGAGACGGAAACGAGACTTCCACCATCGGCTGTCAGGCGGTGGTGGAATCGAAACACATCGAAACACACACAGACTGTCAACGGGACAAAGATGAGAGTTCCGACGTCGGGTGTCAAGCCGTCGTGGATAACAAAGACGTGGACTGTCAGGGTGGCAAGGAAGAATACTCTACTACCGGCAGTCAAACCGATCGCGTGGGATTCCAACAGTCGCGAGTAACGGAAGAATTCGACAAAGCTGAGGCCATTCCGACGTTCCATTGGCCAGGCAGTCAAACCTCCAGTCAAACCCAAGACTGGTTCGCTACGGCGATGCCCCAAACTGCGCAAGATCAGTCGTTCCCAGACCAGAGGGAAAGTAGTTCCAATGTCCCGCTCGCGAATTTCGGCCCGTTTTATGTTGAACCTGAACCGCGTCCGAATTTGCCTGTGGACAACACCAAGGAGGAGCTCCTGAATAAGATCCGAGCTCTGGAAGTTCTCTTGTATAACGTGGATAAGGAGAAGGAGGAGGCATTGCAGGAGTGCGTCGGGATGATTAACGAACTGACGCATCTGTTGTATGAAAAAGTGAACGCGGCGAGAACCGAGCCGGAACCCAAACCCGGTGCCTTACCGGACGTCGAAGGGCAGATAATGTCGGAGGCGGACGTCTTAGACGCCGCTTCCAAGAAAAAGGAACTGCACGACATCGAGTTCGAGAAGGCCGACGCCTCTCTGGGAGAACAAAGTCATCCGGTGGTCGAGGAGGTCGCTCAGCCGAAACGCGCCTACTTGACGTATCAGCTCGACGATAAGGCTCACGTCCCCAAGCTGGAGGCGTTCGGCGAGAACGACGACGGCTGGGGTTGGGGACCGGAAGAGGCGAAGCTGGAGGAGGAGCACATCGCCAAGACGGAGAGCGACCCTCAGATGAGAACGCTGCGTAACGAAATCGCCCAGCTGCAGGAGAAACTGAGAGTACTCCAGGTCGAACGCGAGAACCACCTCGAAGAGATCCGACAGCTGCAAATCAAGTCGGGCAAACTTATCAAGAAGTGCAAGGAATTCAAACTAAAGAACGATCAGATGGCTGCCACGCAACACCAGAAGAAATCCGACGGCGACGATTTATTCAACCTAGACGAGACGATCCAAGAGGAACTCAAGGCACAGATTGCACAGCTCGAGAAGAAACTCAAAGAGCTGATCGGCGACTTGGAGAAAGAAAAGCTAGAGAAAGCCAACGTGTTGAAACGCGCCGACGTTCTCACGGCCGCCAACGACCGCATGACGGAGATGAAGGAGATCCAGGACGCGGAAGTGCTCCGCTGGAAGCGGAAACACCAGGAGGCCGAGGAGAAGCTCCAGCACTACCAGTGGGGCAGCGACGGGTTCAACGAGGGCGCCTCCAAGCCTAAAGAGACCCCCGAGGAAAGCGCGGACGCAAAGTTCGAAGAGCTGCAACAGACTATTAAAGAACTCAGCGCGGACAACGACGAGCTGCAGGTGCTGCTGGACGAGCAGAGGCAGCTGAGGATAAACGCGGAGAAGGCCAAGGCGGTGCCAGACATCACCGGAACCCAAGAGGAAATCGCGTTGCTCAACGAAAACATTACGATGTTGGACCGAGAACTCTCTAGTACTGCCGGGCGATTGCGCGCCGTTTCAAATGAAAACACCGCCATTTTAAACGAGAAAAATCGTCTAGAAGGGTTGTTGGAAGCGGAACATGGATGCGTCGAGGAGTTGCAAAGGGAGTTAGCGACTATCACGGAGATAAATTTGGACCTGAAACGGCGCCTAGCCGACAACGATAGGCTGGTGAAGGACTTAGAAGAGAACGAGAAGGACGCAAATAACCAACGGGAATTGGCGTTCAAACTAAGTGAAATAGAAGGCGTCGTCTCGGAGTTACGAATGACCGTGGAGCAACAGGAGCGCTTACTAGTTGACAAGACCGCGGCGTATGCCGAATTGGAAGTCTCCTTTACGCAGACTGCTAGCCTGGAGGAAAAATTAAGCGTGCAAGTGGCGCAGCTGACCGCCGAACTGGAGCATCAACGTGAAAGCTATACGCTCTTGCAGTCAGAAAGCTCTGAAACCCTCTCGAGCCTACAGAGAGAGCTGGGGGAGCAGCGGCAGAGATGCGAGCAACTGGAAGCTGCCAGCGTCGGGAAGATCAACGAGTTGACCGCTGAGCTAGAACATGTCAAGCAAACCTGCGACCAGCTGCGAGCCGACGGCGCCGAAGAAGCCGCCCGACTTTCCGAGGAATTGGAGCGACAGCGATCGAAATGCGAACACCTCCAAGCCGAAAACTCCGAGAGGACGTCCGAGCTAGAAGCACTAGCGCGGCAGTTGCACGAGAAGCAAGATGAATTTATTGAAAGGGATCTATTTGAGATGGAACAACAGAAGCAGGTGTTGGAAGGTTTGCTGGCGGAAAAGGATGCCGTTATTGCCACGTTGACGAAGGAGAAGGAGGAGTTCGAGCAGGGGGTTGAGGAGGCAAGGCGTCTTTTGGACGAGAAGGAGAAGGAGTTGGAGCTAGTAGTGAGCGAGACGGAGGCGAAGGTTTCTAGGACGGTGGCGGAATTGGAGGAGACGTGGATGGCGCAGGTGGATCAAAGAGGTAAGTGATGCTAGAGAGTATAAATGTTAGTGACAATTAGGATTTCTTTGACTGGTGCGTGAGCTTGGTGGTGGAAATAAAAAACAATGTTTCAATTCTTCATTTAGGTGAATTTATAAATAGTTTTCTAAATTTGTAACAAAATTATAAACAGAACTTACATATTCAAAGCCTTTATTTTAATCAGAATTGCAGGCATAATTTGGTATGCACTTTAATTTTACATTTCTCTAGGCGCTGACATTGCGGAAAGTTGGAAGCTCCATTTGGAAACGGTCGAGGCTGAATTTGCTACCATTCAAGAAAAGCTTAAATATGAAATAAATGAGCTGGAAGAAAAGTGTAATGCGCTAGTAAATGAGAATAATGAATTGCGTAAGAACGTCGACGCGGAGATACGAAACGAGGTCGACCGCATTTCCGCTCTACAACAACAGATAAACGATCGTCAGAACTACATAACCGAGCTTAATACTAAATTAATTGAAAATCAGACTGCAAACGAAAGTTTAATGGGAAAATTGACACAAATGGAAAGCGAAAAAGAGCGGTTAATACAAGAGTTTGCCGATAAAGAAGCCAAATTGTCGAGTATGAATGTAATCATTGAAACCACGCAAAAACAGTTTGATGAAAAGAGGGAAGTGGTCGAAGAAATTGTGAAAATTTTAGAGAAAAATACGTCTTGGCCACTTTCGTTCGAAAAGCAGGAACTCCTAACAGAATTCCAAAGGCAGTTGAACCTCGTTACCGAAAAGGAAAACGAGATCCTCAGATTAAATCATTCCATTAACGAGTTGCAAGCACAACTTGACGCGACTCAGGATAAAGACGCCGAAATCTCTAGGTTCAAGCAATTAACGGAAGATCTTCACACACAACTTTCCGCTCTTCAAGAGAAGGACGACGAAATCTTCAAGCTAAACAGATTGGTCGAGGAATCCCAACAACAGCTCACAATAGTGCACGAAAAGGATGGGGAAATCCTGAAACTTAACAAATTGGTGGAGGATCTACAGAGAGAATTGGGTAAGATCCAGCAAAAGGACGCGGAAATCGCTAGATTGAATCAGACGATCGAGGAAATGCAACACCAACTTACCACGGTTCAAGGATACGAAGGGGAGATGTTGAGGCTGCATCAAGTCATAGAAAATTACAAGGTAAGTGCTTGGACAAAGGTTCCCGAAAGGGTATGTTATTTTTGTGGTAATCATATCGCGTGTCAGCCAAAATGTGGCTATAATTTCAGAGTACTATTCGAGAAATCGTTTGTACTTGGAGTTGTAAAAATTATTTATGCGATAAAGATATTTTAATTTTTTTTTTTTTTCAAAAGCAAGGTGATAAAAAATTCTTAACTTTCTCATAGCTCGTATTTCGTTTTTGTTTTTCTACTGCCTATTAGTTTTCATACTATTGTTTCAATGATATTCCGTCTAAGAATAAACTTAAATATTTGTAATCCTGAAGTACACAACCGCGGCTATTGTTTTTATGGTCCGGGGACCAAAAACCATCACGCAATTTTTTATGTGATCCTCGGTATAATGAACGCGAATATATTGTTGGAACTAGTTTAACCCGATGTTCAACATTTCAGTATGACTAAACCGCATTTATACCGATCATATATTGCTTGATTGCATCCCACAATCAAGTAACGATTTCGTGAAACGTCTAATAATGAGACAAACTATTTTAACCTTAAATATTTAGGCACAGCAGGAGTTCAGTCAACAAGAGATGGCTAGTCTCACCAAGATGCAATCTAACACCAACCACGCCATAGAAGGTTACAAACAAAAGCTGGAAGAGTTCACAAACACTCATGTGGTTCTACAAAATTCTTTAGAGGAGAAAAATAAACTGGTAGCCACGTTAAATCAACAATTACAATTCGCAGAAAGTCTTAGAAATGACAGCAATAGAAACGTGGAGCTTTTACAGGAGGAAATATCCCAGTCGAAGAAGGACTGCAGTACCTTACAAGAATCTCTGTCGGAGTGCCAGCAGCAGTTGTTTTCCGTAACCAGGGATCTTGCCAATAAAACCCAAGAAATAGAGAATAT
Source organism: Rosalia funebris (assembly GCA_037954035.1). Classification (NCBI taxonomy): domain Eukaryota; kingdom Metazoa; phylum Arthropoda; class Insecta; order Coleoptera; family Cerambycidae; genus Rosalia; species Rosalia funebris. The sequence continues at coordinate 2,602,885 of JAZFAV010000002.1, read as the reverse complement.
CAGTCAACAGCTATCCTATTCTCAACGCAACTTTGAAATTCAAGAGGCCGAATTGAACAAGCTTAGGGAGTTTATGCAGGCGAAAGACCAAGACTATGCTAATTCCGTAGAATATATTCGACAAGGCCAGCTGCGAGACCTGGAAAACCATTATGAGGAAATGTTAGGGGCGAAAGACCTGGATATCGAAGCAGTCAGGTCGCAACTTCACGAGTCAATCCGAAATTATCAGCAACTCAGCGAACATATCAGTACTGAAACAAGCCTGCGACGACAGCTGGAGGACAAAAACAAACAGCTGGAGGTGAAGGTAGCTGAGCAATCGGCGCTCCTAGACGAGGAGAATAAACAGCTGACCGAATTGAGAGGAATTATCGAGGAACAGGTCATGAAAATCGAAGAACTGAAGAAAGAGTTGTTCGAGAAGAGTAGGGACTACGACACTATCATAGCTGAAATAGACATCGGTCGGAAAGCGATCACGCAGCAGCCGACGTCTTCTGCGAATACGGTAAGTCAGAAAATCGTTCATTAAGCGACGGCTAAGGTCATCTGTTTTTATCGGAATAGCCCGAGGCTGCTACGACATCGCAACGAGAAACCTCGCAGCTAGAGGACGATTTGTCGGAGCCGGTGAGTCGCGCCGAGCTCGATTTAGCCCTTTACATGTTGCATCAGAGGGATGTGCGGTGCGAGGAGTTAACGGTGGAATTGACGCAGTTATTGGAGGAGAGGGATACGCTGCAATTGCGTTTGTCGAACGCCATAAGAGAGAAGGAGGATATCAGGAGAAGATTGACGGGTAAGCTTCGGGTGTATTAATGTTATGTGGCAATTTGAGGTTTACAAATAAATAATGGTTCAATTTTAAGTTCAGTACTTTAGTTCATAACTAAGTTTGCAATATAGGGCATACAATTATCTACAATTGTAGGATACTTATTTGATACAAAATTTGTAATGTTGGAAATTTTTAAATTTCTTTTGAGAATTATAACTTACTTTATTTTTTGTATCTTATTTTTAATTGTTTTGTGGAAAACTATCAGTGCTATCTTCACACGAAATGTTCCGACCCACTCCAGTACTAAAACTTGATATAATTTTTCAATTTTTGGAATTGTGATTTACCTTACAATGCTTACCATCCCATAAAATTGAATCGAGCATTTCTCGCCATTCATAAAATATGGAACATCCATTCCGTATTATAAATATTGCGGCCTAGGAGCCACGAATTTAAGTTATTCGGTATTGCAGTTTTATACGATGTAAACATTTGCATCAATTTCAATGTAACTAGCGTTGTTAAAAATTCGGTATTTTACTTATTGAATTAAAAAAAAGCCTTTTGAATGTCGCCTTGGGTTTTGGTCAATTTTTTTTATTGTCAAAATTTGCCACCATTCCATATGGTTCTTATGTAATTTGTGATTTTTACGTACTGTTACGTTATGCTATTTCGATGTAATTATTGCATATATTAAAAAAAAATCTCGATTTTCATTATAAATCTTATTTCCTGAATTAAAGTTGTGTGGTGGATGATAAGTGATAACGCTTCTATTCTTGCAGCTGATTTCACACCAACTGTATCGGTACATACAGGTTAGCAGTTCTGTAAAAAATTTGATATATATAATTTTTTATATTCAGTATTTTTATTTGAAAAATATGTCTTCAAGGTTACTACCTAAATATTTTACATTCCATAGTAAATTTGCAGATCTATGTATTTGAACAACAGAAGTGTACATTTCTTAATGTCACTTCTGCGGTCCAGGAACCAAGAATAGGCATCTTCGTTCTATATTAGCGTATTATGAGATTTTGATGGGTACTACAAAGAATATTAAAGATAAACCAATTAAATAAGAGTTTTGTCTTGGCTGTAGATCTATTATTGTTTCTTTTACATTTTTAAATAAACTATATGAAAAAACTACACACATAACCTCTATATAGGATCGGAAGAAATTCCGACCCCGTCAGTCTCTAGTCCATCACCTGCCACGCCTCGTAGCAAGTCTTCAGCTATTTTCCTAGCCGCTTCCGGAACCGAACTAGGTACAGAGCCCCTGGAGAGTACCAGCAGTATACAGGATCTTGAAAACAAGTAAGTGTTACGTAATATTTGTTAGCGTTTCTCACAAGATTAATGAATTTTTTAGACTGTCGGAATTGAAAACGGTAGGCTACAAGAGGGACAAAACGTTTGTCGACGAACAACAATTAAGGAGAATGCAGCAGATGTCGATCATGCAGCAACATATAAGCGAGGCGGCGAAGTTACCGCCAGAAGCGGCCGCCAAACTGGTAGACGCCAGTTATACCCTTTGTGAGTACAACGATTGGCTTCAGGTTACGGTTGGGATAAATATTTTTTTTTTTAGCTCGCGATGTGCAAAGCCCCTCCAAAGTCCTCCTGAACTGGCTCTGGGGAAGGAGTACTCCTAAGGTGAACGACACATAACGTCAGGGGGCGGTTTTACCTAAAATTATACGTGCCTGGTAGGAACATTAGACTCGCAAACATAGACGTGCCAGAAGCGGCCCTTTTTACATTTGCGAGCGTACATAAGAACTCAGTTTACCGGATTGGGATAACAAAAACTGAGCCTAAATATTTAGTGTGATATCAAAAATATTTTGTTTTATGTATTTAAGTTCTAATTTGTACAGATAGGTCGTTTCTCTTTTAAAAGCATTTATTTTCCTGTTGTAAAAAAAAAATTAATACAGAATTTTTACACAATAATGCCAGTCTTTTAATTGTTCTTGTATTCCTATATTACCCTGGCTGGATCAACTGTGGCACTGGTAACACTTGCAGCTTGATTAGATACCATAGGGTTAAATAATGAAAATATAGTTTATTTCATCGTTATTTGCCAAATAAAAAATCTCAAAACATACCGTGGCTTGTTTTTATGGCTAGGCTTAGGTAGCCTTCCGTTTATCGGCAAGAGAGTTTTTTATTTGGCAAATAGCGATGAAATGAATAGTACATGTTCACATATCTGACTTGTAGAATATAAACAATACCATTAATAGATAAAATAGTTGGGTTTGCAGCTCGCAGAATATTTTTTTCATGAGGCTTTGAGACTGACTTTATTTTTGACACAATTCCCTTTCTATATATAACCCATTGTTGTTCTCGAGAAAAAATCGATTGCATCGGTTTTGGGCCGTTCATATTTTCTCCAAAATTTCCTTCTTGTTCATCGATTTTTTTCCAAAAGAAAATACCTTTTCTCGAGAAAAAAAATGAAGAAATCGTATGGACGTAAGAAAGACTGACAAATTCAACGGTACTTCCGGATTTGCACTAATTCTAAAGGCACTCTGGGTAGGTATGAATTTTTAGGTTGCTACTTAAATATGCAGATGGAGAAAACTTCTGTTTTACAGAAAAACCGACAGTTTCTTATTAAAAAAGAGATTGCTATCGTGTTCAGGAGATCGACTTCCGTTGTTCTCAATGTAATTAGCGTCGATTTTGAAATTTTCGCATTTCCTGCAAAATACACTACACCCATAGTATAAAACGTACTATAGCCCATCGATTTTTTTCCGCAAAACATTTTCTCGAGAAAAATTTTGAAAAAGTTACTCAAGGTAGGTATGAATTTCGAGATTGCTACTTTGATTTTGCAGTTCGAAAAACTTTTTTGGTTTTACAGAAAAATCGATAGTTTCTCATTGAAACGTACTCCATTTTAATGATAAAATAATAAATAATCGTCCTTTGGGCATAAATAAAATATTCCTGGAATCACCTGAAGTAGTTAAATGAACTTTGTAGTCTTCTAACAGATGGTCAATGTAAACAAAAACGGAAGACAGTTTTGATCTACAGTATTTACCTACCCACTAAAACTCATTGAACATTTCTCACCATATCTGTAAATTTCACATGCTATAAATGTTGCGGCCCAGGAACAATACATTTAACGTATTTTTGACGTTAGATGTATTGTAATAATACACAGTTTAAAACGATATAAAATTGACATAGATTGTGATAAATGTAGCATTATTTAAAATCAATTAACACAGAGTATATTCTATATTTTGCTTTGACTTTGTCAAAATATGCACCTGTCTACCATTTCTTCGCGATTTTCGTTTCTTTTGCACGTTTTTTCATGCATATACGGTCGGTTCCGGTCTTTAACAGCCGACTGTACTAATAGTAAAGCGTCACCTTGAAATTTTTAAATAAAACACATTTCTGGAAACTTCATATATATATTTCTGTTTAGAAAAAAATGTTACAATAAATTTTAACAATTGCCAATAATTATTGAAACATGTTGAGAAAATATATTTCCAGTGAAAATGGGCAATACAAATACGTGTTAAAACGAATATAAATTATCAATATTTCAATATAATATTTACATAAAAATTTGCTATACAGAATAAGTAAAAAAAAAAAACAATATATTTATATTAAGTACAAAAAATGCAAATACTTTAACCCCGTCATAGTCTTCCATTGCACAAAAAATTTCAAGCCGTGAAACTGTTAACAAATTTATTTGTATTTAAACCACAACAATTACATTTGCTCTTCAAAATTTCGGTTGATTTTTTTATTGAGACAAAATAAATTTTATTATATATATAATGGTATATATGCCCTAAAAACCATGCGAATAACATTTGTTTTAACTACAATACAGATCCATGGCTAGTAAACTCAGTGACGTAGCATTCGTAATCCTGACGAATCGCGTGACTGAAAGAATATTTAAAAATTTTTAAACGCGGAAAATAAACCGATCAAAACCTCGGCCAGACACCAGTATTTGATTTTTCATACGTAATACAAGTTTAACCCTAAAGTACTAACTACTTTGATTGTGGTTTGTCTGAAAATTCCCTTAGAAAAAAAAAAGTCGAACGTACAGTCCATTATAAAAAAAAAAATCGGCGACGCTGCGCTTCGTCAACAAATTCAACATCATGGATGAGATCGTTCGAGTCAGCTTTCCTATATTTATATTAATTATAACTGCGGACTAGCATCAATAATTAAAAAATCAGAACTAAATTAAACTTACAGCAAAATAAATACGGCAGTATATACAATGTATATAGTGTGGTTTTCAACTCGGGAGAAATTTATTTACTTTATCCTAGATTTGTACGGGAACGTGATGACCTGGGACGGCGCTCGAGGGGACGCCCGGCCAGTCGCCACATTCGACAGTTAGGAACCACTAACTAAGAGCCGGCGCGGGCGCTCAGCCCCTGAGAGAATACTGCGAACCGCGCAGGCTGCAATCACAGTCGGTGTGGATGGCGGCGTGTCCGTTCTCGAGGAGCACGCCCTTCTCCAGCTCGTTCATCTCCTCATTGTTGGACGATATGCCCATCCTCTGCCGACAGATGTACGGCGTGTTGTTGGGGGAAGGGGTGTCCCGGCCCTGAACAGAAAAAAGATAGGTTACTCTGAGGATCCCTAATCACGCAACGCGGAAGAACCAATGGTTTAACACTTATTTTTTTCTAGAAAAAAAAAACGGATCAACCTAATTAACTTGCGTTTTCTGTCACGGTTCTGAGATTCTCAGATCCATAGAATAAAAAAAAATAATTAGAACCTGCCGATTATTGTACTGCTCCAGGGTACACCCAATGAAACAAACAGTTATGAGCTATTTGACATGTAAATGACCACTGTAGTCTTAGCAATTCTTAATTTACTTGCGTTTTTTGTCGCGGTTCTGAGATTTCAGCATGAATATTACTAATTAAATGATACAAAAAGCGATCTAGAACCTGCTTATTATTATACCGTTCCAGGGTACAGTCAATGAAACAGTTATGAATTGTCAGACATTCCGGTGATCACCTCAGTCTTAGCAACTCTTTTGACTTGCGTTTTCTGTCACGGTTCTGAGATTCTAACATAAACATTACGAATTAAATATAATATAATAATTATATTATATTTAATATAATTATTATAATATAGTATTCTATATTATATTATATTAATTATAATAATTATATAATATTATAATATATATTCTATATTATAATATATTATAATTATTATATAATATTCCATAAATAGAAGAACTAGAACCTGCCCATTATTGTACCGCTCCAGGGTATAGCTAACGAAACAACTAGTCTGTTATCAGACATTTTGACACTCTGGATATGTCTTGACCATTCTGAGTCTGTTGAGCATTTATAGTTCTTTAATTTTTTTCCAGGTTTGAAGGTGTCAACTTCTGCCTTGACTCCTTCCTTAAAATGATTATCGGTCACATGAACAGAATCTTTACAAAAAACGCATAATATTTAACATACTTCACTGTCAAGCCAAGCATTAACAAAAATCGCAAAAAAAGTCAGGCCTCGGTGATGGCTGGTATTTGTAGATGATCTAAATTCCCTTCCGTTATACAATTATCGGTTAATTTATATTTTTTCCCAAGGAATGCCTTCCTTTCTCGTTGTCAATACCATCTACGTTCAAAAACAGTGTGAAATTATGAGAAAACCAAAGTGGAACGATTTTATTGACTAATTTGATAATACACATCGTATCGTCGGGTGATTTTTATTGCTCTTTTCGCGTGAATCCAACCATTTACTCCAATTCAAAAAGGCAAAAAAACGTAGAGTCGAAATAATGCTTGTGCACATGTCGCTCCTCCTGGAAAAAACAGGAGTTGTAGAAAAAACCGATTGAAATTAATCAATAGAAACTTTTATCCGTTCGTGCATTTTTATTGTCCCTGAAAAAAAGTTATCCAGCCATCACCGCATCAAAAAAAAACATTATAATAAAAATAAAACTCATGTTACCATCTACACTCGTTATATCACACGTTATACGCCTGCTCGAACCGAATTAGCGCAAGCCAGCTTTTACTCGGCAATGCGTTTATTGTACACTCTATCGGGTTTGCTGGTAGTACTAGGGATAAGATTGGCTCATTAGAGAGAATTCTCCCACAACAACAGCGACGACGACGGGACTTACCTGTTTCGACGGTCCGCAGCAGGTGTTCTTCAAACAGTTATCGCTGTCGTTATTCGTCTTCGGACAATCGAGGACGCAATCCTTGGTAGTCTGATCCGGATCGACGGAACTGGTCGGAATATCGGTGTAATCGATGAATTCCGGTTGAATGGTAGTCGAATGGATGCCCTCATTGTGGAAAAACTCCTTGACTTTCTCCGCTATCTTCATGTACTCGGAGAGGTTTCGACACCTACCAAAATAGGAAGAATTAATTTCAATTGGAAGACATTCTCGGCGCTATTTCTGACTTCCTTACCTAATATGCGCAGACGCGATGATCCTATCGCCTGCCAGCTGCCAGACATGGAATTCGTGGACAGCCAGCACCCCGTCTACCTTCTCCAGGAGTTTGTTCTGGATGGCGTCGACTTGTATGTGCGTAGGCACAGTCTGCAGCAGGATAAGCGCGGAATCCCTGAGTAAAGGCCACACAGACTGCAATATGAGCAACACCAAGAGAATACTTAACGCTGGATCGATAAAATATTTATACTCCCAGTTGGTTAACCAAAACACCTGGAACAAGAACAGGAAGCGCGTTACGAACGCGTCTGGGCCGGCTCGGCGGTTATGTACTTACAAGGGCTGAAATAATAACGATAACGGAACCTAAGGCGTCGGACAGGACGTGGAGGAAGACCCCGCGCATGTTCATCTGCCCTGCGGACGCGCTCGGCGCCAGGTCTTTCTCCTTAGAGGGTTGAGGCGGCGGGCTGGGGTAGGTCTCGTCGTTCTCGTTATCGTCGGTGATGGCGAGCTGCGTGAGACGGTTGCGGCTGTGCGAAAGGCGGCCGTGAGAGTGACCGTGAGAATTGCCGTGCTCTGAAAAGAATCCCGCTCTTAGTTCAAACTGTTAAGCGTCACAGTTCTCGATAAGGTGCTTGGAAATTTAGATACAGAAATTGACATCCTTGTCCCGATGCCTCAGAATGTAGAGTGGAAGGTTACACTTAGAGACGAGGATAAACACGCCCAAAGAGAGGTGTCAAACTCTCTCCGTTGGAACTCGTACCCAAACATACAATATCTCTACTAGTACTCTTGGATCATTTTATCACCCCAGATTACAATATGAATAAACTTGGGTGTTAAATTTGTAGTGTTACGAACTGCGGCAGCTGAGATACCATCGCGGAGACTTGCTATATTTGAATCGATGTAGGTACAAGCAATTCAGTTTTTCCATAACCACTATAATTAACGAAATTCCCCATGAAAAATTTAATTGTGCCCATTCAGTACGAAGAACACCCGGTCTATACCGATAACTATAGCTAGAATATTTCCAACGAATACGTGGCTGTAAAAATGGCTTTAAATACCGATAGTGGCATTCTCTGGCATGGTAGCAATACCATTTTGAAACGTCTTTAATGCACGACGATTTTAACACTTTCAAAATCACGAAACTACAATGAGTATAAGAAATAATAAACGAAAGTCTTGGGGCGTCTCAATTTATAGTACTGATAGTAATAACTCGACAGTTTCTCCGAATAAACAACGTTATCGTGGCGGGAACAATGAGACAATTATCTAGTCGCTTTTACCGTGGCAGCTGTTTCGACCAATCGCCTAGTTCTCTAGTCCGTTCATCGCCACGCTGATGAGCATCGAAATTTATTTATACGCAATATATTATGCGAATAAAAAAGTACGTCAGTGAATGTTCTTGTTGAATTTCACATTTCTTATAAAAACTACGCGTAATTATTCAAACCGTATGACCTAGTTGGGGAGAAAATTGAACAAATTGCCCGTTATATAACAATAGTACTTAATATACATCTAGAAAAGGCGGATAAGACGCGTGCAATAATTATTAATGAATTAATGACTTAAGAGAAAACTATCAAGGCGCTGGCAATTGTTTTTTGGACTCGAAATCGCCTGCAAACGAGGCGAACAATGCGCAATTACTTCTTGTAGTCGAGCTGGCCATGAATCGAAATTGAAACAATTCCGAAAGCACGGCATCCTTGATTTTTAATTCAAATTTTACACAACGCACCACAGTTGGGAAAGGACTGCAACGATTAGAATCATTCTAGAACATGAAATAGACGGAAAACATACGAGAGCGTGGCGCCCTTGATTTTGTTCATGAAACATTTCCTACGTTTGACGAAAGTGTGGAAATTTGTCGGTAAAAAATACGCTATTTTCACTCACCGTGGAAGAGTAGTAGACCTACAAGGTTGACTACAAGACCTATGACTCCTACGGCTACCAAAAGCTTGGGATCGTGTATCGTCTCCACTTCTATGAATCTCTTACACGCCTCCACCGTGATGGAAAAGCATAAGGCTACTAGAAATACGGCGTTTACCAGCGCGCCCAACACCTCTGCTCTTGCCCATCCGAATGTGTTTTTCGACCATTTCTTCGGCGACATCTGAAAAATTTATTTCTATCTTAAAAAAATTTCGTAATTTACTTTATTTTATATTAAATTTCATTTGTTTTAATTTGCATAAATAAATCGATATAAAAAGCCTGTATCGGGTCTGAAACACACATAAACCTTTATATAAGGCAAGTTCTTGAGTTGTACAGCTAACTCAACATAAAGGTTCCAATATAAAATGTGATTCCTGAATGTTTTATTTTTAATAGTGTAGTGATCCATTAATATCTTTACTAGAATTGTTAGGCATGTGTATTGCGAACCCTATCAACGATCCGGAATAAATTTCCGTATTGCCATATTGCGTCACTACTAGAGGTACGAAAAAGGGATGTGAATGAAACATAATCATATATGTAGTTTATTTCATCGCTATTTGCCAAATAAAATATCTCAAAATATACCGTGGCTTGTTTTTATGACTAGGCTCAGGTAGACTGTTCCGTTTATCGGCAAGATATGAAAGTTCTTTATTTGGCAAATAGCGATAAAATTAATAGTACTAACTAGAATGCCTATTCTCATAGGCGTCGCGCCTAAGGGTATTCATTTTGGTAAAACATTTTATAAAACATGGCTTCGTTATAAAATAAGGTTGATATTTATAATTCGAATGTCATAATAAGTCGTCATAAAAATTCTAATACCGGCATAGAAGAGAAAGGATCGACAGGAATTGTACGCTGTCTGTAAGGGAGTAGACTGGCACCCTCCATACAACCCATCTATTTTATGTATACTATAGACTACTAAAGGGTGGTCCAATCTTAATGCACGATGTTAATTGTGAGTCACACCTTAACGTCAAGTTTGTTGCCCAACTTAATTTGACATTTCTTTGTTTCAGTGTTTGAGAAATTCACCCATGGAGAGGTACACAATTGAGCAGCGCGTTAAGATTGTTGAAGCCTTTTACGAAAATGGGCGTTCAAATCAAAATGCATTTCGTGCACTTCGCGACTTTTTTGGTCAGCATAATCGACCAAATGTGTCCACAATCGGGAGAATTGTGCGCAAATTTCAGCAAACCGGGTCTGTAGGAAATGTGAAAACACCTGTGCATGCTCGCCCAGTTCGTTCTGCGGAAAACATTACTGTTGTTCGCGATAGTGTAGCAGAAGAGCCGTCAACCTCGACTCGTCGTCGTGCCCAACAATTGAACATCTCACGAACATCACTGATGCGAATTTTGAATAAAGATTTGAATTTACACGCTTACAAGGTTCAATTGACTCAAGAGCTGAAGCCTACTGACCATTTCAAGCGTCGTCAATACGCCGAATGGTTGGTTGAACAGACAGAAGTGAATGGTGACTTTACAAAGAAAATCATCTTCAGCGACGAGGCACACTTTCACCTCAGTGGATTCGTTAACAAGCAGAATTATCGCATTTGGGTAAATGAGAATCCACGAGTGATTGTTGAAAAGCCGATGCATCCACAAAGAGTGACTGTTTGGTGCGGTTTATGGGCTGGCGATGTCATCGGGCCGTACTTCTTCGAAAATGAGGTCGGCCAAGCAGTTACCGTGAATGGTGTTCGCTATCGCGAGATTATAGCGGACTTCTTGTGGCTAGAAATTGAGGATATGGACCTGGACGATATGTGGTTCCAACAGGATGGTGCCACTTACCACACAGCCAACGAAACAATGGCACTTTTGCGGGAGAAATTCAATGGCCGTGTTATTTCACGTCATGGCGATGTTAATTGGCCGCCACGATCATGTGATATGACACCGTTGGACTTCTTTCTTTGGGGATATTTAAAAGAAAAAGTGTACGTCAATAAGCCAAGAACAATTCAAGAGCTAAAGGATGAGATAATTCGGCACATTAACGACATTGAACCTCAATTATGTCTCAGAGTCATTGAAAATATGGACCATCGGATAGAGGTATGCCACCGAAGCCGTGGCGAGCATTTGGCCGATATTTTGTTTGACACATAATTGTCATAGCTCCTTCTATCATAATAAAAAATATTAAGATAATTCTCTGAAAACTTTTTGTTTTATTTACAATTAACATCGTGCGTTTTGGTTGGACCACCTTTTATAAGGCAGGGAAACATATTTAAAATGACAAGTATACTCCAAAAAAAATTAGGAAATAATTGTGGGTGGAAACCTTGTTCAAAAAATATGTACATATACATATTTTTGAATACAATGAGGAATTCTTGAGGCAAATCTGCAGTTACGACGTGCATTGTGTCATTCAAGAAAAAAGTCGCCTCATCAGAACAAAAACAAGCAATTTTAAAACAGATTTTCAGATGCAGATCTTTGTCAAACAACTTAAGTCATATATAAATGGTTAACATTTATTAAATTTCATGAAACTTTATGATTTAAAAAAATATTTTCCATTAATCTTTTCATAAGGCTAATATCTATATTAACAATATTTAACACCTCTCATGGATTACCCAGTATAAACGTAATTTTAGTTATCAGTATTATAGATTTAGTAAAACAGTTCCTGTTTTACTAAATCTATAATTACGGCATACTAGCTTTTATCTTTAATTTTTATTGAACCAACCAGCTTTATCTACATAATTTATGATTATATTAGTCTAAATATTGATTAAAAACTGGGTACAATGAAATCACGGATTATCGTGAACTTTACCAATGAACAGTCGAACAATTTTTGATTTAATCGTTCAATCATATTATTATAATGGAAAAAATATCACCATATACTGTAATATCATTTGTACCTTGCATAAACTAATCGGTGTTCTCAAAACAATACATATACAAGGTGTTTACAAAGTTGGAAGTTTATTTTTGATAGAATATACATCTTGGTGGAAGGAACCGATTGGCAAAAATACGTTGCAAAAAGTTGCGTAGACACAACTACTAGACAAAAATACGTTACAAAATGTAGAGAATTCAGAATTTTTCTGCACAAAATTATTTAAAGCCTCCTGAGATCGAAATTGAATTAACACTAGAATATACTAAGAAAAAAAAACTATGCAAATATCACATACTAGATATTATTTTTTGTTTTCTTTTTCTTTATTTTATAAAAGGCATTATAGTGAAATAAGTTGACTAAGTGAAACGGATAAATGCCTTAAAATCCCACGTACATACATTAGACACAGAATGTTAAAAAAATTCCAAAATTTTTAGGTGATTTTCAAAGGGCTGCTGTAACTTGGAGCAAAATAGTTGCAGAGCAATTAAAAAAAAATCAAAATGAAGCTCTATGTTTCTAGTTTTCAGATCTAAATTTTTTCTTAAAGTTAAATTTGTTCTGTCATCAGCATTTTTTGAGTAATCATACAAAAATAATTTATCATACTTTTTGCTCGCCTTTCAAAAGGTCCACGGACTTCAATACATTTTTTTTTCAGTGATTTCATCATAAAACGTTTTTAGCTAATGTTATCCTCTTTAATTTGAGCGGTCTAAAAGCCTTGTACGATGATTTTTCGCAGAATTATCGTCGTCCAAAGCAAAAAAGTCAGTTTTGACTTTGGTAATTAATTACTGGGGAAATAATGATCGTACAGAAAGAATATTCAAGTAGGGTTTTAAAAACTGCACAATATTCTTTACAAGCCGTAGTTATTGGTTTTTGATAACAAATTTTTTTCGGTGCGAGAATGTTGATTGAAAAAATATATAACAATTGCGTATTCAGGGATATTCATTTAACTAGGCATAATTTTGCAAATAATGGATAGACTAAGGATGTTGACCGTTTCTTTTCAACCACAAAGTATCCCAAAAAAACCCGGAAAATTTCAAAGTGCTGCGATTTTTTTTTTCATTATGTTTCAAATTATTGAATTTGAGAAATAATCCACATTTCTTTTATCAAAAAATGTTAATTATTGTAAAAAAAAAATTAAAAGAGAATATTCAAAAAAAAAAAGTAAAAACTGACTTTCTTGTTTTGAACGACGATAACTCAGCGAAAAATCATCGTACAAGGCTTTTAGACTGCTCAAATTACAGAGGATAAAATTGTGTAAAAAAGCTTTGTGGTGAAATCACTGAAAAACAATTATGGAAGTCCGTGGACCTTTTGAAAGGCAAGCAAAAATTTGGGAAAAAATTTTCCGATGGTTTTCTTATGATTATTCAAAAACTGCCGATGGTAAACAATTTTGAACTCAAGATTTGAAAACTAGAAACTTGGAGTTTGAATTTGCTTTTTTTTTTAAATTGCTCTGCGACATTTTCCTCCAAGTTACATACATCCCTTTGAAAATCATCTAAAAATTTAGGATTCTTTTTACATCCCTTAATTTTTGTGCCTAGTGTATATAGGCAATTACGGTTGCTACAATAGTAATATTTAACGCATTATATATTTTCCAAAAATTAATTTTGCAGCATCGGGCTGATATTTCGGCAAAACAGACCTACCTTCACAGATAAGTAGGCTATGACCAAAGCGGCAACGTCGCTTAGCATGTGAAAACTATCCGCCACAAGGGCCATCGAGTTCGTTCTGTATCCCACTACAATTTCGACGATGAAGAAGAAAGTGGTGAGCCACAACATAGACAACAGTCGGCATTTTTTTCCCGTGAATCTTCCCATCTTAACTGAAACAAAATAAAAAAATATATAAGCATACTCTACGCTAAAGCGACATGGGAAATTACCGTAACATACAGGGAGCACGTAAAAGTTGGCCAAATTGTGGACTAAATCGTTAGTACATGAAAGTAGCAAAGAAATACTTGGATAGGTACATTTTACGTATACCAAAAAATCCCATCTAAAAAGCAAATACACCTTCCCGGGTACTTTATCCTTACTTCCCTGGTAACGATTTTATACAATTCATTCCAACATTTCTGTGCGCACTGTATGAAGAAATTAATCATTGGTGTTGGGCAAACACGACACAGAATCGATGAAAATAATTCGTTTGTCATCAAAGGATAAGAACGAAACAAACATCGGTCTATTTTAGCCATTTTTGAGGTCGACTAATCTAATACAACATTGGTATGTACGAGGTATATCATAATAACACCACATATTATCGCTAAACTATCTAAAGTAAACATAAATGGAGGCGATTAAACTAAATGACCTCTGCAGCTTGTATTAACCGCAAACACAGGAAAAAACAATCACAAAAAACGCGGACGCTTATATACTAATGGATGAATAACTTACGTGATACCGAAGTGGCACTATATCGCGTCGATTAATTAGAGCGCGCCAACAAAGAGATTTCTCATTTGGAAATCGCCTTTGGCCGGGAGGTCAAGTGTCGCGAATATTTTGTCGATATCAACTAACAATAAGGCGGGGTACAATCAAAGGAGATATTACTACCGATTTTAACTTCAATTTATATCGCGACAGGTTATAATCGATTTTCCCGTTTCTAGAACATACCGAAAGGTCACCTCATGGGTACGACCGTTCACCTGTAATTCCGGCAAAATTACAATTTGAGGTCGAAAACCACACGTTTGGTGCGTCTTTGTACAAGCTGGGGGTGACCTAAAGGTGAGAATAGAATTATACAGGGTGCTTTTTAAGTACGCGTTATAACTTCAGCATATCGTTCTTTGGATCATTCTAAGACTAAAGGCTTTTGTAAGTTGAGGTATTAGCCTTCGTTTTGGGCTGCTATTAGATACAGAATACACGCGATATTTTTAATCAAATACTCTGACAACTGTTGGCCCATATGCTGTTTTTTAAGGGGGTATTCTGATCTAGAATTTTGAAAAAATCAATTTTCTTTTGCATATTCTTGAAAGTTTAGACCTTTAAGAATATATCCTCGAGAGGAAATTTTTAAATTCCAATAATTTACAGAGTTATATATAATTACAGAGTTATATATATAGCTATTTTAGTGACGCAGCAACTAAGCTGAGCAACGAGCTTCTGTAGATTCTAAGGAAGGTAAAACTGTAAATCAGAACGAGCTTCCGAAAATATATATTTTGAAGCCGAAGAAGGCACACTCTATGAAACAGGAATCGTCGATAAATAAAATGTAAGTATAATGTACCATTCTATGACTTAGACCGCTTAGCTCAAAACTATAAACGCGTTTTTCTCAAAATTACATTTTTCAACATGGTTGACATGTTGAAAAATGTCAAGTGCTTTTTAATCGATTTACTTCAAATTTTCTACCAACTTTCAATGTAGAACTTTCTATCGCCCCTACTATTTTTGTATCAAAATAATTTTTTTTACTATTTTAAAAAATTAAGAATTTTGAAAAAAATTAGTCGAAAAATGTCTTTTTTCAGACAGCCGCTATTTTGCGAAAAAAAAATTATAACGACATATGCCGGCCGCCTACAACGACATTCTTTTAATTTTGTGTCAGATTACCAGAAGGGTTGCAATCGTGTCAACCAGTACACCCCTTTTTTTACTCCCAACTTTACCAGCTTGTAACCAGCTTATTTAATTTTATTTAATTTTCATTTTTTTTTCAAAATTGTTTTTGTATATTTTCAAAATATCTATAAATATCTTGCAAAAAAAAATGAATGGTAAAAATATTTTCTATTTCTCTTTTACGACAAAACGCCCAAAATGTATGCCTCTAGACCAGAATACCCAATAAAGAATCCACCCTGAATTTTCTTTCTTTCACTGGTTCTTATTTTTGAAAAACGAATTCTTCAAACCGGTCAATTTTTATTTCGACGGGTACATAAGTATAGCAAATTCGGATGCACAACTTCCCTTCAACGCCCCTCTAAAAGTAACAACCGAATCATTTGGGGCGTTTTCGTTTCAAAAAAAAAAAAATCACTGTGTACAATGTCTCAAAGACAATTAGTATAATCCATTTGTACCGCCTTTTTGGCTGTATCTTTAATTGGTTCTAGGTAGCTTTTTGCGGTAATATTCTTCTTTTACTTCGTCGTTTCATTCATATCACTAATTATTCTCGTCCCTTTTATGTACTGTCAATATTGGCTAAAAAAACTACCGTAAAATTACTTCGCAACATGGTGTCTCCTTCGCCGAAGTATTATACAATATGTCCATAAAATTCACCAAATTATGATGAACGTTTCGATTTCACATCGATTTTATTTTCAAAACGACACCTTAGGGGTTACTTAGGGGTAACTCCTCACCATCAACCCCCCTAACAACTTCAATGTTAAAATACCTTCAACTATGAAGACTCTACAGTTCTTTATTTTTGCTCTTATGGGAATTACAGGATTCTGCAAATTCATAAAAATACGATTGTCGCCATCTATGAAATAAAATTTGAAATATTATCGAGACAGAACCGGCTCGACCTATTTTAGTAAATAATAAATGCGTGCGATTTACAATGAAACAATTTATCATGACCAATACCAAGTTCTGACTGAAGTGTGGTCTCCAAGTGTTTTAAAAAGCTTTGTCTTGATTTTTTTTACTGTGGTTTATAATGCTATTACCATCACATGATATGCAGATCTCTTGAATCATCAGACTTTATAGTTTCGCCACATAATTTCACGGTGCCTCATAGAGCTCTAGAGCTACGTAGGGGGAGGTTGCACATAGAGATGTTGACAAATATCGAAGCCTTAGACTGATTTTTCTTTAGTAGGATTTAAACCACAATTTCCACACAATAATTCCAGTATCTGGTCCAAATCACTCTTTTATTTCCATTGAGGTGATATTCATCATCCTTTAATTATGTTAGCGTGCAGTTATTTAACGTTATTCAATCTACTAGTGGCTAGTTTTATTCCGAATATATCGCGTGCCATTTACAAAACATCCAGTTTGAAAAACGTTGGCGTAATTAGAACGAATAACTCCGTTGTCGAAAAAAGACTGTGAAAATAAAAGTAATTGAGCAAAGTTCACCGGGTCGCCTAAAGACATTGTCCCGAATACAATGCGGCTTATTCAGGAATTAAGCGATACGCTGTCCCCGTTTCCTTTCTT